>OX638134.1:20552929-21993762 GCA_951804985.1 Dryomyza anilis | reverse complement strand
CCTACTTTCGACCCTCTAGGACGCTCCGTTTAGGAGTTATAGCCATTTAAAGAAATTTTTTAAAAATCGAAATTCAAAATCCGATTTCTGAGGAGCCGCTCAATCGAATTATATGAAATTTGCAGTGATTTCTTCTGAAATATATTTCTATAAAATGCGCCTACTTTCGACCCTCTAGGACGCTCCGTTTAGGGGTTATAGTCATTTAAAGAAATTTTTAAAAATCGAAATTCAAAATCCGATTTCTGAGGAACCGCTCAATCGAATTATATGAAATTTGCAGTGATTTCTGCTGAAATATATTTCTATAAAATGCGCCTACTTTTGACCCTCTAGGAAACTCCGTTTAGGAGTTATAGCCATTTAAAGAAATTTTTAAAAATCGAAATTCAAAATCCGATTTCTGAGGAACCGCTCAATCGAATTATATGAAATTTGCAGTGATTTCTGCTGAAATATATTTCTATAAAATGCGCCTACTTTTGACCCTCTAGGAAACTCCGTTTAGGAGTTATAGCCATTTAAAGAAATTTTTTAAAAATCGAAATTCAAAACCCGATTTCTGAGGAACCGCTCAATCGAATTATATGAAATTTGCAGTGATTTCTTCTGAAATATATTTCTATAAAATGCGCCTACTTTCGACCCTCTAGGACGCTCCGTTTAGGGGTTATAGTCATTTAAAGAAATTTTTAAAAATCGAAATTCAAAATCCGATTTCTGAGGAACCGCTCAATCGAATTATATGAAATTTGCAGTGATTTCTGCTGAAATATATTTCTATAAAATGCGCCTACTTTTGACCCTCTAGGAAACTCCGTTTAGGAGTTATAGCCATTTAAAGAAATTTTTAAAAATCGAAATTCAAAATCCGATTTCTGAGGAACCGCTCAATCGAATTATATGAAATTTGCAGTGATTTCTGCTGAAATATATTTCTATAAAATGCGCCTACTTTTGACCCTCTAGGAAACTCCGTTTAGGAGTTATAGCCATTTAAAGAAATTTTTTAAAAATCGAAATTCAAAATCCGATTTCTGAGGAGCCGCTCAATCGAATTATATGAAATTTGCAGTGATTTCTGCTGAAATATATTTCTATAAAATGCGCCTACTTTCGACCCTCTAGGACGCTCCGTTTAGGAGTTATAGCCATTTAAAGAAATTTTTTAAAAATCGAAATTCAAAATCCGATTTCTGAGGAGCCGCTCAATCGAATTATATGAAATTTGCAGTGATTTCTTCTGAAATATATTTCTATAAAATGCGCCTACTTTCGACCCTCTAGGACGCTCCGTTTAGGGGTTATAGTCATTTAAAGAAATTTTTAAAAATCGAAATTCAAAATCCGATTTCTGAGGAACCGCTCAATCGAATTATATGAAATTTGCAGTGATTTCTGCTGAAATATATTTCTATAAAATGCGCCTACTTTTGACCCTCTAGGAAACTCCGTTTAGGAGTTATAGCCATTTAAAGAAATTTTTTAAAAATCGAAATTCAAAATCCGATTTCTGAGGAGCCGCTCAATCGAATTATATGAAATTTGCAGTGATTTCTGCTGAAATATATTTCTATAAAATGCGCCTACTTTCGACCCTCTAGGACGCTCCGTTTAGGAGTTATAGCCATTTAAAGAAATTTTTAAAAAATCGAAATTCAAAATCCGATTTCTGAGGAGCCGCTCAATCGAATTATATGAAATTTGCAGTGATTTCTGCTGAAATATATTTCTATAAAATGCGCCTACTTTCGACCCTCTAGGACGCTCCGTTTAGGAGTTATAGCCATTTAAAGAAATTTTTTAAAAATCGAAATTCAAAATCCGATTTCTGAGGAGCCGCTCAATCGAATTATATGAAATTTGCAGTGATTTCTGCTGAAATATATTTCTATAAAATGCGCCTACTTTCGACCCTCTAGGACGCTCCGTTTAGGAGTTATAGCCATTTAAAGAAATTTTTTTAAAATCGAAATTAAAAACCCGATTTCTGAGGAACCGCTCAATCGAATTATATGAAATTTGCAGTGATTTCTGCTGAAATATATTTCTATAAAATGCGCCTACTTTCGACCCTCTAGGACGCTCCGTTTAGGAGTTATAGCCATTTAAAGAAATTTTTTTAAAATCGAAATTAAAAACCCGATTTCTGAGGAACCGCTCAATCGAATTATATGAAATTTGCAGTGATTTCTGCTGAAATATATTTCTATAAAATGCGCCTACTTTCGACCCTCTAGGAAGCTCCGTTTAGGAGTTATAGCCATTTAAAGAAATTTTTTAAAAATCGAAATTCAAAACCCGATTTCTGAGGAACCGCTCAATCGAATTATATGAAATTTGCAGTGATTTCTTCTGAAATATATTTCTATAAAATGCGCCTACTTTCGACCCTCTAGGACGCTCCGTTTAGGGGTTATAGTCATTTAAAGAAATTTTTTAAAAATCGAAATTCAAAATCCGATTTCTGAGGAACCGCTCAATCGAATTATATGAAATTTGCAGTGATTTCTGCTGAAATATATTTCTGCTGAAATATATTTCGACCCTCTAGGAAGCTCCGTTTAGGAGTTATAGCCATTTAAAGAAATTTTTTAAAATCGAAATTCAAAATCCGATTTCTGAGGAGCCGCTCAATCGAATTATATGAAATTTGCAGTGATTTCTGCTGAAATATATTTCTATAAAATGCGCCTACTTTCGACCCTCTAGGACGCTCCGTTTAGGAGTTATAGCCATTTAAAGAAATTTTTAAAAAATCGAAATTCAAAATCCGATTTCTGAGGAGCCGCTCAATCGAATTATATGAAATTTGCAGTGATTTCTGCTGAAATATATTTCTATAAAATGCGCCTACTTTCGACCCTCTAGGACGCTCCGTTTAGGAGTTATAGCCATTTAAAGAAATTTTTTAAAAATCGAAATTCAAAATCCGATTTCTGAGGAGCCGCTCAATCGAATTATATGAAATTTGCAGTGATTTCTGCTGAAATATATTTCTATAAAATGCGCCTACTTTCGACCCTCTAGGACGCTCCGTTTAGGAGTTATAGCCATTTAAAGAAATTTTTTTAAAATCGAAATTAAAAACCCGATTTCTGAGGAACCGCTCAATCGAATTATATGAAATTTGCAGTGATTTCTGCTGAAATATATTTCTATAAAATGCGCCTACTTTCGACCCTCTAGGACGCTCCGTTTAGGAGTTATAGCCATTTAAAGAAATTTTTTTAAAATCGAAATTAAAAACCCGATTTCTGAGGAACCGCTCAATCGAATTATATGAAATTTGCAGTGATTTCTGCTGAAATATATTTCTATAAAATGCGCCTACTTTCGACCCTCTAGGAAGCTCCGTTTAGGAGTTATAGCCATTTAAAGAAATTTTTTAAAAATCGAAATTCAAAACCCGATTTCTGAGGAACCGCTCAATCGAATTATATGAAATTTGCAGTGATTTCTTCTGAAATATATTTCTATAAAATGCGCCTACTTTCGACCCTCTAGGACGCTCCGTTTAGGGGTTATAGTCATTTAAAGAAATTTTTTAAAAATCGAAATTCAAAATCCGATTTCTGAGGAACCGCTCAATCGAATTATATGAAATTTGCAGTGATTTCTGCTGAAATATATTTCTGCTGAAATATATTTCGACCCTCTAGGAAGCTCCGTTTAGGAGTTATAGCCATTTAAAGAAATGTTTTAAAAATCGAAATTAAAAACCCGATTTCTGAGGAACCGCTCAATCGAATTATATGAAATTTGCAGTGATTTCTGCTGAAATATATTTCTATAAAATGCGCCTACTTTCGACCCTCTAGGAAGCTCCGTTTAGGAGTTATAGCCATTTAAAGAAATGTTTTAAAAATCGAAATTCAAAACCCGATTTCTGAGGAACCGCTCAATCGAATTATATGAAATTTGCAGTGATTTCTTCTGAAATATATTTCTATAAAATGCGCCTACTTTCGACCCTCTAGGACGCTCCGTTTAGGGGTTATAGTCATTTAAAGAAATTTTTAAAAATCGAAATTCAAAATCCGATTTCTGAGGAACCGCTCAATCGAATTATATGAAATTTGCAGTGATTTCTGCTGAAATATATTTCTATAAAATGCGCCTACTTTCGACCCTCTAGGACGCTCCGTTTAGGAGTTATAGCCATTTAAAGAAATGTTTTTAAAATCGAAATTAAAAACCCGATTTCTGAGGAACCGCTCAATCGAATTATATGAAATTTGCAGTGATTTCTGCTGAAATATATTTCTATAAAATGCGCCTACTTTAGGACGCCCCGTTTAGGAGTTAAAGCCATTTAAAGAAATTTTTTAAAAATCGAAATTCAAAATCTGATTACGGAGGAATTGCCTGATCGAATTATATGAAATTTTCATTGGTTAATTTGGCCTTCAATTTCTAATTAATCTGCCTAACTTAATTGGCTATTACTATTATTTATTTTTCCAGCAACGTGATGTAGATATTGAAGTTGTGGAACTCCTACAAACTAAGATTATTAAATGCATCGTTAAGGCCTCTGCATTAAACCTTTTACAACTTTTATACTGTCTGGATTAGTCCCAACATTAGCCAAAATACGAGTGGCTCTTGACTACTTTTTCAGCATGGCTGACAAATGCGCGTTTGCAGCTACCACCAGAAGAAGTCCTTGGCTTCAACAAATTTGTCTTCCGTCTGCACAAATACATGATAAGAACTGCTGTCGTTCCCTACTCACAGATTAATCACAAAAATAGCATTAGTCATATTGCGAAAGACCGGAGGAGGCATGGAGCTGGAGGAAGACTTGAGAATTGTTGTGTGTGTCGCAAATTGACAGAGAGTGTTTTCGTCAGTTTTCGCATGAATTATGTGACTTATTAAAACGTCACAAATCTTGACAACTCATCCGCTATACGTAACTATCAACGGCAACATACACCAGACACAGCCAATAAAAGCAGCAACATGCGGAGGCTGCTGATGATGATAACATGTCGTTGGGCAACCTTTGGGAGTTGCAAGCATTTTTTTATATTTTTATTGATTTTTTTTTTGTCCTTGTTTTTTATTTTTCATTTTTAACATTTTTATATTTTATACAATTAGCAACATTGATAGCAATGGCCATCACCTGTTGAGGCAGCAACATTGGCAGCATAACGACAACGACAACATTTCGCTTACTTTGTTGTTAATGTTGTGTTCGTCTAACCGGGAGGTTAGTGCTCAACAACATGTTGATGGCTTTTAATCAATTTGCCATTTTTCCACAAAACGTAGGTAGGTAGTTTGTCGTTGAGGCTGTAGATCGCAGCACATTTATATCAATTTATCCGGAACTATAATAAGTAATAGGGGAAAAATTGTAGTGAAAACTATTGCAACAAAAAACTTCATTCAGTATACTGCAAGAATATTGTTTCCTACCAGAGAAGTAAAAGTGTTATTTTCTTAGGCAGCCATTTGTAAAATCCAGAAGAAGTCGTGAGCGATATGGATTTTTGACGAGGGGTTAACATTCGAAAAAAGAGTAATTGTAGAATATTCAAAGTCTCAAAAATACAAATGTTTTAGGGGTATTGAGTCGATATCCGTCTTTCTGTTCGTTTCTTTTATGACCTTTTTTTGCATATACCTTATATACCTTTTACATCATATACCATATACCTATGTTGTTCCCATCAAACATTTTAAGTCTTTAAAGACATTTTTAGAGTACTAACCTCATATATGATCACTTAAAAGAGCACTTAAAAGAGCCCAAAAAAAATCTCTCATAAACTACACAATTTAACTACCTCAAAACTCCCATACATTTATGAAACTTTTGTATTCTCCTCAATTATTCATAATTGAGCACTCTCTTTCGATTTTAAGAACCCAAAAATCCTCATATCACAATAAAAGTACCCCTGAAACATTTGTATTTTTGAGTTTTTGAATATTCTATAATTGAGAAAATACAACCAAGTAAATCCAATCAAGTAAATCCATTAAATATGCAAATTGAAATTACACTAATAAGATGAATTCTTATTTTATTTCCAATTAAAAACGCGTATAGTATATCAATTACATTTAAACAGTATGTTTCTTAAACACTCCTCAATAGGATACTTTAAACAGTCTTTTTTTGCACCCAATACACTCCAAAATGATACTCTTTTATGAACTGCACGCTGCAAAAAAGGGATCTGCCAAAAATAAATTTGCAGGCATTTTTCGTTCGAACATATTTATGTTCAGAAAGAATAATTTTGCAAACATATATAACTCTGAATGTGAAAAACATTTTATTTACATGTAAACATATTTATATTTACATTTAATTTTAATCATTTTTCCCTTTTTTAAATTACATTTTTTTTAAATATATGTAATTTTAAACTTTTTTTTTTATTACACATCTTTTATTTATACTTAATAATTTTATGTCCATCTACTTTGAGTACAGTAAATCACGGATTAATTGGATATTACAAACAGCCACTATCTGGTATTAACAGTGATTCGCGGTACTTAAACAAAATCTTTCACCAAAAAGAACTTTTGAACTATATACAAAGTATTAAAGTGAGTGTTACTGAGTGCTAAAATTATGCAGCGTGGTTATTTAATTGTGATATCATAATGCCAAACATACATATAATCAAAATAATGCTATTATTTTTAAATTTGTTGTAACCCAGTAAAAATCACGAATAACCAATTACATATAATTCAAAGAACCTTTTATTGACGTGTGTTAAATAGTGGAAATATCAAACATACATATATTAATATCTGATGAAAAATATATATTTCTACAGAAACATTAATATAGTAAATTCATGTAAATCCGCGATTAAAGCAATTTATGTTTAAATATCGTATAACAATATTTCAATCTGAACAAAATAATTATACAATTCAATTATAATGTAATTAGATTTTACTCCTAATATGTATATGGTGATTTCGAATTACGTTATGATTACATTCAAACATATTCAAACAAATCTTTTCTATCCGTGTGTTATTCAGAGTGCTTCGAAAATACTTTATAAATAGATATTTTTGTGAGTCCATTGTCTAATTTGTGAGGGCTCCTTAATTACTCCTAAATATGTCAATATTTGAAGCATATTTTGGAAAACTCCGCAAAACAGTATTAAATGCCTTACTTGTATGAGTAATTTTTCTGAAAGATCGTAAAAAATTCAAAATAGATTATCCTTTACGATACCAAATTCAGAGTTCCTAAATTGTTTATTGCTACCGGAAGAAATGAACAATTTTTAATACTTGTGGTCCGGTCTCTATAACTTGGTAGATACGCCTAATCAAATGAAAGCAAATTTGTTATTCCGTAAAATTTGACCCACTTTAAACGGGCATATTATCGCATATATCTTGGACTTGGTCCGACTATAGTACCCCTTAAGTAAAGCCGATTAGTTCCGAAATAGTTATCCGCTACTTCCTACAGTTCATGTCACCGTATAACATTTTCAATTGTAGTTAAGAACACATAGAAATACAATGGTCGATTTTTAAATATTAAATTATCATTCTGACATACTGTTTCCAAATACTATAATCAATTTAAAAATTTCACCTCATTTTACTTTACAGAATATTTACATTCTGAGTTATTAGATATCTGAAGTACTGAGTTATCGTAAAATACGATTTCTGAAATAAATGTTATAATCTGAAATACAATTTAAGTTTTCTGAACTACAATTTAAAAAAGTATAGTAATTTTAAGAGCCTAATCCAACTGCAGCTTCTTCAGCATACCAACTATCTAAATTTCCAAATGTCCCATGAGACCTAACATTCTCTGATGGATAGTATTCTCACCATATTAGTTAGGCAGTTCACCAAAGTAAAGCTGTTATTTTAAAAATAAAACTACATGTATATTTTAAGTAATTTGCAATGATTTTTCTTATTTTTTATAATTACATAATTTCAATGTTGTTGGCAACTTAATTGCCTAATCGCTGTGCCTGACTGCAACCGAAGTGCTTAAGTGGCACTCATCACGGTGCTCGGGGTAGACACATAGAGAAAAAATACGACTGTTAGTATCATATTAAAGAGTATTCTGTTTTATGATTGTGACAATAATGTAATATAATTGCAGCAGTTAAGACGTGAGCAATATTATATTATCTCAATCATATTATTTAATTAAATCACTTTTATATATGTTTTGAACATTCCAATCATTGTTACAAGTAAGTAATTTATACACAGAGTTTTTTGGCTGATTTTAAAAATCATGGCATGATTACGTTTAATTTGTTTTTCGCAATGATATACTTTTTTTTCTTGCAATAATCATTAACTATTTTGAACATAGAATAAAATAATTTTAAAAATCATTGTTTATTTGGAACAATCATTTTAAAAAATATCAAACTGTTCTGTTAAGAAATATTTGTCTGCGCAATCATATAGCACTAATAGTAGCCCCAATCATATCAAAATAATATTTTTTTTCGGTGTGCAACTGCGCTGAAGCCTGCTGCTGATGGTTAGGCGGAGGATTCAGTTTAAGCGCGCCGTAAGAATTGACGGTGTGGTGTAAATAAAACCTTTTTAAATGCTTGTCATGTTGTTATAGAGTAGTTAAGCGCGACTCCTGTTAAAAGACGCTGCACACGGCAGCAACAGACGGGACCGATACAGAACAAATGCTAACACATGTTGCAATACATGCAAAAAAATATATATTTTAAAATAAAAAAAACACGATTTTGGTTTTAAAAATAAAACGGTTTTGGAGTAGTCGGTTCGGTTTTTGAATACGGTATTAAAACCATCTAAACGTAAACCAAATCACATTTATGTTTGCAGACTTATATTATTTAGCATATATATATTATACTCAGAAAAAATTAAAATAAGTTATGATTGTAGCAAACAAAACATATTATGATTACACCCAGAAAAAAATTCCCTCAAATCCCATTAAAATTGGTCAATAGGTCAATTATGGATTTAATAGAATACAAAAATAAATCTGTTCATATAAACTCAATTGGCAATGTCATAGTATTTTCTAGTACTTAATGGTATTTTCCGATTAAAAAAATAATTTATCCTATTGACTATTTTTAATAGTAAAAAACTATTATTTATATAGTATTTTTTCTGGGTGTAGTAAGATTACAGGTGACTGTTATTTATCAAATGATTTCTGAATTCATGATTTTATGATTAGAAAAATTAATGATTGTGGTAAAAAAAAAGAAACCAAACGATATATATTTGCTAGAACAATAGTACACTTGATTCTTCTTTCTTCGTTTTGCAGATTGTCAGCAGTTGTTAATCATTTCAATTAGCATATTCACAGTTTCATGGTATTGGTACTACATTGTACGAATACGACAGTACGACAATTGAAATGTGAGCACCACTTTTCTGCTTGTTAAAATATTTCGTCAAATAAATGCAGCTGATTCTTATAATATTAGGATTTTTTTTAATTATCATAAATATTCCTCTACTTCAAAAGAAAAACAAATAAATTAACATTTTATGTGCACTATTTGTCTTCAATTTCACAATTTTTCTTCATTTTACAAAATACGACACCAAAAAACATGCCTCAGGGCTACTCTCAAATACAACACTTGTGGTATTTCATTTTTATAAGGGATACAACAACAAATTGACGTTTCTGTGTTATTGTATCGTATATATACTACATGATACGAATATACGCTAAATGATTTGAAATCAACAAATAATGAGATTCAGATGTATAAGATTATTGCTAATTTTTTTTTACAATTCCATAATTATAAAAATTACTCTTCTTTATATATAATTAAATTTTACATAATTTCCTCCAGTGTATTCTTACCGGTTACTCCGTGGTTCATTCACTGTCTAAGAAACTGGCTGCACTTGCTGATGGCACCCTTCGGAACCCATTGGTTCACTTGTCTTCAAATAACTAAAGCACATCTTGGGTGTATTATATATAAAATTACTCAATTACTCATGATAAAATTTAATTAAACTAATAATTTCTCAAAACAAATTTTTGGTGCCATTGTGATCAGCGATCAGCACAAGACAAAGATAACATTTAATGTATCGGTATTCGGTTCGTAGCCCCGGTTTCGTTGTTTGCAATTACTTTAGAGCAGGAAGCGAATTCCGTGTGCCTGTCATCACATGGACAACAAATAATTATATGCTATAAAAATTTATGCGAAAATCTTCCAGTTTGTAGAATGTTTCAAACTCACTGAACATCATGTACGGAGAATATCTACCATATCTGTACGACACCATGTTGATTGAATATAACAATTTGTGTAGAATCGGTGTTAAATTACATGCAGGTATTACATACGTTATCTGCTGTATATTGTATTAATTTGTATTAATTAAAAAAGGGAATATGTACTGTTTCAAATTTGTAAGAAAAATTTAGAACTGTTTTTTCTTTCGCTCCGCGTCGACTTTGGAACTATTACATCTAATACTAAGAACAAGCCTTTCAAATCAAACAAATATCCTGTGCAAAGAGCTTAAAGAGTAGTTTTGAACTTTTTACGAACATTTTCAATTAAGTTACTATAGCTTCAAGTATAAAAAATAATTCACAATCTTTTCTTTTTTACTTAACTTTAAATTCCAATTTACTTAACTCCAATTAATTTTTAGTTAACCGTTACGGTTTCATCGCTTGCCAAACACATAAAATGTTGAGATTTCTTACTACAGTAATTTTAACTGTCATTCCAATTTTATTCTAACTAGTTTGGAATTTATTTAATTAAGTATTGCAGATCTTTATCTTTAAAATGATTAATTTAAACATCAGTGGGAAGATCTTATAACTTCACATATTTCGAAGTTCGACAATTTGTCGAAAGTCAGTATGTTATAGAACTTTCGACATGCGATATTTTCGATAAAATATCACTTTAAATTGAGGTTGTGATAAACAAAAAAAACTAAAATGGAAATTTTAAACAAAGAAAAACTATTTATATTAAATTTGATGCATATTGTATAGACACAAGTGATTATATAGGTAAATTTTACAGATTTGCATGTCAATTCTATAATATTAATATATTCCTTACCTCAATTTTAGGACTTATTGAAAAAATAATTGATAAAAATAAATCGAATTGACAGATTGATGATAAATTGATGATAAAAAAATATAAAATCAATAAATCAAACAATTAATTTCTGTTGGCAAACTCTATCACATTATTAATCATTTTCTCTTATGGTGACAATTAAATATATCGTCATACCGGATTTTATTAATCAAGTAATTAATTTTTGAACATTTCTTGTATTTGTTACATGAAAAAATAATGCAGATTTCAATAAAAATGTCAAAAATCTACTAACTTCGAAACATGTTCGAAATAACTAAATCGCCTGTTGAACGAAAAGTTATTCGTTTCGAGTTTAAAATATTTTTGAAATTACTGTTACGTATACGCCCCATTATTTTAAATTTCAAAAACAATTTTTTATTGAAACCCTGGAGTGTTCCCCGTCGATTAAAAAAATAATTTCGATGAAGTCTCCCATAGTTTCTGAACTATCAAGTTTTAAAGTCAAATTGCCGCTTATTCATAATCGGAAGACATCGTGCCAAGATTGATATTTCTGATGTGGTATGACCCACCAAGAACACACTTTATACTAGGTATGTCGATTTCGGACTATTTTTCAATCCCGAAATTTCGGGACTAAAAAATTTGAATCCCGGGATTTAAAAAGTAATAGCAAAGGCATAAAATAATCATATCTATATTTGTATAATAAACAATTACAAAGCTTAAGGGTCAAACAAAACTCATATATTCATATGTATCTGTTATGATGTGGGGTATCCAAATATATCCAAACTAGCTGGACCCGTACACGACTCGTGCAAATATTATGTGAATGCAAGGTTATTGAGCAATTTTATTAGTATAAATAACATTTTTATTATTTATATCAGGGACCCGTGCTTCGCTGTGGACGTTTTTTTATTGGTTTTATAAATGTAGTAACCAAACCCATACTAATTATCCGATAAAACAACTTTTCTCATAGACAATTCTTTCTCAGACTGTGCTTCCCCGTAGAATTCTTCCCAGTAGAATTCTTTCCCGTAGAATTCTTCCCCGTAGAGTTTTTCCCAGTAGAAATTTTAGAGTGGTTAGTTTTAGCGTGGTGAGTTTTAGTGTGGTGAGTTTTAGTGTGGTGAATTTTAATGTGGTGAGTTTAAGTGTAGTGAATTTTATTGTTGTGTGTTTTAGTGTGTTGAATTTAAGTGTGGTGAATTTTAGTGTGGTCAGTTTAAGTGGGTCAATTTGAATGTGGTGAATTTTAGTGTGGTGAGTTTTAGTGCGGTGAATTTTAGTATGGTGAGTTTTAGAGTGGTGAAATTTAGTGCGGTGAGTTTTTGTGTGGTGAATTTTAGTGTGGTGAAAATTAGTCTGGTAAATTTTAGTGTGGTGAGTTTTAGTGTGGTGAATTTTAGTGTGGTGAGTTTTAGTTTGGTGAATTTTGGTGTGGTGAATTTTAGTGTGGTGAATTTTAGTCTGGTTGATTTTGTTTTCTATCTTTTTTTATTTTTCTGTTGTTTTTGAGTTATAGCTTAAGTTTTTTTTTTTTTTGGAATATCTACTAAGATCCACAGCACTCAGACAGACTATATCCATTGTACTGTGAAATCTATTCCCTACAATTTTGTGGTTAATATCACCACGAGCGCCCATGCCCAAGACGGGATTCGAACCCGAGACCTTCAGAATGCAAGTCCAGCGCGCTACTTCTGGACTGCTGAGGCCGGCCTTAAGTTTTGTGCTTTTACTTTTGATTTTGTATTTGATTTTTGCTTTTATTTTTGTGTTTTTTCTTTTGTATATTTTTTTTGTATTTGAGTTTTTTGTTTCATCTTCTTTGCTTGTGTATATGCCGAGTTATGTCGTTTTGAAAGTTTAGGTTGTATGGGAGGTGCCACGCCCCTTTGTACAATCCCGCCCATATTGCCTATGACACCCTCCGGACTCCATAGTATCCTAGTGCAAAATTTCAGTTAAATCGGTTCAGCGGTTTAGACGTGATGCTGGAACAAACAAACAAACAAACAAACAAACAGACAGACAGACCGACCGACATACTAACAGACGGACCAAGAGTTTTATATATAGATATACATGGTATCCAAAATACAAAATCCGCGATATATAAACCCCAGTTGATCATCAATCATTTTTTTAAATACTTTTTATTGAAAAATTATTTTTTTGTATAAATATAAGAAAATTTTAATTTTGAATAAACAATCAAATTTTTATTGGGATATTGGTTTTTAGTGGAAAACAATATTTTATAAAAAATTATAATTCAAAAAAAATATAGTTTATAGTGGACATATTTTTTTTAAGTTGTGTTTTTTTAATTAATAATAATTTAGGAACGTGGATTTATTTATGTATACTATATCGTTTAAGTGGATTTTATACTGTTAGTTTAATCGAATTCATATTTTGTAAAAAGATTTATTCTCGCTCAAATGGATTTCACATGATTGAAATTTGTAGTACGCACAATTTAATTATAATGAATGTGAAAATTAGTTAGTTTTAGACTAAAATGAAAAATGTTAGGGTGTTAAATTAAAGGTTACATTCATAGACAACGGTTCCAGTTTATCGCTACTCGGAACCCGGATTTAATTCGCCAGCATATTTCATAGTAAATCTTTTGACTGTCTTGAAAATAAAAATTAGTTCAAAATAAGACCGTCATGATATTATAATTATTTACTATTTTTAAGTACTTTCTGTATTTCGAATTGAAAGATTATAATAAATATTAGTCGAAAGTGTCGTAATTTTTAACAATTGTGAATTTTTTAAAAGTCAAAATGCATGTAATTCATGAAAATTGACGCCAGTGTTTTAAGATTACAGTCCATTAAATGTTAGATTTAGTTTTTCACGAAATGTGTATAAAAACATTGAAAGACTTTAGAATAAACTATTAAAAATTGATCTACTAGCATTTTTTGTAATCCCGAAAATACAGGGATTTAATGATGATCCATGTGACATGTGGAATGTGTACATACAATGGTACAATATAAAAGTCAAAAAATAATAAATAAAGGACAAACTGAGCACAAAATTTTCCCATTGGATCTAACGAAAAAACAAGTTGGGAAGGTTAGATCAGATGGGAAATTTTAAAGTAGGTGTTATAATGATAGTTAGGATTATCAAAATTATAGTCGGTCTAAGCCGACTATAAATACCCTACACATATGTGTGGTTACCAGTCAAAGTGGTACATAGGTCACATGGGTAAACGAATCCTGAAAATAACTACAAACTCTCCATCGCTGAAGAATTTCCGTTCATTTGATACCCATATTTACAAATGTGTAGGTGTACCGAATTTCGATTTTTTTTTTGGGAACCACAACTCGTTTCGCAGAAAAACATCATTTTCATGTATTTCAGCTTAATGTCAATAAATATTTGTCCAAAAAGGTTTACCTAAGCACGTATATAGTAAAATTGAACTGTAGATGTAAATTTTATATGAGGTATTTGAACATAAGTGGTCGGATCATAGGTCACAATGGACCGATTTCGCACATACAGCGTAGGTATATTAGTAATCTAAGTTATAAGTTTTATTTATCTAGCTCATTAATTTTAAAAGTAGTAGGGATTTCAACAGACGGACAGACGGACAGACAGACAGACAGACGGACATACAGACGGACATCGCTAAATCGACTCAGGAGGTCATGCTGATCAAGAATATATATACTTTTCCATACCGAAGATGCTTCCTTATCTTTCACTCTTAGTGTAGGGTATAAAAATAATAATAAATAAAGGACAGATCAAAACTGACAAAAATAAAAGGTCACAAAAAATGCTCGTATCTTAAACAAAACCGTACTACAAAATTAAAAAAAAAACGACTTAGTACGAAATACAAAAATTTCGTACTTTCAAAATAAAAACGTAGCCTAAATAATAAAAAAGTATGAACTTATACAACACTGTAATACGAAAAAACAAATAGAGGATTTAGAAATAGGATATATAGTTCATAAATATATATATATAACTACTCAGCCGGCCAAAATTCATAACGATTAATAACATAAACGTTAATGAGTTTATATTCGTAAATTATGATAAAATAATCATATATGAGAATCGTAAATGATTTGAAAAAGTATATAGTTTCGTTCTTAATTTATCCATCGTAACGAGGTATCATAAACGAACTAAAAACACTCATATATGATACATTTTCGATCGTTTATGAGAAAAAAAAAGATTATATACTCGTTTTAATTTTCGATCGTTTATGATAAAAAAATACGATTATATACTCGTTTTAATATTTTAACTTAAATTATCTTTTAAATGAATTTTGATAATCTCGAAAAATATGAACCATTGTTAAATCGAGAAAAATAAGATTGTTTTTTTTTCATTGACATTATCATCGTTTTATACGAACATAATGATCGAAATTATCTCCAAACCATCGTACGATCGTAATCTCCAAACGATCATAATTTACGATTATCTTAAAAAATGAGTGTAGGTGCCGACTGGGTACACCTACACTAAAATGTGCAATGGAGAAAATATATTCTCAATTATGTATCATTTGTTATGATATTTTGGTAGACTGGGTTATTTATATTGATTACATTTGAAAATCGTACAATCTGGCAACACTTCTTTTCCGCCATTTAATGTGTTAACTGCTGCTCGACGAAAAGCATTGATAATAATTTCCTCTGCGATATAAAAGTTTAATTTTGTGTAAAATAAAAAATAAATATGGTTGCTAAAGCTGTTTGCGTTATTAATGGTGATGCCCAGGGCACCATTTTCTTCGAGCAAGCGGTAAGTGTTAATAATTGGATTTAGAAATTATGGATCTTTCAAAGTATAGCGAAATTGTGGTGATTTTGACCTTTACCTTGGATGGTTGTGATAACATTTTCCACACCGCACCATGACAATTATCAGTGTTTCTTCTGTGCACTTGGTTTGTTTCCATTGGAATCAAATTGCGAAGTCATACCGGTTGCTACTAGCGGACCGGCGCACAGTGGTGTCAAAAAAGGCTTTAGCAGGTCAAAAGTCTGGATTTTGGTTTTAATATATATAAACCAGCAAATAAAATAATGGGTGATAGCCACGCCACAAATTTTGCATATCATATAATAAGATATTTTACATCATATATGGCCCGTTCATACAGATTATAAATTGTTTTTTTATTTTATTAAACGGCACCACTGTGCGTTGCTGTGTCACTGTAGAGAATATGTATCAGTTGCCTCATTAGAATGCATACTACATGTGGTTGTTGTATATTTTAATGTGAATTATATAAGCAAAACACTAGAATTCCAGTATACTCAATGATCATTTTTCACCTACCCCCAGAGGTCTCCACCTTTGTGTTGTTAAGTGCTTCTTCCAAAGTGCTTGAAACAATATCGTACTTTGCTTTATCACTCGCAGTAACACCAAGAGAACATTGTAGAATTTTCGATTCCAGATAATAATGTTTACATGTTTGCGAAGTATTTTGGGTTATATAAATTAAATGTCAGTTTTTATTCTGCAATATATGATGAACTGCTTATATTATTATCTATGATTTACAATATAAAGACAATATAAACCATACAAAATATATGTTTTATTTCTTTCAGTATTTTAAATTTGAATCCATAAGAAATTGCAAAATTTGCCATACAGTTTTAACAATTAATTTAACATTTAAAAACTCTGAGTTTTTAATTCCATTCCACATCACATCAAGTCCTGTCTAAATTGTAGGAGATGAATTCTATGTTTTATCCTGTTTAATATCAGGTTTATTTATGTTTAGGCAATTCTTGTGAAATTAGAAAGTGTAATTAGAATTTTATAAATAAATCAATTATCAAACATCCAAAAACTGGCCTTTGTAATCTTCAGTGCCGCCAATAAAAATAAACATTAGGCCTTTGGGGGTTTTAAGCGCCGGCACAATATTATGCAGATCCTAAAAATATAAATTTGAACGTATATATCTCCCATCATTTAACAATATTTCAGTTCCTAACTTTTGTCAAAACTTTTTTGACAGTGCTATTTGTAAAAAGGTCTCGGAGGATATTTTCGAACTTGTCAACATTTTTACGACATCGTGAGCTCGCGCCCGTTAGATATAGAAGCGTTTATTGTTCACTTGGTTTTTCCAACGCAGATTTGGAAGTCCTTATCCACCTTCGAGTCTTGCTTGACACCACCTTCTTGGTTGGAGTGTTGCCATTCAACCGATCGACGGCATAGCTAGTAAAGCAGCTGGATCTTAGAGTGTTAATTATGGCAAATAGCTCATGGTTAAAGGATCAACGATTTGCGGAAAGTTCTGATTATTAATTACCTTCTTCTTTTAGACTTCAGACTGAACTCCTTGTTGGGGTTTATGCTGATTTCTAAATAGACGAAAGTGCTTCACAATATCAAATTTGTGCGTGTCAAAATTGTCTTTGTGTCCAAGACACAGCGAAACTGTTGTCCTCGTTCATTGCTAGACCTATCGACACGATTTCTTTTTATACTTATAAGAAAGTGTTTTAAATTTGAATATATCGTCGTTGTAGAACGAAAAGTCACCAAATACATTTTTATGAAAAACTTAAATTTCGAGTTTGTTGAATAATATTATAAAAAGTAATTAATGCACTTTTAAATTTGAAATATCAATTGATAGATTTACATTTTCTTATCATGTGGTAAAAAAAATTTAAACCATCGATTAAAAATTGACAGATATATAAAGATTTTTGTAAATGAATATTTCGAATTTTGAAAATGTATTTAGTGACTTTTCGTTCTACAACGACGATATAAGTATATTTTATATTATCTCATTTGCAGAATGAGGGTGCACCCGTGAGCGTCACCGGTCAAGTCGCCAATCTGGCCAAGGGCATGCATGGCTTCCACGTGCACGAATTCGGTGACAACACCAACGGCTGCATGTCCGCCGGACCACATTTCAACCCACACGGCAAGGAGCATGGCGCACCCACCGACGAGAACAGGCATTTGGGCGATTTGGGAAACATTCAGTCATGCGGCACCGAAGACCCCACCAAGGTAAGTAATTTTTTGCACATATAGAGTGCTTTAATACAAATTTTCATCCCCGTCACACAGGTCAACATTAGCGACAGCAAAATCACTTTGTTCGGCGCCAACAGCATCATCGGACGCACCGTTGTCGTGCACGCCGACCCCGATGACATGGGCAAGGGAGGCCATGAGCTGTCCAAGTCCACGGGCAATGCTGGCGCACGCATTGGCTGCGGCGTTATTGGCATTTGCAAGATCTAAATCACATCTAGCGCAGTTTCGAAGTAGAGAGAAATACATGTACAATGTAGCTGTTGCTGACTGTGAATCACTTTCAATTAATGTTTCTTGTAACACACGCCTGTAACTTTAAACTTGGTCTTGCGCCCTAGGTGCACAAATAACTGACATAATAAATAAATATTTTGAAAACCCTTGGTGGCTTGTAAAGAATGTGTTTTTTCTTTTTTTTTTTTGTTATATTAAATAAATTCATATGGTTTTGGATTTTATTAAAATAATTTACAAATCATAGTTTTTGCGCGTCCGTGTCTGCAGCAGCGGCAGCGCATAGTTTATAGTTAGTATTTGAGGTGCTCGCTGCGGCGGCGATGACGGACGACGTCTTTTATTTTTGTTCATAACAAAAATAACTGAATTTTATATTGTTTTTTCTTTTGTTTTCCATTCCTTCTGCTCTGCTGTAATATTGCTATATATATTATAAACGACCTAACGCGTACATGAATTCGCCTAAATGAGTTTAACTATTCGCCTCAATCTCCTTGTAGACCTCGGCCTTGTATTCGTCGAGGCCGCCCTCCATGGCGCGCACCGTGCAATTGCCACACACCCAGAGTTCGCGGCAGACGACTTTGATGAGGCGCTCGTCGTGAGAGACTAAAATAACGCCGCCCTAATAAGAAAAATAAAATGTATTAAATAATGTCAAAAAGTAGTAAAAAGCATAAAAACCTTAAAAGCGTTGATGGCACGGCCCAGCGCATCGATTGTCTCAATGTCCAAGTGATTAGTCGGTTCATCAAGCACCAAGAAATTGGGCTCCGCTGCAATAAAACGCAATTAATTTACAGCGCTTTAAACTTTTGTTCATGACAAACTAACCCATGCACATTTTAGCCAGCGCCACACGCGATTTCTGTCCTCCCGACAGACTGGCAATGCTTTGCAGCGCCAGTGGTCCGGAGAGTCCAAAGCTGCCCAGCTGTCGTCGATACTCCTCGTCGTTGCGTCCGGGAAATAGTTCGGCCAGCACGCCTACACAGGTCACATTCATGTTCAAGTGATCGACGTGATGCTGCGCGAAGTAGCCAATGCGCAGTCCACGATGCAGCACAATGTTGCCGTGTATCGTACTCAGCTGTCCGACAATGATTTTCAGCAGCGTCGATTTACCGGCACCGTTCTCGCCCACCTTTTAGTTTATAAAATAAATTAATTTTGTTTAAATGTAACAAATAATTTAGACAGCGTGCGCGCTTACTATGCAAATTCGCGAGTCCGAGGTGGCCGAGAGACTGACGTTGCCAAAGACGGGCAGTGGGTCGGTTGAATTGTAGCGGAACTCGATTTCGGAAATGGCCAAAACGGGTGGGTTCAGCGGCTCCACTTCGGGGAACTTGAGTGTGACAATTGTTTCCTTTTCGACGGGCACCAGCTCGGGTCTAAATGGAATAAAGTTATTAAATATTAATATTTTGCAATTTTTAAAGAGTTTTATTTAATTCAGTAATTTAATTTTATATCTGTACTTTTAAAAATTCGTATTAATTCAATGGTTAAGAATTACAAATTGATATGAATGATAAATTAAAAAGGATAGGTTTATTTTTAAGATGCAGAGGATAGCTGTTATGGTTCTGTGCATGTAAAAACAAAATTTTCAATATATTCTACATCTTTATATAATTTTGATTTTAAACCCTGTGACGGGCGTTATACGCACTTTTTCAAAAAAACGGAATTACATAATTAATATTGGGCAAAAAATGTGACGGGTGTTGCACATTTTGTGACGGATGTTACTTGTAGGAATTATGAACCAATATACATTAGACTAGGGATGCCCAACTCGCCTGCCCGCGACTGACTGCACGGGCAATCAAGTGCTTGGCGAGGGGTATCTACGGGCAGAAGTGAGCGGGGATTGCAACGCAGAAATGAGCGGGGCTTTTAGTGTTGCATTTTTAGAAATTCCGGGAAATTGAAATGTCTATTTAAGAGTTTAATTATTTTAGATTGGTTTTAACGGACCCATTTATATTGCAAAGGTAAAGGTTTTGGGATATAAAATGTGTGTCTAAAGTGATTAAAAAACTTATCTAAATTCTAAAATAATAATTTCACATTTCTGCCCTATTTTACTTAAGAAATGATGCAACACTGAAAGAAGAGAGTGCGATGAGAGTACGGTGTAACAAAGAAAAATAAACTCTGACATAAATATAATTCGTTGTTTTGTACAGAAATTTACATAGAATTATCCAAAAATACTGTATTTTGTGAAAAACATGTTATTTTTGTTAAAACAAATCTTATTTGTTTTTGTTCTGTTTTTAAAACTGGACAAGTTAACAAAAAATGTTATTGCAAAAGAGCCAAGTGAGTTATTAATATTTGTTTTTTAATTAATAAGATTTTTTATAATATACATTAATCGTTTACATACAAAGTATACGATATTAAATGAAAATATAAATATTTAAATCATTAACTAAATGCTATGTTCTACTGTGCGCAGTCGACTTCAACTCTACGCATTGAACCCCAATAGAAACTAGAAATTGTCGACCAATTCTTAAATTTACTTTATTTAGTTATTTTTAATTAAAACACTCTTAAAGAATGAGTGTATAATAAAAAAACAACATAAACATTATTTTTTGAACAGTACTTAATATATTTTTCCTCGTCAAGCACCTTGCGTGTTGACGTCGTGCCCGTACGGGCTGAGTTGGCATCCCTACATTAGACTGACAAAGGCTTTGTATGAAATTTTGTCTATAGAATTTGATTGAAAAGGTTAACCCTTTAAAAATGCTCTATTGGATGAAAAAATCGATGTGTACAATTTTTTTGAGCGAAAACCGAATATGGGAAATGCACTCGCTGGGGCCTCAAATTTCGCGTTTAGATACAAAATTAACAATTTGAAAATTGAATTGTAACGAAAAATCGAAATTACAGTGTTTCATATATTTCCTCTATTTTGTACTAAATATATAATAATATATATAATATTATAAATATATAATAACCAGGGCTAACAATTATATGGACGAAAAACATGTATGGATTATGGACTAAAAAACTAGATAAATATGGATCTTAAAACTAAAAATTTGTATAAAAAAACTTAAAATTTGGATTAAAAACTTAAAATATGGATATAACATTTTTTGTATTTTAATTATTGAGCCCTATCATGAAATATTTCACTTGAAAAAAATACATTAAGGGGATTCATATCAAGCGCGTAAACCTCGTAATTTGTGGAAATCCCGTATATAGTAGAAATTTACGCAAAAATTGTATAAGAATATTTTACGCTAAACTCGTAGTAAATTTATTTGTCGATTTGTAAATAAAATTTCTTAAATATTTTGTTCTATCTTTTCGTTAGTTGTCAATAAAATTATGTTTTGTGACAAATGTGTTTTCATTAAATTGTGTTGTGAAATGATTATAAGTGATATAACTAAAAATTGGAGTACAACCAAAATTTTATAAAATAGTTTACGCGAAGCCAGATAAAAGTGCGGTCATGTCGAGCTGCGCGTAATTTTATTTTTTTACGAGATGATAAATTTACAGTGCTGATATGAATCCCCTTATTGTACTGAAATAAAATTATTTTTCAAAAAAAAGTTTTTACTAAGGTTGAAATACAGGTGGAAAAATTATTCATGAAGGGGTTGATTGAATCATATTTTTTGTATGTAAACGTTCGATATTAAACAGGCCTTTGCTTTTGCTTTACACCCAACCAAATTTGCTACAAAATACAATCTATTGTGTCCTCTAGTGATATCCAGATATAAATTCCTGCAGCAAAATTGTTTGATTTAATCGATTGCACTCCAAATATGTTTGAAAGTGTCAAAATTGTAGTGAAATTTTGGCGAAATTGAGACACATGAGTCAGTTTTTATAAAAAATATGGATTTATTCAATGGTTTTTCGGATTTCGGTTTATTGCCGAAAAATTCGTATAATGTATTTACATATTGAATATGTAAATCCATATAAACGCGAGCCATGATATATAATAAATATCAAAAAAATACTTGACTTTAATTGAGTTAATAATATATGTGCTTGCATTTTTGTAAATTCTGAACAAAGAAGATTAAATTAGGAGTATTTCTTATTCTAAAAAATCATTAAAATTCTGTGGATGGTACCAATTTTATATTTTTACATTGGAAAAATCATTTTAATAAAATGGTTAAAAATTAAAAATTATATCGAGGGCTTATATTCAATACTGCCTATCTACAATATTGACGAAAATGAGTTTTTGATGCAGAAATCTTCACTGATCACCCCCTGCATCTATGACATTAATTTAGAACCAATAAATATCTATTGTTATATTTCCATTTTAAATATTTGTCTATCTACATTTTTTATGAATGCAATAGTGTCTATCTATACACAATTTTTGCTTAAAAGTATAGAATGACTATAAATAAGCGTTGCTGGTATGGAGTAGTATATATATATTCTTCTTAAACGTAATTTTATAAGTCAATTTCGTTCTGTCCATCCGTGGGTCTGGTCCATCCTAACTCACAAAGAATCGACTCAATTTGTATGAAAAAGGATATGAAATCTATGTAAAAACTATGAAATCGGTTAACGAAGGATGACGTCACATTTTCTCAATGGATATACAATATCATTTAAGCCATAGGAGCTACTAAAAAGAATTTTTCGTATACGGAAAAATAACTTTTCAAAGATTTTTCCTATTCTAATATGAAGCCTTAAAGGACGAAATTTGAATTTAGTCTGTACTGAGGAAACATAGCTTGTACCATTACCTTTATGGTATTTCCAGACAAGATATTTAGTGCTGTTTAAATGCAAAACAGGTTACTGAGAAACAAAATTAATTGATTCACGTGATAATATTCAACTATTGCCCATTTTGTCATTGCTAAAACATATTAAACGCCTTCTCAACATAGTATAAAGAAAGAAGATGTTACCCGAGACAAAATTTTTGGCATTTTTCTGGAATATTTCGGTCATCTTTCCGGCAAGCGCAGAGGTATATGGAATATCTTGGGAAATGGTTGTAAAATGTTGTAAAATGTGATGGCATTTAATGGCAGATTCACGCCATATTTTGGGAATGTGCAGAAAACAGGCAGCTAGCTTGTGATACAAACTCCGTCTTCGACTGTTTGAAATATGTCGAGGATATGTTTTTGAACCGCCACGACTCTGCCAAACATTTTGTCTGCGGTAATTTTTATTTTCAAAAAAAAAATTACATTTATTGCTATTCCGAGACATTTTTTGGCATTTTTCTGGAATATTTCGGGCATATTTTCGGCAAACGCACAGCTAAATAGAATATTATGGGAAGTGTATAGCAGGATGTAAATTTTGTGGAATTGTTATGTCACGCCATATTTGGGGAACGGACAGCTTGTGGTACAAACTCCGCCTTTGTCTGTTTAAAATATGTCGAGAAAATGTTTCTGAACTGCCACGACCCTGCCAAAAATTTTGTCCAGGGTCCCGAGACAAAATTTCGGGCATTTTTCAGGAATATATCGGGCATGTTTCCGGCATACGCACTGATATATAGAATATCTTGGGAAGTGTATAGCAGGTTCTACATTTTTGTGGAATTTTTACGACAGATTCACGCCATATTTGGGGAACGGGCAGAAAATAGAAAGCTTTTGATACAAACTCCGCCTTGTCTGTTTGAAATATGTCGAGAAACTGTTTCTGAACTGCCTCGACCCTGACAAAAACTTTGTATGAAGAAAAAGGTCTTGAAAGTATTTAATTCATTATTTTATTTAATTTATCCGTGTATTCTTATCTACTCTTTTAGGCTCCAATTGCATGCCTTTTTCTACTTCTTTTATTTAAAACCTACTACATTTTGAAATATTTTTCAAACCTACTCCCTTTTTCGCATTTCTGCTTCCTATTTTATCAAATCTAGACCATTTACCTAACCAAAAATGTGAACTCTTTAATTTTAATTTGATCAATTTGTAACTCAATTAATGGACAAATTCAATATGTAATATTTAAATATAAAAATAGTAAAGTTATGCAATTCGAATTCTCATCATTAATTAATAAATTTTAAGTATGGCTGTGCGATTATACAATTAATCAAAATCTTGATTAATCAGAATCCTGATTAATTGATTAATCTTACAGCCCTAATTTTAAGTTATAACTTAATTAATGATACAACTAAATACTGCATAAATTTGACCATTGTGAATATAACTAAATAATTAGCTATAAATTTGTATAGCACTGTAATACGTACAATTTTTCCAACATCTTAATTTTTGACTGCACCGACGACGCACGATTCGCATTGTAGCGGAAGCGATCGATGAACTCCTGCACATGCGAGCGATGCGCCATTTGTGCCTCGTATTCGCGACGCTGTGCCTTGTGCTTATCGTTCTTTGTCTTCTCGAATTGCTCATAGTTGCCTCTGCAAGTAGCAAATATAATAAAAACCATTCAAATTCAATTAATAATAATCGAACTCACTTGTATGCCTCCAACAGCTGGGAATGTAAATGTATAATATCTGTGGGCACCGTATCGAGAAAGTTACGATCGTGAGAAACAACCAATATTGTTGTCGGCCACTTTTGCAGATAATTTTCCAGCCATATGATTGCTTTAATGTCCAACATGTTGGTCGGTTCATCAAGCAACAGCAAATCGGGTTTTGAGAAGAGAGCACGCGCCAACGCCAAACGCATACGCCAACCACCCGAAAACGATCTTGTGGGACGCAGCTGCATGTCCGGATCGAAACCGAGACCCTTTAATATCACAGAAGCGCGTGCCACCGCCTTGTCGGCCTCAATATTTAACAGCTGTGCATAGACATCTGTCAGCTCTGCACTGAGTGCGGCATCTTGCACGCCATTATTCAATTGTGCCAAAATTTCCTTTTCACGCGACATCAGACGTGTGCGCTCAAAGTCGCACTCGAGCACACTGTCCACAGCTGTGGTGTCATCACCTACTACTTCCTGTTCAACGTGCAAAACAGATATGTGCGACGGTATGGCCAGCTGTCGCTCAGATATCATGCGCAACAGCGTCGTTTTGCCCAGACCATTGCGTCCGACCAGTCCATATCGACGGCCGAAGGAGAGCAATACGTTGGCATTTTGCAGCAATACTCTAAAAATACAAACAAAAAATTAAAACTTGTAATAGTTTAAATTTGGTGTGACCTACTTGTCGCCAAAGGCCAAATCAAAGTTTTCGATTTTAATATCCATCGAACGATTGGTGCCTTTCGCCTCCATTTTGGTGTTTTTCTTGCTCATCACCTGCGATGCGGTGGCGCTCTGCAGTTTGACCGGCACGACGGGGCCCTTGCCAATGTCCTGTCGCTTCTCCTGCTTCTGCTGCAGCTTAGCCTCGGCCTTCTCCAGTTTTTTGCTGTCGACTTTCTGCGCAAAAAAGGTATTTATTAAAGTAATTTCTATATTTATTTTTTTACAACTTACATTGCCACCATCTTTGTTAACCACCCATATACTTTGCACATCTTTGTCCACCAGCTCCATGTTCTTGGCCATCTCTGCAATGTTCACCGGCGCATTCAGCACTTTGCGCTCAACATTTTTGCTCGTCAGTTTGATGATATTAAAAAATTGATCGCACAGGTCTCTGCCAAGAATCGAGCATTAGTAGAAGTCTGTGTCGATCTAAGAAACTCGACTTACCTAATTTCATCCTCCGACTTCTCGGTGCTGATGCTCTGCAGTATGTCGCCCACTGCATCAAAGATATCATCGCAGGTTTCAAAATCATCAACGCTGCCACAAAGCACACCTAATTGTTGTATGAGCAGCAATAAAAAAGTTTATTAACCATGAAATTTTCATTTTTTCTGCGAAATTTATACCTTCCACGTAGCCTTTTAGTTCGTTGTCCATAGCTGGAAACTCACGTTGCAATATGTCCGTGAATTGACTCATGTCTGTCGTTCGTATTTCGCTCAAATTTTGTGCACTTAACAACCAACGAAGGGGCTATAATTTAATAGGCCAAATAAGTTCACGTTTCTTTTCCGGCTGCTGATGCACCAAGTCTGGCCGATGCTTAGTCCGTCTGTAAATCGCAGATGGCTTTCTCAACGATTTTCATGCACCAATTGTTTATCTAACAAAGATGATCGTTCACAATTGTCGTCGGCATTGATGACTGATAAATGGCGTATTTTTGAAGAATTTTTATGCTTCAAAAACCAAAAAGCAAAATCGTCATCGACAGCAAGAAGAACCAACCACACGTTGTTAGTTTTTACCAGTGTTGCATTGCCATAATATAAAATTGGGTAAAATAAGAAATATAAGTGGGCATTACTACTTCAAATTGGGCATTTTGAAATTTAAATTGATTTAAATTGTTAAATTGGGCAATGACTGGACATTAATACACATTTTTACTATATACTAATAAAAACAATTGGTTTATATATATATATGAATCATTCCACACGTTTGAAATTACCATCTTCGGTTTCAATTATATTTAGGAATATCAAGACGTTATATTCATGATGTCATTTATTCGAAATATTTGAGTATTTTTGTATAAAAAATTGGCTAATGCATATCGCAGCACTCATAATCAAAATCCAAATTTTCTAAAATTCAAAAAAGTCAAATTTTCGTTGCTGACATATTTGAATCCGCGATGTAAAGTAGTTTTGGTCATATAACTCGGAAAATAATTAACGGATGGTTCTTCAATTTTGTATATTTGTTCCTATACTTATGTACACCGAGAGAAAAACGTAGTTAACTATTTGCTACTTTTCGTAGTCAATTGTAAAGCGACTACGTTGCAATTGGTCAACTACGACGTAGTTCATAATAAACATGACAGTTTAAAAAAAATATAAATTGTCTCAAATGTTTTTTTTTTAATTTTTCAACCATCACGATTGTTGCATCGAAATCAATGTTGGTCAAGCATAGACAGTATCAAGTAAGTTATATAAATAAATATGATGTCGTGAAGCCGAGAATTAATGGTTATGTATTTGCCGACGTTACAGTGGGCGGCGAAGTTTTGCGCGCAAATCCACAGATGAAGGCCACCAGGGAAAACCCTTTCTGCGATGTCGGCATCGACGGACATGGCCTGGAGTCCTGACCAGGAGAAACAATGGTGCTATTTGCTCCGATTAACTTTGAACTGAGGACTTGCGATTCGCGTAACAGAAAATTCGCGCTCTAGCATTGACTATGACCCTGTATTTTTTTGTTTTTACGATCGCTGCATTGTGAGAAAAGGGAAGGTGGATCGTGATTTACTGTATATTTTTGTAAACATTTTTTTGTTTGTTTTTAAATAAAAGTAAAAAAATAAAATTTGACATTTCATTTTTAAAATATGAAATAATTAAGATTGCCTATGTCGTAGTTCCTCAAAAATATATTTTTATAACTATGTCGAAGTTGAACATAACTCTATTGAAGTAAATTTTCAAACGTAGTTAGAAATGACTACGTTTCATTGTCGGAGGATTTTGATTCATGTCGTAGTTGAAAACGTACTTATGAATAACTACGTTTTGCTCTCGGTGTAGTATTCGTAAACAAAACAAAAAAGCATAAGATTTGGCGAAAATATATGAATTATTCACATTTGAGAACAAATTCCCATATGGATTATTTTGCGGTTTATTTTAAGTTTTTTAATAATAATATAATTTTGAATTATATCATAATTTCTAAAGTATGATTTATTATACAAGAATATTACATTTCTCTCAATAATCTCAATAAATTTTTGAGAAAATTTCTTCAACTTCATTTAGAAATATTGAAAAACAATAACAAAGTTTGATAAAACAAAATAGAGCTTTCGCATTATTTATTGTTTTTAATATGATATTTAAATGACATAGATTTCTCTGCGTATAATACCGATCAGTGGAAAATGTTGGTTCAAACATAAAATAACTCGAAATAAAAAGTGGGCATTTAAAAATAAAAATAGGCATTAAATTATATCAGGCATTTAAAAAAAACATAGGGAATATAATTGGGCAGTTAAATGCCCAAAATGCCCGTAAAATGCAGCACTGGTTTTTATGCTTATGACAACTGTCAAAACTTCACCTCGAATATTTCGAAACTTTCAAAGTCCTCTTCGAAAAAAATGTGATGGCCATTTTTAGGGTACCCAATACTTTGTATTCGAAGTACCCAATACTTTGTATTGTGGCCGAAAATTTTGATTATCCGAACAAAAACAAACGATGTTTTTAAAAAATGTTAATATTACTGTTATTACTAGCCACAAAAGCCAAATTATTACAAACATTGTGCAATTTTGTTTATTTTCTTTGTTAACAAATTATATGGTCCGAAACCAAAATATACAAGAACTCCGACATATATGTATATTTTGAATAGACATCGAAATTTAGCACGAATATTTATAATAAATCAACAAACATTTTGTTTGTTTATAAATTGAACTTTTTTTAAATTGTAACCAATTTTTACAAATAATTTGTTTCAATTTGATAAAAACCAAAATAATATATTGCAATTACTATTCTAATGTGACAATCTATAAATTTTATGCATGTTCATTATAGGTAGTGCAAAGTGTATTCTGGATGCCTTAAGAAATTGTCGACTTTTCAACCCTTTTTGACATAAGCCCATGCTCTGTCGATTAGGCCTTTATTTGTAGAATTTCCCGTCAACGCCCTTTTGTCCACCTGCTGTGATACTCCTCTATTAGTTGGTAAATTTGTATAGACATTTAGAATAAATCAAAAAACAGTTTTATATTTTACAATGGAAAAATATATTTTATGTATGATACAAGAAAAATAAATGTAACTCTGAAACAATAATGCATAAAACCATGTTTTATCAAAAAAAAGAATGCAATTTTATAAAGTTTATAAAAATGATAATAATGTGAAATATACTATGTGTAGTGAATACATTTTAACAAAACTTAAATGAAAGTTAGTATTTGTATAAAGTGAAAAAAAATAAAACAATAATAAGTGTAGACACAATTTCAATAATGGTATTTTGATAAATAAATTATGAAAATTTTAAACTTTTTTTTCTTGCCTATAATAATGTGACAATGGATTAAGTAATACATAATAGAAGAGTTTAAAATTTACTACTATTAGCTGATGTTAAATAAATAAGCAACATAATTGTTTATAACGTAATAATGATAATAATAATAATAACAAATGTCTCTAGCTTTACAAACTTAAATGCTATAAATACATAAGGATATTTGTATAATTGTATTGTTAATTACATGCTTCATTTTTGCTTTTACATAATAAGTTAGCCAATGATTTATCCAATTTTTTCAATTTCTTTTTCATGATTTTAATTATTTACTAAACAGGCACATTGACCGACACCGCAGCGAACGCATTGGATTTACGCTGTCTGGCACCGCGACCGGATAATAAATAGCTTAGATCCAGCGCAGGCTCGTTGGTCAATTGAGTATTCTTCTTTTTCGTTTTGAGCTTCACTGTTTTGAGCACAACTTCCAAGTGTGAACGTTTCTTTTTAATAGTCTGCAAATATTTTGAATTAAATTTTAATTTTTCAACGCCAGTACCAAGTAATACTTAATAAGCTGTTTTTTTTTTAAATAACTCCAAGGCTTGAGAAATTTGCATATGTACAATTGATATCAAATGTAATCTCTTAGTATTAAGTTAGATCTAAAATTAAGAGACAAATTTCTAAGAGAAATCAAGTGACATTTTGCTATGATTCTCAAATATTTATTGTCAACGATTATATTTAAAAAAAAAATGTAAATGCCGTCAATCTACATTATAAGATAATTCATTTAAAAAAATGTGTTTGAATATTATTTAGTTGTTAAATAAAAGTATTATTTACAAAATAATGCCAGAAAACGTAAGACGCTAACGTTAGTTAATTTTTAACAGATCTAGAACATTGTAAAAGTGTTGCCAGATTGTATTTTAGAATGTGCAGGGTTTACATTTAACTCCAAGAACATTCTGAAAGTGTTGCCATAATGCATTTTAGAATGTGCAGGGTTTATAATCCACGCCAAAGGACTGATTGAATTTTTAATAGTTCGATAGACTAAAAACTGTACACAATCGAGAATATAAAATTGTTTTGTTTACGCTAATTGTAGATAGACGGCATTGACTTGATAGTACAATCGTCGACAATATTTATGTAAAAAAAAGTCAAACGCTTGACATTGAAGATCAACGCTAGATCCCAACAAACACTTAGGTATTAACTTAAGAACTTTGAATGAATCTTGCAATTAAACTATTTTTATTTCAAAGTGTATAGGATTTCCAAACATTTTTATTCTTGTTTAAATAATTTAAAGCGTTTGATATCAAGAGGATAACACATGCTATTGGATTAAATCGTCGTTGTAAAAATAAAACTAAACAAATACATTTTTCAAAAAAGGCTTTCAAGTTTATTATATATATTAAAAAAGAAGTTAACAAATTAAAAAAAAAAAAACTATAAATTCGAAATATTTAACACATGCTCAACAATTGAAACCTTATTGACCAAAAATTATGAGTTATATTTATAACGTTATAAGTAAACCGTCAATTGAAAATTTTAAAATGTAATTGGTGAATTTTACTTTAACAACGACGTTATTTAAATACTATATAGTAAAAAAAAACAAACACATGGGGTCTTTACGAAGACGAGTTTGGATATCAACATAGTGGGTATTTGTTTGCAAGACTTTGTTTACTAACCTTTATTCTATCAACCGTCGAATTCAAAAATTCCTAGTCTGTGTCTCATGGGAATTTCTATTTCAAACGTTTTGCAGACTGCAAGCAATGCTACTGAAAGCGAGATAAAACTTATTTTTCAAAAAAAAAAAATAATTTTTCGTTATAATTTCATGCAATGTTTTTTGAATTTTATCGCGCCATTTAACTGCTCTTCTTTTCATAATGTCTGAATGCTCAATAATTAATATTTTATTACTACAAATTACCAAATTTCGAAAGGTTGGTTTTATAATTTCAATTGATTCTTCATTGATGATCAGACAGTTATATTAGCATTTTTTGAACTTCATATAATCAGTCAATTGAAAAAATGACTTACAAAAATAAGCAACTTGCCAACCTTATAACATAAAAGGAATCGTGTGACTGCCAAACGATTCATTTGAAGTCACTTCGTCTATAAATGTTTTTATAAATCCGTGTTTTGTGCCCTTTTTAAAATTTTACATTTCACACACATATTTTAAACATAATCTCAAATTAAAATATCTCGTCGTTGTCGTTTTTGTTTTATTTAATTTAAACAATCTCTGTTTCTCGAATTTCTGACGATTTTTGACGATTTGACTTATGTTATAAGGGGGTAAGCATTATTTAAAAGAAAATTGGCATTTTCGCATTTGTTTTTTAATTCTGAACATTCAGTGAGTAATTTGTGTTTGTTTAAACGTTCAGATTATCGAAGTCTGTGGGGTAGTTCAGAATATGATACAATTATTCAAGGTAGAAGTATTAGAGTTCTTATTCTTCTTAGGCGTCCCGTGCACTGTCAAACGCCTGCAGATACTGTCATACGCTCCGTACTTATGTCAAAATGTTGTATGGGATTAGAAAATTTTGTGAGAGGCGCTCTGGGATACTACTACCGTGTTATTGTATCATGGCTCAAAACATAGACCAGTTCAGAACACACTCGACGTGCTCGATAATAATGGGCGTTTTCGTAAATCAATTAAACCAGTGCTCTGAACAAAACCTGAGAAGTCCGAGTATTATCAGAGAGCGTTTTCGTTTATTAGTTCTGAACTGAGCTCGAACTGTTAAAAAAAGATCTGCGTTTGTTTTTAAACTTTGAACATTCAGAGTCAGTAGTTTGCGTTTGTTTATTCGCTCAAATTATCGAAGTCGGTTGTTCAGTACAGACTCGACGTGCTCGATTTTATTTTATCGAGCTGGCTGAAAAGTACTGATTTTGACGTTAATTTTATTTGTCAAACACAAGCTTTCATACGAATTTGACAACTGCTGCTCAAATTGTTTGTAATTTAAATCAGAGTCTTGTGCTCGAATCTGACAATATTCGAAATATTCAGATCATGTTCAGATCTCTGTTCTGAAATGTTTTACGAAAACGTACATAGTGTTTAACTGAAATCACAAAGTAGAATACGAAAAGACATAGGAAACATTAAAGTAGTTGGATTTAACAAAAATATTAAGTGTTGAAAATGAAAGCTTTCTGTGTTTATGTTGACGCGTATTGTACAAATTGCATGATGTGTGAACGAATTTTGAATTTAACCCATATTGTATTAAATATGCTCTCAAACAAATCTTGCAGCTGTTTTAACATTATCGCTACGATGCACTTCACTTCACGTCAAGCGCTTGACGTTGAGAGAACAACATTTGATCTCAAGTGGTTAGCAAGTGTTAGCTACAATTTAGTTGTTAGTAGCATGAGTGTTTAACAAAGTACCTGCAACGTAGGCACAACTGGCGTTACAACAACTTGCACCGGCGTTGGACTTTTGCTGCTCTGACGTTTGCGCACAACAGAGGTTGGCGTTTTGTTAGTCTCACCACGATTGGATACTGGGGTAATGCTTCTTCTAGCTGCCGTTGGCTCTAATTCAGTCTTTTGCTTTTTACTTTTTAACATGTTTGGGTTCAACTCGTGCGGCTGTAATGGAAGGAGATTTAAAATTAAAAATGTCAAGATTAAATATAATTTATAAAGACTCTTCAGTACAAGACTTATGTAAACTACAATTCAAAAACCCCGTAGTATCTCCCGACCATTGACACTCACCGCATAAGATTTCGAAATCTTAAGTTTCTCCGCAAACTTCCTAAATGCATAACTCTTGGTGCACGTCGGATAATTCACTTTCGCCTTGGAGAAAAAACGCGCCGACTTGTCGACACGCAACTCACATATGTAGCAGTGTTCGTCATCCTCACACTCCATGGGGCGACCCTTACAAAATGTCGTGCGATCCAATACCCAGCAACGTCCGATGACCAACTCAATTGGCACCACCTCGTACAACGGCACACGCACCACCTCATTCGGGTAGAAACGACGTGTGGGTTCGTGGAATGTCTCGTGCGGTCGCAAAAAATGGTGCCCGAATATAAAACGTTTGCCCTGCTCATTCTTCCACAGACGTTCGACGCGAAAGATGTCGCACTCGGTAAACTCTATTTCGCCGATGGTCTCATAGTTGTGTTTTTGCGCTGGCACAACTTTGCCGCTGGCATCCTTGACCGGTATGTCGCGCAGCACATACACAGTATCTCCTTGACGCACATGCAACGTGCCACGCATCAGCGACAGAAAGTAGCGATGGCCTTCCTCGGTGAAATCTTCGAGCGGTATTTCGCGATTGACTTTGCGCGGCTCACAACGTTCGCACAAGTAGCTGTCTGCGTTAATGTCCGCCTTCGTGCACTCGGTATGCTGCCAGACCATGCAGCGTGCGCACTGTATCATGAGACCCTCGTCCTTGTACAGACCGCATATGCAGCGTATGATGTCCTCGTTGCAGGCAGTGGAATCAGCTTCAAAAATGTGCGGTGAGGCATTACCGACAACTGTGGGTTTAATAATGATTTCAGGTGTTTTTTCTTTTTGTTGCTTTGTTATGACTGCGGTTGGCTCATCTTTGGCAGCTGGTTGTACTGCTGCTTTATGTTCTTTTAGCTTCTTTGCAGTGCCCACGAATGCTGTGCAAGCCTCCTCGCTAACCAATTCCAGCAGTTGGCTGCCAACGTGCTGTTTCTTTTGCGCATAGGCGCTACGCAGTGTTGCCAGTGCCTGCAACTTAGGGGAATTGCCAGCGTGTAGCAACTTTGCCTGCTTAAATAATAGCTGCATATCAGCATCAAAATCAGCGGGTTGCTGATAAAAACCCTGTTCTATGTTGCGCTGTATGGTGACGAAATCGAGCGTTATCTCTTTTGGCATTGATTTCGGCAGTTTCTTCTTCCTGCTGCCGCCGATGTTACTCGCTGTTGATGAAGAAGTAGTAGAAGTTACCGACGGCGCTGCTGCTGCTGTCAATGCTAATGTAATAAGTTTTGTGTTTTCGTTTTCCGTATCTTTGAGCTCCTCCAAAGCAGCGCAGATATCGCGTAGCACCACTGCCATTTTAGCCATTTTCTCCAGTTCAGGGTCTTGCACAGCCAAAGCGAGACCACGTGTTTTCATGTTGCGTGGTGAGCGCAGCGCTGATATTTGTGCGGCCAACGATGCTGGTGTAGAGGGTCTGCGATTTGTTATTTTAGCAGGAACGTTGGTGGTTGGTGATGAGGCTGCGACAGCTGCTGACGTGCTGTTGGTCAAAACAGGCGTTGGCGTTGTTGATTTAGGTTCTACGATTGGTGGTGGCGTCTTGGCTGACGCTTGTTTGATCGCTTTGCGTTTACGTACCTAAAATATAAAATGTTATTTAAAAGCACAGCAACAAAAAAATAATAATCCGCGATCTTAGTATGATATTGTAATGATCATCAAGATTCTAATTAAAACCTCATACTCAATTTTTGAATATTGTCTGAAGTTTTTTAGTTATTGCGTAAAATAAATGGAAATTCTCGTGCTTTTCTGTATAATTTGAACTTTTTGAAGATTTCAGATCTGATTTATTTCATTTCATTTTTATTTGTTCCATATTTAATTTGTTCTGTATTCCATTGAGAATACTTCAGCTAATATTTTAAAAATACACAATGAAATTCGAATGATTTTGAACAAAATTATGAAGTGAAAAAAATACTATTTATATTCCTACCTTCTCGAAATTCCTAAGCAGAAATACGGCATGTTGCTTGATGTACTTCTTGTCTTTTTCGGACAAATGCTGCACGCGTGCTAACACCACATCCTTTGACTGTAGTCGCGCCGTGTTCTTCTTAGCCTTGCGCTTGCGCGGACGCCCATTGCGTGCATCTTGAATGACAGTGGGTTCGCACGGCTGTAAATTGTAAACAGAAAAAACAATGAATTATAAAGAAACAATCAAGCTAATCGCCAAAACAACCTTCGGTTCCAACGGCGGCAGCGGCTTGATGCGCTGCGACTTGCCACCAATGACGCCGCGACATTGCGGCGTATTGCAGCGGCACGGCTGCCCCTCCGACGGATTAAACAGCGAGAAATTATAATCGTACGTCAGCTCCTCGTCGGCGGCAATGGCACGTGCGGCAAACAACGCCATGCGCGACAAGCCATTCACCGACCACTTCTGCATCTCACAGTTCGGCTGACACGAATGATTCACAAAACGCCCATCACTGCCCATACGATGCCCGTCGATGACCAGACCACCGTCCAAATGCAGACAATAGTGATGCGTATCATTCAGATAAATAGTGCCCATGCGATCCTTGAACTCTCGCTCGGTTACCACTTCGCCCACATACTCAAGTATATAGGTGCCCTTGTTGATGGGCAACTTGGTGCGCACGCCCCAGCCCTTGTTGTCCGTCATAAAGCGTTCAACGCCTGGTGCCACCTCGTGGCGATAGATTTTCTGATTGCGGCACTTGTCGCGCGTCGGACAACACGACGACGAGCACTCGGTATAGACCATGCGATTTAGGCAGTCGTCGCCGCAGCCAACGTCCGGCTTGCAGTTACAAGTGGGATGATCGAAGCCTGCCATGTTCGGACGCACCGACTCCGCATAGACGTTGGTGCGTATCTTGCGATAATTCCACGAGGGCACGGTGACACGCGCAGGCAGCTTGGCGTTTTTGTAGGCCCACCAGATGTCGTGCGGTAGCTCAAAGTGTTGCTGCGTGCGACGAAAATACTTTTCGCAGTATGGTGGCGGCGGTAACAGTGGCCCCTGAGCAGTTGTTGCAGTCAGTGTCGCTGGTGGAGGAGGAGCAGGCTGCTTTTCGGCGGCCAATTTCTTCTCCAATTTCTTGCTCAACGCCGCGGGCGCTGGCAGGCACTTAAAGTAGTCGGAGAAGAGACCAGCATTGAGATAATTTTTCTTCCAACGAGCAGCATTCTTGCGCGCTACCGTCGTCGTCGTAGAGGCGGTTGAGGATTTTTCGTCGCTGGTGTCGCTTGCTGCCTCCGAGTCTGCGCTAGTGCCGTTAGATTGCTGCGGCGGCAGCACGTCATGTTCTAGAGCGCAGTCAATATGCGGATCTTTTAGCACATCGACGCTGTCTGTAACTGCCGCAGCCAGACTGCGTCGCTTCAAACGTATCTTGCAGCTTAAGTTCAGCTTGGGATCAAGCGGTTTCGCTGGCGGCTGCTGTGGTGCGGCGACTGTAGGGGTTAAGACTTTGGTGTCCTTTTGCGTCTTTGTATCCGGCAACTTTTTCGCCTGTTGCGGTGGCATCGCGTGTAAAGCAATCTTAGGTTTGCGTCCGCGCTGCTTGGGCATTTTTACTTCGACTGGCGGCGTGACTTGTGGCACTTTCGGCTGCGTCACCGGCTGCTTTTTTAAAGCACGTTTATTGTTTGGCGTCTGCTTGCTTACATTACCCTGCGCTGCTGCTGGCGCTGTTGGCCCCTGTAGCCGCTCTAAACTGACCACCGACAAACGCGGGGGCACGCGATTTGCACGCTGCAAGAAAACATCGCTCGCCTCACCTGTCTGCGGTACCCGATCGCAGACCTTTTCAGTTGCCGCTGCAGCGTTGCGTGTATTTTTGGACTGAGTGAGCGGCAACTGCTCGTTGATGTCGGGCGTCACGTCAAGCAGCAGTTGCGCATTGATTTTGCGTTTCTTGCGTCGCACCGTCGGAAATCCAGTGCGATTGATCTTCTTGCGTTTGCGTTTCAGCAGCAAGTTGCCGCCCGTCTTGTTGAGCAGCGTCTCGACTACGCGTTCCGTCTTGGTCGTAGGAAGCGGAAACGATTTGTTCAGTTCAAGCAGCAGCGGCGAATCTACCTCGCACTTGGTGATGATCGCAGCTGCCTCCTTCGCAATGGGTGGTATTTGTATTTCGAGTTCTACGGTTGGCTCAAATACACCCGGTGGCGGAGCAGAGGAGGACGATGAAGAAGCCTCTGAATGCACCTGCGGCGAGGACGCACTTATTTTGGCGTCTGTCGTCGTAGTCGTCGCCGCCGTCTTGCTTTGCAGGCACTCGAGTCGCGAGCGTTTCTTGTCGCCGCCTGTCTGTCGCGCGCTACCTGTTGACATGGGGCTGATGTCGAGCAACTTGCTGCCGCCTGCAAGTGCCGCCGTTTCTACACAAACGCGCAACGGCGAACAGTTGCTGCTGGCGGCAGCGCTCTTGACGCTGGCGGTGCCATCATCAGAGTGCGCGGCATTTTGCAGCAGGTGTCGCTTCTTCGGCGTGATGGCTGTTTTAACACTCTTGCCGCCGTATCGCGGTGGTAAGGCTAACGAAGCGGCTGATGATACTTTCGCTGCTGCAGCAGCTGCTGCCAAGGCCTCCGCATTGTTAGCAAACAATTTAGCAGCCACTGCTGCCGCCTCGTTGCACTTTTCACCTGGCGTCAGCAGATAATGACGCTTCTTGAGCGGCAGCTTGTGGTCGTCCGGACTGGAGCTGTTGGCCTTCTTGTGGCGACGCTTGCCAGAGGAGCCGCTACCGCCACCACTGGGCGTCAGTGCACCAACGCCGCCCACACACGCGCTCGCAGCCAACAGCGCAAAATCAATATTTTCGCTGAGTTTGCGCTTCTTAAGCGCGCGTTTGTCGCGAGACTCGCGCTTGCCACCACCTAACGGTAGCTTCTCTTTCTCCTTGAGCGCATTAGACGCCTTTTCGCTGCCACCATATATGCGACAAAGCGTCGGAAAGTTGCTCGTCATTATATCGATCTCTGTCAGCAGCTTCGAGTCAATGCTGGACGTTTTGCTCGTTGTTGGAAAGCGATGACTCTTGCGGCGACGTCGCCGTTTAACACGCGACGTACCCGAATAGTAGCTGCTGCAGTAGCTTGCGGCTGATGAGCGACGCGACTTGATTTTGCGCGACAGTTGTGACATAACATCGGCGGCCGCCTCCGAGCCGATGGAATTCTTGCGCAGCAGCTTCATTTTGCCGCTGAAGCTGCACTGGAAACCATCCTGCGAGGCGTTCTCCTCGAAGAGCCGACTTTTACCATTGCCGCTACAGCTGGCGAAAGTAGCAGCGGCTGCCGCGCCGCGACTGAAGTATTCGCCCGTCGCGATGTAGCGATTGATTTCGCCGTATTTCTTGGAGACGCTCGTTGTCGGCAAGCACTCGAGCCGCGGCTTGCAGACGTACTCGTTGCTCTCCTCGCCGCTGTGACCGAGCGACAGGCCGGCAAGCTGCAAAATGTCCTGCTCATCGGTGACATTACCGACCGGCTGCTGGCGCAACAAAGAACGCGCGCGCGATTTTCGACGAAACTTTGTGCTTTTCAGCGACTTGACGCTGTCCTTGCAGTCACTGCGATAACCACAACTTTTGGCGCGACTTCGGCGGCTGGTGCAGCTGCGCGAACTGTAGCGACTTTTTCCGCTGGCATCGGACTTATAGCCCGATGAGCTTTGCTGCTGCTGTTGGTGATGCTGTGAGTGCCGCGCATGCGCTGAACCATAGTCCGAGACGTAGCCGCTCTTGGCTGCTAGTATTTTGCTGCAGATCGTGGTATTGCCGCCGCCACCATCGCTCTTGTAGCCGCTGACGCTGGGACGTCGAAACTTTTTATTAACATCGATTTTGCGCCAAACCGGATCGAGCAGCTCTTCCTTAGGTGTTTTGGTCGCGGTCGACGTCGAAGCTTTCTTCTCCGCGTTGGCGCCACTCGATTGACGTCGCTTGTTGCGCGGCGGTGGGTAGAGCGTGCGCTCCGTCGCGTACATGCGCTTGTCGAGATTTACAAAGTCAATCTTAGCCTTGGGCGCGGCAGCACCTGCAGCTGTAGCCAGCTCTGCAAAGTTTTTCAACGGCGAAGCGCGTGTCACGGTGCTGCCGCCGAGACGTGGCGACGGCGAAGTACTTTGTGTAGTGCTCGTCGTGGATATGACGCCAGAGTCCGCAGACTCGTTTATAGTGACGGCGGCTGTGATGGCTGCATTAATGCCACGAACTTCACTGGTGGCTACCAATGCTGCTGATGCAGTCAGCGTTGTAGATTTCTTTGGACGTCCACGTCGCTTTTTTGCAGTGCTATTGGTGGCAACACTTGCGGTGACCACGGTGACATTTGACGCGCTTTTATCGCTGTTTAGCGTTGGTGATAACAACACAATGTTCTCAGGCGTTGGGTGGTGCGCCGGTGTTGCCGCTGGTGTCTGACTCAGACGCTGCGTCTTCTCCATAAAGTCCTGCAGCAGCGTCGATTGATACTGCGGCAGCTGTTTGACACGCGCGCTGCTCAGCTTTGCCGCAGAGCCCTCATCCGTGTCGCTTTCGACGCGTTTGATGGCAGCGCTGACAAGATCGGGCAGCTCGTTGTCGCTGGAGGAGAGCGCAATGTTGTCGTTGCACGTTGACGCCGCCAGTGAGACGAGTGTCTTCAGCGGCATGTGCTTCGCCGTGTTAATGGCGGTCAGTAGAAGTCGCGGCGCACGTTGCTGTAGCTGCTTGAGTTTCTGCAGCGGCTCGTCATCTGAGTCGGAAGAAAATGTTGATGGAGCGGTGCCGACGATGGTGGCGCTGGCGGCGGCAGCAGTTGTTGCAGCGTTGCCGTCTGTGACATGTTTTTGTTTGTTAGATTTGCTTTTGGCAACGTTGCCTTTAAGCTGCGCCTGGAAAATAATAAAATATATTTCGGAGTTTTAAAACAGGTTTTCAAACTACATAGTTGAAAAACAAACAGTAAATGTTAAAGTTTATTTTTTAATAAATACGAAAATAGAACCGTGAAACGGACTAGCGAAACTGGTTTGATAAAAAGAAATAAAACAGAAACTGTAGCCAAATCGAAGGTAGAACTTGAAACTGAATTCTATTTTAATATTTCAGTTATAAACTTTTTTAAATTAAGTAATAATTAAAATATGAAACCAGTTTTAATTTAAAGAAAAATTAAATCTACAAAATTTTAATATTTAAGATGTCTCTATCTTTAAAATGTACAAAACAAAAATTAAATATTATTTAAAACTATTTTGTTTATATTAATCCACATTATTCTGTAAAACGAAACGAAAAGTGTCGTCAAAAATTCCAGTTGCTTGTTCATTTCGTCGTTTTTATTTAATGTAATGCAACAAAAAATCTGTCACTGGAATTTGTGACGAATCACTTTTCGTTTTATAAAATAAGTGTGTTTTGTCACCTGAGGATTACTTTGCTTCATTTATTTTTTTTTTTTTATTGAATGGAAATAAGAATTGTATTTATATAAATGATATAGTCACTATCATGCCAAAGGGACGAATGAGTAATTTTTGACATTTGCGTTTTTTACATTTTTTTTAATGTAGGTTTTCTCAAGTATACTGTGCCAAAATCGTGTGTGGTTTTGTTGGATATTACTAGCCACAAAAGACAAAACCAAAAGGGCGAATTCGAAAAATTGAAAATGTTGTCATGCCAAAAGGGTTAATTTTCGTTTTTTTGCCATAGAAATTTGAAAAATTGAAAATCTTGTCGTTTTTATGCTATAACTCTTTATTGGTATAAGATAAAATAGTGATGTAAAGGCATTTATTGTTAGTTTTCAAAGCACCTATCGATCTGCATCATTAATTAAAATATTTTGCCAAACATTAATTTGCCATTTGTTGTTTGCAGGAAATTTTTGTTGGCAAAATATTTGTAATTAATAATGCAGATAGATAGGTGCTTTGAAAACAAACAATAAATGCCTTTACATCACTATTTTATCTTGCCCCAATAAAGAGTTATAGCATAAAAACGACAAGATTTTCAATTTTTCAAATTTTTTCGTTTTTTTGCTATAACACTCTTTATTGGTGCAAGAGGTGTAAAGGAATTAATTGTTTGTTTTTTTAAGCAACTATCTGGCATCAAAAAGTCAGTCACACGTTTATTATAGAGACACAATATCTGGCTGTAATTCTCAATCTCAGTCTTATATAGCATAAGATTTTTAAATACCTTTTATATGTAGTTGTTTCAAATATATTTCAAAATGTCTACGAAACAAAACTTTTAGTTATTATGTATATCGAATCTAAATTTTAAAGAGAACTGGATAGATATCGATAAAATTATTAGGCATCTCTCAATCAGCCTTATCGTGAATAAAATACTTCAGGGAATTTTAACCTTTGGTGGAAAATAGGTATCGTGAACAATATTCGAAAAGGGAAAAAATGTTTCCCTAAAAAACTACGTATCATGAACAAGATTTTAGAGGAAAAATTACCCCTGTTTCGCCGAAAAAATTCCGCCACTTTTTCATCGGGGAAAAGAATTAATTAAAAACAAAACACACTTTAATTAACTATACTTTTATTTATAATATGTTAACAAATAACAATGGATATCATTTTATTATCTGAAATGATAAATTTTACCAAAAAAACGCATTATAAAAATCTGGCCATATTGTAAAACTGCATTCGAATTTCGAACCAAATTCCGGAGGAATTGCTGTTCCTTGTAGATTGACGAAACCAAAAAATTTTACCTGGGAACAAAAAATTCCGAGGGAATATAATATTCCCCAAGTCTTTACGATAAGGCTGGATATTTTCATCGCGATATGAAAATGAATGGCATACAGGGTTCTATAAATCCATCATTTTGGAGCAACATTAAATTCATGCCTATGTCTTGTGATGTTGACCGATCGTTTTTTTTTTCATATAACACATATTAAATGATAGAAGACAAAGGTTTTAGTCGAAAATTTAAAAGAAAAAAATAGCATTGAGTGTAAAAAAAATATTATTTTATTCGGATTTAATTTTTTAATAATTTTTTTTCATTCATAAAATGTGTTGAATGTTTTAGAAAAACGTATTTTATTAAATTATGAGGAACAAATATATTTTTTCCATATTTGTAACAAACATATTTTTTCCATATTTGTATCTAATTTTTTTTTTTTATATATTTTCGAAATATTATTTTACATATAAATCCGCTCTATAGGCTCGTTCAGATTGTATGGGAGGTAAGCGTAGCCGTTGATCGATCATTTTTTTTTTGTTTACAACTGCCAATATGTATAAATACTAATTTGCTCCACTTGATAGAAAACGTAAAATTATGAGGCTAAAACATTATCTTTTTATTAAAATCTTAACTTTTGATTTTTATATAAACTAAACCTGAATTAGAATTGTAGAAAAATGAATGTAAATCATTTTTAATCTTTTTTGAGTCAATGGTGTATGTAGTAAAATAATACTCAGGTGTCGATTTATAAAAATTTAACAAAAATAAAAATCAAAATATTGCCTAAACCTTAAAAAATTGTAGAAAACTGAATTTAAATCATTTTTAATTTTTTTTTTTGATACCGAGTCATAGGTGTATGGAGCAAACTAATACTCAGGTATCGAATTATCTAATATTAACCAAAAGAAAAATGAAAATATTGCATACACCTTTAATAAAAGTCAACAAAAACGTAGATGTAAATAAACAATTGCCGACATAAAAAAAATGTATGTAATTATGTAATTATCGGAACCCTTATTCAGTTTTAAACCTAACTATATAATATATTTATTTCGTTTTCCCAAAAATTAAATTGTAAAAAAAAATTAATATTAATCACTGAAGCTGTAAATCTCCTGCAATCCTTGTCCGACAAAATACTTTCTCCCCGGAAAAAAAAATTCCCTGAATCAATTATTTTCCATAGAAAATTCTTTCCCAGACTATTTTCCAGAAATACATAACTCAACACAATTTTTTTCCTAAGAACTTCACATATTCAATTTCTATATAAATCGCGGATGGTGCACTCTGAGAAGACAATTAAAAAATGTCTGTTTTTAATTTTTAAATAATTGAAAAATGCAGAAAATAGCATAATATATAGTTACCTTTTTTCGCTTCACTTTAACTTTCTTGGCGCACTTTTCCGACGTTGCCGCAATAGTTGTTGTTGTAGCCTCTGAACAGCCAGACTCAGTGGCATCACTTAAACAAGGTGCGCGTGGCAACTGCGTCGTCGTCAGCAACTTAGCAGTCGCTGCCGCTTCGTTATTGCTGGACTTTGTCTGCTTACTATTCATGCTGCTGCCACCACCGACGCTGCTGTTGTTGTTCAACTTAATTCGCAAAGACTCCAGGCAATTGTTGTTGTTGACTTTATCACTGAGATTAGCTGTTGTTGTTTTAGTAACAGCAGTGACTGTTGCTGTCGCCGCCGCTGCTGTTGCTGCTGCTGCTCCGGGACGTATGGCGCTTATTTTCATGCGTAATCCATCGATGTCGGAGCGTTGCACGCTGAACTGTGTCGCCAAGGCGCCCTTCTTGTGTTCCGAAACACAACTGGATTGATCTGTGATTGTATCTGACTCCTGCAAATGGATTTTTGCAACATTTTATGCCAAATTGTATAAATTTTAAATAAATTTATTTATTACCTCATTTTCGCTGACTGATTCCTGCTGCTGTTGCTGCGCGACAACCAAAACTTTCTCTGCTGCTGTGGTGGCGGCGGCGGCTGTCGTTCCAGTTGCGTCATTTTTCTCTTTTCTCATTATTTACTGTATGTGGTGGAAAACTGTAGAACATAAAAGAAATTAACAAGTTAATAAATTTTACTTGAATTAGTTCACGCGAAATTTGGCCACAACATTTTGTGACAACTGAAACTGGTTTAAATGTTGTTGCTCTTGTTTTAATACTAAAATGCACGGTCGTGCGTTGCACTTTCCAACGTTCCGTTGGGTGTAGGGTTGCCAACTCTTGAAAAGTACGAGTTTTATTGTTATTCGATAATTAAATTATATTAAAAATTTAATTGTTGTAAATTACAACTTGTAACACAATTTTATTAAATTTTGCATCTCCGAAATCGATAATATGTGGTAAATTTAAAGATATAAGAACAACAATTAAATTAGAATTTTTCTAAAATCATTGATAATAAACTACAGTTTAATGAGAATTGGTATCACGTGGAGCAAAAATGTGTCTCTTTAGAAATTACGAAAACAATGAGCCAGATCGGTGTTGACATTTTAAGTATTTATATTGGCATATTTTTGTGCGTTACACCCTCATTTACACGCCCTTATTTACATATCGTCACTGTCATGCCAAAGGGTAATTTTTAAAAATTTTGGTAAATTAATTTTAAAGTGCTGTAAAAATTAGTTAAACTTTTTGGCTTTCAATTTTTATTATTATTTTGATTTATTATTCATTTACCATAAGGTATATAAAATATCTTTCGATTTGGAAAACTTACTGAATTCAAATAACAGATTTTGTATGTCTATATCCTGATCAAAAGGTTAATATTTTTGTGTTTATTGTCATAATATTGATGTTTTGAATATAAAATAGTTATGTAGTCATTAATTGATTGTTTTTGAAATTGACAAAACGATTTTCCCTGAACGATTTTGACTAAAATTAGTAACAAACCACATTCGCCCTTTTTGTTTTGCTTCTTTGGCTAGTAATATACACCTAAACCACACACACTTTTGACACACTGTACTTGATGAAAATAGAAAGTAATTTAAATATATTTTTTAAAATATTTATTTTAAAAGTGTACATTTAGCTTACATTGATTTTATTATATCAGATGGCGTGACCATTTGTATTATTTTAAATTTCTATGCTTCAATCCGTTATAATAAAAAAAACAAGTTATGAGTGTAAAAAATTAGGAGTAGTGTCATTGGTCGCATTCAGTAAAAAGAACAGTTTTACAATTAATCCAAAATTTCTCGTTGCTAACCGGAACATATGAAGAGAGCGGACAGCATGTTCTTGAACACAAATTTAATCCGCTACATTTTAACTGTTCAGCCACGGAGTATGTTGACTACTGAATGTGGCCAGTACGATCAACATTTTCTTAGTTTCCTATAATTTTGGAATATCGATCAAATTTTGTTCATATTTATCATAATAAATTAAGCATTTCTTTATTTAATTAAAAAAAATGGCATAGCACTAATAATTCCCATTTCCGACAATTAAATAAACTTGTTGAAGACGCACAGTTGGCAACTATGGACGTAAACAAGACGAACGAAAAGCGGTAGGGTGACCAACGCACAAATATTCAAAAAAGGGGGCCTGAATGACGTTTGCCGTTTGTGTACGTGTGCCACACTACGTTGCAACGTAATTGACGTTGGTGGCATAAAACAAAAAGCGCGCGCGGTATTCAGCGCAAATGTCCTTGCACCTGCGGCCGACTAGTGCTGCCAAAGTCCGACGACGGCAACATTTTGTACACTCGTTTTTTAACAACGCAGCAAATTCTACATTTGAAATTCCAAAATGCAGTCAAACTGGGTCAAGCACATCACATACTTCACACACTGCTGCTGCTACGACTGTCTGATATTTAAATGCAGTCAGCCAGCACAACACAATTACACAAAAAATATATATGAAAACACAAGACTGCGCAGCCCCTTGGCCCACAATTGGCGCGAACAAATGCAGGCGCCTTGGGCCCGCACTCATTACCCTCACTACAATTCACACACACTTCAAATACTTCATTTTAATATGTTAATTAATTATTTTTTTAAACTTAAAAACGTTCATTACGCGCGCACACACCAAATAATTGCACGTCGCCGTTGATCGCTCGCTCACCTTTTGGCTCTCGTCGTTTCGTTTTTGTGAATGTTTTCTTCTCGTCACGAAAGTCAATTCAATTCACTCCAATTCTTTGCATTCGCCAGTCCGTCCGTTTGTCGGTCCGGCTGTCTGTCCTTCTGTCGCTGCGTTTTTCTTTTGTCATGAATTTCTCTTTTGCTGCCTTCTTCTATTTTGCCACTCATTTACATTCTAAAATGGCGCCGTTTTATAAGCGTCGACGTCGAGAAAATCTTTTTTTTTTCACTTCATTAAACTGTTTTTGCATTCGATTTATACCGCTTTTTTGTTTATTTTACGCACTAATTGTTGGTCTACGCGTTGCTTAACTATTTCGTTTACAATTTGTTCATAATTTTATTAATTAAATTCACAGCTTTACGTTGCAACTTTTGTCTTAAAAATAAAAAAATAATAAACGTAATAATAAACAGGAGAAACGACAACACTGAAAATTTCTTGCGGATGACTGGAGGTGTTTAGAAAGTTTTACACTTCAAGCTGGGCTGCGGCATTAAACACATCTACGGACATTGTTGCCAAGCTCACAGTTTCGTATACTACGTCTACTTTGTACGTACGTAGAAGATGCCGGCTGTGAATTCACCTTGAAAGAATAATACTGGAAATTCAATTTTTCCGGTACTATATAAATATATTAATACAATATAAATAAACTATATTATAAATAAAAATCCGAGTTTTTGTAGTGAGATTTAAAAAAATATTCCTTTTGATATGCATCACTATATATTTTTTTTTACTTAAATGTTATTATTTTCAAGTTTCAAAAAAAGGGCGGAATTGGTCCTTTTTTTTAAGAAATTAAATTTATAAATAAAAAAAAAATTGCAATAAAAACTCAATGCAGGTAATTTTCAAGTCGGATTCCTTGCCAATTAAACCTCATTTTAATCATGGTTTCCAACCTGCAGGTTAGAAAGTTGATAGTTTTCAAGACGTTTTCCTAGCTGGATTTGCTTCCTTGCAGCTCTAGAAAAATACCACCAGATAGCTGCTAGTTATAAGCAAGTTTTTCTACCCAGCATATCCCCGTCATTCGCTGACTAAATACTGGCCAGAAATATTTTTTTTCCTGCAAATTATTATTCGGACAGAAAACGAAACGTTTGCGAAACCGTATTCCGTATATTTGGTCCATATGCGGCATCATTAACGTAACCTTTTATTATAATTTTAATAATTTTTTTTATTTTTCAAAATTGTCTAAATGTTTTAATTAAAATTAAATAAATGTAAAGTAAATTATTATGAAAATAATTTAGCGTATTTAAAGTTCATCGTATTTTAGTATGGTATTCGTATCAAGTAGTATATATATGATACAATAACACAGAAACGTCAATTTGTTGTTATGAATTTGAGAGTAGCCCTGAGGCATGTTTTTTGGTGTCGTATTTTGTGAAATGAAGAAAAATTGTGAAATTGAAGACAAATAGTGCACAGAAAATGTTAATTTATTTGTTTTTCTTTTCAAATCGAGAAATATTTATGATCATTTCAAAAACTCCTCAATACTCATTTATATGGAAGTGCGCCACCCTGAAACAAGTGCAGTTTGTTAGTAACTGGCAACTCTATGAAATTTTGTTTCATTTCATATTCGTCTCATTTGTTGATTAACTTAGTTAGTTCGCTGCTGCTTTTGTTGACGACGTTTCGTGGTATTTCGTGTAGTTAGTAAAACATTTTAAACAATTAATAAAAACTCAGCATTTCGTTAAGTATTAAAAACATAATGAGTGGTGGCGGCGCAGGTGACTTGCTGTACGGCACCACGCTCTCGGCCGAGTCGATGAAAGTCATAGCTGAGAGCATCGGCGTCGGTTCGCTGCCGGATGATGCGGCCAAGGAGCTGGCCGAAGATGTTTCCTTCAAGATTAAGCGCATAGTGCAGGATGCGGCCAAATTTATGCATCACTCAAAACGCGAACGACTGCTGCTTGGTGACATCGATCATGCGCTCAAAGTGCGCAACATTGAGCCACAATACGGCTTCACCTCCAATGACTTTATACCGTTTCGCTTCGCCTCGGGCGGTGGACGCGAACTGCATTTCATCGAGGAGAAGGAGGTCGATCTGCAGGAGATCGTGCAAGGAGGAGCGCCAAAGGTGCCGCTGGATATAACGTTGCGCTCACATTGGCTGTGCGTGGATGGTATACAGCCGACTATACCGGAGAACCCGCCGCCGCTGTCCAAGGACTCGCAGGCCATTGATTCGGTAAATCCAGTGGTCAAGCTGGAACAGGGCGTCACAAAGGATACGGCGGGCAAACCGGCCACCGGCAAAATACACAAACTCAAGAATGTGGAAACGGTGCACGTCAAGCAATTGGCAACGCACGAGCTGTCCGTCGAACAGCAACTCTACTACAAGGAAATTACGGAGGCTTGCGTGGGTTCAGATGAGCCGCGACGTGGCGAGGCGCTTCAGTCACTCGCCTCTGATCCGGGACTGCACGAGATGCTGCCGCGCATGTGCACCTTTATTGCGGAGGGCGTCAAGGTGAATGTGGTGCAGAACAATCTGGCGCTGTTGATCTATCTGATGCGCATGGTGAAGGCGCTGCTGGACAATCCGTCGCTGTATCTGGAGAAATACGTAGGGTTTACTGGTTTTTGGTTTTTATAATAGTTGAGCATTAGCATTTTGTTTGCAGCTGCACGAATTGATACCGTCGGTGACCACCTGCATTGTCTCGAAGCAGCTGTGCATGCGACCGGAACTGGATAATCATTGGGCGCTGCGCGATTTTGCGTCGCGTCTCATGGCGCAGATATGCAAGACTTTTAATACGTCTACCAATAACTTGCAGACGCGCGTGACAAGGTGCGATAAACATTTTTATTTTATCTCTTTAGTGCAAATGTACGGCGATTCCTAAATAACACAGCAGACAATACGAAAATTGAATTGAAAGTTGTACTACGTTTCATTCAGAAAAAGAATTGGTTCACAGGTATTCAGTCGTAATTAATGGGATAGGTTATGGAACACCATCGAAAGGGAATCACAATGATTGCCATCACCAACCCCTCATAACCTAACCTAGTGCAAATTTTTGGGGATTTCTGAAATATTTTGATTTTAATCAAATGTAAAATTTTAGAACATGCTTTAATTAGCATCTTTTGTATTATTTTTCATGCACATTTTCAAAGCGAACAAATTCAAAATTTCACGAACTTTTGTCCGTCTGTCATGTGTGCTTGTTTGTTCCAGCAGCACGTCTAAATCGCGGGGAAATTTAAATGATGACATTTTACACGTGGATACTATGGAGTCCATAGGCAGCCATTGGCTTTATATGGGCGGGATTGGACAACGGGTCGTATCACTTTCATACAAACTAAACTTTTAAACCGATATAACTCGGCACTTACAACAGTTAGAAATATGTAAAACAAAATCTCAATTACAAAAAATATAACAAAAATAAAAACAAAATCAAAAACAATCATAAACACAACAACAAAATCAAAAATAAAACACAAAAAATCTAAAACACAAAATGAAAAACACAAAAATAAAAACAAAAGCAAAAACGCAAATACAAAAGCATAAACACAAAAATAAAATCAACAGCGCAAAGCAAAAAACAACGCAAAAACACCAGAAAAAACAAAAGCAAAAAAAAACAAATACAAAAGAAATAAAAACAAAAAGTCAAACTCAGAAACAAAAGCAAAAACAGAATCAAAAGTAATACCAAATAAAAAAAAAGTTTTATCATTTTTCACTATCAAAAACAAAGTTAGAGTCAAACGCAAAAACACAAATGCAAAAGTAACAAAAAAATCAAATACACAAAATAAAAAAAAGAACAAAATCAACAGAAAAGAAAAAAAAGTCAAAAGCAAAAACAAAAACTCAAAATCAAAAGAAAAACTTAAGGGCAATAAAAAAAAGGGAAAACAAAAAATAAAGACAACACCTCAAAGCAAAAAAAAACACAAGAAAAGAAATAAAATAAAAATACAAAGTCAAACTTAGAAACAAAAGCAAAAACAGAAACAAAAGTACTACCAAATATTTTTTTTTCTTTTCTCACTATCAAATGAAAACTAAAAACAAAACCAAAAAACAAAAACAAAGCTGAAGTTAAAGGCAAAAACACAAATGCATAAGTTACAAAAAAATCAAAAACACAAAATCAAAAACAAAAAAAAAAGAACAAAATCAACAGAAAAGAAAAAGAAAGCAAAAACAAAAATTCATAATCAATAGAAAAACTTAAGGGCGATAAGAAAAAGGGAAAACACAAAAATCAAAGAAACAGCTCAAAGCAAAAAAACCACGCAAAAACACAAGAAAAACAAAAGCAGAAGAAATAAAAGTATAATTATAATAAAAAACACAAAGTCAAAAGCAAAAACAGAAACAAAATTAATACCACTTTTCTCACTATTAAATGAAAACAAAACCAAAAACAAAGTTAAAGTCAAACGCAAAATAACAATTGCATAAGTTACAACAAAAATATCAAAACACACAATATCTATAACAAAACAAAATCAACAGAAAAGAAAAAAATAAAAAATCAAACGCAAAAACAAAAAATCAAAACACATAAAAATTAATGGCGATAAGAAAAAGGAAAAACACAAAAATAAAAGCACAAACACAAAAAACTCAAAAACAAAAGCAAAATACAAAAATAAAAAACAACAAGAAAAAACAAAAACAATAAGAAAAAAACAAGCAAAAATCATGAACTTAAATAATAATCAAAAACTATAAAAAATACAAAGTCAAACTAAAAACAAAAGCAAAAACAGAAACAAAAGAAATAACACAAAAACCACAATCAAATGAAAAGTAAAAACAAAAGAAAAACGCAAGTTAAATGCAAAAACACAAAATCAAATACAAATGTTACAAAAAAGCAAATTCACAAAACAAAAACAAGCAAAAATCAAGAACTTAAATAATAATCAAAAACTTTAAAAAATACAAAGTGAAACTAAAAACAAAAGCAAAAACAGAAAGAAAAGAAAAAACAATCAAATGAAAAGTAAAACAATAGAAAAACACAAGTCAAACGCAAAAATACAAAATCAAATACAAAAGTTACAAAAAAGCAAATTCACAAAATTAAAAGAAAACCAAAATCAAAAAAAAAAACACAAGATCAAAATAATAAAAAGCAAAAATACAAAGTCAAAAGCAAACACAGAAAATAAAAAAAATGACAGAACAGCAGTAAAGAAAAAATGAATAAAATAAGAAAACAGCTAAAATACAAAGTCAAACGCAGGAACAAAAGATCAAAAGCAAAATACAAAATCAAAACTTAATAGCGTTAAGACAATCCTAAATATGAAAAAGTAAAAACGATATCAAAAACACAAAATCAGATGCAAGCTGTCCAAAATAAGCAAATACATCAACTATAAAAAAAACACAAAAAATGAAAAACCCAAAATCAATAGAAAAGCAAAAATACAAAGTCAACCAAACAAAAATAAAACGCAAAACAAATAAAAAAAAACTTTAATAGCGATAAGAAAATTCTAAACACAAAAGGAAAAATCAATATTACAAAATAAAATTAACCATAAACAAAAACAAATAAAATCCAAAATCAGAAGAAAAAAAAAAAAAAAAAGGAAAAACACAAAAGAAAAAGGATTAAAAACAACACTAGTAAATCAAACAGTAAAAAACTAAATGCAAAACTAAAAGAAGAAAAAACAAAATTAAGCCATCAAAACAAAAAAAAAATAAAGGCCTACAAAAACAAAACCAAACATAATCACAAGGCAAAAACATAAATAAAAATGAAAGCAAAAACAATTAAAAACAAAATAAAAAAAAACACAAAAAAAAAACAAATAGGACAAAAATAAATACAACCAAAAAAATATGGATAAAAATATTGAAAAAAGTAATCAAGCCTCTTTTCGATTAAGAACATCGTACCTACAAAAATTTACAACACGTTTATTTTCTTCAGTATTTATACAAATGGTAAAAAAAGAAAATCAAAATTGCAAAGTCCGGGTACTACTTACTATTTTATTATAAAGTGTCAAGTATTATTAGTATAAATGAAAGATTCTATTAATTATCAAAATATTTATATCTGCAGCTCGTTTCTGTAAATCAACCGATAAAATTGTCGAATTGTTTCTGTGACGTCAAAATTGTCCCAATGTCAACAAAATTATTCGACAAGAAAAGAAAATTGCGTCAATTTGGCGTCAAATCGACAAATTTGATCGACAAAATTACAGAAATCACCTACTGAACATGAAAATTTATGATTTTTTGAAATTCTATTGATAATAACATAATTTATGATGGACATATTAACGAACAAAATTACTAAAATAATTTTTGAAAACAAAATTTTGAAATATTTTTATTTTCTGCATTTCCTAGAATATTTAGCAAAGCACTGCAAAACGACAAAACGCATCTGTCCTCGCTCTACGGCTCCATTGCGGGCCTCTCAGAGCTGGGCGGCGAGGTGATCAAAGTATTTATTATACCACGTCTCAAGTTTGTCTCCGAGCGCATTGAGTGCCATCTGCTGGGCAGCTCGCAGAGCAACACGGATAAAACCGCTGCCGGCCACATACGCGCCATGCTGCAAAAGTGTTGTCCGCCGATACTGAAACAGATGCGCAATGCGCCCGATTTTGCGGAGGACTATAAGTAATTTAAAATTTACATATTTTTTTATAAAAAATTAAAAATGATTTTGAAAAATTTTCTCAACTACACAAAGAATGGATTTTGGTTTCTTGGGCCCCTCGCTGTGTCAGGCCGTCATCAAGGCGCGCAATGCGCCCTCATCCAGCATAATGCCCGCCGCCTGCAGCCAGATAAGCAGCGCGCCCATCACCTCGGCGGCGCAGACCGCCTCAACAATTGTGCGCACGCAAGTAACGCAAATAGCGCCGCAACGTCAAACGTACGTTTGATTCTTTTTGAAGTGCTTTAAACATTTGACTAATATGTTGCGCTTTCAGCAGTCCTGTGGTCGCGACGCTGCCGCAGATACGCACAATACAACAGCCACCACAGGCGCCGCAGCAACAGCAGCCGCCGCAGAAGTTCGTCATACTGACGCCGCAAAGTATGCAACAGACACAAAACATGCAACAGCAGCAGCAGCCGCAGCCGCAGCAGTTGCAACAACTGCAGCAACAACAGCAGCAGCAACAACAAACACAGCCGCCACCGCCGCTGCTGCAACAAGTGGTGGTGCCACCGCCGACGCTTATGCAACAAGTGATACCCTCACTGTCGCAGCAGCAGCGCCCGGCTACGCCGCAGTCCGTGCTGCTAACCACGCAGCTGAACGGCAGCAACAGTCTGCTGCAACGCAGCGAAAGGGTGCGTTTTTCTATACAAATATTTTATGTTTATTTCATGACACAATTTGCAGACATCTGTTGATTCGAATTCCATTATTATTGAGACGGAGGAGGTGCGTCCGCCGCCGGAGCTGGACGATCTCTCGCACTTGGAATGAGTGGCGTAGCAGCGCACAAAGCGCCGAAGACTTTAGTTTTAAGTTTTAAACAAAACATTTTTTTATATACAAAAAAAAAACTAAACTAAAAACAATAAAAAAAAACCCAAAACTAAAATGCGTTGCTCTTGTTCTTGTTGTTCGCACGCAATGCGACGCGACGCAGCCACGACGCATGTGCGATATTTTTTTTTTTGGATATTATTGATTATTTTGAGCACCAGCCGCCAGTTTCATTTGTACACAGGGCGTGTGACGCGTATACAGCTGAAAATTTTCATTTGGAAAAGTTACGTTTGGCTTTTGCTGTGATAAAAACTAAAATTTTGTGTTTTAAATTTAAAAAAATAAGTTTAAAAAATTCGCTAAAATGCGCGCACATTTTGCTGGCGATGTCTCGGACTGCGACATGGCACCAACTGAGACGTTGGCCACACGCATTGTCGACTTCAAGAGCGACACGCAGAATATGCAGGTGCTGACTGAGTTTATAGACGAGGTGCTGCAGCAGGCCGAAACGCAGGCCGCCGGGCAGCAGGCGGCGACGTCCGCCGCAACAACAGCAAAAACCTCTCAACAGGTATTTCAGAAAAAAAGTATTTTAAATTGCACCGTTTTCAGCAGTACCTTTCATTACAGCCCAAGGAGAAAACAAGACAAAGTGAGTTGTAGTTGCTTCAGTTGTTTTTATTTATTGTTAGCTTTGCATGCGTTTGAAAAGTTTTTTTGTTTGATTTTTCAATTAAGGAAACTTAAAAGAGGGTGGATCAAAGTCGCGCATACATTTGATGATATGATAAATCTTGTCGCATGATTCTTTGTAATTTTTTTCTGTAAAAGTTAAAGCAACGTTAAAATGTCAAGTATTTTATTGAGAGTTATACTCACGTGTGTCCTTGCATGATTCGATCGCCTGGCGCGTTATGTCCTGCAAAACCTCGGGTATTATAATGGGCACCTGCGCCAACGCCTTGGGGACGCTGAATTCGCCCTTCTTTGTCACCTGCCAAAGAAGATATAAATTTTAGTGATACATTTAAACATGAGTTCTTATCAAGCACTTGCCGTGCCCGCTAGTTGCGCCACACACTTCGTATAGCACTTGAGATCCTGACTATCCTCGGACTCGCGGAAATTGCCTTGTCGCAATTGATCTACTCTTTCCACGGTCAGCTTAAATTTGCCAATGCAGCCATTGCGCATCATGTCCAGCGATTGCTCGAACTGTTGAATGGTTACCTGTGCGCAGAGTTAAAAAGCGGTTTTAAAATGTAAAAACTTAATCAAAGACATCCTGACCAAATTTATGCTGACTTGGAAGCAAGTAATGAAATCCTAACCGTTACCAAATCATTTTAAAAACGTTTAATTATTAAACCCTAAACCGTTCTAAAAAACCAGAAAGAAACCGATATCTAATATTCGATTTTAGAACAGTTTTTGAATTTTTGCCCACACTATAAATATGATCACTTAAAAAGAGTTATCAGAAATAGTAATATGTTCAAATGTCGAAATTTTAAAAGCCTTAGCTTGGTTTTCAGTAAGGACTGCGCACGAAAAAATTTTAAATCACAAAATCTTCTAAACCCGTGTTTAGATTTTAATAGGGAAACCAAGTTTATAACGCAATTTTTTATTATTTTTTACTAAGCTTTTTTTTATCAATTTATGTATTCTATATGAAACCCCCTTCATGAATACCTTTACGGTATGAATCCTACCCGGATGTTGGAGACCAATTTCCACTAAAATCTTGAATGTCATTGATCCCCTTTTTTGATGCCTTCATTTTCGTATGGACAAATATCCAGTACCATTTCATTAGCCTGAGTGTTGGACCATTTGGTTGATTAGCAATTTAAGGCACCAACAAGACTTGTGTTCCAATTGCTTGTGTTCCAATTAAAGGCCATTATACTCTAGTGACTTTAGGTCAGACCAAAAGAATGTGGACACTTCATATTCACACCAGAAAGGCAGTAATCACTTCTCCAACCATTCTTTAATGTAAATATCTGAAATTTCGATTCCTTCATGATCTTAAATTTTTGGTCCACATTTCGACATAAATATGCACTACATAATTCCTGACCAGGAAGTTGCGAAAATTCGGTTAGACGTACGTTTCAACATCATTATGTACACACAGAAAAAAAAACTGTTAAAAATTAACAGTTAGCTACTGTTATTAACATTTTTTTATAATCACAGTTATTAAGTGTCATTTTTATAGAAAAACTGTCACAGATAAATATTTAACGAAAAAAATAAATACATTTTTTATGTGTTAATTGTTTTTAACATCAAACAATATTATTTGATTTTAAATATTTTGATTTGATAAGAAATTAAAATCTTGTGTCGCGTGAATTGGCTTTTTGTTACCCATTTTTGTATCGTGTGAATTAGTCGAAGTGTAGCAAATTGCTTACTGCCGTCATATGTATAATTTCACCGTGCTATATTAAACGTTTTAACATCGGCGATGGCATGATTCAATTGCCTTTGCGTATCTGTAATGCGTTGGTCGTTTTGCCGAATATCTCTTCTACCGGAGATTACGCCAGAATCAAGCTAGGCATATTGCATGTGGCTACTGCATATTCCATAGAAAGAAATATCGGCACATTGTTGAGAACAGTGTGTGTCGATTGCACAATGTTTCGATTCGTTGTCAACAGCTGATGGCTGCGAATAATGATAAATTGCAATAACGACGAGTTCTCGCCGAAACATGACAATCTCTGCTAATTCAGATCCATCAATTCCAATATCAATTCACATACATATCATTAAATTTTTACAGAAATATACTATTGTGTTTTATTTATAAAAAAAAAATGAAAAGATAAAATTATATATAGGTTTAAATGACGGCCATTGCGTCGACAGTCAACACTGTAATTCGTTTCAAATCAACAGTAGTAACTGTTGTCTCTATTTTTGTCATTTCACTACATCGACACTTTTTCCTGTCGTTCTAACCTTTTTTTAACAGTAACTCACTGCGGGCTCCATTTCAGCACGAAAAACAGACCCAAACGACAGTTTTTTTCTGTGTGAGTAGCATTTAACTTTTTCAAATAAATTTTTTTTTTTTTTTTGGTACGTTGTTTTTCTCCAGTGTACTTCACCACATGCCTGTCTGGAATTTTTATAATCCTCAACGTCTTTAGTCAATCTTATTTTTCAATCCTATGGACAAAGGAATCTAAATAAACCACTTGTTTGTTCACTTTTCTGGCTGAAATGTTGGGATTCTTCATGAAGAAGACACTGATCATATTTGATTTTTCCCTGTCACAGATCTAATTTTTTCTTGCCTTTCGTGTGATGGTCAAATCTTAACTTAACTTATTTATTACCCTCGTTTATGGGTACATTTTTAGTTCCAGAGATTTTTTTTTGGAAATTTACTGTGTCTTATGAAATGTTGACAATTCATTTTCTTACTTCCACTTCAGTTGCCATTTTTTAAGTTATGCCATGTTCCGGCATTCGATCGAATCTATATATATTTATATAACTAATTTTCCGTTTCTTTGTTTGTTTGTATGCTATGCAAACGTTCACCTGTGCATAGATTTTCTTAAAATTTGGAATATATACCCTACAGACCCAGGAGAAGGTCACTACATAGTTTTCGTTGACCACACTCACATTTACGCCCATGTTTATTTTTGGTGTATAATTCAGATTCATAGCAAAACCACTGAATGTATTTTTCTGACAATTTGCATTACTATGCTATGAATTCCATGGAGTATCCTAAACCATATATAAACCATATATAATATTGGGCAAAGGGGAGTGGCATCTCCCATAGAACCCACAAATTCAGTACGATATATCTCAGCCCTAATGATATCGATTTCAACTAAACTTTAAAACTGGATGTTACTCATCTTACTTAATCTCACCACACAAAAGCTCACCACACATAAACTCACCACAACTAAACTCGCCACACCTAAACTCACCACACTAAAACTCACCACACTAAATTCAACAAACTAAAACTCACCACACTAAAACTTCTACTAGAAAAACACTACGGGGAAGAATTGTACGGGGAAGAATTCTACCGGGAAGAATTCTACGGGCACGAGTCGTGCAAGGGTCCAGCTAGTTTCATATAAAACCAACGATTTTCAATTCGATGTCACAATACCAAAAATACAAATTCAAATCGTTGAAGCCAAGGCAAACGGATTGAATTCATTGACAAAACAAATTTTTGTACTGAAACATCGAATTCAAAACCGTTTGTTTACAAACTCAGAAAAAACATACCATAAAATTAATAGTTTTTACTATTAAAATTAGTCAAAAGGATATTTGTCCGATAAACTATTAACTCTATCGGTGAATCCTATTAAATACTACAAATAACTATAAAATTTGTTTGAGTTTGTATGAAAATATTTATTATTTGTATATTATTAAATCAATAACTGGCCTATTGACAAATTTTAATGGGATTTTATGAGTTTTTTTTTTCTGAGTGCATATTTTATATGAAATTCGATTGAATTGATTTGATTGAAAACCGAAACATTTCTTTTTTTTAATGCCAACATGTTGAAAGTTAAATGTTGAAATATGTAAATGTTGAAATGTAAATTTCAGGAGTTGTCTCGCCCTCTTCGATTTTATTGAAATGTCCCCCACTGATAAAGGGTATCGAGATATGCATTTACCTTTTTTTATATTTTTTTCGACCACTATTTCCAGAGATACAGTGGCTCAAATGATTGATCATATTGAAATATCTCTTGAACGAAAAATTCTAGATAAAGTTTCCTTTTAAAACTAATAAAATGGCTACTGAAAAATTTGAATCATAACTTCGAAACTTGAACATGTGACTAGTAGTCATTATTCTTGTACTTCAAATTTGATGTCCATAAAAAAAAACCTTTTTAAAATTCTGGAAATATCTAAAATTTATTATTTCAATTGGTTTTCTAGCACACTATTTTTGGTAGGAAATTATAACAAGCAAAATATGAAATTAAAGCAATGAGGCAAAAGCAATTTTGTATGGAGAAAAACTTTAAAACTTCAGAAACTATTTGAACTCCATCGATTTTTTTAATCGACGGGAAAAACTCCAGGGTTTCAAAATTTTGATTTTTAAAATTTAATTTTTGATTTTTAAAATTTAATTTTTGATTTTTAAAATAGTGGGGCGTATACGTAACAGTGATTTTAAAAATATATTTAACTTTATCTAAATTAAATGTATTTCATTTTTTTAAATTAGTATTTTTATTTGAATGCATGACCATAAAACTTATATAAACCATTAGTCTCATTAAAATATGTTAATTAGTTACAGAGATATAAATAATTATCTAATATAGTACTTTGATGTATTAATTCTCATAACTTTGTTGAAGTTGAGAATTCAAAGAAACTAAGTACACAGTTATTTTTTGTTTTTCGTTCACTATCTATCCACAAAATTTCATCAATATCGGAAGACATCGTGCCAAGATTGATTTTTCTGACGTGGAATGACCCATTTATTTAAGATCTTTTTATTTAAGATCTTTGTATTTTCTTCTCAAAAATGCCGTTTTTGTTACGTTGTAGTTTTTTTCGAAATTTTTTATCATCTACATTTTTTCGACAATAATGATTTCTACGGTGCCCGGACTTAGGCCCTAATCCCCATTTTGAAAATGTCCTAAAATTTTTCAGACATATCCCCCATTTTTTCGAAACTAAACCAAGGGTAATTATGACCGCTTCCCAGGAGATTCTAAGTGCCACGGGGATTATGTCCTTTTCTCTAGTGAAATAAATTGATTTAAATAATTTCAAGCTAATTATTGAAATAGATAATATATACCCAGTATGCCATTCGTATCGATATCGTTACGAGATCATAGATGGAAAAATCACACGATATCGGACCCGTTCTCGTAACGATATCGAGCGTCAAATTGGATCTAGATGGTAGGTAGATATCGGAACGTTCTATCGGAGTTTTCTCGATATTTTTCGAATTCGGAACGATATCGAAGAAAAAAATGATCAAAGTTCGAGATTGCTGCGAAAAATATTGCGATATCGATTTGATAAATGTTTAAATATCGTATCTTGTCAAAGAATTTGAATGTACGAAATTTTTAAATAATTAGAATCGAGAATGCAACGAGATCGAACTTTTTTTATCGAAGTTATTCGAGAAAGCTTCGAGGTATCGAAGGTGTCCGAGGCATGGCAGACTGGGTATAGACGAAAAAATACAAAAGTTGTGAAAGAATAAAATGAAAATCCCAATAATAAAATTCAAATAAAAAAAACCGCGCATTTTTTTGTTAAAACTTTTCGGATGCTTTCCACAAAATAAAGAAAGCGCATTTCTAATGACCACAAAAAATTATTAAGAGCAGCTTGTGACCACAGGAAGGTACAATCAAAAACATTCCACACAAAAAATAGTAACGATCGTTCGCTTGAACATTGCTTATAAAGGGGTTTTCAAGGGGTTCAAGGGGTTTTCATACGAGCCAACAACGAGTCCAAATTATTAAAATTTACTACCGAAATTCGAATTCGTATATCTTTCCATCATGAAATGGTAAACCTTACTGAAGAGAAATGTCAAAAGATCGGCAAGAAATATGGCGTCGTTTGGATAAAAAAACTATATCGAATTTTATTTTTCATAATCGTTGTTATACACAACTTTTCATTGCTATAACTGTCACACATTTCAAACGTAGTATGTTGATTGTTAGAAAATTTTTCGATAAAATCATTAAAATAATATTTCGTTAAAATATAAATCCCCATCAATTTTGGGGTTAATGTCTTCTTTCTGGTGCTTAAGACCACATGGGAAGCGGTCATAATTTCTATTTTCCTATTTTCGAAATATGAAAAAATTGGCATTAAGTCCGAACACTATCCCCGTTTAAGATATGGGGATTATCTCCGTTGGGATTACGTCACGGCACCGATTTCGTCGTATTAAATTTCGACATTTTTATTTTTCGAAATTTTACGTTTCTTGTCTACGGTATTTTAAGTTTTGATATTCAAGTTTCGATATTTCGACTCTGTCAAAAACGAAAATATCAAGCAGTATTCTAAATATTTTTATTTTGTTCTCCTGAAAACAACGTTTTGGTAGGTAATAGACCCTATGGACTATCATTTTTTAAAATTTGCAATGTACTGAACATTGAGTTGATTTTTGAAAACACAAATTGCACTTTTCTAAACACTGTTTTATTTTGTTACGTAGTGCAGAAAATCCTGCAAAAACTCACTGTGTCACAGGTTGCTGCTAGTAATAATGTCGTTAAAAAATAATAACCGTGCATTTTGTGATTTGTATTGTTGTGATACTTGATTTAAACTAAGTTTTGCAACAAACAGTTTTAAAGAATCGCCTTATATAAGATCGACAGCAGAAAGCAATACATCTAATGAGACGTTACGCACTGTTAGTTGGCAGCAACAGTTGTTCTGCTGCTGCTTAGTCTCTAATTAAAATGTTTTAATTTAAGTCAAAATTAAAACGGCATTTTGTATGTAATTTAAATGCCACTCTAGGCGAGAACTTCTCTCACTGTGGCCATTTAATAGCCACCTACCTTCACCTGTTTAATTGCATTAATTGACATTAATGTGGACAACCCACCGTCAGTCAATAAACTGCCCTTAAGGAAGCAAAAAAAAAAAAAATTGTAGTAAACAATAGACACAAATAATTATACTGTGCAACTGCATTTTTCTGTCCACCTGAGAAAAAAGTTATTGGAAAATATAATGATAAATTAATCAGTCGATTGAACCAAATAACTAGTTAAAACGTAGCACCATGAAATATACGCCAATAAAATAAAGAGAATAAAGAAAATACATAATATAATCATGGATTAAAACCTAACCGTAAACCTATTTCGGATTTCTCTTTTTTTTTTCGTTGCGGTCTAAAGTTTTTTTGACGAAATGGTTTCGAACTAAGAAGGAATTAAAACCGATATCCATTTAAAACCGATTCATTTTAAACCTAGGATGGTTAATTTTTATGAAGTTATTAACCTAAACACAACATAGAGATTTGTTGCGCCAACCAACTCTTTGTCCAACCAATTTATTCGGTTTTCTCAACCGCTTAGTCGGTTGTTATTGTCAAAATGAAAAGAGTTGTAGTTTGTACTGCAACCAATTTCGAACTGTTTTAGAACAATTTAGTGCATATTTAGAACTAGTATAGACTAATATTTCAAGTGTATATGCTAATATGGTAGTCCCGCCAGCAAATTTGTAAACCATTCTATTTAACCGAATGAAGTTAGTTGGTACAACAAACTTTTTTATTCTTCCAACCTCATACCAAAAGAGGATTTGTCTGTGTGTACTTGCTCTGGCCAGGCCGACAGGGTGTGTCCATTAATGGGGCTTGGTGTCTAAGCGGAAGATCAGATATGCTTAGAGATATTAGAATATTGGTTCTGGTTCCAAGATTATTAAAATAGCGGTTCCGATTCTAGTTCCATCCAAAAAACATTATATGAGTTCCGATTCCGGTTCTAGAATAATATATAAACATATTTTTTGACGGAGTTTTAGTTATTTTTCCTGTAATGACTGGAACCTTATGCGTTTTTTAACTCACGCACTAAAGAAAAGCTTTACTATTATTCCACGGAATTAAAGTATTACAGAGAAAAATGCTGACATGATTTCACTTTATATTCGGATAGCTAAACATTTATATGGTCAAGTTTAGTAGTTTCCACTTTGAACGATATTTTTTTCAATACAAGTTTAGCAGTTTTCAACTTTTTACGAACTTTTTTTTCAATACCAACTTATCAAAATATTCAAGAAAATGGCTTAATTCGACTTAGAATTCTTGGGCTATGGAAGCCAAGAAGTTTCAACTTTTTATTTTGACGTGGAAAATGATATTCGACATCAAGGTCAAATTTGGTTTGGCCGTTGTAAAAAAATCTGTTATAAACCAATATTACCACTCACAGAAAAATCCTTTTTTGACATGAGGTTCATTGAACCAACGTTTGTGTTGCAACCGAAGACATTTGTTGTAACCTCATGTCATTAAAATTGAGGTACCATTTTTTATTCTAACCGAAATGTTAGTCCGCGCAACTGCACGTTCGGTTGTTGTAACCTCATGGTTGCATTTTTCATGTTTAAAGAAAACTTTATATAAATAAGTTATATACATATATAAAAAATCTTAAAATAAAATTTCAATTAGAGGGTCTGCATGCTTGCTAACTTGGAGGTTTAAATAACCTCTTGCTTGATGACTAGGAGGTTGGCACAACTTAATGATTGCTGACTAGGAGGTTAGCACAACCTCATTCTTGATTCAACCTACTAGTCTTGATTCAACTTCCTACACCCAGAAAAAAAACTATATAAATTATAGTTTTTTACTATTAAAAATATTCAATAGGATAAATAATTATTTTAATCGGAAAATACCATTAAATACTAGAAAATACCATGACATTGCCATTAAGTTTTTATGAAAATTTTTATTTTTTGTATACTATTAAATCAATAATTGTCCTATTGACCAATTTTAATGGGATTTGAGGGAATTTTTTTTCTGGGTGTTGTCGGCAATTTGCCGCGAATAATTCGGTAGGGCAATTTAGTTGGTTGCGGCAACAAATCAGTTTTCTATGTGCGTGTTTAACGTTTTCTGTTATTTTTATACTTTTTTATAATATGTATTGAACTTGCTAGAAATAAAAACCGTTAATACCTGTTTTTGGATATCGGTTTTTTTTTGATTCTTATTTAACGGATATTTTTTTGAACTGATATTGGTTTCAGTGTCAATTTATAAGTCAATTAATTAATTAAATAACTAATTAATATCAAAAACAAATAAAATAAACTCGTTTTATATATTTTTGTTTTAAACGTCCGACCAAAACAGCCTCAAAAATCAACAAATCGACGTGGTCAAATTTAACTAATTCAAAAGATAGTTGTAGAAACCAATTTCATTCACTTAAATCGAAATATTCACAAATTGAATGATGGAATTCGGAATTTAGAATATTCGGTTGGGACTTGAAAATGCTATACAGAAACCAAATTATTCTGAAACTGTTCTAAATTGTAGTCTAAACTACAACCCTTTTGGTTTTGGTTACAAGAACCAACATAAAGGTTAAGATAATTGAATGAGTAACGAGTTTGCTGGAGCAACAAATTTCCATAGAATAGATATTATAGCCTTTTAATTAAATGCACAATTCAATATTTGAATTTTACGTAGTTTTAATATTATTAGTATGGCATTTACCGATCAAGAGAATAATGTATTAAAATGAAGATACCTAACATGTTAGGTATTACATGGCCATATTTTTTCTAAGTGTATATAAATATTTCTTATCTTCGGAAGTATAATTGTAGAGCTTTCAAAAATTCCGCACAATTTTTTGTATTTTGTAAATTGATAATTAAAATTTGTATGTTTTTGCATGTTCTACATAATAATTAATTTTACTAAAAAAGTATTTTTTTTATTTTATTTCTTTTTTTTCCAAATATTGCACACTATAATATGCGCCTACTCTCCTCTCTTGCTCGCTCTCTCTCTCTTTCGATATCTTTGCATCTCTTCTAACAATTTCAAGGTTTCGCTATACCAGATTTCAAAAATGGCAAAGTGGTGAATCGAGCACGTGGACTGGTAGTGCGCATCTTCGATGCCATTTGTAATTGCGCCAACAGCGCGGCAGGACCGGCTCAACGGATAAAGTTGCGTGGCAAGCGACAAGCAGCTGCGGCGAACAAGCAACAGGGTAATGAGGACGCCAAAAAACTAGAAAAACAACAAGAAGAACAACCGGAAATCAAGCCGAAGGCAGAGATTGAGACAACTGCAATGGAGCAGTAATACGGTTAAACTAAACGAAAGCACAAATTCCAAAAACTCCTGTAAAATGTATTCCAATGATATCGAGTCATGTTGTCAATTTTTAAAGCAGAAGTACTAAAAAAATACATTTAACTATTGCAAATATCTGTGTGTTCCAAGACTAGTTGTAGCAATTAACGAATCAAATAACAATAGAAAAAAAAACATTTTACAATCAACCAAGTACTGCGACACAAAAATTATTATTATATTTGATTTCAATTTGATTATGTTTTTGAGATGTGTTAAATGATCGTGACAATCATATATATGATTGTGGTAATCATGTATATAATTGTGGTTATCATGTATATGATTGTGACGGATCATCTATATAATTGTTACAATCATGTATATGATTACAGCAATAAAGTCGAGAGATGAACATGAAGGACTAAATGAATAGCTCTCTCGAATTTTTCGATCGTAGACATGATCATTGACGTTGTGTTCATTGCAACTACATTAGTATACGAATCACTATGTTATTAGTTGCCATTGTTCTAGTAATCATAAATCATTCGATTTTTGTTTTTTAGAATCATTAAATATTCTATTAAATAAATGAAATCTTTCAGAAATCAGTCTCTATTCTTTTTAAATAATTGTGACAATCAGTTATGAACTTAGCAAGCATAAATTAATTTTTCTGTTCAAATTGTTTACCATAATTATATTTTTATTTCTCTGCGCAATTCATTGATTGATTTAGTATAGACCGTTTTGAATTTTATCAAATTAACATTTTGATGCTATTCATAAAAACTAAACATAATGAGCACTAATTAAAATTTAATAAAAAGATGAACAAATTAATAGGTATCATTCATGAACAATCAGCAAAAACTGCAATAACTAACTAAATGGTTACAATTTTAAGAACTAAAATGCTAGCAAAAAATAATATTCAAACATCTCGAAGACTTCTTTAAACAAGTAGAATATCAAAAATATTTACAAAAATTATTTAATGCACTGAAACAGAATAAAACTTATCAGCAGATTTTTAATATATACTCAAAATCAATTATCAAACATTTCAGAACATTGTGTTTCAAATTTAATATAATGGTAATCATCAGAGTAAGCATTATAGATAAATATTAAATATAAATGTTAAGGATATGTTAAAAATATGTTTAGCTCTATCAAAAATGAATAATAGCATGAACCATCATTTTGATTTCAATCTTTGTCGAAAGACAGCTGAATCTAAAACGCTGATAAATAATTCTGTTTCCGATGTGTCATGATTATATTTTGTAGATCCTTGTATATGTGTCACATTTGTAGATATCTTTGCATTTGGTAAATGTTTTAATACAACTTATTGAAAAACGAATGGCTTCAGCATAAATTCATAAGAGTCGTAACAAATGAGTTAATTCCAAACTCACGACAATTTTGTTCCTCGAAGCAATGACGAACTCTAGTAAGTCCTAAATAGTTCGATATAAGCAGAAACTAGATTTTGTAAACCTTTTACACTCTACCCTAAATCTATGTAGGTATTAAATGTAATATAACGTATTCGTTTCAGTTAATATTAATGCAATTCAGAACTTGTATAATGCGTGTTTGTATTATGAACTAACGTATAAGGCATATTTTAATTCTAACTCAATAAGTTTGTCTTGTATCTATGTATTTTAATAGACCTTGTCTGTATTGTATTTTAAAAAAACACACCCATCTTTGGAGGCACAATTTATTATAGTATTAAAAACCAATAAAAATTTAGGTTAAAAAAAAGTATTATAAATAAAATAAAACCCTATTCTATATTGTACTGTGATCTGTTTAGCAAAAAGTTTATATAAGTTTTGAGAAAATATAATTTAAACCACGTTTACAATCTATAAAATGTATACAAGAATTAGATTAATTTTATATTGTTTTGATCAAAATGGAATATAAGATTTACATATGGACTGTGTCATCTTAATATTTAGCAAGTATTTTATTGATGAGATTTATTCATATTTATTATAAATTGTATCTTTATTATTTGTATATTCAATATAATATTATTGTAAAACCCAAATAAATTAAATAAATGTTTTGTTGATTTCCAAGCAATTTGATGTAAAAAATGTGTTTTATTAAAAAAAAAAAACTAAGACATTTTTTAAAACGCCAAGTATACTCATGAAATGTATGTTTGATTCTGTAAACTAATGAATTCATATAGGGGCCAATCCACACCAAATCGACCAGCGGTCCCCCTCCCCTTCTTTGATTTCAATGAAATTTGGGCAACTGTAAAGTTTATTGAGATATGCAATTGACCAACTTTTTTATTTTTTTCGACCTCTACTTCCAGAGATACAGTGCTTCAAAGTTACAAAAAAATGGCCAAAAATCACTTTTGTATGCTTGTTTATATTTCAATATCTCTTAAAGTAGAAAAGCTAGAAACTTCGTAGATGGCTCGTTTTAAAGGTAATAGAACAGGCTTTAAGAAGAAGGACCCTTTAACAAAAAGGACACTTTTAAAAATTCTGAAAAAAATAGTGTAATTTGGTTGATTTAATACAAATGTTTGTGCCAAATTTCAAAATGGTATTTTGATTGCATCATATTTAAAAAATTAATTTGTCAAAATTGGTCAGTGCATATCTGGATTACCTTTATCAGTTGCCGATATCAGTTGATCGAAAAGGCAAAATCTCAAAATTTCCTTTTTTTGATCGATTTGGTGTGAAATGGCTCATAGATATTTCTTTCTATATCAATAACACTAGTTAGACAACAAATGGAGACCCAGTTTTTTTTCATATTACCTAAAGTTTATGAGTGATTACGTAAAACAATGGGAAATTTCGTAATCTTCTACATATTTTGGACTTTACCTTTTTGTAGATTTGACTTTTCTTTCTAATTTCTTTTGTATTCCATTGAGAATACCTAACACAGCAATACCACTATCTAAACAGGCCAAGTTCTTAGGGATTATTATCGACAGCAAACTAAACTGGAAACCTAATCTAGAAGAACGCATAAAAAGGGTGTATAATGCCTACTATGCGAGTAAGAAAATGTTCAGTAGAACGTAGGGTCTAGAACCTAAAATGACTTACTGGTATTACACTTCCATAGTAAGAACTATCTTACTATATGGAGTGTTGGTCTGGTGGAGAGCTTTAGATACAATGGTCACTACTAAGAAGCTGGAAAAACTCCAACGACTCATGAGTGTGGGCATTACTGGACCCTCAGAACTACATCAGCAGAGTCACTAAATGTGATACTACATCTGATGCCAATAGATATCTATGCAAAAAGGGTGGCGTATAATACGGCACTAATGCCCGTAACTTCAACGAATAGATATGTAATGGTGCCTAGTTATCTACCGTGTAAGCAAAACTTTGTAACTTCAACGCATAGTTACGGAATAAAAACATCGGTTAGGTAAGAGATATCTGTTCGGTACGAACACCAATAGATATCTACTCGTTGAAGTTACGGGCATAAGGCTCAAAGAATCCAATTGCTTCAAGTATCGATCGTTTGACATAGTATCATTGGAAATATTACAAATATTACTACGGATTACATTTCCATCAAGAAAGTACTGGTCACCACGAACCGGGGAACCTTTAAATATACTCAACGTCTATACAGACTGGTCTAAACAAGTCGACGGGGTTGGGGCGGGTTTCTTCGTCCAAAACTCAAACACTAGTTATTCTTCAAACTACCAGAAAACTGCAGTATTTTTCAGGCAGAGGTAATAGCAATTACTAAAACTGCTTACTATTTAACTGGGTATATTTCCGGAGAGGAAATAAACTTTTATGTAGACAGCCAATCAGCATTCAAATATCATAATGAACGATCTTTTATTTTCGCATAAACAAAGAGTAGTGGTACCATGTTGGACCAAGTTGGTCTATGTGAGGCATCCGCCGCCACTCTAACCTAAACCAGAATACTTTAAGCTAATATTTTGAAATAAACCCCATGAAATACGGATTGATGTGACAAAATTTATAAATCGCAAAAAATATAAATCGTCGTTGTCACCAAATACATTTTTAAAATGCCAAATATTCATTTACAAAAATCTTTATATATCTGTCAATTTTTAATCGGTGATGTCAATTTTTTTATCACATGATAAACAAATGTAAATCTATCAATGGATAAGTCAAATTTAAAAGGGCATCAATTACTTTTTATAATATTAATCAACAAACTCAAAATTTAAGTTTTTCATAAAAATGTATTTAGTGTAGATAAATATCAAACGTGCCTAAGTCCACTTTTCTACATTTTTGAGGTTTTAGTCAATATATATTTTAATTCATCATACAAGCATATTGTATTAAGTTTAGTGACTCCAACTAGATTAGATTAAAAATTACTTAAATCTTTATGTTTCTATCAAAACTGACTAAGTCCATGTATTCATTAAAATCAAATTTGCCTAAGTTCCAATCCATGGCGACATGGCCCCTGTCATCACTGTAAGTTTGCAAAGAACTTGTACCGTAGGAGAATGTTTTAATGTTTTAAAAAGGTTTAAGTGGACAATAATATTGAAAATTACCTTCCCAATTAATTAAAAAATATTTTTTAAAAATCAGAAGGTCATAAATAAATGCGAAAATACGAGAAAACTGCAATTATTTATAAATTATGTGTAGTAGATTCACTAGCTGTCTCTGTTTTTTCATATTTTTACACATATGGCCGCATTCTATCTTCCCCCTGTTGCCTTAATAATTTCAAAAATTGTTCACCTATATATAATTAAAAAGATTTTTAATAACATTTGAGGATATGTTTTACTTGTGAAACACTATCATCGAATGACGCATTCTTTTTCACCAGAAGACATATACAATAAAATATAAACGTTATAAAAAAAAGTTTAATAAAATAATAGTTTGGCCCTACAGTCCTCTGGAGAACTTAGACCGAGATGTCTCACCATTTGAGCTGTGGGTGTTATCAAAGTGGTGGGACCTACACATTTTAATGACGGCAGGGTGAGATGTAATCTCGTAGGTTTGGCATTGACTGTCGAGAGGTAGCGTCGCATAGAAAAATGTTTTCTATTAAAAAGATGTTGACAGTCACAGGGATTGAACCCGGGACCATTCGGATAGTAGTCCAACGCACTAACCAAACGAGCCAACGAAGCTACATATATTCTTCCTAATCACAATAAAAAAAACTAAATTTTAAAATAATTTTTTATAGTACTAGTTGCAGAAACCCGAGTACGTTCCCGTATTTCATATTTCATTTTTGTCATAGTGTTTTTTTCAAATCTGTCTGACCAATAACGCATATTTTGTTTATTGACGAAGCCATTCAGCCAGAAATGAGCCTGAAGATGATTTTTCGATGAAAATCCGAATCATTTTCAAGTTGTTGCTCAGCCCAATTCACGAACATACGACGCTTCTGGTGGTCAAGCGGCTTCAGTTCTTGCGTCAATTTGATTTTGTAAGGATGTAGGCCAAGATCTTTTCGCAAAATTCGCCACAAGGACGTCACAGAGATGCCCAACGCTTGAGAACGACGTGTGAGAGACACATTTGGGCTTTCTTCAACTGAAGCCTCAGCGGTAGCAATATTCTCGACACTACGGGCACTTCTTTGTCTCACTGGCACGGGAACATTTTGTACTGTGCCTGTGGATTCAAATTTTTCCACTAGACGCTCAATTGTTGATCTGCTAGGACGATTATAACGACCATAAATTGGACGTAGCACTCTTAACGTTGAGGCCACTGACTCCGAAATTCGGTAGTAAATTTTAAAAATTACGACTTATGGCTCGTATATCTTTCCATCATGAAATGGCAAACCTTACTGAAGAGAAATGTCAAAAGAGCGGCAAGAAATATGGCGTCGTTTGCTCTACTTTTGTAGCGTCCCATTTGAAAAACCCTGTATATACGGTTTTACATAAACAAAAAAAAGTATATTTTATGTGTCTAACTAGATCTATAATTTTACTTCGTTTTAGCAAAGTGTAAACTAAATTTAATCGATAATGCAGTGTTTAATATTCAATTTGCCAAATTTTCGAGCAGACTAAATTGAACTAAATTGGATGACAGCAAACAGATATATGATAATCGATTGATTATGGACTTTAACAATTACCTGCTACCAAATGGAGATCGAATAAAAAGCCGTTCAATTTAGTTTAGACAGCAATTTCGTCGAATTCTCACACACCCATAAATATTTTTTTTAATTGAAAATATTTAACAAATATTTCCTAATTTTATTCAGGAAAAAAAAAAATTTTATAGTCTGTCTTCATCGGCTATAGTGTATTTGCCACTGAAATATTCAAACAGTATTTTATTACAAATGCTTTATTAGTTGTTTATTCAAAATTGTAATTAAAATGCGTAACTTGTCGGTTAATCGCCACTAAAATAAAAAATAAAAAAAAAACTAAAAACAATGAATCTACCTCATATGATATCATGAAATAAAACCGGTTCCAACCTTCGCAACGAAAAATCACGTATCAGGACACTAAGAAGTGCACTCACTTTTATTTTATTATTTTTACAAGTAGGTATTAAGTCTTCTTATGTTGACCTTCATTGTATAAATTATTATGTATGTATTCGGTGCATGAGCATGCATTTTGTACACGGTGTGACAAAATAAAACAATTTGAAGGAACTTTTATTCAAACAAAAAAAAAAAAATGTTCGTTGCTCAAATTATAATGTCACAAACGAATTATGTGATAATTTTTCTAAGAAAATTGTGGGTCGGACTAACCCTTGAGCTAATCGATTTCTAAAAGTATAAATAACCATGCAAATAAATTTACCACATTTCATGAAATATACTAAAATTACTAATGTCGAAGTATTTTACTGCTAAATGGTGTCCCAGCATCCGGAAAAAATTGCTAAGATAGTGATTGAATAAATAAAGTCCTTCATTTGCTTAATGTTATTAAATAAAATCAGAAAGAAACAGAACATTTCTGATCAAGGGTTTCTTTATCGAGTTGTAGGCTTTTAAAGATTGATGTTTTTTTCATTTTTTCAATATGGGAGACTAGGGGTAAAGTGGGAAACGTTTTGATTAAAAAATACATTTAAATATTTTTTTTTTAAATTCATTTGATGGGTCTATTACATAGAGTGTTTCGTGATTTAAATTTTTGAATTAACTGAATACAATTTATTTGTCTTTTAATTGATTTTTGGCAATTTTTCAAAATAGCTATATTTTGGACCTTTTGAAAAATCCTGGGGTAAAGTGGGAAATGTTAATAATTTTACAAACAGGCAAATAATTTGTTATTTCTGTATTATTTCATGTTTATTTACAATATAAATATCTTCAGAATATACGTATATAAAAAAATTTATGTAATGACAAAAATAAAAATATGGTAGTGTAAAAAATGAATGCGATGGAAAAATAGTGAATATTCATAAATATCTACCAGAAATAATATATTAAAATAAAAAATTATCCAATTACTCGTCCTCCATCAGAATTGCTTAAATAAACTTTTCGCACTTTTCCAAAAGTTTCCACATTACCCCAAGCCAGGCCCGTAGCCAGGGGAGTTGTAAGGGTTCTGAGCCAATCAAATCAATTAATAAATAACAAAAGTTGAAATGCAATTCGGTTCGACATTATATACTTTTTAAATAGAGTTGGTGAATTTTACTTCTACAATGACGAAATTAATACACTTAGGAAACATACCATACAATTAAAAGTTTTTTTATTATTAAAATTAGTCAATCAGATAAATTACACTAGACAACGAATTCAGGCTTTTTGTATTTATTCACGATCTTAGTGTAATTTTCCGATGGACTTTAAGATTCTAATCAAGACGTCATACTCAGTTTTTTCAGATTGCCTCCAGTTTTTGAGTTATTATGTAATACAAATAGAATTGACATGCTCGTGTTTTTCTACATATTTTAGTTTTTAATTTTTTACAGATTTAATTTTTTGACATTTCTTTTGTATTCCAATGAGAATACTTCAGCGAATCTTTTGAAATAAACTACATGAAATACGGATTGATCTGACCAATGTTATAACCAGTCAAATTAATTTTTAGGTGTACCTATTATTTATTGCTAACATATACAGATTTTATAATTCAATACATGTATATATTGTATGTGAAACTAGATCCATAATTGTATGATGCCTCTTACTTTGTTTTTACAAATCACTCTTTACGTCTTCAGATTAAATACAAATTCTCGTAAAATTTTTTTTTTTTTAAATTTTCTTATATGATGCTCCGTTTAATCAATATAATTTTTTTGTCCATCAATTATTCATAGAAATTTCAACAAAATCTTAAACCGGTAGAAGTCAGCTTTTCATAAATGTATTATCTTCTATGGGGTTGCCTCAGTATCCTACAATAGAGTCAAATGAAGATCACCTACTAAATTTTCATATCTTTAAAATTAAATAACATAAGATACATTTTTGAATCGAATTTGTGAATTTCACTTAAAGCTCAGGACTTAAAGAGTGATTTGCAAAAACAAAGTAAGAGGAAGTATATATAGATATATACTTTTATTTAATTATGAAAATCATATATGTTATGCAATAAAAAAAAGTAGGTACACCTTAAAATTGAAATTTTTTGCGTTTGACTGGTAATAACTTTGGCTAGATTAATCCAAATTTCATGCGGTTTATTTCAAAATATTAGCTGAAGTATTCTTAATGAAATACTGAAGAAATGTGATCGAAAATTCAAATCTGTAAAAAGTTAAAGACCAAAAAATGTAGAAAAACACGAGTATTTCCAAATATTAGTTTTACGTAATAACTCAAAAACTTGAGGCAATCGAAAAAAACTGAGTATGAGGTAGTGATTAGAATTTTGACGTCCATTGGAAAATCATACTTAGATCGCGGATAATTTTTTTTTGTTTTGCTGTGTATTATTTTAATCGTTAAAAACCTTTAAATACTACAAAATACTATTAAATTATTTTTGAGTTTATATGGAAACATTGTTTATTGTATAAATACTATTAAATCAATAAGTGTCCTATTGATTAATATGTATGAAATGTTATGGAATTTTTTCTAAGTGTACCAATTATTTTTTTGTGTTTTAGGTCAATCGTTTTATTCAAGAAAATTATTCATATTTTTTGGAAAGTACCAAATTGTTGTGGAATAGGGGTCTTAAATTATGACTCGACTGTAAATTAAAATAAATTTCAAATTATAACAGTAAATTTTGAAAATTTTTTGAAATTAAATTGCTTATATATGAAAATATTATTGTTATATAAGTTCAAGGCAACAAACTACCCCATTTAATTTAGAAACCTTCTGTAAATTTAAAAACCAAAAGCTTTCTACATACAAAACACCAACATAAAGTTATTTTTATATCGTTCGTCTTATCGCTAGGAACGTGTTGAACGCGCTCTACAATTGCATATTATAGTATTCCGTGCTGGGGCTTTACCGTGGAGCTCACGACCAGTAACAGTAGTAGCCTAAAGATGATCGCTTGAGTGACATGAATTGAAGCAGCTATAATAAAAGTGTAATTTAAAAAAAAAAACAAAATTATAAAAACAGTAGCGAGCCATCATAAAATTAGCTTTTTTAGTTGCGGGTTGAATGAGGCTTGAAACGTTAACTGAAATAAAATGTCAACCGTTTTAGTTAACAAAGTGAGGAATTAGCGAACGATCGTTCAGTAATCGTTGCACGATCGTCACAAAAACACAAGCAAAAATACAAAAAATATTAACTCTGAAACTGTGCACAAATTAAGCGATAAATAGTTATTTTTATTTTTGAAAAATTCTTTTGGTGTAGCAAACGGAAGCACGAAGCCGATAAATTTTAAAGATTTATATATACTACATGTTGTAGCATCACAAAAACGACTTTGTTCAATTGAAGTGTGAAGCAGTTTTAGTAAAGTTCAAAAATTAAATACAATATTTTGGTGTGTCTTAAAATATATGCCTGAAAATGCATTTAAATAAATTGAACATAGTATTGGCCTTGACACTGCTGTTGCAACTAACAGATGCTTTATCCAATAAATATATCGGTGAGTTGCCTTTGCCGTATGGGAAATTCGAATTTTGTGTAATTATTGCAATTAAATGTTGTTTGTCATTTGTGCCGTGCCATATACAGATCTATTGGAGCTGCCAGATAATGATGAGTTTCTTTGGGGTTTGCGTGAAAATACTAACTACAGCAATCAGAATAGCACCGATTTATACGGAAACGAGCTGCTGCTGCAGCAGTCACGTCACAGTGTGAAGAAGCGACAGGCCAATGGAAATGCATTGTTGCAAGTGAGTTGTCAAAGTATATAAATTAATTACGATTTTTTAACATTTTAATAATTGAATTTGCAAATTAAATTAAATATGTGTTGTTACTTCATATATATAATTTTCTGAATTGTGATCAACAACCGGTTCAAAAATACGTAGTTGTCAAACAAATGCAAATGAGCTATAGTCGCGCACGATGCATAAAATAATGAAATTCGTAAAAAAAATCCAAACAAGAATTCCATTCTTTTATTGTGATTAATTTAATAAGTACCTATTCAGTAAAATCAACAAACATGTTACATATCACACATCATATTTCTTATAATTTTTGGGATATATCCGTTTTTCCATTTCCCCTTATTTTGATCTTACCCGTGAAAAAATATATATCTTATATCAGACTTAATCTATAAATCTATGCTTCCTCTTACTTTGTTTTTGCAAATCACTCTTTAAGTCCTGAGCTTAAATTAAAATTCACAATTTCGATTCAAAACCTTCTTTCTTTGTTGGATATGATACATACGCAGTAAAAAATGTTATTTAATTTTAAAAATATGAAAAGTTAATAGGTGATCTTCATTTGACTCTATTTTAGGATACTGAGGCAACCCCATAGAAAGAAATACATTTATGCAAAGCTGAATCTATTGGTTTAAGATTTTTTTTGAAATTTCGATGAATAATTGATGGACAAAAAAATGATATTGATTAAACGGAGCATCATATAAGAAAATTTAAATAAAAAATCTAATACGAGAATTCGTAGTTAATCTGAAGACTTAAAGAGTGATTTGTAAAGAAAAATTAAAGATCTAGTTTCACATATAATATATACATTTATTTAATTATAAAATCTGTATATGTTATGCAATAAAAAAAATACCATCGTTGGATTTGATAACGGTTTTAGGGTAATAGGGTCGCTGATTTCGAATCTGAAATCCGTTTTGCTCCATCAGCTCTGGTTTATTCACAATTTGCATTCAAATATGAACATATCGTCGTTGTAGAACGAAAAGTCACCAAATACATTTTTATGAAAAACTGAAATTTCGAGTTTGTTGATTAATATCATAAAAAGTAATTGATGCATTTTTAAAGTTGAAATATCATTTGATATATTTACATTTTCTTATCATGTGGCAAAAAAATTGAGATCATCGATTAAAAATTGACAGATTTATATAGATTTTTGTAAATGAATATTTGGCATTTTAAAAATGTATTTCGTGACTTTTCGTTCTACAACCAGTTCCGAGTTTGCTGGCGTCGCTGCCGAAAACATTGGTTATGTGGAAGTGGAATTTTACAGATTGAAGTTAACAGAGGAGAACAGTGCACAAAACTGGATCTGTCCGCGGATAATTTGCAACCAAACTTACCAAGATATATTGCAATCCAACTCCTTATAAATTTCAATTATTTTACTGGTCAAAAATGTGGCAGAAAACATCAGAATATTGATTTGAAAATGTGTCTGTTGGCAACATTTTTGTTTCAATTTCCACATAACCAATGTTTGAATTTATTTGACAAAAGTGGCAGCGAAACCACCTGTGCGGAAACTCTATATCGAATATATACTCTCCGCTACAACGACGAATAGTGTGTTGGAAGACAGTACTAACATTTTTTATCGATACCAATTTGGTGTATTTATCATGAACAGACGCATTTTTTTTACTTTGACACCTTTGTCCCAAATCTTTTCGTTAACCCTCGTTTTCTCGAATTTGAACATTACTAATTACAAATATTGACATACCGCGTGAACGCCTGAGAAAACTATTATATTATCTTCGGCAAATATGTTCCCCATAAATAATGCGAGGGGGTCCCCAAATAACGAAATTGCCACAGATCCACCCATTAAACAGAATAATAAAAAAGCTAAAAAAAAAAACAATATATTTTGCACTTTTTTATAACGTTGCAGAGACATTTGACAAAGTTTTTCGAAAGTTGAAATAAAAATAATATATTCTTGTGAATTTCGATATTCTACAACCCATTGACACCAAATTGGTATCGATAAAAAAATATATTTTTAGTACTGTCTTCCAACACACTATTTTTTCATATTTGAAAATTGTGAGTAAACCATGGAGCAAAACGGACTTCAGATTCGAAATCAGCGACCCCCTATTTCCCTAAAATCGTTATCAAATTTAAAGGTGGAGAAAAAAAGTTGTACTTTTGTGGCACCTTGTAATAGGGGCACCTTAAAATAAATATTTTTAGTGTTTGACTGGTCATAACTTTGGTCAGGTCAATCCGAATTTCATGTAGTTTATTTCAAAATATTAGATGAAGTATTCTCAATGGAATACAAAAGAAATGTGATCAAAAACTTAAATTTGTAAACAGTTAAAGTCTAAGAAAGTCTAGAAAAACACGAGAATTGCCATATATTTGTATTACATACATAATAACTCAAAAACTGGAGGCAATCTGAAAAAACTGAGTATGAGGTCGTGATTAGAATATTGAAGTCCATCGGAATATCATATTAATGCCCGTAACTTCAACGAGTAGATATCTATTGGTGTTCGTACCGAACAGATATCTCTTACCTATCCGGTGTTTTTACTCCTTAACTATGCGTTGAAGTTACGAAATTTTGCTTACACGATAGATAACTAAGCACCAGTAGATATCTATTCGTTGAAGTTACGGGCATAAGATCGTAAATAAATACAAAAGGCCCCAATTTGTTCCGTCAAATACGATAAATATTGCTAGCAACACTCTTTCAAATTTACGATTACGTATAGCAACCATCAATTAAACATATTACAAATATGAAGATAGTTGATAAATATTTGGAAAAGGTACTCTATTAGAATTCGCGGAGTAATTTTTATTAAATTGAAATAGAAGGAATCAATGTATTTTTATTTATTTTAGAAATCAAAACAGTATCCTGTTTAGACATCGTCATTGTCTTTATAAATCCTTTGAAGGTAAAATTGTACAACGACTTGAGACTTCTTCGCAGAAGAACCAAGTCCGACCGGCGAAGCTGTCATCAAAGTAAATTCTGAAAAGAAATATTTTCCATCACGTGTTCATAATTTCAATCGCAGGAAATTTTATTTTCACTTTTACCATTAAAATGTAATATTTATGTTGCCAATTGTGAAATTCCCCTTGAGTTAACATCACTGGGCCCAACCGACGAACCAATTTTTTTTTACAATTTTTTATAATTCATATTTTATATATTTATGTAACCTTAAAAGTTCCTAGTGATGTGAAGGAAATTATTGTTGATTTTCATCTATCTATCTATCTGCATCATTAATTAAAAATATTTGTTTGGCAAAATATTTTTAAATAATGATGCAAATTGATAGGTGCTTAAAATAAAAAAATAAATGCCTTTACACCACCATTTTATCCAGCGCCAATAAAAAATTATAGCAAAAAAAGGAAGAAATTGAAAAAATTGAAAATCTTGTCATGCCAAAAGGGCGAATCTTTTCGTTGTTTTTGCTATAACTCTTTAATGGTACTAGATAAAATAGTGATGTAAAGGCAATTATTGTTTGTTTTCAAAGCACCTATCGATATTAGTTACAATTTTATTTTGACAAAAAAAAAAAAAATTCTTGCAAATATCAAATGGCAAATTAATGTTTGGCAAAATATTTTTAATTAATGATTCAGATCGATATGCGCTTTGAAAACAAACAATAAATGCCTATACACCACTATTTTATCTTATACCAATAAAAAGTTATGGCGAAAAAACGAAAAAATTCGCCCTTTTGGCATGACAAGATTTTCAATTTTTCAAATTCGTCCTTTTGGTTTTGGTTTTTTGTGGCTAGTCAACAAAATGACACGCGATTTTGGCGCAGCATACAGCATAAACTACATTCAAAATTAAAAAAAAAACAAATGTCAAAAATTGCACATTCACCCCTTTGGCATGATATGGACGATATGATCTGTCAACATTTATATGAAAACTAATATACAAAAACTACTAATTTTTGCGTATTAGATTTTCTGAGCAACTGAAATAATTAATGTTTGAAAACGTCACAATATATATTTTGAAGTTCTGCGAGAACTCGAGAACTTACGAATTTTTATTTCAATCGAGAATCAAAGAGCATTTTTTAATTGTAAATATATAAATATGGAAAAAAATATTAGAAATCATAACACAAACACTTTAATATCTACATTCTGTATTTCGAAATTAACAACGAAACGAAAATTTGTCGTCAAAATTTGTTGCCACACGTATTTGAATTACATGTTGGACTTTTAAATTTTTTTTGTTATTATGTCACTTTCGCCTAATAGTCATTCGTTTCGAAATCCATGAGACACAAAGACAATATCAAAAAACTGCATATTTCGTGTAATGTTTGGGACTTATTTTTGTTTGTAATATCAGAAAAGAATCGATTCGACATAAAATTCCTTAGGTTCTGCTTATATTGTTAAATTATATTCAAAACATACCTTTTTTATACTAGGAAAACAAAGATTTCGGACCCTGTCGCACATCGCTGGGAGAAACTGGCCGTTGTCGCCACATCATCTACTGTCGCATGCCAGAGCTTAAGGACGACATCTGGAAAATCGTCTCGCAACTATGCGTCATAGAGAAAAGGTGACTTGGAGCTAATACACCAAAAAGTTCCACCAATAGTAACAATTTTCACTTTACAGCACTGTCGGCATCTGTTGCCCGGATCGCGTCTCCTCACGCGTTAGTCCACAGATTATCGGCGGTGCGAATGGAAACGATGAGAGTGAGCCACGCATTGTAAATCATGCGGAGCAACGCGGTTGCGGCATCACAACCAAGCAATTTCCTCGCATCACAGGCGGACGACCTGCCGAACCGGATGAGTGGCCCTGGATGGCGGCCATACTGCGACCAGGCTTGTCGCATGTCTGGTGCGGTGGCGTCTTAATTACTGATAGACTTGTGCTGACGGCGGCGCATTGCGTACACAAGATCAGCAAAGACAATATGTTTGTGCGACTTGGTGAGTACGATACGCATAAGATGAACGAGACACGTTCGCGTGACTTTCGCATTGGCAACATGGTGACGCACATAGATTATGATCCGCTTACGTTTGAGCACGACATAGCGCTGGTGCGGGTGCAGCGACCTACATTGTTCAATACCTATATCTGGCCCGTGTGCATGCCGCCGATTGGCGAGAACTGGGAGGGCAGAGTAGGCATTGTCACCGGTTGGGGCACCCAGACCTTCGGTGGCCCGCATTCGGAAGTATTGATGGAGGTGAGTGGTTGAACATTACATGTGAGACGACATTATTAATAAAACAACAATTTACAGGTGTTGCTGCCCATCTGGAAGCATGTGGACTGCAAGAACGCCATGGTCGAACGCATACCGGAGACTGTACTGTGCGCCGGCGCCCCTGAGGGTGGACAGGACTCGTGTCAGGGTGACTCCGGCGGCCCACTGCTGATGCAGCTACCTAACCAGCGTTGGGTCACCATCGGCATTGTGTCATGGGGTGTGCGTTGCGGTGAGGCTATGCGGCCGGGCATGTATACGCGCGTCGACAAGTATCTGCACTGGATCATTGAGAACTCGGACATTTAATGGCACACACACACAGTGGAATGTTTTGTTTAACACTTATAATATATATTTTATAATGTTTGTATTTCTGCGCTTTGCATATTTGGGTTTTTCTAAAAGTAGAAACATTTTTGTACAACTAAGCTAACGAAATACTTAAAAATTAATTAATATTAATTAAAATTAACAGCGAATAAAACAGTTAATGGTCAAAAATAAAAAAAAATAGTTTTTTTAATCATCGCCGCTTTGGTGTTATTCAAATGCAATTTTAAAAACATCATCGTACTTGTGCGCAAAATGCACCTCCAAGCCGTCCGTAATGTATGCTGGCAGTTCGTCGTAGTCCTTCTTGTTCTCATCGGGCAGAATGATGCAAGTGACACCGCTGCGTTTGGCCTGAGAAGAAAATATGAATATTTAGGCATCAATGAAACACATTTGTTCAAAATATTAAAAAGTAATAAAAGTTCATATTTTATTAAGTTCAGTAAAAAATGTTATTTTCGTGGAATAGTTTGCACGACGCGAACACAAGCGAATGAGAAAAATCGTTTTATTTAAACCTCAAAAAGCAGGGTTGCTAACACACATTTTTTAAAGTTGTAAAAGTAGTAGTAGGAGTGACTACACTACACTACAAACATAATATAATCTTATTTTAATAATTATTATGTGAAATATTTTAAAATTTAATAAATCGACTAATTTTCCATTGATTTATAAGTGATTGCGCATTTTTAATATTAAATGATTTATTATGCACAAAAATATTTTTTAATATTCTTTCAACTTACGGCAATAGTTTTCTCTTTGATGCCGCCCACGGGCAATACTTTTCCCTTCAGCGACACCTCACCAGTCATGGCAATATTGGCGCGCACTGGTTTGCCTGTCGCCAGTGACATGAGGGCCGTGACTATAGTGACACCGGCGCTGGGTCCATCTTTCGGGGTGGCGCCCTCAGGCACATGCAAATGAATGTGGCTGAAAAAAAAATATATTAAATAAAATAATTGAAATACAAATAATTAAAATATAATGACAAAAAAAATCAGTACCTTTTTTCGAGAAAATTATTATCTGTATCTAGATCAAACATGAAATTGCGCGCCACCGTCAAAGCAATTTGTGCCGACTCCTTCATGACATCACCCAAATTGCCGGTAATGTGCAGCGAGCCAGCGGCGGCCGCCTCATCCTTGGCTTTCGATTCGATTGTCTTGCGCTTGGCCGTCTCAATGTAAAGAGATGAACCACCCATGGCGGTCCATGCCAGACCCATAACGACGCCGGCAGGTGTATCTTTGTACATGCGATCCGAGGAGAAGACCTGCTTGCCCAGGAACGTGGTGAGGTTTTCATTGTTGACGGTGAATTGTTCGCCCTCCTTTTTGACGATCTTGAAGGCGACTTTGCGAACGACCTGAAGAGAAATTAATTATTGTTCATTACATTGAATAATCAATTGTAAATGGAAATTAATTTAAATTCATAAATGAATAAATTTGTAAATGAATTAATTCATATATGAATAAATTCATATATGAATAAATTCATAAAAGAATAATTTCATCATAATAAATCATAAATGAATAAATTTAAATGAGTAAATACATAAATGAATAAATTCATAAATGAATAAATTAATAAATGAAAAAATTCAGAAATGAATAAATTCATAAAATAATAAATTCATAAATGAATAAATTCATAAATGAATAAATTCATAAATGAATAAATTCATAAAAAATAAATTCATAAATGAATAAATGAATACATTCTTAAATGAATAAATTCAGAAATGAATAAATTCATAAATGAATAAATTCATAAATGAATAAATTCATAAATGAATAAATTCATAAATGAATAAATTCATAAATGAATAAATTCATAAATGAATAAATTCATAAATGAATAAATTCATAAAAGAATAAATTCATAAATGAATAAATCATAAATGAATAAATTCATAAATGAATAAATTCATCATAATAAATCATAAATGAATAAATTTAAATGAGTAAAATCATAAATGAATAAATTCATAAATGAATAAATTCATAAATGAATAAATTCATAAATGATTAAATTAATAAAAGAACAAATTCATCATAATAAATCATAAATGAATAAATTTAAATGAGTAAATTCATAAATGAATAAATTCAGAATTGAATAAATTCATAAAAGAATAAATTCAAAAATGAATAAATTCATAAATGAATGAATTCATAAAAGAATAAATTCATAAATGAATAAATTAACAAATGCATAAATTCAGAAATGAATAAATTCAGAAATGAATAAATTCAGAAATTAATAAATTCATAAATTAATATATTTATAAATGAATAAATTCATAAATGAATAAATTTAAAAATGAATAAATTCATAAATGAATAAATTCATAAATGAATAATTTCATAAATGAATAAATTCATAAATGAATAAATTCATAAATGAATAAATTCACAAATGAATAAATTTATAAATGAATAAATTCATAAATAAATAAATTCATAAATGAATAAATTCATAAAAGTATAAATTCTTAAATGAATAAATTCAGAAATGAATAAATTTATAAATGAATAAATTCATAAATGAATAAATCATAAATGAATAAATTCATAATGGAATAAATTCATAAATGAATAAATTCATTAATGAATAAATTCATAAACGAATAAATTCAGAATTGAATAAATTCATAAAAGAATAAATTCATAAATGAATAAATTCATAAATGAATAAATTCATAAATGAATAAATTCATAAATGAATAAATTCATAAATGAATACATTCATAAATGAATAAATTCACAAATGAATAAATTTATAAATAAATAAATTCTTAAATACATTCTTAAATAAATAAATGAATAAGTTCATTCGTGAATTAATAATTAAATAAAAAAAAAAATACTTAAAATATATATTTTTTAAAAATCCAACATTTAAACCAACCTTCTCAATGTGCTTCTGCAAATTACGCACTCCCGACTCACGGCAATAACTTTTGATGAGCGTAATCAAGGCCTCTTCGGTAATCGTAATCTGCTGATCGTTCAAGCCACAGTCCTTCATGGCTTGCGGTATCAGATACTGACGCGCAATGGCCACCTTCTCCTCGCCCACATAGCCGGACATTTCAATCAACTCCATGCGATCACGCAGTGGTTCAGGTATTGTGTCAATCACATTGGCAGTGCAAATGAATAGAACGTGCGACAAGTCGACCGGCACGTCAAGGTAGTGATCCAAGAAATTTGCATTCTGTTCAGGATCCAACAATTCCAATAGAGCAGAGCTTGGATCGCCCTGATAACCTCTGAAAATATGCAATATTTATTAATTTTAAATACTTTTTAAAATGTTTAACTGATTTTGACAGACTTTCCAATTTTATCCACTTCATCGATTAGTACTAGCGGATTCTCTGTCTTGGTCTTCTTCAGACACTGTATTAATTTACCGGGCATGGCACCGACATACGTGCGTCGATGACCCTTAATTTCGGCGACATCGGTCATACCACCCACGCTGAAACGGAAGTACTCGCGGTTCAAGGCGCGCGCAATGGAACGAGCTACATGTAAAATGAACATTGACAAATTTTCAATGTTTTACCACATTTTTGCTTACCAATGCTTGTCTTGCCCACACCTGGTGGTCCATGGAAACACAAGATTTTGCCCTGTGTGCTGCCCTTCAGATGACTGACGGCAATGAATTCGAGTATGCGTTTCTTTATATCCTCCATGCCGTAGTGATCGTGATCGAGTATTTCGACGGCCTGATCGATGCTGAGGTTCTCGGTGCTGGTGACGCCCCATGGCAGTGAGGTCAGCCAATCCAAGTAGTTGCGGGTGACACTGAAAATAAAGACAGATTCATTTATTATTTTGCCCGTAAATAATTAAATAACTTATTATTATTTTATTCTTTAACTATTTAATTAAGATATAACTAAAATTTAAATTCTGGACTAATTACATTTTTTTTTCAAATCTCAAAATCATAAATTTTCAATTAATTGATTAGTTAAATATTCAACCTACTTGAATTCCGAGCTGTGACTCTCCAAAAAGTTCAGCTTGTTCAGCTCCTCATCAATGACCGTCATCACATTCTCCGGCACTGTTTTGTCCTTGAGTTTCTCGCGGTACTTCTCGCCAATGGCATCCTTATCGTCCTTCTCAATGCCCAGCTCCTTTTTGATTACCTTGAGCTGTTCTTGCAGTATGTATTTGCGATGCTGCTGCTTTACTTTCTCCTCCACCTCACGACCGATCTTTTGCTGCAGCTTTGAGAGTTCCAGCTCCTTCTTCAGCAGGCCCAGAGCCAAGAGCAGGCGACTAGGAATCTATACAATTTATAAACATTAATGCAAAATATATAAATAAAAAAGCAAAAATTACTTACGTCCATTTCCTCCATGATTTTCTGCAGCTCCTCGGGATCTGCAGCCGACAGCGAGGCGCCCAAGTCGCACAAATACACCGGATTGTCGACGACGCGTTGATTCTGATGCAGCATCTGTTGCAGACTCTCTCTGTAATAATAAATTTCAAGTGACACATGCAACACTAATATATTTGAACTACAAACCTGTAAAGCGGATTCATTGTAATGATATCTCTGATGGTCTTGATGACCTCTTGCGTCAGCGCCTTCACCTCCTCCGTCTGCTTGTAGGCCTCGTGTTTAACATTCTCCACCTCGACAATAAGCACAGGCTGTGCTGTGCTGGACTCCTCACCCGTGGCGGACTCTGCAGTAGCCGCTGCAGGTTTCTCCGCAGGTGCCTCACGTTTTTGCGAACGACCAGCACGCGATTTGCGTCCAGTTTTGCGACGTTCCTCAGGCGCTGTGGACGACGACGTCTGTTCTTCAGCTGGGATTTGCAATTTTACATTAAAGAGTGGATAATGTATTGTCGTCATTTTCTCTAAAGATAATGACGAAAATTCAAAATCAGTTGAGCGTGCAAGTTGCCAGCAAAAAACGCACAGTGCGAAAGTACAACCAAAATTTTCAAACTCCAAATTTCAACTTTTCTTTTTCCGTTTAATTCTAATAAAACCGCACACCATGCGTTTAATTGCGTAGTCACTTGATTTATGTAATAGACGCACCTTTCTTGAGCGGCGTCAGATCCTCGAGTATCTGGCCGGTGATCTTGATGCGTCGATGCGCCACCACAACCATGCGCAACTTGTCGCCCAGATCTTGCAGTTCCTGTATCTGCGCAAAGGTGCCGACGCTGTAGACCTCGTCCAGTCGCTCCACCACCTCAGATTCGTTCTCATTGTCCTTCTTCATGAAGACTCCCACATAGGGCTGATTGAGCTTCACTTTGCGTCGTATCAAATCGATGAGCACCGGATTGGAAACCTAAAAAACATTGTACATCAAATTAAGTCGAACAGATTGTGCAATCTCAAGCAACAAACTTCTAGAATTTTCATGAAACGCGGAAAGACCGGATTGCGTCTTGTCGCGAGCAGCGGCACATGCGGCCACACCTCTGGCACTGCCACTGTGGCCGGCAACTGTGGATCTTTGTTCACTATGTACTCCGCGGAATCCTCTGCGATTTCATCATCATCGTCGCGCTTGCGACTGCATAAGTTGCGAGATAAAACACGCAGGCCGAGGTATGCTGGCCTTCTTTGAATTTGTTGAAATTTTGTTGCGTGCACCAGACGTCCGGCGGCGCTTCTCTCTGCACATACCAACGTTGAAAGGCTGCGCGTTAGCGAGCCGTATCTCACCAGGCGTGTCAACATTATATTTCAATAAATTATTATTGAATTAATTCAAATTCAATGCAAAACTATATTTTTTATCTCGAATGCGGGTTATGTGATTTTGTGATTTTGATGAAACTTCAAAAGTCCACTTCAGTGTTGCATTTTGAGAAAATAAAAATGTAACATCAAAAAATAAAAAAGTATGATTTAAAAAAAGTACTTTTGTAAAAAAATTGGTTTTTCGAAATGTGTCAAAAAAAATATTTCACGGTAGTATATGTTTGAAAAGGTACACAATTTATCCATCGGATCAGAACTGACGATTAAAAAAATAAAAGAAAGACGGAAAAATTTTGAAAAGGTAAAAAAAAATTCGAGTTGGATTCAAAATGTACAAAATTTTCAGTCGGTTCAAAATTTACGTTAAAAAAAAATTAAATAAAGGACAGACGGAAAGATTTCAAAAGGTGCAAAAATTACTCATCCTCGTAAAAAGAAGTTCCCTAAAAATATTTTTTGTACGTTTGAACAAAAACGTATTAAAAAATTAAAAGTACTTAGTACGAGCTGCTCTAAATTTACGAAATACGTACTTATGCAACTCTGGTCCACTTCGAATATTTTCAAAACTTCAAAAGTTCACTTCAAATTTTAGAAACTTCAAAAGTCCACTTCGAAAATATTTCGATGGATCTGTATCGAATACATATTGCCGTATTTTATTTTTTTTATCATATTTTTTATTCGTTTTTTTGTCTCTCAACTATTTAATACCGGTTTGAAATTCAATACTCTGAGTATTTTTTTCAAAAGAATTTTAAAACAAATTTTGAGTATTTTATGAGCACTCATAGGGCGTTTTCGTTTATTAGTTCTGAACTGAGCTCGAACTGTAAAAAAAGATCTGCGTTTGTTTTTAAACTCTGAACATTCAGAGTCAGTAGAAGTCGTTTGTTCAGAACAGACTCGACTTCATTTTATCGAGCTGGCTGAACAGTATTGATTTTGACGTTAATTTTATTTGTCAAACACAAGACTTCATACGAATTAGACAACTCCTGCTCAAGTTGTTTTTAATTTAAATCAGAGTCTTCAGGTTGAGTTCAGATTGCGTTCAACTCTGACAATATTCGGAATATTCAGATCATGTTCAGAACTGTGCTCTGAAATGATTTACGAAAACGCCCATAAATGAATCACATTTAAGACCAGTGATGCCAAACTTAAAGCATTCTATTATTTCAGCAATCAAAAATTATTGAATATAGGAAAAATACGTTTTCTTTAAGTGGGAGTTTTTCGGAAGTGAGTGGGCCAAAGTGAGTGGAAGGTGAAAGACTTAAAAATTAGTTATTGCGATAGCAGCATCATGGAAAATCGAATGGTACCCTTTGGAGTGGTCCATGTACGCAAAATGGGACTATTTTTTTTTTTACAAAAATTTATCCTAAAAAATATTGGGTCAAAAATTGGGTTTTGACACCCTTATGAGAGTCATGAACCAATCCAAAGGACAAACTTATATTCGCTATCGATTTACAAAATAAAAATTTGTTAGTCTTAAATCGAGTTTAGATCCCTTTTGGAGTTTATGGACCAAAGGATACCGTAACCACACGACATGTGCTATCTATTTCTGCAATAAAAAAATGTTTCGCTATATTTTCACTGTCCGCCCACTTTTACCAACCCACTTTTTGTATTTGTTTTTGCCAACATCTTGTAACTATCTGCATATATGACATATTAAAAATACTACTAAAATACTAACCCCCTAATCATGTATTTTTTATTATCGTGTGAGTACGATTCGTTTCCAGTTCCCTTCGTCTAAAATTGGTAAAACGTATTTCAAACATTTCGTTCAATTCGCTCTTTGAATCGAAGGTTTGTGCAATATTTTTGTTTTGTCAACTATTTTTCACGTACTCAACGTTTCGTTTGATACAAGAATCAAAAATTGCAGTCACACGATATTCAACCAATATTCAAACGAATTATAGCCGATATCGTTGTCAACGGGAAATACATGATCGGGGGGCGTAAGAATTTAAGAGTTTTTGTGTCCATAAAATAGTGCAGGGGGTGTTTATATATCAGGGCAGTGTCGCCAAATGAAATTACCACAAAAATTCTCATTTTACCACAGCAAATTCTCACAAATTACCACACAGGAGATTTACCACAATTTCACTCAAATTACCACAAATTCACCCACTTAAACTCACCACACTAAAATTTTCCGCACTCACATTCACGACACTAAAACACACCACACAAAAACTCACCACACCAAAATTCACCACACCTAAACTCACCACACTAAAACTAACCATACTAAAACTTCTTCTGGGAAAAACTCTACAGAGAAGAATTCTCCGGGAAAGAATTCTACGGGGAAGCACTGTCTGAGAAAAGTTGTTAAGCGGAGAATTAGTTTGGTTTTTGATAACTACATTTATAAAACCAATAAAAAAAGTCCACAGCGAAGCACGGTTCTTTATATTAACAAAATTGCTCCATATCCTTGCATTCACAAAATCTTTGCACGAGTCGTGTACGGTCCAGCAAGTATATGAATAAAATCAATATATTAATTAAAAATGACTAAATAATATCAGTAAAATAATTTTTAATATATTTTCATGAAATACCAATATTTAAGGTAATCTTAGGAATATTGCTATAGCAAGTAAAAGGTGAAATAAAGAAAATCTAAATATCATTGAATTCTTATCAAAGTAAAATAATTCTGACGGTTCTAAATCAAAAGGCAGAAAAATACTATACATGCGGTAATTTTTATCCTACATGACAGAAAAATCGTACATGTGGTAATTTTTTTCTCACATGAGAGAAAAATATGACATGTGGTAATTTTTGCGTGTGGTAATTACCAATTCCCAAAAGCGATGAAAAAATACCAAAAACATATTTTTCCTATATATCTGGATACACTGTATCAGGGTAACACTAAAAAATACGACTTATTTAAGATTTTTGTAAGTCTAATAATGTTTGTCGGTTCACAAATGAAATTTTGAAAATCCATTTGAAAACCCAAACATGTCAATTGTAAATCATAAATTCAATTTGAAATTAAAAAAAAATGTAAATTGTAATTCAGAAGTTCAATTTTAAATTCAAAAAATGTAATTGTAATTCAATAAATTGATTTTTAGAATTTATCATTTAAAATTTATAACATTTCAATTGGAATTCAGGAAATTAAAATGGAATTTCATAACATTCAATTTGGAATTCAGAAAATATCAAAATATTGTGAACTCCAAATAGAATGTTATGAATTGATATTGTCTGAATTCAAAATAGAAAGTTATGAATTTCAACTGATATTTTCTGAATTTCGAATGAAAAGTTATGAATATCATTTGATGTATTCTAAAAATCAAATGGACTTTCTGTTACAATTGACATGTTTTGAATTTCAAATGGAATTTCTGAATTACAATTGATTTATTTTGAATTTCAATTGATCTTTTCGGAATTACTAATATTGTAGTTCATAACTACTTCGATATTTTTCTACTAGGTACTATACTAATATTGCCAATACTTCCGAAATCGAACAAACTGCTTCGAGTGTATTTCTGATAAGATTTGCTAAAGCTTAACAATAAGAAATATGTGCTAGATAACTTTAGTAGTAGAATTAAAAATTTTCCAGTACAACATTATTTAAATGACCGTAGACAAGTAGGTATCAGGACAACTCAATGCATTGACTGCCTCTTATCTGCGACCTAGACTAATAGACAATTTGCATTTTTATTTATTTTACATTATATTTTTTTTTGTTGCTGCTTGTCGTTTCATGACAGCAAAGCAATTACCAGACCTCAATTGCATCCGTACTTTTATTGTATTTTTGTACATTTCTGGCTCATTACAATTTCACTCTGTTACCCGCCCGCACTCAAGACCCTCAAGACAATGGAGTTCACTTGACTGCAGGCACCAAAAGTACGTCGATCGGGGTTCATTACGATTCCGGCACTCAGCGGCCAACGAACGTTGATCGACGAAGACGTAGATGACAACGCACGCAACTCACAGCGTAGACGAATCAAACCAATCGAAGTCAAATCGATCAGAGTTATATTTCGGACGATCGTGCTGTGAGAGAGTGTCAAGGTATCGAGGTAACGAACGAATGGATTAAACAGTGAAAAGAAATAACAAACAAAAAGAAAGTGAATTTGAGGAGTGTGACAGTTCGAAGAGTGCGACAGAGTGTGGGAGTATTTTATGGGGGCCTGATCGAAAGAAGCATTTTTAACGATCATCTATCTATTCTATTTGTAACATAAACTGTTTAAATTTAAAATTATTTGAAATTTGAGCGGATGCAGCAGGTTGCATTTCAAAGTTCAAAGAGTATAAGAACGAAAAGCAACAAATTAAATATTGACCTAATAAAATTATTCTCATTATTATTCACAAATAATGACAAATTTTTTACAGTAATTCCATTCAGCAGTCACTATAACTATCAGCAACATGTCAATTCCAAGAGCCGACACTGTGGACAACATACGCCTCCAATTAGGCGATGATTGGAAAGTCTTGAAGTCCGTCTACGATTTGTTGCATGATGAGAAAGCATTTTGTGTCGCCGATTGTGATAAAGATGAAAAAATAGTCAATTTTGTGCAACCGCATGAATTAAAGGTAAGTCAAACGCGTGTTAGTCGACGGCAATGGTTTGGAATCAAATCAGGTTTCAATACTACACACCCATATTAATAGAGTATATTAATTTCTTCCTTTCGTTTGTAACAGAAAGTGATGGGCGTGGCAAAAATGATTGATTATATATGAATCTATTAGTTCGATTATTGGTTATGAAAAAGAATCGTATAATTATTTGTCATCGGAAAGATATTTAAATACTTCCGTAGATTCGGACACACACTCCATAAAATGATTTGATATTGATACGATGTCGCTAAGTTTGACATACTTTAAAAGAGATCTACCAAGAATTTCTTATAAACTCTTAAAACCTGATTTATAGGCCCAAGTTCCGTCTATTTATTAAATTTTAACTCAATATTGACGAATTAATTAATGCACATTTCCATTTTTCATGGCAAAAAGTAACGTAATTAAATTTGTATTAATTTAAAATTTAATCATGCTTTTTTTAATTTTGAGTACAATAAATAATTATTTAGTTATTCTCCAACATATATGTAAAACACAACCAAATGGTAGTCGATTTCACTATTCGGGGATCCTGGCACGTTTATTGCAAAAGTGTACACGGAGAAAAAAAAAACTTTAAAATTACTTTAAACTCCGGCTCAAAAATTTTATAATTAAAATGTGTGCAGTATTTGAAAGTCAGCCGTATTTGAAAACTACAAATTTTAAAATGCTTACTTTAAATTTTAATTACATTTTATATTTTAATGTGACACTTTAAATTTTAAAGTGGGACTTTTACTTCTAGAATGTCACTTTAATTTTTTGGAAGAGTACATAAAGCTCTCTCAATGTGCGTCATATCGTATAGCCATTACATGTGTTACCGTTATCTTTCTCATTTTTGATCATTGTTGTAATTCTTAACCATTCCGATATTCCTTAAATTCGTACACACAGAATAGAGATTTGTTGCGCCAACCAACTCTTATTACATAATTTTGCCCAACCAACTTATTCGGTTTTCTCAAACGCTTAGTCGGTTGTTATTGTCAAAATGATAAGAGTTGTAGTTTGTACTGCAACCAATTTCGAATTGTTTTAGAACAATTTAGTACAGATTTAGAACCATATCAGTTCCGCCAACAACCATTCGATTAAACCGTATGAAGTTAGTTGGTAGAACTAACTTTTTATTCTTCCACCTCATGCCAAAAGAGGATTTGTCTGTGTGTACAGATCATCAAATCGTGGCTATGGACTATGTTCTTCTGGCATAAAGGTAAATTGTATTAAATGAAATATATTGAATATTAAGTAATGTGATAAAAGTGTTGCGCTTTAAATTCGTTAAATCTTTAAATTAAAAACGTGAAAATTTAAAACGTTTAAAATTTATAGTGCACTTTTTTTCTCGGTGTTCCCTTTAATTTTCAACTCAATCAAAAAATTTAATCAGCTGAGTGTATATTTAATTCAGCATGATATTATTATCTGAACACCCAAGTGGAAATTGGTTAAGGTTATCTTTATTTCCTATCCGTTTCTAATCAGAATACGATAAGACATCCCTACCACCTGAAATGATCTTGACCATGGTCGACGAGGCTAATCCTAATTTCAAATCCACGTAAGGCAACCTGATTAGAACTTTACAAAGAATCCTGATCTAAAGCCTACTTAATGAAACCTGATCTGACACTTATGAAAAAATCTGATTAGAAATCGTATTATTATATGATCGAGAAATAAAATATAAATAAATGTTAAACTGAAATTAAAAAAAAAAATCATTATAATATCTCATTTAGACTCAAAACGTTGATTTTTTGTCATAATTGATATAACTTTGTTCACAAAACCAATTTTTGTTTCAAAGGGCTTGAATTTGGTAAAAGCAGTTTCATAAGAATTTCAATATGTATTTAATGATATAAGGTTATGATTTATAAGAAATGAACCCCTGATCATTACCTTATTTGATATTTTGCAAGCCTGATGAGACTTGCCGGGCTTGGCAATTTTTGATGTTGCTATCCTGATAAGAATACCATTATGATCTTCCTTTATCATTCGAGGAATATTTAAATTCTTCTGAAACAATTTTGACGAGTCTTTGAATCGAATAATAGTTTTTCTGAACACTAATAAGTTTCAAATAAGTTTCAAATGCGGTTACCTTAAGTAGACTTTAGATCGGGTTTCTTCGTAAAGAATTGATCAGGTTTTAAACCAAAGAAAAAAAAAAACCCTAAAATAACATTTTCAGTATTGATCTTGAAATAATATTGGATTAATTTAAATTGGCTCTAGTATTAAAATATTCCTACATAAATAGCACATAATTGAACACATTATTTATTTTTTAATTTCGTTTTTTTAAATCAAACTAAAACTCGGAAGCTCTGTAGTTTGTGCGCTGAACTGCGAGTCGAAAGGTCTCGTACCACATCTTCAAATCTGGGTTGGGACTAGAGATGGGCGCGTGCCTGTTTTTGATGGCACGGATACGCACGGGCACGCCAAAAGGTGACACGCACGAACCCGACGACTAAATTTAAATGCACGCACGAGAAGCACGATAAAATACGGAATATAGAAAGACACGAAAAGGCATGACAAAACCCCAAAAAAACACAGAATCACATGAATATCGGTCCGGTTCTGGTTCCAAGATTTTTAAAATAGCTGTTCGGATTCTGGTTTCAACCAAAAAATTGTATGGGTTCCGATTCCGGTTCCACGCATATTTTAAATCGGTTCCGCTACCGGTTCTTTATGGTCCCTTATTATACATAATTCAAAAATTAACTTTGGTACTGTTTTATTCACTGAATCGGAACCTCTCCGGAATCGTTAACCTGCCGGGGACCGCAAAGAACCGGAATCGTTTCGATTTTTGGAACCGGAAACGGAACCGTTATTAAAAATGTGTGAAATCGACACTGATATTCCAAAGTGTGTTTATCCCTGGTTAAAATATCACGAAATTTTTATTTTTTGATGCTTGAGTAATGCCCGTAATTTCAACAACTAGATATCTAGCTGTGCATAGGTATCTACCGTGTAAACCAAATTTAGCAATTTCAACACTTTATACACCATACCTACTCGGCAATTTGTCGTGTATCTTACACGGTCGATTTCAAATAGTTATCTATTAGGTAAATAAAATTCAAACAAAATGTCAAATTAATTAATTTAGATTTTTAGATGTCAAAAAAATTGAACAATTTCAAGTACAAATTTTGCATTTCTTTGCAAAAAGATATTTTAACACAAAAAATTGACGGGGTATTCATATTTGGCACGGTTTAGAATGAAATATTACGGTATTTCTGGAGCTCCAATGAGACGATAATTTGCTTGTTGCACAAAGTTTATATGTTTCCATCCATTTTTGAATTAATGCAGTCCAATTTCTTGCTCTAGAGTTCACATTATTGCTGAAAACAGCAATTTTTTAATCAGTTTCAAATTTATTGCTATATTTATTGATTTTTTTAAATTTTAAAGTTAATTTTAAAACAAATTTGTCAAAAATATAAAATGTCAAAAACCAATGATGCCATATTTTCGGAAGAAACACTTGGGACGTAGGTAAAAAACTGTTAAAATTACCGAACGAAATATACCTAGTAGGTAAATTTATCTAATGAGTACGAACACCAATAGATATCTACTCGTTTAAATTACGGGCATAAAGGGTTTTTTTTTAATTGGAGTAGATGATGAGTAGAAATGGGCGCGAGCCTGATTTTAGAGGCACGGACACGCACGGAGATTTGCACGCACGAACTCAGATTTTCGGGAGTGACACGCGCCCATCTCTAGTTGGGACTATCAACATTTTTTCATAGAAAACTTTTTTCCATAGAATAAACACTGCCCATGAAAAGCTATCACCTATGTAGGTCCCACAACTTTTAGAAAAAAAAAATCCCAAAAAATATTGTTTAAAAAAATAAAAAAATTTTGAAATTTTTTTTCTGTTATTTTTGAAATACAATTTTTACGGTAACAGTTTTTTCGAATTATTTTCAAAAAAAAAATGGTTCAAATATTCGTAATAATAAATCTTATGAACAAATTCATAGGACGATTAAAATTCATTGTATTGAATATTTCGTTCTTCACTATGATGTTCGATGGTACGAATAATTTCATATATATACTGAATATATTCATCAAGATGTCATTTAATGAACGTTGGTATCAATATGATGAATCTGGATGAATCATAATATTTATGAATAAATTCATCATAGTGATGAATTTTTTTTCTGTGTATAAGTGGATATTTTGCAAACTTGTATACAAAATTTCCTGTGCTGTAGTGCATCTAATAATTGATATATACCGATTTGTGTATTTCCATCAGGTTTTAGTTGAATTTTAATTTAGTATTAACCGAAGGTGTAGCCAATTTAAAGTGTGCCAATTATTGGCTTTTCTTTCGTCGAAAACTACCAACCAGTATTTTATTGTGATCACAAATAATAATACAAAAAAAAACTGATCTTGTCAACACGTTGTAAGATAGTGTTAACAATTTGGTTGCAGACAGACGTTGGATGATGCATTGCTGCGCGCTGCAATAATGTTGTTAACAGCACTTTCTTCACTCGACTTACATTATTTTAGGCTCCACTCTAACCCAGTCTACCTCACTCTATTTCACTCCATTTCACTCTACTCTTCTTGCAGCACTTTATTGATCTCACGATCGAGGATGACAGCGCACGCAAGCCGTCCGAAATACTCGAAATCTGCCGCAGCGTCATACACTACTCGGTCAAGACCAGCCACAGTCGCTTCCACAATCAGCTCTTTGGCCAAATGGATCCTTATGGCCTGGCCGGCAGCTGGATCACCGAGGCGCTCAATACCAGCGCGTAAGTCGAATGCAATCGCGCACATTAACGCTTTCACTTGCACCCACCAATAAGTTTTACTTTCGTTTTTCAAATTCATATTTCATACTCTTCTAATTTTTTTTTCTTTTTCTTCTCCTCCTCCTTCAAGTTATACTTATGAAGTGGCGCCCGTCTTTTCGCTCATCGAAGACGAAATCATACAGAAAATGTGTCAAGTTTGCGGCTACGGCGAGGGCGATGGCATCTTCTCACCGGGTGGCTCAATCTCGAACATGTGAGTACCGACGAACGGGCAGACGGACTGCGTAATTAACAGTAATTACGAATGTGGCTCAGATACGTTATGTGCCGGGGGGTCTACTTGACATTGTGGCAATCGAAATTATTATTTGTTTGGATTTTTGTTTTGTACGATCTGTTATCTGCACAGTGGGTTTGATAACAAATCACTGAATTTAAAAATATATTATGTTGTGTTTTAAAAATAACTTTGGAATTACTGGACCGAATACAACGTGCGATATTTCTAATAGTGGACTGATATATTATATCCCATATTGGTTCTGTTGTGCACTGAAGAACCGTAGGTGTTGAATTACATGGCCTGACTCCACCAGGTCGTGTATTCTCTCGTTTATTCGATCATCGAAGCCCACCCCTTCGTAGTTCATTCGGTTCTCTCAAGAGAACTACGTATTACAGAGAAATTCTATATTCAACATCATAATACGTTTGTATAACAATCACCCTGCTTCCCAGTCATAATTACATCATTAATTATTTTTTGAGATGTAGGTTGTATGGGGAATCCACGCCCTGTGATCTAATTCTGGTCACATTCGGTGAGACCGTTTAAAATAGACAAACAAATTTCATTACCCAAGGGGACACACCCTTATATAAAACCAACCGACAATTTTAACACGGCGTTGTCATAAGAAGGGATGAATTGACACCTCATAGAAACCTTTAAAGTTGCCGAAGGGGTGAATTGACATCTCAACCTATCACTGAATTGGTGAATTTTCAAAGGAACTAGCTTCTCCAATTGAAGTCCAGTTCAGGTATCTATGAGGTGGCAATTCACCCCTTCGGCAACTTTAGATAGGTTTATATCACAACGCCGCACAGTTCAACGTCCCTATACAAGCCGCGGCCAAAAATAGAAATAATGATCGTAAACATTTTTCACATTTCATTTGTTTTAATAAAAGAAAATTATGGTAAAAAATTGAACAAATCGCCCACCTCGCCTATTAACAAAAAATTTAAACGATTATTACGTGGAAATTTAAAGAGATATTGTAACATTATATTATATATTAATATTAAAAAATTAGGCGAAATTTAAAAGGAGCATGCACACATTGGACTGTTGCATTTACCATTAGTTAAGAATTTATTAAGAATAACAATGAAAACAAATATTTTAATATTGATTTTAATATTAATATTAATAAATATATAAATTGAACAATAGATACTCCCACAACCCATAGTAATTCCATGTTTTAATATGAACAAAAAACTCTTCTACGTGACGATCTAAATTGTATACATATGTATATGATCCCTTGTTTCGATTTTTATAACTTAGGAGGTTAGAAGTTATGGCATTTTTAAAGTTTTAATTATGTGGGAAGAGTCACGCCCCTTTTTTCAATCCCACACACATTCAACTTGGCAATTAGGATGTTAAATTTGATCTTGTTCGATTTTTATAACTACTACTTTCATGTTAAAAATGTTAAAAATTACGGTTATATGGGATGTGCCACGTCCTTTTGTCCAATCCCTCCAAAATTTGTCAAAAATATAAACAACCATAATATATACCACTGAGCCTAATTTAAATACTTTGGTTATCTTAAATACACAGATATTTCGAATTAACTTTTCAGTTTTGACACGCTCATCTGTGTACCTTAGGGGGCGAATTTCAAATAAATTGGTTTTTAATGCACGAATAAGTCGGGAGATAAGGATCTGAACATCTGGGTTTTTTCGGTATTTTATTTTTTCTAAACCATCCCAGTATTGAGAAGACGAAAACAAAAATAGAATCATCCACCGAATTGGAGCCGTTCTCGAGTTTTTGAGAAACTAACGCACGGCAATTGATTTTTATATTTATAGATATCACGTATTTTCACTGGAGGTACCACTAGAAAAAATGATTTTTTATTAAGTTTAAGCAAATTAAGGCAGCAAGACTTTATGTCATATTATTGTAAATAGTTTTAGTAATATATTAGGAAATTATTGGAGATATGTTTTTTGATGTATTTTTTTAAAACACCACCAAACTTTCAATTGTTGTTTCATTTGGTTCCACTTTAAAGTATTTAGCGTATTCACAGTTTCGTGGTATTGGTACGACATTGTACGAATACGACACGGGAATTGAACGGTGAGCCCCACTTTTCTGCTTGTTAAAATATGTCGTCAAATAAATGCAGCTGATACTTATAAAATAAGGATTTTTTGAAATTATCATAAATATTCTTCGATTTGAAAGAAGAAAAACTAATAAATTAACATTTAATGTGCACTATTTGTCTTCAGTTTGACAATTTTTTTCATTTCACAAAATACGACACCAAAAAACATGCGTCAGGGCTACTCTTAAATACAACACTTGTGGTATTTCACTTTTATAAGATGTGCAACTACAAATTGACGTTTCTGTGTTATTGTATCGGGATATACTACATGGTACGAATACCATACTAAAATACGATGAACTATGAATACGCTAATTGTTTTCAAAGTGACTAAACATATTACATGTTTAAAATATAAGCAACAGAGAAGATTCATCAGATAGAAGAAATTCTATATTTTAATTTAATTCATAATACTAGCATATTTTCAAGTAAGAAATAATAATTACACTCATCGAAACTTCAAGTATTAAAATTTGTGATTTATCCTTTTTAAGCAATACAATTTAATATTTGACTTTGGAGTAACCGTGTGGCTCAAAAAAAAATGTAATTATTTTTTCTGCCTTCTAAGTTTTTAAGTATTGTTTAACGAACCTCATCATCAGATTTGGAACTAAAAATATTTCATTTTTTTGATTTTTGGTCGCACCCGTTGCACTGTGCTCCCTCTTGAAGTTCCCGGTTGGTTATATATATAGCGGACAAAACTAGGATCGATTTATAATTTTTCTCCGTAGGATAAATACCACCAACATATACCCTTCACTTTGCCCAGGTATAACATACATATTAGAAATGGGCGCATGTCGTGCTTTCTTCGTGTCACGCTCGGTAATCTAAATTCGTGCGTGCAAATCTCCGTGCGTGCTAGTTGTTGGAGTACTACTCCAATAAGAAAAAAAAAATCTTCCAACATCAGAAAATCCGTTGGTTCAGTTTTATGAGAAAAAAGCAGTACCAAATTTAATTTTTTAATTATTATTATTAATAATTATTATATTATTAATAATTATTATATATTTATTTAATAATTATTATATTATTTTTCACGTTTCGCCTGCTTTTTCATGTTTTTCCGTGCATTTTTGTGTTTTTTTATATCCTGATTTAACGAGCTCGAGCTCGTGCTCGTGAGTGTCACCTATCGGCGTGCCCGTCCGTGTCCCTGCCATCAAAAACCATGCACACGCCCATCTCTAATACATATTGTGTCAAAATTGTATTCGATTCGGTACAACCATTTTGACATTTATTCAGTCATAGATTTTTTGTATTTTGCCTACAAATATTTGCGTTTCATACCACTGTGCGACGCGCTAATTTGGACATCATGGGTGGGTCTCAGATCGCGCTTTGTATGTTGTTGTTGTAACCACTTGACACTTATCCCTCTCGACAGGTACGGCCTTGTGCTGGCACGCTACAAGCGTTATCCAAACGTCAAATCGAGCGGTATGTTCGGCTTGTCGCGTCCACTTGTGCTCTTCACCTCGGAGGAGTCGCACTACAGCTTCAAGAAAGCCGCACATTGGCTCGGTTTTGGCGCCGATAATTGTGTGATCGTGAGTACTAATGCCAGCGGCCAGATGCTCGCCAGCGATTTGCTTGCAAAGATCGCGCAAGTGCAGCATGAAGGACGCGAGCCGTTCTTTGTGAACGCAACGGCGGGCACCACGGTGTTGGGTGCTTTTGATGATTTTAATGCGATCGCGGATGTGTGCGAACAGCATGGACTGTGGCTGCATGTGGACGTAAGTGTTGCGCCTAACCAAATGCAGAGAGCGCTCGCCTATTGCTATAAACTAAAAATATCATTTGCAATCATTGCAGGCTTGTCTGGGTGGTTCTGCCATGATTTCGCACCAGCATCGTCATCTAACCGCGGGCATTGAGCGCTCCGATTCGCTGTCATGGAATCCGCACAAAACACTTGGTGCGCCGTTACAGTGTGCGCTCTTTTTGACACGCGCACGCAATCTGCTCGCGCAATGCAACAGTCTCGAGGTGCACTATCTGTTCCAGCAGGACAAATTCTATGATGTCTCATACGATACGGGCAACAAGAGCGTACAGTGTGGCCGCAAGATCGACGCCTTTAAGTTGTGGCTGATGTTGAAGGCGCGCGGCATCAATGGCTTCGGACGCTTGGTCGATCATGCCATCAACATGTCGCAGTTATTGATGGCAAAGATACGCGCGCGCGGCACCGATCGGTTTCGTCTGGTGCAGCCAGACTTTCAATATACGAACATATGTTTCTGGTACATACCGGAGCGGTTGCGTGGTCTGGAGGAGACGGATGAGTGGCGTCAACGCTTGTATACGGTAAGTTGGGTTGGGATATGGTTTTCGTTTTAATGATGCAAACGTGTGAGATTTTGATCTTAAATAGGTAGTGATGTTAATTTTTGAGTTGATACTGAACAAAAAATAAAAACATCATTAGAAATCTGCAGTTTGATCTCGAATTATCTTTCAAAGGTTCTTAAACAAGATTCCGGTTTTAAAGATTAAACTAGATATGTGTTAAATATTGACGAGATACAATTAAGCTTTTGAGAACCCAACATTTCAAACCATATTCCCGATTTTAAATTTCTCCCGAATGTTCATCATTGTTGTATTGGTAAATTAGAAATTAGATAACATTTTTTTTTAATTAATCGAATACACGAAAAACTAGTCCACTGTGCATTGCAGAGGAAATCCAAATTCGGTAGCCGAATACAAGTCTTTGAATCCGAGTCTTTGCATTCGAGTCTTCACATTCCAGCCTTCGTGTTACAATATTCTATGATCCGTGCGGAACGGAAATGAGAGTAACTTCGAAATTATCTGTTTAATTTAATCAATAAAAAATTTTCGAAAAATATATGTTACACATGATATACACGAGAATATGATCAGGTGGCACACAGATGGATCATTCACATGAAGGAGCCGGAGCAGAAGTGTATGGGCCTAGAACCAAATACTTCGAAGTCATGGGAAAAAACATCAGTATCTTTTACGGGGAAATATACGCTATAGATTGATGCATCCAGATCAATTTGGACCGGAATTATATAAATAAAATATAGCAATCTTGTTGGACAGCCAAGCAGCCATAATGGCACTGGAATCTTACGAGATCAACTCAGAATTGGGAATGTCTAGGTAAAATAAATAAACTAGGTATGAAAACTAGCGTCACCATACTCTGGGTTTCTGGCCACAGGGGAATATAAGGCAATGAAGAAGCTGACAAACTTGCACAGAAAGGAGCCGCAACAAAACTAATAGGTTCTGAGCCTTTTTGTGGAATAGGTGACGGTATTGTACGAAAGTTATAACGAGACGAACTTTTTAACACCAGAAAAGAATTATGGTTGGGGCAGGCTAAAATGCAAAAATCCAAGAAATTAATTGGATCCTATGACCTGAGAAGATTTAAAGAATACATTAAGCTATTAAAGAAAAACATGAGGACTTCTTACAGGACTTCTTACAGGTCACTGTCGGCTTGCTAAACATCTGACTAGGATGGGTATACAAACGGACAGTACATGTAAATTCGTCTAGAAGACGACGAAGGTCCAGAACGTATTTTAGAAGCATGTCCAGCGCTAATGCGTACACGAATGCGAATACTTGGAAATCGACAACAACGTCCGATCGATATTAGAAGGATGAACCCTAACCATGTAATCAGGTTCTTAACTGAGATAAGCTTGACGGACATCCTATAGAACTATCGAGAACGAGAACCCCCCTATAAATAGTATACGGAGTTGTCAGAGCTGAGATGTCATCAATTATGGTGACAAGCGGGGCACAATAGATCTATTCATGTCGCAGTAATAGTAATAGTCTTGGATGAGAACTAATTAAACAAGACTTGGACTTAGTTTTGAGTATTTGTTTTGGGTATTTTGCGTATAATTAAACAGGAATCAATCTGTCAGTTTTTGCTGAATCTTGGGAGAAGGGTTATTAATCAACTATTGGTTTGCCAGTGCTGACTGTGACGATTTGCCAGTCCTGAGGCGATATCTAATGTTGGACAGTAAGTCTGTTTATATATTAAAATCACAATTGCAATAAAACAAGTGAAGCCAGATCAGTGAAACTCTAAAATTAGATTACTTGAATACTTGAATAGACTATCGGGTATTGAAAATAGTCATTATTGGATGATTGTGACCTGCTATCTGCTCACTTTTGTAAATATACCGCATATAGCACTAAAACATATGAGAGCATTTTACTCTACTGCTGAAGTAACCGTTTTTTTAAATATATCCTCTCACTTTCTGGTTAAATATATAAAAAAAAACTTCCCATCAAACCAAACGATAATTTTACGATATCGTTTTTAGGCTCAAATTGTCGTTTTCGATCATCTATAATGATACGAAAACGATAGAGTTTTCGATAAAAACGAATCTATCTAAACCGGTATCGTTGTTTTTGTCGTTGTTGATATCGGGATTATATCGTAAATGGATTTATTTTCGATAAAGAAAATTTATTTGAACAGAAAATATTATTTTTTGACAAAAATTATAAAGAACACGCAATTAAATTTTCAAATACTTTGAGTTTTATATCTAAAATTTATCATTATTATATCGAATTTAAAAATGATCGTCAAATTTAAAAATATTCGATAAATAAATCGAAATTCGATACTTAAATGAAAAGAAATTTTTTCACCATTACAAAGTTAGCAGTTTTTTCAGGATTGGTAAACCCATATGACCTCTTTACCACTTTAAACGATAACCACATTTAATTCTCATTCCTTCAGACATATCGTCGGTCACACTGCAATACCGCCTATCTACCTTTTCAAATACCGCATACAAAATGAATTTTTACAGAGGAAAATATCTGTTTTGTGTCTCAATTCTCATCCAAAATAAAGTATGTCATAACTTATGATGGCATTTATCTAATTTATCCGATCAACATATCATTTAAAACCGGATTATAAGACAAAATTAGGCGTAATTTTCACATTATCGTCTACGATATATAGGGTTTTTGGTTCATCAATGTCAATAATTCATTCATTCTATGACTCAAAAAAACGAAAGTATAAAGGAAAAAAATGTCCAATTCTGCACCCAGTTTAAGATACAGGGTGTTTAAGAGATTCATATTACTGACATAACCTAGTCAAGGAAATTTTTTATAAAGTATAATATTGTTATAAATGAATAACAATTTTTAGGTCATGTTTTAGAAAATTAAATTACCTTTCCAATGGTATATCACATCTTTGAACAACATGATTTCTTCCTGTTTTAAAAGATACACAAAATTGAAATTTACAAAAATAAAAACACAAATTTTTACTTTGTCACTGATTTTCTCAAAATTTCGTTATCGATCATAACATTTTTTTTAATTTTTATTGATGGACCAGTTCATTCCCAGTATTTTTTAACTAATTAAAGTGATTTTAAACTGTTGAGTTATCCTGCAGAAATAATTAAACAGCGGCGGATGTTGTAATTTGGTAGTTGCAATTAAAAAAAAAATCGAAAAATAATTTTAAACATTTATTAAATTTGTAATCTTTATCATATTACTTCACAGATCACATTTTCTGATCATATTTCCAAACATAATATTTTTTTTCTTTTATTTCTACCACCAATTCATAAGTCCCGCCACTGTTTAATTAAATTTGTAGCATTTCTTACCAAGTTAAAATTATTGTGATTGATAAGAAAATAATGGGAATGAACTGGTTTATCATAATAAATTAGAAAAAATGGGGTGATCCATAATGACATTTTGAGAAAATCAATGACAAATTCAAAATTTGTATTTTTATTTTTAAAATTTCAACTTTACGTATCTTTTAAAATAGGAAGAAATCATGGGATTCAAAGATGTGATATACCATTGGAAAGGTAATTTAAAACATGACTTAAAAATTGTTGTTCATTTATAACAATATTATAATTTATAACCAATTTTCTTGACTAGGTTATGTCAGCAATATGCTTCTCTTAAACACCCTGTATTTTAAACTGGTTGCAGAATTGGAAATTTTTTTGTTTAAATTTTTATTTTATTTTTTAGTCAAAGAATGACCCCCTGAATTATTGATATCGATGAACCAAACACCCTGTATAACATTCACAATTTCTGAAGTTTTCATTAGAGATACTATTAAAATGTTTCTATTTTATAATATCCTAAGTTTGTCTAACCTCTATTTTGAAAACCATGAACTCGATCTTGTTCTCTACTTTGACGATTAAATTCTACAATTTGATCTCGTTAAATATTTATGTAATATTTAGATAAAATCTAAAATCTCTTAATTTTCGAATCCTTTTTGAGTTTGATCTTATGTTTGATCTTTTATTTACAGGTTGCACCAAAAATTAAGGAACGCATGATACGTTGTGGATCTCTAATGGTTGGATATTCGCCGTTGCTTTACCGCGATTTGGGAAACTTTCTGCGCATGATATTTACATGTTTTCCGGTATTGGAGGAGGCAGAGTTAGATTTTACGCTGGACGAAATTGAACGACTGGGTGAAGAGTGCGAATGCTAAAAGAAGTTTTTTGTAGATATGTAACGCAAAAATGGCATGAGTTAATGAAGACCCCCCCAAATATTGTGCTTGACTATTTAGCAAAACGATATAGTGTTAATTAAGCATTTATTTAAAATCTAAGAAATTTACAAATAAATATTTGAAACCTTCTAAATTAGGTCGTTTACAATTTGAGCAGCTTCTGGTAAATTCGATTTGCTACTTCGTTCGTTCCACAAGTTTTTGCTATATATATAGGTTCTAAATAATGCTGAAAATCAACCTAATACCATACAACCTATACCTCTTACAGCATGCACTTGTGATCGTACGTAAAAAAAACGTATATTTCGATACGATCGCGATCGCATAAAGGCAGCATGACTTGAAGTTTAACTGTTTCTCGTTTCTTATTTTGCTGTACTATTTATTATTTTTCCTGGTACAATTTTCTTCATCATTGTGTCCACTTCTAGTGTTTTTTTTTTTGTTGGTTGATTCTTGCTTAAAGACACTCAACGTTCCTTACACAACTTCACAAAGACCTTCAATGCGTTGCGTTTCTACAACATAAGTCTCGATCTGTTTTGTGAGTTTTTGTTTTCATTTACTCTGGTTCTTTGGGTTTCTTTTGTTGCTTCATTTTGTTCTTTTGCTGTCGAGTCTTGCGGCCGAGTCGAGCCGCGTCGAATCTTAATGTGGCGTTTCTTCCATAAACACGCAAGACGCGTCTCGTTGCGTTCAACAACACACAGCATTTATGTCAGCACGATTGCGGTTCGCAGTCGTAATGAATTTCTTTTTTTTTTAGTTTTTGTACGTATTCTTTTAATTTCGTTCTTACCATTCTATTATTTACAATTCCTGGTTTGCGATTTGTACGCGAGAGAAGCTACGCGTGGCATATGGCTACGGTCTGGAGAAATACTGAAGGCAAACCAGGGTTTGACAAACTGAACTGTGGGTCGTTTAAGAATGAGTTGTACAAAAGCTATAGTTTTCGGGGACCTCATAAGCAAGGCTAAAATTCTAGCAGCGCTCGTGCCAGGTTACAATATTTTCGGACAAAAGCTTTGCAAAACTATGGTGTTTAGAAGTCGAGACCCAGTATGCCATTCGTTTCAATATCGTACGAGATCAATGCGAGTAGATGGAGAAATCACACGATATCAGACCCGTTCTTGTAACAATATCGAGCGTCAAATTGGATCTACATGGTAGGTAGATATCGAAACGTTCTGTCGGAGTTTTCTCGATACGAGATATGTTTCAAAATCGTATCCATATCGAAGTCAAAAATGAGCAAAGTTGGAGATTGCTGTCAAAATTATTGCGATATCGATTTGATAAATGTTTAATTATCGTACCTTTGTCAAAGTATTTCAATGTACGCAAATTTTTAAAAATAAGAATAGAGAAAGCAACGAGATCGAAGTTTTTTATAAAAGTTATTCTAGAAAACTTCGAGGCATCGAAGGTCTCCGAGACATGGCACACTGGGATGTCTTGGAGATTTCCGATGTCTTGAAAATTTCTCGAACAACTTCGATACACAATTTCGATCTCGTTGTTTTATCGAATCTAAATTTTAAAATTTATCGTACATTCCAATTCTTTCACAAGATACGATATTTATCGTATCGAAATCGCAATATTTTTCGAATCAATCTCGAACTTTCAGGAATTTATTGTTCGATTTCTTTCCGTTTTCAAAAAATGTATCGTACCGAGAAAAGTCAGATATAACGCATCTATATCGATGGATGGCCAATTTGCTAGATAAAGTTTCCGATATCGTGTGAATTATCCTTCTTCTCGCATTGATCTCGTAACGATATAGTATACTGGGGAGTTGTAGGTTTTAAATGCTGGGAGCTGTATAGGAGGAACTACGCCTCTTTGTTCTATGTGACGATTCAAATGTTTAATATAATGTTTAATTGATTTAAAAATGTGTCTTCTTTTTCTAATAGATTATGATACAATTTATTATTTGGAACTACTTTTAAATATGTTTTCGATGTCTTTTTTGTCTTTTGAATGTATTTTAAAATACCAGCTAAAATACCTTGAAATTATCTTTGGTACCTACTACTTAAAATGTGGTCCCATGGAATGACTTCTGAGGATGAGGTTATAAAATAACATTTAGTAGAATGCCTTTTGGAACAGCATTTCTTCCACATCTGGGTGTAGTGAAATGTATTTTGATTAGACTATCTAATGTTGTTCCCAAATAATGCCTCCTGGAACTAAGTCTAAATATTGTATAAGAAATAAATTTTGAAAGTACTTACAAAAATGATTACCTTTAAATATTTGTATTATTCTCTTTATATGCCCTTCACTACTTGAATTATGGTTTCCATATAATGACTTTTGGGGATAGTGTCATAGATAACGTTTAATTGAGAATTTTTGTAAAACCTTTAAATGTTTTTTGATACGACTATGGTTCAAAATATGATTCTCATCGAATGTCTACTAAACCTACATCTAAATATGGTTACACACAGGATGGACAACTGGGTCTATATGTCGTATATCTTTTTCCATGCAAGCAATATTCTGTCACTCTTTATTTGTTAACACTAGGTATCTCCTCTTGTCCTTATTTACCGTAAAACCGATTCGATATTCTTTCTCTAAGCTGGGTAACGCTCCATTGACTGCTCGAATGCTCTGCCCAAAGAACCTATGTAAAACATACAAATATGAGAACCACTTCTGAAAATAATTAGCTGGCTTCTTTAACGTGGATATTTCAAAGTTCTGTCTGTTTTTCTTGTACTACTTCTTTTTATACCCTGCAATAAGAGTGAAAGGGTATATCCAGTTTGGTATGCCGTTTGTAACACCCAAAAGGAAGCATACCCGGTATGGAAAAGTATATATATTCTTGATCAGCATAACTTCCTTAGTCCTGTCTGTCCCTCTGTCTGTCTGCTGTCTGTCTGTTGAAATCACGATTACAGAAAAATTAGAAAAGCAAGATCAATGAAACTTCTAATTACTTATCTACGCTGTACCAACAATAAAATTGGCATGATCGGGTTTTTGTGACCTGCGAACCGATCACTTATGTTTAAATACCTCATAAAATTTACATCTACGGATGATTTTTACTACATACGAGGTGAAGTGAAATTTTTTTTTGCCAAATATATATTGCCTTTATGCTCAAATATATGGAAATAATGTTTTTCGGGAATGCTTTGGAAAAAAAGGAAATGCGGTATACCTACCCATTTGTACATATTAGACTGGTCTTTATTTTTCGAAAAATGAAATTTAATACTGGTACCCTCTCATTTTATTTATTTGAAAGATTAATTTGATCAACATTTTAAATCGATTGGATAACGGTAACTGTCCCTCTCGAGCCTTTTCGATTTCATACTTTATTCATAGTTTAACATTTTACACAGAATCCAACTAATAAAGTTTGAAAAAACTAAGTACTCAATTTTATGTATGTAAACCATCTTAACAAATTGGCATTTACATACATTGGATATACAACAAAAACGAGACTAACCTATAAAATGTATGATTTATGCTTTAACACCCTGTACATGAATTATGCCCGATTTACTTTGTATCTTCTGTGAGTCTCTTCTAGGTTTGTATTATTTAAAATTTTCATATGAAAATAGTATCTTTTTGAAAAAATACAACCCTAGAAGATACAATGAGACTCACAGAAGATACAATGTAAATCGGGCATTAGTAATATTCTTATTGTTACCAGTTATATACTTCGATGAGTCTACAAATTTGTCATAGCTTAGATTTTTTGGTTGTAAAGATATCCGCGAATTAATACTAAAAATTAGTGATCGATTCTCTAAGACACCACCACGCTTGCAGAAGTCCAGACGCTGAACCCAATTTTCGACGGTTTTCAAGCATAAATCGGCCGATACTGCTGCAATTTCACGTTCGATATTCGTACGAAGTTCATCAATCGTCACTGGCTTGTTGGCATAGACCATAGACTTGACGTAGCCCCACAGGAAATAGTCTAACGGCGTCAAATCGCACGACCGAGGCGGCCAATCGACTGGACCATTTCGTGAGATAACACGTTCTCCAAACTTGGTTTCCAGTAAATTGATTGTGGCATTCGCTGTGAGGCTTGTGGCGCTGTCCTGTTGGGTCCACATGTCCTCCAAGACCATATCATCCAATTGGGGCCAAAAATATTCGGTTATCATTGAACGGTAGCGATTCCCATTCACAGCAACGTGCCGGTCTTGATCATCACGGAAGATGTACGGCCCAATGACGCCGCCGGCCCATAAACCGCACCAAACCGTAATTTTTTCGGGATGCAATGATGACTCATGGAGTACGTGTGGATTGCTGTCTGACCAATAACGCATATTTTGTTTATTGACGAAGCCATTCAGCGAAGAAATGAGCCTCATCGCTGAAGATGATTTTTCTATGGAAATCCGAATCATTTTCAAGTTGTTGCTCAGCCCAATTCACGAACATACGACGCTTCTGCTGGTCAAGCGGATTCAGTTCTTGCCTCAATTTGATTTTGTAAGGATGTAGGCTAAGATCTTTTCGCAAAATTCGCCACAAGGACGTCACAGAGATGCCCAACGCTTGAGAACGACGTGTGAGAGACACATTTGGGCTTTCTTCAACTGAAGCCTCAGCGGCACGGGAACATTTTGTACTGTGCCTGTGGATTCAAATTTTTCCACTAGACGCTCAATTGTTGATCTGTTAGGACGATTATGACGACCATAAATTGGACGTAGCGCTCTTAACGTTGAGGCCACTGACTCCGAATTTCGGTAGTAAATTTTAATAATTTCGACTCGTTGTTGGCTCGTATATCTTTCCATCATGAAATGGCAAACCTTACTGAAGAGAAATGTCAATGCCATTTGAAAAACCCTTTATTCATCAAACCGAAAATGCTCATGAGGGACAGGTTACCATTATCCAATTGATTTAAAATTATGGTGAAATTAATCTTTCGTATAAATGAACAAACTGAGAGGGTACCAGCTTAAATCAAAGAAGTTTTTTTTTACTCCATACAAATAAGAACCAGTCTAGCACATATGGGTATCAAATGAAAGGAAATCCTTCAGTGATTTCAAGTTTGTAACTATTTTCAGGATTTATAAGTCCTGGTGACCTATGCACCTTTTTAAGTGGTCACCGCACACATTATCCCATATGTGTAGGGAATTTATAGTCGGCTTAGACTGACTATAACTTTCATAACTCTTACTTACTCAATCACACCAACTATCACAATATCCCTACTTCAATCTTTCCCATGTAATCTAACCTTCCCAACTGGTTAATTTTAAAATTGCTTAATACAAACTATATCTAAAGAATGTGCGTAATTAGCCAAGTTTGGCAACTGCTGCGCAACCATTACCGCAATTCTTGCGTACGACGTTTGTTTGATAATCACGCACGCATATGTAGTAAGGAACATTATGTGGTGGTTACCATTTGTAGGTCGTTTATATGTCGAAGATGTTGTTCTCCCCCTTTTCTGCAGAACGTTGAAGCAAACCACACGGCTTTGTGCTGTGTCAGTTACTGACTGCTTGTCATTTATTTATTTCTTTTGTGTTTTTTTTTTCTGCTCATTTGGGCTTTTGTTTTATTTTTGCACTGATCTTTATGAGATCTTCGTATCAGCATTAATAGTAGTAGTTAATAGTAGTAGTATTAATAGTAGCAGTATTAATAGTAGTAGTATTAATAGTATTGGTAGTGGTAGAAGTAGAATCGGTCGCATCCATAAGTAGCATTTTGTATCTGTTGCTTTTGTTTATTTTTTATTTTATTTAATGAGTTAGTGTGGCGTGTCGCAAATCCGTTAAACTTTGCACAGCCACGCCCCATGATTTTGTTTTGAGCTATTATTAAATTTAGGTCTGCGCCTGATTAACTCGCGGCCATAAATCGAAAAAAGGGGTTGCTTTTGCCGTTCGACACTCACGCGATTTCACGTTGACCGCTGTTACTTTCTTGCTATGTTGTGATCCGATGTCAAGTCACTTGAAGATAATCATTTTATTGAGGAATTATGTGCTGCAGCGTGTAGAGAATTTGTCGTCTTTAACGAGTTGATGAGGCGACTTCGACGAACATGACGATAATGATGTTACTGATGATGATGGTGCGGACGTTGATGACAACTAGTGAAACAATCAACATGATAATTCAATTTGTGCGGCAAAGGCTTTTGTTATTTCTTTGTATTGTTCCTTTCCTTTATTTCGCTACTATTGTGTGTTGTGTCGCTAGTTTGCTTCAAGTAGTTGAGATTAAAGCCAACCTATAGGCTATAGCATGCTTTGGTGGCAGCTACATCTGCGGCCCCATCAATTGCCACGGGAATGGGAGCGCGCGTTGATCATGTCGCGTTGACCAGCGGCAACGATTTAGAAAAGTTGTGCGCAATCTTTGCTTTCTCACAAAGATCAAACAACGAGATGTCTTATGGCGCGGCAGCAAGATCAGCAATAGCAAAAGCAGCAGCACCTACTTCACCAACAGCATCACTACGACCTGCTTCTTTCCTCCTCGATCGCCTACAACATCGGCGGAGCTCATGTCGCTCATACCTAATGAAGCAAACAATTGAAATCCGGCTTCGCTGCGTCATTAGCCAGCAATTGCAAGGTTCATCATCAGCAACATAATCATCAGCAACTGCAGCGGCAGCTACATTATCAGCAACATCAACAGGAATATCAGCAGCAATATGTTCAGTAACAGCAACGCACTGTATTTTATCGTAGTCACTGTTTGAAATGTTGATAATGCATATGAAACGCAGAATTTCTTTAAGCAGTCCAGTTTTGAAGAGTTCCGAGTAAGTATCGACTTAGTAAATATCGATCAAGACTAACGCTGAGATTTCGAGAATTCGTCGAATTTATCGATTAAGACTAATGCTGAGATTACGAGAATTCATCGGATAGATTACGAGAATTTGTCGAAATTACGCGAATTTGTTGTACACTCAAAAAAATGTTATATGTATTCAGTATTTTGTATTACATATATCAATTCTTACTGATGATTACAATATATGATGAGATTTTCCGAAGCTAATATCCAATGCTAGTCGCCGATATCCTGCACTTGGTCACTTCATGAGATTCGGACGCACTCTCCTACTTTGACGACCACCGGCTAATGAACTGAACACCTATTTCACTAGAAAGTTTTCATATATAAGGTCGACATATGATGAAACCAGCGGAGCTTCTCTATCTTAACAACTATGTTAAGTTTGTAAAGCATCGTACTCATTTACGACGCATATCGGCCCATAAATTTTCCGAAGAATCTCTATCTCGTATACAGCTAGGTGTTTGCAAGCGGCCATGCCTTAGCGCCATAGAGGGGACAAGCATGATGGGTGCCTTATGTCCTTTGGAGATCTGTTACTCAATTGCCTACTGTGCTTAAAGTACCACTTGTCGGATAATATCAAGACTGACATTTTTCATGGTGTTCACGCCGGTTTCTAGGTACACACATTCTTTCATGCCTTGGAAATTGTGGGTGCCAATAATGACGTATTTGAAATGTTATTCCCAATTCTTACTGTGCAACGTGTATTGCTCAGTGTTATCCTGCAAGGTCTTATAAGATTCGCAGCTATACCGAACTCAGACTTGCTGGCATATAGGCGGCTTATTATCGGACTGTCAAAGGCAGCGTTGTAGTCGACCAAAAGGGGGTATCGATCTGTTTCTCGTTGGTCCTTTCCAGGATTTGGCGTAAAGTGTAAGTTTGATCTATGATGAAATTGGCAGGTCTGAAGACGCACTGATAAGGACCATAGAGTCTGTTGACGATGACCTGCGGGAAAAAGTTGTCAATTGCTCTAAGCATACTTATCGCGTGACTGGTGAAAAGAGGGCATGTCACGTTTTAGTTCAAATGTATGCAGGAAGGAGACAATTGATAACCATTATACATGTTCTGTGACAGGTACCATTGGTATCGATTAAGGACATGATCATGAAGACAAGTTCTGTGATTGGTTTAAAGATTTCGTTCACAGAACACGATTTTGAAGACCAGCTCCCTAGGATAACACCATGTTAAAGTTGTTGGTTGGTTTCATGTAAAAAAAGCCAAAACTAGGACCGGTTAATTATCTCCGAGGAACCAGTCATTTGTCTATTCTAGGACCAGTTCGTTTCCCCATAGGGTGAGCTTAAGTCTTTTTCGTAATACATTCGCTATGACCTCACGATATTGAGGAACCCCTACTTAAGGATGGGTAAGAGTAGGTAGCATATATTCCATTCGCTGGACATGCTTTTATCTGACCATATTCTGCTAATAATCATTTGGACAGGGTGTTCATCTCCCCACGTAGGCGCGCACTGAGGCGGATTTTTTTTGAAATTCGCCCCCTAAGGTATACAAATGGGCGCGGCAAAGCTGAACTTTTAACTGCAAATATCTTTGTACTTAAGATAGCCACAGTCATGAAATTTGTCCCAGTGATGTATATTGTGGTTGTTTATCATTTTTCCAAATGTGTGTGGAATTGAACCACGGGGCATGACACCTCCCATATAACCAAAACATTGAAATTGCTATAAATACTGACCTACTAAGAGGAGAGTTGTAAAAATCGAATCAAAGGATCATATTGAACAATGTAATCTTCACGTAGAATGTGAACGGGATTGGACAAAGAGCGCGGCACGTGAACGGGAAAAAATATAGACGTATGCATGTACTAAAAAAAGATATTATTTTGCATTTACAAAAACTTAGCACGGGCAACGCTGTGAACGGGTCCAGCTAGTTATAAATATATGTAACCGGAACTATGGGGGCGATTATCACAAGGCAACGTGTCTGAGTGCTTCAACATGGCGAAGCCAGCGCAATCCTTGTAGGTGTCGTCTCAAGTCAACTCACTGGTCACCAGAATTGACAAATTGTCAAATGGTGACACCTCCACTTCGGTGGAAGTCCTCCTCGTGGAAGTCCCTGGAAACGGCGCTCTACACCACCCGGTGTAGAAGTCGGCTAAAGTGAGTGGCGAGCATCTCCCTCAGAGTGAGGGTTCGTGCGTTGGGTTTGGGTCCCACCACGGAAAAAACCTATGCGCCCAATGAAAACAAAAAAGAAGCCTCGGATAACGACCGATTACAACGATGACGACCCACGCAAACGTTTTAAGGACCATGATTTACGGATATGCACCTGGAATGTCCGGACCCTTTATAGGGAAGGTGCCTCTATCCAGCTGGCAGATGTCCTCGAAAAATATAAGGCTGACATCACCGCTATCCAGGAGATGCGATGGACGGGACAGGGCTGTTCGAAACAAGCGTCCTGTGATATCTACTACAGCTGCCATGCGGAGAGACACGAATTTGGATGTGGATTTGTGGTCGGCAAGAGACTCCGCCACCTTGTCTCTAGGTTCACGCCCGTGGACGAAAGGCTGGCAACAATCCGCATCAAGGCTAAATATTTCCATATCAGCCTAATTTGTGCACACGCTCCGACGAACGAGAAAGATGACGAGACAAAAGAGCGCTTCTACGAGCGCCTAGACAACGCATACGAGCGCTGCCCCCGCCACGATATCAAAATCGTGCTAGGCGATTTTAACGCCAAGGTGGGCAGAGAAGCCATCTATTGTCCCACAATCGGAAAATTTAGCCTCCATGCCAACACTTCCGATAACGGAACGAGACTAATCGACTTCGCCGCAGCACGAAACATGGTAGTTAGTAGCACTAGATTCGAACATTTCGATATCCACAAGGCCACATGGTTGTCGCCCGATCAAAAAACTCGAAATCAAATTGATCACGTTGTGATTGACGGAAGGCACTCTTCAAGCGTGATGGACGTACGCACTATCCGAGGTGCCAATATGGACTCGGATCATTACCTTGTAGCAGCCAAGGTCCGCACACGCTTAAGCGCTGCGAAGAACGTACGGAACCAAACGCAGAGAAAGCTAGACGTCGGAAAGCTGCAATCACAACAGACAACGCAAGCCTTTTCCACTCGACTCTCACACCTGCTTAGACAAAGCACTCCTCCTCTCGATGATATAAGCGCGCAGTGGAATCATATCTCCTGCTCTATGCGTACGGCTGCCGAAGAGGTGCTTGGATTCCAACGCCCCCTGAGGAATCAGTGGTATGACCAAGAGTGTCGCGCGGCCACTGCAGAGAAAGACGCTGCGTACAAATCCACCCTGCAGTCAGTAGCTACGCGAGCTGCGAAGGAGCGATACAAAGAGAAGAGGAGGGAAGAGAGACGTCTTTTCAGGCGAAAAAAAAGCGAGGCAGAAAGACGTGAGTGTGAGGAGATTGAGATGCATGGGGACAGGAATGAGGCTCGAAAATTCTTCGAGAAAATAAGACGCCTAGCCGGAGGTTCGAAATCCGGAGCCTCTTCCTGTAAAGATGAGAACGGAAATCTAGTGACAGATATCCAGAGCACACTGAAAATATGGAGGGATCACTTCTCTAAACTGCTGACCGGTGATGATGACCTCAATTCCACCGATAGAGAAGCAAACCCGGCAACCCCAGTACTTGATGACGACGTTGAGATTCCGCCACCCGACCATGACGAGGTCAGAACAGCCATTGCTCGGCTGAAAAACAACAAAGCCGCAGGTGCTGATGGCCTGCCTGCTGAATTGTTTAAGACCGGAGGCGAAGAGCTAATAGAGAGCATGCACGAGCTCGTAAGCAGAATATGGTCGGATGAAAGCATGCCAAGTGACTGGAACCTCAGTGTACTCTGCCCAATCCTTAAGAAAGGGGATCCCACTATCTGCGCCAACTACCGTGGGATCAGCCTACTCAATATCGCATACAAGGTTCTATCGAGCGTATTATGTGAAAGACTGAAGCCCATCGTCAACAGACTGATTGGACCTTATCAGTGCGGCTTCAGACCTGGAAAGTCCACCATAGACCAGATTTTCACATTGCGCCTAATCCAGGAAAAGACCCTAGAAAAACAGATCGACACCTACCACCTATTAGTCGACTATAAAGCCGCCTTCGACACTCCGATAAGGGAACGACTATACGCCGCAATGTCTGAGTTCGGTATACCTGCGAAACTTATAAGACTTTGCAGGATGACCCTGAGCAACACACGTTGCTCAGTGAGAATAGGAAAAGACCTCTCCGAGCCATTTCATACCGAACGAGGTTTCAGACAGGGTGACTCCCTATCGTGCGACTTTTTTAACTTATTGATGGAGAAAATAGTTCGAGCTGCCGAACTCCGTCAAAGCGGCACTATCCTCAACAAAAGTGTCATGCTGCTCGCATATGCCGACGATATTGATATCATTGGCAGGAGCACACGAGCAGTCAGCGCAGCATTCTCCAGATTGGAGAAAGAGTCGCGTCGAATGGGTCTAGCGGTGAACGAGGACAAGACGAAGTTCCTTGTGTCAACAAGCAAAAAAGAGTCCGTGCGTCTTGGACAAAAAGCTGATTTTGACACCCACAAGTTCGACATTGTGAAGGACTTCGTCTATCTGGGATCCAGCGTAAACAGCAACAACGACGTCAGCCTGGAGATCAAACGGAGAATAACTCTTGCCAACAGGTGCTACTTTGGGCTCAGTAGGCAATTGAGAAGCAGAGCCCTCTCTCGCCGGACAAAAATAACGCTCTACAAGTCACTCATCATGCCCGTCCTACTTTATGGTGCAGAAACATGGACGCTGGCCACCACCGATGAGAGAGTACTGGGAGCGTTCGAGAGAAAGATTCTCCGTAAAATCTTTGGCCCTATCTGCTTTGCTAACGAGTATCGAATCAGGATGAACCACGAGCTATATGAGTTATTCGACGACATTGACATAGTCAAGCGCATCAAGATCCAGCGGCTTCGCTGGCTAGGTCATGTCGAACGAATGGATGAAAACACTCCAGCCAAGAAGGTGCTTGAATCGAAACTCGAAGGTGGACAGCGTAGAAGAGGGCGTCCAAATCTGCGTTGGAAAGACCAAGTTGAGGACAACCTGGCAACGCTTGGTATTTCTAACTGGCGTCAGCGCGCGCAAAGCAGATCCGACTGGCGCGGCTTCATCTCAGCGGCCAAAACCGACCCACGGTTGTAAGGGCCATTTAAGTAAGTAACCGGAATCGAAACCCATTTAATTTTTTAGTTGGAATCGGAACCGGTTTTATTTTAAATTTGCGCGTGCCTGATTTTAGAGGTACTGGCCCGAAAAAAAATAGCACGCATGAACTCAGATTTTCCGGCGTGACACGAAAAAAGCACGGCACGCGCCCATCTCTAATTGACTCCCTTCAGCTGGTTGGTTGGGTTAACGGGGTTCACCAACACGAAGACGAGACTAGGAATTATGTCGGAAAGACGTCAGTTTACTAAGGTACACATGCACTATACTATTACTGAACACAGTTAATTTTAAACAAAAGCTGTCACTGGAATTTTTGACGACTCACTTTTCGTTTCGTTTTACAAAATAAGGGCGACGTTTAGCCGTCGTTTAATTCAAAGAAAAGATCAATTAAACTAAATTAAAGTGAGTTTAAACCATTATTGATAAACTGTCGTTAAAACTTCGAAATTTTTATGTACCGAAATGTTTTCCATTTCCCATTGCAATGTACATATACTAAATAATAAAAAAATATTGAATTGAGTTTGCCAGTTTTGAGTTTGGATTTGATTTTTCAATTTGTCAAAATGGCGACTATATCTATTAAAATCTAGAGCGTTAGCATCGCGTAGCTTTGTCGGGCTAATATGAGGGAAAACCGCATAGTTGGACGCACATTTTCAAAGTAACATGACTTGCGGCTGACCAACATCAGCCACAATCAATGCGTCCGTCCGTCAGTCAGTGCAATAGTTCGTCAGATAGTCAGTCAACCATCAGTATGTCTGCCCCTGTACATCCAACTATTCATCCATCCAACCATCCGTCTATCTAACCATTCAGCATCATCTCCTTCACTGCGCATGCGCATCTCATGTGCGGGCTCAAGCATCAACGCATGCGTTGCCTGCAGGATCAGCAACAGCAACAATTTGCAGTCTGCAACATACAGCAACATTGACTCTGGAGGCAGGCAACAAAATTATACAGTCGTCATCGACGTCAACGTCATTGAAGACTGCTGCCGCTGCTGCTGCGTTGTCATGGCGCAAAACCGGTCGCGAACGTTGCTGCATTTTGTGGCGCGTGTTGTGATCGCGCGATCTGGCTGCTGCTGTTGTTGGTTTTGCTGAAGATTTTGTTGTTGGTGCTGTTATTTTTTTGAACTAAGTTTTTGTTGCTGCTGCAGCAGTTTTTGTTGCTGTCTCTGCAGCTTAAGCTGCGCTTGCGGCCGCTTTTATGCCGAGACCCAGTTGATTGTTGGCTACAGTTGTTGCTGTTGCTGCTGCACTCCTTTGGCGCATGTTCTGTTGCTGCTTTGGCTTAACATTTTTTTGAGCAGCAGCAACCAAAGCAACGCGAACAACAGCAACTGATGTTGTACGTGAAGACCCTGACTTTGAAGCGCGATTTGTTTGAGCAGCCTCTTATTTAAAACTTGTTGTTGCTGCTGTTGTTTTTGTTGTTGTTGTTGCTGGCGACATGTTTTTTGTCGATACTCATTTGGCGATTATCGTGCAGAGACCTCTGCCGCACGTACGCGCAACTGCAAGATGGAGCCTCTAGACCCTGCTCAATGCTCAGTGCATTGAATGCATTGGCATTGAGTTGAGCTGGTGGGCGCGAACATTGTTCGTGGTTGAGAGCAAGGGCAGCACATCATGAGCCTTCAATGCCTGCAGGGCTTTAAATGTCAGCTGAAGGTGTTCATTATTTAAGAGCAACCCAAAAAAATTCAACAACTCTAACAATTAAGCAGTTGAATTGAACTCGTTTGAATTACATATGATGCTATAATTGATGCTTATATCAAATCAGACCCGACCCAATTTAGGGCAATAAACGAATTTTTATTTTTTTTAATTTTTTTTTTATTTTGTCGTTTTGTATGCTCTCTTTTTCTGTATGATTTTTCTGTATACACATGATTTAATTAAAAGTGAAAAAAATAAGGCACTGAAAAAGCCAGTCAGTTAATATAAACAAACCGCATAATAACAAATATCGCATTTCAATTTATGTTCCACGAATGCAGGGTCTGTCTTGAAGTTTTATTTTGTTTCGAGGTTTGTTCTCAAGTTGAAAACTAAGTTTAACGGCCGACGTCGACAGACTCTTTAGACACAAAAGCGCATAAACAATGAAAGTTTATTTAATAAATAATGAAATTAGGTATAATTTTAAGTATTATATTTTTATGATAAAGTTAAGATAATCGTGCCAGCCGATCATCTAAATATTTAGATGCATTAAAACATTTAAATGACAAAATTATTGAAAATTTGAAACTAATATTGTAAATTTCAGTAGACAGTCTAGTCGGTGTGGTTCCAGACAGATTTTTAATTTTTATTTTATTATTATTATTTTTATTATCAAGATTATATCGTTTAATCATTCGATCAAACATCAACAGCAGAGATTAGACATAGTTGGGTAGACATAATAATGATAGATTCAATCATAATTGAATGCGCATTTACCATATGGTACACACAAAAAATATTAGCTTGGCGTTCAGTTGTTTCATCGAATATTCATTTGCATTTACCAAATGTAGTCAGCCTCAACAGAAATTCATTTATGGTAAACAATAGTATGAAGCGTAACCAACTATTAGTTGAAGCAACTGCAACATTGATTGGGAAAACAAACTTTTTATCAATTTTCAACTTATTATTTCCATTGCTATGGCAACTAAATTCAAAATGAGCAGCACAACAAGTCATCGGCCATTTCCGATCTCGGGAACGCTGTTGTGATGCTGACTTCGTGTTTGCATTACATTCGAGCGCTAGGGTTAGGTAAAATGGCCGATTTCTTATAATTAAACTAAACAAATTGGTTGTGTCAATTGTATTCATTAGTTGTGTGAACTGATACGCGGTGTTGCAACAACTGAATCAGTCGAATGTTGACAGAACTTATTAAATCGGTTGGCAAAAAAAGACGGTTGCCTCAACTGATTCGTTCTTTGGGTGTAATATCTAATTTGTATTAATATCGAGCATATGTTGTTTAAATATAAAGAAATATGTACTTCAAATTTGAGTTCTCTGAGTCAATTTAGTTTTAGGTGTTCAGATATAAGATAATCAAAAAGTTTCGAAAAAAACAAAATGTTTTTCAATTTCCATACATTTTAAATTAGCTACAAATTTCTGATAGATCAACGTCCAGCCCAAAATCACGTACAAGAAATTTGAACATCTTCCGACATATGCGCGAACTAAGACGGGATTTTTTTGAAAAGTGCCCTTAACATACAAAAATCGGCCCATTGTTGTATATTGTGGTTGTTTATCTGTTTGCCAAATGTTGACTTAGCACTCCTCCTATATAATCAAAACATTAAAAATGATATAATCTACAAATCTAATTCCTGATTTGTAGATTATAGCCGGTCGCAGCAGTCCAGAGGTATGCGCAGTACAGAGGTATGGACTTGCATTCTAAATGTCTTGGGTTCGAATCCCAGCTTGGTTATGGGCGTGGAGATATTAACTACAAAACGTAGGGAATAGATTTCACAGTACAATGTATATGAGGAGCTCATTTTCAAAACGCGCCATCTAGTCAAAAATCGAAAAAAAGTTATTTATGTACCTTTGTTCGTCATTAGGTGTCGAATCAGTAAAAATAAAATCAGGGCAGAGTTATTTGCAGAGTTATTTGACTTTAAAATTACACTTTATTTCCAAAACATGCCATTTGGAGAAAATTACATTTCCAAAACGTGCTACAGCACGAAAACGTATTATAATCAAAGTAAGAAACCACAACCTATTCGATTTTAAAATAGTGCAGTTCAAATATGGTACCTATATATTTGCAATCTTTATAATGAAGCCTATGTGGAAGACACTTTGGTTCAAATTTGACTCTACCATGGTGTAACAGTATTTCGCCTTTTACTCAAAACAAAGTTCATTACTTATAGCACGTTTTGGAAATGAGCTCCTCATATAATCTTTTTGGGTGATGTGGATCTTAGTAGATATTAAAAAAAAATGGTATATACCAGAAGTGTTCAAAATTACTATTAGCATGGCTCGACTTTAAAATATCGCCGTATCATTCGAACCATGAACTGAAATAAAACTTCAAAAGATTAGCCTCGCGTCTCGCAGGAAATATAAACATTAGTAGAAACCGCATCACCAAAACCGAAACCGAACATTATGCAAAAAGGTCTTTTGAGAAAGATGTATGCCACGTCCATCTCCATGAATAGGTGTACGTAAAGAAAAAAAAAACATTTACAGATCGATTGCGGCAAATGCATTTTTTGCAACTATGCTCACAAAAGTTTACATGTTTGCTGTAAAAAAAAAAATATTTATTCTCAACGAAAGTTCGATTGTCGAAATACTGTGTTCCAAAATATTTTTAATACTAAAAACCTTTTGTGAGACCTTAATTTTGTTTAAAAATTAAATTTACTTAGAATGTTGCATACTTCTGGGAGCAAAATATCAAACTGTAAGATCCTGAGTGCAAAACTCTCTAACTGTTATATTCAAACTTTAACATTTAAAATCATAAAATTCAAACGAATTTTCGTCATATAAGCCTTTGCTTATTTTTTAGATACATTTCTATATATATCTATCTATATATATATCTACATATATAAAACTCTTGGTCCGTCAGTCGGTCTGTCTGTCTGTTTGTTCCAGCATCACGTCTAAACCAATTAAACTGAAATTTTGCACCAGGATACTATGGAAATCTAAGGGCGGGACTGGACAAAAGGGCTTGGCACCTCCCATACAACCTAAACTTTCAAAACGACATAACTCGGCACATACACAAGCTAGAAGTTGAAACAAAAAACTCAAATACAAAAAAACTCACCACACTTAAGTTCACCACACAAAAACTCACCACTCTAAAATTCACCACACTCAAATTCACCACACTAAAATTCACCATACTCAAATTCACCACACTAAATCTCAGCACACCAAATCTCAGCACACCAAAATTCACCACACTAAAACTTCTACTGGGAAAAACTGTACCGGGAAGAATTCTACGAGGAAGTTTGGTTTTGGTTACTACATTTATAAAACTAATAAAAAAATGTCAACAGCGAAGCACGGGTCCCTGATATAAATAATAAAAATGTTCTTTATATTAATAAAATTTCTCAATAACCTTGCATTCACATAATATTTGCACGAGTCGTGTTCGTTTGTCTGTCTAACAGTCAGCCAGTCTGTCTGTTTGTTCCAACATCACTTCTAAACCGCTAAATCGATTTGACTGAAATTATGCACCAGGATATTATGGAGTCCGGAGGGTGACATAGTCTATTTATGGGCAGGATTGGACTCCGGGGCGTGGCACCTCCCATACAACCTAAATTTTCCACGCTTTATAACTTGCGACTTACAATAGCTATGAATAATAATAAAATAGTTTGGAACTACAGTTCTATAAGAACTTAGGCAGAGCTCTCTCACCATTTTGATCTGTGCGTGTTATATTTGTACTCAAAGTGGTGGGACCTACAGTTTATTGCCGAATCCGAACGGCGGGTGAGAGCTTTTCATAGGCAATGTTTTTACTCTCGGAGGTTTGCCATTTACTGCCGAGAGGTAGCGCGGTGTAGACAAATGTTTCTATGAAAAGATGTTGTTAGCCCCAGTCCATGAAGGTAAAACAAAAAACTCATATACAAAAAATACAAATACAAAAACAGAAAATCAAAAACACAAATACAGAAGTAAAAGTACAAAACAACAACAAAACACTACAAAGAAACACAAAAACAACAGCAAACTAATAAAAATAAACACAACTTAAAAAAAACTATAACAAATGCACAAAATCAAAAGCAAAATCACAAAAACAAACACAAAATAAAAAACAAAGCACAAATCAAAAACACAAACAAAAGCAAAAGTATAAACACAAAAACAAAACATAAAAATAAAAGCAAAATTAAAATTAAAATCACAAAACAAAAGCAAAATCAAAATCAAAAAAACATATGCATTAAATTAAAAACACAAAAACCAAAAAAGCGGAAACAAAAGCAAAACACATAACAAGAAAAAAAATCAAAAATACAAAAATAAAAAGAAAAACACAAATCAAAAATACAAACAAAAGCAAAAGTATAAAAACAAAAACAAACAAAAAACAAAAGAAAAACACAAAACAAAAAAAAAATAAAAGAAAAACACCATATTAAAAACGAAAAAAATCAAAAACGCACAAAACAAAATTTAAAACATAAAAAAAAGCAAAAATAAAAAGAAAAACACAAATCAAAAATAAAAACAAAGCAAAAGTATAAACAGAAAAACAAAACAAAAGCAAAACACTAAACAAAAAAAATAAACGAAAAGCACCATATTAAAAACGAAAAAAATCAAAAACGCACAAAACAAAATTTAAAACATAAAAAAAGTCCACAAAAAATAAATGCAAAACATAAAAGTCAATTTGAAAAAAAAAATCAAAAACAGAGGCAAAAAAATAAAAAAAAATATATATCAAAAACAAAAAACGGGCCTGATATTTAGAAATATATTTATAATTCTAATAAATGATACATATAAACAATGAATAGATTCAGTACAGTCAAAAGTTATACCCCCTGCTAGTTAGGAAGTTATTAAATAAAGTCCTACTGTTCAACTACAAGTTGAAGTTGATGTTGTTGAACAAAAATTGAAATTGAAAATACCAATTGAAAGAAAAATTGAACAACCACTTGAAATTGAAGCTAAAATTGAATGCGAGAGTGAGTGAGTGTGAAGTTGAAAGCAACGAACGTGTATCTCTGAGACTACAACGTGTATCTACGATAAACCACTACGCGAGAATCTGATAAAACTATAGCTTGTAGTTTTTGTATGTTGTTGTTGTTCTTGTATCATATGCTTGCTGGAAGTGTTTATGTTTTTGCCATTGTTGTTGTTGTTGGTGTTAGTATGTTTGTGGCAATTGTTGTTGTTGTTTGTACAGTGTTGCCTGCAAGTGTTTTGCCAGCCAGTCTTTTCGATTGTTTGCATTGTGTTGACCGGTTTTTCAGTCTCTCCAAAAACTGAGTACGCTCTCTTTTTCCAGCCAAATGACTCTCTTCGTTGGTTGGTCTGGTCGGCTGTTTGTTTTGTAGTTGTGCGAACGAAGTTTGTCGCTTGCATTGATCGCGCCAACAACATACAACTCAGTCTACGTTTGTCGCTACAATCCGTTGGATGTCAAAGAATCCGTTCGCTCTTTACTTAGTACGTGCGTTCATTACATTCGTTCGTTCGTTTGGTCGGTCGGTTGATTATTTTCAAGCCATAAAATTAAAGTTGAAAACTCTTTTTAGATTTTTCATCTTAATTTGTAGATACAATTTTTGTTGTTTTGGCCAAAGCGCTTTATTTATTAAGTTGGCCAACAAAATAAAAAAAAAACAGGCAGTGTCGCTGGTCAGTGTCGTGGCAACGCGTTTGGCCCAGAGCTCAGTTATTGAGTTATCGCATTCGATTTGTTGTTATTATTCATTTTTGTGAGTTTTTGGTGGAAAAACTGTGAAGCGTGACTTTGAAGCGCGTTTGAAATTTTTTGATTTTTGGTTGTTGTTTGCAGCTTATTTGAAAAGCGTGCCAACACGCAAAAGTGTTTAATACGTATACTGGTGTTCAAAACTCAAAATACTTAAAATTGAAAAAAAAAAAATAAAAGAAAAAAATAAAATACTAAAAACTACCCAAAGTACCTTATTAAAATTCACTGTATTACTTTTTAAACCATGTTCTTCGCTTTTGGATATTTGGCATAATTTGGAGTTCTACACCCCTACTATATATTGGCGCATCAGGATCTAAGCCAAGTAAGTCACAAAACGCAGTTTAGCGCAGAATCACAAACAGCTGTTGTCAGGAAAATTTTGACTGACAAGCAACATTTTTTGCAACTCCTTCTATGAGCGGGCCGAACTGTACTGGGCCCGCACTGCACTCCGCTTCGACCCATGAATTTGACAGCAGCAGCACCGCCTGCGAATTAAAAAAAAAAACAAAAAAAAAAAAAAAACTCGATTTTCCAAACAGCAATAGTGCGGAGACAACAAGAGCTTCCTCAAGCCGTTGCCTGTAGAGTTACCAACATTTTTCTTTATCGTCATTGTAGAAGAAAATCTAATAAAGTTCAAATTAAAAAAAATGGTTTCAAAAATCTGTAAATAAACTTTAAAAATCGGATTGACACATAAAAGTTTCATAGATTTTTCTCATTTTGTATTAATAATGGTCTAATCGATCAATTTCAAAAACCATATAAAAGTTTTTGAAATTTAATATTTTTTAAAATGCTTTTCTTTTTATTGAGTTTGAATTTCCTAAAACAAATTACGAAAATCTTTAATTTTTTCTAATTAATTATTGGCAAATGTTGTAAGAGTTTTGAATTTGTAACAAATTACATAGTTTTAGTGATTTTTATTATAAAAAAAAAATCTTTAAAAATTAAATAGTTGAATATTTTCTCATAATTCGGTGTTAATATTAGTTTCGCCAGTTTAATATTATATCACATTTGAAGTTGTCTACTACATAAGGATTTTTGCAAACCAATGATTCAAATTTGAATATTTTTGAAATCTAATATTTTTTAAATATTTTTATTTCTATCGATTTTTAATTTCAACAAAATTTGAAGAATCTGTTTGATTTTTGTATATTTAAACTGTTGGTAAATGTTGTCGTAAGAATTTCTGAAAAGGATCTCAATTAAATTGACAAAAATTTGTTTTTTTGTAATTTTAATGTTTAAATTTTACAAATTATATCGATATCGTTGTTGTATTAAACTCTATTGGTACTTATATAATTATTATATTATTTTTTTATTACATTTTTATTTTAATTTCTAACCAATTTGATTTTGTTACATTTTTATAACTTTTTTATTAATTATTAATCAATTTTTAAAACAGCTCTATATATTTTTGTTTTTTATTTTTTTATTTTATAAATCATGTGTTTGTCAATCATGTCATAATTGTGTTGATTTACCCTAAAAAAGGTAAACGGAAATGAAAATTTCAATATTTTAAAAAGTGTCCGAAGTCGTCATATATTTGCCCACGATAAAATATTAAAATGCTTCATACACAAATTTATGAGTACTGCAGAAACAATAAAAAATGAAAACCTACAAAAATATATTACAAATTTTATCGTTAAATTATATATTTTTTAAAAAATTGTTGTAACCCTAGTAGAAATTTACCCTATTAGGGTATACATTAATGTCCAGATCATGCTCGTCATGTAACTGATCGGGTTATGACAAGGAAAAAATGCAATGATCAGTTCCCTGTTATGACCCTATTATAATTTCTAATAGGGAATGGGCTCAAGGTCAATAGTTTTTTTTAAATACTCTTTTTTGTAGTTTTTTAAAAATTTGAATTTTTTTATTTGTCCAATTTATACAAAAAAAAGAGTATTTTTTAAAAACTATTGACCTTGAGCCCATTACAACAGTTTTTTAAAACATAGAGGTCTTTAAAATTAAAATTAAAAATATTTTTTAAAATTTAGATCAGGAACATTTCGGTAATTTCTAAACTCCGAAATGAAATAATTCGTCGAAAAACGTTAAAAATTCCAGTGATTGCATTATTTTTTCAATTAAATAAAACAAAAAGAAGAAAAAGAATACACCCAAAAACAATTCTGGGCGTAAAAATCGCCACTGAGATTAATCGATGGACAATAATTAATTCTATTAATATAATTAATTGGATATACGTATTGTTTAATAGTATATATCAAATTTTTTCTGGGTTGGTGTATATGCTTATAATATACATATGTAGTTACGCACAACCGACAGTTTTACGGACACTACACAGTTTTACAGCCACTACACAGTTTTACAGCCACTACACAGTTTTACATTCATTACACAGTATTACAGGTACTGCTGTACCGATCTTATTTTACATTGGTTCATCACAACGCGTGCTTGCCTATTCGGTTCGTTTATTCGTCTGACGTTTTTCTGTACATCGTGTGTATATCATGACTATGATATTCTTCTCTTTTATTCGTGTTTAACATTTCCCTTTTATTATATCTGTGGTAATATGAAATAACAACATAACTCGAGATATGCTCAAATTGAATTAATAATACCATTGAAATCCTCATATACGAATTCATTTTGTGTCAAATTTTGATGCCGATCATTCCCATAGTTGCTGAGATACAAGCAAAAAATGTAAAAGCATATCTATTTGTTATTAAATATTTATTTTTATTAAAAACACTTTCGAAAAAAAATTAAAAAAAACACATTTTGCAGATATTTATTTTATTTTGGTTTTTCTCAAATTTGACAAAATAATTTTTAAAATATTTTTAAAAATAAATTAAAAAAAATAATTAAATATTTTTAAAAATATTTTTTTAAAGATAATCAGTTGTAAAGTTTAAAAATGCTCTCCTGAAAAGTTAAAAAAAAACTATGCTTTTATTTCATATTGCCACAGATACATAGCTCTATTGGTGACGTGAATGTGGTTCAAACTTCGAACAAAAAATATAATAATAAAATAAATAAATAAATAAATAAATAAATAAATAAATAAATAAATAAAAACGACAAATAAACATTTTATCATAGAGTGTGTTAATTTCCTTTCATTTTTGTTTAATTAATTAATATAATTATATATTTAATCAATACAATTAAATGTTGTATCGGCGATGAAATAATTATATATAAAGGTATAATTCTAGAACTTTCCAAAAACACTTCACAAGAATTCTTATTGCTTATAAGCTATCCTCATGTCTTTTACATTCATGTGCAGCGCGTAGTCGGATTCTAGAAGTTTCCACAAAATTCTACACTTTACGAGAATTTGCGATGGTCACACGTTATTTCCATCTCATTCACATGTATATAAAGCTATACTGCAGAGACGGATTCTAGAACTTTTCACAAACATTTCACAAGAATTCGTATTGCATGTAAGTTGCTTTAATGTCTTTTACATTGAAGTGCAGCGCATGGTCGAATTCTAGAAGTTTTCACAAAATTCTACACTTAACGAGAATTCGCGATTGGCACACGCTATTTCCATCTCTTTCATATATATATATAAATGTATACTGAAGCGTCAGATTCTAGAACTTTCCACAAACATTTCACAAGAATTCGTATTTCTTGTAAGTTGCTTTCATGTCGTTTACATTCAAGAGCAGCATTGCTAAGTTGGATTCTAGAAGTTTCCACAAAATTCTACACTTAACGAGAATTTGCGATAGTTACACGCTCTTTGCATCTCTTTCATATTTATATTTTTTATTTATTTCAGACATGATATCTCATATTTCTAAAAACTCTTAGGCCGGGCGCACGGTGAAGCAGTAAAGCTGTGCTGCAGGATGTTGGCAGCTCTGCTTGCATTGTGTTGCAGCTGCATTGTTATTGTATTTCAGAGCATGATCGGCTTGTGTTTTATGTCAGAGCCAGAGCCTGGGCTGTGTGTGCAGCCCAGCTTTAACTCGCTGCGACGTTGAAAGAAGATGAAGCTTAATGTTTGTTATTGTTGTATTTTTGTTTTTGCTATTGCCAACTCTACTTTATTTATTATTTTTGTTTTGTTTTGTTTTGTTTTTATGTTTTGTCTTTTTTATTTTTGGGTTTGTTTTTAATTTTGTTGCCCACATCTGCACAAGTATCGCTTGGATGCAAACGACGACGACAAACAAACTTTTGGTTGCACAGTGCTGAAGTCTGCAACTTAAGCAACAACAACAATTTGCTGCCTACGATGCCCACTACTTTTTTATTGTTTTTGTTTTTTTTTTGTGAGTTTTAATGCTTTTTTTGCGACGTTTGCATTTTGCAGTTGCTGCTGCAACTTTTTGCAATTGATTTTTAAGTACTCAGCAGAGTTGTCAGCTTAACCCTTGAGCGCCTCGAAGGTTCGGTTCTTTGAGGGCTAAATTGCAAAAAGATAAAAAAAAAACCAATTGCTCAAATGCATTAAAAATCATAAAAATTATTTATATTACAGAGAAATCCAAATCAATAACATCGAATTATATAGAAAAAATGCATTAAATAATGCCATATAAAAATCATATTAAATAGCTTAATTAGTACAAACATTGCACACCAAAAATAGCTCAATGAAATTTTCCAAAAATTGAGTTTTCTATGTCATGCATTTAATTGAACGCATTTATTGCACCGAATTATTCAATGTTCGTTCACTGCAAAAGGCAACATTTACTTGCCATAATAAGTCATAAAAGCGAAACTTAAATTAATATAAAAAAAAATTAAAAAACCAAAAAAACCCAGACTAAATTTTGTCTGATTTAAAAACAACTTAAATAAAAAAACACATTACCAAAAAAAGCATTTAATTATTTAGTGAAAATGTTTTTTTTAACACTTGTCAGCATTGAACTTTTTCAAAATGAATGAATCTGAATTAAAAGAAAAAAAAAACAAGTTGTACGCACAACTGTTAAAATTGCTTGAAAATTCGAAATAAACAATTTCAGAAAATAATTCTTTTTTTGTTCGCCCCAAAAGCAAATGTTTATAGAAATAACATGCAATGAGTGATAATTTAAAGTGCGAATTATGGGAAAGTTTTGCAAAAATAACCAAAATTAATGTTATTAATAAAACATCAATTGTTCGCGTCGTATAAAACACATTTTACGACAATTATTTAAAATGTTCGCAGAAGCACGCATAGGCTTGCTGAAGATTGTTTAAACATTAAATTTTACTTTTTACTTTTATAAATTTGCTTGAAATTAGTTATTTCATTAATGCCCTTGATTTTGACTATGCTCTAAGAAAACAAATATGTTTACCACAAATATTACAGCATTAAACATCAATTTACTTGCGAATTACTATTAAAAGAACAAGAGTTGGTTATTTAGCATCCGTCTCTGATCAGAAAACGAAAAGGCATGCCTACCAAAGGCCACCTGAAATGACTCTGAACAGGATCGACTAGGGTAATCCTTATCTCAAATTCACATAAGTCAACCTAATCCATACTTTACAAAGAATTCTGATTTAAAATGCATACTTAATGGAACCTGGTCTGACATTTATGAAAAAAAAAACCTGATTAGAAATCGTATTATTATATGTTTGAGATGTTATTAAAAACCTTTTATAATAACACAATATTATTCTAATAAAATAAAATATTCTAATATTAAACAAAAATGCAAAAGAAAATCAAATTCTCAACATGTTTAAAAATTTTAAATTACTTATTTAGACTGAAAACATTGATTCATTGCACCATCACGTTTTGAATCAAGCACTCAAATGGAAACCTAATTTGAAATAAGCCTGATCAGACAATTATTGTATCCTGAACTAAATTTTCACTCGGGATCTTTTAGACATGCAACCACAAACGATATGTGTAAAAACATTTGCAAGCAACGAACTTATTTTCCCCACACCCTCAGAAATAATTGAAATTTGATACACATATTGTACCTTATTAAACTAAGAAGTTGCTTTCATGTCTTGAACATTCAAGTGCAGCGCATAGTCGGATTGTAGAAGTTTCCACAAAATTCTACACATAACGAGAATTTGCGATGGTCACACGCTATTTCCATCTCATTCACATGTTTATAAAGCTGTACTGCAGTGTCGGATTCTAGAATTTTCCACAAACATTTCACAAGAATTCTTATTGTTCATCATTCAAACATGCAACCAAAAACTATATGTGTAAAAACATTTACAAGCAACGAACTTATTTTCCTCATCAACCCTCAGAAATAACTGAAATTTGATACAAATATTGTTCCTTATTAAACTAAGAAGTTGCTTTCATGTCTTTAACATTCAAGTGCAGCGCATAGTCGGTTTCTAGAAGTTTCCACAAAATTCTACACTTAACGAGAATTTGCGATGATCACACGCTATTTCCATCTCATTCACATGTTTATAAAGCAATACTGCGTAGTCGGATTCTAGAATTTTCCAGAAACATTTCACAAGAATTCTTTTTGTTCATCATTCAAACATGCAACCAAAAACGATATGTGTAAAAACATTTAAAAGCAACGAACTTATTTTCCCTACACCCTCAGAAATAACTGAAATTTGATAAAAATATTGTACCTTATTGAAAGAAGTTGCTTTCATGTCTTTAGCATTCAAGTGCAGCGCATAGTCGGATTGTAGAAGTTTCCACAAAATTCTACACTTAACGAGAATTTGCGATTGGCACACGCTGTTTCCATTTCATTCACATGTATATAAAGCTATACTGCAAAGTCGGATTCTAGAATTTTCCACAAACATTTCACAAGGATTCTTATTGTTCATCATTCAAACATGCAACCAAAAACGAAAACCTCAGAATATACTGAAATTGTATATAAATATTGTACCTTATTAAACTAAAAAGTAATACAACTTTTGGACTGATTTTAGATTTTATAAATCAATTTATGTATAGCATAATTATTTTTTTGATAATCATTCAATGACTTATGTATTATAACAGAACTATGACATTTCCAAACACTATTTCTTTATAATTCGCTGCATTTTGATGCAGACAATTTTTTAATAAAAGAATTAAATATAATATTTAATAAGTATTTTTTCAAAAATTTTTAAAATAAGTTTTTTTTCTTTTACCTGATAAGAAATCTATTACCCCAGACAAAATTTTTAGCAGGGTCGAGGCAGTTCACAAACATTTCTTTGACATATTTCAAACAGACAAAGGCGGAGTTTGTATCAAATGCTGTCTGTTTTCTGCCCGTATCCCAAATATGGCGTGAATCTGCCATAAAAATTCCACAAAAATTTACAACCTGCTATACACTTCCCAAAATATTCTACATTTCTGTGCGTTTGACAGAAATATGACCGAAATATTTCAGAAAACTGCCAAAAATTTTGTCTCGGGTAGTTTTCAATATTGGATTATAAATTTAAATATTTAGATTTTGACTATTTCGACCTAGTAGACATTAACCCTATTGTGGTTGCAATGATTTTGATCTGATCTCGTTTGTCAGTTTCTGAACCTGGCCCAAGAAAAACTTCAACTAGGATAGAATTATTAATTGTTTTTTTTTTATGATCTAATGAATGAAGATGAAAATGGAGGATTCCTTTTCAGTAAATTATCAAAACTATCAATCAAAATTATAAACATTCTCGTTGCTATTCAACTTTTGATTTGTAAAATTATCACTTTGAAATTATATAGAAATGGTACAAGAGATGTTCATAGACATTTATTGTTTGATTTATAGCATAGACAAACATGTTTCTTCGTAACATATTTTCTGCGTAAACATAAAACAATTATCCAAAGCACAATTTTAATGGGAAGAAAAAACTATGCTATAGCTACAACAATATATTCCAAAAATATTGTATTAAAAGGTTTTATTTAAACATTTTAGTCTATTAAAAAAATATTTCTTTAGCCACTAAATACCAACTAGTTATATTTTCAAATACTTAAGATTATCTAGTTGATTTCGTAATTTATTGTCCTATATATTTTATAAATTATGCTCAAATTAAAGTATGTTAATTTTTGACCAGATCATCATTACTCACCGTATATAGTAAACTAGTTATGACAACGGGTTTTTGAATATCAACTTCAACTGAGTCGTTTTAAAAAAGCCACAAACTTTAAATTTTTATTACTAAAGTCTTTAATATCAAAGAAATACACTTTTTAAAAGACATTCATAAAAAGTAAAAAACATTAAACTTGTAGTAAAATATTTATAAAATATTTACAAGTTAATTTTTGTTATATTTAAGAGCTTAAAATGTTTGTAAATATTTAGAAAATTAACAATATATATCTGAAAATGTCTTAATATCTTAAAATGTCTGATATCAATTGTACACGCAGAGAAAAATGTGTTTGCAGCAAACATAATAAATTTGCAATCGTAAATTTGATGTCTTAAACTGAAGTTTACATTTAGTTCCAAATTTTTTAAATTATTTTGGTATTTATTTAATGAATTACGGTTATATTTGTATAAACATATATATTGGTTATAAACATATCGTCACTGTCATGCTAAAGGGGCGATTGTGCATTTTTAAAAATGTTGGGAAATCAAATTTTAAAGTTTGCTTTAAAAATTAGCAAAATTTATTTTTGTCTCAATTTTTCTGTTACTTTGATTTATCCTTCAATTATTATAACGTTAATAAAATATCTTTAGATTTGGATAAGCTACTGAATTATAAATACGGATTTTGTGAGGCTATATCCTGATCAAAACGCAAATATTTTTGTTTTTTATGCTATAACTTTTTATCAGCGCAATATCAAATAGTAATGTAAAGGCATTAATTGTTTGCTTTTAAAGCACCTATATATTGGCATCATTAATTAAAAATATTATGTCAAAAATTAATTTGCCTTTTGTTATATGCAGGAAAAAATGTTTGGCAAAATATGTTTAAATAATGATGCCAATCGATAGATGCTTTATAAATAAACCTTTACACTACTATTTTATCTTGCACCAATAAAAAATTATAGCAAAAAAACGAAGAAATTGAAAATCTTGTCATGCCAAAAGGGCGAATCTTTTCGTTTTTTTGCTATAACTTTTTAACAGTACAAGATAAAATAGTAATGTAAAAGCAATTATTGTTTGTTTTCAAAGCATCTATCGATCTGCATCATTAATTATAAATATTTTTCCAACAATTTTTTCCTGCATATAACAGGTGACAAATTAATGTTTGGCAAAATATTGTTAATTAATGATGTAGATCGATAGACGCTTTGAAAAAACAATAAATGCCGTTTCACCAATATTTTATCTTATACCAATAAAAAGTTATGGCGAAAAAACGAAAAGATTCGCCTTTTTGGTATGACAAGATTTTCAATTTTTCAAATTCGCCCTTTGGGTTTTGTCTTTTGTGGCTAGAAATATCCAACAAAATGACACGCGATTTTGGCACAGAGTACTTGAGGATAAACTACATTAAAAAATGTAAAAAAAACGCAAATGTCAAAAATTGCACATGGCATGATAGAGGAGATATATATTTTAAAATCCTGGAAATTCATTTATGTTACTTGTAACATTTTTTATTAAGAACTGTTTTAGGTCAGTTTTACCCCTACAACGGACATGTTTTATACGACTTTTTCGTGTCTTTTGTACGCAGTATTCAGCTTCTTATTAAATTCTGCTTTTCATATACATAATGCTATTTCAATTATCAGCTGACACTTAGTGTTATTATAAACTCCAAAATGGTAACTGACATCTCTAAAATATTTCCAACAAAACTTTCATCTTTGAAATGATGTCTTCATTTAATACTTAGCAAATGTTTGTTGTTACAAACATTTGTCATCTAGCATTAATGCCACTCACAAACTGCCTAAATGTTACCATATTTTATTTTTTAATAGATAAGCCACAAGTTCTTCCGTACGCGTGCTTCTTTCCCTACGTTTTTTCACCTCAAACACGCCGCGTCGTTTCGTTCTACGTCTGATACGGCTTTCCGATCGACCAACCGACCGGCCGGCCGGCACATTGCACCCATTGCAACCATGTGCAACTGCATTAAAATGGGTCAATTTATGCGCCGTCAAATACGCATGCGTGTCTCTTATCTGTTTCCCATAAATTACCGCATATAGTTGCCACCACTCAGGTCTTTTTCGCTGCTGCTTCTTCATCTTTTTAACATATAGCATGCGGCAAGACCAGAGAGCCTTTGCCTTATCTATGTTGTGGCATGAATTTACACAGCACCTTCCAATACGCAAAATGTGAAACTTATTACAAGGACAGACACGAACCGACAGACAGACAGACAGACAAGTCACACATCCAAGTCCAAACTATGTATAGTATTAGACCGTGCTATGTTTGTGCTGTATTTTGAAAATTATGTGAAATTGTTTTTATTTTTATTATTTCCGTAATCATTTCATGTCCAAATCAAATGAATTGTATTGGTCTGTATTCTTCTTCGGCTGAGGTTTATAGTGTCTCAATTAAAAAAAATAAAAACTTTATTTTGATGCCTCCATTAGAGCGACCTCTGAGATTTATGATGGCCACTTGTTAGTGCTTGATCTGATACAAAGTATTTACTTTTTTTCTACATTATAATAGTATAAATTATAGTTTAATATATGATTTATACTTGTAACAAGCACATATTTCAATTGCCTTATCAACATACAATAAAATTCATGTAATTTTGGTTTAACTTGAGGTTAAACTTTGTGTTTTTATTTTAGTTTATAACTAAATAATTCTTTTAGTTTTTAGTAAGTTTTTGACAAGTAATAACTAATAATTCAAACATTTTACTTTCAAGTATATTGTTATTTGTCTTTAATAATTTCTAAACTTCTGGTTTTTCATTAATATGACCTTAGTTTAATTGATAATTTTTACTTTAAAGTATTTTAGTATTTACGACTTCCTTGTTAAAGTCACGAAAATATATTATTGATAAAAAATATTATTATTATTCGATCATTTCACGTCAGATCAATCAGAGTTTTGACAGCACCACCTCGAAAATCTATCATATTTTGTTGGCTAATTTTACTACTAAAAATCATGAAAACCACAAAATTTTAATATACTAGTAACTAATATAATTTTACAGTTGTACGTCCTTGAAAAAAAAAACACGAAAAATATAGAAATATAAAATTAAATACGTAATTAGTCAATTGGTTTACGGAATTCTTCGTCAACATTTATTCTCTGGACAATTATTTTGGAAAGTCAAGTCTAAAGCTTGAATCATACACACAGAATAGAGATTTGCTGCGCCAACCAACTCTTTGCTTTATCAAATTGTTCGGTGCTCTCAACCGCTTAGTCGGTTGTTATTGTCAAAATAAAAAGTGTTGTAGCTTGTACTGCAACCAACTTCGAACTGTTTTAGAACAATTAATACAGATTTCGAACCATTAGGAGTGTATATAGACTAATATTTGAAGTGTATGGCAGTTCTGCCAGAACATTTGTAAACCATTCGATTTAACCGAATGAAGTTAGTTGGTACAACTTGATGTATGTTTTTGATGATCGAATCGTCGACGAAAATTAATGCAATTTGTCTTATACTTTTTAAATTTTTATTCTTTAACTGTTCCTATTCATACAAATTTTCGTCAATAGCAATTTCATTCTCATTTCGTCGTTGTAGTGCGAAAAGTCACCAAATACATTTTCAAAATTCCAAATATTCATTTACAAAAATCTTTATATTTCTGTCAATTTTTAATCGATTTTATCTTATCACATGATAAGAAAATGTAAATCTATCAATTGATATTTCAACTTCAAAAATGCATCAATTACTTTTTATGATATTAATCAACAAACTCGAAATTTCAGTTTTTCATAAAAATGTATTTGCTTTTTTCCACCCTAATTCTTTCCAGTCATAAGAGAGTTCATCAACAATTCACTTACAATTCATCAACAATTCAACAGAGACACGGAAATTCCTCATGAATACTTCCCTGCACAATTCTTTTTGGAAAGTTAATCCTCAGATAATTATTATCATATTTGACAGTTGAATAACTTGCCTGAATAAATATTTAACCGTCCGTAATTCTTCCCAAAGACGAGACAATACTTCATCAATTCTTCCCTAGATTAATCTTTGCGAATAACTAATTCTCAGTCATTTTTGTATAAATATAAAACATTTCTTCATCAATTCTTCCCAGCACAATTCTTTTCGGAATGTTAATTCACAGTTAATTATTTTCAGTCATAAGCAATTTTTCTCTGGGCAATTCTTTTCCGAAAACTAATTCTTAGAATTTTTTTCCAGAAATAAAGCAATTCTTCATCAATCTTAAACAAGAATTCTTCATCAATTATATTTTTTTCGAAAGTTAAATCTCAGATAATTCTTTCCAGACACAAGAAAATTCATCATCAGTTCTTCCCTGAATCAGCAATTCTTTTCGAAATGTTCCAAATACAAAACAGTTTTTCACCAATTATTTCCTGGACAATTCTTTTCTAAAAGCTAATCCTCAGATAATTCATTCCATGCGCAAGGCATCGAAGTAGGCATTTACGATCGGAACAAGTCTGACTCCGGATTGTTACAATAGTTCTCAAGACTGTGTCAAGACTGGAATGATAACTATGGCTTGTAGTTCATGTTTATACCAAGACTTCTTTACCAAAATGGGACCAAGGCTTAAACCCCAGGATTGTACCAAGCCTTGTGCCTCAGATCAATGACCCAGACTTGCGACAAAACTTGTAATAGGTCTGAAGCTTCAAGCTATTGCCCATCTGTCATGACCAATGCATTGATTCTTCATGTAATTGCTTTAAATCGTTACGGGATGAAAAGTTGTCCAGACGAAATTAAGATTTTTCATCAACGGTTTTGATAATTTGATACTTTTTTATTTGTATCAATAATGTATCAGCGTTTTGACTTGGTATGCCGAGGCCTGTGTAGAGTCTGAGAATGACTATGGCCTATATCTAACATAAACTAACAAGACCTATTTGTCCAACATGTCCTGTGTCTAGCATGATATATCAAGGTCTGTGCGGAGTCTAACTTAAACTACTTATCAGGGCCTGTGTAAATTCTAGAGCTACGAGTGTGTCAGTCCTGTGTCTGTACCGATATACTGCGCCTTGGTAGTCGAGCTTGTAACAAGCCTGGCAATGAATTCCTGCTTCATCATTTCCTGTTATTCATCAATTCTTAAACATTTATTTTTGGAATATTAATTTTTTTCAGATAATTCTTTTCGTACACAATAGAGTTGTCTGTCAATTTTCATTTAGGAAATTTTCAATTTACGAAAGTTTAGTAATTTATTCGTAAAATGTGAAGCTTATTCCTCAAATATGTTATTATTTCGTAAAAAAAATTATAATACATTCGAAATATTTGTAATTTTGTTATTGTTTTAATTTTAATTTATTTAATTTAATTTATTTGTAATATATACGAATCGTTCTTAAATATTAAAAAAAAAAGTAGAAAAATATTATACGAATTATTCGTGTATTTTACGAAATTAAAAAATTCAAAAAAATATTTTGTAAAATGTCCTTGAAATTACTTTGAGTGTCGATGTTTCCTAAAATACATTAATTGTAAATGAAACATATATTGAAATTATCCAAAACTAGTCTGGGACCTGACGAATCTCAATAACATTTTGTTGAAAGACTTTTTAAAGGAAATCAGCATTTGGTATTTGAAAATAAATCAGATATGAGTGGTATTTTGCGTTTTTGATTTCTTAAAAAAATATGCCCAGGGCATACACAATTCAAAAAGAATTTTTAAAATAATTAATAGTCGAACTAAAATTTCAATATAACATTGAATGTACAGTGACAACAAATGCAAATAATTTCAGGAACTAGGCCGTCTATGTTTTCTGGAATAATAGAAACATTTTCTGAGTCCTGAATGAGTTCTACTTTGAAGTCAAGAATTGCGGTTAAATATGTCTATTAGTCAAAGAATGTTGTGGTATGGAAAAAGAGTAAGTTCTTATCCAAGTAACGACGGCTCGACAATTGCCAGACACTTTTGTGGCAAATGTGTAGCTTATAAGTTACCTCTAACACCAGTGTTGCAAACTGGTATTTTTTAGTTGCAAAGCGGTGGCTAAGAACATGTTTGGAACATACGCAATAATATGTCACAATGCTGTGATATATAAGTCATACATTCTGATAATGGAATATATACGATAATGGGCGGAGCTAAATGGGTGGCAAATATGTATATTTCGCATGATTTGGAACAAACACTTTAATGGCAATTGTGTGGCTACCACAAAGTGGTTACTTGGATATTGTACTAAAATTCTTTAAATAAATTGCAAAATAAGAATGAATTCAAAATTTATAATAAATTTATTAAAAAAATGGCGAAAAGCAATATATAAAAGTCAGATTTAGAATTTTAGACGCATTTTCCCACTTTTTGGAAACGAAGATTTAAATAATTTTTAGTTCGGAACCCTAATTAAAACCTTGCAATAAATTCAATATTAAACATTGTTTATGCCGTTAGTGGTATGCGCAAAAAAAGCTCTATAAGTCTTGGCTTTGTCACTATAAATTTATTTTTCTAATCAATTATAGATGCGAGAGCCCGGCAAAATATGCGATCGGTTGGACGGTCGGTCGGTGCGCTTTGCTGTGGCGGGCAACTTGAAAGCGACGCGTGCGCGATCGTTACTAGTTATTAATATGAAAAATGTAAAGCTTATGTTGGATTAAAGTTGTAGTTTTTTTTTCCGAGAGATTTAAAAGACTTAATTTAGTTAGTATTTAGTTTGTGCATGTTTCGGCCAAATTAAGAGCATTAACGCTTTAGACCATTTGGAGGTATGTGGCGGTTTTAAACGATTTAGGCGGTAAATTGTAGTATAAATGTTTAATTTAAAATAAAGCAACTTTTAACTGATTTAGTGAAGAACTTAAAATATTTAAAAACATTGAAATTTCTTTAGTTTAATATTAACTGAAGGTTATATATTGAAATTTACTTTGATTTACTTTTTAAAAATTGAATTTGTTTTTTTATTTAAATATGCTATCGCTAATTATAACCGCTTGCAATTTATTTTTGAAAAATTTTAACATTTTTCGTCACTCCCAGGCAAAAATGGCCAACGTGGGAATACCAGTCAGTCGACTGACTGACTTGATAGGTCGGTCGATCGGTCGACGGTCTGTCGGTGCTACGCCCCACTTGTCCACCAACACTACACAAATAGCAGCTCAAAAAAAAAAACAACCATATTAAATAAAATTTATAGAAAGACATAAAAAAAATTGAACCAACAGTAACCAATAATAATGAGCACGATATCCCAGCAAACCATGTTGCATGCTGCAATGCAATGCAACGCATAACTTTGGCGATCTTGGAGATCGCAGCAGCAAAAAAATGCACGCGATGCATTGAACCGCAAATCGAATGACTGAAGAATGAGAAATGCGATTGATCGTCGCTGCACCGCAGAGATCGATTACAACGAGTTTACACGCAAAAGCACACACAACAAAATGTTTTAAACTTTCTCATAAAAAATGAAATAAACTTTAATAATTTTGTATGCTTGGGGTGTGTGCGAATTCGACAAAATTGCTGACTATACTAAAATTGGTCGGTAATGTAGTGTTACCCTTTTCAATTTTGGAAGTTTTCGAGCAGATTAAATTGGATGACAGCAAACAGATATATGATAATCAATTGATTATGAACTTTAACAATTGCTGGTTACCGAATGACGATCGAATGAAAAGCTATTCAATTTAGTCGAATTCGCACACACCCCAAGCATACAAAAATCATATTGCTTTATCGATATTCGACACAATTTAGGCAATTTAGGGAGTGTGCGAATTTGACTAAATTTCTGACTAAACTAAATTGAACGGCTTTTCATTCGAAACCGATAATTGTTAAAGTCCATAATCAATCGATTATCTTAGGTCTGTTTATCGTCTTCCAATTTAGTTTAATTTAGTATTCTCAAAAAGTTGCTATTTTGAAAAGTCGAACACTGCATTACCGAAAAATTTTAGTTTAGTCAGCAATTTAGTCGAATTCGCACACACCCTTAGTCTTTATTCGCACAGTCCTCTAATATGTATCATAAAACCAAATTGTGATATTTAAAATCCAAATCTTATTGAATTCCAGCTCCATTTATTCAAACACATGAGGAAACGAAACGAATTCGACTAAATTGAACGAGTTTTCAGCGTTTCGTGCGAATTCTACTAAATTTCTGACTAAACTGAATTTTGTCGGTAATGCAGTGTTTACTTTTCAATCGAAATGTTAGTAGTATAGTCAAATTCCCACACATCCTTAGTATATCTTCCTAATTCAGGAAATATTGTGTTTTGAGGTCTTCCGTTTTGAAATTGAAAATACAGTAAATTTTAGAAAATCACTCAAAAATATTAATTTTAAAACGAAAACGAATTCGTCAACAAAGCATCAGAAATTCCAGTGACAGAATTTTTCTTGTTCATTTCGTGGTCTTTTTTGATTTATTTAATTCAAAAATATGCTGAGACTGGACTTTTTTTGCAAATTTGAATATGGAATTAGACAAATTTTCAAATTGAAATGATAAAATGGATAATAAATCGAATTTGAATTAAAATCACTAATGATTCATACAGCCTGACCAATAAATGACATAAAGTCGACGAAATAAAGTCGACTTTTAAAATAGTATCAGCTTTTTGACAAATAAATAGATGAGAAAATTGTCGAAAAAGCTGATACTATTTTAAAAGTCGACTTTATTTCGTTTATTGGTTAGGCTGATTGTATTTTTTATTTTGTAATAGTCCGGATATAGAGTTATTTGAATTCTTCTACATATTTTGAAATTTAAAATCCAGTGAAGATTGGAAAATGTTTATTTATTTGTGATGTCTTTAAATTTCAAATGACACAAATGATATTGAAAGTGAAATGCAGATGAGGAAAAGCATAGTTTTTAACATTCTAATTTTTAAAATATCTCTTACATTACATTTTTTTTTTTTGAAAATATACGATATTTGAACATTTATCACATCAATAACGCAATATTTTTGTAGAAATCTCGAACTTTGATCATTTTTTCTACGATATCGTTCGTTTTTTTAAATTTTCTGGTATCGAGAAAACTCCGAAAACTTTTACGTTCGATATTGCTTTGAGAATGTGTCCGATATCGTGTGAATTCTCTATCCCCAGTCTGCCATGTCTCGGAGACCTTCGATGCCTCGATGCTTTCTCGCATAACTCTGATAAAAAAGTTAAAAACATTCAAATATTTTGACATACATTTGATACAATAATTAAACGTTTATCAAATCGATATCGCAATATTTTTCGCAGCAATCTCGAAATTAGATCATTTTTTCTTCGATATCGTTCCCATTTCGAAAAATGTCTCGTATCGAGAAAACTCCGACAAAACGTTTCGATGTCTACCTACCATGTAGGTCCAATTTGACGCTCGAAATTGTTACAAGAACGGGTCCGATATCGTGTGATTTCTCCATCTACTCGAATTGATCTTGTAACGATCTCGTAACGATCTCGTAACGATATCGAAACGAATGGCATAATGGACATAATGTGATTTAGAATTCAAATTTATTGGACTTAAATTTAACGTATTTGGTTTCTTAATTTTTTTTTTTAAGAAAATTAAAGCGATCGAAAATCGAGACCAAAATTTTGTATCTCAACGAAATAACCCAGTCTGTCATGTTTCGGAGACCTTCGATACCTTGAAGCTTTCTCGAATAACTTCAATAAAAAATTTCGATCTCGTTGCTTTCTCGATTCTACTTTTTAAGAATTTTCGTTTATTCTAATTCTTTGACAAGATACGATAGTTAAACATTTATCAAACCGATATCGCAATATTTTTCGCAGCAATCTCGAATTTTGATCATTTTTTTCTTCGATAACGTTTCGATTTGAAAAAGTTTCTCGTACCGAGAAAACTCCGACAGAACGTTCCGATATCTACCTACCATCTAGGTCCAATTTGACGATCGATATCGTTACGAGAACGGGTCCGATATCGTGTGATTTCTCCATCTACTCGCATTGATCTCGTAACGATATCGATACGAATGGCATACTGGGAAATAGTGAGATATTTATTGTAAATTTCAATATATAAGAACTGTACTATGTACTACAATTATAATAGTAAAAGTATAATTAAAAATACTAAAAGCATTGAATGACCTATAAATTTTCAAAAATATATTTCAAAATCAAATTAATTTCAAGTTAAATAACGAATAAATATGGGAATATATACACCCAACACTTCAAAGGAAAAAGAAGGTCAACAGGTTCACATTTGTGTTTATATATTACAATTTAAAACTGAGACAATTCATAGATTACGACTTAAAGATGACTTATAAAATGTACATTTAATGAGTAGATAAGTGACGATTTTTTTTTGTATTTGTGCAATATTTTATATTGTCAGTGATTAGTGCGTTGAATTGTTATGATTTTTTTTAACGCGATTAATTGTTATTATTAAAAAATATAAAAAAAAATACAAAAAGCAACTTTATTGAATTTCTAGAAATTTTAGATAAAATTTATTTCCAGATGTTATATTTTACATTTAGTCACAATAACGCACATTTTATCAAATGAATCAGTGAAATATTTTTATAATTATTTTATACTAAATAAATGAACATTGATTTAAGTATGTAATGCTTGGGGTAATAAAGATACAAATATGTATATGTTTGTTTCAAATATAAGATTTTTTAAATATACATTATATATATTTTATATATATTATATATATTTTTGCAAATATTTCGCAATTTTGAAAATGTTTGTAGATACTAAAATACTCTTAGTTAGTAAATGTTTATTTCTAAAAACATGCTGCAACTATATTTTTAAATGTATGCCTTGCAGTAAGTATGCAAACATAAAATATGATCGCATCAATTGACGTCAATATTGGACTAAGCAATATGAAATTGTCTGATATTAGTTAACTTTATTAGCAACTATATTTTAAAATGTATGACTTGCAGCAATTATGTAAACATAAAATATGATCGCATCAATTGATGTCAATATTGGACTACGCAATATGAAATTGTCTGATATTACTTAATATAATGTTTATTTCTAAAAACATGATGCAACTATATATTTAAATGTATGCCTTGCAGCAAGTATGCAAACATAAAATATGATCGCTTCAATTGATGTCAATATTGAACTAAGCAATAGGAAATTGTCTGATATATAAAAATGTTGTTAAGCAATAAGTTAAAGATGAGTAAATATGGTAGTGGTAACTAAAACAATATATAAAATTTCTTAAAATATGATTGCTACAACTATTATAGTTTTTTAGTTTTATTTCACATAACTCAGAACATATATACGTCAAACTTATTTTGTAATTGTAAAAAAGAAGAAATATTTGGGGCAAACATTTTTCAAATATATTTAGAATAATAATTGTTATTATAAACATAGCATTGTAATAATATTTGTGACAACCAACTCATTTTCAACGCATTGTTATTATTGACAAAAATTCAAATATATTTCTTATTTTCTCTCTGTATTTATGAGACTTATCACATATTTTATGCTTTGAGTGCTTTGATGTTTTGACATGAGAAGAAAGCATTGAACGCCGCACAGATTTTACATTGATTTGTTGCGGTTTTGTGCGGTTGCGTAGCATTTCAAAAATTCCAATTCATGAGATATCGCCATGCAAAACATGGATACATCAGCCTGCTGCTGGCAGGCATAAAAGTGCGGCAAATAACTGGATTTATGTTTGACGCTGTGCTATTTGCCAGTTTTAATGTTAATTATAGCAAACGATCACAATGCATGGCAATTAACTGTGTGCAAATTAATAAAAATTAATAATCGAAAAAAAATTACTATGAATTATTGGCATTGTAAAAACGTAATTTTTTATTGTATCTGCTTCTGCGCTCGCGATTGGCATTTGCGTTATAAATGCAAAAATAATTAACAACAATTTAAAAACATATTAAATACATCAATATAATTATTGTGTTCAGCATATGTTGCATATTTGGCTTTTTTTTTCTTTTCTGCAACCTTCAGCTCTTAGCAATTATTTTATTTAATTGTTTTTGCAAAATATCCAGTTGTTTCACTCTTTCAATTGACGGTCATTTAATTAAGCAAATACTTTATAGTGTGGTTGTTGTTAATTCAAAACCCTCCTTCAATCCCGCCGGGCGTAACTTGTAGCTAATTTCAACGATATTTACCACTTATTTGACAGCACGATCAACTCGATCATCATCATCATCATCACTGGCATCAACGCACAGTGTGCGGAAACGCTTTTAAACCGGGTGAAATTCAGTATTTTCGGAACTACTCAACCGAATTTAAAAAATTTTAAATTTGGTGTTATTATGATAGTTAGATTATCAAAATTATAGTCGGTCTAGGCCGACTATAAATACCCTACACATATATGTGGTTACCATTCAAAGTGGTATATTGGTCACCAGGTTATACGAATCCTGAAAATAATTACAAACTTTCAATCGCTGAAGAATTTCCATTCATTTGATGCCCATATTTACAAATGGGTAGGTGTACCGAATTTGGACTTTTTTTTTTTTTGGAACCACAAGTCGTATCGGCGGAAAACACCATTTTCATGTATTTGAGCATGATTTCAATATATATTTGACCAAAAAAGTTTACCTAAGATCTGTAGATGTAAATTTAATAAGAGGTATTTTTCAATATAAATGGTCAGATTACAGGTCACAATGGTCCGATTTCGCCAATTTCGCATATACAGCGAAATTATTAGTTTCATTTATCTAATTCTTCAATTGTTTAAGTAGTAGGGATTTCAACAGACAGACAGACGGACGGACAGACATACGGACTGACGGACATCGCTAAATCGACTCAGAAGATCATGCTGATCAAGAATATATACACCTTTCCATACCGGAGATGCTTCCTTCTGGGTGTTACAAACGGCGTACCAAACTGAATATACCCTTTCACTCTTAGTGCAGGGTATAAAAATTTAAAAAGTGTTATACAGAGAAAATTTGAGAGTACTTTTTTAAAGCTTTTCACTAACAAAAGACTTTTAAAAATCGGATAACTTATGGATTTTTTACAATTTTTTAAAAAATTTTCTTGAAAAAAAATTTCAACTTTACTGATTTTTATCTCCATAACCATTAAAGATACAAACTCTAGTTTCAAAACTTAAGTTCTATCAAATTTTCTCTGTATAACACTTTTTAAATTTTTTAAATCTGTTGAGTGGTTTTGAAAATACTGAATTTCACCCGATTTAAGAGCGCTTCCGCATACTGTGCAACGGCATCATTGGCATCAACAGCATCATTGGCAACATCTAGCATCATCTGGCATCATCTGCAGGTAGCCAGGGTTTGCTGTTAATTATCGGCAGCAAATGGATTTTCTAAGTTTTTCGAAAAATATTTCGTTTATTTACTTAGCAGATTTAGCTGCCGATGATCGTGATAATGCTGACGTCGCATTAATTGATTGTTGAAGTATTTCAAGATAAATATTGTTTGTCTTAAATGTGCGCTTTGAATGTAGTTATGGCGTGTGGTTATAAAAATGTCAGTGATGCCATATGCAGATTTTTTGTATTTTTTTCAATATCTATTTAATAACGTAATTTATATATGAATTTATAATTTTTATGTTTGTTTGCTAGATATGCAAAATAATATTGTCATAATTTAAAATTAATTAATTTATGATTTATGTATCTGTTTATAATTTTACAAATGTTCAAACAATCATTTTTGTTTATAATTACTTAATTTTATGATTTATGCTTGCAATATATACATTTTGATTAATATGTTTAAAAATATAAACAATAAATTTTACTTTGATGAATAAAAAACTCAAATTATTATATTTTTTAATAATCATGCTATATTCTGTACATTCAGATAACTATGAAATAATTATTAGAATTTTTATATTTGAGTACATCAAGTTTTTATGTTTGCTGCAATGATGTAACATGATTGAAGCAATAATGTCGAGTGTGTAACACATTGAGCTCATGTATATTTCGCTCTTGTATCATTCGTTTCTGAATGTTCTAATCATTGACATGATTAATACAAGTGCAACGTAGTTATTGCATGATTGCAGTAATCATTATTACCTAAAGCACTTTAGGTAATAATTTCAAAAAAACATACAATTCAATTTCCAAATATTTTGAGTTTCATTTCGTAAATTAATCTTCATTATATCGAATTCAAAAATTATCGTCAAATAGTTTGTAGGGATGTATCATAAAATTAATAGTTGTATTACTAAGTCCCAGTTTTTCAGTCACGTTTTCAAATTTAACGTAGATTAAACTGGATGTAATTTTTTACATTGTCAATATATCACAAATATTTTAATATTATATTAACTGATTACTAATTGTCTTTCTGTCTGTAAAATTTAACGACATTGGGTCGATTTGATCAGGAACTATAGTGGCTTTAACTTTAAACTTTAAACTTTCACTGGAAACCTCAAACTAAGTATTTCATGAAATATAGCTCCTGAGTGGGTAAAACATAGGGTAAAAGACAATGGTTGTAGTGCTTATGCTATAACTATATTGAAACAATATAATAACGTTAGATAATGGAAATAGTGGATGAAATATCATAAATTTAATAGCATCGAAAAGAAACATGTCAATAGTAAGCATTTCATAATGTTTAATAGTATACAAATCATTCAAATAATAGTACGCATATCAAAATAATGCCATATTTATCTCCAGTTAAGTTTTTCAATTCCATATATTCTATTGGTAACTCTAAGTTAAAGTGACAGTTAGTGCTTAACCGAAGATGGTGAAAACGGCCCTTAATAGTTTACAAAGAAAAAAAGAGATGTACCATTAATTATTTAATAGGGCGTATTCTTCAGTATGAGTTTTATTTCACTAGAATGATTTTTGGTGCTTCCCAAACAAATACTCAAATAAAATTTGCCGATTTGAATTCTTTATGAATTATTACTTATATATTTTATATTATATTACAATAATATTAATTAATCAAATTTCTGATAAAATTAATTTAACAAAAATGTTAAATACTTATTAATGATTGTAAATAAAACATACTTCTAATTATTAGTCATAAAAACACAATCACATTATGTTGCAAGTATTTCATTAGAATTTTACAGTTGTTTACTTAAGATATTAAACAATCGAATTGTTATTCTTCAGAATGAGGTGTGAATTGTTTTCACACACACGACCAATCAGTATAATTCAGAATAGACCAATTTATTTCAACAAAACTTTATAAAACTGAGTGGTACATGTGAAGCGAGCAGGAAGGAGATCTCGATCTACAGATCTTTCCTACGTTCGTTCTTTCTTTCTGCTATATGTTGTCAGCAAGATCGCCTAAGCAAATATTTTGCGTATTCATTAAAAATGATGTTTTTTCAAGAATGTATATTGTAAAGTACTCCGCTGATGTGATGCGTGTGTGTAAAATGAAGCGCTGGACTTCCGGTGCAACAAAGCAACAGATGTAACCATATTACAATAATATTGTTAAAATAACAAATATTCAGTCAGTCAGCCAATCAGTCTGTCTTTCTCATGTGTTTGGCATATTTAGAGCACTTATTGCATAAGCCAGAGATACAGACATGAAAATTGAATGCGATCGCGCGTTTTTGATTGATTGTTTTCGATCGCACGATGATCGCGCCATATGTAGGTATCGCACGCATATCGTTTACACTATGTGTGGTAACCGGATCGATCGTTCGAGTGAGTGAGTGACCTTAAGCTGTGGTTGAAAAATATTTGCATAAATATAGAGATATTTCAAAATGGCAACTGTTTAAATTTTTAAAACGTTTAATGTTCGTTTTAAGGATCGGATGCTGCTGGGTTTATTTATTATGCGCACTAGCCAAACAACATGTGTTTGAAATGCATGTTTTTAAAAATAATTTTTTTTGAAAGATAAAATATGCACAAATTAATACAAGAAATACACAACAGCAATGTGACGAAAAGCATTTGGGCGTAGCAAACAAGATGCCTGCCTGTCGCCTGCCGCTTTCCGCCTGCAGCAAGATCACCGAAAATCGTAGTCGTTGCATTTTAATGATATGCCGTACGCCACGCATGTGGGAAAACAACTGCACCCAGCCGTCGTCGAAAAATTGGGTTTATTTTTTAATATCTTCTGAAAGTTTCGGCAAAAGGGTAACACGTCGCGCGCGCATGCGCCACAGTGATCTTGCAGCGTAGGTTGTTTTGCTTGATCAGCAAGACGGTTGTGTATAAATTTATGAATAAATTTAATAAGATACACCATAGTGTTTTTGAAAACACTTAGCACAATTAGCAATTTCGCAGTAATTGCAATTATCACACGTTTATTGTCACTGATCTTTAGTTTTTTATACCCTACACTAAGAGTGAAAGGGTATATTCAGTTTGGTACGCCGTTTGTAACACCCAGAAGGAAGCATCTCCGGTATGGAAAAGTATATATATTCTTGATCAGCATGACCTCCTGAGTCGATTTAGCGATGTCCGTCTGTCCGTCTGTCTGTCTGTCCGTCTGTCTGTCCGTCTGTCTGTCTGTTGAAATCCCTAAGACTTTTAAAATTGAAGAGCTAGATAAATGAAACTTATAACTTAGATTACTAATATACCTACGCTGTATGTGCGAAAATCGGGCGAGATCGGTCCATTGTGACCTATGATCCGACCACTTATGTTCAAATACCTCATATAAAATTTACATATACAGATCAATTTTACTGTATACGTGCTTAGGTAAACTTTTTTGGTCAAATATGTATTGACATCATGCTCAAATACATGATAATAATGTTTTCCGGCGAAAAGACTTGTGGTTCACCAAAAAAGAAATCGATATTCGGTACACCTACCCATATGTAAATATGGGTATCAAATGAATGGAAATTCTTCAGCGATTGAATGTTTGTAGTTATTTTCAGGATTCGTATACCCTGGTGACCTATATATAACTTTGAATGGTAACCACACATATGTGTAGGGTATTTATAGTCGGCTTAGACCGACTATAATTTTGATAATCCGAACTATCATAATTACACCTACTTTAAAATTTCCCATGTGATCTAACCTTCCCAACTGGTTTTTATGTTTTATTAGTTTTATAACAGGGATTGAAAATGTAAATGATATTGGTTTCATTTTTAAAACCAAAATTCCCTAGTAGAAATTTGAATAAATTCATATTGTGGAAGTGACATTGATTTTTTTTCCTTGTATAGATTTTTTCTATAACCCGATAAGTTATATGATCTGTCCATAATTATGTCCACTTTCTTTATGTCACAATTTCTATGTTAAATTCCTACTACATAGTAATAAACAATATATAACAGAAATCATTTTTAAAGATTTTCGTAAACGATCAATTACGGCCCTACACAGAAAAAATAATCAACGTAAATATAGCTAGCGATATTAATTGCATTCATTAATCAATCCAGCAATGAAATTCACTAATTTAAATCAGCAATTCCGTTTGTCAATATGAATATTAGTACGTCAATACAGCAAATTAATTAGTCAGCGCAGTTTCAGCAATTATATTTGCTAAAACTGCGCCGACTAAATTGTTCATATTAGCAAATGCAATTGCCTATATAATGAAGAATAGCAAATGTTTTCAACAAATTTAATTGTTGGATTGATTAATGAATGCAATTAATATAGGTTGCTATACATATTTACATCGATTATATTTTTCCGAAAATGTTTAAAAATGATTTCGGTTATATATCGTTTTTAAAACAAAAATGCAAATTTTATTTAAATCATTTTGTATATTTAATAGTAAAAAATAGAAATGTTTGGTTTATTGGTTTTTGAAAAAAAAAAAAATTAAAATTCATGCCATTGAAAATATGAACAAAAACTAACATTAATGTAAAAACTTAAATCGAAAATGTTACTTGGAACCGCTATACCGAAATCGTTTAGTTGCAAATGTTTAAATCATAATCGAAGCTGAACAATGAAATTGAAATCTTTATTCGTTTGGGTAAGAATTCTTGAATTATAGTTTATTTTATTTTATATTTTATACTTTATTTTATACTTTATTTTATACTTTATTTTGTACTTTAGTTTATATTTTATAGTTTATACTTTATTTAATACTTTATTTTATACGTTATTTTATACTTTAATTCATACTCTATTTTATACTTTATTTTGTACTTTAGTTTATACTTTATTTTATACTCTATTTTATACATTATTTTGTTCTTTAGTTTATACTTTATTTTATACTTTATTTTATACGTTATTTTATACTTTATTTCATACTCTATTTTAAACTTTATTTTATACTTTAATTTATACTTCATTTTAAGCATTATTTTTTACTTTATTTTATACTTTGTTTTATACATTATACTTTGTTTTATACATCATACTCTATTTTATATTTTATTTTGTTCTTTACCCAGTCTGCCATGTCTCGGAGACCTTCGATAAATCGAAGCTTTCTCGAATAACTTCGATAAAAAATTTCGATCTCGTTGCTTTCTCGATTCTACTTTTTAAGAATTTTCGTTCATTCTAATTCTTTGAAAATCTCGAATTTTGATCATTTTTTTCTTCGATATCGTTTCGATTTGAAAAAGTTTCTCGTACCGAAAAAACTCCGACAGAACGTTCCGATATCTACCTACCATCTAGGTCCAATTTGACGATCGATATCGTTACGAGAACGGGTCCGATATCGTGTGATTTCTCCATCTACTCGCATTGATCTCGTAACGATATCGGTACGAATGGCATACTGGGTAGTTTATACTTTATTTTATACGTTATTTTATATTTTAATTCATAATCTATTTTATACTTTATTTTGCACCTTAGTTTATATTTTATTTTATGCTCTATTTTATGCTCTATTTTATACTTTATTTTATACTTTATTTCATACGTAATTTTATACTTTAATTCATACTCTATTTTATACTTTATTTTATATTTCATGGTATACTTTATTTTATACCTTTTTCATACTTTATTTTATACTCTAATTTTATACTTTAATTTATACTTTGTTTTATACTTTATTCTATATTTATTTTGTACTATATTTTAAAATTTATATTGTACTTTATTTTACTCTATTTTATACTTTATTTTATACTTTAATTTTATACTTTATTTTATTCTTTATTTTATACTTTATTTTATAATAATAATAATAATAGTTTGGCGCTACAGTCCTGTATAGAACTTCGGCCGAGCTCTCTCACAATTTTGAGCTGAGCGTGTTATATTTGTACTCAAAGTGGTGGGACCTACAGTTTATTGCCGAATCCGAACGGCGGGTGAGAGCTTTTCATAGGCAATGTTTTTACTCTCGTAGGTTTGCCATTTACTGCCGAGAGGTAGCGCGGTATAGAAAAATGATTAATTACACTACCCAACACGATTTTTGGCTTAATTCTATATAATTATTTCTATAAATTTTGACTGCATACTCAGATTATATAACTATTTTTGAGAAAATTGCAATTGTAATTTTAAGCGGTTCTGACTTACTTATAAGAATGAAAAAATAAATTACTTTTGAAAAATAGTTTTACAAAAAACGTTGAACTCTTTTTTTTCTTTTAATAATCAAGACTAATTTTAATATACTAATGAATGCTAATATTTTAATGCGTTTTAAGATAATTGAATCTAAACTCAGAAATTTTTGATTTTTTTTTAGACAACTTTTTAATTTTTTTTTATCATTTATAATTTCCTGATACACTAGAAAATTATTTATGATTATTCAGAGAAGAGATCGCACTAATTATCAAAATTACAAATGAAATATATGTACGAAAAATCATTATCACTGATCTTGCGTCTGTGATATAATTAGTCAAATGAATTAAAAATTGAATTGAATTGAAATATATTTCATCGCTATCACTGATCTGGAAAATTGCGCAATTCGTAGTAAATATATTTAGATTTGCATCATTATTACTGACATTGAACTGATCTACTGTATTTTGCAATTTACAGCATATGTATGATAGTTTTACAATTTAATATAACATACGATGTATCACTGATCTAGGAATTGTATTACTTGGAAAAGTGTTATAATTATAGTAATTATAATTATATTATTGAAGCAAATTGAAATAATTATAAACATTAACTAATCTCACATATCATTGATATATTTATATACGAAAATCATTATAATTATCACAGATCTTGCGTTTGTTATATTCGATGTGCTGCTGTAATTGCTATCTTTTGAAAAAAAAAAACTGCTATAATTTTGCAAAATTATCAACTTTACCGCAATTATTATGTCACAATTATTATCACTTACGTTGGCGATCGTTAAAAAGATAAGTGTTATATCTCTGGAACGATCGCGTTCGCTCAGTTTCTTCAACTTTGCATGTTCTTGTGTTTCAGTTTTTGTTTTTAATGAAATCAGACATAAATAATTCAGTAAAATTTTGTACAGCAATGATCATGCAAGGCGCACATTATCATTTTATGCCAGAGCGATGATCATTAAAACAAAACAGCCAACCAACCAATAAAAAAAGAACCCATTCAATGCCATTTTATATGCTGAACACATAGTGACGCGCATGACACCCCAAAATTAATGCTGCATATGATGCTCATTCTTTCGTTCTAAATCTTGAACTTATTTTTTTAATGTTTTTTTTTTTAATATTTTAAATATTTATTTATTATCTTTTATTATTATGTTTAAGTACGAAAATGTTATTTTTGGCATTTTGACTCAAACCAAATTAATGTGGCATTTTTTAAGCTAAGTTATCGCCAAATTAATGTTGACACTATGTGCGATGATCACTTGCGGGTGATGGTTTTTATTTTTATTTTTTTTATATGCTACAAAACGGTTCACGTTCGGCATACGCAATGAGACCAGATTATGTGTCCAAGTCGCTGGCTAAACGAAGCAAACGAATTTTAATTGAAATTGAATTTGTGATGCCAAACGCAGATATGCCATGTTATCTGTGCTTATTTGGTTTTCTTCGAGACTGTAGTTCTTTCGAGATCCAGCTGAAAGTCAAGGACAAAGTTATGCGCAAAACAAATATATGAAATATATATTTTAAATTGAGCCCTATAAGCAGTGAAGAACGACCGAACGAAAAAACTAAACGAAAAAAGAAATCAGCATGACGCAAAATCCCGCTGAAAACTGCCAAAAATTCTTAATGATCTTCTACACTACTCGGTCAATTCTAAATGCGGGCAGACAACCCGCAAAACCCAGTTGGCCAGACACGTTTTGCAGATTAATTTTGAAATCATTGTGATTCGGGTTATAAAGCATGGCATACATTATCAACATTTGAAAATCATTATAATATTTTTTTCACAATCAGCTTGAGAAATGATGAACAAATTTAGAGATTTTAGAGTTGCATGCTGTGTTTGCGGATTCAATTGTGCTGCGGGGCATGAACGTGACATATTTTTTGTATAAAATCTTTAGAGCATTTTCAATTTTTTTTTTTTTTTTAGTTAAGCAATTTGATGATAATGATGTGATAGGAAAGTGGTCTATAATAAAATACAACAAATAGACCTATTTTGTAGGTACTTTAATGATAGTGATCTTCAGGTGTGAGAGATGTTTTTTTTTAGTTTGTTGTTTATTTTATATTTAATTTTATACCATATTTTATTAAATATATTATTTTTTACTTTATTTTATACTTTATTTTGTACTTTATGTTGCACTTTATTTAATTCATTATTTATTATTACGTCATTTCATAGAATTTTTTGTACTTTATTTTGTACTTTATTTTATACTTTTTTTTGTACTTTATTTTGTACTTTATGTTGTACTTTATAGTGTACTTTATTTTGAACTTTATTTTGTACTTTATTTTGTACTTTATTTTGTACTTTTTTTGTACTTTATTTTGTACTTTATTCTGTACTTTCTTTTTATACTTTATTTTGTACTTTATTTTGTACTTTATTTTATACTTTGTTTTGTACTTTATTTTATACTATATTTTAAACTTTATTTTGTACTTTATTTTGTACTTTATTTTGTACTTTATTTTGTACTATATTTTAAACTTTATTTTGCACTTTATTTTGTATTTTATTTTGTACCTTTTTTCGTACTTTATTTTGTACTTTCTTTTGTACTTTATTTTGTACTTTATTTTGTACTTTATTTTGTACTTTTTTCTGTACTTTATTTTCTACACTATTTTCTACTTATTTTCGACTCGAAATTAGAGACTTTCCATTTTCAAAATCGAGCATTATATTTTCGACTTTATTAAATTATTATATGGAATAATGAAATTAGTATTAAATCGAGTTGAGATTAGAGTTAAAATAAAAATTTCGATTAAAGGAATCCTGTTTTTCAAAAGCCTGTTTTCAAGATACCCCAAAAGTTATAAAATCTGGAGTTTGTGTTTTTAGAACTTGCTATAATTAAGTCAAACACTAGTCTCACCTAGGCAACATTAATTGGCAACATTTTTTTAATTGGGAATTGGCGCTGCCACCTAAAATATATGGTTTAATGCCGTGGCAAGCAACAAACCAAAAAGCGACAATAAATCGGGTTTGTTATGAGACGCCATGTTGATGATTGCTGACGTGGTTGCTACATAGATATTGTTGTTGTTGTTTTTGGTTGCCACTCACGACACTCACGCGGCCTTCACGCGGTCATCTCCAAAAGCAACAACAACAGCAGTAGCAGCAACACAGAAACATGGACTTGTTGGCGAACGATGTTGACGGAAATGTTTCGTTGTTGCTGTTGTTGGTGTGGAGCCACCAGGTAGATTGGAGGCTTCGTTGCTTGACAGCAGTTCGTAGGATAAACTTGCTTAGTTTATGAAGTTGCGCGAACGCATGCGCGGCACATGTTGCCTAAAAGAGTGAAAGAGAGATAGAGAGTGTCCCAAAGGCACTTAAAGTGTGCTTGAGTGAGTACGATAAATGTTTGGCAATGACGAAGGTCGTTTGAACAAATTTGCTGTGATTCTTTCTTTTTTTTTGTTTTTGCCCTCAGTCTGTGCAACGTGAGAGATTTATTTCTTCCTCTGTCTTAATTTTATTTTATTACTTAAATAAAAAAAATAAAAGCTACAGCAATATCTGAAAGTAAAAGAGCAAAAAACGAATACAAAAGATTGTCTCACAACAATGTTAATTGCTACAGTCCGTCTGCACATTCAGTTCCAGTGGCAGACAGCGCGCCGACCATGCATTGCAGCGAACTAAATGAAAACTTCATCATCGTAGTCATCATCCTCCTTACCGTCATCTGCAACATAATCATTTTTATTATTTTCACGTTTTCTCACAATTAAATTGATGCATTTACCTTCAGAATTGTCGCCATTGTGCCAATATGTGGGTCACATGATGGCCGCCATGATGGAGGTCTTCGCAACGGTGGCGTGTCGCGCCAAAAATTAAAAGCTAAATAAAAATGGTACAAATTTCGCAAAACACACAGGAATTTCGCGTAAAAGCAACGCATTCAGAAATGTCATGTTTTCGGTTTTTTTTTTGTAGTTGTTCGATTGTTGTGGTCAAATATTTGGCAATAACAGCAGGTAACAAATTTTATATTTTTATGGTTTTTGGATTTTGAGTTTTGTGAGAAATATTCTATCAAATGTCGCACCGAAAAAATTATGTTTTATATAAAACCAAGATTTGCTTTAATACACAAATATTTGCAAAACTTAGAACCAGGCACTAAAACCCTCTGGAATATCGGTTATGGTTCTTAGGTTTTTAAAATAGCGTTTCCGGTTAGTTTCCGGTTCCAGTCAAAAAATAAATGATATGTGTCATTGCTAGATTGATTAGTGAAAGCAATTAATATCGGTTGCTATATTTACGTCAATTATTCAAAAATTGCTTCTTAATAGAATAAAAATTTCCTTATTACAAGAAACTTGTTTTCTTAAAATTGCAAAATATTCCATATTATAAGCAAACTATTGTTCTCTATGCTACTTAAATTTTTTTTTATTATGAAGAAACCGTTTTGTTGAGCGTACCCTAATAAATTTATACTTGAAATAAGAACAAAACTTTACATGAAAAAACCTGTCCAATAAAATGATATGAAGTTTCTTATATCATGTTTTATATTTGTAAATTTGAAACAAAACAATATAAATTCAAATAAAAATGACATCACTTTGATGTAAAAGTAATAATAAATGTTGAAAATTTCAAGCAATAAAATTACAGAAACGATTGACCTACAGAACAACTTACAGAAGAACTATATAGAATAATAAAAAAAAAAAACATATAAATCTGAGAAGTGTGAAGCAATACAAGATATTTTAATTTATTAAATTTTCAAATGTCGACTATAACAAGACAAATCACTGTATTGATTTCTTTAGAACAAACACATAATTTATACAACAAACTAATTGAAATTTACACCATAAGGATAGAGCTGAACCTGAACGTATTTCAGTGATTCAAAGCTCCATACACAATTTCTTATGTTTTGGGGTCAATTTGAGTTATAAGATTTTGTTAACCTACTACAAAAAAGACGGAGTCAAGTATTATATTTGTTATATGCTACTAAGAGAATTTTTCACTTTACAAATAGTATTTAATATATATTTCAATATATCGAAACTGCAATACCACCTATTTACATTTTCGAATACCACTTAAAAAATCAATTTTACAAAAAATAAAAACTATTTTGAATTTCAATTTAAGTATGTCACTACTTATAATGGCATTTATCTAATTTACCCGATCAACATATCATTTAAAATCGGATTATAAGGCAATATTAGGTGTAATTATACCCTACACTAAGAGTGAAAGGATATATTCAGTTTGGTACGCCGTTTGTAACACCCAGAAGGAAGCATCTCCGGTATGGAAAAGTGCATATATTCTTGATCAGCATGTCCTCCTGAGTCGATTTAGCGATGTCCGTAAGTCTGTCTGTTGAAATCACGATTACAGAAAAACTAGAAAAGCTTAATAAATGAAACTCCTAATTTAGATTACTTATATATCTACGCTGTCTGTCAGTGAAAATGGGCATGACCAGTCCATTGTGACCTGTGAACTGACCACTTATGTTCAAATACCTCATATAAAACATACATCTACTGGTGAATTTTACTGTATACGTGTTCAGGTAAACTTTTTTTGGTCGAATATAGCATGAAGTCAATATATATTGACTTCATGCTCAAATACATGAAAATAATGTTCTCCGCCGAAACGACTTTTGTTTCCCAAAAAAAAAAAAATCGAAATTCGGTACACCTACCCATATGTAAATGTGGGTATCAAATGAATGTCAATTCATCAGCGATTGAAAGTTTGTAGTTATTTTTAGGATTCGTAAACCCTGGTGACCTATACTTTGAATGGTAACCACACATATGTGTAGGGTATTTATAGTCGGCTTAGACCGACTATAATTTTGATAATCCTAGCTATTATAATAACACCTACTATAAAATGTCCCTACTTTAAAATTTCCCATGTGATCTAACCTTCCCAACTGGTTTTCACTTGTAGTTAGGCGATTTTGCTGTATCGCCAACGATATACAGTTTATTGATTGTATTTTTGTTGTTGATTAGTAGACATTTGCCCGATGCACAATCTGGGAATTCTCGGGTTTTCTTCGTGTAAACCTTATTATTGTAAACATGCACATTTCCTTGTCATGCCCTTATCATGTTGGATTTCCATTTCAAAACAGTTAATAGTTTCGATCAGAACAACTTAATTTAAATCTCAGAAGGACTTTACAATAGTGAAATCGCCAGAAATCAGAAATTTGTGCTATTAGGGAAACCATGAATACATGACTAGATTATCATGTTTTTTTTATATAAAATGCAAAGATCAGCTCTTGTTGATCCTATCTTAATTTCCATTCTGGAAAAACTTTTTTCAATTTGTTAAAATTAAGGTTTTTATTTTTGGAGATTGTTTTTCATAATGAAAATGGGTCGGGCCGGTTTTACAGTACTAGTTTAAATCTATTTAACCTTTGTTTAATTAAACGTCTCATAAATTTAAACTACGTTTAACTTTGATAGCTGTTTTACAGTGAAAGTTTAAAATGAACTGAGTCATGTCGGATAAATATGGCATCCCTGCAAATGTCAACAAATTATCGAGTATTTCTCTCATTTGAAACAGCTGATAATTTTATGCAAACATTTTGTAAATCAAGACGTTGAAAATAGATTTAAGATTAATAAAATAAATGAAATATACAAATGATCGAGCAACCTCAGTACATGTGAAACAGAGAGTGTGGACGGACAGTTCAAAAAGAGTGCAACTCTCATTCTTGTGAATAGTATCTGTTAAATATATTAAGATTTTAAACGTAGTTTAAACGGCCAACGTAAGATGTTTAAACCGATTTTAAACGACGATTTAAAGACACTGTAAAACTGAATTCTGTGGTTAAACTGTTTAATCTACAAATCTAGTTAAACTATATCTGTAAAACCGGTTCTAAAACATCTATAGATCCTAATCAAAACTGCAGAATATCTTAAACTTTACAGACAGATTACATCTTGTTAAACTAAGTTTAATTTGAAAATGTGGCTGGGAAATATGATCTAAATAGATTAAACTTTTATAAACATTTACTATATTAAATTTGTAAACATTTTCTGGACACGGTCACACTCAGAGAAAAATCCAATTAAATTTGGTTAATATGACAATTATAGTATACAAAAAGTAAATATGTATTTAAAGTATTTAATAGTATTTTGTACTATTTAATGGTATTTACCCATTAAAATAATAATTTAATATCAAAAAACTATTGATTAACTATTAATTTTAAAAACTTTTTGTTTCCGTAAAATTATCATTTTATATGAAAATCAAAGTAAATTGACCAACTGTTTAGATATTTTTGAACTTCAATTGCGCTGTATACAAAAAAAAACATGCTGCATCCGGTGATGTGAAAATTGTGTTGCCCAGTATTTCGCGTGTTTTCCGATGTGGTCGAAGCAATGCATTTAACCAAACGGCCCAAGGGTCTTGACCACAATACGTGTGCATAACTGCTATGCTTAACTGTAGCTTTCTTTGGTAAAATGTTTTTGGTTTTTTCATCTGTTTTTCTACATTTTTGAAGTATGTATTGTTGGTACAGCCATAGTTATCCCTACATGGATTGTAGTTTGTAGTTGTTGGATTTACGCAACTTTCACAGTTGTTACCTTGTTTAACAGAGCCCCCTCAAGTGGTTTTTAATTAAGAAGAGGCAGACAAAAAATAAGTTTATCATTTCCTTCGCAAAGCAGTTGGAAGCTCATTTAAGAGCCGACCCTTTTTTTTATGATTATTATAGTTATAAGACTTTTTGTTGTTGCTGAGTCTTATCAGCGCGCGCAGCATCTTGAATCAAGCACGTTCGTATTGTAAAAAAAAGCTAACGAAGGTACTGACTGCAACACCAACGCATTTCGGCTCGAGCTGCATTTTTTATGAGTTTAGCGCACGCCGCCACGCTGCCTTTAAGCTGTGCCCAAGAGACCTCCTAAACTAAGCCTGCCAAAAATGGTATAACATGTGTTGGTGTTGCCAACAACAACAGAAAACTAGAGTTTGAAGTGGGTGTTGCCATAAATTAAAAAACCAGCAGAAGAAGCCGCAGCAGCAAAACATTTGAAAAGCACCTCAAGAACCTTTTTAATTTTAAAAAAGTGTTGCCACATTTAGTTACTGCTCCAGTTATTGTTTGCTGCAGCGCTTCTTCGTCTGCTCGATCTTTGACGATACTTTTGACAGCTGTCACTGTGAAGTGTACGACGCTTGACTTTGACAGCTGCTGCCTGACAGACGCATTTGCGTGGTTGTTGCCGCCTCTTCGTCTTCTACTTTTGCTTCATCTTCTACTTCTTCTAGTGCTTCTTTCTACTGGCACAGATTTGATAAATGTTTTTATTAGACCTGAGTGAATGTGGCTCAAAGTGGCTGCGGCATCATCAGCAGCAGCACGCATTAACGTTTGGTGCCGGCCCACGTTGACACCTGTGGGTCGGACGCACCGACCGATCGCGTGTTGTTGTGCATTGAACCCGCGCACTTTTTTTATGACCGGTATTTAAAAAAAAAACACCACACAAATAGCCACAACTTACACCCAAAATACAGCAAAAGTTACAAAAAACACTAAAAGATACAGCTTTGTATACTCTGTGCAGCTTAAGATACATCGATAGATACTTTTTACACCTACAGCTACAACGACAGTTACTTCCACATACAATCTCTAAAAACAGCGCCGCCGCAATCGCGTGCGCGCATCTGCTTAATTAAAGACGCATTATTTAAAACTTCATTTTATCGGCGACTCTGTGTAAAACTTAAATCGTTTTGTTGTGGGCTCAATTATGTGTCCCAAAGTATGAAGTTCGAGATCTGGCAGCACCGACTGCCAAGTGAAAACTACGCAGCGGCACTGTTGCGCTTCAGGGGTGACCTGCGGGCGGCGGACGGCGCAGATCCGCTTTGTGAGCATCATCGAAAAGCAAAAGTTGTTGTTTTCTTTCATTTATTTAATTTTTTTTTTATTATTATTGTGGGTCGTGTTTACATTGTTGTTGGTGCTGTTGCAATTGCCATTGGCACGTGCTGGTTTTTGGTTGCCTGCTAGGAAAGTGAAAAAGTCATAGTGGAAATTAAAAAAAAAAAAATCGAATTTTTTGACAAATTTCATATAGATTATATTGTCAAAAAGCTGGTTTTTAATTTAAAGTTACTTTAAATTGTCTATGATTATGCGCCATAATGAATAGAAAACAAATTAGTTGAGCAATAGGTCACATATCGTCACTGTCATGCCAAAGGGGCGAATGTTTTAATTTTAAAGTTTGAAGTGCTTTAAAAATTAGCAAAATTTATTTTTGTTTCAATTTTTTCTTTTATTTTGGTTTATTAGTCAGTTATTACAACGTATATAAAATATCTTTAGATTTGGACAACCTACTGAATTATGAATACGGATTTTGTGAGGCTATATCCTGAACAAAACGCAAATATTTTTGTTTTTTAAGGTATAACTTTTTATAAGCGCAAGATAAAATAGTAATGTAAATAGTTGTTTGTTTTTAAAGCACCTATCTATTGGCATCATTATTTTAAAATATTTTGCCAAACATTAATTTGCCATTTGTTATATGTAGGAATTTTTTTTTGGCCAAATTTAATTAATGATGCAGATCAATAGGTGCTTTGAAAATAAACAATAAATGCCTTTACACCACTATTTTATCTTATACCAATAAAAAGTTATGGCGAAAAAACGAAAAGATTCGCCCTTTTGGCATGACAACATTTTCAATTTTTCAAATTCGCCCTTTTGGTTTTGTCTTTTGTGGCTAGATATATCCAACAAAATCACACGCGATTTTGGCACAGCATACTTGAGTATAAACTACATTCAAAAATGTGCATGATAGTGACGATATATAAATTTAATGATGTAAAATCATATGAACAATTATTACGATGACAACTCGGAGAATTGTTCTTCGAAATATATATATACAAAAGAAGGACAGTTTACCGTCCTTCAAGGCATGATGTCTTTGGATTTAAATAAACCCTACAAAATTTAGTGGAAACCCTAGACGAAATTTTTTGTATTTTAGTCTACGGTTTTTATCCCTAGTTTGTATTAAAAGCTGCATTGTTTTTTGACATTCCCAAAATATGCCAAAAATCTGCTTTTAAAATTTCACAAAATTTGATAAGCTGCAGTTTATTCCCAAAATATTCTTAAAAATATTAGACATTTTGTCTGTGGTTTATTATTTGAAGTGGACTTGTATCAAAAGCTACGTATACATTGCTTGTTTACAAATTATGCCGGGAATCTGACATAAAAATGCCACAAAATTTGATAATCTGCTCTATGCATCCCACAATCTTACATTTATCTATGTGCTTGCCAGAAATATTCCCGAAAGATGTCTAAGGATACCTTGATCAAATCTTTGGATTGCCATAGTTATGTCGAAACATATTTTAGGCGCTGTTTATACCCAATAGATTATGAAAATTCACAAAGAATAAAATCAATCAATTTTTTAATACATAATTTAAGCTTTCTCTTCCGTTCTCTAAATGCTATTTGTTCTCGAAAATGTTTTATTTCCCGCAAATAAATCCTTCATTAATTAGTAGAATTTTTATAAAATGTTTTACAAAATAAAAATCTTACCACCATATTCATTTCATAACTTATGGTAAAATATAATAGACATCTGCATATATATTTTTGAAGTTTTTCTCTGCAAATATGCACTATTGCTCTCTACAGTTTTGAATTCATTTTGCAAATGACAGTATTAGGGTGAAGTCTCTCGGCCGACTTCACTTCACTGCAGTATTTGTTTCATTAGTGTCAAGTACTGTCGAAACATCAAGCCATTCAAAACATTCAATCTTTTGAAAAACAGTGGGTGCAGCGAGTGAGCGCAACGAGTAACGAACGAACATTGAAAACAACAACAAATCTTCCGCTCGGAGTTCGACGTCAGTAAAATATATATTAAAAAAGTACAACAAACATTATTTTTTCAAAAAAAACAAAAAATAATAAATGTGTACGACAAAAACAACGCTTGGTGAAAAATCAATATATCCAACCATTTTTTTTTTATTAAATAATGAAAAAAATGTTGTTCGATAAATAAAAAACTTACTATCAAATCGTCGTTGTAGAACGAAAAGTCACCAAATACATTTTCAAATGCCAAATATTCAAATATTCTTTATATTTCTCTCAATTTTTAATCGATGATCTTACACATATATACATATACCACATAATAAAAAAATGTAAATCTATCAATTGATATTTGAACTTTAAAAATGCATCAATTACTTTTTCATAAAAATGTATTTGGTTACATTTCGTTCTACAACAACGAAATATTATATGATATTTTTGAATTTGTTTTGAATTTTTTTATCGGTGTCATACGCAGTTCATTTCAGTATTTGAATTTTTATTGCACATCATTACAGACCTCTTCACTACAACTACGTCTAGTTTGTTTTTTGTTTTGACAGTACTTGTTGCTTTGTTGTTCTGAGCAACATATTCATTTGACTTTCAAGCATAGAGTTGACGACAGTAAATGTTTTGAAACAAAGTGAATGTCTTGAAGTGAGTTTCAAATGCACTTGTATTGACCTATGCATAAAAAAATTTAAACAAAATCCAAAAAGTTGACTTAATTTGGTCGATTGAGTGTGGAAATGAATCGTTTAAAACATTTTTATATTACAGAACACGGTTTTGTCAATCATAACTTTGTTGTTTCATATTATATTTGATAAATCCAAAACTTCTGAATAGGTAATTAAACTTACTTTTATTAACTGTAAAAATATGTAAATTATTACACAAAATTGCTTTTTTACGATTTTTCAAAAATGAAAAATGTATAGAAATTTGAATTTTTGGTCTTTAATGACCTATAACTCAGGATTTTATTAACCGATTTCAATAAATTAAAATGTTTGTCTAAGCTATATGCGTTGGTTCTTAACAAAATTATACAGTTTTGAAATACCTTACGTAGATGCTGGTTTTTAATTACATAAGTAACTCAAATTACAAAAATGAGAATTTGCACAAAGAAATGGAAATAAAAAAAAAAACTCGAAGTGATATTGAATTTCTGTAAATGAGGATATTCACAGTTTTTCGATGCCTATCCAAAAATATAGGTGGGAAATTTTATATATATTTTTTTTAATTTATAGCACAGTGTTATTAATTCAAAATATTTATTTATGAATTAAATTTTTCACTAAAAAATAAAATCTTTTGAAAAATGTACTTTTTTTTAACAAAAATAAAAAAAAATATATTAAGTTATTTGTTTTACGGGCTCAAGGTCCAATTAAAAATACTCTTTATTTGTATTTTAATTTTTATTATGTCCAATATTTTGGCTTTCGTCGATTTGAAGGATTTTATTTTCATTTATGTTAAAAATGTTGTTTAAATAATTTTGTTCAAAATTATTCTCAATTGCCGATATGTTTTTTAACACAACCTATAATTTATATTTAATTTTCACAAAGTTCCATAATAAATTTATTTTATTTATAATTCTAAAATGTAAAGCAACGTAAGTGCAATACGCACTTTTTCATTGCCAGTCAATGTCCACAGTCAATGTCATTGTAACATTGCAACTTCCTTACAGGGTCAGCAACAACTTGTTGACACTTTACCCATAATTTCACTGGAAATAAAGTAATTTCTAAATACGAAAAACAGCGACGTCACTAAGTCTTTCCGCACGCCATCGCACTGATTACCATTTCAATGCAATAAACTATGTTTACTTTTTAATTTTTTGTTGTTTTTTTTAACTATTTTTTTTATATGAATTAATTAAGTTGCGCTGGAGGCAACAGAAACATAATAAGTCAACAAACAAGCATAAATAGCTTAAGTAAGTTTACGACTAATTTCAATTTACAATTTGTTCATGCGAAGTAAATTAAATAAAAAAAGAACTGCAGTTGATATGATGCACAGTAAAAATATATATATCAGTAAATTTAGTTTTTAGAATTATTTTAAAAGTTTTAGAATACTACAAAATACTATTAAATTAATTCTTGAGTTTATATGAAAATAAAAACAGCTATACCATTAAAGCAATACTGTACTATAGACCAACATATAGCATGTTTTTTTTTCTAAGTGCATGTCACAGTCAACAGGTGGTGGCAAATCTACTGAACGTCCACGTCCACTGACAGCCTAATGCAAGTGTAAACAGACGCGAGATTTGACATTTGGGTGCGATATGAAAAACAGTACATGTGACATGTTGCTGGTAAAAAGGGTAGAGTTAGAGAACAACATTGAAAGAGTGAAAATTTTAAAGCTGTTGTTAGTACCAACATAAGTAATGCGTTTATTTATGCTGTGTGCTCTGTGTATGTTTACACAGTATACTGCGAACATGTCAAAACATATGTTCAATGTGTCAAAATTGACAGACAACGGCTTTGGCAACATCTTGCCATATTATGCATTATTCAAAATTTATACTTACAAATCTGGTAGTGTGATAATTTCAATTTGAACGCGCTTTCTTAATACAAAAAATGTGGTCAGTTTAAACAAAATACAGCCTGCGGCCATGGGTTTTTTTTATTTTTCATATTAGATTTTTATAATTTTTGCGTTATTTTTTTGATTTCTATTAAATGAAGAAATATGCAAAAACTTAAATAAAATAACAGCAAAAATTAAGCTTTATTGTACGGTTTTTCCATAATGGTTTTGTGCCAATTCACAATGGATTTGTTCCACTTTATTGCTTCAATTCGTGCGTCGTGTATATCCGCTGTCTTATATATAATTTCAGTTACTGCGGATTTTTCCATTGTAGATTTTTATGTTTCTGTAGCATTATTACACGGGACGACAGCCATTGCTCGAGATACGTGACAATGCATTAATTTGCTACATGTGGCCACCCGCACTTGTTGCCGATCGAAATACCGAGCGACCGACACATAACCTAATATCTGACTAGGTATGCATAATGAGCGCCGAATTTGACTTTTAAATCGACAAGATTTTCAAGATTTCATATAGTGTCGCTGTCAAGTGACTGTAGAAAAAGACTACGACTCATTAGATGAGACTGCGACTCAGCAGTTGTGACTGCGACTCAGCAGTTGAGACTGTAACCTAAGTATGTAGCTCTGACATTAGTTATTTCATAGATTTCATATTTTTCTTTATTAGTTTTTATTAAAGCATCTGATTCTTGAGTTAGCCCTACCCTAGGGTCAGTCATTTTTTTTTTATTTCTTTTCATAAATTTATCCAATATTTTTTTTTTTAGATTTTCGCTTTGATGCGCTCATCCTCATCACTGATGATATAATCATAATTTATTATGCGGTATTCTTGTTCTCCTTCATATTAATAGTGTTTTGTTATTTTTATAAACAATATTTCTACTTTTTCTAATTTTTTTTTTCTACTTTTTATTTGTTGCACCTTTTTTTTTAATAAATTCTTGAGCTTTATACAATTTTTTTTTGTACTGCTATATTTCGGTTTTAGTTCTATGGTATTAAAAAAGAGTTTGAAACATAATGACCGACCGACCACACAGCTGTGTATTAATCCTGTACACACCCTTTCCAAGAGCTGATATTGTATATGGGGGTCTTACAAACCACACGAGAAATGTCAATGAAATAATTGTGGTTTTTCGTTCATACAAATCATTCAAAGTCAAACCCAATAAATAAAGGAATATAATAGAATTATATGTGCGATTCATAAGATTTATAGAAAGTTCAATAAACTATATTATTTCAATTGGACAACTGTATTTTACAAGAAAAACGCTGTAGAATTACAAGAACCAAATGATTTTTATACTACACACTAAAAGTGAAAGAATATAATCACTTTGGATGCGTGGTTGTTATGAAAAAGTTCATCTAGTCAATGTCATGACAAAGGGGCGAATAATGTGCATTTTTAAAAATGTTGTGAAATCAAATGTTAAAGTTTGAAGTGCTTTAAAAATTAAAAAAAATATAGTTTTTCTTTAATTTTTTCTGTTATTTTGGTTTACTCATCAATTATTATAACGTATATAAAATATCTTTGGATTTGAACAACTTACTGAAATATAAATACGGATTTTGTGTGGCTATATCCTGACCAAAACGCAAATATTTTTGTTTTTGTGCTATAACTTATTATTAGCCCAAGATAAAATAGTAATGTAGAGGCATTAATTGTTTGTTTTTAAAGCGCCTATCGAATGGCATCATTATTTAAAAATATTTTGCCAAACATTATTTTGCCATTTGTTGTTTGCAGTAAAAATGTTTATCAACATATTTTTAAATAGTGATGCCAAACGATATGTGCTTTAAAAACAAACAATTAATACTTTTACACCACTATTTTATCATGCACCAATAAAGAGTTATAGCAAAAAAACGAAGAAATTGGAAAAATTGAAAATCTTGTCATGCCAAAAGGGCGAATCTTTTTGTTTTTTTGCTATAACTCTTTATTGGTGCAAGATAAAATAATGAGGTAAAGGCATTTAATGTTAATTTTCAAAATATCTATCGATTGGCATCATTATTAAAAAATATTTTGCAAAACATTTTTCTTGCAAATGATAAAAAAAAAAATTAAATAATGATGAGGATCGAAAGGTGCTTAAAAAACAAACAATTAATGCCTTCTCACCGCTATTTTATCGTATACTAATAAAAAGTTATGTCAAAAAAACGAAAAAATTTGCCTTTTTGGCATGACAACATTTTCAATTTTTCGAATTCGCCCTTTTGGTTTTGTCTTTTATGGCTAGAAATATCCAACAAAACCACACAATTTTGGCACAGTATACTTCAGGAAAAACTACATTCAAAAATGTAAAAAAACGCAAATTTCAAAAATTACACAATCGCTCCTTTGGCTTGATAGTCTTATAATATGAGTCTTCTAATTTGTGCAAATTATTAGACCTCTTAATGACCCGGTTACCGAATACCAAGAGTCAGTAAATTCATTGATTTTTCATTAATTAAATAGTAAGACAAAGACTATACGTCAAATGAGTTTCTAAAGAGAATTTGACGAACTTTCAAGGAAAAATAAACATTATTTGGTAATAACTCATTTCATATATATTTTTCAAATTTAAAATATACTTATTAGGACACTGCGGCGGGCGATTTTAATAAAGATACCTCAAAATAAAGCTATATATATTTCCTTCTCAACAAAGTTTATTTCATCGTGGCATATACGGGCATTCCGAAGTTATAGCTTTATATGAGCAAACCCAGAAAACTTTTAACCTTCATGATATTGACCTAAAGCAATGAATATAAATGATTTGTTGTTTTTTATATTTTACATTTTAATTGAATATTGTTAAGAATACTTGAATTATTAAATCCCAACCATTTTTGAGTTCATAAGTTGCTCTGTCGATTTGCTACATGTGCCCGAATTAAGAAAAACATCAAATATTCCGATGATACGCGCACGTTTTATGTCGTTCAAATCATCACTATTGCGGCGGCTTGCAAGATATCTCTACAATTTTAATGCAATCGCTATCTAATACCCGAATATAAACAAAAATAAATGTCGCATATGTGTGCCATATTCCAAACGAAATTTGGACAGAGGTGGAGGTATGATACAACTTTTGGAACGAAAACGAAAATTTCGTCTTCCCTTTCAACGTGTGAGCCGCGGCTTGTACCTACTTTTTGTATCTAATTTTTAATAGAGGAGGTAAATACAAAAATTTTCAGATATCACTTGTGTATGTGCCCCTAAAACAAACAAATAAGGACATGCTGGAACTTAAAAAAAAAAGTTATTGGCCTGAAAAAAGCACATTTTTCTAAGACACATCTACAATTCCAACTGAATTTGGCTGGATATAGGTGTGATCGGAAATTTATGCTACAAGTTAATTTTAAAATACAATGCCGCTTCAGTATTATTGATCAATCATTTTTTATTGAGAAAATCAAATTTCAACATATGGTTGAATCACGTTTTTTGACATAGTATCGACTGTGTCAAGCGCGGCTTTCAAGAAATCACTAATTTGAAATTTTTTATGAACTCATAATACAAGAACAAAGATTTTAAGGTATGTTGCGTAAATATGCCACTAAGATTAAAAATACAGGAGCACTTTAAATGTGAATTTTAAATTTAATTGTACAAAAAATCGCTATTTCCTCAAAATAACTTTAAATATATCATTTTAATTTGGTCAGATTAAACTGTTTTTGATACATTATGTTATATTTGATCATCAAAAAATAATTTCTCATCATAATTTATAATATAACAGAATCTCTTCCACGGTATGTGCGCTGAAAATCCAAAAAAATTACAATTTTGCACCTATTATCGAACGTGTGAGGCGTGGCTTTTGAGGATTGATTGGTTTGATTTTTTTATTTTGCAACGTATTGTAATAGCAATGATTTTAAGATATGTCACTTGAATGTGCCCCTAGTATCCAAAATACAGGAGCACCTTAAAATTCAAAATTTTGTCTATCCCAAAAGTTAAAGGTTTTCTGGATTTGCTCATATGTGAACATAGATAATAATTTCTTCTAATTTCCTGTAACAGTTTAAACCCAATAGTTGATGTCCATCCCATTTTTTTTTAAATGATTGAACATCCTCTAGAATATTTTAGGTCCAAAACATTAAACGAATTTTCTCCGAAATCGCTTTTTTGAGTTATGAAAATCTTATAGTAAATGAACGATATATTCTTGATCTACGTCAACTTGTTGTACGTCAATTCTTTTGTTGAAATCACGATTACGAGAAAACTAGTAGAGATAGTTCAATAAAACTCAGAACATAGTTCACTTATACACCTTCGATGGCTCATATTGAAAATGGATGTCATCGGTCGACCTATTTTAGCACATATGTCTCATACGACACCAAACTATACGGAATACCTTTGCTTTATCGTTTTTAAACAACCTCTTAACTTTTTTTTGGTAAAACAAAATCTTACTCACCTCTGGACCACATTGAATTATAACCACTTGAAATTTTAATTTCTTTACACATTGTGAAAGGTATTTACAGTCGACTTTGATCGACTTTAACATTCATAATTCATACTAACTTCATAACTCCAACTATCAAAATAACCCTTATTCAAAATTGTCCATGTGATATATTTTTCCTTAATGTTTTTTTTTTTATATATCGAATGTTGAGAGTTACTATTTATGATTCTTTATAAATTATTTAAAACAAACTCAATCTAAAGAGTTCTCCATATATTACAAGTCAATGTCAATGAACGTCGAGCCTGATTTATGCTTCATTACTGTATCCGTTAAATCATAATTCAAAGACGTATAAACATAACTCAGTTATAATTATAAAAATGTCGTAAAAAAACACAAACTTTACAAATTTTACACCCACTTCAATCGTAAATTTACACATTTCATATTGAATTTCAAATAAATTACAAAATTACAAATATATTCAAACAATTCGTGGTAGCATTATAGCAACTACTTGTTACAACCCACAAAAGACAATAATAAATCTATAATAAAAATTCTATGAATTTTAATGACTTTTGTGGCTTTGTGTGCGTTTTTTCATTAATTTATTTACATTTTATGTAACAAAAAAAAAAAAAAAAAAACAAAGCACATTTCTCACCTGTTCACAGTGGCTATGAAAGCCTACAAAAAATGTCCAAAGTTAGCGATTTATGAAGGTCCATGTCGGGGATTTGCATAATGTGCGAGTTGGACAGGCACTGTGTGGAAATGGCACAGTAGGCGAAGCATATATTACGAGTTTTGATACAGAAGGAAATGACGAAAAAATAAATGAAAAGTCAACAACCAAAAATTTAAAAAAAAACTGTAAAAAAATGTTAGGTCACTTGGAATATTTTGAAGTATGAACATATTGAAAATTTGATCTACGTAGGAATGCCGACTATAACTCACACACAAAAAAAATCTTCAATATGATGAATTTATTCATAAATTTTATGAATTTTTTTACCAACTACCAGATTCATCATATTGATACCACAGTTCATTAAATGACATATTATGAACAAAATATTCAATAGAATGAATTTGAATTGTCATATTGATGAATTTGTTCATAATATTTTTTCAAAAAAAAAAAATATTTTTTATAAAATATTTCGAAAAAAATGTATTAAAAATTTATATAAAAAATAACAGTAAAAAAAATTTAAAAAAAAATACCAAAAAAAATCGGACAAAAAAAATTGTTTCAAAAAAAAATTTTTTTTGATAAAAAATTTATTCAAAAAAATTTTTTCAAAAAAATTTTTTCAAAAAAAATTTTTTTTTAAAAGAAACATTTTTTTTTTCCAAAATATATTTTTTATACATATAACTTTTTATTAATAAAAAGTTGTATATAAGAAATAACACACAAGAACTAATTGAGAACTGAGAAGTACCGCAAAAAAAGGAACGAAAAAAAATATTTTGATAGAAATTTGGTTTAATGAATAGCGTTCTTCAATATGATGAACATATATGTTGTATTTTATATTTTGGTTCATTAATATGATGAAACGTGTTCTTCACATACAGTTCATCATACTGAAGAACACTTTTTTGACAGTTACCAAGGGTTCTTCATATTTATGATAGCATTCATAAAAATAATGGCGTTAGTCATTAATATTATGAATGGTTCTTCAATACAATGAATCATGGTTTGAAGAACGGAATTCATCAATATGATGTACATTTTTTTTTCTGTGCACATATGCATACATTTTACAAAAAACAATCATGATATAAGTAATTAAAATTATATAGTTTTTATTCATAATATATGATTATAGTAAAAATCATAATAGATTCATTGAATAAAATTATGCGTAATATATTCATAAGTCATGAGTAATTGGAATAGGTTCTGAAATACATTTTATGATTTATTATTCATAATTCATGATTAAAATTTCATACATTGTACCAAGTAGCCGTAGCCTGCAGATGGAAAAACTAATCCAAATAAAATATTACATTTGAAAATATAATAAGTCAATGTACAAGAAACGTTAGTAAGGAAAGAAACATTCAATTTATTTGTTTTTAATATTTCACATTTATTTTCAAGTCACTTATTTTTTACTATATTCAATCACTATATTCACAAATCACATTTTTACAATACATTTTTTGGAAAAACTTAAATTTCGAGTTTGTTGATTAATATTATAAAAAGTAATCGATGCATTTTTAAAGTTGAAATATCAATTTATAGATTTACATTTTAACTTCATGTGGTAATCGTTTAAAAATTGACAGATATATAAAGATTTTTGTAAATGAATATTTGGCATTTTGGAAATGCTAAAACGACGAAATGTTCTTTAGACTGGAGCTAAATATGATGTGGTCTTTCACATGAATTGCGCATTAACAATATAAAACATAAGTGATGATTAAATAATCATAATTTCGTCTGTTGTAGCCGCGGTAGCTCAGTGGTTAGTGCGTTGGACTGCGAGCCGAAAGGTCCCCGGTTCAAGCTTGGACTGGGGCTAACAACATCTTTCATAGAAACATTTTTCTATACCGCGCTACCTCTCGTCAGTAAATGGCAAACCTACGAGAGTAAAACCATTGCCTATGAAAAGCTCTCACCCGCCGTTCGGATTCGGCAATAAACTGTAGGTCCTACCACTTTGAGTACAAATATAACACGCAAAGCTCAAAATGTTGAGCTGTTCTATACAGGACTGTAGCGCCAAACTATTATTATTATTATTAATTTCATCTGTTATGATAAATAATAAATTTGTAAAATGTATAAATCTTTTTCATATTAAATACATTGTGATTTACAGTTTTTTATGCATGAACTTTGCAATAAATTAATTTAAAAAATTAGGATCAAAATTTTCGCCTGAAAAACGCATTTGTGAAGCGTCAGTTCTCAAAATTTTAAATTAAAAAAATGTCTTTTTTAAAAAAGGCGGCAACCTTAAATAAAATATCACAAAAAAAATTGCCTATACTTTAAAATTACATTCTCTTTATAAAGTCAGAAGAACATATTTAGCGTATTCACAGTTCATCGTATTTTAGTATGGTATTCGTACCATGTACCATAACACAGAAACGTCAATTTGTTGTTGTATCCCTTATAAAAGTGAAATACCACAAGTGTTGTATTTGAGAGTAGCCCTGAGGCATGTTTTTTGGTGTCGTATTTTGTGAAGTGAAGAAAAATTGTGAAATTGATGACAAATAGTGTACATAAAATGTTAATTTCTTTGTTCTACTTTACAAATCGAGGAATATTTATGATAATCAAAAACAAAAAGGACAAATTAGATTCTGTGTAATTTATATAGAAGAAAAAGTTCATACTATTAATGAATTGGTTCATCAATTTTATGTATTTTTCATTATGACTCAACCAATGATCAAATTTATCCTATTTATGAATCGTTCATAAAGCCGTAATGAAAATGTTCATAATATTGATGAACGCATTCATAATATTTATGAAAAAGTTCATGACATTTACGAACTTTTAAACTATTTAAAAAAAAAACTTTTTTTTTATTTTCTTGTGCAATATATGAAAAAGAAGTACTGTCATCCAAAAGCGGTTGGTAACCTTAGTTATACAGAACAATGAACAAACTTACAATCAACATCACCTAAAGGGAAAAACGAAGATAAATCAAATACAAAAAAGAAAAATTAGATTCTGTGTAATTTGCACAGAAACAAAAGTTCATACTATTAATGAATTGGTTCATCAATTTTATGAATTTTTCATTACAACTCAACCAATGACCAAATTCTTCCTATTTATGAATCGTTCATAAAACCGTAATGAAAAAGTTAATAATAAAGATGAACGCATTCATAATATTTATGAAAAAGTTCTTGAAATTTATGTAAAAAGTATTTTAAAATAAAAATAAAACTATTTTTTTTATTTTCCTGTACAACCTGTGAAAAAAGTAGTACTGTCATCCAAAAGCGGTACGGTTTCTAATTTTAGTTATACATAACATAGTACTTACAAAGTTACAATCAACATTACCTAAATTTAACCATCTTTTGTACTTTTTAAAATATATGCCCCAGAAAATTGATTATCAAAAAAGAGTATTGAAATTATGTTTGTAGGGATTATAATTTATAAAAGTAATTTATAAAAGTAGAAAGTAGAGCTGATGGAAAGAAGTTAGTAATAGCAAACGTTAGTATGGACTATGTTCTGGTTAAGCATAAATCATAAATCATCTTGGATATCATTAGAAATTGTGTACTTTGTACTCTAAAATTCATCCAAAGATTTTAGTATTACGTGAGGTATGTGTACAAAAGTGTGCGAATCACAGCTCTTAATCGTTCGATTGCGCCTATTTTCAATACCAGTCAGCATAAATATACAGGTAATATAAGTACTAAATTTCATCGATCTAGCTCATTCTATTTTGCTTTTATTGTGATTTTAATAAACAGACGGACATTGTCAAAAAAATTACATTTATGTCCTCTTCTGAATGTTACAAACGAATGAACAAAGTGTATATATTTTCTCTTTTAGTGTACGGTAAAAAAATGTAAACAAAATAATAAACAATATAAACCAAATAAAAAAATTAAGAATAAAATTCAAATTTATAAAAAAATAATTAACAATAAAAAATGTTTGGCATAAAAAATTGTTGAATTGTTAAAATTTAAATGAAAAACAATAAAACACAGATACTACATTGTTTTCATTACCCATTTAACTTGTTTTTAGATATGCAAATAACTTACAAAAAAAACTACCTACTTCTAAAAAAAAACGTCTGTTTTGTAAAATTCATCTGAAATTGTGTTGAAATTTATGCCCAAAATTAAAATCCAATATAAATTAGCAGCAAAAAGTGTCAGGTGCTCGTTTGTTATTCGCCCCGTGTTATTTCTCGTTTCATCTCTCCAACTTTTGACCCACAGCAGCGAGCAACAGCTCCATAGTTGTCATAAATTTCAAAGTTATTCGATCGAATCGCGATCATCGGAGGCAGGCGTTATAGTGCCTAATGGCGCTTAAGCTTTAAAGTTCGTTGAGTCTCCTGAAAATTATTTTTTTTTTCTTTTTGCCTACAATTTATTGACATTTTTATAAATATCGAATGCGTTGGATTGGAATTTTTTTTTTGTATTAAATTAATTTATTTGTGCTGGTTTTAGACGTCTTCCGTTTTTTTTTTGTTTTCCTCTTGTAAATTGTATTTCTTATTTGCCAAACATATATACTATAAAATTTAATATGTGTTTTTGACGTGCTCCCACTTTTCATTATTATTTTTGATTTTATGCTCGTCCGTCTATATGTCAACTGAGACGTCGTTTAAATAGTTGATTCCATTTTTTATTGTTTGGCGCGCTTAATTGAAAATTTATTGATCGCTCTGCATATGAATATTGTATTAAATAATAAAAAAATATGCGTGAAAAAATACAAAAAGTCACTTTTGTGTTTTGAAGTCTCTATTGGAGCATTGTCGGTCCGTCGCTATTATTGTTTGACACAATTCTTTTTTGGTTCATTTTAATTTAAATACATATCTTGTGGTTGTTTATGCGAAGAGCGCAGATCGTTTAGTTCAATTGAAGCGAAATAAGACACAATTTTATGGGCACACATTCGAAAATCATGTGATTATTAAACAGCAGCATTTCTAATAAAATTTACATATTTTTCTTATATTTTTTATTATTGCAGCAAGTGTTTTTTTCTATAACAGTTAAATAACTATTAAGGTTATTAGAAGAAACTATTCAGTACACGCAGCAAAAATATGTTTGCTATAAACAGAACATAATTGCAATCAACTGATATTAAAACCCGAATTATTAAAATAATTTGTCGAGCTGAATATTACCCGGGCTTTTTTCCTATTACACGTTTATGTTTGTCTAAATTTGAGGCCGTTTTTAAGCCACTTTTTAGACTATCAAGTACAGTACTTAACATAATTAGTTCTCAAAAAAAAAGCGAATTTTGTATTTGACCCTCATTTGATATTAGTTTTTTTATGGTACCTACCATTATTTTTTTTCCAAATGACTGCGAAATTTGGGTGAATTTTATTATTTTATATAATAAATATGACCTTACATCATCATAAAAAGTAGTCAGTTAGGGGACCCTAGCTGATTTCATTTCCTAGTCAAAATGAAACTAAGAAGCTAAGAAGCCAACCACTTTGGCCGAGCTTTAGGCCAACATTTGAGACACTGTTGCCGGAAAAACGCCGCACATATCGGACCAAGTCATCAAAAATTGGATCAACCCCCTAAAGCACTGTCAGCGAATCAATTAGGAGAGCTTGTGGTAAAGTGGAACATGTGGTAATGTGGGAAATGTGGGATTATATATCTTTTGAAATACAAACGGATTTTGCAAATATTTTAACATTGCTAAACTGCTGCTAAGTTATGTGGAAATTGTGACATTGTGGTAAAGTAGGAAACATTTTTTGTGGTAAAGTGGAAACGTAAAAAAAATATATTTTTTTTAATACAAAAAATATTGATAAAATTTAGAAAATTATTTTTTTAAATAAGATGCAATCAAAATACCATCTTGAAATTTTGCATGAACATTAACAATAAATTGACGAAAATTTAGGATTTTTTTCAGAATTTTATAAAGGGTCCTTTTTAAGGACCACAATTTTGAAGTGCAAGGATAATGACCACGGGCCACATGTTACCGTTTGGAAATTACAACTTAATTTTTCTAAAAGCTTGTTCTATTAGCTTTAAAACGAGCCATTAACGGAGCATTTCTAGTTCAAGAGATATTTAAATATGAACAACAGTACCAAAGTGATTTTTGGCACTTTTTTCCAACTTTGAGCCACTGTATCTCTGGAAGTAGTGGTCGGAAAAAATAAAAAAAATTGTTTAGTGCATGTTTCGATACCCTTTATCAGTTGCCAAAAGTTCATTAAGATCGAAAAGGTCTAATCTCAAATTTGACTTTTTTTGGTCGATTTGGTGTTGAATGGCCCATATATGAATTATTTAATTGGTTTAGCCAAGAAAACAACTTAAATTGTGGCCTCAAACCAGTGAAAGCAATATTTTGACTTCACCTGAGATAAGATATGAATTGCAGAAGAAAGCCGAGAAGCGAACCTTTAACAGTAGCAAAAAGAATACTTGGTAAATATTCTTCAACTTCATCAGTAGAAGAAGCTGAACAATTTTCATGAATAAATGCCTCCGAAGATAGTAATTTCAACTACACCTCTATCCATTCACACAGAAAAAAATCATCAATATAATGAATTTATTCATAAATATTATGAATTTTTTCACCAACTAAAAGATTTGTCATATTGTTGCCACCCTTCATTAAATGACATATTGACGAATACATGCATTCATAATGAATACATTCATTAACTATATGAACTTTTTCATACTATCGAACATCATAGTGATGAACGAAATATCCAATTCAATGAATTTGTATTTGTTCATAATATTTATGAATATAATATTTTTTTACAAATTTTTCAAAAAAATTTTTTTTTTAGAAAATAATTTGTAAAATAAGTATTGCTATAAAAATTTGATTTAAAAATAACAGAAAAAACAAAAAAAATTATCCGAAAAAAAAAGATTTTTTCGAAAAAAAAAAAATATTTCGAAAAAAAAATATTCGCAAAAGAAAATTTTTTCGACAGAAAATTTTCGAAAAAATTTTTTTTTTCGTAAAAATAAAAATATTTTTTAAAAGTATATTTTTTATAAATTTATTTTTTTATTAATAAAAAGTTTTTACAAATACATTAAAAACATTTTACTAATATATGCATGTCGAGCAAGCATAAATAACACAGAAGAACTAATTGAGAACTGAGAAGTACGCCAAAAAATGAACAAAAAATAAATATTTTGATTGAAATTTGGTTTGATGAAAAACGTTCTTCAATATGAAGTAAAATATGTTGTATTTTATGTTCTTGTTCATTAATACGATGAAACGATGCAATTCATCATATTGAAGAAATATTTTTCGACAGCTACCAAGTGTTCATCATATTTATGATCGTATTCATAACATTGATGTCGTTAATCATTAATATTATGAATAGTTCATCAATACAATGAATCATGGTTTGAAGAACGGAATTCATCAATAAGATGTACATATTTTTTCTGTGTTGTCACTAGAATATTAGAATATATAATATTAGAATAGAATATTTTGACGAGGAGTAAATGCACAATTTTTGTTTTCGTATTTTCATAACATAAATACTGAGTTGTTTATACATTTATTTTTTCTTCTTATTTTTTTTTTGCATTCCCATTCTTTTTTATTACCATTTTCCTTTTTATTACCATATTATACTGTTTTTTATCCTTACTATATTTGACTTTGTGATGAAAAAAACAAAACAGGAAAAACTTTTGACAACATTTTTTTCAAAAAATCCGATATTCAGATGTTTTGAAAAATCGATCAAAAATCAATTAAAAGGCTTTTAAATGATATTCTGTTAATGCACAAAGTTAGACCATAAACCAGTCTATGGATTAGAACCTTCAAAAGAATTTAAATAATTATACATATGTACTTTAGAATTATTTTAAAATAATTTGTGCGGATTCTAAAAGATGAAAGTTCCAATTTCGTCGATTTATGAGAAATCAAATTTTGAACTTTTGTCCACCCAGATTTAACATCCGCCCCAGTGTGCACTAAGTCGGGTCGGTCTTTATAAAATAGGTAATAGTCAAGTGTCAGAAATCAAAAAAAAAATGAATTCAGGGGGTAGAAGTCTGAAAAACTGAAGTCACTTGTTCACCTTCTTCGATTTCAATGAAATTTGGGCAGCTGATAAAGCTTATTGAGATATGCATTGACCTTTTTTTATTTTTTTTTAGACCTCTACTTACAGAGATATAGTGCTTCAAAGTTACAAAAAATGTGCCAAAAATCACTTTTGTATGGTTGTTTATATTTCAATATCTCTTAAAGTAGAAATGTTAGATACTTCGTTGATGGCTCGTTTTAAAGGTAATAGAACAAGCTTTTAGATAAATTAAGTTGTTACTTCTAAACTTGAACATGTGGCCCGTCTTTGTTATCCTAGCACTTCAAAATTGATGTCCTTAAAAGGACCCTTTTTAAAATTCTGAAAAAAATCACATATTTTGGTTGATTTAATACAAATGTTTATGTCAAATATCAAGATGGTATTTTAAAAAATAATTTTCTAAATTTTTATTTATTTTTCATTGTTTATTTTCATTGAAATCGAAAGGTAAAATCTTAAAATTTACTTTTTTTGGTGTGGAATGGCCCATGACAAATATTTTAACCGCCAAGACCTTTCCAACGATATATAAAACTTGATGATCAGACATCGAATAAAGAATCTATGACGAAGAACGTTTCTGACGGTTTTTGTTTCTGACACTTTCACGAGGTAAGCCGCAGTTTAGGGGCAGACTTTCAAACATTTATTTTTCGACTCAGTCTAGTGTACACTGCATAGAAGGCATTTTGAATTTAATTTCCGAATGATAAGAAACTTTTAACGTTATTTAAAATTTAATTTACTTTATTGTTAGGAAACTGTTTACACAGAAAAAAAAATAATCGACGTAAATATAACAATCGATATTAATTGCATTCATTAGTCAATACAGCAATTAAATTCACTAATTTAATGAAAACATTTTCTTTATATAAGCAATTCTTCATTATGTAGCCAATTGCGTACGCTAATATGAATATTTGTACGTCAATGGCAAACATAATTGCTGAAACTGTGCCGACTAATTAATTTGCTGCATTGACGTACAAATATTCATATTAGCAAAAGAAATTGCCGATTTAACGAAGAATAGCAAGTGGTTTCATTAAATTAGTGAATTTCATTGCTGGATTGATTAATGAATGCAATTAATATCGGTTGCAATATTTACGTCGATTATTTAATCTGCACCCAGAAAAAAATTCCCTCAAATCCCATTAAAATTGGTTAATTGGACAGTTATTGATTTAATAGTATACAAAAAATAAATTTTCTCATATAAACTCAATGGCAATGTCATGGTAATTTCTAGTATTTAATGGTATTTTCTGATGAAAATAATAATTTATCCTATTGACTATTTTTAAAAGTAAAAAACTATTATTTATATAGTATTTTTTTCTGAGTGTGTGTATCGAGTATATATCGTAAATTTAATTTCAAATTTTAACTATAAAAAATGTTTAATATAGCATTTTAAGAAAAATACTTAATTTTTTTCCTATTATAGATGAGCACACAAAAATAGTTATTTGGGCGGTTCTTAAGCGCACAGTTAACGATGTCTAAAAAATCATAACTAAAATTTCAAAATACATTATTTCTTTTTATTACTAATAAACTGCATAGCCGTAAATCATAACATAGGCATATTTTCAAGTCATATTTTCAAGTCATATTTTCAAGTATTGTATAATAAATACATTGAAATTTGTAAAGATTTATTGAATTTTTGTAACTACCTACCAAAATTTTAATGTCACAAATTTGCATTTTTAAAACTCATTTAAAATTTATGTAAAATAATAAACTATACACAAATTCAATAACTATTGACGATGCCCATAAATGTTCGACCGACCACACATTCGGTGGGGCAGACAGATAATGAGAAAATATAATAAATGCCAAGACAAGTGAAAAATTCGTGAATGAGAAAAATAAGAAATAAATAAATATTTATTATAATAATACACAGCACAGAGAGAAATACAATATTTATTGGCAATTGCATTAGGCAAATAGTAGACGTTCTACGCATTTCCGTTTGTAAGATAAGAATCCTTATTTTTATTTTTTATCGTGATCGAACATAATTTATTGAATTTGTATATGATCGCCCTGTGACTGAGTTATGAAGGAAGCTATCTACATAACTCAGACCGAGAGATATTCTTTTTTTTCATATCAAGTCAGGTGTGATAAGACCGCGCTTGGGTTTAAACTAATTTGACTACTTGTTTTTTATAGATGCCCTTTCGTATATTTTTTATAACCCTCATAAATAAATGCTGTCACCGAAAATACCAAATTAAACAACTTCAGGGCAGGTAAACGCAGCATTACCGCATTGGAAAAGTGAAAATAAAACCACCAAGAATTGCAGTCAAATTGAAGTTCGTCAAAGCGACTCAAATTAGCATTTCTACCAAACATATTTTGAAGTATTTAATTTAATACACATGATAAATACGTGCATTTGACAGCAAAACACGAAAAACACGGCAGCAACGTGATTTTCTGGGAAAAAGGGACCACGGTATGAACTACAATATGACGGCAGGACGACGACAACTTGTTGTTGCTTTACGTTGTCCATTGTGCTTGAGCTCACGATGTTCCTGACAGGAAAACAGCAGGACCTGTGTTAATGTGTGTGGCTGGCGTTTCGATAGGATGCGGGCAGGGACTGGGTTGACCAGCTGAGTCTGCGCGTTGTGTCTATATGTCATTCTATATCTGTCTGTCTACACGTGCCCAATACAAATGTTCAAAATTTGTCGACGTTGGCCATCATAAAAATTTCATTCTTTCCCATTTAATTCCACTGTGTGTGTGCAGTCTATGGTGTACAGCATTGATTTTTGTTTTCGAAAATATTACGTGAGGGTTTCGAAATTCAGTTTTCAGCCGATCCTCACGCACATATCGTATGTGCCATGCATCGACGCAGGCGTAAAAGAAAAAAGGTTCAGTTGCTCGTACTCGTCTAGGTGCCTGCGACTGTCTGCCTGCCTCAAACAGGAGCCTTGGGTAGGCGGAAAAACAGTTTTTCAATTTAGTCTAACTTGACAAGTCGAACGAACGAACGCGCGCGCAGCTGTCAAAACGTTATACGGTGCGGTTCATTTTTTCCCAGAAAAATAAAATCAATAAAAAAAATCCAATCACATGTGTTGAAAAGTTTAAACAAATAAAATAAGTGTTATCAGCAATTAGAGCAGTGTTCAATATACTTAAAATATAAAAATATATTAAATATACTTAGTTTAAAAGCCTAAATTAATGCTATATGTGTTTGACTAAAACAAATAATATGAAATATATTTGAAAAACAAAGTTTTTTTTGTGTAATAAACGTGTTAAAAGAATTAAAAAACAATTTATAGTCAATGTAAGCATAAATATACTTATGGTAGATAACATGTTTTGGATACCTCTGGATACCTCTGTGAATATTCTTTAAAATTCTTTTTATATTTTCAAAAAGCGATGCATGATAAATATATTTAAATATTTTATTTGCAAAATTAAAACTAATCAAAAAAAGATTTTGTGAAAAACGTTATATATTTCAATATTACTGTTCGATGATCATAATAAAATGCAGTCCCATTTAAAAGGATAAATAATAATTTATTCATTGACCTTTTAGATTTCGAAATGTATTAACTACTTTTTACAATATTAATTCTTGAAGATGGTGCTTTGTGAAAAATATATTTCAATATTTCTGGTCGATGATCATCGTTATATATTTCAATATTTCCGATCGCTGATCATTATAAATGTAGTGCCATTTGAAAGCTTATTTCATTATCTTTTCATTGAACTTTTAGAATTTGAAATATATTTACTACTTTTTACAATATTAATTCTTAAAGATGGTGCTTTGTGAAAAAATATCTTACATTAATTCTGTTCGATATTTCAATATTTCTGTTCGATAATCATAATAAAGGTAGTGCCATTTGAAGCTTAATTCATTTTCTTTTCACAGACCTTTTAGAATTTGAAATGTATTTACTACTTTTTACAATATTAATTCTTAAAGATTGTGCTTTGTGAAAAAATATCTTACAATAATTCTGTTCGATGATCATCGTTATATATTTCAATATTTCTATTTGATAATCATAATAAAGGCTAATTCAATTGAAAGGCTAATTCAAAATCTGTTTAGTGACCTTTTAGAATTTGAAATGTATTAACTCCTTTTTACGATATTAATACTTAAAGAAGCTGCTTTGTGAAAAAATAAATTTCAATATTTCTGATCGATGATCATCGTTATATATTTCACATTAAAAGTTTTTTTTTAAATTATTACTATATTTTTTTTCTGAGGTATAATTTCGTTGTAAAAATTATTCATTATAGGCCTTTTAATTATTTAAACTTCGATAATATGTTTTAAATAAAATGAGTTTGTATAATTTTAGCTCTACAACCACGATTTATTATAATTTTGTAAAATGTTCACTCTTTTTTTTTATATACCTACATTAAATATTTTTCCCATCGTAGAAGCATTGAAAAATCGACCCCCTATAACGTTTGTTTATGATATATATACTTTTTTTTGTTTGTTTTGTATCAAATGTTTTTGAACGTAGGCCTTCAAATTTATTTATGAGATTTGTAACTGAGGTGTAAACTACAATTTGTACAATGTTTATGCTCGATTGGAAAATATATCGTTATCTTTATGACAAATGAACATAACAAACTTTAGCATTTAACAGATTAACCTGCTAGATGGTTGAAATGAAATGGAGAAATATAAAATCATATTCATTTTAAAATTTAGTTGGAATTAAATATTGTTTCTAAAATATTTTGGCAGCATTTATTTTTACTCTGATATCCATATGAGATTCACGAATTTAATTTTGTACCTAAACAACAATTTGATGATCTAAATTATATTTGATACCTACCCAGTCTGCCATGTCTCGGAGGCCTTCGATGCCTCGAATTTTTATCGAATAACTTTGAGAAAAAAGTTCGAACTCGTTGCTTTATGGATTCTAATTTTTGTAATTTCTCGTACATTCAAATTCATTGACAAGATACGATATATAAACATTTAACGCATCGATATTGTAATATTTTTCGAAGCAATATCGAAAATTGATAATTTTTTTCATCGGTATCGATCCGATTTCAAAAAAAATCTCGTACCGAGAAAACTCCGACAAAACGCATCGATACCTACCATGTTGGTCCAATTTGACGCTCGATATCGGAACGAGAAAGTGTCCGATATCGTGTGATTTCTCCTTTTTTTCGTATTGATCTCGTAACGATTTCAAAACGAATGGCATACTGGGTATATTTTATATATTCCACGTTTTGATCAATGCGAGATGCATGTACACTTTCTCGTATCAATATCGAACTTTAGATCAAATCAAATGATGATTTCTGAATTGTATTGGTCAATTCTGAAATATAAATTCCAGTTTTCTTTGACTATTTTAAAATGTATTTAATAGTTTTTGAATTACTATTTCTTTAGTGGGAAATTGTAATTTTTGGACATGTTATAGCACTAAAAACCATTGTCAAATGCTCTTAATATGGCATCAACATTTTCATTATTGGTTTTAGTAAAATGTATACCTCTTTATTGCATTTCGAAACAAGTGAAAAAATGTTTTTGAAATTTTTTAGAGTGCTGTTCTATCAAAAACTGTGAATTTTGGACATCTTTAATTAGGAAAGTATGTTAAAAATGATCGGATGTTGTATATGTCTTGAAATACAATCGGGTTTACAAATAGTTTAACATTGCTTAAATGGTACTAACTTGTGATCAAATTGTGATATTGGGATAAAGTAGGAAACGTAATTTAAGCAATTTTTGTTGTAATTTTAGTCAAAATATTGTGTTATATGAATTATTTAATTGGTTTTCGTCAAGGAAAAACTTCAATCGTGGCCACAAACCAATGAAAAGCAACATTTCGACTTTACCTGAGATACGATCTAAATTGCAGAAAAAGCCGAGAAGCGAACTTTTAACAGAAGCAAAAAGAATACATCCGTAAATATTCTTCAACTGCAGCAGGAGAAGAAGAATTTTGTATATTTTGCATGAATAAAATGCCGAAGAAATTAAATTTAAACAATTCAGAGAACTGAAATATTTACCTGTATCCCTAGTAGAAATTTGCCCGATGCGCCATCGGGAAATGATCGGGTTTTCGTTGGGTAAGCCCTATTAGAGAAAATATGATCATTGCCTTTGCATGCCCTTATCATGCTTACCATAGCAGGGTTTACATTATCTAAACAGTCAATGTTCCCGATCATAGCTACATTATTTGTTCCTCATAACGAAATTAGTATCAGGCAATGATCGAGATTAATGAGAGAAACCCTATTATGCTCGGGCTCAGACAAGGCAATTGTCGGGTAAATATTAAAATGGGGAATTGCCCGATCAGTACATGATTATGGCCTGAGGTCAATACATGATCAGGACACTGCGTTACAAGGACATTATGGGCCTCGTCATATCCCGACCACCTCAAATAAGGACATGATCACTTCATGATCATGGCCCTACCAAAATTTCTACTAGGGATACTTGATATATGTGTGAAATTGACGACCAGCAACTTCACCTCTGTCCATTCCCAATACTCTGACATAACTACTGAGATGTTTATGAATTTAAACATTCTTTCTTCTTATTTTTTCTTGCACTGCTATTCTTTTTTTATTACCTTATTGTAATATTTTCTTGTCCTCAATATATTTGACTTTGTTATGAACAAAAAAAAAACACGAAAAGAAAGACTTAAGTAAATAGCATTTTGGTAAAAAAGTTTCCCACTTTACCCCAACATTTGTCAATAATTCCGAAATTGAGCTGTTTTGAAAATTTCAACAAAAATCCATTAAAAGACATAGATATGTATTCGGTTAATGCAAAAAGTAAGATCATGAATCAGTCTATGGAATAGATTCTACAGATGATCTTATCAAAATGTGTCCCACATTACCCCAGTATCTTCGACGAGTAAGTCGACTTTGTTTTACTGAAATTTGCAATTGTTTCGATTCTTAGCCTATTCTCTTTTTAGTTTCCCAGTACTATTATTAACTAAACTACATTTTAAAAAAGGTGAAAAGGTAGATTGTGTTAAATTAATTTTCGACGGTTGGTGCTTCCATAGTTTACAATTTCTGTGCGAATATTGGAATGAAATAATAAAAATAAGGTTTTCCAATTTTTTAAATTTATCAACTGCTTTTCAAATTATAAAGTATTAAACATTTTTAGCCGCGGTAGCTCAGTGGTTAGTGCGTTGGACTGCGAGCCGAAAGGTCCCCGGTTCAAACCCAGACTGGGGCTAACAACATCTTTTCATAGAAACATTTTTCTATACCGCGCTACCTCTCGGCAGTAAATGGCAAATCTACGAGAGTAAAACATTGCCTATGAAAAGCTCTCACCCGCCGTTCGGATTCGGCAATAAACTGTAGGTCCCACCACTTTGAGTACAAATATAACACGCACAGCTCAAAATGGTGAGGGAGCTCGGCCTAAGTTCTTATAGGACTGTAGTGCCAAACTATTATATTATTATTATAAACATATTTCTAGGCCATGATCGGGAAAAGACTCTTGAATATTTTCCTTGACAATTAATTGAACAACATGATCTGTTCATGATCATGTTGACCCTAATAGTGTAAACTTATATTAGGATTGTTTAGTTTCCGTATTAATAAATATAAAATCTAATCAACAAACTCTTTTTATTTTTCAGCATGATTATCCTGAGACCTCACAAGATGTTACGCGCTCTGCTGACCACATTTTTGCTGATCAGTCTGACAGCAAAAGTGACACTGGCGCTGCACCAGCGGACAGATCATTTCGAACTGCTGGATAACGATTCACGTTATATATCATATCAAGGTATGTTGGTGGGAATTTATAAATTAAACTACTTTATCAGTTGGATGCAAGATTCTGTATAATAACTGTGCTGAGTGCAAGACAAATAAGGAAATGCGTGCGAAAAGAATTTCAATGGAAAATATTGATCAATAGCATACAGCAGATAATATTGTAATACGCAGATAATGATTGTGTATACATGTTTGACATTATCAGTTTAAAGCAATTCGTACGCAAATCTGACATGTGTCTGCTTGAGTGTCAGTTGTGTCGTCGGACTGACTGAATCTGTGATTTATCACTGCAAACATGCGCTCAATTATGACAGAAAACTCGCTTTTTTCTTAAACGTCTGCAAATATTTAAAATATAAATTATTTATCATGCTTGTTTTTGCAGATTTGATGTCGACGGCAAAACGTTTTGAAGACCCCGAGACGAGCACCTATTCGCAAATGTTGTTCGATGTGGCCAGAAATCAAGTGATTGTCGGTGCCAGGTAATTTGACAATGCAAATAATGCCTAAAATAGGCAACTCTTTTGTAGTATATACAATTAACAATTAAACCATAATTACCACAAATAAAGTAAGAGATAAAGTAATCATGTGATTATGTAGTATCACAAAAAAAAAACAACTTTCGAAGCAACTAAAACCGCACAACACTGATAACAAATAACATGTGAAACATCTATTTTCAAGCATAAAACCACAATGTGGTGCTGTAGAACTTTACAAAACGTGCCCCAGGGTCGCTTAATATGGATTACAAAATCGTTTGTTTACACACAAAAATACGACGAAGCACACAGCGTCTTAATAAATTTAATAAAACTGTAAAAATTTCGGCTAAGCAACGTATATAAAATAGATCTGTTTTTTGAAACGAAATAAAGGGTAGCATTGGCCCTAAAGAACCTCGTTTGTGGGGGCCAGTCTGCGCTTTACAAGTGTCGCTTCGTATTGCTACGAACTGGTTTCTTCGCATAACACATACAAAGAACGAGACTATCTGCAAATACTGTCCGTAGATAAGATTATTTTATTGTACCTATTCATTGTCGTTGTCGTCTCTGTTGTTTATATTTGTTCTATACGAGTTTTTTTTTATTTTTGTATTTTTACATTCTGTAGTACCAAATTAAATGAAGTACAATCCATCAACGACCTGTTTTAGTCGTCACTTTTTTACGCTATTTACGATTTACGCGCTATGCGGTTCTAAACGTACCAAAGTACGCTACAACAGGTCGCGCGGTATCTTATCTTCGAACAGGCGTTGGCACAGATAATGACATCGTGCGCTGCCTTGCGCTGTTACGAAAGGGGAAAAAGTGTAAGAGTTACGAAATACAAATGTGAAGAAAAAAAATTAAAAATAAAGATAGCGTTAAATTATAGTTATGGTCACAATAATGATAGTAAAAGTTGTGCTTGCTAATAGCACAAATGTCGTTATTATAATTAATAATAACAATTTTACAATTACTCACTATATTTGTGACGGTTAACATAGTCATTAACAAATTATGCAACTGGCATAATGAAAATAAAAAACAACGTGTGAATAATCACACAATATATAAAAATTAGCCAAAATTTTGGCTTTATTGTTTTAGAGGCTACATAATAAAAAGATAATAATTTTTTTTATAATTCAACAAGTTAGCACAGAAACGATCAATTTTTGATTAATACAGATGTGTACAATTCTAACACATCTGTTTTAATCAAAAATTGAAACCCAAACAAATAACGATATCGATTTAGATGTCCGGTTCTCATCGTATGTTTTCGATTAAGGTTTAGGTTTGAACTTTTACGAAAGAAATGTTTTCAGGAGCACCACAAAATCCAGTCGCATAAAATCCATTTGACACAAAATCCACTTTTAAACAATTTTCTGAATTGAAAAAATCCACCCAAACAAAATACAATTTCATTTATCCAACTATTCTTTGGTACAAAATCCACCTTTTGGTACAAAACCAAACTTTTGGTCACTGGAAATTTTGACGAATCACTTTTCTTTTCGTTTTACAATTTATTTTTCATTTATAATTTTATTGCAAAAAAATTAAAATTGATAATTCTGTAAAAAAATTTTTCTAGAATTATATTTTGTCAGTACTTAGGTTTTTCAAAATATTTTTAAAACCGTTTAAAACCGCAGCCAGTTTTGGATATCGATTTGCTTTATTATTGAACATTGTTTCTGAAATATTTTTTCATCATTTATTTTTATTCTGAATTTTGAGATTCTCTTATTTAATTTAAGACGCTTTTTGTATTTGTTTAAATAAACACAATTTGACGATTTGATTTATTGTTGATGTAGTTAACATCCCAGTATGCCACTCGTATCGATATCGTTACGAGATCAATGCGAGTAGATGGAGAAATCACACGATATCGGACCCGTTCTCGTAACGATATTGATCGTGCGACAATTGTTGATTTTTAAAAATTTCATGCGAGATTCAGGGGAGTATTTTCATGATTGTAGCATGAAAATATCTCGAACGAACTCGTGATTTAGGTCCCAGAAATCCAATTAAATGTGTTTCATAGAACTTAAATGTATTGTTAGATTGTATTTTATATTGGAGAATATGAAATTCTGAAACAGCAAAACCCATATTTCATAGAATTGAAATTTAAATTCGTTTTCGATCGAAATCTGGAAAATGCCCGTATTTCTAATAGGATACATTTATATTATATTTGACATGTTCATGTAACCCTAGTAGAAATTCCACTCGAAAACTGATCATTGTATTTTATATATCGCATCAGTTACATGAAGTTTCATGAATTTCTATTTCTGCTAATTTCTTCTAAGAAATTGAACGGTTTATAAGAAAGCTAAAATTCAATGATCAGTTCACGATTATGGGCCTAGAATCATTTGTCTTGTGAAAAATCACATTATTAATATTACACATTATAAAAAATTAACCTATATCGATTGTTCCATTATGTAGTTTCTTTAGCCGGCCTCAGCAGTCCAGAGGTAGCGCGCTGGACTTGCATGAAGGTCCCGGGTTCGAATCCCGGCTTGGGCATGGGCGCTCGTGGTGATATTAACCACAAAATTGTAGGGAATAGATTTCACAGTACAATGGATATAGTCTGTCTGAGTGCTGTAGATCTTAGTAGATACCCCAAAAAAAATGTAGTTTCTGTAATTTTATCACTAAAAAATCATCACTTGAAATTAGATGATTTTGTTGAATTTTGATCAAATTTAAAATCTTTGATTTCGTTGAATTTCGATCAAATTTAAAATCACTCATCATGCCCGTCCTACTTTATGGTGCAGAAACATGGACGCTGGCCACCACCGATGAGAGAGTACTGGGAGCGTTCGAGAGAAAGATTCTCCGTAAAATCTTTGGCCCTATCTGCTTTGCTAACGAGTATCGAATCAGGATGAACCACGAGCTGTATGAGTTATTCGACGACATTGACATAGTCAAGCGCATCAAGATCCAGCGGCTTCGCTGGCTAGGTCATGTCGAACGAATGGATGAAAACACTCCAGCCAAGAAGGTGCTTGAATCGAAACTCGAAGGTGGACAGCGTAGAAGAGGGCGTCCAAATCTGCGTTGGAAAGACCAAGTTGAGGACAACCTGGCAACGCTTGGTATTTCTAACTGGCGTCAGCGCGCGCAAAGCAGATCCGACTGGCGCGGCTTCATCTCAGCGGCCAAAACCGATCCACGGTTGTAAGGGCCATTTAAGTAAGTAAGTTGATTTTGTTAAATTTTTATGATATTAAAAATCACGAAAATAGAGTAATTGATCCGATACGATTAAGTTTCTTGAGTTTTTATTCTTATTTAAACAATTTTCTACAAGAAGTTCATAAAACAGATCATTTTTTCTAATATTTGCACACAAAAACAATTATTTTTGTTAAGTGCAGGTTTTCAGTCACATTTTAAAATTAAACTTAGTTTAAACACACATTTTTAAAGTATTATAATTAATTATTAAATTAATTTACAATTTGTCGTTCGGCATTTCGGTATTTTGGATGGTGAATTTTATATTTATACAATAAACATAATTTTCTGCTGAAACTATAAACGTTTTAAAAATGCCTAAAAGTTTAAACTATGTTTAAACTTACACTGAAAAAATGCATCTGTGCAAATATTCATTTTATAGACTGCCATTTTATAGATTAGATTACTATACATAGGATTTTAGTATACAACATTTAGTAACAACTCTTTCAATATTATATCTATTCGAAAAACATAATTTTTCAGAAGCAATCTGTAATTTTCTAAAATCGAAATCAGTTTCCAAATAAATACTAATGCATGCCACAAAAGAAATATTATCTTAATGATATCTAAACGATTGTAATTTTATAGTTTTTTTTTACATGTTACTGAGTTTTAGTATTTTTCTTTTGAACCTATTATAATTAGTAGTAGAAACTAGTTTAACCAAAAAATCAGGGGTTATTGTGTTGAATGATTAAATTAGGCTGATAACCGATAACAAAAATTAGTTTTAAATGCAATAGACGATAAAATATGCATTTATCTGAAAAGAATACCGATAATCTTTAGGCTGATTTTGATTTGTAATTCTCGAAAACATTTTGTAGAGTAGTAAAATACGATAGTTTTCTATAAATTACACAGTCACACCCATTTACAATTTAGTTCCGCAAGATGGTTTCTACGAATAATAAAGTTGGAACGTACATTTATTATTGAACGATTGTGTTAATTTCTAATACCAAATAAACAAATATAATAACATTTAAGTATTTTTACACTTGAGCTGTTGCATTCAATTACAGCAAATTCATAAATAGTTTTGAAAGAAATACCTGTAATTTTGCACGTAGTCTCCTCGAACAGAGGTTGCTGATTTTTATCGCCAATATTTATATTTATTTAGTGTGGTTTTTTTTAAAGCTTTTTGTCGAGCTACGAGCAAATAAAATGCCAGATGTTATAGTTAACAAATATAGTAGAAGAATTAGAAAAAATGTTTTACTGCGAAGACAAAATCAAACAAAACGCTGAATTTAAATGCAAACTAGGCGAAATCGTTTGTGCAAAATGTGTGAAAATTAGCACTACTTGGTAAATAACAAAAAACGCCTATTAAATATTTAGGGTTTGTACAAAATCAAACAATCAGTGTGAACAAATTGATGTCAAATTAAATGCAAGGTTTGTTTGATGGTTTTATAATTTTAATAAGAAGAAAAATAAAAAAAAATTTATATATAAAAATTAATTGTTAGTAATCAAAAATAGTTTATTTCAAGTGTAAATCAATTAAGTTTGATTTACACTAGACGACATTAAAATGTTGCCAACAAAATTCTTTTAATGAGTATTCTATACATTATTTCGAGATAATTTGAGGGTGCTGATTTTGATTGCGTACTCAGTTTTTTTTTTCTAACACGTAACGTTTATGAGAATATTACAATCAAACTTCTGTTTTTTTTGAGGACACTTTTTCGTGTGAGAAAACAACAAAACGTTACAAAAAAAAAATGAAATTAATTAAAAAATTCTTTAAATCCCTTTTTCTTTTATCTATCCATGGAAATATTAACAAATTTAGATTTATTTAGGCTTTTCTTTGTAGTATTTACTCGGGATTTAAAATCTGTATACTACACCGTTCGACAAAATTAAACTTTTGGCTGCACACATTAGGAAATTCTATATATTCTTAAAGAACGCTAAAAAATAAAATACACGTGTATTCCAGTTTTTCTGGATCAATTCGTTAAAGGGTTTTATTTGCATTTTAAACGAAAGCGCATATCAAATTTTTGTTCGAATATTTAAAAAAAGCTGAATGTACTTCATAGCTGAGACATGATTGGAAATGAATATAAAAATGGTTGTCCGCTAGCAATTCGTTTACAGCTTTTATTTGCATTTAATTAATTTTAATTGATTTTTCAAATATTTTAATAGTTCCATTTCAAATGGGAATAAAACCTTTAAATGAATTGATATTGGAAATTCGGTTTTATAGCCACACTCAGATAGATCTCAGCTACAAAATATGTATTACAATAAAAAAAAATATTATGACAATATAATATGCATTTGCAATTCAAATGCAAATAAAAACCGTAAACGAATCGATCTGAAAAAACTGGATGCACGCAAATTCTTAGAATGATCCCGAGTTTCATGTACTGTTCGATTTTTTCATGTGTGCAAAATCGTGTCGGACGATGTTATAAAGATGCAAACTTTCATGATATACAATATAGTCTAAACTGATCATTAAAATTACGTGGTTTCTGATATCTGTTTTGATAGTGAAGATATGCTCTTTAAACCTATGCAAAACCCTAGTAGAAATCGAACAAGGACCATGCGTCCAATTCTCAAGTTCAAGCGAGAATTCTCACTTTTTTATTTTTTCGTTCGAAATAATTCTCAGCAGACAATAGCATTCGTTGCTAAATCGACATTTTCGTGCGACAAAAAAACTAACAGGACTCGAAAATGACTGTTTTACGTTTCCTTTGAGAATCAGAGAATATTTTTATGATTGTCGAATGAAAATATCTCGAACGAACTCGAGAATTGAGTCCCATGATCGAAAACTGATCGTTTTTAACTTTTCATTATCCGACGGCGAGATCCTAACACGGAATTTTGATTACTTTTACTAGACAAAGCCTAGGCCAAATATGGATATACTGTATATTACAATGTAATGTAATTAATACACGTAGAGAACAAAATTGTTTGCAGCAAACAGAATATATTTGCAATCAAAATTTTAAAGTCTTCAAATTTTTGATTTTGATATATTCGATTTTACTTTTAATTCATAATTTTTAAAATTATTTTGGTATTAATTTCTTGATATATGATTAGATATTGTTATTAACATCTTTATTTTAAAATCTTGAAAATTCATGTAAGTAATGTGTAACATAATATGTTTGCTGAAAAACATAATTTGTCCATGTGTGTACAGGACCCATCACATATTGCAAATTGCATCAAAAGTAAACCGGAATTCGATGTTACCTGATATATATATTGATTAATATTTAGAAGTATTTTAATATGGGGTTAACCATACATCATTACTTCGTAACCAAACTGTTGCTTTCATTTTTGCTTTACTTTTCACGCAATCGTAATGAATATTGCACGATTTATACATTACTTCATCAGTAGTAATGATTGAAGGGCCCATTTGTACATTACTTAATGCCCAGTAGTAATGAGGAATGACTACATTTGGTCAGCACTTTGTAAGCATCAATAATGAGGAGTGAGTCTATTTGCACCTTACTTTCTCTCAGTAGTAAAGAGAGGTAGTTCCAATTATGCATTACTTAGTACTCAGTAGTAATGATGAACGTTGATTCCATTTCTTCATTACATTTTAAGCAGTAGTAATAAGCTGTACATTGATCTAATCATCAATAATTAATATAAATCAGAAAGTAATTTATATATTAAATTGATTTGAAATTCAATCATTTGTGGTTCCATTTGAACATTACTTAATGCGCAGTAGTAATGAGGGATAGCTACATTTGGTCTTCACTTTGTAAGCATCAATAATGAGGAGTGAGTCTATTTGCACCTTACTTAATTCACAGTAGTAAAGAGAGGTTGTTCCAATTATACATTACTTTGTACTCAGTAGTAATGAGGGTTGATTCCATTTGTCCATTACATTTAAGACAGTAGTAATAAGCTGTACATTGATCTAATCACCACTAAATAATATAAATCAGAACGTAATTTATTATATATTTTTAAATAAAAACTTTTTAAATTGATTGATTTAATAATTTGTGGTTCCATTTGTACATTACTTAATGCGCAGTAGTAATGAGGGATGATTCCATTTGTCCATTATCATAATCACTACTAAATAATCTAAAAACTTATTAAATTAATTTGAAATTTAATGATTTGTGGTTCCATTGGTGCATTACTTAATCTGCAGTAGTAATGAGGGTTGATTTGTTTTGTCCATTACATTTTACGCAGTAGTAATGAGTTGTACCTTGATATAATCACCAATAAATAATATAAATCAGAACGTAATTTATTATCTATTTTGAAATAAAAACTTATTAAATTTATTTGAAATTTGTAGACCATGTAATATTTGAACTAGGTCGCAATATTTCACATTGAGTAATACTGTTTTTTATTACGATCAGGGAATGAAAAGAACCGGAATCGGAACCCTTATTAAAACAATGTGTAATACCGGAATCGGAACCCATAATTATTGTTTTGATTGAAACCGATTGATTGATTTTTAGAAATCTTAAAACCATAAACACGGCCCTGAAAAAGTACCCCCAAAAGGTAAACTGCATTACTTGGTGATCGTGTGGGTACACGTGTGGGTACACGTGTGGGTACACACGAGGCCTAAAGGACATACGCAATTGGGTAATTGCGTATGTCCTTTAGGCCTCGTCAGATCTCCGTTATCTGAAATATCAAATACGTTTAAAGGGCATACGTCAAAAATTTGAGCAAGTATCAGAAAGTTATTATTTTTCAGCTTGCAACCAGTTTCATTACTATCAATATCATTTGTTTAACGATGATTTTAAATACAAAGAAGGGAATACAAAAAATAGTCTGAAAAACTTGAAAATATACCATTTCAGATCCAAATATGTATCATAAAAATTAATTTGTAAAATGGCAGTTATATTATAATTGTGTTTGGCAATTGAGAATTTAGTTTAAAGTTTTATTTTTGAAATTACATTTGTAATGTAATGAATTGTTCTCAGAATTTGGAAATTTTTGAAAATACTTTACGTTGTAAAAAACTAGATGAAAATTGAATCGACACCCTTGAAGTATATAGAAATAATTTTTGTGATGCCTACACAAAAATAAATTTATGTGTAAATATAATAAAAAATTTGATCAATACAACTAATTTTTAATTGATTTATCGCCGATACGACCTTTAATTGAATTGATTAAATATTTAATCATATTAATTAACAAATTAACAAAAAATAAACAAAAAGTTACATCAATTCAATTAAATTATTTGCTAAAACGACTATGGAATAATTATTAGTTAAATATTTAATCATCTTAATTAACAAATTAACAGAAAAAAACAAAAAGTGACTTCAATACAATTAAATAATTTGCTGAAATGACTATTGCAATAATTGCATTAACAATCGCTGTTGCTGATCACACGATGCTGAGTACACGACACGAGCTTGCAGCGAATGAACGCCGGCAAACAAGCAAACGAGTGATTTTTTTGTTTGCGCGTTTGGTTGCGCGCATATTATTCCCATTTGGTATATGCCAAGGTATACACTTATAGAGCTTGATCATCCTCTAAGTGTGTCGTCATAAATGATGATGATGACAATGGTTGCATATTTAATTATGCTTCAAACTTCATCATCAAAAAATTATATGTTTTTTAATTAACTAAATGAGAATTATGAAGACTGTGAAGATAATAAAAATACTTTTAAAACGTCGACCATACCAATTAAATAGTTTGCTATTTATGCAAAGTCCTTAATTGGAATATTTTTGAAAGCAAATCACATTTTTATCGAATGTGTTTGCTAAATACATTAGAACTCGTTGCTAGACTAGTTAATTGTACACAATTATTTATGGTTGCAAGTTGTTTAATCAATTACACTACTCAACATGATTTTTGCTATACCCAAAAAAAAAATTATCGACGTTTTGTGTATAGCAAAAATCATGTTGAGTAGTGTAATTGATTAAACAACTTGTATTTGTTTTTCAGATATTTAATTTAATTGGTTTTATATTATTTCATTTTAATAAAATTTTATCAATTCAGCAAATTGATTTGCAATTTTTGTTTTTAGTTTTTTGTATTTTTTTTTGCCTTGTATCAGTTTTATTTGAATTTTTCTAGAGTCAGCGTAAATTGAAGCCACGCTGTCTGGGCTGTGCACAAAATAGTGTCACGTGACACAGTACAGTATTTATTTGCATGGTGCTCAATGAAGATTATTTTTACACTTACTTAGCACATTACACAAAATCGACACATGTCGATAAATTTTACTCTGACTAATTTCATGGCTTTATCGTCGTTTTAGTTTATATATCGTAGCCTTTACTTTACATTTCCGTCACATCTGTTGGAAAGCAATGCGTTTCGCGTGCGATAATTTAAATATTAAATTCAATATAATTAAACAATATGTTTTGTAGGAAATGCGCTGCAATATTTATTTTTGTAAAATTTCAATGTCTGAAGTATTACTCAGTATACAACTGAGTAATAGGTTTCGTATTACAATAGGCACCCTTTCCAAACATAAAAAAAACACAGACCCTCCGTTTGTGGTCTTTTCGCTTCGCCTAATTTTAACTCTTATTGACTTAACCGCCCTGCATTTAATTACCCAAAAACATTTCTTCGGTTTTATCGTTTTGGGTGTCCAAGGTTTATTTTTTCCTTTTTTCGTTAATTTTTTTCAAAGTTACTTCAATTATATAACGTAATATGAGTCTTCTCTAAGGCGTCAAGTAGTTTTTACGTTGCCTGATGCAATCGCAACGCAGTATTTTATGCCTACTTTACAAAATAACCTGCTTTTTGATGTGTAATTTGAGTGATGCATAAATATGGTTTTTATCAGAAATGAAGGGTGTTTTTTTGTATATAAACACTTTATAAGGTTTTTCATATTTGCCTCATACTTCAATAAATAAATATGCGCAATGAAAATACTTATGGAAGGCTTCAAACCAAATACTACGTTTTAGATAGGGTTCTGAAATTTTACTTATTTCAATATTTATAATATACCTAATAAATTCACAGTTTTCATTTGGAATTGAAACTAATCGTAATCGTTATTCTTTTCGATTTCATAAAAAAAAGAAATCGTATTTAAAAATAAATCGAGGTCCAGATATAAACGATTGCTGTTTTATACTGCATTTAAACTGATTTTGAAAAATATGAAAATCAAACTAATATATAATATTTTAGTTCAACAAATTTTATATAGTTGAAGTTTTATATGTAGAAGGTAGCTCCCTAGTAGAAATTACTCTAATGCCATAATCAGAAACATATCTTTGAATTATTACCTTATAATTACCCGATCAATTACAAGACAACACTGAAAAAATATATGTTTTAATATTTGCATATATATAATACAAATATATAATACAATTCAGGTTTTATTGTTTCATCGTATCGTCGATTTAATTGTATTGATTAATTATTTAATTATATTAATTAATAAATTAATTGAACAAAAATAAAAGGACATTTATTTGGCATTTTAATATATTTTATTATTTATTAATTTATTAATTTATTAATTTATTTATTTGTTTATTTGTTTATTTGTTTATTTATTTATTTATTTATTTATTTATTTATTTATTTATTTATTTATTTATTTTTTTATTTATTCATTTATTCATTTATTCATTCATTCATTCATTCATTTATTTATTTATTTGTTTATTTATTTATTTATTTATTTATTTATTTATTTATTTGTTTGTTTATTTGTTTGTTATATTTTTGTTCGAAGTTTAAACCACGTTCACGTCACCAATAGAACTATATATAATGAAAGGGAAATGTTAAAAATAAACAATAGAAGAGAATATCAAAGTCATGATATACACCCGATGTACGGAAAATCGAACTGTCGAACCGAATAGGCAAGCACGCGTTGCGATGAACCAATGTAAAATAAAATCGGTACAGCAGTACCTGTATTACTGTGTAAAACTGTGTGCGGCAGTCAAACTGTGTAGTGCCTCTAAAACTGTCGGTTGGTATATATGCTATATATTTAAATATTTTAGCATATACACTAGGGATATATTGCTTCGATACATCGATGTTTTCCGATGCAATATAAGCCTCAGAATCTATTCGATACATCGATGTATTTTTTCGATATATCGAATCACTGTTAAATTCATATTTGCTAATCGAAACTAGCTAAATTTAATTATTTATTTGAAATTATTCTATTTGAAATTAAACACTTTAAATAACCATTTGTATCATAAATGGTTTTCGTGTTTTTCATAAAATACATACAATGGACTTAGACATTTTTGATTACCAACGCCTCAAGTCAAACGTTTCAAGTCAAACTCTTATTTATTTTAAACTTTTTATTTTGGTTATTTGATATATAAAATGTTATAAAATCTTAATAAAAATTTAAATTATTTACCTAATCATTTTTCATTCGGTACATCGAAAACATTGATGTATTTGTTCGATGCATCGGAAAACATCGATGTAACGAGTCGATGTGTTATATCGACCAAAACATCGATATTTTTTTTAGATGTACATCCCTAATATACACCAACCCAGAAAGAATTTAATTTATACTATTAATTAATTCGTATATCCAATTAATTATATTAATAGAATTAATTATTTTGTATCAATTAATCTCAGTTGCTATATTTACGTTCAATATTTTTTTCTGTGCAATATGGTCATGATCATTACTTCTTAATAGGACAAATTTCTACTGGTGATAAGGAGTTCTTCTAACTATTGTAAAAATCTGTAATATCAAATGTTAATGCAAAAATCTTTAAATCTAATACACAATATTTGTAGATTGAAGTATAAACTTTACTTAAACACTTTACATCAATTAAATAGTTGTTAATATAAAATCAAAATTTGTACATTACAATAAAATAAATATTTTTATCAGTCCTATTCAACCAATGGGTTATATAACCCCTATATTATACAAATGGCTTGTCATGTTTTAATACCATTCTTAAGTCTTTCTCTGAGTCAGAAAAGGATTTTTTTTCAGCAGTGTTCATAAATTAAAGTAGCTTATGTCAAATATCATATAATATATGTCAAAGTTCTTGATGAGTTTCAATGTAATTTCATTTCAAGACATATTAATGCTTTGACGTATTAGGGGAATTTAAAAATTGCATTGTAATCTTCAAAATGTCGTTCGACGTATCATATTTAGTTAGAATATTGTTATGAAATAATTTTGATAAGTAATTTGAACATTTTGATTTGATAAATTCTTAAACAATATTGATAAATATTATAAACTATACACCCAGAAAAAATACTATATAAATAATAGTTTTTTACTATTAAAAATAGTCAATAGGATAAATTATTATTTTAATCGGAAAATACTATTAAATACTATAAAATACCATGACATTGCAATTGAGTTTATATGAAAAGATTTATTTTTTGAATACTATTAAATCAATAATTGTCCTATTGACCAATTTTAATGGGATTTGAGGGAATTTTTTTTTGGGTGTATGTAATATTTTGGGAAATTGTTCGATTCATTTTGGTATTTTTGTTCTGGTAGCACAAGTTCACTGGTTGGAATCAACGCGACCACAATATGAAAAATTTGATTTTTTTTTCTTTTTAAACAATACTTACTACCTCTTGAAATATAATGGCAAATTTAAAATCATTATTGCAGATAATCGTGCTCTGACAAGGCGCACGATCTCCTCGTAAGACAGTAACCTTATTAGGTACTTTTCAAGGGCCATTATTAGGTCCCGATAGGACAGTTTGTCATCACCTTGTTAACCCTTTTTCTCGTTTAATTATAAAACATTTAAAGTTTGTCTAAATAGATTTCATTTCCCGAATGAAAATTCCTTATGAAGATCAAATAAATAAAAATTAATTATAAAGATCAAATAAAATAATGGGGATCAAAAAAAATAAAGGGTTTAGATAATGTAAATCGCACTACGGTGAGATTGATAAGAGCAGGACAAGGCAATTCTCAAGTTTACTCTGGTATGGTTTACCCCTAGAAAACACAATAATTCCCGGTGGTGTATTGGGACATTTACAAATGTAATTCAAAAAAGATCAGTTGAAATTCAGAAATTCCATTTGAAATTCAAAAGACACCAGTTGAAATTCAGAAATTCCATTTTAAATTCAAAAGACTTCAATTAAAATTCAGAAATTCCATTTTAAATTCAATAGACATCAATTGAAATACAGAAATTCCATTTGAAATTCAAAAGACACCACTTGAAATTCAGAAGTTCCATTTGAAATTCAAAAGACATCAATTAAAATTCAGAAATTCCATTTTAAATTCAATAGACATCAATTGAAATTCAGAGATTCCATTTGAAATTCAAAAGACACCAATTCGAACCTCGATATCCGTTTATTCGAAATCGGTATTCAAAAAAGGTTTAATATCGGTTTGAAAACGAGTTTTAATATTCATAAATTTAAAAACAGTTCCAGTTTTCGATCGTATTCCGAACAGGGATTGGAAACGTAACCGAAATCGATTTCCGATTAATGCATAAAACCGATATTGGAATACAAAATGCAGAAATACATCGATATGCAAAACCGAATACGGATTGATTACCGGTTTTAAAATGGGTTTTATTTAGGAATGAATGATTTAATATTAGTAAAAAAAAATTAAAAAGACGAATAGACAACAGGCAACATTAATACAAAAATCGAAATCGTAACTCGGTATACCGAAACAGTATCATTAAAATTTTAAAGCATAACTGAAACAAAGAGGAAACCGAAACAAAAATCGGAATCTTTTTCCGTTTGTGTTTCTATTTTTGACTAAAATTTAAATTTTAGTGAACGATTTTGAATCTTTAAACCAATATTTTGATTATTAAAATAAAAGAGAGTCTTTTTAAATTAAAAAAGTATTTATTTTAAAATACGCGCTGTTCCAGAAAATCATTCTAAACTCATAAATTTCAACATTTTCAGCAGTGCGCCATAAATTGTAATTTTATCAATGGTTTTGCAATGCAAGTGACACGATCACTTGCGACTCATTTGCGCAGGCGTAAATACATTACACAGCCAGTCGTTGTAGTGCAGTGCGGTACGATGCAGTGCAACAGCAAGTGGTGCTTCGAGCCAAATTTTAATTACACAACCTGTAAGTGGCTGACGGATCGGATCGGATCTGATCGCACGGCGGCTCTATGCAAAATCATGATATTTTGTTTCACTGGCGGCGACTGTTGCAATAAATATAATAATAAAAAAGAAACCACACACTGACAAATCTTTATCCAACAGCAATAGTCGTCGTCGAAGTCGATCCGTCGTGGTTGTCGCCGCGGCAGCAGCACCAACATCAGTAGTGGCGGCAAAGAATGCCGCCATTGAGGCGCTAGTCTGCCGCCCACAGTTTGACGCGTTTAAGCCCGGTCTGCAGAAATCGCGCTTAGATAAAGATACTTTGTACTTACCTACTACAGTTACAGATACTTTCGCACGGCAACCACAATTGCGTTGCGTTGCCTTGCTTTGCTTCGGTTTTCAGTTGTTTTGCGGTTGCGCATTTTTATGGGTCATGGGTGCGCGCTGCTGCTGCTGATGTTGCTGGGGCACTGCTCCGGAACACATGTCCGCACTTAACATGCGCATAATTAAAAAATAATAAATAAACGAAAACAAACTGAAAAACAACTACATGGCGGCAATAATTGCAACTTGTCGCGCCGTCGCCTATGTACGATCGTCGCGCGTTCGTCGTTGGAACGATCGATCACTTGTTGACACAACGCAGCCGCTGGTCGCGAGCGCCTGTTGTGCCAACAACGTGGCAACGACTGCTGACCGCCGCAGCGACCCTTGGCAATTATTTTAAATTGTTTGGCGCACGCGTGCCACACAACATCCGATCGCGTTGCCGCTTGGTGTTTGCCAACGATCGCAAAGCAGTTCTGCGCGCAGTGATAGGCGTTGTTTTGTCAGCTCATACGCAAAATTCTCCATTCTATGCGTTTTTACGCCTTTTTGTCGGCTGTGACGACTTGAGTCACGTCTACGTTCGACAACATTAGGCGATCGCCCATGATCGCCATCGCTATTTTGATCTGGTTTGGCGCGACACAAATTAGTGTGGCAAAAAATACTAATTTTTGGTACTTTTTTACTACATATATAATTTTGTATCAAGGTATGTTAAAACTTAAAATAAAATACGGGAAACTAAAAACACAATTTTGATGCTCGTTTTGAATACTAGTTTTATCGATCATTTTGCATCGATATATTTAAGAGATAGTGAAAGAAATACCGAAATTCTCGAGTGTCTGAATTTCAATTAGTAATGTTGATGAGATTCTGCTAAATCTCGTCTCGTAGTTCGGATCGATACGGAGTGTAAGATTGCCTCCAAAATTGGGAGAAGATTCAAATATGAGATCACGGTATTGCAAATTTTTGAGATCAGGTATAGGCAATCGGAACATGATTCAAGAACGAGATGTCGTTTTACTAAATTTTTAGGCTGAAGAAAGAATTATCTAAATTCTCGTTAAATCTCGTGAGTTGAGATTACACGATATAGCAAATTTTTGAGATCAAGAATGACAATCTGAACGTGACTCAAAAACGAGATATCGTTTTACTACCTTTTTGGGCTGAAGAAAGAATTATCTAAATTCTCGTCAAATCTCGTGACTTGGAATTACATTTAGTAATGCTGGATTAGATCACGCTAAATATAGTCTCGTTATTTGAATTGTGATGGAGTACAAAATGTCCTACATACAAAATCGCATTTTAGTAAATTTTAGAGATCCGCAATGACATATAAAAAATCTGGGGAAATATAGATAGTCAGTATTACAACTAGTAATGAGTATAAGATATCTTTTGTTCTTATCATTTAACTGGATACTAGTTCGAGTTCTAAATGCTCGTCTCGTAGTTAGGATCGAGTACTTCGATTACCTACGAGAGTCGAGAGCATAGTCAAGTTTGAGATCACTCTTTAACAAATTTGTGAGAAAAAGAATAACACACTGTATGTGCTTTGAGAATGATATAAAACAATTATCAAAATTCTCGTCAAATCTAGTGAGTCTGAATTACAATTCGAAGTCGTCGAGTCGAGATAGGAGTGCGCGAGTCAATACGATATTTAAATTTGTACCTTAATACAAATCTTGCAAAATCTCAAAGGTCAGTATTACATTTTATAATGAATACAATAGCACATTCGAATTTATCATATGATTCGAGACTGTTTTCGGAAACAGAATCTTCTTTGAACAGAATCAAGTTGACAAAAGAATTGATAAACCAGATCCCGTTTTGCTAGTTTTTGAGATCAAGAGCGATATTTAAGAAATCCCCTAAAAACTCTTTAGTCTGCTCTGTATTAGTAATGAAGACGCTTTTCACGATCTCGTCTCCAGTCGAGATTGATAGAGGGATTGCCATCGTTAGACGTTATAAGAGTATTTATTCGTATCGTTAACGAAATATTAAAAAAAATCTCGTAAAATCTCGCTCGTGCACACCACCTGTCCATGCAATATTGATATGTTACTACACTATTTTATTTTCAATACTTTTTGTAAAGAGTTATCGCTTCATTTCTCCCTGCCAACCCTGCGGCACAACATGTTTGCCTTGCAGTTCAATGGCCGCAACATGTTGCTGCTTCTGTTGTTGCTGCTGCTCACAACGCCTGTGATAGCACTGATCTGCGCGCGATCTTATATCTCTTGGCTATCGCGCGCGCAGCACAATCGGCGATCGTCGTCGTTAAAAAATATGTGGAATTATGATTGCAAGCTTGTTAATCTGCGCTGCACTGTAGGCGCCCAACCATTTGTTGCCGCTGTTGCTGCTGCTGTTGTTGTAGGCCGTCGTCTGTCGCCACTTATGGCGCGACTGGCTGGACAAGAACTGGTCTGCGCCAGGTTAAGTGGGCTTTCTTCGGACGCAGTGATCGTTGATCGCTGTGACTTTTCGCGCACTTGTTCTAATTTTGAGATACAAGTACGACGTGCGGTTCGCCTCATTCTCGCACGTCGCACATACCAAGTTCTCGTTACACAAGTACCTCGTATGCTGTCAAAATACCCCTGCGTCTATGAAAATACTTAAACGTCTTTAAAAATACCTTTTCATTTGTGGTTCTATCTCTTACACTACCCCAACCTAAATCTGCGGTATGCTACATTGCAACTGATTGCCATTCTCTTCTCTTCTATTCGTTACACAGAGACGTTCTCTATCGCATGTCCTTCGATTTGGAACCGCTGGAGCGCTCGGTTTGGGAGGCTGCGCCTGCGCAGATCGCCATGTGTCAAGCGAAAGGCCAGTCGGAGCACTTGTGTCGCAACTATGTGCGCGTGCTGCAGAGCTACGGTGAGAACCAACTGTACGCGTGTGGGACGTATGGATTCAATCCAACTTGTTCGTGGCGCCAGGTTTGTAAACATTTCATTTTTCTTAAGTGTTATGCATATTTTATGTGTGATTTTTTTCTCGAAATGTCTTCAGATGGAAAACCTTACGGTTACGGGTTTTGACAGCGGCATTACCAAGTGTCCATTTAACCCCACCTCAAATATTACCACATTGATGACCAGCAATGGTCGCATGTTTGTCGGCTCACCTACTGACTTCTCGGGCAGCGATTCGGCCATTGTACGTCAAGACGTCAAGCAGGGTCTGCCGGCTCTCAATAAAATTATACGCACGAAGCAGTACAACTCCAAATGGCTGAATAATCCACAATTTGTGGGCAGTTTTGAAGCGGGTCACTTTGTCTATTTTCTATTCCGAGAGACAGCTGTTGAATACATTAATTGCGGCAAGGTAAGTCAGATCACTATTTGGGAATTATACTCTTTATTGATCTCATCTTTTTTATAGGTCGTATATTCGCGTATTGCACGTGTTTGTAAGAATGATGCTGGTGGCGATCAGATACTCAAGGACAACTGGACATCCTTCCTGAAGGCGCGACTTAACTGCTCATTGCCCGGCGAGTATCCGTTCTACTTCAATGAGATTCAAGGCATGACCTACTCCGCAGATGAGGATGTGTTGTATGCAACGTTTACCACTCCAGAGTAAGTAAAAGTGTTGTATAAGTTGATTATCATAAATCAGAGCCCTGTTTTCAGTGATTTGCCTCAGTAAGATATATCTAAATAGATTTCCTTCAGCTCATTTAGACTGTACATAACATATATTCATCTTTCTCTTACAGTAATAGCATATATGGCTCCGCCGTGTGCGCCTTCAATCTCTCCTCCGTCAACGAGGCTTTCGACGGCCCATTCAAGTACCAGGAACACAGTGATTCCGCCTGGAAGACCGTACAAAGCCCGCATGGCGGTCAAATGCATTGCGAATCTTCCAAGTCGAATACGCGTTTTAAGCATCTGCTGGAATCGTCGCGCTACCAACTAATGGATCAGGCCGTGCAACCGATGACTTTGCAGCCGCTCTATCACTCCAAGTTGGAACGTTATACGCATATTGCGCTCGATACACTGCATACGAAGAACAACGAACGCGTACACATGTTGTACGTAGCGAATTCGAACAACGTGATCAAGAAACTATCGGTGATACATGAGACAGCTGTGCAGGCAACCCAAAGCTGCCTGGTCGAAATTTGGCAATCGGAGCAGAAAGGCTTAGGCGCTCATAGCATACTTAATATGGAGTACTTAAAGGTCACTGATTCGCTCTACGTCGGCACCGATCATGCGCTCACACGCATTCCGGCTCATCACTGCAATCGTCACGTCTCCAAGACGAGCTGCCTCAACGCTATGGATCCGTACTGCGGCTGGAACGAGCTAATCGAACGGTGCACACCTGCCGAGCTCGGCGACCACATGAACAAGTTCTGGATACAATCAGATCGCCTTGAATGTCCCGTGCTGACGGCGCCCATTGATGGGGCTTGGTCCGCATGGTCCGATTGGTTTAAGTGCAAGAAGCACGACGAGGATGATGGTAACTGCTTGTGTCGCACGCGTGCCTGCAACAATCCACAGCCGCAGAATGGTGGCGACACTTGTGCGGGCATCACTACCGAAGTGAGCAACTGTACGGTTAACGGCGGCTGGACTGAATGGTCTGCTTGGTCTGCGTGCTCCCAAACCTGTGGCGTCGCTGTAAAAACGCGTCGACGCAGCTGTGGAAATCCACGTCCCGCGCATGGTGGACGCACTTGCGTTGGCCTCGATCGTGGCGAAATCTACTGCTCACATCTGCCACCATGTCCAGCACCTAAGAAGCAGGCCATCGATGGCGGTTGGGGTCCATGGGGTCAGTGGAGCGAATGCACGGCACAATGCGGCGGTGGTTTTCGCATACGACGTCGCGAATGCAACGATCCGAATCCGCAAAATGGTGGTCAAGAGTGTCCGGGCTGCAACACCGATTACGAGATGTGCAACGTGCAGTCATGTCCAGAGGTGAAGAAGCTCAGCTCGTGGACACCTTGGTTAGTGCCGTACAATGAGAGTCAGGATGGTGATACGGCGGTGGCAGAGACACACATTGAGCGACGCTATCGTTTTGCCTGTCGTGCAAATGCTGCCGATTTTGGTACGTTACGCATTAATTTGGCCAAGGAAGAGACGCGCGTCTGTCGTGCGGACGGCAGTTGCCAGCGACATCATGAGAATTCGGCAACAGTAGCAGCGGAGGAGGAATATTTCGCCGCCGATTGGAGTCCTTGCAATGTGACGTGTGGTGGCGGTGTGCAATATCGTGTGCAGCATGAGGGAAAACATCGTGGCAAGCAGCTGCTTAGTCGCGCCTGTAACATGCAACCGTGCAGCAACAATCTGAACGAGGTGCTGCTGGCGGCAGTTAATGCGGAATGGAGCTGTTGGACAGATTGGTCAGTGTGTTCGGTTACGTGCGGCGTTGGTTTGCGCAGACGTTCGCGCAAGTGTCTGGCCGGGAACGAGCGACTCTGCAATGGACGCGCCATTGATGAGGAAAAGTGCGAGATGCCATCTTGTGAGGGTAAGTAGAAAGACAGATATTATCAATACATTAGTGCTTATATAGTTAATGCAGTTCAGATCAAAAGAATATCGAGTACGATTAAAAAGGCTCTTCAAGATTTGAACTCGATCGAATTTAGATTAAACGGTATTGAATATTATCGCATCAAGATTTTCATTTGCAAAATTATTCTATTGGGAACGAATAGATAGTTTAAATTCTCGAAAAGAAGATCATTAAATAGCCGGCTTTCTCAAGCATTACAATCTATATTAAACTATCTCTGTCTTTATTTTAGATTTCGTCGGTTGGAGCAGCTGGAGCGAATGGACGGTATGTTCCAGTGATGGCATACGCTTCCGTCATCGTAAATGTCTTGTGGAAAGTCCCAGCACTAGTGAGTGTCGTGGCGAGGAGTTCGAGAAAACTGCCTGTGTGCCAGACCCATGTGAAGGTATGTTAAGAATTTTGCTACATTCTTCGATTAACGGATGATATTAATTTATTCTCTCTTTGTAATTCTTTGCAGGCAACCTTGTTACATCGAGCGCCACCATTACCATGATCATTGGATTCATCCTTATTGCATACCTCATCAGCGTTTTGCTTACGTTCTGGCTAACGCGGCGTCATTTTCAGACGCCTGTGCCGCCACTTAAAAACAATACGGCGACGCCAACACCCAGTTACGACAGCTACCCGAATCAATATTCCAGCCTGCCAACCAAGGATGTAAGTAAAACTTTGTTTAAATTACGCTATATAGATTGGGAGTAGAGCAGGAATATAAAGATAAACGAGGAAAACATTCGATGTACGTGGTTTCTTTCGAGCCGGTAAATATTGAGTGCTATTGTTTGCTAAGTGTAGATTATGCGAGAATTTCAAGATTTTAGGAATATGAAAGATTATCGACTTTGAAACTTTGTAAATCCAAAGAAAATAAAGTCACATAGACGTTAAAATGACAAATTCTGTTTTGGATTAAGTCAGAATTAAGTCAGAATTAGGTCAGAATTAGGTCAGAATAAGGGAATATAAAGAATAACAGGGGAACATTTTGATGTACCTAGTTTCTTTCGAGCCATTCCATTTTGATCCTTATCTAAGCATGAATTTCGGGATTTGTGAGATTATCGTCATTGTATATTCCAAAGAAAATTAAATCTTAAAGACGTTAAATGGCGAATTCGGGTTTCAAATATAAAAATACTACCCGTTAATGTTCAATGTAACGAATTCAATCCCATTGTGCCAGGTTCGATACGAACATTTTCGAAATAGGTAGAATTGAACTGCGTATTATTTAAAACAGGAAAATCAGAATTAAAAAGTTAAAAAAGTAGTAAAGATGACACTTTACGAGTTAGTTGGAGATAGATATAATAACCAAATATTAAACCAAAGTTGTTAGCATCTTTAATAACTTTCCTTTTATCTCATCTTTAATTCTTCAGCTCTACGATCCACGTCCCAAGGTGAAACGTCAGTCCAGCTTCAACATGTGCTCCGGCTCAAAGAACTGTAACACGGGCGGCACCTTGAACCGCAACAACATGAATCACAATCACACACCCAAAGTGCTGGCCAAGACCTACAACGATTGCGAGACCGGCACCTTGAAGCGCAACGCGCATGCGATGAATAACTATCGCTCGAATATCGATGACGAGAAGTTCTAAAGATTGCGCGCGACATTATTGAATGCAGCGAGTGAATAATAACGAGTGCCGGAAAACAAGATGGCAGGCGGCTGCTTGTCAATGGGCGGTGATGCCAATATTTTTGAAAATTAGATGCAATTTTTCTTGCGTGCCATTTTTAAGATTCTAAGCAATAGGAGAGAAAAAAGAGAAAATTAAGAAACAAAGGGTGTAAAAGAAAAGAGTAGATGAAGAGAAGAAAAGATAAGAAAAGAGTAGACGGAACAAAACAAGTCTACGAAAACGACAAGAAACATAAAATGTAGATATATAGTTTCTATTGTTTTATAAATAGTAGGGGCTGACTCTATTTGTACGAATGTTTAACTACTATATAAATAATTTAAATCGACGATTGTAGATATTCAGATGATATCGATATAGTTTTCAATTTCGATACAAACATTTTATTTGCATAAACAATTTTATTTCTTGCCAAAAGAGTTATCGATATGCAACGATAACTTGCGGGCAAAAGATCGTAACCTACAAAAAAAATTATGGTAGATAAAAAATACGTGTCAAAAATTTGACAACATGTTTTCGAATCCTATAAACCATTTGACAATTAATTTGAATTTCATAAAATAATCATCACTATTCGGAACACGAAAATGTAACTTTTTTGACAGTACAAAAATCTGTCAAAATTCCGTTCCGCACGGATGCAGCGTTGCCGTATTTCAGAAGTTCGAATTCGATTTGAATCTTAGAATATGAAAGTTCGAATAAAAATATAAAATCGCATTTTTAGAATAGAGGTGAATAATATATTTTCTTTTTTTGCCAAGAAACAACATTTTCTATGCAAATAAAATGTCTGTATCGAAATTGAAACTTTTTCGATATCATCTGAATATCTTTAAAGTCAAACGCTACGATTTATCGCATGGTGTTAAGTATCATTGTTTTTTTATTTGAACCACTAAATTCCCAAATATTACTTCGCCGGCACACTTAAACAGAATTGCTGATTTAACGAAGAATACGAAAAGTTTTCATTATATTAGTGAATTTCATTGTTGGATTGATTAATGAACGCAATTAATATCGGTTGCTATATATAAGTCGATTATTTTTTACTGTGTAGAAGGTATCGATATGATAACTGATATTTTAAGTTTGAATCCCTATACAACAAAGCCGAGGCGATGTACAAACCGTTTTTCGAATGATTATAAAAAGACAAAGGCGAAGTTTGAATCAAAAGCTGCCTATTTTATGACCAGAACTAAAATATGCAGGGAATTTGCTTTTTAAATTCCACAGAAGTTGACAACCTGCTCGAGAAATAATTTTTTGGCTTTTCAGGAATATTTACGGCATAGTCCGGCATAATTCCGACAAACACATAGATAAATGAAAATTTGTCGAAAGCGTATGGCAGATTATTTTATGTTATGGAATTTAAAACGCATATTCCCGTCATATTTTGGGAACAGACAAAAAGCAGACGTATTTTAATACAAACTCTACTTTCTAAACTGCTTTGACCCTGGCAACAAGTTTATCTAGGGTGGTATACCCTTCCTTAATCTACCATTTATCTGGGTGTTTGCCGGAAATATATAGGAAAAATTGACATCATGCCTGAAACTAAATTTCTGGCATATTCCCGGAAAACATTCAGATTAATGGAAGTTAATGGGAAATGTTATGAAATTTAAATTGTAGATTTCCCGGAATATTTTAGGAACAGGCAGAACACAGACTTTTCTTTTGATACGAACTCTGTCTTTGTCGATTTTAAATATTTCTAAAAAAATGTTACTAAACTATATTGACCCGGCCAAAAATTGTATCTAGGGAATACCATTCCAAAAATCTAACGGAAATATTTAGGGAAAGTTGACATCATGCCCGAGATAAATTTTATGGAATTTATCATGAAATTTTCATGAATCTGGGAGTAATATACTCTTTCTAAAATCTACCGAAAATGTGCACGAAATATTCCTGAAAAATACCCGAAAATTTATCTGTGGATTGCTGCTTTTTTTTAGAATTGAGTACGAAATTAAAGGTGAAATTATAATGTTTCTTATACAATCTTTTCAATTTGTAAAAAAGTGTTTCTAAAAAGTTATCAAAGAGTTACAGTTCTTGCCTAAATCTTTTAAATTTGATAAAATTAACTTTTCGATAACGTTGCGATATCTAAACAGCTATAAAAAGCAATACAATGGATTTCATCAAAAACTCCATCGTTTTTCTATCATTATAGATTATGTAAAAATAAACTTAGTGCTACAATTGATATATTTTCGATATCGATCGGTTGTTGGGTTGTTCCGGTTCGGTATATATAAAGAAATTCAAGTTCCCATATCCAATAACTGAACTGGATTTGGTTGTTTCTATTTTGAATCACGAATTTAGTGGAATTAGGTCGGAATATAAATCTCTAATTTAAATTAATTTTTCAAATTTAATAAAAAGTTTAAAAATTCAAATTTTAATTTTCTATTATATACAAAAAGAAATTTAGTGCTAAAATTGATATATTTCGATATCGATTGGTTTGCTGTGTTGTTCCTGTTTGAAATTTAGAGAGAGAAATTCAAGTTCCCATATCCAATAACTGATCTAGATTGGGTTGTTTCTATTTTGAATCGCGAATTTAATGGAATTAGATCGGAATTAGGTCGGAATTTAGTGGAATTAGGTCGGAATGTTTAATTTTTAAAATTTTATGCAAAGGTTAAAAGTTCAAATTTTAATATTTTATTATCATCAGATGATATACGTAATCGAACCGAATAAAGTCAAATTCGTACTAAACTAGAGCGTATTGCCCCTCTATTTCTAAAACTATTTTTGTATTTTGCAAAAAGGAAAAAACTTTTGAGTGCAAAAATGTAGCGCGTTTATTATGACTCATATTGAGTTACATTAGTTTTAAGTAAATTTAATTAATTATAGTTAATTAAGTCATTTAAGCATAAAATAATTATTAAATAAATTATATAAATTAAAACGAAAAGCGAAAATTTCTTTGTTTTTAAAATTGAGTTTCAAACTAAAGACTGATTGATATTCGCATTAAATTACTTGAATTTTTTAAAGAAATCAAATTGATATGGAAATTTTAAAAAATAATTATTGTAAATTTATGTAAATTTTGATTTTGTAAAAAGTGAAATAAAAAAAAATATATATATATTTTTTAAATTGAAAAATTAAATTTTAAAATAATGATAATTAAAAAATAAAAAAAACGAAAATTTAAATATAAAATCAAATGAAAATGAAGTTGAAAAACGAAATTTAAAACGAAAATTCTAAAATAAAGAATTCAAACTAATTTTGTATGATTTTTTATTCCTTTTTTGAATACAAAAATAATGGGTTCTATATTTAAAAACCATTTTAATTATGGAAATGCTTGAAAACGAAAATAAAAAACGAAATTTAAAACGAAAATATAAAAATCAAATTCTAAAATAAAGAATTTCAAACTTATTTTGTAGTAAATTGGCTATTCAAACATTTTGGAATTTGTTTTCTGAATAAAAAAAAGGGTTTAAATATTTGAAAAACCTTTTTATGTATGGAAATGGTTCAATAAAATAAATTGGGAATTTGAAATTAATTTTGTGCTTTGTGCAAAACGAATTCAAAATCGTTAGATTTGCAATTTTCAAACCAAATCGTTCGAAAACTTAAACCTGACCCTATAATATCGAAATTTAAAAATAAAAAACTAAAAATAAAGTTTTAATATACAAGATTTCAAGCTATTTTTGTAGTAAATTTGTTATTCAAACGTTTTTGAATTCGTTTTCTGAAAAATAATGTTTTATATATTTGAAAAACATTTTTATTTATGAAAATACTGTTTGAAAATTGATTTGTTTTTTGTGCAAAATAAATTAAAAATCGTTTGATTAGCAATTTTCAAACCAAATCATTCGAAAACGAAAATCTGACCCTATAATATCGAAAATGCTATTCAAAAATCATTTTAAATTTTGTAAAAATTATAAAACGCTTGGTCACTTAACTAAAACTAAATATTAAATAAATGTTAATATTTAAATTTTAATTTAAATTTAGTTGTTTTTAGTATTATTTTAATATATTTCATTAGGACTTAATTTAAGCAAATGTTAATATTTTTATTTAGAATATAAGCAAATCAACGAAATAAAAATAAATTCGATTTTGTACTAACAGAAAATAGAAAAGATTTTTATTATTTATTGAATATTCATTGTTTTAATATTTTATAATATTTCAATTCTTCGTTAATTCTCTTTTAAAACATCAACACATTTTTTTGGCACCTTCTTTGTCATAAAATAAAACTATTCTTTAGAACTACTACTTTTTGGTTGCCACCAGCACCATCACCTTGACCGTTTCACGTGATTAACAATCGTTCTGACCTTGTCAAGGAAACAAAGCGTCTACTTCTTTTTGTGTGTTTTTTAAGAAACCAGTTCTTTTTTGAGTTCTGCTGAAACAGCATCCAAAACAACAAAAAAAAATGAAATATCAGCAGGTATGAGAAACGTCTGTGCACAAAGAACGTCAATGGTTTCAATTCAATATTTTTGCGACATACCTAACAACGTTGCCAACAACAATTAGCTGCAAGTTGTATTGATTGCAAAGTAGTAGTAGCAACAACAAAAATGTTTGTAAACGAAGCAATAAGAATACAAAATATGATAGGTCTCAAAACCGGTTTCAAGCATTTAGCAACTGTCTATGGAAATACGTTGAAATTCTTAATAAAAAAATAATAATAAATGTTTTAAAAATAACTTCAAATTAATACTAGGTACTCAAGATGATTTTTTCTACGGTTACCCCATATATAATTTGGCGCTAGAAAAAATATATATTCCAATAAAAAAATATATATATTTCATAATGTTAATGTTATAATGTTAGTGTTAATTTCCTTTAATTTTATTTTATTAAATGTTATGGGGGAGAATTCTGCACAAAATTAGAAAAATATATGGCGGAGAATTCTGAACAAAATAAGAATTATATATATGAACAATTGTGTTTTTTAAGGTTTTTTTACAGTAAATGTAATGATGCCATTCGATTTAATGAATATCAAGGATTCATAGGTGAAATGACTGTATTTTTGTAAATTCGGTATCTCCTAAACGGAGCCATTTTTCAAGGTCACAGTTCAGAATTTTCACAAATAGGCTACAATTGGTTTGGTTTTCAAATTAAAACGAATTCGTATCGACTATAAGCGAATACTCATACCAATGCTAACGAATACACACACCAAATTAACCGATTGTACATACCAACAAAAGCAAATATACACACCACCAGCGCGTCGTGGTAATTAATATCGGTTGCTATATTTACGTTGATTATTTTTTTCTGTGTGCATACTTAGTTTTTTTTTCTATTATGTGACGTTATTAAGAAAATTATTCTCGATATTTTAGATCCTTTTCAGACACTTTTTAGAATTTAAAAAAGTACAGTCCCTTACATAACTAGTTTTCCAAAAACGAGTTGTGAAATTCTAATACAGGGTTTTTCAAATGGGACGCTACAAAAGTAGAGCGACAGGGACAGTAAACGACGCCATATTTTTTGCCGCTCTTTTGACATTTCTCTTCAATAAGGTTTGCCATTTCATGATTGAAAGATCTACGAGTCAACAACGAGTCGAAATTATTAAAATTTTCTACCGAAATTCGGAGTCAGTGGCCTCAACGTTAAGAGCGCTACGTCCAATTTACGGTCGTCATAATCATCCTAGCAGATCAACAATTGAGCGTCTAGTGGAAAAATTTGAATTCACAGGCACAGTAAAAAATGTTCCCTTGTCAGTGAGACAAAGAAGTGCCCGTAGTGTCGAGAATATTGCTGCCGCTGAGGCTGAGGCCCAAATGTGTCTCTCACACGTCGTTCTCAAGCGTTGGGCATCTCTGTGACGTCCTTGTGGCGAATTTTGCGAAAAGATCTTGGCCTACATCCTTACAAAATCAAATTGACGCAAGAACTGAAGCCGCTTGACCACCAGAAGCGTCGTATGTTCGTGAATTGGGCTGAGCAACAACTTGAAAATGATTCGGATTTTCATCGAAAAGTCATCTTTAGCGATGAGGCTCATTTCTGGTTGAATGGCTTTGTCAATAAACAAAATATGCGTTATTGGTCAGACAGCAATCCACACGTACTCCATGAGTCATCATTGCATCCCGAAAAAATTACGGTTTGGTGCGGTTTATGGGCCGGCGGCGTCATTGGGCCGTACTTCTTCCGTGATGATCAAGACCGGAACGTTACTGTGAATGGGAATCGCTACCGTTCCGAATATTTTTGGCCCCAATTGGATGATATGGAGTTGGAGGACATGTGGTTCCAACAGGACGGCACCACAAGCCACACTGCGAATGCCACAATCAATTTATTGGAAACCAAGTTTGGAGAACGTGTTATCTCACGAAATGTCCAGTCGATTGGCCGTCTCGGTCGTGCGATTTGACGCCGTTAGATTATTTCTTGTGGGGCTACGTCAAGTATGGTCTATGCCAACAAGCCAACGACGATTGATGAACTTCGTACAAATATCGAACGTGAAATTGCAGCAGTATCGGCCGATTTATGCTTGAAAACCGTCGAAAATTGGGATCAGCGTCTGGACTTCTGCAAGCGTGCCTGTGGTGGCCATGCAAAAGAAATCGAGTTCCATACATAATGGCATCGAACGTACTTTTACAGAATAAAGAATTTCATTGATATCCAAAACCGTTTTTGTTTTATTTGTAGCGCTCTTATTAAAAAACCCTTTACTAACAAATACTATTATTCCGAGGTTTAGAAGATATCTTTTTTAACTATTTTTGGACTATTTTATTGCAATTTGTATGTACATCGAGAAAATAAAACTTTTAAATCACTTTAAACTCCGGTGCAAAACACTTTATAATTAAAAATGTGCATGTATGAAAGTCAGCTGTATTTAAAAAATTTTAATTTCAAAGTGTTTACTTTAAATTTTAAATAAATTTTATATTTAAATGTGACACTTTACATTTTAAAGTTGAACTTTTATTTTTAACGTGTCACACTTTTAATTTTTTGTAAGAGTACAACAAATTCTCTCAATGAGCGTCAGATCGTATGGCCATTGTCTGCGGTACCTCTCTCTTTCTAATTATTGATCTTTGTTGTAATTCTTAACCATTCCGACATCCCTTTTATTCGTACAGTTCATCAAATTGAGCTTATGAACTATGTTCTACTGGCACGAAGATAAATTGTGTTAAATGATTCAAATTGAATTTTAATGTGATAAATTTCAAATAAAATGTTGCACTTTAAATTCGTCAAATCTTTAAATTGATAGCGTGAACTTAAAAATTTAGAGTGCACTATTTTTCTCGGTGTAGTGATAAATAAGAAAAGGATTTATGATTTATGTAGAACATAGTTTAAGCTAACAACGAAAATAACCAAGTTTTTATATTGGTTCTAATTTTTAAAATATGCTCTATTAATACAGGGCATTTTTTTTAAATTGTTATATAAATGAGTACCAAAATTAAGTTCTCATGGGAATATTTTAAAAGTGGATCAATTAAAAAAATAAAAAGTAGTTTTGAAAGCTAGTTTGGACTATGCTCTACATACCCATATATAATTTTATTGTTTATCATTAAAACTTAAATGATAAAAAAATGATCTAAAAAAAAATCAAACATTTCCAAGTTTAGATCCAATTATCTCGAAAACTTGTTGGAATATTAGAATTCATTAGTATATTAAAATTAGTCTAGACAATTGAAAGAAAAATTGCGTTTATGTTTTTTTTTTGTTAAACTATTTCTCCACAGAACTACTTTAAAACGTTTTTATTAGGTTGCTTTCTTGTCTGTCTGTTCGGTACAAATTTTGTAATTGATTTTAAACTACCTTCGCAATGAGCTACAGACCTGATATTTTAAATATTGCCTCGAACTGGATGACAATGCAATATTATCATTTTATTGCCATCCGATTCATCGTGGTTCTATTGCCATAGTTCCATATTAAAGACACTTTGAAACATTAATAATTTCAATTATAATAATATTAGGCCTTTCGAATTCCGTCAGACGAAAATCTAACTGGCACAAACAATAAGAAAAAAAAATATGAAATAAAAAATATTTTTTAATATAAAACGTTTTTAAGGAGAATTTTAAGAATGATTTAAAATAAAACATGGTGCTGTATATTGAATCCTTAATGTTCACATTAAAAACGATTTATATTAAAAAATATGTTTTATTTCTTTTTTTTTTTATTTAAGTGGATGAAAACGGATTAACATATTTATCAAAAACGTTTTCTCAAAAACGTTACGTAATAAAAAAAAAAACTAAATAAGCAGCCAAACTCAACTCCAGCGAATTATTTAGAATTGATTATGGATTGTACATTGCAAAAATCATGTTGGGTAGTGTAATTTTTACTACAAAGGCCCTACAACGATTTTTCTGTATTCTCAGAGATTCAAATCTCGATGCCTAGAAGTATGCAACGTTTATTATTAAACGTTTTTTGCCTTTTCGTTGTTCGTTACTTCCGCACTGCAACACTGCACTGTATTATCGACCAATTCCATATATTATCCAAAAACTACAAACATTTATAAATTAAGTCGTACAGGGTGTTTCGCTTATTTAAATTCAATTTTTACTATAAATTAATATATTAATAAATTAATAAATTAATAAATTAATAAATTAATAAATTAATAAATTAATAAATTAATAAATTAATAAATTAATAAATTAATAAATTAATAAATTAATAAATTAATAAATTAATAAATTAATAAATTAATAAATTAATAAATTAATAAATTAATAAATTAATAAATTAATAAATTAATAAATTAATAAATTAATAAATTAATAAATTAATAAATTAATAAATTAATAAATTAATAAATTAATAAATTAATAAATTAATAAATTAATAAATTAATAAATTAATAAATTAATAAATTAATAAATTAATAAATTAATAAATTAATAAATTAATAAATTAATAAATTAATAAATTAATAAATTAATAAATTAATAAATTAATAAATTAATAAATTAATAAATTAATAAATTAATAAATTAATAAATTAATAAATTAATAAATTAATAAATTAATAAATTAATAAATTAATAAATTAATAAATTAATAAATTAATAAATTAATAAATTAATAAATTAATAAATTAATAAATTAATAAATTAATAAATTAATAAATTAATAAATTAATAAATTAATAAATTAATAAATTAATAAATTAATAAATTAATAAATTAATAAATTAATAAATTAATAAATTAATAAATTAATAAATTAATAAATTAATAAATTAATAAATTAATAAATTAATAAATTAATAAATTAATAAATTAATAAATTAATAAATTAATAAATTAATAAATTAATAAATTAATAAATTAATAAATTAATAAATTAATAAATTAATAAATTAATAAATTAATAAATTAATAAATTAATAAATTAATAAATTAATAAATTAATAAATTAATAAATTAATAAATTAATAAATTAATAAATTAATAAATTAATAAATTAATAAATTAATAAATTAATAAATTAATAAATTAATAAATTAATAAATTAATAAATTAATAAATTAATAAATTAATAAATTAATAAATTAATAAATTAATAAATTAATAAATTAATAAATTAATAAATTAATAAATTAATAAATTAATAAATTAATAAATTAATAAATTAATAAATTAATAAATTAATAAATTAATAAATTAATAAATTAATAAATTAATAAATTAATAAATTAATAAATTAATAAATTAATAAATTAATAAATTAATAAATTAATAAATTAATAAATTAATAAATTAATAAATTAATAAATTAATAAATTAATAAATTAATAAATTAATAAATTAATAAATTAATAAATTAATAAATTAATAAATTAATAAATTAATAAATTAATAAATTAATAAATTAATAAATTAATAAATTAATAAATTAATAAATTAATAAATTAATAAATTAATAAATTAATAAATTAATAAATTAATAAATTAATAAATTAATAAATTAATAAATTAATAAATTAATAAATTAATAAATTAATAAATTAATAAATTAATAAATTAATAAATTAATAAATTAATAAATTAATAAATTAATAAATTAATAAATTAATAAATTAATAAATTAATAAATTAATAAATTAATAAATTAATAAATTAATAAATTAATAAATTAATAAATTAATAAATTAATAAATTAATAAATTAATAAATTAATAAATTAATAAATTAATAAATTAATAAATTAATAAATTAATAAATTAATAAATTAATAAATTAATAAATTAATAAATTAATAAATTAATAAATTAATAAATTAATAAATTAATAAATTAATAAATTAATAAATTAATAAATTAATAAATTAATAAATTAATAAATTAATAAATTAATAAATTAATAAATTAATAAATTAATAAATTAATAAATTAATAAATTAATAAATTAATAAATTAATAAATTAATAAATTAATAAATTAATAAATTAATAAATTAATAAATTAATAAATTAATAAATTAATAAATTAATAAATTAATAAATTAATAAATTAATAAATTAATAAATTAATAAATTAATAAATTAATAAATTAATAAATTAATAAATTAATAAATTAATAAATTAATAAATTAATAAATTAATAAATTAATAAATTAATAATATGCCTCTTTACTTTTTTCTGCAAGATTTGAAAAGGGGTTTTCTAACACAAGATGATGATAATTGAAATATTAAATCCATTTCAAATGGATTACCCTAATTACCCAATAAAATAATGTATATTACCCATTTGAAACCAATTTAATTTTTGCTTCTCCCAATTTAAATTTTTTTCCGAATTTTTTTTCCGAATTTAATTTTTGAAAATGCATCACTGTATTGAACATTTACAACGGTTCAAAAAATATGAGTATATGAGTTGCAGAAGCACTGTATGTGAGTTGCAGAAGCACTGTATGAATGTAGGTGTTGTGCGAATTCGAAGAAATTGAAATGATTTTTCGAAATTTACAGCGGAAGTTTATTGAACTAAAAACGTTGTGCTTTTCTAAGTGGTAAATAATTATGATATAAATGATTTATTTATTCAATTCAAATGATTTATTGATTTAATAACAAAGGGGAGCGATTCGGAGAAAATGTTCGCTTTCGAAACATAATTGGCCAAAACCATTCGCTTCGCTAATCATAATAGGGCCCATAACCTAGAGGTCCAAAATTTTTAGTTTTAGTTTATTTTCGTTTGTGTTTTAAATGTGGCATTTTTATGAAAATTAGTCGTGATGTGAAAATAAAAAAAAAACGTTAAACAAAATGTTATAAAAATAATTTTATAAAAAAAAAGAACAATTTAATCAAAAGAAGGACAAAAGTTGGAAAATATATTTACAAGGATAAGGGATCAAAAAGAAGGACTGTCTTTCCAAAATATTTACGAATAGTCACCGTATATATGAGGGTCTTATTTACAAACTTTTGGATGTCCCAAGACGCGTTTAACGATATTTGAAAAATAAACGTCCGTTGCTTGGCATATGTTTTTATCAAAATTAAGACTCACCTGCACCCAAAAAAAAAAAATCCCTCAAATCCCATTAAAATTGGTCAATAGGACTATTATTGATTTAATAGTATACAAAAAATAAATTTTTTCATATAAACTCAATGACAATGTCATGGTATTTTCTAGTATGTAATGGTATTTTCCGATTAAAATAATAATTTATACTATTGAATATTTTTAATAGTAAAAAAACTATTATTTATATAATATTTTTTTTTCTGGATGTGTGATCAGTATCCAACTTGATTCCATTTAAAAGAGAATTGAATTGGAAAGTTGATAAAATATCTATAAATACATTTTTTTTGTTTTCTACCTTATTTACAAAAAAAAAGAAAAATCCTTGAAAAACTTCATTGATTTTCTGATTTTTTTTTTTGTAAAATTCATAATTAAAAAAAAAATAAAAAAAAATGTAAAAAAAATCATTGCCTGGCCAAGATTCGAACCGCGGGCATTATTTAAAAAATAGAAATTAAAAAAAAAGCGAACAAAAAATATGGACCTGGCCGAGATTCGAACCGCGGGCATTATTAAAAAAAAAAGAAATTAAAAAAAAGCGAAAACAAAAAAATATGGACCTGGCCGGGATTCGAACCGCGGCATAGTGGGGATTCTTCATATGCTCAGCAGCCAAAAATAGTAAAACTGGGTAGACAAATGAAATTTAATACACATATTATTCTCTTCAATATGAGATATATGATGAAAAATTTAGAACTTATTTTTACTTATTTTTACTTATATTTCGTCGACTTCCTGAAACTAGCACCTCTGAAACTAAGAAAGAGGTGATTTTGTGATGTTGCGCAAAAAGCTTAAGTGACATTTTTGAACTTTTAACGACCATTTTCAATTAAATTATTATTGCTTCAAGTATAAAAATATATCACTTGACTTTCTTTTTTTACTTAACTTTAAATCATTTACTAAAATTATGATTTTTAAAATTATTAATTTTTAGTGAACCGTTAAAGTTTCATAGCTTGCCAAATTCATAAAATATTCACTTTTTCTTACTATCGCAAATTTAACTGTCGAAATTTTTCTAATTTTATTCTAACGAGTTTCGAATAAAATTTTTTGTATTATTGCACATGCAATTATCTTTAAAATGATATGTCCCCCACATCTTTTCAGATATCATCATATTAGTAGATAGTAAAACACTGTCAACTCAAAAGTCGATGCCCACCTCAAATTTTTGTAGAACATGATTCAGATATAAAAATCTAACTCCTGTCGCGGATATTATCCATGATATTGCATCCCGAAATTAACCCTTATATAATTTTATTTAAATCTAGTAATATATATTTTATCTTAAAGCAATAATAATTTAATTAAAAATTGTCGTTAAAAGATCTAAGATGTCCATTAAGCTCTTTGCGCAATATCACAGGATCATTTTATTTTTTTTATTTTAAAAGCTTGTTTTTGGTTTTAAAAAAAAAAGGTTCTAGTTTCAGAAAGTCGACACGGAGTGAAACATTTTAACATTTTAGAATTTTGAATCAGTCTAATGTACATACAACTCGTAACATATTGGAGATAAAGTTATAAAATTCAAAACATATGAATGTAGTAAGCACAATTTTTATTTCATATGCCGATTATAAATTTTAACTCGACATGGAAAAGATTAAAAAAATGCCAACATGTTGGCATTATTAATAACACTACACAACAGCCATTCTGCGCAGCAGTCAAGGCTATTTTTGTTTTATGTAAAATGACGCCCTGATTCCGTAGATATGGTTTAATAATGTTTCTTCGGATAGGTTTACAAAATATGGGCCAATAACTCTTCAACCGAGCTTTCATAAAGGTGCTCACATATATTTGTAAATATCTCGCGTTCTACATAACACATATGATCAGTGTTATATCGAATGAAAGGTAATTGAATATCTAAAAAACATTTCTCAGAATATTTCTAATTGGTTCATTAGTTAAAGAGAACTCGATAGGAGAACTGGAAAAAAGCATTTGTTTCAACAAAAATTAAAAAAAAAAATTATTTAAAAAAATGGAAAAAAAATCGAGAAAGTAAGATGGTGCACAAATTTTAATTTTCCAAAATTAGTTCACACACTTTCGAAACAATTGAGCTATCAATCACAAAAATATATGGGTAACATTTAAGGATAAAAGAAAGTTATGTGAAAGCAATATAATTGAGTGCTATACAAATAGACATTAAAATAAAAAATAAATAATGTGAACAGATCACGCTAATTTTTTGAGCACCTATTGATAGATGATTGTTTGTAATTAATTTTAAATTTTATAACTTTATCTTTAAAACTTTTCGAGATATGTGATCTTAAAAAGTAATCCAATATCTCGTAGTGGATGTTTGGAATATTACAAACTGTGCATCATCTCTCGTTTTCAAATTTTCACTATTTTTTTAAATGCATTTTTGAATAAAATTTTGGTTGAAAAAATTTACATTTTTCGAGTGCCTCTACAGAGTTCTCTCAAACCAGTGAACCAATTCTAAAGTGTTTTAAAAAATGTTTATTTAATTATCTTTCATTCGATATAACACTTGGGTTTTATAAAACGCGAGATATTTACAAATATATGTGACCACCTTTTTGAAAGCTCAGTACAAAAGTTATTGCCCGAAATCTCGTAAACCTATCCATAGTAAATTTTTTAAATTATTTATTCAAATTCTGCGGGTCATTTCCAATAATACAAAAATAATGGCATTTACTGCGCAAACTTTTTTCTCATTTTGTTGTGTAGTGTAATGGATAATGAACATATAATTTTGAACAGTTTCTGCTTCGCAATCGCAATGTACAGAAAGACAATAAGACACAAAATGATATAGTTAAAACCAAGGATTGAAACCTAAACGAATAACGGTTTCCATTTCGGTTTCGGTTTTTTTCGCGATTCGGTTTCGGTTTTAAGTTTTGTAGATGCACTTTACTTTTCGTATTTTCTTAAGTAGTTACTAAGATGTTTATAATTTTAAACAATTTAAAATCTTAAGGCCATAATAAAATGAACATATACATTCATAATAAATGTATCATCGCATGACAACAAACAGGCGCATGACAACAGACAGACGCATGACAACGGACAAACGCATGACAACAGACAGTCGTATGGCAAGACACTACACGTATGTATCTAGTACAGCTATCTAGTTGGCAACAACAACGAGTATTTTTTGTGGCACAAAAAAGTCCCGCCAAAAATTCTATCAAAAATTTGGATGCTGCTTTATTCGCATTTTTGTTGTTGTTGTTGCACTTTCAAACGAATCGGCAGATTTGTGAAAAAAAATACAAAAAGCAATATCAGTTAAATGAGGTACACTGTGAAAATGTTCATATATATATTTTGTTTGTTTTATTTTATAAGTTAAATGAAACAATGCACATAGAACTTAACTTAAGAAAAACTTAATGATGTTACAATTAATAAAAAAATTATGAATAAAAGTAAAACAAAAATAATAATGTGAATAGCACAGTGCGAAGAAAAGATAAAAAAAAACATTGTTTTGCCTATTTTATCTTTTTGAAGCTATCAAGCTTCAAAAGAGCTTCTTTTTAAGATGCTTATATTAGCCATTAAAAATAAAATAAAAACACACATCTTCAGTAATGTTCATTAATATTTTGCACGCTTTCCATTGTTACTTCTTGTTCAATATTTAGTAATATCATAAATTCTTTTGAATTTCTTTAAAACCTTAAAAACATAATAAATACATTAAAATGATAAAAAACGCAAGAGTATTGCTTTTCTTGCAGTGTTAGTCTTGCACTTGTTCTTGCAAGAAAAATCTCGATCTTGTTCTAGCAAGAAAATCTAGATCTTGTTCTTGCAAAAAATGCAAGAACAAGACATTTTTGATCATCACTACAATAAATAAAAAACCAATATCATTAAAATTTGAATCATTTTTTAACAAAAAAAAAAGTTCTTGGATTTTTTTTTTTTTACAAATTAACCAACGCTCAGGGGATGCCCCCTATTCATGCAATGCACAGTGTTGATCGTAAGAAGGGATGATAGGTTAAATGGAGGGGAGAAAGATGGAGTAGTGTCGGTGAATGTTTGTTTTGAACTTGCCAATATCAAAAATGTCGGGAAAAACAGACGCAGGGAGATTGTTCCACAAACGTATCGTGCGACTGAAGAACGAATTCTCTCGGTGATGCGTGGTTCTATTGAGAGCCGAGTGAACTACGAAGGGATGGGCTTGGTTCGATGCCCGAGTAGAACGAGAGGACACACGACCTGGTGGAATCAGGCCATGTATTTCCCTCGAACACTTACCATTGTAATACCTATAAAACAGGCTTACCCCCCTACGGTCCTTCGGTGCTCAAGAGAACCAATAGAGGATGAAATATTTTCATCCCCTATTAAATATATTGCACGTTGTTGGATTCGATCCAGGAACTCCAAAGAAGATTTTGAAGCCCCTGCCCATATGTGCGAAATGACATAAAATATTTTTTCTGTTTCCTTTTATACTTTTTTAAAAACCGTTTTAAACCGGTATAAAACCGAAACCGTTTACTTCGGTTTTGGATATCGGTTTATTTCTGATTTTCGTATAACGGTTTCGGTTACGGTTTCGGTCTTAAATATGAAACGGTTTTAAACGGATATCGGTTTCGGTTACGGTTTCAATCCTTGGTTAAAACCAGGCATTACGATTCAAGGAATTGCCTCTAAATCCTCATACAATTTTTTTCTCTTATTTCAAATTTGACAATTTCCCCATTGTGAGCGGGCACTCATTTTTTTTTCAAAAACGTCGGTTCAAATCGCGACCGGGTGATGTACTTTTTTATTATATTTTTTTAATTATTTTGATTTTTTTTTTTTCATTTTTTTAATTATTAATCATAATTGAAAAAATTCACGAGCTGAAAATATCCACGACAAAAGTTTGTCGCATTACTTCTATCAATTGATTTATTATTTTTTATTTAACTCTTAATTAATAATAAAAAATAAGAGAAGATAATATACTTAAAAAAGAATAAATAAGCAAATTTAATAAAAAATGTTTAATTTTTATTTAATTTATTAAAATTACGAGACATTCTACTCATTTCGACAACTTTTTCATATTTTGCATTTTTTTGTTGAATTTACTTTTTATTAAAAAAAAACGTAATTATACCAGTTTTTAAAGATAGGTTTAGGTCTCAGCGATTAATACCTTTCTGCCATACACAAAAAAAACTATATAAACTGATTTATATTATGGAATATTTAAATAAAAATTAATCACGCAATAAAACAATTTTTTTTGCTTCTTAAGTAAAAAAAAAAATACATATTAATTTTTTATAGTTTTATTTTTTCATTTATTAATTTTTACTATTTTATATATTTATATTAATGTTAATTTTTTAAAATCATAAATATTTGTGCCTGTCTTGTCTGCGATCCTCCTCTTATGTAGCTGACAAATCAATAACACTTTACTATAAACATCAACGATCTACCGACATAACAATCATTCGTTATTAGGTCCATATATAAATGTTTCTGAATTACAACCTGTGGATTATATGTTAAAGTTGGAATGTTAAAGTTTTAAAAGTCTGCTGCATTTATGCATTGCATTTCAACGTAAACATATAATTCGTTGGGTCGTAATTGGGAACATGTTTTTGTTGAAATACATTATGCTTGGCGTACTCTGTCGTGGTCTCATGCTTCAGTGTGTGAGAAGGTTGTCGGCATCCCTTGATTGCCGAAGTGTAAGTTCAGGTGTTTGCAGTTCGCTGTTTGCAGTTCGCTGTTTGCAGTATACATCATACCCTGGAGCCCAACGTTTGGAGTTTTCCTTGGACACATCAAATAAGCTTAACGGGGTGCTTATTGTTGTCATTATTGAGAGACGGTGTGTCCGAAGTAGTATAAATTATAAAGAATTTCTAGAATTGAAGACTCCTCCTCATATAACTTTAAATTAAATTAAATCTTAAAATACATCTAACTTTGCTACTTATGCTTCAAAGTAATCTGGTGAATATTTCCATTATACAATTTTCACATGACCTTGAATTAACTAAATTATATACCCGATACTTTCCAGCAAAATTTAGTTCAGAGTTTAGTCTTCAAATCTAGACAAATTCCGACTTAAATTATACTGAAATTGTGAAGAGTAATTCGCCTCATTGTGGAGAGTATTCATTCGCCTAGTTGTGCAGTAATTCGCCTATTTGTGCGTTGTAAATCGCCTATTTGTGCGGTAATTCGCCTATTTGAGCGTTGTAATTCGCCTATTTGTGCGGTAATTAGCCTAGTTGTGCGGTGTAATTCGCCTAATTGTGACGAATAACTCGACTCAAAAAAAATAATGGTTGATGTGGGATTATCACCGTGCCCGGGGGGTGGGTTATATATCTCCGGCCGGGATTAATCCACTGCCTGGTAACGGGCTGACCAATCTCGCATATATCGCGCTATATAAATACTAGATATCCAACCAATAGAAAAATAACTCCTACACTTTATAAGTGAAACGTTGAGGGAATTACATACATAATTACGTGTACGAATTACATAATGAACCCTGGCTTGCAAAAACAAGACTAGCATATATGAGAAAGCTATAAAACTTGAAAAACACTGTTGGTTTAAATAAAGAGGTTTGAACTTGACTCCTTGTGGAGTAAAATGGACTCACGATTAGACCTGTCCGAGTCCGCTCTGTTAGAGAATTTCGAACGGTACTCGATTGAAGCGAGATGACAAAAGAGATCACATATTTTTTGCAGTGCAGGCTTTCAACCGTTTCAACCGTCTTCAACAGTTTTGTATTTGGTTATAAATAATAGGTGTAAAGTTGGGCTTCCGGGATTCCGGAGAAAATCAGTACCGAAAATCGCGAAATTAAATTCCGGGATTGCCAATGAAAAATACTAAATTCTAAATTTCAAGCCGTTAGCATATTTTAATCATGTCAGGATATTTCTTCAATTATTTTTCACAAAGATATATGTATACATTTTCTTTTTTTGTTACCTGTAAGACAAATTTCCATAATTCGGGACTAATCCCTGGATTTATTTTCTAATACCGAACGTCCCGGGATTTTTATAATGCTACCGGATTATAGCCCGCCTCTGCTATTTCACAAACGCATGGATTCACCGCTTCCTCCCCTCCATATGGATGCTGTGTATATTGCGGAGTCAGATGCTCTTCACGTTCTGGGCATATCAATTCAATAGGACCTCCATTGGAATGATCATATATATGATGTGTCGAAAGAAGCGGCCAAGTGTCTCGGTTTACTAGAACGGTGTAAGATATACTTCGCTCCTACTGACTTACGCAATGTCTACACCACCTATATTTGGCCTTAAATGGAATACAACTCGTTCATTTGGGCAGGGGCTTCAAAATCCTCTTTGGCGTTCCTGGACCGAATATAACAACGTGCGATATATTTAATAGGGGATGAAAATATTTCATCCTCTATTGGTTCTCTTGAGCACCGAAGGAGTGTAAGCCTGTTTTATAGCTAGTACAACGGTAAGTGTTCGAGGTAAATACATGGCCTGATTCCACCAGGTCGTGTGTTCTCTCGTTCTACTCCGGCATCAAACTCGTGCATCAAACTCGGGCATCAAAGCCCACCCTTCATAGTCCATTCGACTCTCAACAAAACCACACATTATGGAGTTAGAATTCCTTCTTCAGTCGCACGATACGTTTGTGGAACAATTGCCCTGCGTTGTTTTTCCCGACATTTTTGATATTGGCAAGTTCAAAACAAACATCCACTGACACTACTCTACCTTTCTTCCCTACTTACGTTCATCACGGTGCATTGCATGAATAGGGGCCATCCCCTGAACATTGGTTAGTTTGTAAAAAAAACTACGTACTATATAAAAAATATAGTACTGTTGAAAAATAGCTTCCCAAAAAATCTAAAACGAAGTTTTTCTTTTATTGTCAAGACTTGTTTTTCAGTTTTCATTGCAAGATTAACTTAGTTTAAACTTTTAAACTTTTTTTAAAACGGCTATAATTCCTAATAAAATCTTCCTAATAAAATCTTTAAATTTTACAGACAGATATGTAATTAATAATCAGTTAATATGGCATTTTAATTATTTGCGATATGTTGTTTATATACAAAATATATCTAGTTTCAACTTCGTTTAATTTCAAAATGTAACTGAAAAACTGAACTGATATACTTAGGGCCAGTTTTTCAGTTCTAGTTGAACTTCGTTTATAGTTTAAACTTTGTTTAAGGACAGAATCGAATTTTTCAGTGAACTTTATTTGTCGTTTAAACTTAGTTTAAACGACCGATGTTGAAGGGTTAAACTTCGTTTAAACTTTCAAGAGAATATGGAGAAAATTATCTCACAACACTTTTGCTATTTTCTGTTGCTGCATCGGACTAAATTTTGTTCTTTATTTTGAGATTTTTGCATTTTATAAAACTTTCAAGAGATAAAGAGGAAATTGTCTCACAACACTTTTGTTATTTTCTGTTCATCCGTCGGATCGCAATTTTTCTTTATTTTTAGATTTTTGCACTTTTATTAATAAAAAAAATCCTCATGTCTCCACTATTATGTCTATAATATTATTTTGCTAATATTTCCGATTATAATCATTAAATTTTTCTAAAATATTTATTCAATATCTTTGTTTATTTCATTTTTCTTTGTTTATTTAATTTTTGAATGACATACAAATCAAAATCGAAAGAAATTTGTTGTCATTTTAACTTTTTTATTAAGCATTTAGAATCTAACGATAAACAATAAAATTATACATGATTATTCAGAATATAGTATAAACTATCAAAAATACTATATATTTGTATTTAGTTTAGTACCTTAATAAAAATATTTATTTTAAAAAAATTAACGTCCATTTTTCACTCATGTTTAGACAATTAAATTACCGTCGCAATGGCATATCACATCTTCGAACTCCATTATTTCCTCCTTTTTTAAAATGTACGTAAAGTTAAAATTTACAAACATAAAAATACAAAGTTTAACTTTGCCATCGATTTTCTCATAATTTCGTTATCGAACACCCCATTTTTAAAATTTATAATGATAGAACAGTTCATTACCAGTATTTTATTACCAATCACAGTGATTTTAACCTGGGAATTAAATCACAAAACACTATATAATTATTTCTGCAGCATTACTTAGCAAGGCAAAGTCTCTGTAATTGATACGAAAATACTGGTAATGAACTGTAGTATCATAAATTTAACAAAATATGGTGATCCGTATCGAAATTTTGAGAAAATCAATGACAAAGTAAAAATTTTTATCTTTGTTAACTTCAACTTTACGTACCTTTTAAAAAAGGAAGAAATCATGGGGTTCAAAGATGTGATATACCATAGAAAGTTAATTTAATTGTCTAAAATCAATGGATATTCATTTATCAACAGATTATACTTTATTCTTGTCTAGGTTATGTCAGTAATATAGATTTATTAAACATCCTGTATCTTAAACTGGGCGCAAAATTAGAAATTTTTACATTTTTTATTGAATGACCCCATGAATTATTGACATCGATGAACCAAACACCCTGTATATATATATATATATATATATATATATATATATATATATATATATATATATATATATATATATATATATATATATATATATATTGATATTCTTTTTTACATCGATCTATTGTTTTTCTTTTGTAAAATCATAATTTTAATTAAAAAAAAAAAATATCGCCCTGGCTGAGATTCGAACCGCGTGATTTATTGATTTTTGTTTTGTAAATTCTTAATTTTGTTAATTATATAAAATAAATTACAAAAAAAAAAAAAAAATGTTCACCCTGGCTGAGATTTGAACCGCGTGGACTATTGTGGTTCAAAGTTGTAGGTTCAAATCTCGTCCAGGGTGATATACTTTTTTTTTACTTTTTTGTCAATTTCAAATTAAATTTTAATTTTTTTTCTTTTTTTAAAAAATTAATAAAAATTGAAAAACAAAAAATGCACAAGAGTGATTTGCAAACCAAAGTAGAGGAATCATAGGATTATACATCTAGTTTAACATATAACACAAAATTCACCCTGAATAATGACGCTATTCGCAATTTTGCACAAATTATTTGCCAGTAACATGGTATGGAAATTGTATGACAAATTTTTGGAAATAATTATTTGGAAATAATAATAATTCAAAAACATTAACCACTTATTCCCTACCGGTGAGTCGCGACCCCCAAGTGGTAACTAGTCCATTCTCAGGGGGTCGCTAAGAGATATTCAAATTAAACTTTTAAATAACTTCATTAAAAAATTCTAGATTTCTGGTAGATTTGGGTCTCCTGTCTCTTGCTGCGTGCTCATGATATTTGTGCTACCTAAAAACTGAAATAGAGAAAAATACAAATGAATTCAGTAACAAAAACACTTAGGGATAACGGTTTCGATTGTATTTCAAGACTTTTTACAATAAAGAATTCGGTTCCAACCTAACAAATTATTAGGGTTCTGCTTCCGGTTCAATATATATATTTTAAAAGTGTTTCGGTTCCGATTCCGGTTTCAAAAATCAAAAAGGTTTATGTTCCACTTTATTAAACGATTTATATACCATCGCACAGTGGGGCAGCTAGTACCTAAAGTGGGCGATAAACTTCAAAAGTCAAATTGACCTCTGACACTAATTTTTTTTCATTGTATAGCAAATTAAATTGACTACTAAATTAAATTTTTCAAAACACTAATGAAAATGTTGGCTTTTTTTGCCTTTTCGGTGTAATTCACATTTCAGCGACCGACCATTTATACTAATATTAACATTTTCAACAGTTTTTCGTTGTATTGGAGGTACTACCAATCAAGATGAAATTTGGACAAGTGAATTATATCAACGAAAAACTATATACTATAAAGTTGCATCACTATAGCTCTATTAATTTCCAATATATATATAGCTTTATTATTTCCAATATATATATAGCTTTCCCAAAATGCGGACATCAGATGCAAAGAATTTTGTAAGTTTTTGCACCTTGCCCCACTGTATTATTTCTGTATGAAATTGTTTATCGCTGGATTATAAACAAATGATCTCTATTTTATAATTCCAAAGGGGTCGCAGGAGACATTTGAAGTTACAAAGAGGTTGAGAACCACTGCTTTAGATTATTAAAAAAAAACTGAGTATAAGGTCTTGATTAGAATACTGAAGTTCATCAGAAAATCATACCAAGATCAAAAATAGTATTTTTGTTGTGCTGTGTAATTACATATAAATCTTTTTATTTTTATGTGCTATTTTTATAAATTATACTATCTAATACTTAAAAAAAATCCCTTAAACCTTCATGGTTTTTGTACCGACATTTACAAGTTCACATTTCAACTATTCAAATAAATTCCTAGTATTAGGCAGTGTTGCCATCACCCAACGGCCAAATATGGCTAATACTTCTCAAAAACTAGCTAAATTTTATTTTATTTAATACAAAAAACCAGATTAGAAACTTTTCGGTTAAGTAAATCATTTTTTGAATAATTTTGTGGATTTAAGTTTCCTGAAGTACTTTAATATTCATTTGTTAACCACTGTAATGCAAATATCATCTATTCGGGATCCATGTCGAAATCTAAAAATGTTGATCTTTTTATGCAGGACATTTTGAAACTACTAATTTTAAAATGATATTATGTTTGAAATTGGACACAGTTTATTCTACTGAAAATATTCAGTCCTTATGTGAATTGTGTATTTTTGAAGATTCGCCACATGCAAATAAAAATCTAATTAAAGAATAGCTTAAATCTTTAAAATAAAAAAGTGGCTAAATTCCGGCTAGTAGTATTTTCAAATTTAATGACTAAAATATTCCAACAATGGCTAAATCTAGCCATAAAATGGCTGCTTTGGCAACACTGGTGGTAGTAGGCCTTTAAACAGTTTGGGAAGTTCTTAATGAGTTGTAGAAGCACTGTAGGTGTTGTGCGAATTCGAAGATTTTAAAATGATATTTCGAAATTTCCCGCGAAAGATTATTGAACTAAAACAAGGTGCTTTTCAAAATGTCTAAATGATTATGATTTAATTATCGAGTGCTTTCAAATGATTTATTGATTCAGTAGTAAGGGGGAGCAATTCGGAGAAAATGTTCGCATTCGAAACATAATTTTTGCGCAGTTTCAGTAGCACTGTTCGAGAAACATATAATTTATAATTCATAGGGTCGTAATTGGGCAGTGATTTTTATAAATACATTATGCTTGTCAGACGCTATTGTGGTCTCATGCTTCAGTGTGTGAGCAGGTTGTCGGCATTCCTTGATTGCCGAAGTGTAAATTCTGGTGTTTTGCAATATTCTTCCACCCGATTTGGGGTTCATTGTCAACGTTTCACGGACACATCACATAGGTTTAATCGGGGCTTATTTATGAGTGTCAATTGTATGCCTCGAAAATAATCGAGGCTGTATGCCTCGAAAATAATCGAGGCATACTGCGGGAATTCCTATCACTTGCCAAAACCAGGGCGAGAATAATCACCGGCCGGGATTAATCGCCAGTGCTGGTAAAACGGCTTTTGACGAATCTCGCATAGCGCTATATAAATGTAATAAATAAATCTCCATATATATACTGTAATTTATATGAAACGTTGAGGTTAATTTAAATGTTGTGTTTGTATTGTAATATGGAAATGATCAAAAAAATGATCTTTACATGGGAAAGAAGAAGCAAAAGGCAAAAACACTATGTGAAAGTATATATAATAAATATATATGGAAAATAGTGTACTCATAAATGGAAAAAAAATCCCAAAGTAAATAAAACACTATGAGAAAGTATATATGACGATATATATGGAAAATAGTGTACATAAATAAATGGTACTAATGGATCCATAAGTGAGAAAACAACACTAAATCACGAGTCTACAATGATAGTGAAATAGTGAAACACTCAAGCACGAAAAAAAGTCTAAAGTGGCTGTGATAAAGTGTAAAATATTACAGTATATATATGGTAAAATTTATTAATTTAATTAAATGTATTAATAAAATTAATAAATTGCTTCAGCTTGTTCAAAGTAACAACACTATATAAAAAATATATATAGTGTAAATTAATTTCTATATGAAATAATTTAGTTGAAGAAAAAAAGTGTACACAAAAAAAGTCTTCTATTTCCAAATACAACACAATCATAAAATAACAATTACCATGAACCATGTTTGACTGCTATGGGAGTCAAATGTAGTAGGGACTCGCGATTAGACCTGTCCGAGTCCGCTCTATTAGAGAACTTAGAATGGTAGGCGATTGGAGCGAGCTGACAAAAGAGATCACCTATTTTTTTGAAGTTAAAAATTTGTTATTTATACCAGATGTATTCTAATACTACCAGTAGTGGTGGAGGAAATGGTGATTTTTTGTACAATTAAGCCTAAAATTTACATTTAAAGTGGCTCCAGTATTTTTAATCTAAGGGGCACATTCACGCGACATACGTTAAAATCTTTATTCTTGTATTGTCAATTAATAAAAAATTTCAAATTAGTGATTTCTTGAAAGCCGCTCTTCACACAATCGATAATATGTCAGAAAACATGGTTCTACCATATTTTCTCTATAAAAAATGATTGATCAATAATACTGAAGCGGCATTGTATTTTTAAATTAACTCGTGCAATAAATTTCCGATCACATCTATGTCCAGTCAAATTCAGATGGAATTGTAAATGTGCTTTAGAAAAAATTGCTTTTTCGGGCCAATCACGTTTTTTTTCGAAAGTTCCAGCGTGTCCTTTTTTGTTGGTGTTAGGTGCACATTCAGAAGTCATATCTTAAAATCTTTATTTTTACCTCATCTATTAAAAATTAGATACAAAACGATACATTAGGTACAAGCCGCGGCTCACACGTTGAAAAGAAGTCGAAATTTTCGTATCATACCTCCACCTCTGTCCAAATTTCGTTTGGGATATGACACACTTATGCGACATATATTTTTATTTGCATTCGAGTATTAGCCAGAGATTGTATTAAAATTTCGATATCTAGCAAGCCGTAGCAATAGTCAATCATTTTTGCCTAATTTAATTTCAAATGGAAAAATCTTAATTTCATTTGGAATTTTCTCAATTTTATTTGCAATTTTCCCAATGTCAAATCTGCAAATTTCATTTTAAATTTTCACAATTTCAAATGGAAAATTTCAATTTCATTTTGAAATTTCTCAATTTCGAATGGAAAATCTCATCTTCATATTATCTATTTCAATTTTAAATTCAAATTTCATTTGGAATTTTCTCAATCTAAAATGGAATATCTCAATTTCATTTGTAATTTTTGCAATTTCAAATGAAAAATCTTAATTTCATTTGGAAATTTCCCAATTTCAAATCAAAAATCTCAAATTCATTTGTAATTTTCTTAATATCATATGCAAAATCTAAATATCATTTTGAAATTTCTCAATTACAAATTTAAAAAAGCAAATAACACAAATTTCTTTTTGATATTTTGCAAAAACTAATATCTGGACATAGATTTTTTTTACCCATTATCCGTAGGTCAAGGTTCATATTTTATTTTGTGATAAAGTTTGCATTTACAGCATGTCGAAATCGAGCGATATATTGCGATATAAAGTACCAAAAATGGCCTTTTTTACAACTTTAACTCGAATTTTTGCAAAATCTCGACGTGGTGGGCAAATTCTGAGTACGCAGCAATAATCAGGAGACCGAAATCTATCAGATATGATAAGTTTCAGTTTGGTAGAAAATCCTTGTAGAACAGTGTATTTAAGAATTGTACATACACACAGAAAATCCTCTTTTGGCATGAGTTTAATTGAACCAACGTTTCAATGTTGCAACCGAAATACATTTGTTGTAACCTCATTACATTAAAATGAACGTAACATTTTTACTCTAACCGTTCGGTTGCCGTAACCTCATGATTGCTTTTTTCATACAACCAATATTGACATTCGTGCATTTGTTAAGGCGATTGAGAAAGTTGTTGTATCAACAAAATAATTGACAAACGGCAACCTCATGTCTATCAGCAGTTGGGTTGCCAGTTTCTTGCCAACAATTATGGATGCATACACACAAAAAAATATTATCTTGGCGTTCAGTTGTTTCATCGAATATTCATTTGCATCTACCAAATGTAGTTAGCCTCAACTGAAATTCATTTATGGTAAACAATAGTATGAAGCGTAACCAACTATTAGTTGAAACAACTGCAACATAGATTGGGGAAACAAACTTTAAATATTTTTATTTCCATTGCTACGGCAACTAAATTCAAAATGAGACATAACCAATATTTAGTTGACTTAACAGATAGTTAGTTATATTAGGTTGTAGCAACCAATTATTTGATTCAACTGCGAAATCAGTTGTCTTGTATAAAAGCAATGCCAAAGCAGGACAACATCAGTCGCATAGTTTCAACTGCATAGCTTCAACTGCACCAACTGATTCGTTCTTTGGGTGTGCAAAAATCAAAATCAACATCAAAATTTTCACATGTTGAAAACAATAGGAAATTCATTAATTAAGTTCAATACAAATAGCTCAATAGCTTGTGAAATATAATATATACATATACAATACATACGTTTTATATAAATAAAAAACTTTGTAAACCTCACAACCTCTTCAAAACCGATTTGGAGGTTATCACAAACTCATGTTCACTGATTAGGAGTTTGACACAACTAATAGTGGCATTTTTTCTCATTTTGTTGTGTAATGTAATAAATAAAATTCAATGTTAGTCCACACGGACTAAATTTAGTTCAGAAACGCACACTAAGAAAACAAGATGTTTATGAAAGTCTTCCTGCAACTATCTGTTTAAATTTACGCCTTGTAGCAAATATTCAAACATCCCATAAGTTTCAATAAAGTTGCAGCAAAAATATTAATATATTTTAAATATGACATATATGCAGATAGTTACGAGATGTTTGCAAGAACAGCAATGATAATTGAGATATTTACAGTTGACTGATAGTAAACATCCTGAGTTCTTGGACATTTGCTGCAAAACTTTTGAGGCATTTTGGCATTTGACTACCATAAAAAAGGAAAATGGCGTACTTTTTCCTTACTCTCGATTTATCCACAACAATTAAGTAAATCCAATGGTGTAAAAAAGTGCCAACTTAAATATTACATTTTAATGGTAAAAGTGAAAATAAAATATCCTGTGATTTAAATTATCAACACGTGACTTTTCAGAGTTTAATTTGATGACAGTATCGCCGGTCGGACTAGGGTTTTCTGCGAAGAAATCTCAAGTCGTTGTAGAATTTTTGCCTTCGAAGGATTTATAAAGACGATGGCGATGTATAACCAGGATACTGTTTTAATTCTATAATAAATAAAAATATATTTGATTCATTCAATAAAAATTACTCCGCGAATTCTAATGGAGTACCTTTTCCAAATATTCATCAACTATCTTCCTATTTGTAAGATGTTTAATTAATGGTTGCTATACATAATCGTAAATTTGAAAGATGGTTGCTAGCAATATTTATCGTATTTGACGTATGTTTGAGAGATGGTTGTCTCAAATACGTTCTAAATAATTTGTAAATAACTTGATATTTAGGGTAATCATCTTTGTTTTCTTAGTGCAGGCTGTGATATTTGTGGTAATCATCTCTGTTTTCTTAGTGCAGGTTCGAATCTCGGCCAGGGTTACAATTTGTTTGTATTTATTTATTTTTATTCTTTTTGAAATTTCCTTTTTTTTAATTATTATTTATAAAAAATAATATTGATTTGATAGTTGCAAATAAATTAAAACAGTTCAGCAATATTGCAGGAAATTAGTTTCTTTGTCGCTTTATCCCTAGTAGAAATTGTGCTGCGTTTATTATCGGGAAATGATTATTGTATTTTTACCTTGTCATAATTCGATGGTCATGATCATATCTTTTACTAGGAATAACTACATCTCTCTATTGAATATTTTGTGTACCATTCTAAATTAATAATAAAAAAAATCTAAAATAAGGATTTTACAATATTTGAAATTATTTAGCTCGAAGATTCAATAGAAAAATATCGTCACTACCATGCGTTTTGCATTTGCGTTTTTTACATTTTTGAATGTAGTTTTTCCTCAAGTAAATTGTGCCAAAATCGTGTTAGGTTTTGTTGGATATTTATAGCCACAAAAGACAAAACCAAAAGGGCGAATTCGTAAAATTGAAAATGTTGTCATGCCAAAAGGGCGAATCCTTCTGTTTTTTTGCCATAACTTTTTATTAGCATAAGCTAAAATTGTGGTGTGAAGGCATTAATTGTTTGTTTTTAAAGCACATATCGATCGTCATCATTATTTTAAAATATTTTTTAAATTTTTATCACGTGCAAGAAAAATGTATGGCAAATTATTTTTAAGTAATGATGCCAATCGATAGGTGCTTTAAAATGAAACAGTTAATGCATTTACCTCACTATTTTATCTTCTACCAATATAGAGTTATAGCAAAAAAACGAAAAGATTCGCCCTTTTGGCATGAAAAGATTTAAAATTTTTCAAATTTCTTCGTTTTTTTGCTATAATTTTTTATTGGTGCAAGAGGTATTAATTGTTTGTTTATAAAGCATCTCGATTGTAATCATTATTTAAAAATATTTTGTCCTGCATATAACAAATGGTAAATTAATGTTTGGCAAAATATTTTTAAATAATGATGCCAATCGATAGGTGCTTTAAAAACAAATAATTAATGCCGTCACATCACTATTTTATCTTGCGCAAATAAAGAGTTATAGCATAAAAAACAAAAATATGTGCGTTCTGGTCAGGATATATCCTCACAAAATCGGTACTTATAATTCAGTTAGTTGTCCAAAGTCAAATATATTTTATATACGTTATAATATTGATGAATAAACCAAAAAATTAAAAATAAAAATAAATTTAAATAATTTTTAAAGCACTTCAAACTTTAAAATTTTATTTACCAACATTTTTAAAAAATTCGCCCCTTTTGGCATGATGACAGTGACGATATAAAATTAATACGATTTTTATTATGCAAAACCAACTAGATGATGTTCGGAAGCAAAAATTCCCTTTTACGACGTACTTTTCTTCATGAATTTCCCACTTTAAAAATATAGACCCATTTGGCAGCTTAACCAAATCCAACTATACAACATTTAAAAACTCGTTAAAGTCAAAGACAAACACATCGCACAAACGAAAGTAAAACACGTAGATATCTTTAATTAAAAACATTTTTCTCACATATCCCACTTTTAGTGGCATCGCCCAAAAACACTGAACATTGATAAATATTCTCCCAATGCTGCTCATAACAGCAGCTACAATATGGAAGAAAGCATTCAAATGGACAAAGGGAGGAACTGGCAGACATACCGTCCGACCGACCCACCGATCGACAGATAGAGCTACGAAATCAACTAAAAATTGTTCACAAATATAAATTTTACGTTTTTCCCACTCACTGCATTTTGACTACTGTTGATCGTTAAAATTTTTATGCGATTTTTATTGCGATCCTCAGCGCTCAAATGTGTTCGACCACAATATGGGACAAATCTACGTTTTGAAGGATGAAGACTACATCTGCAATTGCAAGTTGGAAAGATTATTTTATGAGGCCTGCCTCACAAATGTTTTTGTGCATTTTGGTGATTTAATTAAATTTTATTTGGCGCTTTTATATGGTGTTATGGTTAATAATATGGCTGTTGTTATTGAGGTTTTTATGGTTTTACGTGTGAGGTGGTGAATGCGGTGCAGCATCGATCGAGTGAAAGTTGTATGCACATATTTTGATTTTTCATTAACATTAAAAAGGGCACTAAAAGCTTAAAGATCATTTCGATCCTGTTGCAATTAGGCGTTGATATATATGTTTGTGTTATGAGATTCTAACGATGGGAGAAAATTTTGAGAAATTATATATATAGGGTTTTTCAACAGGGACGCTACAAAAATAGAGCGACAGGAACAGCAAACGACACCATATTTCTTGCTCTTTTGACATTTCTCTTCAGTAAGGTTTGCCATTTTCATGATGGAAAGATATACGAATTCGAAGTTCGGTAGTAAATTTTAATAATTTCGACTCGTTATTGGCTCGTATATCTTTCCATCATGAAATCGCAAACCTTACTGAAGAGAAATGTCAAAACAGCGGCAAGAACTATGGCGTCGTTTGCTGTCCCTGTCGCTCCACTTTTGTAGCGTACCTGTTGAAAAACCCATAAAAAAAACTTTTGTAGCGCTTTTATTGAAAAACCCTTTACAACTATTGTGGAATTTAACTAAAATGTGTCCATGAAATAATTGTATTATTTGTTTGAATAGAATCACATTTAATAAAAAGAAAGATTTTAAAATTTAAAAAATAAATTTAGTCTGGACCTAATTTTTAGTCCATGCGGACGAAATTTTGTTCTGCATTTTTTTATAAATCTTAATAATACTTAAAAAAATAAAAATAATATATTAAATAGAATAAAAAAAATTAACAAAAAGAATTAACACCCAGATTTGAACATGTCCGAACGTACCTAATTTTATGTCTGTGCTGTGTATATTGGTTTGTGTGAATTCGTTATCAGGCCCGTGCGCAGGATTTTCTCGTGGGGGGGTAATGGTTTACGATAGCTAACTTCATAATAAAGGGGGTACGGGAGGTAGATTTCTGTGGGCATACTCATAAACATATCATGTCATTATTGCAGAAAATCGAGTACTGACGAGGCCTAAAGTAGGTAAGATATCGGGTGTACGATCTTCTTATAACGGAGTAACTTTTGAAGGTCCCGGTTGGGCCATTTTCATAGCCTTGTTTCACATAACATTGCCTCATTAGGGTCCCAGCAAATTAGTTTAATCGTAATAAAAACAGTATTCCATTAATCAGGGCCGTGCGCAGGATTTGCTTTTGGGGGGGTTTTTAGCTAACTTCATAATAAAGAGGGTAGGGAGATAGATTTATGTTTGGCCATACTCATGAACATATGTCATTATTTCAGAAAATCGATATCTATCGTGGCCTAAACTAGGTAAGATATCGGATGTACGGTCTTCTTATAACGGAGTCTCCTTCAAGAACTTTTGAAGGGTCATTAGGCTATGGTATTATTTCAGAATTTGATGAAATTTTGAAGTATGGTGAAAAAACATAACATTAAGATATTTGTATAATTTTAGCTTCCCAAATGGTGTGTGTGTGAACTTAGCATATCACTTTCCAAAAGATTGTGGATTGTAAATAAAATGTTTTTTTAATGTTTTATAAGAATGACTTATTTATTCAAAATCAAATATCGAAAGAAAAATCTTATAAACAAATTTGATAAATAATAAAAACATCCTTATCCTTATTTTCAATAGTTCCGCCCATTTTAGCCAAAAAAATACACTCAAAAATATAATTGATCTTTAAAAAATCTTTCAAAAAAATTTACCAAACAGAAAAAACAACAAAAATTCGAGAGTTCCCAAACTTTCGGATTTTTTGTCCAGAATGGAGGAAATTACTGTACGCTTGTTGTGTACACTGCTGTTTCCGGTTGCTGCGAATTTGCGCTTACCAATTCTGAGGCGTTCTGGACCGGAGCGTCCAAAGATGGTGTTCCTGGTGGTGTTCTATGCATTTTCACTGAGGGTCACCAGTTTAAAGTAATGGTTTACGATTTTAATTTAATAAAACAATGTTCGTTAAATGCTGAACACCAAAATTAGAATAATTTTATTTTTGAAAATTTTTTTGAAAGTGTTTACAAATTAGTTTTTTATATTTTTTATAAAATTTGAAACAAGTGTTTTACTTGTATGGATTACTTCAAGTTCTATAGTTCCTCATACTTTTTTTTAAATTTGCCACCGTTTTAGCCACAAAAAATACACTCAAAATAATTTGAAAAACCGTAAATCAAAATGCCATAAAATCAAAAAATTTTGATAGTTCTCTTCGCACGTAGTTGAGTTCTATAGTTCTTCATACTTTTTTTTTTAAGTTCCGACAGTTTTAGCCACAAAAAAATACATATTTTGATTTACGGTTTTTCAAATTATTTTGAGTGTATTTTTTGTGGGTAAAACGGTCGGAGGGATACTGCTGAAAATATTGCAATTCGGTTTCAAGAGACCATCTCTTAAATAGTAAATGTAAATCAGGTCAAAAATCAGGATTTTTGAATCGTAAATTTGCGGCGAAAGTAAAGTGTTGAATCTAAGCCCAACAATCAATAAGAGATGTGTCAAAAAAATATAATATATTTCATAATTTCAAAAAGTAAAGATGAGATTTAAACTGAGATAATTTAAAGTTCCAAATAAAATCAAAGAAATGTATTAAAGATCCAAATAAACGAGCGAGGGACTGCTGAAACCCGGATAGAACAATAATATATAATTTGTTCAAAATGATGTAACCCTCAAACTGCCTGAGCTAGGTCCAGATTTAAAATTTTTGGCTTATATAAAATCCATTCTTCGAAAAATATTGAAATATTGTAAAACTAAAATAAAATAAGTGATAGTTGGATTAGTGTTATCTTAAATGTTAGGTGAAATGGTGTCCAACGGCTTATGGTAGGTGGAAGACTAAAATACGGAAATTCCTCCTAACTCATTCAGAAATATAATTCTTTAACTGTTTTTAAAAACTTCTTCTTCCAATGTGATATATTTTTTACATTGTTAACTTTTTAAGTTTAAAGGAAAATGTATAAAAAATTTCAGTTACACCCTTCACTTTGTATCTGAGATCTCTCTTAGTATGGATATAAAAATTCAAATTATTTAAAGGTTTTATTCCCTTTTGAAATGTTACTATTAGATATTTTAAAAATCAATTCAAATTTATTTAAATTTACAGCCATTTTCATATTTATACTCAATGGTGTCTCAGCCATGAACTACTTTCAACTTTTTTCAAATGTTCGACCAAAAATTTCTAAAATAAAAAGTTGAAAAATAATTGTTTAAAAAAATTAATTATTTGTATTGTATTGTTTAAAAAAATAATATTGTAAGAAAATTCCAATAATTTTTGGTTCGGAAAAAATGTTTCTTCGACAAAAATAACATAAATAATGTTTCCAAACAAAAGTTTATCAACAAAAGAAAAAAAAAATTGAAAAAAATAATTTTGAGCAATGAAAATTTTTGTGAAGAAAGTATACATTTTTTAATGTATATATTTTTGAATATATATAATCCTTTATTTATAGCATATTTTCCTCAATACGTTTTAACATCAATGAAATTTTGTTAGAATGAGAATAAGTAAATATAAAGTCAGCTCACAAATGAGATGTAACTTTATCACTTTTTTGCTCTGATCTTTTTTTATCGTTTTTTGCTTTTAGAAAATATTGTTTCGTTTTTACTCTAAACATTTCGATAATTTTTTTTAGTCTAACATATTGTTTAAACCACTTTTTTTCTGAGCGTGTGATATTGTAAAATTATGATTTACAACCATATACATTTCTTAGGTTTAATTCAATTAAATATTATTTTCTTTATGTTTCTGGGGGGAGGGGGTTTGAACCACCTAATACCCTCGTGCTCACGGGCCTGCTCGTTATTTGTGAGATTTTGTGAGATTTTATACACGCACGTTGGTAAAAAAAAATCTACAAAAGGCACTCATAGTCCCCATAAAGTAACTTACGGAAATTCTTTTTTTTGCTTTTCATATTAAAATAAAATTTTAAATTTATCAATATAAATCATTACAATAGTAAAGGTATTAAAAATAGAAAAATAGAACTGATTATTTTTACATGTACTTTGAATGTCTGAAATTGTCGTTGTCGTAAAATCCAACAGAATTTTGAATATTTGAATTAGAAAAATTGCAATTTTCAAAAACTCTACAAAAGGGAAACAATTCATAAAAATGCAGGTTCTACATGGATTTAAATATGGAATGAAACCTTTCTTTTCTGGTAGATTTTGGTGTCCTCATTCTTGCTGCGTACTCAGAATTTGCCCGCTACAAAATTTGTGTTACCTAAAAAGTTTGTCGAGGGAGTAATTTATCACAATTGAAATTGAGAAAATTACAAATGTATTCAGTGACAAAACTCCTTTGGGATAACGGTTTCGATTCTGGTTTTAAGACTTATTTTATTAGGATTCTTATTTCGGTCCCACAAATACATTTTAAAAATGTTCCGATTCCGAATATAAAATCGAAACCGGTTCCCATTTATGTATATACCGTCGTGATACAAAATATTTGAATAATATTAAAATTTCTTTGTTATTTCCAGTTTATTTGTAAGAAAATTCATAAGTAAAATCTTTATATCTCTTGCAAATTTCTTAATTCCAATTCAATTTAGATTTTTTTCAATTTGAAATCAAAAAATCTCGATGCTTTTTGGAATTTTATCAGTTTTAAATGGAAAAATCTTAATTTTATTTAGAATTTTATTAATATCAATTGTAAAATCTAAATTTCATTCGAAATAATCTCAATTTAAAATGAAATATCAGAATTTCATATTTAATTTTCTAATGCTAAACACAATAATATGTCACGAAATATATGTCCATACCAAAAATGCAGTATATATTTCTCAATTCCGTTTTTTTTATTTATTTTTTTGTATCAAATATTCAAAAATTCGACGTGGCAGGCAAATTCTGAGTACGGAGCAAGAATCAGGTGACCTGAATAAACTAGAATTGACGAGTTTCATTTCGGTGGAATCCGAAAAGTGTTTCTCTTATATGGAAGAACACTTCTCCTGGTAGTGTATTTAGATAAATTTAGATAATAATAGAACTAATTTTGAAATTGGAGCCAAATCAAAATTGAAGATTTCTCAGAAATTCGAGTTCGAAAACTTTATAAAAAATTAAAAATTATATACTGATTAAGAAAAAAATTAAAAACTAGAATCAAATACTACGTTTAATTCTATATACAATAGATTTCAGCAATATCAATTTTTCAACTTTATTGGCCAAAATATCAGCTTTCGAAATTACGAAATTTTACAAAATATTAATTTTCAAACCTTCAATAGATCCAAAATTATTAGGTTTTTACGATAATACATTTTTTTTTTTGTTCTCCATATGAGCATTTTCTTTGGTTCCGGACGGGACATTCGTACGCTTAAAACTTTAATATCCCATGTAGGAAATGCCAGGCCTGACGACGGGCTGAAGACTCAACCAGCACTGGCAGACCAATGATTGGTTATTAAACCTTCGCCCAATACTCAGCCAGAACTGGGAGACCAAGCCATGGTAAGGCATGGCTGATTAGACTTTAATAGTCTTAGCCATGATTGGATTACCAAGTCTTGGATATTTTTCCTTTAATATTTTTCCAAAAGTCACCCAAAACTCATTGAATATGTCTTCGTGAATGGAGATTTAGGCAACACCAAGCGGCAAAATCATACTTCAATTAAATAAAAATATATTAAAAAAAAAATCTGGTTGGGACTCCAACCCAAACTTCCCGCGTACAAGTCCGCTATCTAGCTCACTTGTTCCATAACATTTTTTCAAAATCTTGAACTTAATAGTTTGAAAATGTCTGTCACGTCAGAAAAAAATTGTGAAATTAGAAAAAAAAAACATAAATTTTGTTTTTGAAGCAAAAATCTCAGACAATATAAGTTAGATGCGTAGCCTAACGGGGAGAGAAGTGGAAGTTAACTTCCGAGTCAACAACTGAATTTTTTCTACAATTGTTAAATTACTTAAATTGGAAATTGTATAAAAACTGTATAAAATAACTGAGAAAAAGAAAAATAAAAGAAAGGAAATTAAAAAAAAAATATATATTTTTTGTATTTTTGAAATGGTCCAGTCCTGCCACATTATTGTTACATTATATTGGCCAAGTATTATTTGCCAGTCTTGGCCGAATACTTAGAGTCAGACTTGCGCCCTTATCATTCCAAGGCTTAATCAGTATTCAGTCAGTTTTGGGTACCAGACCTGGCGCAGAGCAATGTATTCTTGGCGCAAGACTGGGCGTTTTTCCTACATGGGATCTCGAAGGAAAATTAATGAATTTTCTTGTTTTTTTTTTGTGCATATAGTATTTAAATAGGATAAACATCTGAAAAAACTATAGAATTCTATATGGTAGATAAAAAGATATATATAAAATAGTGGGCGTTCCGGACGGCACAAAAACGGATGTAAATATCGAGATTCATATGGATATTCCAAAAAGTCAGCGAATTTTGCGTAAAAATGATTTTTTTGAAAAATTTTAAAAAATAGCTGAAATCATGTGCTTTCTTTGCATATTTACACTTTGTTCCTAAAGTTTATAGTTTTTTCATAATAAATCAAAGAAAAGTTCCGGACGGGACAAAAAAACTTCATATAGAAATTATCAGTACGACTTTTAATTTAAAAATACTTTTTGGGTACAACATATTTTTTTGAAATATCTCAGAACATAGCTGAGATAATTTATTTTATTTTTGTATATCGTCACTATCATGCCAAAGGGGCCAATGTGCAATTTTTAACATTTGCGTTTTTTTACATTTTTGAATGTAGTTTTTCCTCAAGAATGCTGTGCCAAAATCTCGTGTCGTTTTGTTGGATATTTCTAGCCACAAATGTCAAAACCCAAAGGGCGAATTTGAAAAATTGAAAATCTTGTCAAGCCAAAAGGGCGAATCTTTTCGTTTTTTATTGATACGAGATAAAATAGTGTTGTAAAGGCATTTATTGTTTGTTTTTAAAGCACCTATCGATTGGCATCATTATTTAAAAATTGTTTGCCAAACATTTTTCCTGCAAATAACAAATGGCAAATTTATGTTTGGCAAAATATTTTTAATTAATGATGCAGATCGATAGGTGCTTTAAAAACCAACAAAAAATGCCGTCACATTACTATTTTATCTTGTACCATTAAAGAGTTATAGCTAAAAATGAAAAGATTCGCCCTTTTGGCATGACAAGAATTAAAATGTTTCCAATTTCTTCGTTTTTTTGCTATAATTTTTTATTGGTGCAAGATATAATAGTCGTGTTGAGGTATTAATTGTTTGTTTTAAAAGCACCTATCGAAATGCATCATTATTTAAAAATATTTTGCTGAAATTTTTTTCCTGCAAATAACAAATGGCAAATTAATGTTTGACAAAATATTTTTAATTAATGATGCAGATCTATAGGTGCTTTAAAAACAAACAATTAATGCCTCTACATTACTATTTTATCTTGCGCTAATAAAAAGTTATAGCATAAAAAAACAAAAATATTTGCGTTTTGATCAGGATACAGCCTCACAAAATCCGTATTTATAATTCAGTAGGCTGTACAAATCTAAATTATATACGTTATAATAATTGACGAATAAACTAAAATAACAGAAAAAATTAAAGAAAATATAAATTTTTCTAATTTTTCAAGCATTTCAAACTTTAATATCAAATTTCCAGATGTTTTTTAAAGTTATTGAATTTTTTTTACTTTGAAAACAATTTTTTTTATATTTTTTATACTGTAGTTTTACACTTTTGGTACTCAAAGTTCAGGACGGGACAGATTTCATTTAGCTAACAAAAATTTTCTAGAATGACTAGGAGATCGATGTTTACATTTTTGAAAATGTCGAGGATATTTGGATTAGGAACACAGGATTCAACTATTTAAAAAAAATCTTAGTTTAATATGATAATAAATGTATCTTTTTGATTCCGGACGGGACCCTATTGTCCCATTAAAAAGAAATGAAAATTGTGCGTTATTTTAGTTTCAATGGTTATTTTTAAGCTTTAGAAATATTAATAAAGGTTGTCTGGAAAAAACAGAAAATAAAAATTTGAATCTGTACGTTAGGGCGAATCGAATCCAAACTTTTATTTCTACTTCAAAATGTAATAGGGCTTAAAAGTTACATTGTGATGGTAGAGTTTACCACACAAAATTTGAGTCGAAAAAAATAATGTCCTGTGTTCGCGCATTGCAGATGAAGTTAAGAAAAACTTTATATCCATATTTTTATTTTTTTATCATCTAAAGAAACTAATTTTTTTGATCGACTGATAAAATTAGATATTGTAACTAAAGGGTTTTTTAACAGGGACGCTACAAAAGTAGAGCGACAGGAACAGCAAACGACGCCATATTTCTTGGCGCTCTTTTGACATTTCTCTTCAGTAAGGTTTGCCATTTCATGATGGAAAGATATACGAGCCACAAAATTTGTTTTAAAAATGACGAAATTTTGGGAGGGTTACCAGACTCGAAATCTAATTTTTGGAGCTTATTCTGATCCAAAGCACAATTTTTTTACTCTAAACATTAATTTATATTTCTTAAAGGAATTGTTTACATTCGGTTGCCTTGCGCGGGCTCAGTACGATATTTTTTTTTAGAAAAATTGTGTGAAGGAAATTCTAGGACCATTGTGTAACTTTTAAGACCAATAACGACAACAAAACTTAATTCAATATGATCTTTTCATCATGAAATGGCAAATCTTACTGAAGAGAAATGTCAAAAGAGCGGCAAAAAATATAGCGTCGTTTGCTGTCCCTGTCGCTCTACTTTTGTAGCGTCCCTGTTGAAAAACCCTTGAAACGATTTAACCAGAAAAATTATCGATTTTTTGTACTTTTTCAACTACAAGGACGATGCACAAGCATACGATTTTATTCTAAATTGATGAAATTTTAGGAGGACATATAGATACAATATCTAATGTTTTGAGACTATTACGATCCAAAAAAAACTTTATGTAGATTGTAAAAAAATAAAATATATGTGGTTTCATATATTGTTGGAAAGATCTCGACCCTACTGAACAACCGTGCTCTGAAGTATGATCAATATCAACCTTCTAATTTGGATTTAAATTTAAGATACTCAAACTTCTTAGAAGGAAATATAAATGAATCGTGTGTTTTTATTTTTATTTTTTGAAACCGTCTTTTCAATTTAAAGCATAATTTCTGTTTCTTATTCTATTTAAAAATTAAATTATGAAATATACATTCTTATTAACAATATCGTCTGCAAGTCATATTAGAATCAATCTCGATGTTAACAACTTGAGTTCATGACCTCACCACATGATTATAATAAATTAACAAGAAAATTAAACGAAAAGTGTCATTCGATTTCCTGTCTTCCTAAGATACGCGCTGCGCTATCAGTCCAAAGGTGTCACAAATCACTCAGAATTTAATATCCGCAGACGGATCCAGCCAGCCATCCATCCACCTATTCATTCAACCATCCCTTGACAATCGTTCGTTCACCACGATCGTGCCTTTGGGAAGCAACATTAATGCAACACAAGAAAAATATCATCACTGGTGCAACATTGCAACAGTTGCTCCAAAAACTTCAATCGGCGGCCTGAGCCTGAGACCGACCTAATTGCATCTGAGTTCCACGGAAGAACGCACAAGCACACGTTGTAATCTAATCCACCAAGGCAACAAAACTCGCGCTTAGGATGTGAGTTCACAGAGTTCGAGATGCATAAGTTACATAAGTCAGATACATTTATATTTTGGGGGGATATGCGCTCGAACAGGAACAACATGTGTGCATCGTTGTCAAGGTGAACAACCTCCTGCTTGACATTATCCTGGTTTGAAAAATTAAATTGCTGCGTTTCTAAAACTCAGTTCAATGAACTAAGTTACAGCTACGGCACTGAGATACAGTTACACGTGCGCGCTGACGATACTGCAATTAGAGATACAGATACAGATGCTGATTTCAATTCAGATACAAAGATACAAATTGATTTTGTTGAGAGAAACGTCTGTAACAAACGCAATTTAATGTTCGATTTGATTCGTTACTGTGGTTTTGTTATAAGATGAATGTATTAATTATAAATTGTAAAATTTTGATTTAGGTTAACTCAAGAGATACTTTAGTTCATATTTGAGAGATTCCGTATAATAAATTCAGTTCAAAATGCATTTTTCTTTCAAAATCAGAAAGATTCAACATTAAACATTTCCATTTTTTAAGTTTTCAACAAAGAAAAATTTCCATTTTTTAAGTTTTCAACAAAGAAAAAATAATGCAATTATTGAAATTAAAAAAAAAAATAAGATTCTTTATTTTTACAGTATTTTTGTTATTAATATTGTAAAATGCTTTACTTATCTGCTAAATAACATGTACACTCAGAAATATTTCATAAAAACCAATTAAAATTGGTCCATTATTGAGTTAATAGTATCAAAAAAAAAAGTTCATATAAACCCAAAAGAAAAATAACGGTAAATTGTAGAATTTAATGGTATTTCCCAATTGACTAATTTCAATAGTAAGAAATCTATTAATTATATGGTATTTTACTGAGTGTATTTAATTAATACTATCTAATTAGATAATTCTAAATAATTCATAAATACTTTTACGAATTTTTCTTTGCTCATATTTTAAAATTATAATAAAACTGTGTATTATGGTATAAAAAGATATTTGTCGCTTTTCATTGTACACCTAATCCTGTTCTTACAAGGTAGATACGTTCCAAAGAATATCGTGTAAAAAAAAGATACCTACAAAAATTAATAATACAGTAAAACCAACACAAGTTTGTTCCTCACTATAACATGTCCATTGTAATTTTATATAATTTTAATAAGAATAATTTTTTATCGGTGTAAAAACAGAATAAGTTTATTTTTGTCGATTGTCTTTTTTCAAAATCGTGTTAAATAGATTCCGTGTAAAAGCAGGATTAGATGTTTATGACAATACTCTACAACAATCATGACTTTTGGAGAATAAAGATAGATAAGTCCTTTTAAAATCAATTATGGTAGTGAACACTAACCAATATTATATAATATATTGATGTAATGTTTCCTAAGTGCTGCTACTTTTAAATCTTCATTGTTATTGGGGCATTCCACAGAAAACGTTACCAAGGTGTGATATATTAAAGTTAAACCTATTGATTCCGTTTAATGGTTTTTAGGATAAGAAATACTTCTAATTTCATATTCTGTGATCAGAATTTACCAAAATGTATGGTAAATATGTTTTTTCTCAATTAAAGTCAAATATTTTTTTTTGAAATTTATTATAGTACAAAATTGAGGCAATGTATAAAATACTGTAGTTTCGTTGTTTTAAATTCGAAAGAAAATTTAATAGTACAATTTGAAAGGTAATTTGTTTGCGAAAGTATGCCACACATTGGAGTGGTGATAAGTGGTTCAAAGTACTGACAATTAACCAAACTAAAACTGTTTTTTTGAGTTGTAACGCCCGTCACAAAAAAATAGTAAAAGTTATTTTGCGAGCTATTTTGCAAACCTACAACTGGGAAACTTTGTAGAAGTAAAGATTTTTGCCGTATCTATTAATTTATTATACTCTTTGGTAGAATAGATATTCCAGATGGTTGCTATATCCATCCAAAATATTGTAACGCCCGTCACAAATAACAATCGTTGCAAAACCAAACATTTGGAAAATTATATATTTGTTAATATATGCATCAAAAATCAATTATATTATTATTTAACCATAGAAAAAGTAGTAAATATTCCAAAATATTCAATAAGCAAAGATAAAAAAAGAAAATTCCAAATCTTAAAAAGAAATCATAACAAATCACAAAAAAATCATTATTTTGGAAATGCGAAAAATATTTAAATAAGCTGCGAAGTAAACGGATTGCTAATTATGCAGACATGGTAGTTATTTAAAAGAATCTTAATATAAAAAATATTTTTTTCAAAACGAAATGTTTTGTTTTAAACATATATTATATGAGGACGGTATGCGTTAAAATAACGGTTTACCATTCCTACCACAAACATTTGGCTCTTTTTCATCAAAAAATTGCAATTTATAATTTGAATTTTCATGTATATTTGTATAGAATTCGTACAGGTAACGCCCGTCACCAAATGTGTAACACCCGTCACAAGTTTTGATACTTTATAAGTCAGTGATCAAAGTAACCATTTCAGAATTTTATTATAGAGTGGAGAACTCCCATTATTAATGAAGTAACTGAGATATACTTAATCTCCATAGTCCGATTAATTTACCTAAAATTTAATACTTTGTGGAGTAAACTCTGTTTTTTGAAAAAGTACGTGTAACGCCCGTCACAGCATTTAACTTCAAATTTGTAGAAAGATATAGGACCTATTGCAAAAGTTTTTTTATGCATGCATAGAGGACCATAAGATATATCCTCTGCATCTTACAAATATATCTATCATATTTTATTTATTAAATGAGAAGGTTTTTAATCATACGAATGTAACGAATGGAATGCCCCTATTTGTACTAAAAGATCTGAGATACCATTCTCGAAATAATGGGAACCCAATTCTTTCAAAAGTTCAGTTTAATTTTTTTTTTGTTAGCTAAATTCGAATTTATTCTACGAAAAAATGGCTGTATTAAAATTTAATAAATGTTTGTGTCCTCTTTGAAAAACATTTCATTTGTATTTATTGGACTTGATTGTACTACACTTGTTAATGATCAGATCAGGGGAAAATATAAATTTTCAGTTCCCTATCAGGAGCATAATATTATTTTTACTATATATAGGAAATAGTAAAAAACAACACTCTTTTATCGAGAAGTTTCCATGATTTACTATCATCAGTTTTTGTTGTAGTTCTTTGAAATAAAAAATTCAAATGTGTCGCTACAAACTAGAGATGGGCGCGTGCCGTGCTTTTTTCGAGTCACGCCCGAAAATCTGAGTTCGTGCGTGCAAATCTCCGTGCGTGCTAGTTGCTGTCGTGCCCGTGCGTGTCCGTACCTCCAAAATCAGGCACGCGCCCATTAAAGATTTTTATACCCTACACTAAGAGTGAAAGGGTATATTCAGTTTGGTACGCAGTTTGTAACACCCAGAAGGAAGCATCTCCGGTATGGAAAAGTATATATATTCTTGATCAGCATGACCTCCTGAGTCGATTTAGCGATGTCCGTCTGTCCGTCTGTCTGTCCGTCTGTCTGTCCGTCTGTCTGTTGAAATCCCTACTACTTTTAAAATTGAAGAGCTAGATAAATGAAACTTATAACTTAGATTACTAATATACCTACGCTGTATGTGCGAAATTGGCGAGATCGGTCTATTGTGACCTATGATCCGACCACTTATGTTCAAATACCTCATATAAAATGTACATATAAAGATCAATTTTAATGTATACGTGCTTAGGTAAACTTTTTTGGTCAAATATATATTGATATCATGCTCAAATACATGATAATAATGTTTTCCGGCGAAAAGACTTGTGGTTCACAAAATAAAAATCGAAATTCGGTACACCTACCCATTTGTAAATATGGGTATCAAATGAATGGAAATTCTTCAGCGATTGAATGTTTGTAGTTATTTTCAGGATTCGTATACCCTGGTGACCTATATATCACTTTGAATGGTTACCACACATATGTGTAGGGTATTTATAGTCGGCTTAGACCGACTATAATTTTGATAATCCTAACTATCATAATTACACCTACTTTAAAATTTCCCATGTGATCTAACTTTCCCAACTGGTTTTTTATAGTTTCTACTAGATATGGGCATGTGAGCGTGATTCAGCGTGATTTACGTGAATCACGCGTGATTGTGATTGAATCCTAATTTTGCTCACGTGATTGTGAGTAGACCTAAAAATACCGTGAGTGAATGTGCGTGAGTACAATTTTTTCGTGAGTGAGTTAGTGTGCGTGAGTCGAATATTTCATAAAATAAAAAATCTCACGTTTAATTTTTTGCGATTTTTCGATATTTTTTCTGAACTACAGAACAAGTACGACCATCCCTTGAACTCAGAAGGCTTTAGGAAAGCGACTGCTCACTTTTGAGAACAATAATAAATCAAACCCTTTCTAACGACCGTCATATACCCACTCAACTCAGAATAAGTTGCAAGGTTCCAGTCAACAATTGATGTAATCCCAGCCGTACTTTTTTTTTTATAATGTGGGATAAAAAATAGAGCACTCAGACAGGGTTATATCCATTGTGCTGTGACCCAGTTCCCTGGTTTTTAATGATACTTCTTAGATTCATTATTGAATCTAAGAAGGCTATTGTGTGATAAAGAGTGAAGCTGATCCTCTCTCATCACGTCTGTGCCAAAGATCTGCCTTCTAATTCTAGAAAATGCTGGACAGTCACAGAGATAGTGCTCTGTGGTGCCAGTTTCTTCGTAGCAGGCAGAACATAAGGCGCTTTCGGCCAGGCCGATTGCGTTCACGTGTTTTTCACATGCGTTGTGTCCCGTTAGAAGTCCCGTCAGTTTTCTGCACTCCTTTCTACTTAAGGAAAGTAGAAACGAGGCCGATCTTTTGGTTATCGTCGGTGTCATGAGCTTGGATAATCTGCATTTCGTCTCATTCAGCCATCTGCTCTTGTGTGCAGAGGCGACCCAAGAGCTGATGACGAATTTTCCCGTAGATGCAGGTAGTCCAAGCACAGGTTCTGGTCCAAATGGATTATCCTCAGATCCAGCACGTGCTAGTTCGTCAGATGTTTCATTGCCCGAAACTCCTTTATGGCCCGGCACCCAAATCAGTTTCAGTGTGTTGTATTTACCAACACAATTGAGACGTGATCTGCATTGACGTACAATTTTGGATGTGATGACCGGGTTGTTCAAAGCCATAAGAGCAGCCTGACTATCGCTGCAAACTGACTATCCGCAATATAGTCCATAGCCATAAGTATAGCATAGACTTCGGCTTGAAATACCGAAGCATTGTCGCCTAAGGCGAAGTGAAGTCTGCGGTCATCCGGTTCCACAAACACTCCAGCACCAGATCCCTGATCGGTTCTGGAGCCGTCTGTGAAAATGCGGTGTGACCCTCTGGCCTGGCTCACAGTCAGGCGTTAGCTAGTCTTGAATGTCAGGTTGGCAGACCTCAAAATTTCGTCTTGGTAATATTTCTGTTATCATTGCATCAGAGGGCATCTCCAGTAGACAGGAGTCTAATGGAGTGTCAAGTGCAATGTCAGAGATATTCCAGGGAACATTAAACCAGAAACCACCTCGTTTTAGTCTCCAGCAGCCTTTCATGGCTTCGCCTCTGATGAAGATGTCAAGTGGTGGTAGGTTTAAGATTGCATTCAGTGCTGGACCAGGTGTAGTGGGATAGGCACCCGTAACACCCAGACACACGGTTCTCTGAATCTTGGCAAGACTAGTTGTCACGCACTTTCGCGACAGCTTGTTCCACCAGACTACCAATGCATATGATATCATCGGTCTTATCATTGCCGTGTAAATCCACAAGGTTGTGCTCGGCGATAGTCCCCATGTCTTCCCAAAAATTCCTCTGCATTGCCAGAAGGCATTCAATGCTCGCGAAATTTTATTTTCAACATGTTTTGTCCAAAGTAGTTTACTATCTAGAGTTAAGCCCAGATATTTTACTTCGTTAGACAGAGGAATGGTGACACCCTTAAGTACTGGTAGAGATAATCCTGTCATTATTATTTTCCTAGTGAAGAGAACAATCCCTGTTTTGTGAGGGTTGACGGAAAGTCCGTTTGCAGTACACCAGCTGACAATTCGGTTCAATGAGTTTTGTACTTAGTATGGGCTAGTACTTAGTATGGGCTAGTAAATTTTTGTAAAGTCATGTCAATAGTTTTTGCTTGGTTTCATATGACCGTTCATGGAAATGGATATAGAACTCAATTTTTTTATTACGTATTTTTGAAATTTCAACTATACATGATAACTCTGTATTGACTTCCTTTTGTTTATAAAGTTTAATTTGTTCCAGGGGTTCGTGTGGGCGTCCCGTTTTTATTCGAGTTATAAATGTAGTAACCAAAAAAATCTCTTCAAAAATAATTTTCCCAAAGTTAATTCATCCCTGGTTAATTCTTCCGGACTATTTTTTATTGATAATTCTTTTTCACAGATAATTTATCCAGAGACAATTCTCAAAGATTTTATACGAATTGTTCAACGGAGAATTATTCTTCGACGCAATTTTTACGTTTTTATATGAAAAGCACATCGAAGGTCCATCTCCGTTAAAAATTGAAATATATTTTATAAAAATCCATAACATCATTATTGGGTTTTAAAGATGTAGTTTGTATTTGAGGTGCCACGCTCGGTCGACCAATCTCACCAACATTACAAATGAAATATGCATTTTTATGCATTCTGAAAACAATAGCAAAAAAAAAACGTGATTTAGCGTGATTCAGGTAAATCACGCGTGATTGTGATTGAATCTTAATTTTACTCACGTGATTGTGAGTGAGTGTGAGTAGAGCAAAAAAGGCCGTGAGTGAGTGAACGTGATTAGAAAAAATCTTTCGTGAGCGTGAGTGAGTGTGAGTCAAAACTCACTCACGTGCCCATCTCTAGTTTCTACCCCAATTTAAAAAAACCCTCACTTTCAGCTTCAGAAAATAAAAATGTCGTGGTATTTTAACCTTTTCTAAAAAATCTGTTGTTTTAGTTTTACTTATGGATTTAAGAGAATAAAACAGTATCAAACTTAATTTTTTGAATTATTTATTACAGGTACTACAACCTATTGGAATATCGGTTCCAGTTCGGGTTTTTTTTTAAATTGTGGTACCGGTTCCGATTCCGCTTTCAACAAACAAATTAAATGGGTTTCGAATCCGTTTCCATACATTTTTAATAACGGTTCCGATTCCGTTTCTTTGCGTTCCCTGACAGGGACTATAATATCTGTTCCGGTTCTGGTTCCTATATTTTTAAAATAGCGGTACCGATTCCAACCAGAAAAAAATATATATGTTCCGATTCCAGTTCTGGTTCAATACATTTTTAATAACGATTCTGGTTCCAAAAATCTAAACGGTTCCGGTATTATTTTTCACGTTTCGCTTGCTTTTTTATGTTTTTCCGTGCTTTTTTCATGTTTTGTCGTGTTTCTTCGTGTCTTTTAAAATCACGTGTTTTATCGTGCTTCTCGTGCGTGCCTGTAAATTTACTCGTCGGGCTCGTGCACGTGCGTGTCACCTATCGGCGTGCCCGTGCGTGTCCGTGCCATCAAAAACAGGCACACGCCCATCTCTACTACAAACTATATTCTAGTAACAGATATATCAGCTGTTGAAAATCCTGGTTACACTTTACATTTTCAAAACGTTATAATTAAAGTGTGGATTTTAAAATTTCAAATATTAAGTTTTGCACTGAGTATTATAAATATGGTCATAACGATATTAAGGAGTGCGCACGAAAGAAGTGTCCGGTAGAAATTATTAGTCTTCGGATTTAATAACAGATGAACACAAAATAAATTATTTTCATTACCACATGAGTGATTACTAGAAATTGGTACTCAAGCTGAAATTCGAAAAATCATTGTGATATTTTTTCAACGAAATTCGAAATAGAGTCACTTAGAAATTGCCAAAACGGTTAAAGTGTCCCGTCAAACTGTTAACTGGGGTTTGAAAAACTTAATAACAATCTAAACATTAATCGAAAAGCGGGATCTGGCAGTGAATGTGGATCGGAAGACCTATACAGAGATAAACGTGGTAAGGACATATTTATAAAAAATCCAAATGCTTCGAACAGAAAAGTAGCTGAAAAATGCAGTTGGGTCGAATCATTTGTCCGCAAAGTAAAGTCTCATTTCACAATGCTCCAAAAATCATTGACGCAAGAAATAGATGTTAAAAATTGCAGGCATAAATTGTTACAAAATTTCTGTTTTGCATTATGGATGACGAAACATGTATTGGCGGACTTTTCGCAGCTTCCAGCAACGATATAAAGTTATTTAAGAATAAGAGGATTTCAGCTTCCAAAAACATTAATGAAAACACCATAAATTCCTTGATGGAGGGGATTTCTAAAAAGGCTCATAACTTCGTTATAAACAAACAATTCTTATTTTTTTTTGTTGGTAAAGAATTTACGCAAAGTGAGATATAATACAAAAAAAAATAAAAATTTTGGATTCCCGGCTAACCTGATTTTTTGATTTTTTCTATGTTACAATTTTTTTCATGCGCACGTAGCTTCGAAAAAAGCATAACAGTCATTGTTGGCAATTTTTTTACCAAGTAATAACATTTTTTATCAACAAAATTTATAATTTTCTTTTGCCTATATCTCGCAAACCAAATTTTTTTTCCGTAAAAGCACAATGGACTTCGTGTCAAATGCAGAAAAGATATTTTAATATTTAGCATTGGATGGAAAATTAAAAACATTAGAAAATCAAAACTATGAGAAAATAAAAATGGGCTACATCTCAAACTAGATCCAAAAGATGTATGGTTATGCAGAGCATAAATGAAACTAAACTTTATTAGCATCGCTTCTCATTTTTATACCCTACACCAGGCATGTCAAAAACGCGGGCCGCCAACATTTCTGTGCGGCCCGCGAAGACTTTTTAAATAATATAAGAAAAATATATTTTTAAGAATTGAAAATGTTTAAAAATATTTTATTTTCAGGCGTTAAAATGATTATTATATTAAATAACGGAGGTATAATCAAGATTACCATTTATTCTTGGTTAAAAATTTATTAATTTATTTAAAAAAAATCAATATTTTTATATTTTCCAAAATTTAATAATGAGAAATGGAGACTCGAAGACTCGAGTCTTAATTTATTTTCATAATTTTAATTTTAAATATTAGACATGGCGTTGAACAAATGGCATAACAATAATATTTATCTTTTTTTCATCAAGTAATATTGTTTTTTATGCATAAAATTTTAAATTTAATATAAAGTTTTGAATTTCCGTTGGATATATTTCGCCGGCATTTATAAAAAATATATGGTAGTGCATTGTTTTGTACATCTAACACCGAAGAGAAAATTACATTATTGCTTTTGGTTCGACTATTAAAAATAAAAGGAGAGAAAAATAATTAAAACTTAAAAATCTTAAAAACTAGACCCTATTTAACAAAACCATTTTCTGAATTAGCTCCAGTATCAAATAAAGGCGCAATCAAAATAAAACAAGAATCAAAAATTTGTAGACAAGAGAGATACAGTGGTCCAAAGTTTCAAAAAATTAATCAATAATCACTTTTTGTGGTTGTAGAAAAAAACTCTTGACCGTAGAATGCTGCAAACCTCATTTTAAGAATAATAAAATAAACTTTGTTATAACTTCTAAATCCGTACATCTCTAATCAATGGATTGACCTTGCAATTTAAATTAGTTGTGCATAAAAAGGAACCCTTTTCAAATTTATATAAATTTCAAATTTATATAAATTTCAAATTTATATAAATATCAAATTTATATACGATATTTTAAAAAAATTGTCAATATGTTTGGTAAGAAGTCTGCCATGTGATTTATGCCTCGAAGTTTTCTCGAACTAACTTGGATAACAATAATTCGATCTCGTTGCTAATTTTTAAAATTTCGTAAATTTAGTAGAGTAAAATTTTATGTTAGAATATTTAAACATTTTCCACATCGCATTGTTTTTGAAATATATCTCTATATATTTGAACTATTTGATGCAATGTTAATCCAGAATCGTTTTTATTATCGTTTCGAAAAAAAAAACGGCCATATGTCGCTTTGAACTATTTTTGTAGTTTTAGTACGATTTGGCCTTCGACATTGGTACAAGAGCTAATTAGATATCGTACGATTTTGCGAACATAAAAAGTTGCAACAATTTTGGATGATTGTTGGATCTGTTTAACAAAATCTTCTCTGGTGTTTGAAATATACTCCATTGTATATACCCCTGACAAAAGTTTTGGCAGGATCAAAGAAATTCGAACATTTTTTCGATATATTTCAAACAGACAAATATCGCACCATTTTTTGAAAAATTTTCGCCTGCGGCGCTATTAATGAGTATCAATGGAAAATGTTATCATCTTAACATTATATTTTATTTTACAACAGAAGAATCAAATGTAAAAAACGAGCGAATTTTTTTTTTGTATGATACACAATTGCGGCCCGCCTCATCGTTTGAGTTGCCAATGCGTCCCGTGATGCCAAATGAGTTTGACATGCCTGCCCTACACCTATGAGGTACTGGGTATATTAAGTTTGTGCAGATATTGTAACGCCCCTTAGGAGACATGTCCGGTATAGAAAAGTATATATATTATTGATCACCATGACTACCCGAGTCCGATTAGCTATGTCCGTCTGTCTGTCTGTCTGTCTGTCTGTCTGTCTGTCTGTCTGTCTGTCTGTCTGTCTGTCTGTCCGTCTGTCTTGCTGTCCGAATACAGAAAAACTTGAGAAATACTGATCGTCTCTATATATTTGAGCCAAAAGTAGGAACTGAGTTTGGAAATGAGCCAAATCGGTCGACGGCCACGCCCACCTCCCATACAAGTCACTTTTATATAACTCTTTAATAACTAATAACTCGAAAAGTATTCAACATATAGTTATAAAATTTAAAACGTATTGCTAGAATGCACTTAAAAATATGTGGTCCAAAAGGGGGCGTGATCCGCCTACATTTTTTTTCATTAGTACCCGGGTTTTCATAGTGGAAATTTTTAGCCGTAAATGATTAAAATCATATCTATGAAATATAAGCCTTAGAAAATTTTAAATATAGACGTGGTCCACCCACTTTTATTTTTCTAAAATGTTATTAGTTATTTTATACTTTTTTAAATTATATAAGATGTACATTTCTGATAATAATAATAAAAATAATAATAGTTAAGCACTACAGTCCTGTAAGGACTTAGGCCTAGCTCTCTCACCATTTTGAGCTGTGCGTGTTATATTTGTACTCAAAGTGGTGGGACCTACAGTTTATTGCCGAATCCGAACGGCGGGTGAGAGCTTTTCATAGGCAATGTTTACTCTCGTAGGTTTGCCATTTACTGCCGAGAGGTAGCGCGGTATAGAAAAATGTTTCTATGAAAAGATGTTGTTAGCCCCAGTCCATGCTTGAGCCGGGGACCTTTCGGCTCGCAGTCCAACACACTAACCACTGAGCTACCGCTTATGATATGTGAATAATAATCTGAGGGTGATGGGGTTCAGCATAATTAAGAACTTTAAAATTAAGGTATACAATTAAATATCCTACATTAATATCCCCACCAAAGGTGTAGGATATTCCATAGTCGAGTCTGACCGACTATAAAAGTCCGTCCCACGTGACCGAACTTACCCAAAAAATATGAAAAATATTTCAACTTTACTGTTTTTTTTTTCAAAAATCTGTACAACACTTTTTAAATTTTTAAAATCGGTTGAGTTGTTCCGAAAATATTGAAATTTACCTGATTTAAGAGCGTTTGGGCACACTGTGCATCGGGAAGTTATGGAAAAATAAATTACAAAATTGGTACCGAACGTTTTTTTTTTTTCATATTTTCGATAAATCTCAATTGAACTAAATTAAATATTCGATGGATTACACTTTTTGTAGATTACCGAATAGCGTTCGTTGGAAAAGCGATAATTTTGTTTAGTTTTGAAATTTAAAGAAACTGGAAAACCCTAAATACGAAATACATCATTTATATTATTAAAACACAATTTCAGATAAGAGATTTTTAATTTTCTCTGGTACAATTTATACTAAATTATGATGGAGAACTGAGCTATTAGTTCAGAAATGTTCCAGGTCAGATCACGTTGATGATGTAACTGATCGGGTGATGAAAATAATCCAACTGAATGTGACTACATTGCAATTTCTACTAAGAATGGGGTATCTAATTTAGTAAGTATTCTGTGATCAGAATTCTGTAATATTCTGTGTCAGAAATTGGACAAAAATATCCGAGGTCAACTTAAGGTATTTCTCAACATTGATAACTATCGAAGGGTTACCATTAATCTCAGCTTAGCCGTACCTCAGGTTATTCTGAGAACACATCAAATTGAACTCTTCCGTATTGAAATTGCCACACAATATCGGCAACTGTTGCAGCTGCGCACCAACATCCCCAAAATGTGCATCCAATGAAAAACACTTAAGAAAAGTGTCGTTGACGTCGGGTGACAATATGATATCAGTACAGATCCAGATGATATGAGATGGTATGGTATGAAATGAGCTGAAATTCAGTACAGTTCGTTGACACATTCTGAAAAAAAATAAATTATTTCTCAAGTGCATTAGGGAAATTATTAGACGACAACGCATCAAATATGAAATTTACACACAAAACTAAAAGAGCAGGAAGAACGATAGAAAGAAAGAGCAATTATTGCTTTGTTGAGGAAGCAAACCACCAAAGAACACCAACTAACAGCAACATTCTAATGAAGTCTATTTTTAGGATTTGACACTTTCTTTCTTTCGTATCTGTCTTAACGAGCGTCGTGCGCCTCCGACTGTTAGAGACTGGCTGTTGCCTTTTGACAGTACAACTGTCTGTCTGTCCGTCTGCCTGTCTAGATGTCTGCGCTAGTTAGTATTTTGTATCTAGTCGCGATTGCTAGGGGTTGCTAGATGCAGCTACAGATGCAGATAGATGCGCAATAAGGCTGCTGCCTCTGCCCTACCTCTGTCACTACCAACTTCACACCGCACAATTCGAAAAAATCGCAGCAGTATCGAAATATTTTTGTGATCATTTCGAAAACGTACGCATTCCGTTGCTGGTACTGAACGCGTACGCTCGTTTCAAATAAGACGCGCGCTCGTCGATAAATTTGCCTTCAGATCGCGTATATCTTGTATATTGTATCTTCGCATGTTTCGAAATCGATCGGATGCGCAAACGATTAGTCAGCGTTTGTAAATATAGCCGGCAGCACTGGTTTGCATTGAGTGAAGTCTTCAAATTATAAAATTTAAATTAAATTTTAAACTGTTGAAGTGTTTAAAGTGCAATTAAAAAATATAAAGAAGAAAAAAAAACACAAACAAAAAGTGCAAAAAAATATAACAACAAAATACATAAAAAATACTTTTCTTTATCTAAAAACTTTAAAATCAAAAACGTGTCTTAAAAAAAATATAAACTCAAAACTATAAAATTTAAAAAGTGCATGTTTGAGCTACACACTTTAGAAGTTGATGTGATGGAGACTGTCTTCATGTTTTCACATAATTGGATATAAAGATTATTTGATAAATGTAAGTATAGATAATATATATACCGGAAACAGTTTTTGTTTTTTATTTGCACTTTTGTTTTTTGAAACTATGTACAAAAAATGTATATTTTTGGCTAATAAAACAAAAAAATTAAATGCATAATATAAATATAAGAAATATAAACTCATAAAATAAACATTTATATCATTATTTTATACAAATAATATTGAAATAATAAATTTATTTATAAAAAAAACCTGAATCATCAGAAATGGAAGTTGTTACCATTATGGAAAAATAAATATTGATAACTAAGAGAGTAGTTTGATGGTTTATCACTATATTAAATATTTTTATAATTAGTTATTCAAACATAATCTAATATAAATAAATCTAAATAAAAATAGAAGTAAAAGTATTCTTTTTTATGATAATTTTCTCAAATACTTATTTGTTAAAAAGCTGCAAATATCTTTAGAATCATTAGATCATTTAAGATCATTGATTCGATAATTGATTAATTTTTTTTTTCAGGAAATTATTTTAGAAATTTATCCCCTGACAATTCTATCATGAGATAAATCTTTCCCTTGAGAACAATTCATAACATAAATACATACATTGCCCTAGTAGAAATTTGCCCGATGCGCCATCGGGAAATAATCGGGTTTTCGTTGGGTAAGCCCTATTAGAGCCCTATTAGAGAAAATATGATCATTGCCTTTGCATGCCCTTATCATGCTTACCATAGCAGGGTTTACATTATTTAAACAGTCAATGTTCCCGATCATAGCTACATTATTTGTTCCTCATAACGAAATTAGCATCAGACAATGATCGAAATTTAATGAGAGAAACCCTATTATGCTCGGGCTCTGACAAGGCAATTGTCGGGTAAATAATAAAATGGGGAATTGCCCGATCAGTACATGACCATGGCTTCAGGTCAGTACATAATCAGGACACTGCGTTACAGGGACATTATGGGTCTCGTCATATCCCGATCATCTCAAATAATGACATGATCACTTCATGACCATGCCCTACCAAAATTTCTACTAGGGTGAGGACATAAATACATACATTGTATTCAAAATATTTATATTTAACAGAAATGTCTTGAATTCATATTTTTTTAAAGAGAAATAATGTTTAAAATATTTTAAATAATTAAACAAAATTTGTAAATTTTACCCATGACATATAATTCAAAATGTATTTAATTTGAGAATTATAATTTTGACCTTTTTGTAAGTGCTGGACAATTCCTCCGACAATTATATCGTGTACTCGTATCAAAGAAAGAACTAATCGACGTAAATATAGCAACCGACATTAATTGCATTCATTAATCAATCCAGCAATAAAATTCACTAATTTAATGAAGAAAAATATAATTGCTGAAACTGCGCCGACTAATTAATTTGCTGCATTGATGTACAAATATTCACATTAGCAAACGGAATTGCTGAATGAACGAAGTATAGCAAATGTTTTCATTAAATTAGTGAATTTAATTGCTGGATTGATTAATGAATACATTTAATGTCGGTTGCTATATTTTCGTCGATTATTTTATTCTGTGATACATCCCTTTCAGGATGTATTGCTGAAAAAGTGTAATCGATACTAAAAAGTTATTAGTTTTCGAAAACTACTGTATTACCTTTTTGGCGTTAGAACTTTCATAACAAAAAATCTAAATTTAATAATTCAAATCTAAATATCTAGTAGACAAATGAGGCGTTGGAAATCAAGAACGGCCAAGTCCATGCTATGGCATTTTGAGAAAAACACGAAAATCGTTTATATAGCAAACGATAAATTAAAATGTTAAATGTCGAATGGAACTCTGTAAACAATCCAGTTCTCCTTTTTAATCCCCAAAATCAGGGTGTTATAATCTAAAAGATATAATGGTTTAATGCAAAAACTAATATATTGCATAGGTCTACCAAATGCATTATATATTTTGCAAAATACATATAAAACTCTCAATGAAAATTACGATTCATTCATAAAAATATAAAGTGGCAATCAAACACTTTTAATGTGGCAACGTCATTTTTAATTTATAAATGTTGTTTTAATTTAATACTTTGTTTTTAAATTATTAATGTTCTATGTAATTTTTTGTAATAGTGCAAAATTATGGTGTAACTAATGTAGTAAAAAACAATCCAATAAAAACATCCCTGAAGAAGTTGGAAAAAAGCCAACGAAATGTCGGAGGAAAATAATGGAGTAAATGTCTTTTTACTTGCATATAACCCCATACTGACCAAATCAGCCTATACAAAACAAGCCGGGTTCAGCAGTCCAGAGGTAGCGCGCTGGACTTGCATTCTGTAGGTCTCGGGTTCGAATCCCGGCTTGGGCATGGGCGCTCGTGGTGATATTAACCACAAAATTGAAGGGAATAGATTTCACAGTGCAATGGATATAGTCTGTCTGAGTGCTGTGGATCTTAGTAGATATTAAAAAAAAAAAAAAATACAAAACAATTGAATAAAATTCAAATTGGTCAAATTACTATAATTCATAAAACATTATGTACTGATTTGATACTTTTGCACTTTTAGCACAAACAGAGCTCCCACAGAACAAATTTTAAAACTGTTTGTATTTTATAACTAAATAAATCGTAAAAAACACGAATGATTCGTAAAATTCTACGTATAGCCTCACAATTTACGAAAGTTTAGTAATATATTCGTAAAATGTAAAGCTCATTCTTTACGAATGTTATTCTTTCGTAAAAAATTTGTAATAGAAAATAATAGCTGCGTTTTTTTCATAATTTAAATTTGAGCTGGAACAAATTTTGTACGCAAAACAAAAACAATTTGAGCTCGATAAATCTATCTAGCTCAAATTTGTTTTTGTTTTGCGTATAAAATTTGTTCCGGCTCAAATTTAAATTATGAAAAAAACGCAGCTAATATAACCAAAGTTTCGTAATTTAAACGAAATATTCGTAATATTTTTGTTGTTTTAATTTTACGAATATTGATTTGTAATATAAATGAATCGTTCGTAAAAAATAATTTGGGCAAAAAATAGAAATTACAAATGTTTCGTGTATTCTACGAATTATTCGTGTTTTTTTACGAAATTCAAAATTACGAAAAATATTTCGTAAAATGTGCTAGAAATTATGTTGAGTGTGGTTTTGATACTCAATTCGGGTTACGTTTATGTTTTTAATGTATATCAGAATACACATTATTATTAAAAAAATATATGAATATTTATTCGATAAAAAATATACCCTTTTGTGACATAAAATAGTGAAATGGTAGTGAAATTTTTATAAAGTACCTTAAAAACCAAACATAATGTAAAAAAAAAATTAAAATGAGAGATTTTTGAAACGAGATTCAGGTCTTTGCGTTTTTTGACTTTTGCAACTTATCAATTTTTGATTTGCAATGTAACTTTTGCGTGTAATTTAGTGGTTAAAATGTAAAATTCTGAAAATATTAAAATACAATGTATGTAACAACAGCTCTAGAATACGTATCCGGACATTTTAATAGTCAAATTTGTGTTGGGAATTAAAATTAAATTAATTTTTGTTGCAAAAAACTTTTGTAAAGTAGGTACTTAAATTTTTATACCCTACACTAAGAGTGAAAGGGTATATTCAGTTTGGTACGCCGTTTGTAACACCCAGAAGGAAGCATCTCCGGTATGGAAAAGTATATATATTTTTGATCAGCATGACCTCCTGAGTCGATTTAGCGATGTCCGTCTGTCTGTCCGTCTGTCTGTCTGTTGAAATCGCTACTACTTTTAAAATTGAAGAGCTAGATAAATGAAACTTATAACTTACTAATATACCTACGCTGTATACGCTGTATGGCGAGATCGGTCCATTGTGACCTATGATCCGACCACTTATGTTCAAATACCTCACATAAAATTTTCGGTTTAGACCGACTATAATTTTGATAATCCTAACTATCATAATTACACCTACTTTAAAATTTCCCATGTGATCTAACCTTCCCAACTGGTTTGTTTTCCATTCAAATTTAATTTATATTATCGAAAAACTTAAAATTGAGTATCTATGTAATTGTCCATGTCCTTTAACTCAATAAAAAGCAAATCAAAATCATAAAAAGGTAGCACGGCTAGTCCTATTTAAACTCAGAATGGTATTCTGAGGTTATGATAGGGCCCACTATTAAGCAGTATAATTGATCTAACTCTTGCGAACTTGAAATAAATATAGGATTGTAGTCTGTGCGTATTTTTTCTTGAAATGCAATTTATTAATTTTATGACGAACTCTTTTTTGAAATTATAGTTATCTAAGATGACAGTGGTTTTTAGTGTTTTTAAGCATTTAAAATTTCATTCCCTGTTATTTAATTTTAATTTTGAATAACTTAAAAACCCAGTATTGAATTCTCTTCGTTTAGTTTGTGTGTTCCGGGGAGCGAGCTAAAATTTTGTTGAACTCGTTTAGTAACTTAATTTAAATAGGCGGTGAAGTGCATTTCTACCCCGGATTTCTATTAAAAAAAATATAGTTGATAGAAAGAAAACGTTTAAAAAAAATAACTTTATAAGACGAAGTATGAAAAATAAGTAGACGTTAAGAAAACACATAGAAGAACGAAAAATTTACCGTAATTATAATAAATTATAATAATAATGTATAGACATTATAAAAAAAAATGTAGAAAATGAGATATAAAAAAATGTCTATCAAAATTGTTTTATAATCACTTAGTAGAAATTGTTATACGGTAATGATCGGAATATGATGATTTTCTTTTTACCTTACCAGTTCGTAAACATGTCTACCCTAATAGGGTATATTTCTATAAGGGTCGGCATTTCCTGGATACTAAAATAAATAAATTTTGTATATATTGCAAAATTCGAATTCGTGGAACATAATACGAATGTCTAAATAATGTTCATCTATTTTTCTATTTATAACTTTTTTTTTAAACTGCATCAATTCAGCTACAAATACCTTTTTGAATATATATAATAAATTGACTAAGTTTATTTAAATTTTAATTTGCTTTAAAATATATTTTCATTTGTGTTTTTTCTTTAATGCCAATCAATAAAATATATATTTTATTATTTTACCATCAAAACAAATTCCAAAATCACCCACTAATTCCTAAAATGCTTAATAGGGTAAAATATAACTTTACCTACATATGACACACTTAACGACTATCTTAAATATTTTTTTTAATATTGTGCAACACTTACAGCTCCTCAGCCCCAAAAATCAACGTTCCATTAAAGTGTTTTATTTAATAGGTATTTTTGTTGGTAGCTCAATCGATCGTCTGCGTCTGGATCTATATATAAAACACACAATGGTTTTTTGTTTTTTTGGTTTTTGTCATACGTCGCATTGTAACATCCGTTCGAACAGTCGAAATTTTAACGAATTCTTTCCAAAAAAAATATTTTCGATTTCAATTTAAATTTCAATATGTTGCGCCGTTTGAAAGTTCAAGATCCTTCAGTGCTATACGCTCTCTTCCGTACGATCGCTCGTTCGTTCGCCTTTTCACTCTCCCTTTCTGCATATCTGCCTCCTATTCTGTTGCTATTAGGAAACCCCATATATAACGGAGTCTATAGAATAGAGACGCAGCACCGTCAACCGAGAAGACACCAGAAAACCAGAAGGAAAAAAAATCTACAAATAAACATCGAAAAACTAGATCAGTTTGCTGGGGATCCTGTCCCTTCTTTTTGCTGCCAGTCGTTGCACTGCAGCACGAGCGCCGACTATTTTTGGAACTAAATTGTGCATCGCCTTAAATTATGTGAGTGCGGGAAAAATACACAGAAAAGAAAGACTTATTGAAAAATAGATGTGTAGTTTGGTTTTATATTTGATATTAATTTTATAATATCAGTTCATATAGCATAATATTATACTATGGTAATGATATGTAGATGTGATTATAAGATAAATGATGAACTATAAATTAACAAAAGGGTAAAAAGAACTTAAAATTGAGGTTAGTCTTCTAAGGGAATATTTCTGCTTCATCTAAAAGTTAAAATTTGAAAATACTAATATGAATGAGCATTGAGATAAAATATAAACTAGTCGTATTTCGGACAATTCCTTTTTTATCCTTTTTTTTATACTCATCTAATTTAAGAAAAGGCACGATACACTAACACTTTATAGTAGAGATGGGCGTAGTAGAGACGGACACGCCTATAGAGGACACGCACGAATCCGACTACTAAATTTAAAGGCACGCACGAGAAACACGATAAAACACGGGATAAAGAAAGACACAAAGAAGAACGACAAAACACGAATCACATGAAAAACTAGGCAAAACGTGAAAAATAATATTATAAAAAGGGACTAAAACCCTTTAGAATGCCGATTCTGGTTCCAAGATTTTTAAAAAGCTGTTCCGATTTCAACCAAAAATGTGGTGGGTTACGATTCCGCTTCCACACATGTGTTAATGACGGTTCCCGGTCCCGTTTTCCAAAATCGAAAAGGTTCCGGGACAATTTCGGTTCTTTGCGGTCCCAGTGTGGCACTGAATCGGTGCCGGTTCTTGTTCAAAGATTTAAAAATTGCGGTTCCGGTTACAACCAAAAAAAACTTATATGGGTTCCAATTCCGGTGCCACACATTTTTTTAAATCGGCTCCGGTACAGGTTCTTTATAGTCCTTTATTATAAATAATTAAAAAAATAACTTTGGTACTGTTTTATTCTCCGAAATCGGAACCTGTAGGGTACCGCAAAAAACCGGAATAGAAACCGTTTCGATTTTTGGAACCGGAACCGTTATTAAAAAATGTGTGGAACCGACACCGATATTCCAAAGTGTTTTTGTCCCAGGTTAAAATATCAGGAAATTTTTATTTTTTGATGGAGTAGATTTTTAAACTGGAGTAGAGAATAAAAAAAATCGTAAGGGGCGCGTGCCTGATTTTAGATGCACGGGCACGACAACAACTATCACGCACTGAGATTTGCACTCACGAACTCAGATTTTCGGGCGTGACACGAAAAAAGCACAGCACTATATAGTGTATTTTTTTTTTAATTTTCGGAGAATCTTGGGTATCTCAGAAAAGAATTTAGAGGAAATTATCATTTTCCATAAACTCTATTGAGGCTATTCTTGATCTGGAGTTTTGAAAGAATTTTAAAACTCGAAATTGCTAAATTAAGCAAACCTCAAGATATATTTATATAAATGAAAATGTGTTGCATATTAAAACAATATTCTAGAGCAAATGCTTCCTAGACTCGGTTTCGAGATTCAAAAATCATAACTAAATGGTATAGATTGATGAATTATGATTATTAAACGTTTTAATCAATTATGTATTTTGAACTTTAAATTGTCCGTCTGTATGACTGTGTGTTGAAATCACGATTACAGCTAAAAGAGTTAGCTCTATGTAATTCCAACAATAAATTACTTATATAGCAACGTTGTTCGTTATTGAAAATGGGCATCATCGGTAGATAGTGACCTGTGATCGAAATGTTAGGATATTTTCAGGGCAACTTATTTATTTATGACACATAGAAAAATCATTTATAATTATTAAGAACTACAGACTATGGCCCGTACTAACGTTTAGGTCCAAATAATGATTGGGAAATGAGTAATTTTGTAATAAAAAATCGAACTCTTAAACACACCGATCGAATAGAAATTTTAATACGATTTCAATCGGAAGTTGGAGCATGCCTGTATATTTTAAGAAGTTATTAGATACTATTAAGTAATGAGGAGAAATTGCTAGAAGGTACTTTTGCTCTTGCATTGGCAGGTTAATCTTATTTATGCAGAGTCACTCATGATCTTATTCGCGTTCTTGCTGCAATATTCTTACATTTCTCGCAAATTTTAGGAGCCAAATTCAGTTACAATAATAATACAGTCCTGATGAACTTCCCTAGTAGAAATTTTGGTAGGGCCATGCTCATGAACTGATCATGTCATTATTTGAGATGATCGGGATATGACGAGGCCCACGATGTCCTTCTAACGCAGTGTCCTGATCATGTACTCACCTCAGGCAATGATCATGTACTGATCGGGTAATTCCCCATATCATTATTTATCTGACCATTGCCTTGTTAAAACATGAGCATACGAAAGCACTACAAATACCCTATGAAATAAAATATCATACCTCATTGAAACCTGATCATTGCCCGATGAAAATTTCTTTATAAGGAACAACTAATGTAGCTTTGATCGGGACCATTGGCTGTTTAGATAATGTAAACCCTGCTATGGTGAGCATGATAAGGGCATGACAAGGCAATGATCATATTTGCTCTAATAGGGGTTACCTGACGAAACCCCGATCATTTCCCGATGGCGCATCGTGCAAATTTCCACTAGGGTTAGGACCAGGTCTCTCACCATTTGTAAGTATATGCCCAGTCTGCCATTTCTTGGAGACCTTCGATGCCTCGATTTTTTATAGAATATATTCGAGTAAAAAGTTCGATCTCGTTGCTCTATCGAATCTAATTTTTGCAATTTTTCGTACATTCAAATTCATTGAGAAGATACGATATATAAACATTTATCGCATCGATATCATAATATCTTTCGAAGTAATATCGAACATTGATCATTTTTTTCATAGATTTCTTTCCAATTTCAAACAATTTCTCGTACCGAGAAAACTCAACGCATCGATCTCTACCTACCATGTAGGTCCAATTTGACGCTCGATATTGGCACGAGAAAGAGTTTGATGTGATTTCTCCTTTATCTCGCATTGATCTCGTAACGATTTTGAAACGAATGGCATACTGGGTGATCTTAAAATCTATTAGAATATTAACGTAACAATTAGGTTGCTCCATACGCCACTTTTGCTTGAATGTAGTTATAAATTGTTTTTTATGATTTACATATCATCTTTAAAATTTCGTTATCCGTTTCTTGATTCAAATTCACTATTTTAACATTTTACTTGTATCAAATTTTCCGGAGAAAAAGGAAAATAAGTTTTAACTTTGTTTTGCTCCATTACCATAACACGTAGAAGGTACTTTAAAAAATATGTCATATTCGAAGTTCAGCTTATAGGGAGGATGGTGTGTCCGTTGACCGACCATTGTTTGTTTTTATTTTTTTTACATTTTTTTCATTAAATAGAAATTTTAATTTTTTGCAGTGTAGAAAACCGCATCTTTCGCTTGTGTTTTCTAGTCTTTGTTTATATGATGTAAATATTTCACTTCTTCATTTAAAACAAACTAAAAAAAAAATCACAAAATAACATAAAAATTCTGCGCCACTGCCGCGAAGGCTGTTGCACTGCGTGCGCGCGAGCCTAAAAATAGATGGCACTGCAAGAAAACTGACTACAAAAACAACAACAACAAAGAAAACAAGAGCAGCAAACAAACGTTGCCGTCGACAATTGCAATAACAACAACAGCAGCAAAGATCTAACAGAGTGCAATGTATCTCATAGATGCGCAGTTGATGCGGTTGCAGCATCGACATTGAATACTAGAAAATTGGGGACTACGCACAGAGGTTCTTGCTCCGGCGCAGCGCACAATACATGACGTACGCCGCCAGGACGTAGGCAGCTGACACCATGCGCATCTGCGCTGCTTCGAACGCTTCGCTGCCGCAAACGTTGCAGGGGGTACAAATCTCAGGCAACTAATACAAAAAATGTCTTCTTGTTGGCTGCTCTTAATTTGTCGCTCATAAATTGTGGGGGAAGCGACGTGTAGGACTTCCGCTGACGTCGTCGATGTCGTTTACCTACATTTGCGAGGTGCGACCGAAGCTGGAAGATTTTCTGGAAGTGTTGTAAATGTGCGCCTGACTTACGCTGTGTCTTGCGGTGGCTGCAATAGCATCTGACAGATACTTAGATACGCGGATGCACTCGTAGATACACTCGCAGATACATTGCATCCATCGAAATGTATCTGCAGCTAGTTCACTGTTGTTGGGCACGATTAGTCATGTGTTACCTCATTGCAAACTAAAGTTGGAGTGCAAGGGCGTTGGGAGAGACGGACGATTGGACAAACAGGCGTAGAGAAATGGAGACAGACGGACGTAAGAAGTGTTGCTGTTGCTACTGCTGTTGTTGTTTTAAGCTTCGACGGACTTATCTTAATTGTTGCGCCAGCATAAACATTTAGTGCGTCAACAAGAACACGAAGACACTACATGTGACACTCTGGCAATGGGCAGATACATTTGTTTATTGCGTGTATCTATTAGATACCATAACTGCAGACACACATTCTGGACAAATAAAACATGTTGTATGTGTTGATGTTGTTGTTGTACACATTTAGCGACTACAACTGTTTGCAGTTGATTTCCGTTCTGTTCAATTGAGCGTTTCATAGCAACTGTCCTGTTTCTCTGTTTCTTGTTTTTGTAGTTTTTGCCTGAGGTAGCGTTCGAGGAACATGGTTTGTGTGGGCGCGCAGATTTAGGGCAGAGTTGCCATTATTGCTGCTGAGTTAGTTTAGTTCTTGAGATACTTTAATTTTTAAAATACTTTAGTTTTTGGGATACTTATGCGCTATTTAGTGAATGATGTATTAACTAAAAGTTAAATAATATCAAAGCTTTTAAATAAATAACATTTCAAACAAAATGGAATACTTGGAATACTATCGCATGGAATACGGAACAAACTACATTTTTTTTTTTATTTGTAATTAAGATTTTTATAATTTATGCAGTTCAAAAAGTTATATATATATTTTGAATATCTAAATACAAAATATCTTATAAATAATTGATTGTGCTATTTTTTAAAGAATGATCAAAATTCTTAAAATACTTTTCAATAATTTTTTTTTTGCCAATCTAGTTTTGAATTTCTTTTGCCTATATCTTCCATGCGAATTCTTGAACAAGAAAGTCCGCAGAGACCTGATACTCGATTACCCGTGTACTTAATAACCCGATACTCTCTACAAACCTCGGAATAATCGAAGCAGTGCAAATGTCAACCAGGGTTATCAACAATGTGATCCATCACCATTGTAGATAGCATGGTTTCAACGATCACTCCTCAGTGATTCTCTTATCGCTATTTGTAGTCTCGTGCAGAAGCTCGATATGATGGTGGTCTCTCACTACCTCGCTAAAGGGCTTCTTGGTTCTGGAAAGTGGTATGGATGGGTGTCAGCACCTCTTGCATTCTCTTCAAGCATAAATACCATTAGTTCGGTTCCTCTATTTTGACTCTTAAGCTGGAGTTATAATAGACGTTATGTACTCAAATGTCATCGGAACGGGAGATAACGTTTCGATCAGTGTTCACAGATCTGCTACTTTTCAATTTAAATTGACAGATTCTACTACCTACTACAGTAGCAGATTTTTCTGGTACATTTCCGAAAATTTTTAGTATATTTTTATGCAATCTACTACTTTTCAGAATTTTGTATTTATCAGCTTTTAATAAAACCAAAAATATACAAGAATTACGACCTACATTTTTGGACCGTCATTGAAAAACAAAGAGTATCCTCATTTACAGAATTTCTACATCACTTCAAGTTTCTTTTAATGTCCACTTCTTTGTGCAAATTCCCATTTTCGTCATTGAGTTACTTATGTCATTAAAACTCAGCATCTACTTAAAATATATTCAGTCGAATGGTGTGAAATGTCCCGTATACAGGACGTTCCACATCAAATCGACCAAGACAAGTCAAATTTAAGATTTTACCTTTTCGATTTCAATGAAATTTGGGCAACTGATAAAGGGTATCAAGATATGCACCGATCAATTTAATTTTTATTTTTTTCGTCCACTACTTCTAGAGATACCCACTGTATCCAACTCACAAAAATGTGCAAAAAAATAATATTTGGGCAACTGATAAAGGGTATCAAGATATGCACCGATCAATTTAATTTATATTTTTTTCGTCCACTACTTTTAGAGATACAGTGGCTCCAACTTACAAAAAATGTACCAAATTTCATTATAGTCGAAGAATGTGAATTCCAACCGTTGGTCGATTTGGTTTGGAATGGCTCATACCCTATTGAAGAAACAACACATTTAGCTGACACATTTTTTTTAACTGTTGAAATCGGTTCATAACTACCAGAGTTATTATTATTATTCAACATAAAAATTGAAATTTGTAAACACTTTTAATTTTTTTTTTATTCGTAAAAAAAATCTCGTAAGACCATTTACACATTTTTAAAATTGTTAAAAGTAAATTTATTTAATTTGTCAAAACTGCTGGATTGTTCAAAATTTATAAAGAAACAACGTTATGATCGACACAAACCGACCCATATAATTAATAAAATGTTTTACGGAGTCATTCCATCACAAATTCGATCAAATAAAGTAATTTTTAAGATTTAAATGAGTTGGAATTTGGTTAAATTTAGGTATGTAAGAGTATAAAAAAATGTATTGATATTTTTTTCTTTGGGCAACTATCCCTTTAGTTACAGTGGTCCAAAGTTACAATTCAAAATAATGAAGGAAAAACTAAATATTTTATTTGAAATACATTTTTAAATTGTTAAATCATGAATTGCTACTCTTAGACTGCGGGAAAGTGTGAACCCTGGTTTCGATAAATGCGTACATCATATAAATGTTCATAATGTACGTGGTTAGGACGTAGAGATCCGTAACATTTGCATTACAACGTTAAGTTCTGTTCCGGTGACCGGTGACGTACGTCTATTTATAATAATTTCTGGAGTTATACTCCAGCTTTCCTGTCTTCGACGTTCTCTCTTGAGACCATGAATTGTTGAACTTCTGGACTATTTTCTGGAACTTGACCTTGTCCTCCAGGTTATTTACGTGGGCCGTGTCAATCTTATAACTTTTTCAATTTTGTCAAGAATGAAGATAACATTCTTGTTCTGACACCGCATAACCATCCCAGAGAATTTGTGTCTTTTTCCGATCAGGTTGATTGTTTTGGAAGTGGATCATTTTGGTTGGTTGGACGTGCTATGGTTTGTATTGACTGAGCATATTCGGATAGTTGTCTCCTGTCTGGAGGCAAGAAGTTCGTCTTAGGTGGATGGGAAGTGTGATTTTTTGTGTCTTTAGGCATGGTTTCCATACTATCTTTCGCTATCACTCGTCATCATAATTTCGCCGTCTTATAACATGGGGGGATAACGAAAGATAGAGAAACACAACGAAATGGAGATGAGGAGTGATAGCGAAAGATAGCATGGAAACCATGCATTACATTTTGCATCTATGAGATGCAAAGAAGGAAAAGCCGTTATCGCAGAGATCCGCTATACAAGGGGTGGTGTCAGAAGTTAGATCGAAGGCGACAAGGTATTCGATACATCCGCATGAGACATGGCTAGTTTTTAAGCTGTACCTCCTGTCTGGTCGATTCTCGTCACGGGAACCTTAATCCAGCCCAGGGGATACAGAAATGTGGCAAGGAAAAGTGGGATGATGGATAGGTGGGAAGAGAGAACATGAGGTTTTATGCCAAAAATGTTAGTGATCAGCGCCACAAATGTAATAAAGAATTGTTGTAACTATTCCTGTGCCAAAACTTAATTTAAAATTCGTTGGGGAGTTTTAATCAATGCATTTTTTGATACCCTTTTCATACCCTTGTTATATTCACTTTGGTCATCCACCCAGAAAGAGGCGTGAACCCCTGAATCGATTTAGCGATATCCGTCTGTGTGTGTCTCTAGTGTTCCTGGTTCGATTACAAGAACACTAAATATGCTAGATCAATGAAACTCTTTAGACAGATTACTTATGTACCTACGCTGTCTGGTATTGAAACTGAATACGATTGGTCGATTGTGATCTGTTACCCAAATACTTCACTCCGAGATCTACGGGTGAATTTTACATTATACCGGCCGTATTCTGTTTTTGGAAAATTTGTAGTCGATCCAAAAATACTTAAAACTTAAATAATATTTTTAAACTAAAAACTTTTTTCCACCATATATCTCTCAAAAACTCTTTAAACTCAACTATTCTAATATTTTTCAGTTGCCACCATGTTCGCCAGAAACATGAACATGAACCCCACTCATATCTACAACGATCTGAACAGCTCCTTCACATCCGACGGCACCGATCACTCCTACGACTCCGATGCCGCATTTCACATCTACAATGAGGTGCAACTGCTGCCATCGCAGCAGCAGCATCAGCATCAGCCGCAGGAGCCGCCAACGAATGCCATTGCGATCTGTAACAACAACAACAATAATAGCAACACCGTTGCCTACGGCTTTCGCACACGCCATCTGTCGTGCATCGAGGAAAACGACTCCGATTCGCTGCATTCATCGTCACTACCGCCGCCCTACGATATGATGAAACAGGCCGACGAGAGCTTTAAACGGCTGCAAGGCGACTCAGTGGACGGCAACTATGCAACGTGGCACGATGACTGCGCCGATGTCGAAGATGATTCCGAAGATGCTGCCGACGAAATGGTGATGATCGATGAGTCGCGTCTCTACGATCTTGACTACTTCGATGAGCTGAGTGTGAGCAAAACAGAGGCGCAACATCAAGTGGTCATGCCAGAGGATGCTGCTACGAGCAACCACCACGAACAGCAGCACACGCACAACGATGACTACTGGCAGAGCACCGTTTCGGAGCCAATGCATCGCACGAATTTTGGACGTGGTAATGGTATGCCGCCCGACATTATGACCACCTCGTGTTATGGCACACTGAACAACACCTTTGGCAGCGACATGAGCGCTGGCCCCCCAGCATATGCAGAGGCACGTGGCACACCCACAAAACAACGGCCGCCCGAACCGCTTTATGCGACACCCGAAAAGCGACGCGACTTTAATCGTAGCTTTGACTCGTCGTGCCAGTCACAGCCGCATTCGCAGGCAAGTTCAATGTATGGCGGCTTGGAGCTGCCCTATGGCACAGGCTCGATGACGTCGTCCTTGGATCTGAAATATATGACGGGCTCTGCTATCGGCGGAGTGTTGCGTGGCAGCTCGACGCCGCTGGAGTTGTCGATGATGTCGGCGGAGGGTGTGACACGTATTGATTGGTCCGCAGAGGGCAACATAGCGGCGGAGGGAAGTATAGAGACATCGGCGGGAAATGTTGGAGGTTATGGTGTCGACGAGTTAAATGAGGAGATGGCGGCACAGTGCATGAATGCCGCGCAGAATGGTAAGTGAATTTGGTCTATGTCAATATATGATAAATACTATATGCATTCTAGATATCAAATCGAAAGCTTTCTTCTATAACATAACTCAATCTTGTGCCTATATTGATTTCGAATCTAAACTTGCGATGTCGGAACTTGTTTTTGCGATCTCGATTTGTTCAATCTCGAAGTTCGTCTTTATTTATATCAAATGCTTTGGACCAAGTGCCAAAACATAATTGATAATCTTGTCGATATTGAATTTTGAATCTCTTGTTATATAATCTTGTTATCGCAATCCTGATCTCGAAACAGCATGCAACATTTCACAATCTCGTGACTCGTCTTTATTTCTATCGAATCTCGTTGAACTTAGTTCCAACTCATTAGTAAATCGTTCTCGATATTGAATTTAAATTCTTAATCTGCGATATCGAAACTTGTTTTCGCAATCCCGATCTCGAAAAATCAAGTATCATTTCACAATCTCGAAGCTCGTCTTAATTTGGATCGAATCTCGTTGGACTGAGTTCCAACTCATTATGGAATAGTTATTGATGTTGAATAGAATTTGACTTTGCGATATCGAAACTTGTTTCCGCAATCTCGAACTCGAAAAATCATGCATCATTTCACAATCTCGTAGCTCCTCTTAATTTAGAACGAATTTCGTTGGACTGAGTTCCAACTCATTAATGAATCGTTCTGGATATTGAATTTAAATTCTCAATTTGCGATATCGGAACTTGTTTTCGCAAATCCCGATCTCGAAAAATCATGCATCATTTCACAATTTCGTAGCTCGTCTTAATTTTGATCGAATTTCGTTGGACTGAGTTCCAACTCATTATGGAATAGTTATCGATATTGAATAGAATTTGACTTTGCTATATCGGAACGTCTTTTCGCAATCCCGATCTCGAAAAATCATGCATCATTTCCTAATCTCTAAGCTCGTCTTAATTTAGATCGAATCTCGTTGGACTGAGTTCCAACATACTATGGAATAATTATCGATATTGAACAGAATCTGGCTTTGCGATATCGAAACTTGTTTTCGCAATCTCGAACTCGAAAAATCATGCATCATTTCACAATCTCGTAGCTCGTCTTAATTTCGAACGACTCTCGTTGAACCAAAATGTTTCAAGACTAGTTAAGAAAGCGTGATAACATTTTGGTATCAAATCTTAACGCAACTTTAAAAATTTTTCTGAATCTCGATAAATGATCGTTTCGGGTTTAGAAATTAGAGAAACCAATCTCTCTGTGCATTAACACGTTATAAAGTGAGTAAATTCACGATTCTTAAAACGAAGTGATGGCCTCACTTGTACTCTGGAGAAAGGTGACCCGTAAAATTCAATTAACATGGCGCGCAAAAATAACATTTCCTTCGAGACCTCAACGCGCACCCATGTACCAAATCCAAATCCCAAAAGGTCAGGTGTCTCTTACATTGTAGTCTCTCTTGACGTGTCCGAGATACTATGCGATGCATAAATTTTGCATCTCATCATAAACAATTCGCGCGCGCTGTCTCTCCCCACAAACATAAAAACAACACCTCCAACACATCACGTGTGAGTGGGAAAAAGTTAAAAAGTCGTGATTCACACTAAATTAAAAACGTCGAGAAAAACCAAACAGTGCTGCAAATGCGTTGCAATGAACGCGAACAATCGCGTGCGAGAGACGTCAAAAGGGTTGCAGGCAGCTCAAAATTGAAGACCTGTGGCGGCTACAGGTTATACTAAGAAAAAAACATTTATTTTTGTGCTTCATTATCTTGTAGTTCAAAAAACACTTAACAGATATAAGATGAAACATGACTGCAATATTAATCAATGAAAGGAGCCTCATACAAAAAAAACGATCGTCTTCAGAAAGGGTGCAGAGAATAGCAGTGGTACTGGTAACATTTAACAATCTGACAGTAGACGCCACCAGCCACATAGGAACCCATAGAGCTTCCAGAGCTGCTACATGCACAGAACATGTACTGTGTATTTGCATTAAAAGTTAAGACTAGCGACTGACGGGTATTCTACAAAGAACCGGCTTTAAATGTAGCAAAAACTCTTTGTAGAGTTTAAGGCAAGTTCCACGCAGAAGAGAATCTCACGCAAAAGAGCGTCTAAGAGAGTGTCGCAATGTTTTGCTCGCAAAAAGGGCAGAGCGATTTTGGGGAGAGCAGCACTGGTGGAACATATTTAACTCTCTAACTTTTATAAATGATAAAATAAAAAAAAATATAAATTAATGTAGAGAAAGGTAAGCGAATTCTTGACCTTTAAAGCATAAGTTTGAGTGTGCAAAAATTGAAACGTCTACAATTCTTCCCGATTAATATTTTAATTAATTAAAAAATAATAATAATCTTCCGATTAGAATTTTGCAATATAAAAGAAGAATTATTGTTGTCCGAAAAAATATCTACGCATTATTTCTCCCAAACAAAAATTTAGATTTGAGATTAATACTCTCTTTTTATCATCCATCCCAGTCTATCATGGTTCGGATATATCCGATAGCTCCAAACTTTCACGATTTTAATTTTTAAAATTTCTTGTACATTCAAACTGTTTGACAATATATAAAATACAAAACAATCATGATCTTTTATTTTTTTTTCGATACCGTTCCGATTTCGCAAATTTTCTCGTACCGAGAAAAATACAATAACCGACCATGTAGTTCCATTATCTATGAAAACGTAATGGAATATTGGTATTCATTTAGAATTGAGATTAATACTTAATACTCCTTTTTTTATAATCCAACCCAGTCAGTCATTCGATTCGATATCGCTTCCAGACTGTTTCGAGATGCGATACCGATCCGGAATCGTTTTTCTCGTTTCGAGTAAACTTCAATATCTCCTTACGATATCTGCGTACATTTTAAAACGAATTGTAGAATAATATACGTAGATATTGTAGTATAATATACGATATAATATATGTAGATATGAAATCGTAATCGAGGTCGAATGAATTCCTTGACATCTCGAAACAGTCTCGAAGCGATATCGAATCGACTGGAAGATTGGGTGGGATGTCTTGAAGTACTCCGATGCCCCGAAGCTTGCTCGAATAACTTTGATAACAAAAAGTTCGATCTCGCTGTTTCATCGATTCTAATTTTTAAAATTTTTCGTAAATCAAATATTTTTGACAAGATACGATATATGGACATTTCCAGAAAAACATCAACCACCACCGAAAAATTGTCTCAGCTATATTCCAAAATACTTAAAAAAAATATATTGTACGCAAAAAGTATTTTTAGAATAAGAAAACGTAGGGGAGACCGGTGCTAAGTCGACATCGGGGCAAAGTCAATATTTGCTTTAAAACGCGAATGGGATGTCAGATCAACTTCAAATTGATACTGTACACGTAAAATTAGATGCCACTGTTACCAAAGAAGAGAAATCAATTTTGTGCTGGAACTTCAGTTTTTATGTAATAAAATGCGTTTTTTGACTCAAAAAGTTAGCTATTGATAACGCAGTAAAGTTGAACTTGCCATTAAAGTTTTGATTATTTATATATTTTGTTGTGAGTTTTATGTAGTAAGGGGTTCACTTATCATGTCGTGTTGATTTTTATTTTATTTTTCTATTCAATTCGCATTTTTATGCCAATAATATTAGGCTAAGTCTCGTGGGGTAAAGTCGACACATAAGCATTTGGTCAAAATAGATTCCGCGAAAATACAATTTATGAAACTTTTTTGTTCTATGAGTTTTACAAAATAGTCCATTCCTACAATATAATTAGTCTTGTCAATCAGTTGACCATGATTTAAGAAGTTATTGCAAAAAATAGATAAAATGTAAATAATATGAATAATGTTCAAACAATTTCGCGGAACCGGAATAAAACAGCACACCCAGAAAAAAATACTATATAAATAATAGTTTTTTACTATTAAAAATAGTCAAAAGGATAAATTATTATTTTAATCGGAAAATACCATTAAATACTAGAAAATACCATGACATTGCCATCGAGTTTATATGAAAAGATTTATTTTTTGTATACCATTAAATCAATAATTGTCCTATTGACCAATTTTAATGGGATTTGAGGGAATTTTTTTCTGGGTGCACGAATAGTTTTATCTTGAAATATATAATTCAATCAAATTGTTAGATAACAGCAAAAATGTGCATTCGCGGGAAAAGTGGGTAGTGTTGACTTTATCCCAGCTTATTTTCAGAAGCAGTTTTGAGGTTGTGTCGCATTTGCATTTGTTTCGTGGAAACTAAATATTGTAGATCTTTACAGCTTATGGAACATTTTTAGCTAATGAATCAATATATCCAACTGTATCATAATTTTTGTCCTATGTCATTCATATGGTGGTCAAAATTAGCATTGAAAAAAAGTGTCGACTTAGCCCCGGTCTCCCCTACTGATAATTTCTATTCGGAATTTTTTGTGCCGTCTGGAATTTTTCTGTGATTTATTATAAAAAAAAAACTAAACATTTTAGAAACAAAGTGTAAATATACAAAGAAAGCACATGATTTCAACTATTTTTTAAAATATTTCAAAATAATACTTTGTACGCATAATTTTCAGACTTTTTGGCATTGCCATATGAACCTCGACATGCACTTCCGTTTATGTCCCGTCCGGAATGCCCACTATTTCATGTATATCTTTTGATCTACCGTTCAGAATTCTCTAATTTTTGCAGATTTTTAGTTTAAATACAACATGCACAAGAAATAAATCAAATTTTCCTACGAGATATTAAAGTTTAAAGCGTACGAATGCCCAGTCCGGAACCCCAGGAAATGCCCATATATTTGTGGCATCGATACCGCATCAGTTATCGAAACAATTTCGATACCGTTCCGATTTCGCAAATTTTCTCTAGGACTATCGACTATGTATGTCCAATTTGAGGCTCGATATCGCTACGAGAAAGTGTCCGACATCGTGTGAATTCTTCTTATTCTCGCATTGATCTCGATAACGAAACGAATGGCAGACTGGGAAAGGGAAGGTATATTATTATAAATAGAACAGATTGAAAAATGTTAGTAATTTTGTTCGTTAGTTTGAACTATGTCCTATACAGAATATAGACCAAACTAACGATCAAAATTACTAACATTATTCAATCTCTTCTATTTATAAAAATATACCTAATCTTTCCCAGTATGCCATTCGCATAAACCAATTTTTAATTAAATACTAGATCCGAAATACTAAAAATAACCCAAAAATATCAAAAAATGTCCAAATTAGATCGACATATCTATGAAAATGTATTGGAATTTTGGCATTCATTTATATATTAAAATTAGAGTTGACAATTAAAATAACGTGGAATTCCTCATATTTAGAAACGACTTGACGATAATTCTGAGGGGACGGTTAACTTGACTGTATTTTTTTACTATTTAAAATAACTTATTTTTTATTTTAGTAAATTCTCTTTTGTTTAATAATCGCAGAGTAATGTTTTATATACCTATTCTGTTATTGCATTAACTTTAGAATTATTCGTAATATCTTACTCCAAACATTTCCATACCGTTTTCCCTCGAGTATTTTCAAATTATGCCTTTTTCCATAATAGAAGTTACGATTAAATGTTGTTTGACTTTAAGCACTTCCGCACCTTTATCTACAACCATATAGTATTGTTTTTTTAGCAGTTTATTTAGTAAAACTGTTATCTGTATCTTCCTCCTTAGTGTCTATCAGTGCTTACAACCTTTTCCGAAAGATGTCATGGTTACTTTTGTTTTATACATTTCAATTACATTTCAAAACATATGTCTGTATTTTGATGATTAAACTGATAACCAACCAACAAAGTATAAAAAGTATAAAAATTCTTGTAATATCAGTCATTAATCACATGGAGAACATAGATCTATCTGCTGCTCTATGATTGCCAAAATTGCGTAGCACAATAACATACAATTTACAATTACGCACGTAAAATGACCGAATAAATCAAGTCTACACACAGAGAAAAGCTATAACTGTTATTATCAAAAGCTAATGATTTTTATGATTGTTGCAATCATTTAAAACGATTGTAGCAATGATTTCAAGTGAGCAACATGCTGGCAACAGTCAAATTTCTCTATCAAAGCTCTGTTTTCTGTATTTATGTATCATTGTTGATTTGTTGATCGTTGATTGATCTTTTGTTGATCATTAAAGTTTTTGGAGCTGCACATATAATATTTACATGTCTATCGGAATAATAGTATTGTTGCTGTTAATCATAATATTGTTCTGGTTATCACACATCTTTAGTTGTAATAATCGTTCATGATAATTTACATTTCTGTTCATAATAAAATTTAACAAATGCTTGTATGCATAGAAGTATAATTTTGTACAATAGAAAATAATTATGAAAATCAACTCAAATCTCTGCAATTATTCTATGACTTCTGCAATCATTTTTCTCAGTGTGTAACCATACCAAATTTAATAAGTGCGTTGTAAGTACTTCGAAGTACCTACCTGTGCCTTATCATTGCAATATGCAGCCTGTGTCCAGGCAAATCGTCGACGACAACCAGGTTTGCGTTACTAACGAAACTATAGAGTTTCAAGAGTTGCGTCATGTTTGCGGGAATATTTACGCATACGCGTAGGTACGCGGTAATTACACAAAGAGTTGCCAACTGTAAATAATGCTTAAAATACGTACTATGATTTTTTAGGATTTCGACTTTGATTTAAGTTTTATTATCCTAATTCCTGGTTTTCACTATGTCATTTTCTGTCATATTTGTTTTTTTACATTGTGATGCAGAAACTAACCAACATTTAAATGTTCATTAAGCATGTCAGTCGATGCCAACATTTTTTTTAGAACTTTGTCATATCGAAAACCAACAAATTTGAGAAAATTTTCGAACATGAAAATGACACAAAATGACATAGTGAAAACCAAGCATATCAAAGTGAATAATCATCGATTTTTAACACCCATAATAAGGCGTGTTCAGTATTCTGGATCAGCATGAACGGAGGCTGTCTGTCTGTTGAAATCACTATTACAGGAAAACCAGAATAGCAGAATCAATGAAACTTCGAAGTTAGATTACTTATATACTTACGCTATCTGGTATTAAATATGAACATGATCGGTTTATATCTACCTGTGTCCTGACCACTTATGTTCCAATATATCATATAACACTAACATCTACGGTTGAATTTTACTCTATACCGGACGAAGTGAACTTTTCTTTTTGTAAAAATCCATTGACTTTATGATAAATATATAAAAATTATGTTTTTTTTTTTTTTTTTCTCACGAACCGACTTGTGGTGTTCCTACCTATATATGGGTACTCAAATGAGTACTCAAATGAAAATAAATTATTTAACGACTACAAGTTTGCAGTTAATTTCAGTATTCATAAAACCTGGGGGCATCTGGAACAGTTTAAAAGGTAACCGCACACATTATTACATTATTACATATGGGCATTTCCAGAAAAACATCAACCACGACAGAAAAATTCTCAAATCTTGGAAATAACGATGAATTGGAATATGTGAATCTAAATATGTGAAATGAAAATTATATACCCTTGACGATAACGTATATAAAAATACTCATAAAATTACGTTACTTTACAACTTGTAAATATACCAATTTTTTAATGTACATTGAGTAACCGAATTTAATAATTTGAAAGACAGTGTAAAAGACAGTGTAAAAAAATGAAAAAAAAAACATCTGGGAATAGAATCACATCTTATTTCGTAATAATGATTATTTATATTGTCAGACATAAAATTATTTTTAACAGAAACGTCCGGAATTATTCTGATTTATTACGAAATAACTATAAACTTAAGAAAAAAGTGTTTATATACAAAAAAAAAAAAAAATTATATCAGTTATCTTTCTAAATTAAAAAAAAAATAATAATGTGTAAGCAAAAAGTATTTTTAGAAAAATATTATGGAAAAAGTATACATTTTTTAAACACAGTGTAAATTTACAAATAAAGCACATTATCTCAGGAATTTTTTTAAATAATTCAAAAAAAGTTTTGGAATTTCCATATGAACCACGACATGCACTTCAGTTTTTGTCCCGTCCGGAACGACGACCATTTAGAATTCTCTAATTTTTTGCAGATGTTTGGTGCTATTCAAGTAAATACATTAATTTTCTTGCGAGATATTAAAGTTTTAAGCGTACGAATGTCCCGTCCAGAACCATAGGAAATGTCCATATGTGTAGGGTATTTATAATCAGCTTAGAGTCAACATTACTTTCCCAATTTTTACCCAATTCAGTACACCAGCTATTAATAACACCAGCTATCCCCAACTTCAAAATATTCCATGTGACCCAATCATCCTTATAAATTTTCCGTATGACCTAATCATCATTATTAAAACAAGATGCATGAACAATTACAACATCAACTTACACCGGAGTAAATTTACTCCATTAGGGAAGTCATTATCATTGACTGATCTTGTTCTTCATGTAACTGGTGTGGTAGGGATAAGGTAAAAATTACAATCATCAGTTCCAAATTATGAATCTAGTACTAGAGTAGTGATGCAAGAACAAGATCAACATGCCGATGCAAGAACAAGAACGACAAGAACGAAATTTAGCCTATTAGGGAAGGTGAACTCCTTATGTTCTTCATGTAATTGGTGTGGTAGGGGTAAGGTAAAAATTACAATTATCAATTCCAAATCATGAATCTAGTACTAGAGTAGCGATGCAAGATCAAGATCAACCTGCCGATGCAAGAACAAGAACGACAAGAACGAAATTTAGCCTATTAGGGAAGACATTATCATGAACTCATCATGTTCTTCATGTAATTGGTGTGGTAGGGGTAAGGTAAAAATTACAGTTATCAATTCCAAATCATGAATCTAGTACTAGAGTAGCGATGCAAGATCAAGATCAACCTGCCGATGCAAGAACAAGAACGACAAGAACGAAATTTAGCCTATTAGGGAAGACATTATCATGAACTCATCATGTTCTTCATGTAATTGGTGTGGTAGGGGTAAGGTAAAAATTACAATTATCAATTCCAAATCATGAATCTAGTACTAGAGTAGCGATGCAAGATCAAGATCAACCTGCCGATGCAAGAACACTGCAAGAACCAGACTACCATGTTTTGGTCGTGCATTTGCGCATTACTAGTTGATTGAGGTTGAAGTGGATGCAAGTTGGAATGGAAATTTAACAAATTTATAGGGTCTAAGGAATATTTTGTAAAAATGTGTATTATCGACCATATCATCGGTCATTATCAAAGCAGAGCCTGGCAACTCTGAATGCAGAACCTAGAGCCGCGCGCGCTGATAAGCGCTATATTACAAAACCACACACAATACCACATGTCAACGAGAATAGAGCCTACTCGAAAAAAATAAAAACAACGACAATGGACTGAAACAAAAAGGAAAACAAAATCAAAAAAAAATAGACGAAATCCGTCAATGAAGTTGATGCAAAGAAGCAGCAGAATTTAAAATTTACTTAACGTACCTTTGATAAGAATAAACGTTGGTTAGTTACTTTGTAGATACTGTGGAACGTATATGGTGAAGCGGCGTCCAAAATGAGTATCGCATGAGTGTGGAATATAAGAGCGCAAAGTCTACAGAGAGTACGGACTAATCAACTCTTTGGACGATTGTTCAACGAATCTGGTTGGAAACGCGGTACGTGGTCGGTCGGTCGATCTCAATGGTCTCGGCAAGTGCAGCGCGCAAGTCGCGACTTCAGTTTGTATTCAACAGTTAAAGCTTGCGGAAGCGTTGACGCATTTGATGTAGTCACGGGCATAGTACACGCGAGTTTTGTTTTAAAAGCGTGATCGACGTGCGGATTGCGAATCGTGAGCGCGTTTGTGTTTAATGAGTTTATTAATTGTTTGCATGCGAAACATTTGTTAAAAATTAATTACAAAAAAATAAAAATGAAATAACTAAATGTGGCGCCAGTTTTAAGCACAGTGGGTAATAAAAATGTGAATAAAATTAAGCGAATTGAAATACAAGAGAATTGAATAAAATGATATGCAAAAAAAAAGCAAATTAAATAAAATATGCAAATCAAATAAAATATGCAAATCAAATAAAATAAAAACAAATAAACAATTTAAATTAAAATAAAAACTATATTAAAAAAAATAATAAATACAAACAAATCAAATAAAATTGATAATTAATAATTTCAAATAATAAAAAATATTATATACAAAAAAATAAATAAAAATAATTTATATTATAATTTATATTATATGATTTTATGAAAATTATATTATATGAAAATAAATCAAAATAATATACAAAAATAAAAAATAAAACAAAAAATACAAATAAGAGCATTTGTTTGTAATAACAAATAAATAATGATTAATAAAAAATGAAAAATGAAAAATAAAAAAATAATAAAATAAAATATAATAAAATAAAAAAAAAAACACAAACACAACTAAAAAAAAATAAAATAAATTAAATTATAATTTAAGAATTTTCTAAATAATACAATACAAAATAAAATAAATAAATAAAAAAAAACGAATGCAAATAAAAATAATAAAATAATACAAGATATATATAAATAATGTACTGAAGTAAATTAAAATAAAACAATATTAAATACATAATACAAATTTAAATGCAAACAAAACAAAATTAATAAAATAAAAGCCAAAACAAAAACAAAAACCAAATCAAAAAATACAAACCAAATCAAAACATGTAAAAATAAACAACTAACCAAATAAAATAAAAGCAAAATCAAAAATAAGTAAAAAAAAAAACAAAATAAATTATTTAAAATAAAATATAAATAAATATAAAATAAAATAAATATGAAAAACAAATAAAATAAACCAAATCATTAACTAATAAAATACACATTAGAAAAAAGAATTAAATACAAACAAAAAAATAAATAAAACAACAAATAAAATAAATAACATAAAAGCCAAAACAAAAACCGAATTAAAAAATCCAAACCAAATTAAACCAAGTAAAAATAAACAACAAACTAAATAAATTAAAAGCAAAATCAAATACAACAAAAAATAAAATAAATTATTTAAAATAAAAACCAATCAATAACTAATAAAATACAAATTATAAAAAAAGAATATATTGTAATAAAGTAAAATAACACATAACACAATTAAAAAATACAACAAAATTAAAACAAAAACAAAAAAAAATAAATAAAATAAAATAAAAATAATTAAAACAAAAATCTTTTATAATACTAATAAAATAAAAAGTATTTAGAATAATGTAAATAAATACTACAAAAAAAAAATTAAAAATAAGATATATAGAGTAAAAAACCCCAATACATTAGAGATTAAAACAATATACAATCAAAATTAAATCGACGTTGTGGTTATTAAACTCATCAAATATATTTTTCCAAAAATATGTTTTTTAAGTTTATTACTAAATATAATAAAAGTTAGTTAATAAATTTAAAAACTTAAATACCACTTAAATATTAACTAATTAATGTATATCAATGTTGATCTGTCTGATCGATTAGAAATATAAAAAAGATTTTTTCAAAATTATTATTGTAAATTTCAAAATGTAGTTGGTGACTTTTATTTGCTACAATGATCAGTAATAATAATAATAATAATAATAATAATAATAATAATAATAATAATAACAATAATAATAATAATAATAAAATAAACTAAAAACAAATAATAATAAAATTTATTAAAGCCTGGTTACAAAAAAAGGTTAACTATGAGTTAAAGTTAAACGATGAATCGCTTAGTTAATGTGACAATTTCAATACTGTAATAAAAATAAAAAAATATTTGTTTTTAACTGATAGTTAAAATTTGTATGTAACCGGCCGTAAATTAAACAATTACAAAAATATTAAAAAAAGAAAACATTTAAATAAATGCTCTAAAAATATGGCATTGAACAGTCTGCTATTTATTGTTAAAAACAGAAAATTAAAAATATGTGAAAAATACATAAACCAATCAATATCAAAAATAATTATTTTCTTTTTACTTTTAGTGATAAGAAGCAAAAATATTAAGTGCATATTTTAGAAAAAGAAAAATTTTATTATAAACAAAAACAGAAATCTATTATTGTAAACAGTAATAAGAAAAATTTAATGCGATAAGAAAATTCAATTCAATGCAATGCAATTAAAAACTAAAGCAGTTTGAACGAACCAAAAAAAAAATTATAGAGTTTATTATAAAAAAGCATTAACTGCTGAATGGTGAATGACAAACGCAACGTCACGCGAACGAACGATCATCTTACGTTGTATATTTAATGGAAAAAAGTAACGAACTGGGTGAAAGAATACTCTCCAAGTAACTAACAGCATAAGTACCGCATAATAAATCTTGTGTTGTATGCATTTTGTTCCAACGTTCTATGTTGCTCAACAGCAACAGCAGCAGCTTTTCCAGGAAATGCAAGTGTAACGCAAGAACAAACAAAGCCATTGCTTGCCAAACAAACAGACAAACAACAGCAATAGCAACAGCATCGACTGCAGCAGTAGCAGCAGCAATTTAAACAAGTTCTTTGCTACCAACAGTCAAGAATCAACAGCAGCCAGCAACATCATCGAACTTGTGCTGGCAAACCGCTACAATTACAATTTTGTACTAACTTGGCTCAGATGCTGCATAAACGTGCATGCATTCAATACTAGCTACTTCTACCAACAATTGTGATCTTGCGAAATAAAGACGTCGAAAGACAACGAAAGAAAGCAAGTTGTCGGGTAAACCATCCGGACTCGTAGCGGCTGCATGCAGAACAGGCATGAAGTGGGAAGAAAAGCAGAAAGTTGAAAAAAAGCGCTAAAAGGAAAAAAGCACCAAGTAGTGAAAAAAAGCATAAAGTTGGAAAAAGCACTAAAAGGAAAAAAGCACCAAGTATTGAAAAAAAACACAGAGTTGAAAAAATCTTCAAAAGGAAAAAAGCACTAAAAACACAAAGTAGTGAAAAAAAAGCACAAAGTTGTAAAAAGCACTAAAAGGAAAAAAGCACCTAGTAGTGAAAAAAAGCACAAAGTTGGAAAAAGCACTACAAGGAAAAAAGCTCTAAAAGGAATAAAGCACCTAGTAGTGAAAAAAAGCATAAAGTAGTAAAAAAAGCTAAATAACCAGCAGAATTATAAGAACCAGCGGAGAAGCACAGTCGATGTTACCTTTAGGCACACGATTCAACAAGGTTCCGTTTGTCTGCAGATCGCTCGACTGAGTCAGCGTCTGGCTGCGCAACATTCACAAAAGCAACGACAACAATAATAACTACAACAACAACAAATCAGCAACAACAACAAAATCAACAACAACAAAAACATCTACAACAACATCTACAACATCGTATTAAAAAAAAATTAAAAATAAAAACAAAAAACTAAAGAACCATTGCCGGTCGGATCGCTCTTTTGTATTTTCTCACATTTAAACGTTTATTTCACAATTCAAGTTCTTTCGTTCATTCGTTAGTAGTTTTTTTTTTTTTTTTTTGTATTTTATATATTTGCGGTTCATGTGAACCAGTGCCGACGCGTCGTCGTTAAGGTTCAAAGTACAAAACGGCCAACAACCAACAATCAGCTAAAAAAAAAAAAACGTTAAATGCTGCTGCTTTATGCCTTGGCATGTATTTTGTGTATTTGTTTTACTTGGCCTACAAGCACCAGTCGCAGGCAACATCATCACAACATCACCACGAACAGTAACAACCACTGACAAAACAACAGTCCTGTAAAATGTCATCATCATCAACCGCATCCAAGGATAAAATAAATTTTCAAAATACCTGGAGCTCCAACAAGACGACAGGTCGTCGCTCTGGAAGTGGGTATAGCTGCAGTTTTCTAGGTAACATCTCATGGTCCATTGCTTTTTAATGTGCTTTTTTTTTGTGTGTGTGTGCTTGCTTGGCTTTTAAACGGTTAAGCGTTGTTCATTTTTTTGATTTCAGTCACTAACCAGTTGTGGGCACAAAAAGGGTTCGATTGGAATGTTGAAAAACGTCCTATGTATGTCGCAGTGAAAAGCATCAGAGTGCTGCCAGATTGTTGATAAAACTAAAGAAATAATATAGTTCCTAAAAAAATAATAAAAAAAGTTTCAAATTTCATAAAAATTTGTTTCTGAATTAAATGCTTGAAAGCTCAAAATCTTTACATCTCGAAAAAGCTTAAAATAAAAAAACATTAATCTCGAAAAAATATAATGTAAAAAAATTAGAATTCGAAAAAGCTTTGAAAAGCTCCAAAGCTTTAAAATTCTCAAAACCTTCAAAAATTTCCAAAGCTTGAAAAAGATCCAAAGCTTTAAAATGGTCCAAAGCTTGAAAAAGCTCCAAAGCTTGAAAAAGCTCCAAAGCTTTAAAATGATTCAACGCTTGAAAAAGCTCTAAAGCTTTAAAATGGTTAAACGCTTCAAAAAGCTCCAAAGCTTTAAAATGGTCCAACGCTTGAAAAAGCTTCAAAGCTAGAAAAAGCTCAACATCTTGAAAAAGCTCCAAAGCTTGAAAAAGCTCAAAATTTTTAAAATGCTACAAAGCTTGCAAAATCTTCAAAACTGGAAAAAGCTCAAAGCTTAAAATCTTTAAAGCTTTGCAAAAGCATTGAAGCTCGAAACTCTCGTAAAACGTTTTTAAAAATGCCCAACTCAGATACTAGTAACCAAAGGCTTTAATGTTCGAAATAGCTGTAAAGGTGTAAAAACCTTTTTACAAATTCTCGGGCTCTGATATATGCGAAGTCTTTAAAAGCTCAAAAAAGAAATCTCCAAAACCTAAATTTAAAAATTAAAAATAATTAGTATAAAATAAATATAATAATATATAATACACAAAATGCTTTAAAGCTCAACAACACGTTTAATAATTTTTAAGCTCTGGAATATGTGTTATCTTCAATACATTATAAAGAACTGCAGAGCTAAAAATATTGAAAAGCTTGATAAAATATATTAACTTTAAAAGCTTTAAATGTAAAAATGATTTAAAGAAAAAAGTTTTATAGCTCAAAAAGGTTTTAAGCTCAAAAAGATGTTAAGCTACAAAAGCTTAAAATCTCTTGAAAAGCTTGAAAGCTCTTGAAATGCTTAAAAGCTCGAAAAGCTTTAAAGTTCAAGAAGCTTTAAATCTTGAGAGGCTTGAAAGCTCGAGTAGCTTTAAAGCTTGAAAAGCTTTTACTAATTCTCAAGCTTTGAAACATGTAGAGTCTTTCAAATTTCTACTAGAAAACATCAAAACTAAATATATTTAAAACTTTGAACGAGAACAGCATATGCAGAATAATGAAATATTTACTAAACTTTAACGTTCATAAATTTATCGTATAAAAACGTCTATTTAAGTCTACAATATTAAAGTTTGTAGCACTTTAATTGGTAAAAAGCTTTATAACATTTTACTGGAATAAGAGCTTTTGAAAATGTTAATGTATTTACGATTTAAAAATCTTTTTCGTTAAATTCTAAAAAATTAAAAGCTTTTTAAAAATATACATTTATTGTTAAAAACCTTTAGACTACAATCTGGCAGCCTCTTACCGCATACAAAGTACTACCATAAAATTTCAAAATTATTCGCAAAAATTAAAGGCCCTTTGAATTAAACACTATAATCATTTACGCTGTCTTCGTTATACAAAATACAAAAAAATTATACAAAAAAAGAAAATACAAAATAAAAACTCGCATAAAAAGCATTTTTAAAGACAGCTTCAGTTTGTCGCTTCTCATCTGCTCGATCATTTTTCTTGTATGCGGCAACATTTTATATTTATTTTCATTTATTTTGTTTTGTTTTTGGCTTTATTTTATTAATTCTTTTGTGTGAGACTGCGGAATGCGCGCTGCTACTACAAGCTACTATTACAAGGGAAACGTTTTTATATTCGCCACATTTTAGTTTGTAAGTTATTTGGTTGAAGAAGCGGCAAAAGAATGTCGCGGCAAAGTGTTTGTTGTCGTCTGTGGTTCTGACTCTAGTCGCTGGCATATCACAGTCGTCGCATTCGAAAGACAATCGATGGTCTTTGAAGTGAGGGTTTTATTTTACGTCATTCTTATATTTAGTAGCTGAGCAATGGGCGAAGTTATGTGAGGGTGCAAAAAAGAAATAATAATTAAACTAAGTAGATGTTGTGTGTAGAGTTGATTGATATATAGCATTCAACACTAAACTCATTTAAAAACTATGGCTAAAGATTAAGTGCGTCTTAAACATGATCTTCACAAAGTTTTAATTAAATTTTGAAGATTTTTCTATGTTCTACCCTAACATTATAGAAGTTATACCGATTAAAGATGACGTGATCATGGCCAGTTCATGTTTGTCATATAAGTAAAATGTAGGTAATAGGTAAAAATTCAATGAACAGTTCCGGATTAGAACCCTATTGCAATTTTTATTAGGGTAGAATAAATTATTGTCTACTGCAGAGCATCTTCGAAGATTTAGCCTAACGCACCTTATATTTTTTGGTCCAGGGAATAAGGTACTTGCAAATCAAACTGTGACGGTACCATTTGGGGGGCAAATGGTAACCACACATTTACGCTGCTGTACGGCGTTGAATAAGAATCAGCGTGGGAATCAAAGCCGTCGACATAAGCGAGGCACAGGCACGTGGCACGAAAGCCACCAACACCCATCAGTGAGCAAAGCTTTCGCTGGTGAAGCGAAGAAGGCAACGAGTGTTTGACTAACACATACTCACCAGCGAGCGAAGCGACAAAAGCGTCACTATCACACTCTCACTGGTGAGCGAGAAAGCTCACACGGATGGACAAAACTACAAGAGCGGCGGGCAACAAGTCACCAACGACCGGTCAACAAATCAACAATCGAGGCAACAAGTCACCAATCGCAGGCCTTTAAAAGGCGCTGCACAGCGTTAATTCGCTCTCTCTCTGTTCCTGACTTCGACCTCGACAAGACCGATCGGTTACAACGCTTTCTGCAGGCGAGATCCGTAGGAGCGTTGTACCGTGACCGGAGGTTCAGTTTCCCGTCCTGGTTAAGGACCAAGGATAAGCGCAGTTCCAGCAAGGCGGCCTGGAGTAAGTCTGGTTAAGATTACATATATATACAATTTAGAAGCGGCGAGGGACCGGATGCAGCAGAGGCCCGTATGCAGCAGCGGCCCGTCAACAGTACGCAGAGACAACGCACGGGGAATTTTGCTATATAATTAAATACTTAATTAATATAATACTAACTCACAATAAACGCGATGTATATCGCATAAATTAAAGACTTGTGTCGGTGTGGTCATTTCTATGAGGGTTTCCCTGCACAATAATAAATTTTGTAACGCGCGGACTACTGGAGCCCGCTGAGGATATCCCAGCTCTGAACCCGGAGAACCGGTCACGTTACAAAACAAAATCCTAATAACAACTTTTATGAAACACAGTGTAATTGCTCTTAGTTACTATTTTGATAACCAAGTGACACTGTTTCTTGAAAACAAGAAGATTTCCGTAAACTTCTTCTGCATTTTAAAAGTTTTTTCTCTTCGTCTAACCGTTTTTAAACATGTTGCCAAGTAACTGCCGCGCAAGTGAAGCTTCACAAGAACACGAGGTGTAATGTAAACGCTATATAGAAAGCTATCTAAAGTAGTGATTTTAATAGGCTTCCAAGTTCATTAAATTGCAACACCCAACAGCTTTTCATGATTAGCTGACATTAATCGTCATCATATGTTAATTATTTTCAAAATGCGCGTAATTAATTTAACGACGTTCATGCTCATGTTGTTGCTGTTGTACAACTTGTGGTTTCTGTTGTTGTTGCAATATTCTAATAATATTCTTGCTGCGCACATTAAAAATACAACAACAACTACAAAACGAAGAAACATGGCAACGCCAATCTGGCCACTTGCTTGCATTTTAAACAATTATGATGTTATGTGAAAAATATTTCTCATTTATTCCCACTGCGCACCGATGCAGGTAGCGCGAGCTTCGCGGCAACAACATGAGTCTCGGAGACTAAAGCGCAGCTTCATTTGTTGTGCATGGAACGCGTAATTAAGCGCTGCACCGCCGCCTCACCACCCGCCGCGCATGCGCATCAGTCTACAGAGTGGTTTGGTTGGTTAGTTGCTGTAGCAATGGCTGCGACTGTTGCTATTGCTGCTGCTGCCCGGCAGGCTGATCGTTTAAGCAGCTAATTTAGCAGCTTCAAGCTACCAGCAGCAGCAAAAGCAACAGCTGCTGTTGTTGTCCGTGCAGCAGCAATAGCAACAACTGCGTCTATTCTGAGTGGTTGACTGAGTAGGTCCGCTGGCGGTAACGCGTCCCCTAATGTGTTGCGTTAATTTGCAATTATTTATCATGATCAGCGGACGCGCAGTTATTCGAATGGCTGCCACTTCGACTACCTTGGCGGCGAATTAAGTTGTAGTTAGTTGCCGAGGGTAGGTAGCAATGTGCAGAAAGTGTTGCTGGTGCTGTCAAGTGTTTGTCATGTGTGTTTTTTGGTGGTGGCAGCAACATTTTTGAACGGCGACAAGTTGTATGTTGCGCATAATTTTAACAAGTGCAACGGTTTTTTTTTAATTTATTGCAAATTTTGAAAATAATACATTTTAAATTAAAAAAAAAATATATGTACTTGAAATGTTTTACAAGTTTTTTTTTATTTATTACATTATATTGTTTCGCAGGTATAGACAACAGCAAATTTAATAAACACTTTTTGAAAGTTTTGTCATAAATATATTCGTCAAAAAGTTGTATTTCGTAGTAGTAAAATTACTCAATTTTAAAATTAGCTTTACGCCTCTAAATTTTATATTATAAAAAATGTTTAATTTTTTATTTTTATCATTTGCAATAAAAATGTTTGGCAATATATTTTTAAATAATGTTGGCAATCGATAGGTGCTTTAAAAACAAATAATTAAAACCTTTACACCATTATTTTATCTTACACCAATAAAGAGTTATAGCAAAAAAACGAAAAGATTCGCCCTTTTGGCATGACAAGATTTTCAATTTTTCCAAATTCTTCGTTTTTTTGCTATTACTCTTTATTAGTGCAAGATAAAATAGTGGTGTAAAGGAATTAATTGTTTGTTTTTAAAGCACCTATCGATCTTCATTATTATTTTAAAATATGTTTGTGAATTTTTATCATTTGCAAGAAAAATGTTTGGCAAAATATTTTTATATAATGATGCCAATCGATAGGTTCTTAAAAAACAAACAATTAATTCTCTTGAACTACTATTTTATATTGCGCAAATAAAGAGTTATAGCATATAAACAAAAATATTTGCGTTTTGATCAGAATATTGCATCACAAAATCTGTATTTATAATTCAGTCAATTGTCCACATCCAAATATATTTTACATACGTCGTAATAATTGATGAATAAACCAAAGTAACAGAAAAAAATTAAAGAAAACCAAATTTTACTAATTTTTAAAGCACTTCAAAATTTGAAATTTGATTTCCCAACATTTTTAAAAATGCACATTCGCCTCTTTGTCACGATAGTGATGATATTATATAAATAAAGTTCTAGTAAAGGTTTTTTTAATAGAGGGGGGAGATCTCCAATCTGAATCTTTATTAATTAAAATTTTATAGTTTTCTTTTAACAATTTAAAAATCCAAATGTCAGGATACACAAAGCAGCTTAGCTCATTAGAAAGTTGTGTTGCATATATCAAGTGTGCAAATATAACACTTTTTTTTTCATTTTTAAAATGCAAAAAATAAAATGCCAACAATTTCACACAAATATTGTTAATATTTCAGTTTTGTAACTCTCTTTTCTAAATGTTTTATTTTTAATTTTTTTCATTTATGTTATTGCAGTTATTGTTAAGTGTTGCTGTGATGTCAACGCAAAGATATTGCTGGCTTTCACCAATTGTGGTGCGAGATCATCTTACGGCATCAACACCAATAACAATAACAACGAGCAATGACAACGTCAACGACAACATGACTGATAAATAATACATAGTTGCGATGCCATTTCAACAATTACAACAAATTTGCCATTTGAAACTATATTGCAACAAATAAGTAATAAATAATAATAATAAAGAAATATTGCATAAAAATTAGAGACACAACTTAATAACCAGTAAATGGAACCATAATTGGCAAACGTCAAAAGTCGCTACTATTTTAGGGTTTAACAAACGATTTAACCCATTGCAAACAGCTTTTTAAACAATTGCAACCTTTTTGCATACTCTTCGCAACCTCTTTACAATGTTCTCATAATATCGCTACTTTGCAACTTTCTTGCAACCTATTTGCCATCTTTCACAACATCTTACAAAATCTGTGCAACCTCTTTACAACTTATTTTACCTTATGTAAATCTATTAGCAATCTCTTTAGAACTTCTTTACAACCTATTTCCAAACTTTTTGCAACTATTTTACAAACCCCTTTGCAACTTCTTCAGAACATATTTGCAACCTATTTGCAGTCTCTTTACAACCCTTTCGCAATCTCTTCAGAACCTCTTTACAATGTATTTCCAAATTTTTGCTAATATTCTGCAAACCTCTTTGCAAATTCATCACAACTTCTATACAACATATTTAAAACCTATTTGCAGACTACTTTCAACCCATTTGCAACCTCTTTACAATCTCTTTGCAATGTCTTTTGGTACATTTTTGCCACCTCTTTTCAATGTCTTTGCAACCTCTTTAAAACCTCTATGCAACCTCTTTTTCACGTTTTTGCTACCGCACTCTAACTCTTTTTTAACCATTTTGCTACTTCTTTGCAACGTTTCTATTTCCTATTTACAACCTTTCTAAAACCTCCTTGCAACCTCTTTATTACGTCTTTGTTACAGCTCTGCTATCTCTTTGCAAACCTTTTGCAACCTCTTTACAACGTCTTCGCAATGTCTTTGCTAAGTTTTTGATATCTTTTTGCAACTTTTTTTCAATGTTTTTGCAACCTCTTTAAAACCTCTTTAAAAGAGTGGCAACCTCTTTGTTACGTTTTTGCTACCGCTCTCTAACACTTTTATAACCATTTTGCAACTTATTTGCAATGTTTTAGCTACGTTTCTGCTTCCTATTTACAACCTTTCTAAACCTCCTTGCAACCTCTTTATTACGTCTTTCTTACAGCTCTGCTATCTCTTTGCAACCCTTTTACAACCTCTTTACAACGTCTTTGCAATGTCTTTTCTACGTTTTTTCTATCTTTTTGCAACCTCTTTCAATGTCTGTGCAACCTCTTTAAAACCTAGCAACACCTTCGTTACGTTTTTGCTACCGCTTTGCCACCTCTTTGCAACCCTTTTACAATCTATCTTTGCAAGGTTTTTCCTACATTTGTGCTACCGTTCTACAAACTATTTGCATTCTCTTTGCAACATCTTAACAACGTCCTTTGAAATGTTTGTTACGTTGTTGGAACCGCTCTGCTACCTCTTTGCAATCCTTTTGCATTCCTTTAGAATATCTTTACAAAGTCTTTGCTACGTGTTTGTAAACATTTTGCAACATCTTTGCAGTATCTTTAACACCTCTTTATAACCTCCTTTTAACCTCGTTGTTGTTTTGTCTTTACTACTGCTCTGCAACCTCTTCGGAATCCTTGTACTATCTCTACGCCACCTCTTTACAACCTTCTTCTAACCTTTTTAAACTATTTAATCAAAAAAAATCGCTTATTTAAATAAATTTGTAAAATGTAGTATTTTCAAAAGTTCACAATAGCTTCCGATAGGTACTCACCATGGATTCAACGTAATTTTTCACAACTGCATAATATTATGCTATAAATTATGCATTTTTTTTTGTGTTCGTTGTCCTATAATCGCATAACGCCTTTATGTCCCAGTATAGCATACCGCAAAAGGTGTAGATTCAATACCTTTACTTTGGCACCATTCAACATTGGGGTCTAAATGGCACTTTTTTGCAGCATGGTTTTAAATTTGGACTTGGCGCGACGCTGGTGATGTTCAACGGCTTATGTTACTTATTTGAACTGGTTTAAAATAAAAGTCAACTTTAGCGCGAATGTTGGTTGCACTGGAAGCACTTGTTCGCCTGTCTATCTGTCTGTCTGTCTGTCTGCTCGAGTGGTTGGCTTAGTAAAGGAAGTTCAATTAACATGCAATTAAATTGAATACGTGTAGGTAACAAAAAGCAGAAACTACAATTACAAACCAAGAAGAACCCTCTTAAGTTTCATATAAAATATATATATATATATATATATATATATATATATATATAAAAAAAATTGATGATCAGCGCTCGATCAAAAGCACTTTTTTGGTTTCCGTTTGTTCGATACTACTTTTTCAATACTACTTCAACATTTACGTGTTTGTTTTCAATGGTAATGGAGTGACCTATTTTAACAGGTTTCTATTTAATAATACAATATCTTTTATAGTTGAAGTGAGTATAGTTTTGCTTATCGCTGTAATTAGTTGGTCTTTTAACACTATTAAAACCTATGAATCATTAAATTGAAGTAAGTTCTGTGAGAAGGTGCAATAAAGAATTTAAAAGAGACGTAATTTAATTTGTGCCGTAGGTTGTAGTAATTATAGTGATTAGAAATAGGTTTAACAAACGATCAAAAGCCTTATAATTCTAAATTAAATGAAGTGAAACACATTATAAGTGAGCAATGGTTCTTTTGGTATTTTTTTTCTAACAATTCGACATTTTTAGATTTCGACTATTTTTCGACATATCGTACGGATCCGAACCAAGTATGTTGAAAATTCTTTATGGCAGATGTTGGGAATACTAAATATATTGAGAATAAAAATATAGGATTTTATTAGGGTCTAAAGGTACTAATTTTCGTACGTATCTCGTCCGAATCAAGTTAGATATTGGGAATACTAAATATATTGAGAATTCAAAATTAAGGTCTAAAGGTACTAATTTTCGTCATTTCGGACGAACCTCGACCAAATAGGGGTTCTGTTAAGGTCTAAAGTTACTTTCGTCATATCGTACGGATTCCGTCCGAATGCCGTCCGGTTTAAAAGGGTAATATGTATGATGTTGGGAGTACTAAATATATTAATAATTAATAAAAAGGATTCTAGTAGGTTCTAAATATGCTTCTTTTCGTCATATCGACCGGAATCCGTTCGAATCGGTTTTAAGAAGGTTCTAAATATGATGTTGGGAAAACTAAATATATTTAGAATTAAGAAAAAGGGTTCTATTAAGGCCCAAAGATGCTAATATTCGGCATATCGTACGGATTTCGTCCGAATCGGTTTAAAAAATAAGTTTGTATAAATGATTTTAGGAACACAAACTATATTCATAATCAAAAAAGGGTTATATTAAGGTCTTAAGGCAAAATTTTCGTCATTTCGGACAAATCTCGACCTAATAGGGGATCTATTAAGGTTTAAAGTTGATAATTTTTATCATATCGTACGGAATCCGTCCGAATCGGTTTAAAGAAGTAACAATGTATGGTGTTGGGAATACTAAATATATTGATAATTAAGAAAAATTGAACTATTAAGGTTTAACGAGGCCTCTTTTCATCATATCGTATGGATTTCGTCCGAATCGGTTTACAAAAAAGTTTCTATATATAATATTGAGAATACTAAATGTATTCAGAAATTAAAAACGGTCCAATTAAGGCCTAAAGGTACTAATTTTCGTTATTTCGGACGAATCTCGACCCAATTGGCGTTCTATTAAAGTCTAAAGGTCCATATTTTCGTCATATCGTACGGATTCCATCCGAATCTATTTAAAAAGGTACTATGTCTGATGTTGGGAATATTAAAAATATTGAGAAATAAGAATAACGGTTCTATTCCCGTATAAAGAGGATTATTGTCATCATATCGTACGAATTTTGTCCGAATCGGTTTAAAAAAAAGTTTTTATAAATGATATTGGGAATACTAAATTAAAAAAAGGGTTATATTAAAGTCTAACGTTACTAATTTTCGTCATTTCGGATGAATCTCGACCGAATCGGAGATATATTAGGGTCCAAAGTTAATAATTTTCGTCATATCGTACGAATTCTGGCCGAATAGGTTTAAAAAAAAGTTACTATGTATGATGTTGGAAATACTAAATACCTAAAGAATTAATACAGAGTGTTCTATTCTGGTCTAAATTGGCTTAAAAAAGATTCTATGGATGATTTTGGGAAAACCAAATGTATTAGGAATTAAATAAAGGATTATTCAAAGGTCAAAAGGTACTAATTTTAGTAATATCGTACGAATCCCATCCGAATCGGCTTAAAAAAAGTTCTATGGATGAATTTTAGAATACTAAATTTATTAAGAATAGAAAACACGGATTTTATTAAATTTTAAGATACTAATATTCCTCATATGGTACGAAACCCGTCTGAATCGCTTTAAAAAATATGTTATTTGGATGATGTTTAAAATGCTAAATGTATTGAGAATTTTTAAAAAGGGTGCTATTAAGTTCTAAAAAATCTAAATGACAACAACATATACGTAATGATAATGTGAACGATAAAAAAATGACATGCCAGGGGTTTGATAAATCACTACCTACCAAGAACCAAACCGCCTAATGACAGCGTCTAATGATAGACCAAAGAACCTAAATCTGAAAATAATGTAGGTGTCATCATCATCAATGGAACTCTCCCGGAAGTGCACTGCAATCCCACAATTTGTTTCATCTAAAAAATCACATGTGTGTTGTCAGCCTTTTTGAAGAATGTGTGGGCTGTGCCACAGCGCTGCGTTGCCAACTGCCTTGTGTAGCAGCAGCAGTAGTACAAATGCAGCGCATTAAAATTTAAGCACGTTGCTGTTGAATTGTAAAGCGAAAAACATGTTGAAATAATTAAATTTAAATTTTCGCGATTGCGTGGGATACTTATGATGATGCGACGCATGCGACAAACAAAAAAAATGTTGCAGACAACATTTTTCAAAGTGCAGCATGTTAATACAAGATAATAGCATTTTGCAAAAATAAAAAAAAAATTATATAAAAAATAGAAAAATCTAAGAAAAACCTTTAAATAATAACATCGCGTGTTGCACAACCTACGCAGGCGCGCGGCGCATTGAACTTGAAATAACGCTGTCACATGTCAGGACCCTTGCAAGACGACGACGACGACGACGCGACGACCATGACAAAGCAAATACACTATAATCATAAAAATTACAACCATGTTACAAGTGTAATTTTGTTTTTGCTTTTGCAATTTTTTCCTCTACTCAATTATGGCGCTAGCCTCTCTTTTTAATCAAACCTAACGAACCACATCATGACGTCAATCAATACATATTGACTGACATTGAGGTTATGCGCAATTTCACATTGTTACTGGCTGGCTGGCTGACTGCAATAAATCAAGATGTTTATCGCAATCAACAATATGTTTGCATTTGAATTAAATTTGCGCCAAGTCAGTTACTTAGATCGGTTTCCTCAATGTGCGGAGATATTCTCAGTATACAACTCAATATGTATTTTATTGGAGATGAATAATAGTTTTTCCTTTGTTTTTGTTGCCCACTGTATGCAAATGAGTGCCTCACGATCCATGAATGATGTGTTCGATCGGTATCAGTTGACGGAGTTGCTGTTTTATTTAAATTATTTATTGACTCAGGCGGGCAGACTCACTTAATTAATTGCATTCCAATCGCAGCCAATGTGATATGCGTATTTAAAACACTGGATGCTATTTTTATTATTAAAAACGCTGAACTGTGACAAAAGTCTGCGATCAGCAAGAAATGTATAGTGCCAGACAATTGAGCGCAATTGCGCGGTTACGCCCTGCTTAAAATGTTAATAAGTTCAAAAGTGAGTTGAAATAATAGGCTGGGAAAATGATATATTTGATAAATTTCCTTTCATTTGAGTCCCATACACAGATAAATTCAAAATGATGAATTTATTCATAAATATTATGAATTTTTTCACCAACTATCAGATTCATCATCATATCACCGTTCATTAAATTACATATTGATGAATATATTCATTATATATATGAAATTATTCGTGCTATCGAACATTTTAGTGAGGAACGAAATATTCAATACGATGAATTTGAATCGTCATATTGATGAATTTGTTCATACATTTATGAATATAATATTTTTTACGAATTTTTCAAAAAATAAAAAAAATAAAAAAATAAAAAAAAAATAATAAATAAATAACAGAAACTAATTTTTAAAAAAATTATATGAAAAAAAAAAATTTTTTTTTGAAAAAAAACCGTTGTATTTTTGAAAAAAAAAATTTTTTTTCGAAAAAAAATCTTTTCGAAATGTTTACAACAAAAATTCAAAAAAAAAATTGTTTTGAAACATTTTTTTTCGTTTGGACCTCTCGTAAGTTATAACTTTTCCAATAAATTTGATATCACAAATATTTAAAAATTAAGTTTTCTCTCGTACACCAAAAAAATAATGAACTTAAATATAGCAACTCAGATTAATTGATACAAACTAAATTATTTTATTAATATAATTAATTATATTAATATAATTAATTGGATATACGAATTATTTCTTAGTATAAATCAAACCATTTATGTGTTGGTGCATATGCTAAAGTATTATATATATATAGCATATACACCAACCGAAGAGTTTTTTTTCGAAGTAGAATGAGAACACTACTAGTGCCTGTAGTGTTCTCATTCTACTTCGATAGGAATTGATCTACTCCATTTCATTTGTATTTTTAAAATCTACTCCACTATATCGGTAGTAGTATTATCTACTCGTTTCTAATAATTTTCTACTCCCTTTTACTGAAACCTACTCCCTCTGAAAACTTAATTGGATATACGAATTATTGATTAATATAAATCAAATCATGTATGGATTTATGTATATGCTAAAGTATTACATATATAGCATATACACCAACCGAAGAGTTTTAGAGGCACTATCAGTGTTCTCATTCTACTCCGATTGAAGTAGGTCTACTCTATTTCATTTGTATTTTTAAAATCTACTCTTCTACTTCGGTAGTAGTATTTTCTACCCATTTCTAATAATTTTCTACTCCATTTTACAGAAATCTACTTTATCTGCAAATATACATCCTTTCCTTAAAATTATGATCAATTATCTGTAAAATAAAGCTAATATTTTTATACCCTACACTAAGAGTGAAAGGGTATATTCAGTTTGGTACGCCGTTTGTAACACCCAGAAGGAAGCATCTCCGGTATGGAAAAGTATATATATTCTTGATCAGCATGACCTCCTGAGTCGATTTAGCGATGTCCGTCTGTCTGTCCGTCTGTCTGTCCGTCTGTCTGTCCGTCTGTCTGTTGAAATCCCTACTACTTTTAAAATTGAAGAGCTAGATAAATGAAACTTATAACTTAGATTACTAATATACCTACGCTGTATGTGCGAGATCGGTCCATTGTGACCTATGATCCGACCACTTATGTTCAAATACCTCATATAAAATGTACATATAAAGATCAATTTTTATGTATACGTGCTTAGGTAAACTTTTTTGGTCAAACATATATTGATATCATGCTCAAATACATGATAATAATGTTTTCCGGCGAAAAGACTTGTGGTTCACAAAAAAAAAATCGAAATTCGGTACACCTACCCATTTGTAAATATGGGTATCAAATGAATGGAAATTCTTCAGCGATTGAATGTTTGTAGTTATTTTCAGGATTCGTATACCCTGCTGACCTATATATCACTTTGAATGGTAACCACACATATGTGTAGGGTATTTATAGTCGGCTTAGACCGACTATAATTTTGATAATCCTAACTATCATAATTACACCTACTTTAAAATTTCCCATGTGATCTAACCTTCCCAACTGGGTTAAATTGTAGAAGTTTTAAAAATTTTTAAATGAAATTTTTAAAACACCATGTATTTCATTAGCCGCGGTAGCTCAGTGGTTAGTGCGTTGAGCTGCGAGCCGAAAGGTCCCCGGTTTAAGCCTGGACTGGGGCTAACAACATCTTCTCATAGAAACATTTTTCCATACCGCGCTACCTCTCGGCAGTAAATGGCAAACCTACGAGAGTAAAACAATGCCTATGAAAAACTCTCATCCGCCGTTCGGATTCGGCAATAAACTGTAGGTCCCACCACTTTGAGTACAAATATAACACGCATAGCTCAAAATGGTGAGAGAGCTCGGCCTAAGTCCTTATAGGACTGTAGTGCCAAACTATTATTATTATGTATTTCATTGGGTGTTCCAGTTACACCTCAACTATAGAAATACCTTCCTGATTATAGAAAATACATAAAATCAGGAATGAATTACAATTTTATACATTGACATATCTATTAATTTATTGAATACACTAATGCATATTTCTACTTCTTTTCATCAAATTTACTCCTATATTTAATGTTCTAGTATTTTTACATCAAATCTCCTATATTTTGCAATATTTTCAATTCTACTCCCTTTTACTCATTTCTACTCGCCAAAATTTACAAATCTACTCCATTTGTATTGGTGAAAAGTATAAACACTGCGCACTACACAGTTTTACAGGCACACATAGTTTTAAATTCATCACACAGTATAACAGGTACTGTGGTACTGATCTGTTTTGACATTGGTTTATCGCAATGCGTGCACGCCTACTCAGTTCGTCGGGTCATTTTTTCCGTACATATCATGATTTTGAATTCTTGTATCTCTTTTGGTCTAACATGTCATTATATATAGCTCTTGATGATGTGAACATGGTTCAAACTTCGAACAACAAGTAATAAGTAAAGTAGTAAAATAAAAATATAAGTTATATATTGTAATATAATAATATAAATAAATAAAAATACCAAATAAAAAAAAAATAATTTGTTCATCAGGTGTGTTAATTTCCTCTAATTTGCGTTCAATTAAATTATTAGTTATTATAATAAAATATTTAATCAATACAATTAAATGTCGTATCGGCGATGAAACAATTAAAAATTAATTATATCGATAATTTTTTTTGCTATATTTACACATCGTCGTTGTAGAACTAAAAGTCACAAAATACATTTTTATGTAAATCTAAAATTACAAGTTTGTTGATTTTTATTATAAAAAGTAATTGATATATTTTGTAATTTGAAACACCAATTGATAGATTCATAAATTCTTATTATTTGGAAAAAAATCTTGAGCTCATAGTTCAGAAATTGACAGATATATTAAGATTTTTGTAAATGAATAATTGGAATTTTGAAAATGTAGTTGGTGACTTTTAGTTCGAATTACAACGAAAAGTCTTTAAAATTCTATGCTATTTGAGATCGAATTATTTTTTCAAAGAATAATCGCAAATTTTTTGAGACAACTGAAGACTCCGAATCGTGATATACTGGGTAGAAATTAATTTACAACCCTTGCCGAAATTATCCCTATTACGGTAGAATGTTGATCTTGAATTTGGTCGTGTTATGACCAGTAAAAAAATTCAATGATCAGTTTCCGATCATGGCCATAGAATAAAAACAATTAAAAATTTCATTAGCCAGTTGGCCTTTTTTATGACATCCGCTATTTAAAAAAAACTAATCTTAGAATTAGGTTCCACTCTCTTCTTTAGATAATATTTTCTCTTAAACATTATAAAACTTTTACATTTTCAAAAGTTGGATTTTTAAAAGTTAAGATTTTCTGTTTTATATTTTATTGAATTCTTTGTAATATGAACTGTTTAAAGCTTCGATTTTTTTGAAACCACTTAGTCAAATTTTAGTACCTTAAGTTATAATTCGGTGCATTTAGAAAAGCATTAACTAAAGTCTGTGGTGCTTCAACTGATATCGAATTTTATAGCATTTTATTAATGGATATCTAATGTTTTTACGAGCTGGCTATTTGTTTTCCAAAAATTATTAATATGTTACAACAACCCTCATATGAAGATTAGTGTGTGGCATTAAAAATCAAAAAAAAAAAAAGAATAATAAAAAAAATCAACATGATTCAGCGGAAAGAAAACCAAACACTGCTAATGCACATAAACACTGTCTGTATATTTTGTAGTCAACCTTCAAACCGATCAATGAAGATCATTATTGACGCCTCATCAAAAACGTGGCAGCGATCAAGAAAACGCAGCGCAAGCGACCCACGCAGCAAAAACCAAACTACTATCTGAAAGTAACTGATAATTGTTTGGTGGTCAACGCAAAAAAAGTCATGAAGATACTTTTTGTATAGCGCAATAAAACAAAAGACGGCACCCTACTGTGTGACAATAAATGTCGCACCTAAAAATTAACGAACATGTTGCATAGAGTGTAAAAAATACGTTTTGGAAAAAAGTATCTCAAAGATTGCAATTCAAAACATATATGTGGCAGAGTGATTGATTTAGGAATTTGCTTTAAAATTGTCTGCAACATTTAGATTTTAAAGTATCTTAAAGATATTTTAAAATGCACGATTTGTATGTATCTTTTTTATAAAATACAATTGTATCTCATAGTACCAATATAGAAATTAAAGTGTATCTGAAAGTTCAATATAGAAATTAAAGTGTATCTGAAAGATATTTATCATGTTTATTATGATTATTTATGGTAACTGTCTAATTTACATTTAAAATAGTATCTATGCGATAGTCTCTAGCCTATCTGAATGATATTTTATAATGCACAATTTAAAATGTATCTGCAGTAATAGATCTTATGGTGTATCTCAAGGGTATTAGTAATGTTTTCTATAATTTTTATAATCACTGTCTGAAGTCTTATTAAAAATATAATTGTCGATAAAATTGCAATTGTATCTTATGGTATATATAGAGATTAATCTGTATCTCAAAGGTAATTATCTATTGCCGTATGAAAAATATATCGGTTTGATTAACTTCAGTTGTATCTAATAGCAATTATAGTTATTAAAGTGTTTTAAAAAGATATTTAATATGTTTACTATGAACATTTATAGTAACTGCTTATGCCATAATCTAAAATGTATCTGTGCCATTAGGCACGTTTGTTGTTTTTAATTTAAATACGGATTAAAGCGTATCTCAAAGATATTTATAACACTTTCTATGACTATTTATAATAACTAATTATGTGCCATTAAAAATGTAGCTATTCGATAAACTACATTTGTATATCATAGCAATTATAGTTATTAAAATGTATCTCAAAGATATTTCTAATGTTTTCTACAAACTACTAATGGAACAACTTAGTTTTTTTATATCTTATAGTTAAATTAGAAATTAAAGCATATCTCAAAGATATTTATAACGCTTTCTATAACTATTTATAAAAACTATCTGACACATAATTAAAAATGCATCTGTTCGATAAACTACAATTCTATCTCATAGATGAATGCATTCCAATTATATACAAAACAGCATAACTATACAAAAATTATACCTCATTATAATGTATACAAAATAAATACGAACTGCTAGATACTTTTCTTAAACTATAGCTCAAAGTTAAATTTGTATTTATTACAACTTTTTCAATTTAGACATTACAAATTGTTATCGCCTTTGTTAACAGATGTAATTTTTTTTCAATCTGTTTGAATTCAACGTAAACACTATGTGGTCTAAATTTATGCTGATTTATGTAAAGCTCTCTTATACTTCGTATTCTACATATAAAACTAATTAAGTGTTTATTATACAAACAAATTAATAACTTAGGCAGTTTATTAGATTTCTGGCGATTTATTGCGCGACCTTTTGTCGAAATATTTTTTCTGTTTCATTAATTTTCAACAACATAGTCTGTATAGTCACAATTTATAGAGACACTAATGAGCGGCAAGGTCTCAAAAAAAAAAGTGAATTTAATTAATCAACTCGTAATGGACTTAATTCCAATTGTACATAGTTACCACACATATTTTTTGCATCTTGTTTAAAAATTGCATACACTAATTAGCAGCATTTAGTCTATAATTATGTCTAATGATATCATGATCATGTTAAGTTTTTTTGGTTTTTAATTTTTTTCAATTCTAAATTGTTCTCGCGTAAGTTTACGCTATTTACCACATTATGCTGTCTGCATTCGTTCGTTGCTCGTGACTGTTTTGACATTGAGTTTGTGCTTAATATGCGGTTTTATGAGTTATGGGTCACTCAATAAATTTGACAGCTTTGAATGTGATAAAGAAATCACAAGAATATTTTGTTGAAAAATACTGTAAATTTTTACAAAACTATTAAATTTATAGCATATATTAAGACACATTTAAATATGCATTTTTCATGCGAAACATTTGAAAAACTATAGTAAATTTTATTAATAATAATTTTAAAGTTCAATATTTTTGAACTTTGTGGTCTTTAGGCTGCACAGTGGATAGAAATTATTTATTTTTGAGTACAAAAAAATGTCTTTAAAGTTGTCCGAGTTAAAAATAAATTTAGTTCTTAAAAAATGCACTGTGGTCTTTACGCTGCACTGTGGAAACAAAATATTTATTTTTTATATAAAAAAAATGTTTTTGCAAAGACTCTTTAGTGCTCAAATTAAAAACAAATTTAATTCTTAAAAAATATTTTAGAACCCTGTTTTTACGCTGCACTGTGGAACAAATTATTTATTTTTGATTAAAAAAAAATAATTGATTAGTAATTATGCCGAATTAAAATCAATTTTATTCCTTAAACATTGTTTTTGGCTACCATTAATTCAAAGTTGAAATTGGATTTTATACCAGTATCTTTAAAGTAACGCAGCAGATCAAGTATGGATCCGATTTTCTTATTTTTTATATTTTTGGAAACCCGAATTAAAAGCCATTTCATTTAAATAAATATTGTATCATGCTATCACATATATATAATGAAGAAATTTAAAAATGAAAAGTCAGACGCATATAAATTATGACTTTATACCAGTGACTTTAAAGTGGTCTTGCAGATCGAATTCGGATCCGGTTGTCTTTGACATTATATTTATTGAAAGCCATATTAAAAACAATTTTATTGTTTAATATTTTTATCTCAAATATTCAAATAATTTTTTAAAAAGTTCGCATATAACGATTTTATACAGTGATTATAAATTAGTCTATCAGATCGAGTTGAAGAAGTCTAAATACATGAAATCTGCGGTGAATTTAAAATAACCTAGCAGATCGAATGCGGATCCGATTCTCTTCGTTATTATCTTTTTTTAATACCAAATTGAGAACAATTATATTTTTTTAATTGATTCAAAAAAGCTTAATGAGAATATTAAATATAAAAAGAGACGAACATAAAATAAGATTTTTTACCTGTGCCTTTAGACTTAATTCGGATCCGATTCTCTTCATTTTTATAATTTCTGAAAATCTGATTATATTTCTTTTTGAAAATGACATTTAGTTTTAAATATGTATTATATGCGCTGTTTAAAAATAGTTTTAAAATGTATACACATTAATTAAACAAATACAAATATAGTTTGACGGCGATTTATAAAAAGTTTTGCATTAAAAAACTAATTTATTTTCTGATATTCTGTTGCTACAAATATGAGAACATATCGTCGTTGTAGAACGAAAAGTCACCAAACACATTTTTATGCAAAACATAATTTTCGAGTTTGTTAATTAATATCATAAAAAGTAATTGACGGATTTTTAAAGTTGAAAAATCAACTAATAGATCTACATTTTCTTATCATGTGGTAAAAAAAAATTGAGATCATCGATTGAAAATTGACAGATTTATAAAGATTTTTGTAAATGGATATTTGGCATTTTGAAAATGTATTTGGTGTCTTTTCGTTCTACAACGATGATATTTTGTTTGATTCCAGAAGCAAATTTTTGTCACTTTCCGTTTTTCTTAATTTCAGTAAAATCATAAATTAAGTTTCCAAAATAAATTTAACTTTTCAAATATGTTATAGAAAATATGTACCAGTGAACGCAAAGAACCAGAATCGGGACCGTTTTGATTTTTGACACCGAAACCGGAATCAGAACAGTTATTAAAAAAATGTGTGAAACCGGAACTGGAATCAAAACCCATATAATTTTTTTGTTTTGAACCAAAATTGAAACCGCTATTTTAAAAATATTGGAACAAGAATCGAAACCGATAATCTAAAGAGTTTTAGTTCCTGTACCAAAAATTTATTAGTCTAGAACATATCGTCGTCGTTCAGTGAAAAGTCGTTAAGTCCATTCTTCGAAAATATCAAGATAAGTATACCACTATAATAAAAACGAACTCATTTTAAAGTCCTCGTAACCCCTATAGTGATTTTTCACTGAACGGCAATCGACAATATCTGAATAAAACCGTGCTGAGTCCACAAAAATGGTCAGATTTCAACGATTGTTGGATTAAATGATAGATATTATGCAGTTATTTCATCTCTAAACTGAAATCCTATACAATTATTTGGATAAACTGGAGCACTGTTACTGTTTAAATAGGATTTAGTGACTTTTCATTGAACGGCAATCGTCGAAATCTGAATAAAACCATGCTGAGTCCACAAAAATCGTCAGATTTCAACGATTATTGGATTAAATGATAGATATTATGCAGTTATTTCATCTCTAAACTGAAATCAGATACAATTATTTGGATACACTGAAGCACTGTTACTGTTTATATGGGACTTAGTGATTTTTCACTGAACGATTACGTCCAACGATTATGATCAATAACGGTCATGTGTTTTATCCAAACTATATATTTTTTTGCATTTTTTAGCGGAATGTGTTGTCTATAAAAACAATCTTAGCTCTATTTGAATCCAAAAATATTCTGATTTGTTACGCTAATTTATATCTTTAAAAGAATTTATCTCAATACTCAATTTGTGGGCTTAGAGTATTTTTTGTTAGCACTTATACTGTACTTATTCCACTGTGCGCGGTATTTACGACAACAAAAAAAAACATTTTACAATTAAACTATTTACGCGAGTTGTCAAAAATATGTTGCTGATGTCATGAGTCTCATAATAGAACATATTGTTTATTTTTTGTTATAGTTTATTTTGCTTTTTGTTGAGTACGTAATAAATCAAAATTAAATACCGCGATAAACGACTTAAATGTGTGCGTAATTGGTGTAAATTAAACACGTATATTTTAATAATTATTAACAACAACAAGAAACATAATTGTAATTTTCACAAATGTCGAACTCTTTCGAGTCGAGCAAATAATGTAATAGGCATTAAAGGCTTAGTGTTTTTTTTAATAAACAAAGCCAAGTTTTTTGTAACATACTTACTTAATCTAAATATATTAATTGTTATCTAGCAGTATAAAATGCTTGAAGCAATTGTGTGCTTGTACAAAGATTAGAAAGTATTAGGTAATTTTAATTTATATTATTTGATTTTAACAAATTGACCATGTAAATGCTGTAAAATTCTTTATTGTAATATTTGTATTATAAAAATGTCAATGAAGTTTCTTTATAAATATCATTTAAAATTGTTGTTATTATTTGAAACCATTTAATCTACAAACTTTTGTTTAAAATTTTGTCTAAAATACAAAATTCTGCAGAATCTATTATGATGACAAAATTTTTTTGTAACTATTGTCATTGCTACATTGAGTCATTTGTTGAGTCATAGCAACACTTCCAGCATTACCTCCCTTCGTCGTTTTATTCTAACAACTTGGTAACTATTTCACAAAGTTACGGAATTATTTTAACACAGTTCGGATTATAACTTGCAAAACAAATTCAAATTAAGCGCACTTGTTGTCACACGAGCTAGCGCTGAAATTTAGAAATTTATTACTTTTGTGTCAGGGTTACCTTGGTGCAGTGAAGTTATGCGCTAGCATTACTACGATTTTTTGACAGCAAGTTTAATTTTTTTATGTCAATATCAAATATCAAGTCTGAACCTAATTAAATTAAGTACAAAAGTAAAGAAAGATTGAAATACATATATATGAAATTAATTTTGGGCCAGCAAAAATAACAAATTCCATCGATTTCATGTTTTAATACGATTTAGATTGGAAGTCGGAACATGATTGATACATATTGTTTTTAACTCGAATATTAACGACAGTTTTAAAATGTCTTTCTACACCGAAAAAAATATTTAACGTAAATATAGGAACTAATATTAATTGGTGCAATATATTTCATTGTATGTTATGTTTTAATTACAAAAATTGATGCAATATATTTAATTGTATGTTTATTTTTAATAATACAAATTTGAAATGTTTTTAAAAAAATAACAAATTTAAATTTCTTAGGCAATATTTGACTTCCGTAGGTTTGCCATTGACTGCCGTGAGGTAGCGTCGCACAGTATTGCACTAGTGGCCAAAATTGACAAGAACAAAAATTATAATCTGCTAAATGTTAATGCCTATCAATAGATAATACTTCAATTGAGTTAAATCCAAATTTTTGTTGTAAAATATTGGTGTACTAATTTGCTACACTACTTAAAACGTGAAGTGTCACGTTTTAATATTTTATTAAAAAATTTTGTAAATTTTTATTTGGTAAATGCTAAGATTTTTTAAAAATTCAGTTTTTTTGGAATATGAATATATTTTACAATTAACTAAAGGTCTAAGTTTTGGCAATCCGGTAGTAATTTTTTTTTTTAATATTCACAATATGTGTTAAGTGCTGTAACTTTTAAAAGATGTGTTTTCTGAAAAAGTTCTTACTTTGATCGAAAACTTTAGCAGTGAAAATGAAAAATACATCTAAAAACATGTCTGAGTTTATTTTTTTATATTAAGCATAGAAGTATGTACAAACATAATCCGAAGAGTCCCTGAGTGATCCAACATATAGTTTGTATCAGTGTTTAAAATCTCATTGAATTCGAAAAAAGTTTACTACTTTTGGCCACCGCTTGCATAGAGACGCAACACTGTTCGTCGTATAGAAATTTTTTTTTTATGAAAAGACGTTAATAGTCGCCCGGCATCATTCGTCTCGTAGTCAAACGCACTAATTAATCGACCTAACTTACGCTTTATAATAATTTTTTTGCCGTTTTGGTGAACATATAATCTTAAAGAGCGGCATCAGATTAATTAAAATATATTTGTATTTTATTAAAATGCAAAAAAGGAATTCGATATTAAAATTGTGATTTTGGAACAAACAAAAATAAAAACTGTTTGAAAGGAAATTTTAGTACTTTTTATAATTTCTAAAATTCCATTTTATTATACTTATCCCTTTAAGTGTTTATTATTCTGGAATTTTATTATTTTTATTAACCTTTCTTTAATGGAATATATAAAATGTGATAAATTTAATACTTTAATTCAGGATAATCAAAATACATATCTGCCTTTAAGTATTTTTTTTTTTAATTTTAAGTTTCATCTTTAAAAACGTTCCAGTTTTATGTAATTATCTTGAGTTCCTAAAACAGTTTAAAAGGTGTTTTTTTTAACTGTTTACTCCAATTTTAAAGCATCAAAACTTCCAAAGTCTATTTAAGATATTACATAATTAAAAAAAAAACTTTTTAGGTTTATTAAATACAATAGGGCCGCTTTTACAATGTCCAGTTAAGTGTTTCAATTCCATATATTCTATTGGTAACTCTGAGCTATAGTGGCAGTTAGTGCTTAACCGAAGATGGTGAAAACGGCCCTAAGTAATATAAGTTTTCGTAATACCCAGTCTGTCATGTCTCGGAGCTCCTCCATGATCGAAGTTTTCTTGAACTAATTGCGATAAAAAAAACGTTCGATCTCAATCACTACTATTTTTTTTAATTTTTTCGTACAATAAAATTTAAGAAAGAGATACGATATTTAAATATTAAACACATCGATATCGAAATGTTTTTCGAATCAATCTCGATATTCGATGCGATATCGATTCAGAATCGTTTTTTTTCACGTTTCAAATAAACTTCATTATCTCTTTATGATATCTGCGTACATCTTAGAACGATGAAATCGTAATCGAGTTCGAATAAATTCCTCGTGATCTCGTAACAGTCTCAAAGTGATATCGAATAGATTAGCAGACTAGGTAGTTTTTAGTATTTATGTGAAGTACATTTTCGATAATAACTTCCCGCTGTCTGTTGGAGCTCTATGATGATCAAAATTTTCTCGAACTAACTTCTTTGAAAAATAATTCGATCTCGTTGCTTTAACGCTACTATTTTTAAAAATTGTTCGTACATTAAAAATGTATGACAACCCAGCAAACCAAACGATAATTTTATGATAACGAAACGATATCGTTTATAGCCTCAAATTGTCGTTTTCGATAATCTATAATGATACGAAAACGATAGGGTTTTCGATAAAAACGATATCGTTGATTTTGTCATTGTAGATATCGAGATAATATCATAAATAAATTCATTTTCGATAAACAAATTTTATTTGTTCAGAAAATTGACAAAAATTATGATGAAGAACCAATTAAATTTTCAAATACTTTGAGTTTTATTTCGAAAATTTGTCATTTTTATATCGAATTTAAAAATTATTGTCAAATGGTTTGAAGGGAAGATATGACATTAAATAATTTTCATATCGATGTCGGAATGTTTTTCGAATCAATCTCAATTTCTTTGCACTATTTGATACGATATCAATTCAGACGATATTAGTATATGATATCAATCCAATTTTTATTCGCATTTCGAAAAAAGATGCGATATTTCGATTCGATCTAGTACATTTTGACGTTCGATATTGGTACAAGGCCTGATACTTACAAATTCTCAAAACATCGTTTTGGTATAAATATCGAAACGAATGGCAGACTGGGTTTGAATATGATCGACGGATCTGTACCAAAATTTGACAGGTAAAATTGAAGTTTACAGAATCATGAACTTGGAATAACATTAACATTCAAAACATACTAAGGAATGTGAGTATCGATGTTATGAAAATTTCTCTTAAATTATTTTTTTGTGAAGTATTCATTTTTCGAAGTACTTGTGACTTATATCAAAAAGAGGTAAATAATAGGAACATTTTACAAAAAATCCTTTAAAACATACCAAGAGTATTTAGGGGAACCTTTATACATATTTATATTTTCTAATATTAAATTTGTACATTTTAATATTTTATGACAAATTTTTTTATTACTCTTTTCAAAGGTACTACTATTTTAAATGGGTCTTCTTAAAAAGAGCTACATTATGAAAAATGAAAATGGAAAAATGAAAAATGGAAGTTAAAAATTTGAAATCTTAACAACTTTTCTAAAATTTTAAACTACATAGTAACATTTAACTACTTTTTTAAAATTTAAATTAATGCTTCAGCAAAATCTTTCTTTATTTGACAATTTATGTTTTATAAAGACAATATTAGTGCTAAATAATGTGAAAATGGTTTAACAATATTTTAAAATTCTAAATTTTTATTACTCTTTTCTAAAGTACTACAATTTAAGAATACTATTTTAAATGGGTCTTCTTAAAAAGAGCAACATTATGAAAAATGAAAATGGAAAAAGAGGAAATGATATATTTTATAATTTTTAAGCTGTCGATGTAGAAAATTTTAAAATTTTAAATTTTAATAACAATTCCCAAATCTTTAATTACATTTTTTAAATGTTAACTACTTTTTTAAAAATTTAATTTAATGCTTCACCAAAATCGTTCTTTATTTGACAATTTATGTTTGATATAAATAATGTGAAAATAGTTTAAAAAATTTTGAAATTTTCAAATAGTATTTAAAAAAAGTTAAAATACAAATTTGTGTTTATAAACTTGTAATAATTCCGATATAAAATAATTTCTATAGCTACTTTTACATATTATAACATTTTCCAATTTAAATATTTTCTATAAATTTTTATTTTATTATTTAAATAATTTATAATCACTACATTTTCGTCGACTTTCTACTACCTTTTAATGAATACCCTCAGAAAGCGCTAAATTCAACTGTCAACTCGAAATTTATGGCTTTGTTCTATTTTTAAAACTTCAACGGAAAATCCAAATGGCAGCAATGAACAACATTCGTCAGTGTTTTTTTGGTTTAAATCATTATCGGGCGCAGCCATCATCACGTTTTACAAATATTTGCGAAATACATAGAGCCAGGCCAACTAAATAGTTGTGAACGGAGACATCAGAGGGAGGTTGGAAGGGCGGTTATAGGATATATAGTGAGACTGTCATAGTACCAACTAGCTACATGTCGGATGAGCGACATAAAACAATAAAAATTACTTTTATGATGAGAAACACAAAATAACGAAGGTGTAAATTATATATCATAGAAAATGATGTGTTTAACATGAAAAGGCATTATGAAAATTTTTTGGGAATACAAATAAAAAATCAGTACTAAGTAGTAAAGTGAGTACTATAACGCGTACGTGCAACACTAGGAAGTTCACTTCAACGCGAGCACGAATCGCGTAAAAATTAAAGCGCCACGCGAAATGAGTTCATCAGACGAAATCTCACGAATTTGAATTTTTCACATCGCATTCGCTTAAAATTTACGAATTCGTTTCACTACCTTTTTTTGCGTCATTATTACATTATTTGAATTTATTTTTTCTCTTTATATTTCTTTTTATTTCCACTTATTTTCTTTTGACAAAGCAAGGCGCATAAATTTTGCGCCATAATAGGTTAAGCCCTCCAGTAGGGGAAATTCAACATAAAGAATACAACAAAAAAAAATAAAAACTAAAATATTATGATAAATTGCATAATTAATTTATATTTTAGTGCACCGTTTAAAAATGCAATTACAAATTTAATTTATCACTCGCGGTAAATGTCTAAATGCTACTTTCTCAAAAATGTCTCTCGGAAAGTTTTGGAGTGATAAAGATCTCTGATGTTGTTTCCACGTCAATAAATAATTTTTGACTTTTTGTCGAATACAGAAAGAATGAAGAAAAAAACAACTGTGAATTAAACATAATTTTGCGTTTTGCATTTCACATCAGTGCAACTTGTTTCCATTTTGTGCCTAATTTTAGCGGACAGTTTTCCATTTGAGCGCGTTTTGTCAGGAGTTTTGTTTTGGGGTAAAAGGATTTTTTTTCTGTATTTGAATGATGCTACTGAAACAAATTTGGTATAACTCTTTGCATACAACGTTCTATTTTAGTTTTTTATTTTTTAATTTACGCCTTAACGATTTTGGATGCTAAATTTAATACTCGTTTAAAATCGATAATTAAAAAAAATAAAAATAATGCTGATTTTATCTGGCGAAATCATTCGTTAGTTTCATTTTTATTTTTAATTTTAATTTATTAAAAAGATAAAATATTATATTCAGTAATTTATAAAATAAAAAATATTGCGGAGTATACATCCAGAAATAAAACCATGGTATTATTACTTCAATAGAAAACAATCATTTATACTATTAAAATTGGTCAATAGGATGCATACCATTAGTTCAATAATAGTCAAATTGTTAATACATATTTTGTTGTATCATAAATTTTATAATGTACTCTTAATTACAATAGCAAATCCCATAAATATTCATTGATACGTACACTCAGAAAAAAATACTATAAAATCAATAGTTTTTTTTGCTATTAAAATTAGTCAATAGGATAAACTATTAATTTAATAGGTAAATCCTATTAAATACTACAAAATACTATTAAATACTATTAAAATGTTTTTGAGTTTATATGAAAATATTAATTTTTTTTATACTAATGAATCAATTACTGTCCTATTGACCAATTTTAATAGGATTTTTTTCTGAGTGTACTATTAATTTTATGGTATAGTAAAATACATTACCTAATAATTTAATGTAATACAAAAATGCATTTTAGTTACTTTATTGTATAATTTATTTAATTTAGATGACGAAATTGAAATTCACTTCAAAAAAATCACACGTTTGTTATTACAGGGGAAAAACCATTAAAACAATAGTATTTATACTATTAAAAATAATAATATTGAAATAATTAAATTAATGATACTTTATTTTATAATTAATTAGAAATCTTACAATTTTTCATTAAAATTTTCACTAAGAATTCAAATTCGTTAAAAATTAAACTTTTAACTCAAACTTCCATTTTTCAGTAAAAATTCAATTTTTACTACATATTCAACTTTTCATAAAAATTCAATTTTTCACTAAAAATTCAATTTTTCACTAAAAATTCAATTTTTCACTAAAAATTCAATTTTTCACTAAAAATTCCATTTTTCACTAAAAATTCTATTTTTCACTAAAAATTCAATTTTTCACTAAAAATTCAATTTTTCACTAAAAATTCAATTTTTCACTAAAAATTCAATTTTTCACTAAAAATTCAATTTTTCACTAAAAATTCAATTTTTCACTAAAAATTCAATTTTTCACTTAAAATTCAATTTTTCACTAAAAATTCAATATTTCACTAAAAATTTTATTTTTCACTAAAAATTCAATTTTTCACCAAAAATTCAAATTTTCACTAAAAATTCAATTTTTCAATAAAAATTCAATTTTCCACTAAAAATTCAAATTTTCAACAAAAATTCAATTTTTCACTAAAAATTTAATGTTTCACTATACATGCAATTTTCACAAAAAATTCAATTTTCACAAACAATTAACATTTTCAGTAAAAATTTGAAATTTCCCTAAATTTATCACTAAAAAATTAATTTTTTCATTAAATTTTATTTTCCCTAAACTAATTCAAAATTTCCAATTTATTTAAATAGATGACTCCATACATATTTCAACGACAGCTCCTTCAGTCAGTTATCTCTAAAATAAACTTTTATATTATTTTTAATTTTAAGTTTGTCTTTTCATTAACTAGCACCTAATATGCGTCTAATTGGTAGCAATTTAGAGTCTCGTAAATCAAGTTAACTCAAAGTGAGACCTTCGCATGTACGCCAAACAACCCGCACAACATTCACACAAGTGATCCGTTTAATTTCGATCGTGTTTTTGGGTTTTTTTTTTTGCCACTCACATTTTTAACTAGTGGACAACAATTTTGGTAACGCAAGTTAAAAAAAAAAAATTGTAAAAAAAAAACTGAAAAATCACCAAACACACGCATTTGGCAACCAACAAACAAGCAACCAGTGCATTTGTCAAATTTAATGAATGAACCTACAGAAGATCGTTGCGATCATTGAACGCAAAAGGTTCGAGCAGACTGCAGTCGTGCGTGGTGTTGAAGTTGTGGGGCTACCCAGTAGAAAACACAAAACAAAAGAAATTGTCAAAATAACAAATCAAAATCCGAGAACCGGCGAAAAGTTCTTCGAATTTAACTAAAATCTACATGGAACTGTTTTTAAATTTGAATATTAGGTTATATTTGAAACGCTTAGTGCAGAAACAGCCTTACCAATAAAATGTTCGAACTTCAGAAAATATAAAAATGTAAAACACAATTTATTCAAAATGTTTGCTGTATTTTAAATATATTCCATGGTAATATTTCTTTTAGTATTTCTGTTAATATGATGAAATAAACAACTATTGTTTACCACAGGTATAATGGAAGTTTGTAGAACTTTCCCACTATTATTTCGGATTGAACTGCATACTCAGTTAACCTTTTCTTTAGAAATGTGGTTTTGGCTGTTTCTATTCAACTTCGATTGATTTTTTTATGAAAATTTTCATTTAAACGATTTTGAAGTCGTATTCTCAATAAAAAAAATACTTCTTTTTTAAATGAATTTCAAACAACATAACTTGAACGAAGTGAATTCGTATTAAACACGATTACTTGTATTGAAAATCGCATGGAAAATAATTTTATTACTAATTTTCAATTCGAACGAACTTTTTAACGATATCGACACATTATCATTTACATGCACGAATTATCATTACTGATAATATTGATAATAAGAAAATGATTTCGATTAAATTCATTCTATCTACAACAAATTTGTTTTTATTGTCGGTTCGATAGCTAACCCACATCGTTTCAGAGCCTTTGTCTGTATTTCGAACGAAAGAAGAAAAAAACCAATATATAAATTGAAAAATATAAAAATGTATGTAGCTTTGAATGACCAAACAAAAATGGTATTTATGAATAACGTTTATTTAAAATATACAAGCATTTTATAAATGTAAACATTTCTTTTACGGAAACTGTGTTGAAAGTGCATATTTTAAAATTTTGAACCGATAGAAAAATGTTAGTAATTTCGATCCTTAGTATTGACTATGATCTGCAATACTATACATCATTTCCATATTTATCGTTAGATCGAAATGCTTAAAACTCAGCCAAAAATAGTATAAAAAACTCAAATTTTTGCGAGTTCAGATTTAAATATTTTCAAATTTATATAAATATTAGCATTAAGTAATATATTATAATTAGCCTTGACAATTAGCAGAAATGTTGCATTAATAGTTTTTTGAAAAACAAGTTTTCAATAGAAATGTATTTTTATTCTTAAAAGTGGTTGAATGAAACGTTTTTATGTTTTAACATTTTTTTATGGATACTGTGTTAAAGGGTATATTTTAAAATTTTGAATCGATAGAAAAAAGTTAGTTCATACACCCAGAAAAAAATTCGCTCAAATCCCATTAAAATTGGTCAATAGGACAATTATTAATTTAATAGTATACAAAAAATAAAAATGTTCATATAAACTCAATGGCAATGTCATGGTATTTTCTAGTATTTAATGGTATTTTCCGATTAAAATAATAATTTATCCTATTGAATATTTCTAATAGTAAAAAACTATTATTTATATAGTATTTTTTTCTGGGTGTATTTATCTTTAGATCCTAAATGCTTAAAATTCATCTAAAAATAGTCTAAAAAATTCAAATTTTTGGAAGTTCAGATTTAAATATTTTCAAATTTATTAGAATATTAGCATTAATTAATATATTATAATTAGCCTGGACAATTAACAGAAACATTGCATTTAAAGTTTTTTGAAAAACAAGTTTTCAACAGCACTGTATTTTTTATTCTTAGAAGTAGGTGAATGAAACGTTCAATTTTGAATGCAATTTTTTAAAAACCGTTAATAATCTGAAGAAATTTAGTCGTTATCAGAACCCGGGAATTATATAAAACTATATTATTGAATTTAAATATAATCATTAAATTTTTTTTAGGATGATTATTGAAAATTAAAATGTTTTTATAATCAAATTCCTGCAATTTTTAAAATATATTTGAAACATATATTATACACTAAGTAAAAATGAAAAAAATAATAGTTTTTCATTAATATTTCAATAGTGTTTGCTTTACAAATAACAAAATAGTATAAATTATGCATTCAATTGGCAAATACTACTAAATATATCAAAAAGGCATTTAAGTACACGCAGAGAAAATTCCATCAAATCCCATTAAAATTAGTCAATAGGACAATTATTGATTTAATAGTATACAAAAAATAAATCTTTTCCTATAAACTCAATAGAAATGTCATGGTATTTTCTAGTGTTTAATGGTATTTTCCGATTAAAATAATAATTTATCCTATTGATTATTTTAGTAGTAAAAAAACTATTATTCATATAGTATTTTATCTGGGGGTGTAGTCTCTAAACTCTCGCAAATTTTCTACTGGGTTAAATATACGTTTTTGACTCACTGCATTTTTGCGTAGGTTTCGATAGTTCCGCTGTAACAAAATAAATAAAATCCAAAGATTTCTGCACGAAACGGAAAGCGAACCAAAAAAAGTGTCAAAAATGTACAACAAATAAATTAAATAAAATCTCGCATATATGGCAAAAACTACTTGTCTTGTATTATTCGAACCAATTTTAGTCAATTTTGATGAGTGGTGGTGACTCGTTGCTTTTGGTGTGGAGCGTGTTAAATTTGTGTCTTTTGACAATGCGTTTGTCACATTATTCTTATTTGCTGTCTGTCTATCTGTCTAACCAACTGTCTGACAATATTTGTTTGGGTGCTTTGCACTTTTTTTTCGCTTCACTATAAACTCCAAAATTTTATGCAAATCAGTTGAAACTATTGGAACTATTCGCATCTAACGCCGTCGTCATCTGACAGACACCTTTTTTTTTTTACACACAAAGGCGCGCGCGTGAAACATATGTAGGCTGTGTGACAGTTCGCAGCACTGCGTAAGAAATTGTCACATACGCGAATGCGCTGATCTGACAGTTCGGGCAGCACCAGCAGCAGCATTACGGCCGGAAGTCAGATTTGATTTATTTGCCTATTTTGTTGTCCGAATGAAGTGCGACCGACGGGTTTCCGGCCGAGTGTTTGACACACATTTGTTTATATTTTAAACCACATATTAGGCATTTATTTAATTTTTGCAAATAATTTTTATTTATTGAAATTAATGTGTGTCGGCTGTTGGTTTCCATTTAACACGATTCTCAGACCACGGAGACATTTGCAAAGTAGGTTAAAATAGTGACATGTGTTAAGCTGGGATGAACATATGTTGTTTGGCGCTAAAAAAACATTTGTGAATAATCATGTATTCATGAGATTATTATAGGTTTTGAATTATAATGTTGCAATAAATTAAATTTGAGCTTGAGAAAAAATTAAAAACCGACGCCTTCTACTGCTTTTTAAAAATGTACGATTAGATTAATAGTATTTTTATATATTTTCAATAATTCTTGCATTTAAAATTATTTTGAATCAAATAGCTCTAGAATTAAATTACTCCATAAAATCGGAAAAATGTTCCACTGGACATTTCATATATCAATTCTATATAATTCGTGGATACTGATTTTGACTGCAAACTTTGTTTATTTCTATAACTTAGCGGTTTTAAGAAAATTGCTCTCCAAATGTTAGGCCCTTTCAACCACTTTTTAGTATACAAAAAAAATACAGTCTCTTGCACAATAAGTTTTACAAAAAACTGTAACGCAATTCTTCTCATTATTATCAAGACTAATTATAATATACTTATAAATGCTAATATTACGATATCTTTTTAAGATATTTGCATCTCAAGGCGAAAAATTTGAATTTTTATTTTAGACTATTTTGGAATGATTTTTTGAACATTTCAGATGGAACCATGAATATGAAAATGATATATGGTTAAGTAAAGCATAGTCCAAACTAACGATCAAAATTACTAACTTTTTTGAATCGGTGTTAATTTATTTTTAGAATGCATACATAATTATTTTTTTATTAAAAATTTAATATATAAAAAAGTACCAAAATTATGCTCCTTCTTGTAAAAAGTAGAGCATATGGAAAAAAGTTGGTAATTTCAATAGTTAGTTTGAACAATGCTCAGAATAACCATAAATCATTTTCTGGTTTAGCGCAAGATTCTAAATATTTAAAAATAATACCAAAAAATATATAAAAAATCAATATTTTTCGAGTTTAGTTCCAAAAATCTTCAAAACTTAAACGTATATTTGCATTCATTAGTATATTCAAATTAGTCTTGACTATTTAAAGAAAAACTGCGTTTAATGTTTATTGGAAAATTATTTTTCAACACTATTATATTTTTTATTGTAAGTAGTGGGTGAAAAAAGGGCTTCAAATTACAATTGCAATTTTCGTAAAGGTAACATAATGGAAAAAACTGAGTACACCCAGATAAAAATACTATATAAATAATAGTTTTATACTATTCAAAATAGTCAATAGGATAAATTATTATTTTAATCGGAAAATACCATTAAATACTAGAAAATACCATGACATTGTCATTGAGTTTATATGAAAAGATTTATTTTTTGTATACTATTAAATCAATAATTGTCCTATTGACCAATTTTAATGGGATATGAGGGCATTTTTTTCTGTGTGTATGTACTGAAAATCAATACCAACTAATTAAATATATAGATTTGATGTATGGATGTTTGAAGGAAAATTTATTTTTTCTAGTGTTAACATTGAATACTTTGAAATGCCATTGAATTGAACTAAACACTATTGAATTACATGAAATACTATTAAATTATCGTAAATGGCATTAAATTGAATGAAATACTGTTAAATTATACAATCTACTAATGAACTATTCTAAATACTATTGAATTATACAAAATACTATTGAATTTAATTGAATATTATTGAATTAAATTTAATAATTGAAATAAATTGAATACTATTAAGTCATTCTAAATACTATAATAAACACTATTGAATTATAGTAAATAATATTAAATTATAATAAATACTGTTGAATTCTTCAGAATATTATTGAATTATACTAAATACTATTGAATTAAACTAAATACTATTGAATTAATTTTTATGCTATTGAATTAATTTTAATACTATTGAATTACTTTTAATTTTATTGAATTAAATTGAAACAATTGAGTTTAATTGAGTATTATTAAGTTATTCTAAATACTATTGAATATACCAAATACTATAATAAACAATATTGATTTAAATGAAATAATAAATTTTGCAAAATACTGTTGAATTAAACTACAAAATATCGAATTATACAGTTAAAAAAATTATACTATTGAATTATACTAAATAATATTAAATTTTGCAAAATACTATTGAACTATACTGAATACTATTGTATTATACCAATACAATAGAATTAAATTGAATACTATTGAATTAAATAGAATACTATTGAATTAAATAGAATACTATTGAATTATATAGAATACTATTAAGTCATTCGAAAAACTATTGAATAATACCCAAATACTATTGAATTACACAAAATACTATTAAATAATAGTAAATACTATGGGATTACACTAACTGCTATTGAATTAGATTGAATTCTACAAAGTTATACCAAATACTATTAATTTTTTTACGAGTTTATATGAACATACCATTAAAAGCTATACTATTAAAATAATAACTACTACTATTAGCCTTCAAATATTAAACTATTAAGTGCTCCAAGAATGCATTAAATTAATTGTTGGCAACACCTAATCATCATTTAACTTTTGTGATGACTACCAACCACATGATGAATCAGTGGCGCTGAAGCTCTAACGGTGAAAGCTTTCAAGTTGCTACTACAAATCGAGCTTTCTCATACAAAAAAAAAAGCATTTATTGCAGCAATTAGCCACACGCCCACTTTTTGTATTTTGCGACTCAAGTGTGTCAAGCAGCGCAAAAATCCATGAATTATTATGAGACTCTGGGTAGAAAATTAAAATTTTCGACTGATGCATGAATCAGTTATAAAATAAAATAAAAACAGTCAAAAAGCAAAAGAGAAGAAGATACTTGTGTAATGCTGACAAAAATCAAAGTGATGAAGAAGACGTCTGTGTAGGAAGTCTAATTAAATGATGTTGAAAAATAAATAAAAACCAAAAACGATTAGTCACACTATTGACCAATGTGGTTTTTGTTAATTTGGAGTTATTTTTTATTTTTAATAATGACTTTTACAACTAAAAGGCAATTTAAAGACAACTTTAAGGCAACTAAAAGACAACTTTAAGACAATTAACAGGACAACAAAAAGATAACTAAAAGAAAACTAAAAGATAACTAAAGACAACTTAAAGGCAACTAAAATACAACTAAAAGATAACTTAAAGACAATTAAAAGACAACTTAAAGACAACATAATATCAATAAAAAATATGGCGTAATATTAATTATTAATTGTTTCTTAGATTTTTGCAATATTTTATGAGTATTACCACATTTTGCATAAGGCAACAATTCAGTTTTTTCTATTAATCATCTTCGGACAAGTGCTAAAATTAAAAATTGCAAAACGAGTACTAATTTTGTTGACCTATTTTATAATTTCAAAAACTGCCCACATAATTTCAAATGTCCTCGTCTTTAGATCTACATATTTTGATATAAGATCTGCACGCAAGTTTTAACATTTAAAACAATTAAAATTTCGAATGTTTTTAACATGATTTTTAAATTTGAAGGCTGGCGTCAAGCTGACCTTTTATTAAGCACGCTTCAAAAATTTAGCATGTTTTTTTTGGAAGTAATTTAATTTTTTTTTTAATTAAAAACAATTATAGCAAATAATGTGACGCACATTTGACATTGACTGACACACGGTATTCTATGTCAATTGAAGCCATAAACGTCAAAATATATAAAACAAACCCTTAGAGCATTCATGACAATAGCAAAAACTGTTACGGCAAAAAAATTTAAAATAAAACCGTATAAAAAAAAACCTTTTTAATAACATAAAATTTATTGAAACCCATTTAATTAGCGCTGGACTTTGTGTGCTCATGTTACGCGCCACAGGTACCGTTAGCACACGAGCACACACGAACATAAAAAGTATCTATAGCTTTTAGTTTCTGTATCTTTCATGTGGTTTTTTGTCATTTTTTGTAACTTTTGGATATTTATTTATTTGCTAAATTCTTTAGTAAATAAATTAGTTTTTATTGCAAAACATTGTAGTTAAACATTTGTACAGCATCGACAAATAAATCACTAAATTGTTTAGTAGAGCGTAAAAAAATATATATATATATACAAAAGTATCTAGTTACATGCGGAAATGAATGAATTTGCGTATTTAGTTTATAGTTTGATTTGAGCAGGCCATTAGACAGACTTTGGTTACATATTTTGAAAGTCACACCTTTTGATTTTATGTTTATTAAATTACAAAAAAAAAACTATTTCGTAAATTGCTTTAAAAAGTATCTAGATACTTGCATATGGGCATTTCCAGAAAAACATCAACCACGACCGAAAAATTCAAAATGCTCAAATCTTTGAAATAACGACTGATTTGGAATCTTAAATAGCTGAATCTAAATATCTGAAAAGAAATTTCTATTCCGTTAATGATAATATATAAAAAAAAAACTTAAAAAACATCTAGAAATTTGAATAGTAGCTCACTTTTCATTTCGTAACAATGATTATTAATATTGTTATCTACAAAATTATTTTTAGCAAAAAATCCTAGTGCAAATTTCCATACGGAACGACAACAATTATTCTGGGATTTATTATGAAATAACTGTAAACTTTAGCAACAAAGTGTACATATACAAAAATAAAGTAAATTGTCTCAGCTATGTTCAGAAATAATTCAAAAAAATATATATTGTACGATAAAAGTATTTTAGAATAAAAATCGTACTGATAATTTCTGTACGTAGTTTTTTGTTCCGTCCGAAATTTTTCTGTGATTTATTATGAAAAAACAATAAACTTTATGAACAAAGTGTAAATATACAAAGAAAGCACATGATTTCAACTATTTTTTAAAATATTTCAAAAAAATCATTTGTACGCAAAATTTGCTAACTTTTTGGAATATCCACTCGAAACTCGATATTTACTTCCGTTTTTGTCCACGCCCACTATTTTATTTATATCTTTGGATCTACTATATATAATTCTATAGTTTTTCGCAGATGTTTAGTCCTATTAATATACTATATGCACAAAAAAAATCAAGTAAATTAATCATGTAATAAATTACCCTTCGAGATATTAAAGTTTTAGGCGTACGAATGTCCCGTCCGGAGCACCAGAAAATGTTTGTTTGTATCTGGCACATCTAAATACAGCTAATAGTGCAAATCTTTAGTTAGACTTTGGGTATTTTAGTATTTTTATTAAATTTTACAAAAATAAAAGATATTGCTTTAACTTGCAGTTGGAAAATACAGCTACAAGTATCTAGATACATGCGTAAATTAATGCGTATAATATATAGAATGTGGATATTGTTTCGCAAGCTATACGTAATTTTTTTGTATACCAAAAATTTTGGTTTTATTAATATATAAAGGGGTTTTCAACAGTGACGCTACAAAAGTAGAGCGACAGGGACAGCAAACGACGCCATATTTCTTGCCGCTCTTTTGACATTTCCCTTCAGTAACGTTTGCCATTTCATGATGGAAAGATATACGAATTCAAATTTCGGTAGTAAATTTTAATAATTTCGACTCGTTGTATATATTACCATCATGAAATGGCAAACAAACTTTTGTAGCGCTCTTATTGAAAAACCCTTTATAACTCAAAATATATAATTTTAAAAAAAATAATGTCTCTGAAATTCTTTGAATAAGTATCTAGACACATGTTTATATTTGTATCTGGCACATGTAAATACAGCCAACATCGTTAAAAATTGATTGCAACACATTTTTCCAATTACAGATAACATTTTATTATATTTAACATATAAAAGATACAACTATAAGATACTTTTATATGCGACACAAACTTAAATGCTAAATAAATAAAAACTTTATATACTGCAAATTTAATAAAATTTATATAGTTTATGCCAAAATGACGTACGCCACATGCCAAAATGTATTTTTAACAATGAAGCTCCACACCTTATCTCATAGATACAGTATCTGCGCACAGTCGAACGTCAAATTGTTTACCATTGTCAAGCATAAATTCCTTTTACAAGCGCATACCAGCAATTATTATTATTAACAAAACAACAGACAACATTCTATATATTGTGTTGCTCAGGTGACAGCTGAAAATGAAGAAGATACTGCGCAAAAATGTGCAGATACAATATACAATTTATATATGGAGGCGCCTTGCGAATGACGAACACATTTATTATGTTTGCCAGTTATCGCTTATATCATGGGAAGAAACTTTTATTTAATTTATGCGGCGTTACATTTTTTACATGACTAATGGTGCTGCAATCCAACAGATATAGAGATACTTTGACTGTAGCATGAGATTGATGCGTTGAGATATCATATTACCAAAAATCTGAACTTAATCAATATGGAATTTTTGGAAATTTCAAAGATGTTTAAAAAATAAAGAAAAAAATTCAAAATAAAAGTTTTCAGACGAAATATAAGGCATAACAAAAGCAAGTCTTTATGAACAACAGCCAGATCAGCAAGATAAAAAAACGTTATATATTAAAAAAAAAGGCAGCCTTAAAGCGTAGACATTGAAAATTGAAAAAACTTAAATATTAAATTATAAAAAAATATCAAAAAAAAAAGAAAAAAGAAACAAATACCGCCACTACAAACAAATAAAAAAATGTTTGGCCAGCACACAAAAAAAAGAAGTTTTATAATTCGTGGAATTATATAGCGTCGCTGGTTCAAGCTCATAAATTGACTGAAATTTTGTTCGAGTTTAATTCTTATTTTGCCGCTGCTGCTGCGCCAGCACATTTTAGTTCTAAAGCTGTTTTTCAAAATTGTATAACATATAAAAATGCGTATTTAGATACGGCTTTTGAGTGCGCGTATTTGGTAGATACTTTGAATTGTCTGTGTGTGTGTGTGTGTGTGTCGGTTGCTTTATTTGCAATGTGAACATAAAATAGAGATAAAAAAGATACATTAACCTTCATTGTCATGATTATTGTCTGATTCTTGCAACCTCAAGCAAACAAAAAATCCAACCTAAGAGATAAAAAAAGTATCTACTAAGTACCTCAAGTTGTAGCTGATAAAAGCGGGGCACATTCACAGACTAGAATTTTGTAATTGTTACTACTTAACTACTCAAAAACCTGTGCAGTATCAAAAACACCAAATTCGAATGTTTTATTTTTATATCTAATATACGTAGATACTATTTTAAAGATATCTAGCTACTTTTCGGGGGGGTTTAAATCTGCAGTTGTGCATTATGTTTGTGAATCAAAGTTTCACTAAGCCATATAATTTTATTTTTCCTTCTATTTATTAAATCTTTAATTGTTTAACTCAAGCGTTAAGCCACTCTTTGTATTGAGTTTACTTAAGGTGCCTCTGTATTTCCGATCAAATTTCAGTTATATTTTTATATTTATTTTTTATTTTTTGTTTATTTAATATGTGAAAAGACAAACAAGATTTCTTCAAATTGTTTGTCCAACTGCTGTCTGTCTGTCTTTCATTTCAAAACCCAAACAAGTAGCTGTTGAGCTGCTTCACAATTTTCGGTGTCTTCACAAAAATAGCTCCATTTAGTTTCCAGGAAAATCAAAAAACAAACAACAACAACAACAACAAAAAAGAAACCCTCTATTGTTTGTGCTATTTTTAAGGTTGCAGCAGGTATAACAGATCTTTTGAACGCAGCATTATCTGTTGAAATACAGTAAGACGGACGTTTTTTGATTGTTGTGCAAGAACATGAAAAACTTTCAATTTAACAGTGATCTTAACTTTTACTAATTTTCAATGTCTAATCAATTTAATGCTTATCATAAAATTTGCAAGTGAATGCTTATTTTATTATAGTCATAAAATTGAGTTTATTGATTTGTGTTTTTGAAAGCTTTTTAAGATTTTACTAATTGGTAAAAAAAAAAACTTTTAAATTTTTGTTACCACCGCAGTTTTTAGCGCTTTTGCCAATATAATAAAAATGAATAAAAAAATAAAAACCTCTTAAAATTTACAAAATAGTAAAAATCAAATTAAGAAAACACTTTGCTTAGTCAATTTTTTTTATTGACGTTTAGCTAAAATGAAACTAAAAACCTTTAATTCTATTTTGTATCACAGAACTGATATTTGGTACACACAGAATAGAGATTTGTTGCGCCAACCAACTCTTTGACCAACCAACTCTTTGACCAACCAATTTATTCGATTCGCTCAAACGCTTAGTCGGTTCTTATTGTCAAAAGATATGTAGTTTGTACTGTAACCAATTTCGAACTGTTTTGGAACAATTTGGTACATATTTAGAACCATTCGGAGTGTGTATAGACTAATATTTTAAGTGTATAGGCTAATATGACAGTTCCGACGGCATATATGTAAACCATTCGATTTAACCGAATGAAGTCAGTTGGTACAACAAACTTTTCCATTCTTCCAAACTCATGCCAAAAAAGGATTTTTTCTGTGTGTATTAAAACTTAATTCTTTTAATATTAGCATAGCAAATGGTTTATCAGATTTCAATTTTATATTTTTCCATAAAATCCAAAATGTCTATGATTTGCTCACATCAGTTTTCTAAACAATTTAATTTTATATAATTTATTTCTATTCTATAAAAGCTCTTTGCATTTTTTAAAATTAATTTTATATTAACAAAGATATACATTAAGCATTTAACACAAAAAAACAATCAACTTTTGTGTTTACGTGAAACCGAAAAATACCTTTGGAATTATATGTAGCAGTGCTAAATGCAAACCTTTAGGCATTCCTTATAAAGAATAAGCTAGGGTTGCAAACGAACAAGATGGTAATTTATGGTAATTTTGGAATCACATTTTCAATTTTAAAAATACGAAACAAAAGTTTTCATATAAATCGTCCCGAATGCATGCTCCTTTTAGATGTTTATCATTAGTGCTGATTGTTTTTTTTCTGATAAACATGATCAAATTTATAACTTTGTTAATAAAAAATTAATTTTGAAAAATGCAAATAGCTTTTATAGAATAGAAATAAATTATGTAAAATAGTATTAAATGTTTAGAAAACTAATTAACAAAAATTTGAGCATATCAAAGACATTTTGGATTTTATGTACGCGAATATCAACTCAATTGCCTCGACAATCTCGAACTCTATTTGACGATATATTCGATAACTCGCCTTTGAGATCGAAAATTTGCGCACTCGTTTTTGATGTCGAAATATTCACATAGAAAAATCGATCTCATTCTTGAAATTCGTCTAGATTACCGAATATAATTTTATTCTAAATTTTTACCACTACTACCATTTTGTACTCAAATCTCGTATCAAATACGAGATTCGAGTATTAGATTTGACAAGTTTTTTTAAATCACATACTCGATTACGAACAATAAAATACAGATGTTCTTTAAATTCATCTCGACTATCGAATGCAATCTCGTTCTAGAGTTTGACCACTATCTTGTTCTCGAATCTCGACTCACTAACGAAATTTCACGAGATATTTGATATCTGCTACTCGTTCATATAATTTAGATGAATTCAACTCGAGTTCTAAATGCAATCTCGTAACAGATTTTTACCTTTATCACCATTTTGATCCACCTACCTTAGACAATCTCGATTTTACGATACATTTGCGATACTCGTTTTTGGTCTCGAAAATTTACAAAAAAAAATTAATCTCCTTTACAAAATTTGTCTCGTTTACCACTATCACTATTTCGTTCTCAAATCTCGTATCAAATACGAGATTCGTGTACTTTTTTTGACAAAATATTTTGTAATCATTTTCTAAAATTGCAAAAAAAAAAACAACCACTCATTTTTAAAACTCCTCCCGACTACCGATTGCGATATTTTTTTTTGTTGATTTTTGTCACTGCCACTATCTTTTACTCGAATTTTGACTCAACCGTAGAAAATCTCAAGCGTAATTTGATGATATATTTGTACACATGCTTTTGTTCTCTAAATATTGCAAACATGGAAGTCCTTCTTGAATGTTCGAGTAAAAGATATTTGAAATCTCGTATTTAATACATGTTTAAGAAAGTTTATTAAATAAAAAAAAAAAAACCTTCTTGTTCTTGGAAACCAAAAACAATATCGTTTCGATATTGATGCAAATTACAAGATTCAATCGAGAGTAATCTCGAATTTTTAACGAATCGACTTGAATTGAATATATAAAACTCATCTCGACTACGGAATATAATCTTGTTCTTTATATTTATCACTACCATATCTCGTATCGCTTCGAGAACGAGAATTGACGTTATATTTCAAACTTAAAATGTACAACAACTCCTCTCGTCGAATTTATCTAGTCTGCTTAATCCAAACTCACTCCAGATTTTTACCTTTGTCAACATATTGTTCTCGAATTACATCACAATTACCGTGGGTAATCTCAATCGAGATTTGACGAAATATTTGAAATCTCGATACCAAAACTTTGCAAACAACGATACCATTTTTAAAGCAATTTTGTTCTTGATCTCTGTTTGAATTACGAGAGTTAAACGTAATATCTAAGTTTTTCGTCCACCTTTACACTATATGAGTAACATAGATATTAGTTATAACTTTTGTTTGGAATCTCGCGTCGGCTAACGTAGTGAATCTTGAACCACAAGAGATTATTTAAAATTCATGCTCGATCTCTTAATTAAAAAAAAAGAAAACAATGTTGTTCTTGAGACTCGTCTGGAAATCTAAGTGAACCTCGTTTCTATATTGACGCAAATTACGAGAGTAATCTTTAATTTTTAAAGATTCGACTTCAACTAGGCTTGATGTAAAATGCAAAAACATAATTTCTGTTCAATTCTTATTAAATTCTTAAAGGTTTTCGAGAATTTTAGGTATATAAAAATTATTTTAATTTTAAATATAGAATGAGAGGTTCAAAAGTGTTTTTGTTTTTTTTTTACATATGCTCGATTCAACAATAAAATTAATCACTAAGAACGTGAAAAAAGAAAATTGTTTTGGCTCGAATGCAAAGATAACTCAATGTCTTCCAAACCGTTATCGTCAGCGAAAAACCAGAAATAAAAGGTTTAAACCAAACTTTAAACGTGATTAAAACATATGTTGCTTTATGCTGACATAAGCATAATTTACAACAACAACAGAAACAAATATTGAGGATATTCATTAAGCGTGGCCAAAAGTAACGAGACTATTGGCCTGGCCTGGCTGTCACGAAGATTGGACAAAATAAGTAAATTAAAAAAAAAAACAATATATGATAAAATGATGCGCGAAAAACATTTTAAAACATTTTTTGATAGAGTATAAAAAAGTTTTATAACAACAAACATAATTACACGGCGAAAAAAAAGTGTGAGTTATATTTGAAAGTACAAATTTTCAATTTAGAGGTAAAGAGTTTTTTAACAGGGACGCTACAAAAGCGACAGGGACAGCAAACGACGCCATATTTCTTGCCGCTCTTTAGACATTTCTCTTCAGTAAGGTTTGCCATTTCATGATAGAAAGATATACGAATTAGAATTTCGGTAGTAAATTTTAATAATTTCGACTCGTTGTTGGCTCGTATATCTTTCCATCAGGAAATGTCAAACCTTGTAGCGTCCCTGTTGAAAAAATCTTTTGTAGCGCTCTTATTGAAAAACCCTTTATAAGGATTTTAAAGGGCAACATATTAAATTCAAATTTAATACATTCAATTTCAATACGTTTTAATTATTAACTACACAAACAACAAATTACTAGGCAGCTCAAATGCTGCTAAACTTGAAGAGTAGATCCCTGAAGAGTAGATCCCTGCTAGTAAAACTAGTCAAAAAATGATAGGTTACTGGTATGGATTTGAGGAGTAGATCCCTGTCAGTAAAACTAGACATAAACTGAAAGGTTCCTGGTAGGGATTTGAGGAGTAGATTCCTCTCAGTTATACTAGTCAAAAACTAATAGGTTATTGGTATGAATTTGAGGTGTAGATCCCTGTCACTAAAACTAGACAAAAACTGATAGGTTCCATGTAGGGATTTGAAGAGTAGATTCCTCTCAGTAATACTAGTCAAAAACTGATAGGTTCCTGGTAAGGATTTGAGGAGTAGATACATGTCCGTAAAAATAGTCAAAAACTGGTAAGTCCCCAGTATAAAAAAATATTCGGTTACTGGTAGGGATTTGAATAGTAAAACTAATAAAGTGCTGGTCGGTTACTAGTTGGGAAATGCTCACACAGCGAATAGTTTTACTGGTCAGTTTCCGGTCGGAAAGTGCGTGAAATCGCTTGCGAGCCACTCGACAAGTGACTAGTAAAACTGGTTGGATACTGGTAGGAATTATTACGTAGGTATTCATGTCTCTAGAACTTGGTTCCGAACCAAAAATTTGATATAATCCGAGCAGAAATTTATCTTATTAGGGAGGACATAATCATGGACACATCAGGTAATTAGTCAAGTTATGATTAGTTCAAATACAATGATTAGTTCTCGTTTATGATTATATCACAATGTTACCTTGGGAAGGAATATCAGAAAAGTTAAGAATTACAGAATAAATCAATGTTGCGAAAAATAAAATGATCCAGTCCCGATGATGAACATATCACAATGTATATAAGGGAAGGAATATCGGAAATGTTAAAAATTTGAACACATATCAATGTTAAGAAGTATATCGTGGTCAAACAGGAAAAAAACCATATATCGATTGCTCGTTGAACAAGTTTTTTAAACATTTAATTTCCATTTGAAATAGAGAACATTTCAAAACAAAGTGATGTTTTCCATTTTAAAATTGAGAAAATTACTAATACCATTTATTAAATTGTGAAAATTTTGGAGATTTGACATTTGAATTATGAAAATTTTAAATAAAATTGAGTTTTGCCATTTGAAATTGAGAAAATTCCAAATGAAATTAGGATTTTAAATTAAAATTGAGAATGTTCGAAGAAATTAAAATTGAGACTTTTATATTAAAAATTAATTCGAAATATAGAATTCTTTAATAAAATTATAAAATTTTTGTTTTAAGTGAAATTTTTGAGTGATTTTTCTCACAGTGTATGTAGGATGCTATAGCAAGAAGGAACGGTTCGTTGGTTGGCTTTCTTCAATGGTTTCTTCATTATTATTGTTGTTGTTGATTTTGTTGTATAAAACTTTGATTTATGCACTGAGATTTCAAAAAACCGATACCTCATTCAGTCTGTTGCTGCGAGCAAATGTTGCATGGACAACAGACGCAGCAGCAGCAACATCAACAACATTAGCAACAGCAACAGGAACCGGCAACACAGACGGCTGGCTGGCTGCTCCTTTCAGAGCGCATTGAGCCTAAAGTCAAGCCATTGTTTGTGTGAACTTTTTTCCCGCTGTCAGTTTGTCCGTCCGTCCCATGTCTGTATTTAATATAAATAATATTTTTTGATTATTTGTATGAGCGCAGCCGCATCTTCTTTCTGCGATCTGTAAACACAAATCATGTGCGCAGGCAGACTTATGAAAAACAAAAAAAAAAAAAATAGAAAGAAAAATATAAAATTTAAAATATTGCAACAAACAAAATAAACTCAAATGTGTGATGCGTTGGCATAGCAACTGACATAATTTTATTTGAATTCTTAAAAAAGTAAGCATAAAATTTCTAATCAATATTTTTTTTTAATAATTGTTCCCAGGGACAAAATTTGTGGCATTTTTCAGGATTATTTCGGGCATATTTTCTACTGGAAGTTTGTGGAAGCGTATTTTCGACATCCCCAGACAGTTCAGAAACATTATCTCAACATATTTCCAACAGACAAAGGCGAAGTTTGTATCAAAAGCTGTCTGATTTTTGTCCATTCCCCAAATATGGCGTGAATCTGCCATAAAAATTCCATTCCTGCTAAAAATTTTGTCTGGCGCCCGAGACAAAATTTCTGGCATTTCTCAGGATTACTTCCGGCAAACGCACAGCTAAATGGAATATCTTGGGAAGTGTATAGCAGGTTGTATATAAGGCATATTTTGGGAACGGACAGAAAACAGACAGCTTGTAATACAAACTCCGCCTTTATTTGTTTGAAATATGTCGTAACAATGTTTCTAAACTGCCTCGGCACTGCCAAATATTTTGTCTGTGGGAATTCTAAGTTCTTCTACTATTTGTACTTCTTTATTTCGGAATATTTTCCAGCGGAATATTTTCTAAATTCGAGTAGATCAAGTAGATCGAGTAGAAGATGAAAATTAAAAAGAGAGGTTTTACTGCCGTTTAATGCGAATGCATCGACAATTTGCATAAAAGTCGTTATATTTTATATATAGAAGCTATAATATAGATGAAGCCTATAGCAGCAAATTGTATTAAAGAAGGGTCTTTGCAATTGCGCCAATTTCGTCCACCGGTCGGCGCTTCATGAACGCCTGCGTAAAATATAGAACTCGCAATTAAGTCAAACCTAGACGTTAAATGCACGTTGCATTTACAAAAAAGCAGACAAAAAACGGGTATTCTTTTTTTTGTAAATTCCTAAAATTAAAAAAAAATAAATAAAACCTTACAAAAGTGAAGGGATGTCTGCCAATTTTGTGCAAATGTCTTTTGTATGCTCGTCCCTCGCGACTGTAATAGCAAAAAGACCAAAAAAAAAAAGCAGCAACTGCAGCAGAAAAATTGCAGCACAAAGAAATGTCAATTGGCTGTCAACAGCAGCAGTTACAACAAATGCAACAACAACAATATGTAAACAGTGCTGCCATATGTTATATGCAAATTTTATTTTTGTTTTTGTGACTGCTGTTTTGTGTAGTATGTTTTATGCATTAATTGCATAGTTGGCAACCCTTTAACTGCCGTTGCTGCTGCTTCTGTTGCTGTTGAACCGCAGGCGTTGTAGCATAACATTTAAAAAACTACAGCAACACTAATAAATGTGTATTGTTTTGTTGTAATAATAAAAACAACTAGCTCAACAATTGCACTTGTTTTTTTTGTAATTTTTTATTGTTTGACTTTTTAAAACTTGCTTCCCGCTTTTTCGCGCTGCCCCTCTTTTTGTTGCCTGTGTTGATTCCCTTTTATTTCACTTTTTTAGTACCCTTTTTTGTGCCCTTTTCTTTTTTTATAATTTTTTCTATTTATTGCCCACATTTTAACTGCACTGTCCACCGCAGCAGTCTTGCAGTTGCCCCTACACTTTAACCCAACACATCGGAGCCAACGCAGAATTGTGCAGCATCGGCGTAAAACGCAGCCCACGCATGCGCGACGCAGACGATCGCGTGAACTCAAACGCATGGCAGCCATTCTGCGTCGTTGCAACTCCGTCCGTCTGTCTGTCTGACTGGGGGGAATCGCAAAAATCTCCGCCAAATTTGATTTGTGACTGCATTTGCGACACAACTCCGACTACTGCAGACGGACGCGTTGTTCGTAAAGCACGCGGGCTTAGATTTGCGTGAATTGAAATTAAATTTTCAGCTTAGTTATGAATGAATTTAGAGCATTATGTGCACTTGAAATAAATGTGAATGAGTTGTAAAGGAAAATTAAATTTTTTTGCAAAATTATTAATTTTGCAAAATATTTTTTTAATATCACATCAAAACTTAAATTGTTTTAAATACAAAAATAATTTCGAGTTCCTGTTCTAAACGAAGAAGTCATTTAAAAAATGGGCATAATCGGTCTACCTTTGACCCGACCATTTGTGTTCAAATACTTCAAATCACAAAATTTCCGATGTCACATTTCTTACTGGTTTGTAATATCAAAATGTATTTTTTACAATGTTTTAAATTCATTTTTTTTAAGTATAAAGGTTATAAATATAATTTCAAAACATTTAAAAAGAACTTAAAATAGGAAATATAATTTTTAAAGCTAACAAAAGCAGCCGTTTTTTTAGTGTACCGAATAGCAAGTGCAGCTAGCTAGCGAGACCAGAAAATCGCGTGTCTAATTTTTCCATTTGCGCCGGCCTTAAGTGGGCGTCACACCGCATATAAGTTCTGCCCAAGAGCATCACGGCGATCGTCGATCTTTTCAACTGCCTGATGTTTCAACGACGAGTATTTTCAACTGCCTACCAATCTGCCCTCGTGACGTGACGGTCTCTCTATTGCGTAAACTTTGCATTTGCGTCCAGTTTCAATTGAATTTTTCGCATAAATTGCGCAATTTCACGTATTATGTGGGGACTCTGTGAGGCGGTTATGAGATTTTCAATGAAATTCCAACGCGTAAAATTTCAATGCAATTTGTGGTCAAACAAATTAGATTCTATTAAGGCTACACAGTGCAGATTGTGGAAAAAATTCATTTAATGCTATGAACATAATTTTCTTTAGACTGTGGCGCGTAAAATTGCATAAAAAAATTCATCAAAATTATTACAATGCAGGCGATCGTGTCTGCGCGAGTAGGTTTTTGCTATCAATTGCATATAAAAAAATTATAAAAAAATATATATATAAATAAAAATATAACAACCTTTTACACACTCTTGAGTAGGATTTACAACACCGACGTCCGGTCCTTGCAGTGAGTGTGGCAACGCCACTCCAACATGTGTGGGTTTCATTCATACATCGCGCGCCACGCACGGCAACCGGCAACGGCATTGCCGAAAAATGAAATTTAAAACACTCTAAAAATTCATTCAAAATTGCATTATAGTTGTACAATAAACATAAAAAAAAAAAACATCTATTCTAACTTCAAATGGTTGGCACTACTTGAAGCTGGCGTTGCCAACTTTGTGCAGTTTTGCTGCGTGGGTTGCTGCTGCTGCAAAGAACGACAGAATGTCTGACGCAAAAAGCTGCGTTGCGTTTATTGCGATCAGAATCCTAAATAATGTAGGAAATAAAAACCTACGCTTTGCTGGAAATGACGGCTGGTAAAACACGATCACAACAGCCTTTGCAATATGTTAGTTCTAGGGGTTCCAATGGCAAGAATCCCGACAAAGGAAACAGTCAAATTAAAAAAAAAAGTAAATAAAAAAAACGACACAACCCTGTCTGCTGTATCACAGAAATCTTTGACGTACAGAACTAACTTCGATAAAAAAATTCGATCTCGTAGCTTTATCGCTTTTCATTTTTAAACATTGACGTACATTCAAATTTTACGACAAAATACGAAATTGCAACATCAATCACATGAACATCGGTATAATTTTTAAAGCTATCTCGAACTTTTTTTTCTTCGAAACCGAATCTTTCTGGTATCGATTCAATTTCGTAAAATGTCTCATACCGAGAAAACTCCGACAGAAGAGACGATTAAATATTTATCATATCGATATCGCAGTATTTTTCGAATCAATCTCGTATATCGATTCAATTTCGTAAAATCTCACGTACCGAGAAAATTTCGACACAATGCATCGATATCTATATCCAATTTGACGCTCGATATTATTACGAGAAATATCGTGAGCATTTGTCTGCACATCGCATTGATCTCGAAACGATATCGAAAATAATAGCGGAAATATTCCCCTTTTGGTTCATGGCATTCGTTGCTTGAAATACATCTATCGTGTTAAAAGAAACTCATATCGACACAATACATTTTAGAAAATTAATGATCTATGGTTTTTATTTACTTTTATGTTTCCAAACTCAATACCCAGTCTGCACGGTCTGGGAGACCTTGAATGCAATTTCGAACTTTGATTACATATTTATTTTTTCGAAATCCATTAGATTTCGTAAAAAGTCTCGTACCAAGAAAACTCCGACAGAACGTTATCGACCTACCATGTAGTTCCAATTTGGTATCGCTACGAGAATGTGTCTGCTTTATGTGGAATCTCCCACATCACGAATTGATCTCGTGACGATTTCAAAACGAATGGCATACTAGGGGTGTGTGTGAATTCGACTAAATTGCTGACTAAACTAAATTTTGTCGGTAATGCAGTGTTCAACTTTTCAATTTATCAAATTTTCGAGCAGACTAAATTGCAATAAATTGGAAGACAGCAAACAGTCATATGATAACCGATTAATTATGGACTATAACAATTAACGGTTACCGAATGGAGGTAGCATGAAAAATCGTTCAATTTAGATTATTCAACAATTTCGTCGAATTCGCACACATCCTAGGTATCAAATTTGTTTCGTAAATGTCGTCAGAACTTGTGAATTCTCCCGCATTGATCCCGTAATGATATCCAAACTAAAAGCATACTGAGAAATCTTTTTGTTTAGTTCACCGCATTCGATGTCTGTCCTATACTGAAACTAGTATTTTTTAGAGACGTATTGATCTTTGATTCATATTTCTCTGTAATTTCCAACCTATATTTTCAAATTATAAATTTCTATTTGTCTGTGTGTTTGCCGAAAATATGTCCAAAAAATATTCAAGAAAAATTTCAGGCATTATTTGCCGTGTTCATTTCTGGCGAATACCACGATTTCCCACATTTGAACCCCCCGTATATTGTCAAAAAACTAACCCTAGCAATAACGTGGTAAAATTTACTTCAACGTTTAACGAGAACCTTGACTGCAACTTCAAATACTTTTGATCTTTTTGAACTCTTTTAGCGAGGAAGCGGCGGGGAACGTTGGCAGCCAACTCGTTCCAGCCAACTCGAAACAATTTTTTCTTATTCATGGCCGTACACGAAAAGTGAAAACGTGCAAGAAATACGATCAAAAGTAATTTCAGAGTAATTTTAAGCGCAAGATCAGAAGATCGCAAAAACATTGCCAGCCTATAAAACTGCAACACGTTTGGCTTAAACGCCTCTTTAAATCGTTGCAGTTGGCAACGCAAAAGGAACGCGCGCAACCTACGATCAGCCGCGCAATCTTGGCGAAGTGCTGCACTTAAAGATTTTTTAGAACAGAACTCGCGAGGTACTTAATGCATTCTTTCCGAGACACAAACGTTCTTTTGCGCTCTTGACTTCCTTCTCTTTAACTGCCGCCACATTCTCTGCTTCTTCGACGTCTTCGGAACTCTTCGGCTCACGCGCTGTCTGGCGCTCTAAATTTAATTTTAATTGTTGCCCACAAGTGTCAGTTGTACGTTGGCAACGCGCAGACGCAGTGCACGTTACACAGGCGTTGCTCGAATAATTTTGTAATTTTTTTTTATTATTTTTTTTCAATTTTTAAATAATTATTTCCAAATATTGCGCAAACTAAAAGAAATACTTTAAAACAAACATTAATAGGTTAGTCATACGCGTTGTTATCGTCGTCGTCGTCGTCAAGAAAAATATTACGTGCGATCGTTAAAAATGCGCATTAAAAATAAAACTAGAGAATCGTTAAATGCAAACATAAAAACTTCTCAATTTTGTATTAAACAAAAAAAATAAAAACACCGTTGACAAATACTACAAACATTTACGAAACATAAACGAAGTCATTGCGCGAATCATTGCAACGTTGCCAATGCATGGCAACGCGTTGCCAATTAGCATGTGACACGAAAGTGCGCGCGGGGCGCCATTTTTAATAGATTTTCAAATAACGACAAAGTCAAAGTGGTTTCTTTGAGTGTTTTCCTATTAATATTAGAAGTGATGCTTAGAGTCGATAAATATATTGAACGACAGTATTTTTTGAAGCAGTTAAAGTTTTGTAAATGTGTTTGAAAATTTTCGACGGATTTGAAAATATTGTTATAATCTCAAAAAATATACTTAATTTAGAAGATTTATAGATAAATCTTTTTTTAAAATTCTACTTCGTTAAAACTTTCATAAATGAAAATAGCGATTCACGATTTATTGACTCTCGAAAAAAATCCAAAACAGAATCGAGATTCAACTTTTTAAATTCGAATTCCATAAGTTTAAATGAGGTTCACCTAAAGAAAAGGTTCACGATTTATCAACTCTCGAAAAAAACATAGAGGTTGTTCTTAATATTGAAAATTTTGGTTAATAGAGATAGCGATTCTTGATTTATTTGCGCTTGAAGAACTAAAAGAGTCGTGTCCTAAATTTAAAATTTAAATTTTTAATAAATATTAGTCAACACTCATTACAATTTTGTCTTTAAAATCGAATATTAAGTTTGAAAAAAAAATATCAAGATTTACAAAAATCTCCTAATGTGCTTCGCTAGTTTTAAGTATAAATAGCTATTGTATTTGTGTAAATTGTTGAAATATTTTGCAGTGTTTGTATTTTTTATTATTTTTTAAGTGATCGTTTTGCTTATAATTTTTAACATTTTATTTTTATTTTTTTTTTTTCTATTTGTAGATCTACAGTCGATACGTCGTCTGCTGGAACATGAGACGAGCGGCTCCGTTTGTCCCAGTTGCCGCATTTCATTCGACAAAGGCAAGCGACGGAAACTGATCGACACCTGCGGCCATGAGCGCTGCTATTCCTGCATGTTTCGCAACGATCAGTGTCCAATGTGCATGAACAGTTCGCTCAAAGGTAAGTCACAGCAACCACAATACAAATTTTGCACACTTCGCAGATTTAGTAGTAATGCGCATTAACGAGATTTGCTCGAAATCGCAATAAAAAAAATTACAAACTCATGGCAAAACGAATTGCTTAATACTATTTTCAATCTAAAATATTCATTTCAATCTTAAATTGCGAAAATAAGAAATTAGAATTTAGTTACGTTTACTGCAGGCAATGTCGTTCTAGAAAATCGTCGCGAATTACAAGAATAATGCAGATAGCAACATTTGGCAATCATATTCTCAATCTCGATAATAAAAAAACCCACATTGTTCTGGCTCTTCTGCTATACCGTAGACAATTTTGTTCTGAATCTTACTTGGAGTTAAAAGATCGAACGAGATATCGTTCGCACAATAGTGATTTTTAAAATCTTGATTTTAAAAAATTGAAAAAAAAGTCGCGCATTTTAATCTAGTTTCGAGATTTTATTTGTTCTCCTTCTCGAAAATTGCGATACGATATAGAACAATAGAATTTTCATTTCTATAGATTCTTCAAACTCCGTCTTGATAATTAAAAAAAAAAAAGGATCTCGTAATGTCTTTCTAGAACATCGTCTTGAATTTCAAGTGAACGACTAAACTATCTTTTTGAAATTTCGTTCTTGATCTCGCCTTGAATTACAAGATAATATCAATAAAGATTCGTTCGAAAAACTAATAATGAAATATCGATCATTTAATATTTAAAAAACGGTTAAACTATCAATAGAATAGTTCTCGACTGGATGTCTGAAACGTTGTTAGTCAAACAATTCCACAATATGATGAATGACTGTTCATTGATACAAAATTCATCAAATTAATGAAAAATATTATGAATAATGCATATAAATAAATGAAAATCTATTCATCATAGTGATGATTCTTTTCTCAGTCATATAACCTTCGTTTAAGTATTGAATTTCAAGAGAAACTAAATCGAGATTCTGCTAGTTCATACGCATCGCTAAATTACACAGACTGTGCAACAATTAAATAAACGTTCAACAATAACCTTAAAAAGTACACAGAACGCTATCAGCTGTGTTGGGTTTTTTTTTATTTCAAATTTTACGCTCAAGAATTCCTTGAAAAATCATAACAATTTTCTTGCATTTGATTGGGTTCTAAGAGTTATTACGAGCGATCGTGTTACAGCTGATCATTTCCACTTGATTAGTTACTGGCATTGAATAAATAGTGCAACTTGAGTGCAATGTTTGTCGCTTTTTTCAACAATTTTATTTTATATATTTATGATAAATAAATGCACTACGTGGAATATTATGCAGCGCATTATTCTGATTACTAGGCTTATTATATAAATAATTATTATACAAAATGATCGCGCGTTGAGATTTTTCATGGGTTATGAAATTCTAAGCTAATACATACTATTTTTAAAAATAAAAAATAAAATAAAATAAAATTAAATAAATAAATAAAATTTAATAAAATAATTGAAATATTAGAATTAAATATAATATAAAAGGTTATAAATCAAATAAAATCAGTTAATGTCAAATAAAACGGAATTAAAACAAAGAAAATCGATTTATAATAAAGTAAAATTGAATAGTAAACCAGTAAAGAAAAGTAAAACCATATCAAAACATACCAAGTCATATTAAATCATAGCAAATCATATTAAATTACATAAAATAATATCAAATCATTTCATTTAAAATTATATTAAGTCATAAAAATATAAAATCATATAATACCATAAAAATATTATAAAATCATTTAAAATCATATAAAATCATATAAAATCATATAATATCATATAAAATCATATGAAATCATATAAAATCATATAAAATCATATAAAATCATATAAAATCATATCAAATCATATAAAATCATATAAAATCATATAAAATCATATCAAATCATATAAAATCATATATAATCATAAAAAATATTACAAAATCATTTAAAATCATATAAAATAATATAAAATCATATCAAATCACATCAAATCATATCAATTCATATCAAATCATATCAAATCATATCAAATCATATCAAATTATATCAAATCTTATCAAATCATATCAAATCATATCAAATCATATTAAATCATATCAAATCTTATCAAATCATATTAAATCATATCAAATCATATTAAATCATATCGAATCATTCAAATCAAATCATATCAAATCATATAAAATCATATCAAATCATATCAAATCATATCAAATCATTTCAAATCATATCTAATCATATCAAATTATATCAAATCATATCAAATCATATCAAATCATATCAAATCATATCAAATCATATCAAATCATATCAAATCATATCAAATCATATCAAATCATATCAAATCATATCAAATCATATCAAATCATATCAAATCATATCAAATCATATCAAATCATATCAAATCATATCAAATCATATCAAATCATATCAAATCATATCAAATCATATCAAATCATATCAAATCATATCAAATCATATCAAATCATATCAAATCATATCAAATCATATCAAATCATATCAAATCAAATCATATCAAATCAAATCAAATCAAATCATATCAAATCATATCAAATCATATCAAATCATATCAAATCAAATCAAATCATATCAAATCATATCAAATCATATCAAATAAAATTAAATATAATCAAATAAAATCAAATAAAATCAAATAAAATCAGATAAATTCAGATAAATTCAAATAAATTCAAATATAACAAAACTGAATAACTAAAATGAAACGAACATTTTTAATTTTAGAAAATAAAATTTTATTTAACATATTTCATATTGAATCAGTTAAGAATTATAACAACCGAAGTAAGATTTCCAATTCCATTTAAACTGCAATTTTAGTAGGTTTTTGAATCATTCATCACCAGCCGATGAGCAATTTCAAGAACAATATATGTTAGTCTAATTCTTGTTTTTCCATGTCGTTCTTGTTCTTGCATCGACAAGGCGATCTTTTTCTTGCAGTGACTGTATTGGGCTATGCGGCAAGAGTCTTGCTTTTCTTGCAATTTTTAGGAGTCACGTTCTATTTAATCTTCTATTTAACATATTTTATTTGAAATATTCCATACTGAAACAGAAATGAACAACCCATCAACCGAAGTAAGATTTCACTTGGAATTGAAACTACAATTTTAGCAGATTAATGGATGAGTGTGGCTGGTAAGGAACATTTCAAGAGCACGATATGGTAAACTTGCGTTTGTTCTTCCAGGTCGTTCTTGTTCTTGCCGTGTTGTCTTGTTTTTGCTGCAAGAGTCTTGCTTTTCTTGCAATTTTTAGAAGAGAAATTATGAAAAAAAATTTTAAAAAATTATTATTTTTCAGCAAACAAAAACAAGACATGGTAGACTTGTTTTTGTTCTTCCATGTTGTTCTTGTTCATGTTGTTCTTGTTCATTTCAAGAGCACGATATGGTAAACTTGCATTTGTTCTTCCAGGTCGTTCTTGTTCTTGCATCGACAAGGCGATCTTGTTCTTGCCGTGTTGTCTTGTTTTTGCTGCAAGAGTCATGCTTTTCTTGCAATTTTAGAAACGAAATTGTGAAAAGAGATGAAAAAAAACTATTATTTTTCAGCAAACAAAAACAAGACATGGTAGACTTGTTTTTGTTCTTCCATGTTGATCTTTTTCTTGCATCGACACGGCAGTCTTGTTCTTGCAGCAAGGGTTATGATTTTCTTGCATTTTTAGGAGCTAAATTTCGAAAAGAAAAAACATATTTGTCAGCAAAATATAAAAGACTTATAAATGATTACGCAAACTTAAATTTCAACTTAATTCTGAGGCGTTAAATTTAAGTTTGAATTTTGTTTCTTTAAACAGTGATGTTTATTAGAAATGTTTGTATGAAAAATATCAAAAGTCATGCTGAGTCTTGAAATAAAATTTAACAGAGTCTTGTTCTTGCACATTACAACTTTAGTCTTGTTCTTGCATAGGAAGTTCGATCTTCTACTTGAAATAACTGCAAAAAGTAAAATATGAAAATTATGAGATAATTGAACTCAAAACATTTTTGACTGTTAATACACAAATTTGTGCCACTGTGCGCAAAAGCTTTGCTATGCATCTGGCAACATTGCCAAATGATTTATTAACAACGTGTTTGATTCCAGCGCAGCTGTATTTGCATTTTTTATGGTTTTTATTTATTTGCATCTTGTTTTATTTATTTGTATATTTTTTTTATTTGTTGTATTTTTTTATTTTTTAGATTTATTAATGTTTATTTGCATTATTTTATTTATTTAAATTTTGTTTATACTTTTCGCTTAGTTTTGTCTGTTTGCATAACCAAAAACAAATAACAACAAAAATGCATTTGTTTTTTCATTGATTTTTTTTATTTAAATATATTTTTCATTTGCACTTTTTTTCTCGTATTACAGATGTTGACTGCAACAATGCTCAAGGCTATGACACGGGCATCGGCGGTTCGACTTCGACGATCGTCAGCCCTCTGGGTTCGCCGCAGCCGCAGCTGAGATCGCAAGTGCAGCGCGCAAATGCGGCAGCACTGGCCAAATACATGCAGGTGAGTTTAAACAACCAACGGACCAATCAACCAAACAACCAATGGACGGACAGACGGACTGAAAGACAGACAGTCCAACCAACAAAAGTGCAAACAATGAATTCAACAAATTGGCTAAAATTCTAAACACACACGCAACAAATGGCATTCGTGTTGTTGCAATCAATTCGATTGCATGACCAAACAACCGATCGAGAGACCTGCCGATCGAGGGACCAACCAACCGATCGAGCGTCCACTTGAAATGCAACAAATTTGCGCAGTTAATTGACAGCAAACCTTCTGTTGTTGCAACAGACAAGTTGTGCAAACTTTTCGGCATTTACTTTGTCAATGCAAATTATTGCATTTAATAAAAACACAAATAATATTTAAACCAAGAATTGAAAACGAGAGTACCCAGTGGGAAATGTCATCAATGAGTCGTCTATACTTTATCTATGTCAGGTCAGAAACATCGATGACCGATAGCATTTTTGCCCTGCAAAGCGTTGATGACATTTTCATACAAATGTTCATCACTTCATGCATGACGTGTCATTAACGCTGTCATGCATGTCATTTATAAATTCAGCTTCAAAGACATTGCATCAGGTGATTGTCATTTATATGAAAAAAAATGACATTATGATGGGTTATTTATGACATACACGCAGAGAAAAAAAATGGTTGTGATGATCATATTTGAAGAGCATTATACTATGATTGGGGTTTTGGTCAAAACCCCAATATGCTCCTCAGTGAAACTATGTCAATTTCACATAACTATACTGTGGTCCTCACTGAGCACATAACGAATTCTCCCAACCATACTATGGTTGTCAGTGACAATATGCTCGCCGCCATAGCCGACATTAAAGTGAGTAAGAGAGAGTAAAAAAAATCCCTTAAGTGAGAATTATATGATTGTAAATAACAAAGTACTATATTATGATCTGTCAATATTATAGTATGATTGGTATTAATCATATTTTGTTTGTGGCAGTCTTTATCGTAATCATAACATGGTTCTTGTCAACCATATTTTGGTTTTTCGGAAATACAATCATATTATAATAAATTGTCTACTTTAATATGATTATAACGACCTTATTATTGTTGAAATAAAATTGAAAATACTTTACTTTGATTGTGACAACCATCTATGATTGTAAATAGCATAGCAATGTTGTCGCGATCATGTCGCAATCATATTATTTCTCTGCGTGTATCTTAGAAAACTACAATAATGCTATCTTAATTTACTAAATGTTCATGATGTTCTTGATATATCTATGATGACATATGGTGTATGTCATCTTCAATGCATTGTCCTTTATGTAATAATTGTAGACATATTCATCAATCACAAATGTCCTCCAATTTCCTCGATTCATCATTGATGCCGTTGTCACCAATGATATTATTTCCCGCTGGGTAATAACATTTTCGATAATCGTTTCGAAACGGTTAATTCTAATTTTATAACGAAATCGGTTCGTTTTCGATTTCAATTCGGTTTTGGACAAATCAAAAAACAATATATTTTTATTCATACAACAAACTACAAAAGTATTAACGAAAATTTGAATATAAAAATATACAAAATCGATTTTTACCATGAATTCAATAACTATACCATTGAAAAAGGTTTTATCAAAGTAACACTGAAATTCAAAACCTTTCGATACAATATAATACCCAAAGATAACATTTCCTATAGTAAAAAACTGTAACTAATCGATTTTAAAACAAAAACTAGTTGGGAAGGTTAGATCACATGGGAAATTTTAAAGTAGGTGTAATTATGATAGTTAGGATTATCAAAATTATAGTCGGTCTAAGCCGACTATAAATACCCTACACATATGTGTGGTTACCATTCAAAGTGATATATAGGTCACCAGGGTATACGAATCCTGAAAATAACTACAAACATTCAATCGCTGAAGAATTTCCATTCATTTGATACCCATATTTACAAATGGGTAGGTGTACCGAATTTCGATTTTTTTTTTGTGAACCACAAGTCTTTTCTCCGGAAAACTTTATTATCATGTATTTGAGCATGATGTCAATATATATTTGACCAAAAAAAGTTTACCTAAGCACGTATACATAAAAATTGATCTTTATATGTACATTTTATATGAGGTATTTGAACATAAGTGGTCGGATCATAGGTCACAATGGACCGATCTCGCCTATTTTTTCGCAATTTTAAAAGTAGTAGGGATTTCAACAGACAGACGGACAGACAGACAGACAGACGGACAGACGGACATAGCTAAATCGACTCAGGAGGTCATGCTGATCAAGAATATATATACTTTTCCATACCGGAGATGCTTCCTTCTGAGTGTTACAAACGGCGTACCAAACTGAATATACCCTTTCACTCTTAGTGTAGGGTATAATAAGTGTCGAAGAAAAAACATGACCGCTAGGTTATCTTGAAAATACCACCAAAATAAATTCATTAGACACAGAATCCAACTTTTTTACATTAATTCGAAAATTTAAAGAGCACACAAAAAGGCTTTATATATATTTTTTACTTTTAAAATGTTGTTCATTACAAAAAAAGATGTATAGAATAATATAATCAAAATAAATAAATTATATTTTAAATAGAAGAACACTTATTCAGATTACATGCACAGAAATAAATAATCGACGTAAATATAGCAACCGATATTAATTGCATTCATTTATCCACCCAGCAATGAAATACTTTAATGAAAACGTTTGCTATTCTTCGTTATATTTATAAGGTATTGCGTTCGCTAAAATGAATATTTGTACGTCAATGCAGCAAATAATTTAGTCGGCGTAATTTTAGCAAATATAATTGCTAATTAAAAAAAAGTTCGCTCTCGTTACTTTCTCGAATTTAATTTTTTTAATTTTTTTCGTATATTTAAACTCTTTGACATTTTATCACATCGATATTGCAATAATGTTCGCATTAATCTCGAAATTTGATCATCTTCGATATCGTTTCGATTGTAAGTGAATTTCATAAAATAGTGAATTTCATTGCTGGACTGATTAATGAATGCAATTAATATCGGTTGCTATATTTACGTCGATTATTTTTTTCTGTGCGTGTTGATAGGGCATATTTTAAAACTTACAACCGATGAAAAAAAGGTAGTAATTTTGTTCTTAATTTTAGACTATGCTCTGAATAAACTTAAATCATTTTCTTTTTTATCAATTGATCCGAAATGCATAAAAATTATTCAAAAATATTCTAAAAATTCTAAATTTATCCAGTTTTTATTCAAATGTCTTAAAAGTATATAGGAATATGTGAATTTGTTGATATATTAAAATTAGTCTGGATTGAAATTGTAAACGCAATTGAAAGAAAAATTGCGTTTACAGTTTTTTTGAAAATTAGTAGTATATGTGACTGTATTTTTTTATGCAAAATAGTGGCTGAAAATGATCTAAAAATTCGATTGTAATTTTTTTAAAAACCTTTTTTCAAATGTCTTAAAAGTATATAGGAATATGGGAGTTTATTAATATATTAAAATTAGTCATGACAATTAAAAGAAAAATTGTATAGTTTTTTTGAAAATTAGTTGTATAAGGGACTGTTTTTTTATTTATTCAAAATAGTGGCTGAAAAAGTGCTAAAAATTCGATTGTAATTTCTTAAAAACGTTATTTAATAAAAAAAAAACAGAGTATGTTGTCAAAATTATCACTCAAGAGTTATATAGAATTGATATATATATTTCATTCATTTTATATAGATTTCCTAAATTCATTAAGCAGTATTTACAAGCATTTTTTTTTGTTAATTTTACAGCAGCAAAAGAAAGCTATTATATAAAAATAAATCCCCCATTCAAACACTTGATACTTTTTTCTATTAAATATTTTAACGCTTTTTTTAAGATTTTAAATATCTATTAATTGACAACAAATTGACGCGGCTTTAAGAGTTCGTATTTTTTTGTTTTGCTCCCGCCAGTCTATCGCATCGCTAAGCCAAAAATCCAGTACGAAAAGATGCCTTTTCTACTTAACAAAAAACTAAAAATACAAAAAAACACCACTCTAAGCCCGCGTTATCGCGTCCGTCTGTCTGTCTATCCGCTGTCTGACAGTTTGTTTTGTTAAGGAGTTGTTTTGGCTTTTTTCGTTTTTTTTTTGTTTTTTTTTTGTTGTTCACTTGCATGTCGTATTTAAGCCATTTTCATCGCATATGAAAATTGGGTCAAAATATTTTGTACACATTTATTGCTGAAGTTGCGAATACAAGTCGAATCCGTCTGACTGCTGCGCCGCACATGCGCAGACTTTCAAATCTTTGTAGTGATTTTTTGTTAACCCACTTCAATGCAGCAGCCGTATCATTCCTTGAAATTGTTTTCAATTTTAATTTTAGTTTTTTTTTGTATTTTTCTATCTCTTTGAACTTAACTGAAGTTTTGTTTATGGTTTTTGAAGTACACCTTAACGTGACACGTGACATGCAAAAACACTTTAAGTGACTTTCGACCAGTCGTCCAAATAAATATTAACGTTGTGATTATTGTAATCTTTTGAATGACGACGATGGCCGTCATTAACACAGCTGGTCATTTCGCCATTTCGTATTTCGCATTTCGTATTTTGTATTTCGCATCAAGGATCAGATCGATCAATTGTCATTCGCGCGATATCGCGTCGCGCAAGACGCAAAGCTGATTTGCATTGAAAGTGTTTTATTTTGCACAGATTTGATCTTTGTAAATTGATTTTTAATTACCAACATAACTTGCGTCTTTTTTTTCTACTTTGGCTTAAGCGTCAAGTAGTGTAATGGAAAAAATGTTGTTGAAAAAAAGTGCAAAAAAAGTAGAAGAAAAATACTGCTATATAAGCCACTTTTATAACGTCAATCTAAATTGGAAATCTTTCTTTGGCTGTCAGTTGCTTTAATTTTGGCCAGCACAGTTTTGTCCGCTTTCCAAATGAAGATCGACCGACCGAACGAAGTGAGTGAGTGTGGTGTGTTGATGCTTGCAAGACGACTTGATAATGAAGCAGCATTTGTGGCGTTAATTGTGGCTAAACACGTTCGTTGGGTCAGAGTCGAGCTGGTCTTAGGTTTTATAAGCCTTTTAAGTGCTAAATTACAAGTTAAATTAAAAAAAGAAATAGTTAAAAAGCTTTATGCTTTTATTACAATAGAATGTTAGCTATTAAATTTATAGCTCAATTTTTAAACAAATAATTATCAAAAATAAAATAGCTTTTGAGTGCGGAATGCTGCAAATGCACAATTAAAAATATTAAAGATTTGGAAATTAATTACACTACTGTGCACTACTGCACTCTACAGTATTAAGTACAATTTGTAATGACAGTCGACATAGTGAATTCTCTACAGAGATTCACTACACTGCAGTATTTGTTTCATTGGTGTCAAGACTGTCAACACATTTTTGTTTATTCAAAACATTCAATGTTTTGCAAAACAAAATCAAGTGACAATACTGTCGCAGAACATGCAACGAATACAGTGAGTGCAGTGAGTGAGCGCAACGAGTGAGAAGACGAACATTGAAAACAACAACAAATCTGCGGCTCGGCGTCGACAGCACACAGAAAAAAAAACAATCCACGTAAATACAGCAACCATAAATAATTGAGTAGCATTAGCTGGTCTAGCAACGAGTTCTAATGTATTTAGCAAACACATTCGTTAAAAATGTGATTTGCTTCCAAAAATATACCAATTAAAAACTTTGCATAAATAGCAAACTATTTAATTGGTATGGTCGACGTTTTAAAAGTATTTTTATTATCTTCACAGTATTTATAGATAATAAAAAAAATGTTATAAATTCTAGTGAAAGTATATAACATATACTTTTCTGTTGATGAAGTGGGAAGCACAATTAAATATGCAACCATTGCCATCATCGCCATTTTTGACGACACACTTAGAGGATGATCAAGCTCTATAAGTGTATATCCTGTCATATACCAAATGGGAATAATATGGCACGTAACCAAACGCGCAAACAAAAAATCCATCGTTTGCCGGCATTCATTCGCTGCAAGCTCGCATCTTTACGCCGCTCCGCATCGTGTGCTCAGCAACGGCGATTGTCAATGCAATTAATTCAATAGTCAGTTCAATAAATTATTAAATTTTATGGATGTAACATTTTGTTTCTTTCTGTTAAATTATTAATTAAGATGATTAAATATTTAATCAATACAATAAATTCCATAGTCGTTTCCGCAAATAATTTCATTGTATTGATGTAATTTTTGTTTATTTTCTGTTAATTTATTAATTAATATGATTGAATATTTAATCAATTCAATTAAAGGTCGTATCGGCGATGAATCAATTAAAAATTAATTGTATTGATCAAATTTTTTGTTATATTTACACATATATTTTTTCTGTGCAGTCATGTTGTGGATATTTGTGTGTTTATAAAAAATACAACAAACATTATAAAAAAATAATTTAAAAAACAAAATGTTGTACAAAAAAAAACAACGCATTGGTCGAAAAGCAAAATTTTTGTTTTGAAACAAAAATTTTTTTTGATAAAAATTAAATAATTAAAAATGTTCGATATTTTTTTTTTCTTTTGGTTTTTTCTATATTTCCATAATAATGAAAATTCCTTAGAGTAAAAATGATAAAAAATGCACCGAGTTCTCAGTATCATAAGCAGTTCATTTCAGTATTTAAATTTTTATTGAATAGCATTATAGACCTCTTCACTACAACTAAGTCTTGTTTGTGTTTTGTTTTAACAGTACTTGGTGCTTTGTTGTTGTGAGCAACACATTCATTTGATATTCAAGCATAGAGTCGGCGACAGTAAATGTTTTGAAATATTAAAATGAATGTCTTAAAGTGGATTTCAAATGCATTTGTGCAGATGTCTGACATACAAATTTCCACAAAACTTTGAACTTTTAGAAATAATGCAACTTTAAATTTTAACAACATATAAAAAAATATAAAATAAAATTAACCTTTTACTAGAATTTACATTATAAAACAGTTTAAGACTACATATTTCCGACACACCGAAAAAATTACTGTAGTCAATTAATTACATTGTATGCCTTTGTTTTGAAAAAATGTAGTTCTACTGCATTTTCTTGGTTTTTGAATACATTTGTCTGTATTTGTCTTATTTTTACTACACCATGTATTAAAAATACGTTCTCTACATATTGCACAAACTGTATTTATGTTTTGTTTTTTGGTTTTATTTTAATTCGTAAGGGAATACGACCAACGAATTACGAAAGGTCGTCCCTCATGCAGGTATAAACAAATTCGTTGGTATCTAATTGTAGACATTTTTTTTGTCAAATTTTGTAGTTAATCACGAAAATCAAATACATATGCATTTATTATAAAGACATTTTTAGTTATTTTAAATGCAATATTTTGTCGGTGCATATTATGGGAACGGACAGAAAATAGGCAGTCCTTTTCTTTCCCACTTAAAAATATATATATACATAAATGAATAGAGCATTAGTAGGTGTGCCAAACCTACCCGCCCCAACTAAATTTCATGTTGTAAAAAAACACCGAATTTTGTTTGTTGTATTCCGCGCAAACTCAATGGTTACTTTTCGATATTGTGTTGTTGTATTCGCTTTGTTTTCCGCACTTGCAATATGAATGCAGTGAAACAAGAATTCCTGTCACATAGTTGTCTCAAATTAGCAAATGACTTAATTTTGTTGTTGTGTTCGATTTAGCGCTACACAACTCATCGAAGAAAGTAATAAAAAAACACTGTGCGGACTAAAGAAATGTGACCGTTCTGTTCTGTTAATTATCTGATTGTTTTAGTACAACAGGATTTTTTGTTGTGGTTGTTGTAGTCGGCCGAATTATCCACTAGCTGGGCATCTCTGCTCTAAAGAGACCGGTCACACAAGGATAAAGTTAAATAAACAGCTCCCAATCATGGCCCTAAAATAATTTCTACTTGGTATAATAATGTATAATGGTATAGTAACGTATATGTAACTTTTGTATTGTAATAGTAGTGTGAAGCCTTCAAGTGCTAAAAAGATCAACGAAACCTATTGTAATAAAGCATATAGTTTAATTAAAAGCTCCACTTAAAGTTTTTGCGTTCATTTTAAAGAACTACTATACAGAAATTACAAAAACAAAATATAGCTTTAGTGACTATCCATACAACTAAATACTAAACTCAGCAACATCAACCCGTTAAAGTAACTATAATTAAATGTCTAGACAAGCTATAAACATCTACTTGTGAAAATAAAAATAAAAAAGAATGAATACAACAAGTTCTAAATGTTTTTTTATAGCACACACTTGCTGCGTAGAATCAAAAAAAAAGAAGAAAACCCTTAGCTGCACCTTCAAAGTTATCTCGCCCAAAGAGCCCTCTAAACTATGGTGTTGAATGTTCTCAAAAGCGTGTCACTATAAATAAAATGCATTATAACACCGATAAGAGCAATAAAAACCAATAATGAAAATAAAAAACAAATATTAAAAAAATATTAAAAATAAATAAAAAGAAAAACGAAACCCAAACATAGTCAAAGAGACTCAAGTAAACTATTTCCCTCGATGCGCCGCTGCATACATTCTATGCAATAAATTATATAGAAATGATTAAGAGACAGGGCGGACGAGACTACGATTTCGACGACGATGTCGATCGTTGATCGATCGCATATCTGCTACGATCAATGATGTTCGTTGTACTTCCACCTCTTCTGTGTATCTATAAGATATGATCGTTTTTCAATAAACATTTTTCTAGTTGCATTTTACTCTGTGGTTCTACTGTTTTTACTTCTTCCTCATATCTCTCTCCCTATCTCCCTTCCTTACTCCCTCTATATCACTACTGGTTATGTCAGTTACAAAGTTGTCCACCAGAAACAAGAATTCCTACCACTTAGTTGTATCAAAATTAATTAACTACTCGTATTACGACACCAGTAAAACGCAGTATAAATAATGCCTCAGCGTTAATGCGAAGACTTTAATGATCTTTAAAAAATTATAACGCAGTATTTAGTTTTTTATTACAAGTTTATTTAATTCTAACAAAAAATATTGCTATAAAAATAATAAAAAATAATAAAAACTATATTGAAAATGCATTTTTGAAATTAGACAATCAGTTAAAAATTAAACAGTTTACAAAAATCTATAATTAGGAACACATTCGGAAACAATATTGTTTTCGCAGTGTTTGCTGCAAACAGCCGAATGTTTGCAATTGAAAAATACCAGAGAGTAGAGCAGATACCAAAAAGTTAAATATTCTGTTGTTTAGTGTTGAATTTGTTCTAAATATCATGATTTACTTTAATTTTTCTCATTTAAACTTAAACACAAACACTATTGTAAATTTAAATAAAAATTGCATTTCTCGTTTTTGGAAAATTGCTTTTGTTAAGTTTTGTAAATTGAATAATAATATTCCAATATGTTTTTAAGATATTTCGAACTAAACTCAAAGAATTTCGTTTTTTTAGGTTATATTTGTAATTTTTAGCATTTAGGTTCTAATGAAAAGGAAACATATATATGTTTAACAAGATAAAAGTCTAAGCTAACGAATTAAATTACTAACGGTAGCATTTTTTTGTAACTATACGTAATAACAGTCAAAATTAGTACTCTAAACTCAACTAAACTTAAAGATTTTTGTTTTTTTAGATTATATTTGTAATTTTTAGCATTTAGGATCTAATGAAAAAGAAAAAACATATTTATGTTTAACAAGAGAATAGTCTAAGCTAACGATTTAAATAACTAATGGTAGCATTTTTTTAACTATGCGTAATTTTGTATATGCGTAATATTAAAAATCAATTAAACTCAAAGAATTTGGTCTAAGCTAACGATTTAAATAACTAACGGTCGCACTTCTTTTAACTATTCGTAATATGCAGTCAAAAACAGTACTCGCGAATTATACAGAAATGTTGTATGCGATATATAATCGTCGTTTTCTGGAGTAGTGTAATTTTTGCATTTTTTTATCCGAAATATATTAATATAGCATTGAGACAGACACCTGTTACTTACTACAAATAATAACTCTTTGAAGTGTTTGTTCCAAACATAACTGCCGAATGCAATCAAATTAATTGTTGTGTTCTCTAAACAAATGAAAGAGTTCAAAATAGTAGAAAATTACATAAATTATAAATTCATATTTTAAGAATTTATAATATTCATGATAAATACATCAATACATAAGAAACATGAACATTATTTCTAGCAAACATTTTTGTACTTGGTTCAACAATAGCGGCTGCAGCTAATGAAAATTGAAAATTCATTTGTTACTAAAATATAATATGTATAAATAATAGCTATTATTTTAAGTATTTTTATTATATCCTACAAACAGATTTGCTAATATTTCGTTACATTGAAACAGAATGTAATTTGTTAGTTACGAATTTAAGTTCTTCGAATCAAGAAGTTTATTCACCATTATCTTATGCGTAAGAACAACAATTTTGAGCATTTTTTTTTTTACTTTTTGTTTAAGTTATCAACAACTTAGTTATTTTTGGAAGCCAGTAAAACACTCAGAAAAAATACCATAGTTTTTTTCCATTTATTTTGTCAATAAGTCATTATAATAAATTAATTATTTTAATCGGTAATATTGTACACAGAAAAAAAAATATACATTCTGTTTAATTGATTTAATTGATTCTGTTTAACTGAGTAATCACTTCATTTACCCTATTGATTTATTCTGCTTTTAAGAAGTTTTTTTTCAATCGTGTATATGAGGCATTCTTTTTCAAATCGAACGGATTTCGTCAAAAATATTCAGTTGCACTCTGAATTTGCTTCAATTTTTTTTTTGTGAATTGCTTATTGAAAATAAGCCCTCGTATATATTTTTTTTACTTTTTGTCAATAGGTTTGAAAATACAGGGTGTTTAAAAATGAAAATATAATACATAGACCTTTTTTAAAAATTATATAATTTTGCATCCATATATCGTATAGCGTCAAGTTTGGTATCATTTTGAAGGTAATAGAATTTTCTTTATTACCCTGAAGCACATCCAGAGTGTCAAAATTATTACGCATTATATTTATAAAAGAACGCCTCATATAACAATTTGTGAAATACACGAAAACTAAAATTGCATTATTTCATAATATTTATTTAAAAATTTGACAAAACAAAAACACCTTAGTACTTAACTCAAAAAGTCACACATTTAATGCGCTTAAACCACAACGTTAACCTTCAAAAATCGAAATACTTCAATAACCGAAAATCTTATGTCATTTCCATCAAGTATTCTTTGTTATATTTTAAACACTAGAAAATGATTCTTTTCAATAAATACCTACATAAAAAAATTACAACAAAAATCACACAAAAAAAAACAAGTACAATAACATTTCCGAACTGTGTTAATTATCACCATATTTGTCGCCATTTAAGCTGTTATTAAGGAAAATCGTAGTGCCACCAAAGCGCGCATTTATGGCTCCATCAAATATGGCGGTATGACGTGGAAAAAAAACTTTAGTTTTTTTTTTATGTTGTCACAAAAATAACCATTTATGTGCACAATCAATGGATGGTAGTGAATGGCAGGGAGGTTCATAAAAACTTATACCGAAATAAACACTCTTTCCGTACAGCAACATCAGACGATTGGGTTGTTCAAAAGGCGGAAAAAAAACTTATAATAAATACCTATAACCTGTGTTTAATGAACTGGATTTTCAGCAGCAATCATTGATTGCTATTGCTGCAATTTGCATAGTGTTGCTCCGCTGGTGCCAAAAGTAACAATTAAATTGGTTACCACTTTGCCATTTTTTTTATAACTTCCATAATTGTCTGACAGTCTAACAGACTGACTGACTAACAGACTATTTGACTGACTGTCTGATTGACACACTTACATGTCATTTTTTTTTGGTTGTTGTCTGTCAATAATTACTGCCAATAGCTGTGTTTTTATTGGATACCTCACTATTCAAAATGGGCTTGGCTCGGTTCACTCCTGAATTCGGTATTTAAATCAATTTTCATTAATCTTGAAGACTTTGAATGATCGATCAAAAGCAATGTGAAATTCGTACTCGTACACACATTGAACTGGTTAAGGATTTAATAGATCAATAGACACAGAAAAAAATAGTTTTTTCATACCCCTAGTAGATATTTTGATTTAATTGGGTATAAAGATCAAGATCAGGTAGATCATGTGACTGATCGGGTTATGACAGGGAACATTTCAATGATCAATTCGCTTTCGTGATTCTATTAAAATTTCTATTAGAAACTAGTACCAGTGGCACGATCGGGAATGGATCATTGTATTTTACCTTATCATAAACCCACCAGTTACTTGTGGGTTAGTGATCAGACCATGATTATATTTCCCCTTTTTAGTTATATCTCAACTCGGGTTATCCTATTTTGAAACAAAGATATTTAGTTGTATAACCAAAGGCATTTTGTTAAAATCAAAATTCTACAAAAAAAATAAAAAAGCATGAAAATTGTAGGGAAATATAGTATAACAGGCCAAAAGCTGCGGTAGCTCAGTGGTTAGTGCGTTGGACTGCGAGCCGAAAGGTCCCCGGTTCAAACCTGGACTGGGGCTAACAACATCTTTTCATAGAAACATTTTTCTATGCCGCGCTACATCTCGGCATTAAATGGCAAACCTACGAGAGTAAAAACATTGCCTATGAAAAGCTCTCACCCGCCGTTCGGATTCGGCAATAAACTGTAGGTCCCACCACTTTGAGTACAAATATAACACGCACAGCTCAAAATGGTGAGAGAGCTCGGCCGAAGTTCTTATAGGACTGTAGTGCCAAACTTGTGTGTTTGAAGTTTTTAAAAGCAGCTTTTTGGCAGTAAAATGGTAGAAAAAGGTACATAAAAACACTATGTAGAAATGAACATGTTTGAAGTTTTTAAAAGTTACATTATAGCTGAAAAATGGAAGGAAAAGGTAGTTTAACTATAGCAGGTCAAAACATTACACAGAAATTTGTGTGTAGAAGTTTTCAAAAGTAATTTTATGGCTGTAAAATGGGAGGAAAAAGGTAGACAAAAATACTATGTAGAAATGATTGTGTTTGAAGTTTTTAAAAGTAACTTTATATCAGAAAATGGAAGGGAAAGGTAGTCGAACTACAGCAGGCCAAAACATTACATAGAAATTTGTGTGTTTGAAGTTTTTAAAAGTAGCTTTATGGCAGTAAAATGGGAAAAGATTTTAGACAAAAAACACTATGTAGAAATTACTGTGTTTGAAGTTTTTAAAGTAACTTTATAGCAGGAAAATGAAAGGGAAAGGTAGTCTAACTATAGCAGGCCAAAACATTATATACAAATTTGGGTATTGAAATGTTAAAAAGTAGCTTTATAAAGGTAAATTTGTTGGGAAATGTAACCTGACTTTAGCAAACCAAATTTTGTATTTTAAAAATTTTAAATTAGTTTTATAGCAGTAAAATAGAAGGATATGGAAGGCAAAAACACTATGTAGAAATTGATGTGTTTGAAGTTTTTAAAAGTAACTTTATAGCAGGAAATTGGAAGGAAACGGTAGTCTAACTACAGCAGGACAAAACATTATATAAAGTATATAATAAGAAAATGGTTGGGAAAGGTAGCCTGACTATAGCAAGTCAAAACTTAACATGGAAATTTTGTGTTTTGGAGTTTAAAGGAGGTTTATAGCAGTTAAATAGAAGGAAAAGGTAGGCAAAAACACTATGTAGAAATGATTGTGTTTGACGTTTTTAAAAGTAACTTTATAGCAGGAAAATGGAAGAGTAAAGTAGTCTAACACTCAAGCTACCTTATACAAATTTGTATTTGAAGTTTTTAAAAGGCAGCTTTTAGGATGTATATCAACAGCATTTTCAACCAGTTGTCGACATAATATTTCTTTTTTTTTGAACATTTTCTGTATTGAAATTTATTACACTATCAAAGAATGTGTCACACCGCGTCTCTTCTTGTACCTATCATTTGTTTCCACCTTTATTGTCTACCATACACTCAAAATAATTTCTAGGACATTTTACGAAATATTTTTTCGTAATTTTTAGTTTCGTAACATATACGAATAATTCGTAGAATACACAAAACATTTGTAATTTCTATTTTTTAAAAAAAAATTTACGAACGATTCGTATATATTACGAATCAAAGCAACAAAATTACGAATATTTTGTTTAAATTACGAATCTTTCGTTATATTATTTTCTATTACAATTTTTTTACGAAAGAATAACATATTTTACATTTTACGAATAAATTACTAAACTTTCGTAAATTTTGAGGCTATATGTAGAATTTTATGTAAAATTCGTGTTCAGACATCAATTGCATCAAGTAGCACGAACGATTTCGCATATTTTAAGCAGATTTTATTTGGAGTGTACCCTACCTTTGCCTGGCATTTCCTATCAATTTGACTCTTTCAGACTATAGCAGGAAATCGACAAGTTTTGTTCACATTCCCACACTTGCCTACCTAAAAACTTCCTATAGAATGTGATTTCAATGCGTATAAACTGCTTGTTTTGCCTAGTTGTTTCCTTCCATTTTTCTGCTAAAATTTTTGACTGGGGACAATAAGCTCTTTTTTTTAGCTTTTTTATTTATAAAATGCACAGTTCCAATGCATTCAAAAGTAGGCCACATGCCAATTTTTCATTTAATAGAATGTGATTGCAACAAACATAAATTAATGATGTAATATTTAAAAATAGTTTGATATTATTAAACATATATTTTAAAATTATAAACAAAATCAGCTGCGCCAAAACTTGGCAATATTAGTAGCAATTGGTCCTACATAAAATATCTGATTGCAATCATATTATGTTCGCTACAAACAGTTTTTTTTGTAACTGTCTGAACTGTGTCCCATTTGCATTTCTTTCTCAGAGTGTGCGCGCCCGGGTCAATGGCGCGCGGTAACCTTTCACAAACCAATCAAAAATCTGCGGCTCGTTGAATGAAGAATTTATTTGTTGGTGGCGACAGGATCAACAACAGACGTAGTGTGCTGCAAACTGCGGTCAGTGAAGGTTGCATGTGCCGCAGGCGGTGCGACCGATCGACCGACCAAACAGATCGATGACGATCGACCAGACAGACGACGAATATGCGAACTTTGACTTGTGTTTAACAAATTTTTGAGTTATTGCCTAAAATGCTAAACATTCTTTGTGGCCTAAAACATGTGCCTAAAATCGAAAGACAATAAATATTGAGAAAAAAAAACACGGTCGTCGAAGATCACTTAATACAAAGAAAGACGTATTAGAGATAAAGCAGCACTGGCGTTGCCACCTTTGTTTGATGCCGCAAATATGCGATGTTATTTATTAAGCAATCTCTATATAATTTTTTTTTTCGATATATTTCGACAGTTCATATTTTTCAATGCGATCGCTGATAATAAATCTGTTGATTGTGTGTCGAATTTCTACAGTTATTTTTTTTTCTTTTATTTAATACGTTGTCTTAAGAAGTCAATTGACTATGACTGCTTAGTGGCTAAAATCAACCACATGCAATATGTGGCTTGTTATTTTTTATTTGTGGTTGTTACAACGTTTTTTTTTTAATTTCTCATATATTTTTATTCGGTAGCTCCAACAGTCACCGGTTTCTGTGGCGGTTTCTCGGCGGATCGGTGATGAAGTGGTTAATAAATTAACCAGCGCGATAAACAAGACTACAAGATTTATGCATGCTACGCAGAGAGCAGCGCATTTATTATCGATCGATAATTAATTATTGCATTTCGCCTTAATTTGCTTAATAATATTTTCGTTCGTTGCAATTAGAGTAACGTACTACGCGTGGAGACAAGTAACAAAAATAAATTACAAAAAAAAAAATAATAATAAAATTGTATAAAAATATACAACACGATCATAATTCAACTTTATGCAATTTGAAGTTATTGCTATAGTGATACCTGATTCGTAATTCGATAATTTACAAAAATGCGCGCAACGATCAATCGTAATAAAATGCATTCGTATTGTTACGAAATATCGAAATATTGTTTGTATTCTATTATAAAATACGAATGATAATTCTGTGGATCGAATTCAATTTGAGTTTTGTTGTAGAAAAGTCCAACGAGTTTTAGTTCAGTGAAGCAATTTTCATTCGATTCTCGAGTCAAATTTCTGTGGCACAAATTCTTTCGTAAAAAATTTTCAATTGGATTCTTTTTGTAAAAAATTCCAACGATTAATAGTTCTGTGAAACAAATTCCATTCGATTTACGAATTATATTTCTGCGGAAAATTTTTTTTTGTAGAAATTCAAATGATTTTCAGTTCTGTAAAACGAATTCAGTATTTTTAACGAGTTTTATTTCTGTGAAACGAATTCGATACGATTTTTGTATTCTAAAAATCCAACGAGTTATAGTTCTGAGAAACGAATTTCATTTGATTTTCGAATTATATTTCTACTGATAACGAATTTTAGTTCCACGAAACGAATTCTGTTCGTTATTTCTTTGTAGAATATCCCAACGACTTTTAGTTATGTGAAACGATTTTGATACGATTTTTGTTGTATAAAAATCCAAGGAGTTTTAGTTCAGTGAAGCAATTTTCATTCGATTCTCGAGTCAAATTTCTGTGGCACAAATTCTTTCGTAAAAATTAAAATGGGGTTTAGTTCTGTGAGACGAAATCAATTGGATTCTTTTTGTAAAAAATTCCAACGATTAATAGTTCTGTAAAACAAATTCCATTCGATGTTGGAATTATATTTCTGCGGAACAAATTCTTTGGTAATAAGTTCAAATGATTTTTTATTTTTTTGCTTTTGTAAAAATAACGAATTTTAGTTCTACGAAACGCATTCTTTTTGTTATTTCTTTGTAGAATATCCAAACGAGTTTTAGTTATGTGAAACGATGTCGATACGATTTTTGTTGTATAAAAATCCAAGGAGTTTTATTTCTGAGAAACAAATTCCATTTAATTTTCAAATTATATTGCTGCAGAACAAATTCTTTCGTAAAAAATTCAAATGCTTTTCAGTTCTGTGAAACGAATTCGGTTATTTTTTATGTAAAATTACGAGTTTTAGTTATACACTCAGATAAATTCGACATGAGGTTGGAAGCACAAAAAAGTTAGTTGTAACAACGAACTTCATTCGAAAGGTAGCCTGACTGTAGAAAGCCAAAACATAACATAGAAATTTGTGTGTTTGAAGTTTTTTCATAGCAGTAAAATGAAAGGAAAAGGTAGGCAAAAACACTATGTAGAAATTGTTGTATTTGAAGTTTCTAAATATAGCTTTATAGCGAGAAAATGGAAGGATTAAGTAGCCTGACTGTAGCAAGCCAAAACATTACATAGAAATTTGTGTTTTGAAGTTTTTAAAAGTAGGAAAGCAAGAAAAATGTAACCGCGGTAGCTCAGTGGTTAGTGCGTTGGACTGCGAGCCGAAAGGTCCCCGGTTCAAGCCTGGACTGGGGCTAACAACATCTTTTCATAGAAACATTTTTCTATACCGCGCTACCTCTCGGCAGTAAATGGCAAACCTCCGAGAGTAAAAACATTGCCTATGAAAAGCTCTCACCCGCCGTGAGAGCTTTTCAAATATAACACGCACAGCTCAAAATGGTGAGAGAGCTCGGCCTAAGTTCTTATAGAACTGTAGTGACAAACTATTATTATTATTAAAGCAAAATTTAATGAAAAGGTAGTGGTTGATGTTGGAAGAACGAAAAATGTAGTTGTAACAACTAGCTTCATTCGGCTAAAACAAACTGGCTACAAATTTGTTGCCGGAACTGCCATATTCGCTTGAAACTTGAAATATTGTCCTATATACACTCCCAGTTGTTTAAAAACTGTACCAAATTTGTTTTTAAACTGTTCTAAATTGGTTGAGTCCAAACTGCATCTCTTTTAAGATTGACAATAACAACCGATTAAGCGGTCGAGGGAACCGAATAAGTTGGTGGGGCGAAGTTGTTGGTGCAACAAATCTCTATTCTGTGTGTGTATGAAACGAATTCAGTTCGATCTTTTTTTGTAAAAAATTCGAACGAGTTTAAGTTCTGTAAAACGAATCCAAATTGAATTTGGTTTTACAAATTCCAATGAGTTCTAATTCTGTGAAACGATTTCAATTTGATTTTTTGTTATATAAATTTCAAACGCTTTCAAGGTCTCTGAAACGATTTGTGGAACAAATTCTATTCTAGTTTTGATATATAAAATTCCATCTATTTACTGTACTGTGGAACGTAATCAATTCAATGGTTGTTGTAAAAATGTTATGTGGAACTCTGTCAAAGATTCAGTCGAGTTCAAGTTATGTGAAACGAATAAAATTCAATTTTTTTGTTAATAATTCAAATGGTTTTTAACTCTGTGCAACCAGTTCAATTCGATTTTAGTTTTAAAACTCCAACGATTAATAGTGCTGTGAAACAATTTATATTCGATTTTCAAATTTTATTTCAGTGCCGTCAAACGTAGTTTTCTTTTGTGTAAAATTACATATAAGATAAAATTACGAGTTTTAGTTCAATGAAACGAATTCAGTTCTATAAATTCCAATGAGTTTTAGTTCTGTGAACCGAATTCAATTCGATTCTGGTTTTTAAAACTCCAAGTTCTGTGAAACGACTTAATTAGCTTTTTTGTTGCATAAAGTTTAAACGCTTTTAAGGTCTGTGGAACGATTTCCATTCGATTTTCGAGTTATTTTTTTGTGGAACAAATTCTATTAAATTTTTATGTATGAAATTCCAACAAGTTTTAGTATTGTAGAACGAATTCATTTATATTTTCGTTGCATGAAATTCCAACGATTTGTAGTTGGAACGTAATCAATTCAATTTGTTGTAAAAAAAATAATGTGGAACTCAGTCAAAAATTCTGTCGAGTTAAGTTATGTGGAACGAATTTATTTTGATTTTTATTGTAAAAAATTCAAATGGTTTTAAATTCTGTGGAACGAATTCAATTAAATTTTAGTTTTAAAAACTTCAAGTAGTTTTAGTCTGTGGAATGAATTCAATTTAATTCAATTTAATTCTAATTCTGCGGTATGAATTCCATTCGATTTTTGTTTAAAAAAATCCAACGATTCCTAATTCAGTGGAACGATTTCCATTCGATTTATGCTGTAAAACTTAAAACATATTCTAGTTCTGTGGAACGAATGTTTTTGTTCTACCAAATTAAAATGAGTTCTAGTATTGTAGATCCAAATTTATCAAATGTGAACTTCAGAACATACCCGACCAAAAATGGAACTTGTAATTAATTTTTTAACATTATTAACTAAAATTTGTTTCTTATTAAATATCAAATGAAAATTTCTGGATTTCATATGGAAATTTTTGAATTTCAAATAGAAATTTCTGAATGTCAAATGGAAGTTTCTGAATTTCAAATGGAAATTAATGAATTTCAAAGGGAAATTTCAAACGGAAACTTCTGAATTTTAAATGTAATCTTTTGAATTTCAAATGGAAATTTCTGAATATCAAATGATAATTGAATTTCTGTATTTCATGTTTCTGTATTTCAAGGAATTTCTGAATTTCAATAGATGTCTTTTGATTTTCAAATGGAATTTCTGAATTTAAAAAGATGCTTTTTGAATTTCAAATGAAATTTCTGAACTTCAATTGATGTCTTTTGAATTTCAAATGAAATTTCTGAATTTCTATTAATGTCTTTTGCATTTCAAATGGAATTTCTGAATTTCAATTGAAGTCTTTTGAATTTCAAATGGAATTTCTTAATTTCAATTGATGTCTTTTGATTTTCAAATGGGATTTCTGAATTTAAAATGATGTCTTTTGAATTTCAAATGGAATTTCTGAATTTCAATTGATGTCTTTTGAATTTCAAATGGAAATTTCTGAATTTCAAATGATGTCTTTTGAATTTCAAATGGAATTTCAGAATTTCAAGTGATGTCTTTTGAATTTGAAATTGAATTTCTGAATTTCAATTGATGTCTTTTAAATTTCAAATGGAATTTCTGAATGTCAATTGATGTCTTTTGAATTTCAAATGGAATTTCTGAATTCAATTGATGTCTTTTGAATTTTAAATGGAAATTTCTGAATTTCCATTGATGGTTTTTGAATTTCAAATGGAATTTCTGAATTTTAATTGATGTCTTTTGAATTTCAAATGGAATTTCTGAATTTCAAATGATGTCTTTTGCATTTCAAATGAAATTTTTTGAATTTCAATTAAAAATTTCTGAATTTTAATTAATGTCTTTTAAATTTTAAATGGAATTTCTGAATTTCAATTGATGTCTTTTGAATTTCAAATGGAATTTCTGAATTTCAATTGATGTCTTTTGAATTTCAAATGGAATTTTTTAATTTTAATTGATGTCTTTTGAATTTCAAACGGAATTTCTGAATGTCAATTGATGACTTTTGAAATTTAAATGGAATTTCTGAATTTCCATCGATGTTTTTGAATTTTAAATGGAATTTCTCGTAGCTACGGGAAAATTATATTAAACCATCCTAATTCTGACACTTTTAAATGAAACCCATTGGCAACATTAACACGGAATGTTCTTCAATTAGAGAACAGTTCTGTAATAGGGCTAAAGATCCTAGTTCACCCCGTTCTAGAACAACGCCGTATAAAAGTTGCTGGTTGGTTTTATTTAAAAGTGGCATAACTAGGCCTGATTAAAATATTTGTCCCGTACGATAATGGTAGCTGAATTTAGATTATTTGACACATAACAAAAAAAGTTTTCAATATCTTGACTTAAATTATAGAATTTAACTACTGGAAAACAATTTTTTGTTCCAGTTTTAAAAACGTTCGTTTATAATTTTTTCCTACAAAATTATTGAAACATGCTCGATATTTTAATTTTAAATTGTACAAAATAAAATTGCCGCACTCAGATAACACTTGAAACTATTAAAAAAATTAGCTAAGAAGCTTTTAACAAAAAATCGTGCCGTATCAAATGTAGATAGAAAAAACTGCTTAAATTGCATAAATTAATGATAGAGACGTTGAAAAACTCGCAGTCACTTGAAACAGAAATTTTAAAAACGTTTATTTCTGCGATTGCCAAATCGCAAATCGCTGTGATTTCGAATAATTAACCTGACTGCACTGAACAACAATTTTAAAGTAGGTCTCAACGAGTGGCAAAATACCTTCAACTAGCAACGAGATCTACCAAAATCAAAAATCCCCCTTCGAGCCCCCTCTCCCCTCTAACATTTGATGCATTTACAGTAGCATTTAGTAGCAGACAGACAGACTTAAACTGTAGCCAAAATGCAAATGCGGTGTTTCACGTTGAACGCGCCCACCTGCCACCCGGGCAGCCCTCCCCACTCCCCCCTACATAGACAACGGTCGAAAATCGTGTTCAATCTTAAATGCCAGAGTTGCCACGTTATGCGCAAATAAAACAAGCAAAGCAACCATAAAAAAAAACAAGAACTAAAATTCGATACTCATTCACAGCATTTTCACGCAGCTCGTTTTTCAATTTCGGAAAATGTTGTTGGTGTCGAGCAGCAAGATTTATGAGTTTTATTTTAAAGCAACAGCAGCAACAACAATAACAACAACACCAACAAAAAACCACAAAACCAGCAACAATACGATTTAATGACTCGCTGCGCAGTCAAATAATCTTGGAAAAATACGACCGACCGACCAAACGGTTTGGTTTTAATTTTCAGCTCAACTTGTTATAAGTTTTTTAAAGCGTTTAGAAATTCTATTAAATGCTAGTTATATAGTTGTTGTTGTTGCTTGCAACTGTTGCTGGTGTCAGTTTGTCTGCGGCTGCATTTTGCCTAGTTTTTTTCTTCAATTTTCTGCGGTTTTTTTCCAATACCAATTTTTTGTTTTAATTTGTTGTTTATCGAATTAATGTAGTTTTGTTCAAAATTCATTTATGCCATTTTTAATAGTCCCGCTCACTTAATGGCATGGGAGGGTATTCGATCGCAGCGATTGGTTAATTTGGCCAAACATAAAAAAAAATCTATATCCGGTCAGACCCACAATAGAGATTTGTTAAAATTTGTTTAATTAAAGTTTTTTAATTAAAAATCGAAATATTGCAGAAATCAGATAAATATTCAATTTTCTAAAGCTTATAATAGTTAAAAATGCACTCGTAAAGGTGGTAATACTAAAAAAAAATCAACTTCATTTTGAACAAAATTATTGAGAGAATGTTAACCAATAGTTGACTTAAAATAGTTAAATGTTTACAACAACCAAGCAGAAAATGGCCGGTTTTTCAGTTCTGTATTCAGTATGAATAATCCTTTTCTCGAAGTAATACTAACAAATCTACCTTATTGATTGAACAATTCCGTTATGTGAACGTTAACCACTAGTTGACTTAAAAAAGTTGAACGTTTACAACAGATAATGTACGATTTTTCAGATCTGAATTCTGAATCTGAAGCTCTTAAGCTGCGTGTTCTTTTGGGTTTTTAATAATTAATTAATTACCTTCTGAAAATCCAGTAGAATAAAGTTTGTTTACTTTTTGACAACTAAGTAATTTGCTTTCTTAATATTCAAATTATAATTTCTTGAATTTTAGTAGTATTTTATTGATATTAGTCAAATTCAACTATTTTACTTTCTAACCTAATTCTTCTCGAGTTTTAGAATTATATTTCCCTACGTAGCCGCGGTAGCTCAGTGGTTAGTGCGTTGGACTGCGAGCCGAAAGGTCCCCGGTTCAAGCCTGGACTGGGGCTAACAACATCTTTTCATAGAAACATGTTTCTATACCGCGCTACCTCTCGTCAGTAAATGGCAAACCTACGAGAGTAAAAACATTGCCTATGAAAAGCTCTCACCCGCCGTTCGGATTCGGCAATAAACTGTAGGTCCCACCACTTTGAGTACAAATATAACACGCACACCTCATAATGGTGAGAGAGCTCGGCCGAAGTTCTATACAGGACTGTAGCGCCAAACTATTATTATTATTATTTTCCCTACGTGTAATAATTAGATATTGAATTGTCGTTTTTGCCGTTAAAGTTTTGGAAATTTATATACTTCGTTGTGAGTTTTATGTAGTAAGGGGTTCACTTAATATATTCTCATGATTTCCAATTAATTTCTCCACTCTATACGCATTTTTATGTCAATAATATAAGACAAAGTCCCGACAAATGCATTAAGTCAAAGTAGATTTTGCGAGAAAACAATGAATGTTTTTTTTTTGTTCTATGAGTTTTACAAAATAGTCCGTTCTTAGAATATAAGGAGACTTGTTAATGATTTGACAATGATTTAAGAAGTTATTCCCACAAATAGCTGAAATGTGAATAATTAGAGTAATTGTCAAATAATTCGGATAAAACAGTACAAATAGTTTTATCTTAGGATATATAATTGATACGAGAAACATTGAAAGATATCAGCAAAGAGGTACTACGCGCTAAAAGTGGGTAATGTCGACTATAACTCAGCCTATTTTCAAAGGTTTTAGGTTGTGTCGCATGTAATTCTTTACAGCATATGAAATATTTTTATCTAATGAATCATTCTATCCAGCTGTATTAATATTTTCGTCCAAGGGCATTGCTATGGTCGTTAAAATTGGTTTATCCTACTTAATAAAAGGAGTTTCGTTTAATATATTATTTTATAATATATATATATATATATATATATATATATATATATATATATATATATATATATATATATATATATATATATATATATATATATATATATATATATATATATATATATATATTTATATCCCATTATCATTTATACATAATTTTTTTGGAAAAAAGACAAGCTTTCGTTTAAAAAACAAAAATAAAAACTGGCTATTTTTCAAAAAAAAAATATTTTTTATGTTAAGCTCATTAAAAATACTTTCTAAAGTAGTTATATACCTAAACAATTGAGCCACTCTGATAGAAGTTATAAATAATTCAATACAAGTCTACGCGGTCAAATTTGCCATATTTGGACCCCCAATATCACGACAACCAGTGACACTAGCCCATCCTTAACAGATTTTAATGAGGTCCACTTATATTTCAAGTTCACAAAATTTCATGCAAATCAGAAGCAAACAATTTTTAAAACGGATACGATTGACAAATTTTCACCTATATACGTTACACAAAAATTTGTGTTATCGGACCATTTGAGCTACTCTGTTGGATAAATCACAAATATGATACGAAATATATATCGAAAGGAAACATATAAATCCAATTCATAACTTTATTCACTCAAAAATGGCGAATGGAGCAAACTTATTCTCAAAGAATACACTACCTGAATAATACATTTTATTCAGACATGCATACTGGTCTAAATTGTACAGACTGAATAAATATTTAAGTAGAACAGAATTATGCATAAATTTATGAGAGCAGAGCGATTTTTTTCTGGAATTTATTATAACCCAAAGAAATAACAGTTTCAACTGCGATTTCATTTTGCTTCCTTGATTCGGATTTAAGTTTTAAACGAGACGGTTACTGTATATCGGTTACAAGATACGGCTTCGATTACGGTTTTTATTAATAACACAGCACAACAAGAAAAAAATATCCGCGATCTAAGTATGATTTTCGAATGGAAGTCAATATTCTAATCATGACATCATACTTAGTTTTTTTTTCAGATTGCCTCAAGTTTTTGAGTTATTACGTAAAACAGGTATAAGTCAATTCTTGTGTTTTTCTGCATATTTTGGGCTTTAATTTTTTACAAATTTGTGTTTTCGATCTGATTTCTTTTGTTGTGAAATAGTGAAAACTTCAGCTAATATTTAAAAAAAAAAAACCAAAAATATGCGGATGGATTTGACCATAGATATGACCAGTCAAATTTTAATGTGTATCTATTATTTATTGCATAACTTCTATGATTTTCATAATTAAATAAATATATATAACTTATATCAGACTTGATTTATAAGGCTACGATTCCTCTTACTTTGTTTTTGCAAATCACTTTTTAAGTCCAGAGATTAAATTCAAATTCACAAATTCGATTAAAAAATGTACTTTTTTTGTTCGATGTGAACATAAGCAGGAAAATATTTAATTTAATTTTAAAACTATGAATATCACGTCAAATCGGACACTTTTGATTTTTTTTTATTTCGTTGAAACTTTGCACTTGTGTTCAAAAGATTTTAAAAACTTGTTTATTATAGGTTTAAAAAAACGAGTAAACCATTAGAATCTTACAAATGAAGCCAACTTGTTCAATATTGAAAATATGGTTCACGTGCTATATGCAAAATGCTGATTTTCAACGAATTTTTGTTTTGATTTTATTAATGAGTTTAAAAACCAATTAAAAACAACTATCTATTTTAATAACAGAACATGACTTTATGTAAACATGACTGTTTGTAAATTATCAAAATAATCGGATCTAATAGTAAATTTTTTTGTCGAAAATCACCCGGTTTGACTTGTAATGGCCGATATGTATTTATTTTTACTACATTTGACTAATAATTTATTATTGATTTTCGTTTTACTTTTTTCTGATTTCTTCTAAAAAATATTCCATAGAAAACCAAAATATTCCAAAGAATTTCAAGCTACAGTGTAAGCTTTCGCACATTTTCGCAGTTATACATAATATTTAGACGATATGATTTGTCAGACTGTCCAGCACACTGATGGTAGGTGTCAAAACTAACAACAGCAACAACGTGTAGTCATATTGGACATGTTTATCTATCGGATATTGTATTTATATTGATAAAATTATTTATTATCTGTTATATTTTTCACTTTGGTTCTGTTTGGTTGAAATTCGTTTCAGCATAATGATTATTATTACTGCTGCATTGTGTAAAAGGTAATTGAGCGGATTTATGCGTTTTTCTTATCTTCTTCGTCGGCACTGTCAGCGCGCAACAACAACAAGTAATGTTTGCGGCATTTCCGTATTGTTGTTGTTGAGGTAGTATTGCTGCTGGTCTTGGCAGCAACATATTTTATTTATATTGGCGGCTAAAGTAAAATTGCTGACCTCATTTGACAAGTTGACGAAATCACAGAGATTTGATTGATGACTTCTTTAATTTTTTTTTTTTAATTATACATTTTCTATTTTTGTTTTTATGTTTGCAATTTTGTTTTCTTAACGTTCTATTTGTTGTGGCGCAATGTATAGAGAGCTTTAAAGCTTTGTGTGCTTTCACTTTCAAGTGTTTATTTTTATTTTTAATTAAATTTTAGGAAGACTGCAATGAGCAAATAGAAAAATAAGAAAAAAAAAACAAACAACGCATCACACAAAAGCTGCACGCATCTCGTGCCGCCGCTTAAAGCGCTGTGCTGCGTTGGCAACACTGATTTGTTATAAATCAAACTTGCGCAAGTCAAAAAGTGTAAACATAAACTCTGTAGTTTTTTTTATGTAATAAAAAATAAGGTTTAATTAACACAAATCTTTTCGAGCGACCCAAATATGTATAACGCATCTTTGCGTTAGTTTTCAAGTACCTATACTGTTGTTGTTGTTGTTGCTGAGACGAACTTCAAATGCATTTCTTTTCAAAGTTGCCTCTTTTCTGCTTTTTTCTTTTTGTCATTATTTTCAGCAGCTTCACTTTATAAACTTTTGTTCACATCACATACATCAAATGGTCTGGCAACATTTTGTCGCGTCACTTGTTGCATCTGCATGTTGGCAACACTGCTTGTTGACCGTTATAGCGCCTTCACACACAAAGCCGCCGCCGCAAAGTAACAATTATTAATGTTGCAGCCCTGAACGGCAATCAACGCGATTATCTGCTTCATTAGCTTTCGTAATTATTAATTAGTGTTCATTTATTGCATTTGATTTTTCTATTTTTTCCGTTTTTGCAAACATCAAAACAACTTTTTCGCTGTTGGCTCTGTGCATTTTATAACTGTTTTTATTTTTTTTATAATTACTTCACGAAATGCTTATCTGCTCCAGCCGGTGGACGGTCGGCCGGCCAACTGCATCCAACTCACGCCCATATTTCGATGGCATCAATAATCGCCGTGCCGAAATCAATTTCATGCCGCAGATAGAAAATTATGTTCACCATCAGGCGAGACAACTTAATCAAATGGTGTGGTTAACAGTACAACAAAAACTACTACCTACCTACTTGTGGGAATACTACAACAACAATAGCAATTAAAATAACTCTTCGGGGTCTTCCATATGCATGGCACCTAAATAAGTTTTAAACGTCCATCAACATTTCTCCAGCGGCAGTAGAAACCTGCCAACAGGCTCAGACGCTACGGCACTGTGTCACAGCAAAATTTTATCAGATTTTCGATAAATTCTTTATTTCTTTTCGATTTTATTCTATATCTATATTGCATGATTTAATGGGAATCAAGTTTATAAGAAATCCGAAAACCATGATTTTAACTAAGTCTGTTTCGTATTTTACCTTGCTTGTTGTACTTATAGCAAATCGAAGATATTTTATTATTTCCAGTGAGTTCTTAATAGTAGAATTAAATAAAACCTTCGTTGCTGAAGCACGGACGGAATATGATGTAAAATATTACCGAAGTTTTCTTTTTTAATCAACGCAAAAAATTAGATTTCTTTTAATAATTATTTGAAATTCTTTTGTTTTTACTTTCAACGGAACATAACAGCGTAAATCAGTCTCAGTAATTCTTTATTAACATACGTCGCCCCGTGACATTAAGAGGTCACTTCCAGACTTCGCACAGGACTTTATAGTTTGAGTTAGACACAAGCCTGATGCAATCGTCACTCACATACTTCACACAGGCCTAAATATCTCAAGCAAAAGTCAAGTCAGACACACTCGTCACTCCTAAGACTTTATACAGACCTTGATATATCAGGCTAAATAAAAAGCCTTGTACATATCAATACTTCACATAACATGGTCAATCAGTCTCAGTAATTCTTTCTTAACCTACGTCGGCCTTTGACATTAAGACGTCACTTCCAGACTTTACACAGGCCTTGATAGTTTGTGTTAGACACAAGCCTGGTTCAATCGTCACTCAGAGACTCCACACAAGCCTAAATATCTCAAGCAAGAGTCAAACCAGACACACTCAACACTCCCAGACTTTATACCGACCTTGATCTATCAGGCTAAATAAAAAGCCTGGTACAATCATTACTCCGAGACTACACACTGGCATTGATATCTCACGTTAGACACATATCTCATAAATCGCCTGTTCCTGACTGATATAATAAGCCAGACACAGGACTGACACATTTCTCATTTCTAGATTTCAAACAGTTAGTGTTAGACACATGCCTGGCACAAATGTGACTCGCAGACTCCACATAGGCTAAACCCAATACTGGCACAGTATTGACCCCAGAAAGCAAAGTGCTAAATTATCCAAACCTTGGTTCAAGCCTGGGACACAAGCTTTGCTACAATACTGTACTATAGGGTTGTAACAATGTTATCATTTTAGGTTTCAGTACACGGTCTTGGATCGAGTCTCGATAGCTTTGTTGACAAACGCCTGAAAACCATTGGCACAATCCTGTGTCAATTTTCTGCCGTTCATTAATTCCTACTTGAGATATAGGTTTATGTAACCCAATAGTGTTATATTTGTCAAATTTTAACTCTGAAAAAAATTATATTTTGTTGCTGAATGTCTACAGTTTAATTTCTCTCAATCACTCCACACTCCACTCCTTGTAAAGCCTTAAAGCGCTCACTATACGATCAAACCAACTATCGTAGATCCGAGTATCTGAGCTGACCGTTCAATAGCTCCATGTATCAATCGAATGTGTGTGTCTCTCGGCCTCAACAAAAAGAGCAACAGTTCAAATGGCTATGTTTGCTTTTAATAGATAGGCTCTCCTCCAAACGAAAACGTCTTTCACATTGAAGACAACGTCTGCACGTACCAGTCGATTGCTTGAGACTATAATTGGCTACGTCTTTTGTGCCACACAAACGACTCCATTGCAATTTAAGCAAACGCGATCAATGTTATGATGAAGTTGGCTGATTGCATATATCCGTTGTTCATATGATCTCTCGCACGTTATACCCAGTGATCCGCATAACAACCGATCCTTTGCACCAAGCAGTGGCAGCTATTTAAACATCCTCTGACTTACAGTTTGGCTGTCTGTCTATCGACATCATTCTGAGTTGAGCTGCGCCTCGAACCGTTGTTCATTCATGCGAATGAACGTCCAGAGTTGCGCAGAACTGTCGTTCGTAGTTTGACGTCGTCGACAATCTTGTGGATGCTGATCAGGCTACATTACCTGCTGCGCATGTGATAATAATGATTTGCTGTTCATTAAGTCGCAACGTGGACGTAGCGAAACCCACATTGAACAGGTAAAACCACTTGACAGTCGGCCGTTTTGGGTAGTCGACTTCAGCGTCGATCGTATCCCTACGCCAACTGTTTTGTTCTGTCTGTGTCGAATGCGTCGTCCAACGCATGTTTGCAACAGCATTAGGCGTTGTTGCGTCTGCAACATCCCAGCAACATTACGACGGGACAACGCCGTTGCCCACATGTGTTTTGCATGATTATAACTCTGATAATTTTGTATTTTCTTGCTGCTAGGATATGACTAATCAATGTTGGACGCCTTGTTTTTTATAGCCAATCATTGACTTTTCTCTAACGTGCAGCGTGACCAACGTCCAACATGCCTTCAATGTCCATACTTTCATCAGCGATAAACATTAAACTTAGCGAGATCGTTTAATAGTTCCGTCTTTATTTGGCTGTTTCTTATTCTTCTGTGTGTTTCTTTCTTGCAGCACCAACGTCCGGAGTCACTATCGCCAGAATTCCGTTATGCCAGCTTTGGCAAATTGCCCGCGGCCGCTGCGCTGCAGCAACATACAGTTACCGCTGATGTGCATCACAGTCACAACAACAACAGCACCAATGGAAGCAGTAACAATCATCACAGCAACAACTACAGCGAAATCAATGCCGCCACCTTTGCCACACCACCAACTCGTCGTCGTTTCTTCAATCATCAGAAACTGCGCAGCGCTCTGACAGGACATCGTCGCACCGCATCGAATGGCTGCCCTATCGACACAACGTCCATACTCTCTGGCGGTAAGTTTTGCAAAGTGCTGCACCTAGAATATAGTTGCATTACCGCATACAACACCTTGCACTCCTCTGCCTCTCACATACACATCTTTCACAACTTTCTCATTATGCTCATCATCATCATTTTCTCATCTCCCACACATCTTCCAAAGGTAAAGACTCCAATCCTCTAGAAACATCTACCTGTTCCGATTCTGTAGTCACTCGTCGTCGTCGCAAGAATGTCAACAACAGCGTAGCCGCTGCATCCAATGCAACAACGGGCAGCGAGAATCGCCTGAATCGGCTCAGTCTTGCCGGCACCACCGTCTATGCGGGTCATCTGTCCTCACTGGTCTTCGGCAAGATCAAATCCTTGTGGAGCGTCAACTCAACATCGTCGTGTTCCGGACTTAATCAATTAGCAGGCAGGGTTCTTTTTTGCACTCACTCGTTGTTTTGTTCTTGATCTTAGTCACGTTTGTTGTTTGTTTGTGAGATTCCCCTTGGTAATCGTGGAATCTCAGCATGTTTGATCGTATATATAGCTCGTTTTGATTCTTATTTTTTGCATGATCTGTTTCTTGTTCTTGTCTTGTAGTTTTGCACTTTGTTCACATAGTTATAATGCGTACTAGTTGGAGAAAATCTCAATATCGCAAAGTCTGACATTATACATGAGATCGAGGTTAATTCCTGAAGATCAGTTAAAATTCTATTTTTTTACTGTCTCAACGAGTCTTGAATTTTACCTACTTCTCGAAATCCTATCTAAAATGTTAAGTATATATTGCGATTTTCCAGACTTTTGCGTTTATGTTCTTCCATTAACTCTTCCAAAACTAACGTTATATCTTCTTTCTACTCTTTCCTCTCCCACGCAGGTAGCGATAATCTTTCCACTGATCATCCGTGCTCCTCATCCAGCGATAAGGCTAAGGATCAGCTGCGTGCACGTCTTGGTCTTCTATTGGACAGCGATCAGACGAGTAATTCACACAGCACCAGTAGCGGATCCACGAATATAAGTCCTGAACAGACGCTCGCCAACGGTTGCTCCAATGTTGGCATCGCCTCGGCCGACAATTCCTTCGGCTCGCAGTTGTCTGTCGCGACCAAGGATGACACTCTGAGTCTAACGGGCAAGTTCAAGACAGCTTGCTCACTAACAGACAGCAATGGTGGCAGCACTTATGACTCTTTTCCAATGAAGTCGCGCAAAGCGCCTGCTCGTCGATCAGCACGTACCGGTCAACTTGTGGGCGCTGGCAAACGCAATGCCAACTTCAAGACAGCCGGCGGTGTCATAGTGACGCCTAGTGCTGCCATGCAGCTGGCTCTTAAGCCGCTTTTCTTCGAAGTACCATTGCAGGAACCCGATCCACCATTTATCGGTCGACAATGGTTGCTGCGCGAACTCTCCAACATATTGACAGCTACTGAGACGCCCGGGGTGCTCATCAATGGACATCCGGGCAGCGGCAAAACGGCACTCATGTTGCAACTGGTCGAATACTCGTGTTTTGGACGGCGCAAGGAAGCCACCTGCGTTAGCGAAACAGACGGCATCTACTGCCAGATAAACATCGGTCACGATCGTCTGCGTGCGTTGGCCTCACACATTGTCGGCTATCATTTTTGTCAAGCTGACTCCAATCTGACATGTCTCGTGCCAGATTTCGTGCACTCGTTGGCAGCTCAACTTTGCCAGGCTCCACAATTGGCAGCATACCGCGAATATCTACTGAACGAACCACATTTGCAGGATATACTCAGCGTCAAAGAGTGCATTGCTGATGCGGAGCGCGTCATGCGTATGGCCATACTGGAACCATTGACTATACTACGACGCACGGGCAAAATCAACGCCAAGACCTGTATCATACTTGTCGATGCATTATGCGAGGCTGAATATCATCGTCCAGATCACGGCCATACTATTGCCACATTTCTTGCCAAAATGACACAGTTCTTTCCCGCCTGGCTGAAGGTAGTCGCCACAGTACGCACCCAAATGCTTGAGTTCGTCAAAGGCCTTTCATACACTAAGATGACGCTGGATAGTTGGGCCTCTAACGATCTGCTGCAGAAGGATATGTTGGACTATATAACATTCCGGGTCAACCACAGCGTCGACATACAGAAGAACATCGCTGTGATCAAGGATAATAACACCGCACAGCAAAAGTTCGTCGCGCATTTGCAGTCGCTGAGCAAGGGCTCCATGCTCTACACCAAGCTAATACTCGATCTCATAGAGCGCGGCCAGCTTGTCATCAAGTCGACGAGCTACAAGGTGCTACCTGTGTCGCTAGCGCAGATCTTTCTGTTACACTTCAATCTGCGCTTTCCAACGACCTGTAGCTTCGCAAAAGCTGCGCCGATACTAAATGCATGTCTTGCAGCACTTTATCCACTGACGCTCAACGAGATCTACTACACGATCAGCGCATTAAAATCCGATGAGGTCATGTCATGGGATGAGTTCTTACAGCGCTTCCAACTGTTGGACGGATTTTTGATCAAGCGCATCGACAACACCTACATGTTTTTCCATCCATCGTTCAGAGAGTGGTTGATACGCCGCGACGAGGGCGAGTCCTCAAAGTTCTTGTGCGACTTTCGGCTGGGTCATGCAGCCATCGCATTCCGCCTGTCGCGTCTGCAGGCACCACTCGACGCTGAACAGACTCTGGAGCTCGGCCATCACATGCTCAAGGCGCACATCTATCGCAACTGCCAGGGCGCACAATCGCCGCGCGATCTGCAGTCCGTCTGGGTTGCTTCCGTGACGGACAATATATCCGCCGCGCTTGGATCGCTCCGCAACGTCTACAATCCGAATTTAAAGGTCTCGCGTCTGTTGCTGCTGGCCGGCGCCTGTGCGCACTACCAGACCGAGTTCATGGGTGACGCCACCATACTTTGCATTGCGGCGCACGAAGGCATCGTACCAATGGTCAGCCTGTTGTTGGAATTCGGCGCCGACGTTGGACGAACCAACAGTCAGGGCTGCACACCGCTTATACTTGCCGCAATGCGTGGTCATTGCGATGTGGTGCGTCTGCTGGTGGCCGCCGGCAGCAGTCTCGGGCAAACGGATACCACCCAACGCTGCGCGCTTGTGCATGCCGCGCGTACCGGTCGTCTTAATGTCGTTAAGTATCTGCTGGCATGCGACTGGACGCCGCGCTGTGAAACGCAAGACGTAACACTGAGCAGCGCACTGCAGCAGGCTCTAATTGGCGCGGCGGCACAAGACCATGCCAGCATTTTGGAGGATCTGCTTGAGATGGACGACATCTCGATCAATGGCATGGAAGCATCGAGTGGCGACATTGCGCTAACTGCAGCAGCGCGCAACGGCTGCGCCGATACGTTAGCAGTACTGCTTTCTCGCGGTGCTGCAGTGGATGCGCGCAACAAACACGGCTTTACGTCACTGTGGCTAGCCGTCAAAGAGGGTCACTGGGCGGTGGTCGAAAAGCTGCTGCAAAATGGCGCCGATGTGGACGCGGCAGTGTTGCCAACGCGCAAGACACCGCTAATGATTGCCGCCGAGGAGGGTCACATTGAGCTGTTGGAGCTGTTGATACAGCGCGGTGCCGCAATGGAGACGCAAGATCACGAGGGATTCACGGCATTGTCGTGGGCCTGTCTGCGTGGTCGGCAGGCGGCTGCCAAGTGTCTGATTGAGCGCGGCTGTCAGCGCAATCACGCTGACAACAATGGACGCACAGCGCTAGATCTTGCCGCATATCAGGGCTCCGCCAGTCTTGTGCAGTATTTGCTGGATCAGGGCGCCAATCTGGAGCACATCGATGTGAACGGCATGCGTCCGCTGGATCGTTCGATAGCCTGTCGCAACATACAGGTGGTACAGGTATTTTTGCGGCGTGGCGCAAAGCTCGGACCGACCACTTGGAGCATGGCCATGGGCAAGCCGGAGATTTTGGTGGTGCTGCTGAACAAGCTGTTGGAGGACGGCAATGTGCTCTATCGCAAGAATCGTTTCCAGGAGGCGGCACATCGCTATCAGTATGCGCTGCGCAAGATTTCGAATTTGGAGAGTCTGCTGGAGCGCAGCGCTGTATTTTCGCAGCTGCGCGCAAATCTGCTGCTGAATCTGTCGCGTTGCAAGCGAAAATTAAATGTAAGTCTTACATTTTTCACTTATTTTGTATGTTTTTTTAATCAAATTTATACTTTTCATTCACAGGAACTTGAAGAATCCATTGATTTGGCCAGCCAGGCCATCGATCAGAAGCCCAGCAGCTACGAGGGTTTCTATGCACGCGCCAAGGCACGCATGGAACATGGCCAACTCAATGAGGCGCTGGTCGATGCCAACGACGCCATGCAGAAGGCGGCGCTAAGTGGCGTCTCCTCCGAAGTGATCGAGGTGCTCAAACGCATACAAGCGGAGCTTTTGGGGCGCATTTCAAGTGGTCAACAACAACAACATCAACAACAACATCTTAATCACTACGAATGCTATGCAGATTTGGGACAAGCAGCTGCTGTTGAATCTCAGAATGAGATGACAGATCTCTAGGCTACAAGGCGCTCAGCACAAATTTGCATTAAAAATAAAAAAATAAAAAATTAAATTTAAACAAAATTTAATTTTCGCAAAACAATCAAACAAAACCTTTGGAAGACATTTTCTTTAAATTAATTAGACATATTTTTGAATTTTATTGTATTTATTATTAATAATAATATTACTATTATAATTACTTAATTAACTAGGTATGCGATTTATTTTTATTTAATTTTTTTTATTTTTTGTATTTACATTTGTATTTCGTTAATTTTATTATTTATAAAAATTGATAATTATTCTAAATTTCATACTATGATTATGCCTACGTTTATAAACATAATAAATTAATTAATTATTCATAATATGTGCTTAAAAAGAAACTGTAGAATTGCATGTAAAAAATTAAACTATTTTTAAATTGAATAAAGTTCGTCTTAAAATAAAGCAAGATTTTCGTTAATATTTAGAAATAATCAGACATTTAAAATAAAGAGGTGAATTTGAATACGACAGTAGTACCCAAGTGGAATTTATTTTTCAGTATATAATTGGTGATTTGTAATGAAATTATGATTTGAATTCAACCAGGTTATTACTTAAATGTAATGTGAAATATCAAATTTGATCAGATCTAACCTGATTTAAAACTGATTCAATTCCCGGGAGAAAATTATTCATGATTATGTGGTTATTTTAATTTTAAAAAATTTAAGTAATGATGACCTTTCTCTTGTAGCAAAAGCCATTACAAAAATCGTAACCGTCATAAGAAAAATGTGTCCTGATAAAAATGTGTTTTAAATTTAACAAATTATTATTAACCTAGACCCTAAATGAGTGCGCTTGCGTCGTTTAACTGTCAAACTCGGCACATTTTCAAAGAATTTGCATACAACATAACGAAATACGCAGGGTACGAACGCAGATCTTTTGAAATTTTCATTTTTGCTGTCAAACTCGGCACATTTTCAAAGATTTTTCATATAACCTAACGAAATACGAAACGTACGAACGCAGATCTATTGGAATTTTCATTTTTTGACAGTGCGTTTCGAAGTGAAGTTGGCTGCAGATGCGGTGGTTCAATGAGCTAAATAAACGAAATAAGCAAAACGCATTCATTTAGGGTCTCTCGGTGTGAAAGGGTAGAACTATAGATGAAGTTCGAATATCATTATTTAAAACAAAAAAAATTGCTTTATAATGTTTTACTTATATAAACCCTATTTTGATGTGTAGAACAAAGTCCAGTTGGGATACCATTAGGTTTATGAGTTACTGACAATTCTTCCCCGTCGATTTTTCCTCAGTCAAAGAAGAAATTAAATTTAAAATGTCTGCATACATTTTTTCATAAAATAATTTTGTCGGAAAGAATTCTCCAGGGAAGAATTGTCTTCTAGATGAGTTATTCGGTGAAGACTTCTCCAGCTCATAAATTTTTGCAAAAAAAAAAACGTTTTTGTCAAGAAATAGTTCACTAAATACATTGAAAATTGTTTAAATAATTTTCGAAAAATATATTTTCTCAATTTCAAATGAAAATGTATGAATTTTAATTGATATTTACCAAAGAGTAAGTAGCGTCGGTAGTTCAATGTTAGTGCGTTGGACTGCGAGCCGAAAGGTCCCAGGTTCAAGCCCGAGACCTTTTGGCTCGTTTACATTTTTTTTAATAGGAATTTTCTGTCACAAATATAATATTAACGTTTTACGCCAGCTAAGGGAAAAGTGAGATGATAACTTGTATATTATTGAATACTCTTTGCACTCTTTACTAAATTTCAAATCGAAAGTTATTGGCGCATAATTATAGACAATTTAAAATTATGTTTAAAATTAAAATCAACTTTTTGACATTTTATTCTATGCGAAATTTGTCAAAACAAAGTCGATACTAATTTTAAAATTGACTTTAAACTGTCTATGATTATACGCCATGAATTTTAAAAGATATTTTTGAATTTTATGTGAAATGTATGAATAACAATTGATGCATTCTGAAAATCAAATAGAAAATTTAAATTACAATTACAATTAATATGTTTTGAATTTCAAATGGAGTTTCAGATTTAAAATAGATATTTTTAAAATCGAATTTCTGAATTACAATTGATGTTTTCAATTTCAAAGTGAATTTCTAAATTATAATTGATATATTTTGAATTTCAAATGGAATTTCAATTGATCTTTTTTAAATATATATCGTCACTATCATGCCAAAAGGGCTAATGTGTAAATTTTGACCATTTTACATTTATTATTTGCAAGAAAAATGTTTCTAAAAATATTTTTGCTATAACTCGTTATTGGTACAAGATAAAATATTGGTGTAAAGGCAGTAATTGTTTGATTTTAAAGTACCTATCGATTGGCATCGTTACTTAAAAATATTTTGCCAAACATTTTTCTGACAAATAACAAATGGCAAATGAATATTTGGAAAATTATTTTTAAATAATGATGCCAATCGATAGATGCTTTGAAAACAAACAATAAATGCCTTTACATCACTATTTTATCTTACACCAATAAAGAGTTATAGCAAAAAAACGAAAAGATTCGCCCTTTTGGCATGAAAAGATTTTAAATTTTTCAAATTTCTTTGTTTTTTTTGCTATAACTCTTTATTAGTGCAAGACAAAATAGTGATGTAAAGGCATTAATTGTTTGTTTTTAAAGTACCTATCGATTGTCATACATTTTCTTGCAAATAATAAATGGCAATTAAATTTTTACAAAATATTTTTAAATAATAATGCCAATCGATTGGTGCTTTAAAAACAAACAACTTATGCCTTTACATCACTAATTTATCTTGTGCAAATAAAGAGTTATAGCATAAAAAAACTAAAATATTTGCGTTTTGGTCAGCATATAGCCGCACAAAATTCGTATTTATAAATCAGTACGTTGTCCAAATCCAAAGATATTGTATATACGTTATATTAATTGATGAATAAACCAAATTAACAAAAAAAAAAAATTAAAAAAATAAATTTTATTAATTTTTAAAGCACTTCAAATTTTAAAATTTGATTTCCCAACATTTTTAAAAATGCACATTCGCCCATTTGACATGACAGTGACGATATATAGTATATTTCTGAATTGTACTTGAAAATGGTGTGGCAAGATTTTTCATGTATATAAAATAAGGTTATTATTAAGAAATTTCCACTCGGGTATGTATGATTTAAACTCCTAAATAAAGCTGAACACATGGGAGAATTATTTGGAAATGAGACCTTAATTTGAACAACTAGAGGAATTTATATAAGATGGTAATACGTATATTAGACTGATTTCAAAATGTATTCAAATCAAGCTATTTATGCGCCATAACGTACATTATACGTCAAACCGAACGATTTATCATTTTTATATCGTTGAAACTTAGCAGTCATGTTCTGTGTTAAAAAATATGTTACTCGTGTATTTTTTGTTTTTTCATAAAAAAAAAACTGTTGGTCAAATCTAAATTTTTCACTTGGTACATTATTCATATAGAAATACGTTTGTGAAATAATCGTTGTAGAACGAAAACTCACCAAATACATTTTCAAAATGCCAAATATTCTTTACAAAAATCTTTAAGACCAAATCGCAATGTTGCGTTAGGTCGTGTTTGCGTTGACAGAAAAAGTAGAATCAATAGAAACCTCACAAATATCGTAAACGCATCAGCAACGCAAAAGTAGAGCTACTCTCTACTAGGTCGTCCGTTTGACATTTGCCTATTAATCGTTATTTCATAGAATTTAGTTTCTTAAAAAATGTATTTGAAAACAATAACAATAATTTTGCTAAAATTGCTTTCTAGTGCCCGAAAATTGTATATTTATACCGCGAATAAGAAAAAACGTTTCGAAACGCAACCGTAACGTAATGCTTAATTGCGACTTGGAAAATTGTGCTGATGCGTTGGGGGAACACAGATCGTAACGCCTGAGCAACGCATGGCCAAAGTCGGTAAACGGACGACCGATCTAACTCAACGTTGCGATTTGGCCTTTATATATTTGTCAATTTTTAATCGATGATCTCAATTTTTTTACTACATGATAAGAAAATGTAAATCTATCGATTGATATTTCAACTTTAAAAATGCATCAATTACTTTTTATAATATTAATCAACAAACTCAAAATTTAAGTTTATCATAAAAATATATTTGGTGACTTTTCGTTCTACAACGACGATTTTTAATTTTATTTGTATCGAAATGTTTATAAACATTTATGATACAGAACATGACTCAAAGTATAAATAAAATCAAAATCATTAAAATATTTTTTTTTGTTTTTTTTTTTTTGTAGAAATTGAGGTTTGATTGAGGCAAAACTAATAAAGTTGCTTATATTTATAAATTTTGATTGTTTTCGATTTGATATTACAAACAAAATTTGATTGTGCACGGTGATATTTAAAGGTTAATTATATAGCCCTTTCGTTGGCACTAATATTGACATTATCGATCAAATATTGTCAGATTTTAATAATGTTTTTGCTTAATTCTACTTCTATCAATCGATTTAACAGTATAGGAATTTTTTTAGATTTTAACATTTTTAATATGCATAAATATCATGTGGAATGGGACTATATGAAAAATCAAAATCGTGCTATTTTTTATAGGTTTCCTTTGGATCATTTCCTGTTTGCCTTATTCAGTTTCTTTCAATTAATATTAGGATAAATAAGCAATAATGGGCTTATGTTACTATTCGAATTATACTAAATAAGTGTTTTAAAAATAACGTTTGTGTAGGAAAAAGCACCTCTTGTACAAATTACTTCTTATTTGGTTTTTTCATCTGCTGCTTGACGACCGTCGTACATTTCGGTGGTCGAATGTTCCTGTACGGAACTTATGAGCGGCACTGTCACTTGTAGATGATATTCATAATTGGGAACTAAAATAAAAAAGAAATATTTTTATTAATAATTGAAATATGGTAAATTATATAACACTACACGACACGATTTTTGTAACGGACATCTCATACATCAATTCTAAAGGGTTTTTCAACAGGAACGCTACAAAAGTAGAGCGACAGGGACAGCAAACGACGCCATATTTCTTACCGCTCATTTGAAATTTCTCTTTAGTAAGCTTTGCCATTTCATGATGGAAAGATATACGAATTCGAATTTCGGTAGTAAATTTTAATAATTTCGACTCGTTGTTGGCTCGTATATCTTTCCAACATGAAATGGCAAACCTTACTGAAGAGAAATGTCAAAAGAGCGGCAAGAAATATGGCGTCGTTTGCTGTCCCTGTCGCTCTACTTTTTTAGCGTCCCTGTTGAAAAACACTTGAAAAAAAACTTTTGTAGCGCTCTTATTGAAAACCCCTTTATATAATTCACTGGGGGATTGATTTTGACTGCATACTCAGTTTTTAACATTTTTGAGAAAATTGCAATCGCATTTTTAAGCTATTCTTACCCACTACTTAGAATAAAAAAATATAGTACTGTAAAAAAATAGTTTTGCAAAAAAAACTTAAACGCAATTTTTACTGTAATTGTCAAACCTAATTTTAATATACCAACGAATGCTAATATTCCAATATGTGTTTAAGATAATTGAATCTAAACTCGGAAAATTTTGATATTTTTAGAAATTTTTGTATATATTTTGTTGTCATTTTCGATTTAATGAGAAACAATGATAAACAAAAAGTTAGTAATTTTCAACGTTAGTTTGAACTATGCTTTGCGTAACCGTAAATAATTTTTTTATTTATCATTAGATCCAAAATGCTAAAAAATTCGTCCAAAAATTGTCTAAAAGTAATCAACATTTCTCAAGTTTAGATTCAAATATCTAAAAAACCTAACGGAATAATAGTATTTGTTGGTATATTGAAATTAGTCTGGACAATTGGACAACTAGTTGTGAAAGAGACTGTATTTTGATTTTAAAAAGTGGCTTAAAAAAAGGCCTAAATTGTATACAGCAATTTTCTCATAAACGTTACATAATATATAAAAATTAAGTATGCAGTCAAAATCAGCCACCGAGAATTATATAGAATTGATATATGGAATGTCCATGTCAAAAATATTATGTTCTCGGTTTTTTCACAAATTTTTTCTATGGTTATTCCATACAGCATTTCTATATAATGTGAGGGAGTTGATTTTTGAGTTACTATTTTTAACAAAATTCTAATTGGATTTGTATATCGTCGTTGTAGAACGAAAAGTCACCACATACATTTTCAAAATGCCAAATATTCATTTACAAAAATCTTTATATTTCTGTTAATTTTTAATCGATGATCTAAATTTTTTTACCACATGATAAGAAAATGTAAATTTATCAATTTGTATTTCAACTTTAAAAATGCATCAATTACTTTTTATAATATTTATCGACAAACTTGAAATTTATGTTTTTCATAAAAATGTATTTGGTGACTTTTCGTTCTATAACGACGATATCCTCATTATGGAAACAAAAATTGCGTCAAAAATTAATAATAAATGTGGTTTTCGAAAGAAATTGAAGTTAAATCAACATTTTTTTGCCCCCTTTCTACACTTATAATTGGTAATAACTTTCTTTTTTTAGTTTAAAGCTAAATATTTTGAATACTCTTTTAAAAATAAACGTTCAATTATTTTCTACCACTTGCCCTGACAGTTGAAAATAAAATTGGGTTTAACGTTACGTTACAGGTGACCAGTGAAGTGACCAGGAGAATTGTGACCCTTGAATTCTATAGATCTTATATAGAATATCCATAATAAACATTTTTCGCGTTTTGTTGCGTAGTCTTATTGTATAGTATTACTTTGTTCCAACAAACAGTCCAAATCATCGACACTCTCTATCGTGGGAAACTCGGCGTTTGTCGATTCCTTCAGCAGCACCAATATCTCTTTGGAAGCCTGCAGCAGCACTAGCGGTGTCTGCTCAGCGGCGAGTTCTTTGTGCAGCGCGCCCAGACCACGTGCCGCAGTAAAATCAAAATCTTTAGAAATACGTGTAAATTAGGCATCATTGATAAATGTTTCAACTTTACTGACCATGCAAATTGGAGCAGTCCAAAATAACCGGCGCCGCTCCATGATTCTCCACCGCCTTGGAGATGCCGTTGCGCACCCATTCGATGGCGGGAAAGTAGAGCGAGCAGTGACGCGGATGCACTAAAATATAATCAATACCACGCGTTGTTTTCAGTTTGGAAACACTTAGCACAGGACGTGCAGCACGATAGACTAGAAAAGCAACGTCCACGCCAACGCCCAGCGATAGGCCGAGTTCCACGCCCACTGCCAGACTCACGATGAAGGTGATGGCGCCCGGCAGAAGTTCGCGACGGCTGCAACGCCAGAGTGGCTTGATGACCTAATGATTCATAAAAATAATTAGTAAATAAATTAAATTCATTAAAAACTGAATAATTTAAAAGACAAACCTCAAATTCAATCATAAAAATAACCGCCGATATAATGACAGCACTCAGTGCCGTCTTCGGTATATACTGAAAGTAGGGTGCCAACAGTCCGAGCGCCAACAGCACCAACGCGCTCGTGTAGAAGCCGCCGATGGGCGTGCGTACGCCGCTGGCATGATTGACGGCGCTGCGCGAAAACGAACCCGTCATCGGCATCGATGAGAACAACGAGCCACAAATATTGCTCAGCGAAAGCGCTATCAGCTCACGCGTCGGACTTAGACCGGCACCACCAAATGCCTTTGATATGGCTACATTACCCAACACTGCAATAATGGGCAGCACCAACATGGACGGACCAAGTTCTGTAAACTAAAGCGGTATAAGAGATTAGTACAACGTGTAATAGAAGTGCTCAACAAGTACGCACCATATCTTTATAGTTCTGCTGAATTTCGGTGCCATTGGGTCCTGCAATAGTTGTTTCGAATTTGGGCAGCCCAAAGTCTGGAAATCCACTTTTTACCTTGCCCGTTAATATAAACGGACATGATTCTTTGTACTCGCACGTATAGTAGGCGACCATGCTGGCGAAGAGCACGATCAACGCATTTCTGCCGGTGGCTATAACCCAGATGGTGCCACTTAACACCTGCTGCGTACGTCCGCTGCGCATGCGATTGGTTAGCTTAAAATCCTTTAGTTTCTACCAAACAAATTTAAATTATTAAATTTAATTTTAATTAAAAATAAATATATTATTTACTCGTAAAAGCAGCAATATCACAATCGCTGATGTGCCCAGCGCAAAGTCGCCAATGCGTATTTTGTCCAAATTCGTGAAAACTGACTTCATGGTGCTGACAAAGTCGGAGCCGGAACCACCACGCAGACCTAAGAGACCCTACATTTAGAAAGTTGATTAATTAATAAGCAAACATTTCGTAAAACCCAAAAGAAGGATTTTTATCTAATAATTCTTGATATATTTGTTAATTTTATGCTATAAACAAAATATAATATTGAACTTTTTCATATATACGGCCAAAGAAGTCCGTGAACTTAGCGATCTTAGCGAATACACAAACCAATGATATTTAACAGTGCTCTGTTAAGATACTGTTAATCATATTAATGGAACTCTGAAATAGCGGCCGATATCATTACAATACCGACCGGCAATTTTGACCTAAAGAGCACCATTACTGTGGGTATCAGCAGCTAGTTTCTGTAAATCAAGTGATAAAATTGTCGATTTCTGTGACGTCAAAATCGTTCAAATGTCACGTAAATTATTCAATACGAAATGAAAATTGCGTCATTATGACGTCAAATCGACAATATGAGTCGACAACTTTGATCGACAAAATTACAGAAATCACCTACTGTATCTTAACTAGGGATGTCCATCTGAGAAAAATATCGATGTGTTGGTCGATATAATACATCGACTCGTTACATCGATGTTTTCCTATGTATCCCAATATGTCATTGCACTTAATATTAACTTGCGAATGCTTTGAAATCAATCATTACTTTCAAATCGTAGAGTTGAGGTTAACGTTTGAAACACCTTTAACCTAAATTTAAGAATCATAGCTTTTTCAATAAAAACTGGTAGCTTAACCTTAACTTGAAAATTCCCTTATTTTCAAATCAATCTTAAACTTATTCTTAAATTGTTTTCAACGTTTACTTCAAATCAAGATTCAGCCTTATTTTCAACTCGATATCAAATTAACCTAAATTTAGTTTTTTTCTTTTAAATATTGACTTAATCCTGCAAAATAAGTAAAGAAAGGGGATCCACATAGAGGACAACAAAAAGGGCATTTTTCAATTAATTATCCCGTTATATGTCATCCTTGCAATATTTTATATTTGAAATTGATTTGAAAAACACACTAGACCTTAATATTGGGTGGGACCAAACAAAAACATCGATGTCCATCTGAGAAAAATATCGATGTGTTGGTCGATATAATACATCGACTCGTTACATCGATGTTTTCTGATGTACCAAATAAAAACATCGATGTTTTCGATGCATCGCATGACAAATTATTAAATTATGATTTTATATGTCAAATAACCAAAATAAAAAATTTAATTATACAAAATAATTAGTGTAGGGAATCCAAAATGTCTAAGTCCATGTTATGTCATTTTGAGAAAAATACGAAAACCATGTATGCATCAAATAATCAAATTTAATTAAATTTAGCTAGTTTCGATTAGAAAATATGAATTGAAAAGTGATTCGATATATCGAAAAAATATATCGATGTATCGGATTGATTCTGAGACTTATATTGCATCGGAAAACATCGATGTATTTTGGACATCCCTAATCTTAACGGAGCACTGTTAAATATCAATGGTTTGTGTATCCGATAAGTTCGCGACGAATATAACTTCACGGACTTCGTCCAAAGCAAATAAATTTTTTTATTTCATTGAAGTTATTTGTGTATATTGCTCTATTTTTGAAAGATATCTATATTTATTAATTGTAATTACAAACCTTCAACTGTGACGTCCCAATAATAACTGCAGTGGCCGAGGTAAAGCCCACTGTCACCGGCAACGAAATCAAATCCACCAAGGTGCCCAGTCTCAACAAAGCCATGGCCAATTCGACAATGCCAGAGATAAGACAAAGTAGTATCGCATATGCCGGTCCCGACGCAAGGCCGAATCCAGTATGTCGACTGGTCATGAGTGCCAAAAGTGCGGTCGGACCGATGGTCACTTGACGACAACTGCCCATAAAGGCATAAATAATACCGCCAATAAATGCGGAATATAAACCATACTAAATAAAATACCAAATAATATTTTAATTCAATTAATTAGTTAGATAATCAAAAAAATCAAACCTGTGGTTCTAGACCAGCTAGAGTTGCATAAGCGAGACCCTGTGGCAGCACTGTAAGACCCACGGTAATGCCAGCAATCATATCGGCCACAGCATCCTGTACCGTGTAACCATTAAGCCATTTTATGCCCGGCAGTAGTGTGTAGGCCAATTTTTTAATCGTCATTCTCGATGTCGAGTCGTTGAAAATGCGGACAATTCACTGTAATATATATTTATAAATTGGTGATTATTTAACGCAGAACTAATTGTAAATGGAACTACATATCTATTTGAATTGCTTTCAACAAAAGCAATTGTGTTGTCAACAATGTAATATTATCTGTGAAGTATCTGATGTTCGTGCGTCGAGATATTGTTAGCTAATTTAAAAAATTCTATATGTAATTTTATTACAAAACGCATACCTATATTAATAAAATATGCTTTAATTGAAATAAAAATTAAATTAATATCATCGTCAAGAATTAATGTTGGGACGAAGTATAGGGAATATTACAAAAGCCTGTATCATTTTGAAATTAACTTTATCATAAAGATACATAAAACTCTATCAACAAATTTTTTATGTGTATTTAAATTATCACACATGGATAAAGATTTATGGAATATTGTAATTAGCAAATTAGCACATCGCAAAGTAAAAGTTTTATTAGCTAATATATGAATTGCTTATCAAATCATTACAATAAATGCTTATTTATTTTTTGAGTTTTCAAATTAATATCTACATTTTTGACAGTTTTCGCAACGAATAAAATGTCAAAAAATTCAATTCCATTTAAAATTTGACTTTTAATTGACTACTAATCGCCATTGTTTTTTTTAATACTCAGAAATAAAATAGTGTTTAGCTATAAAATTAGTAAATAGGATAAATTACACTGTGCTACAAATTCCAAAAAATGTCGTATACAAAATTTACCACTTATTTTTTTGGAAAGGCACAGAAAGACAATGAAAATCTTCATTTACAGAATTTCTGTATCACTTCGACTTTTTTTTAATTTGCACTTCTGTGTGCAAATTCGCGTTTTCTTACCTTGAGTTACTTATGTAATTTAAATTCAGCATCTACATACGTTACTTTAAAAGTGTATAACTTTTTGAAAAACCAACACATTTAGCTTAACAAACCTTTTTAATTTATTAAAATAGTTTTAAAAAAACCTGAGATAAAAGTTATTATACGACAAAACAATTCAAATTTGAATACATTTTTCAATTTTGAAAAATCGTTTGACGCTCGATATCGGTACGAGAAAGTGTCCGATATCGTGTGATTTCTCCTTTTTCTCGCATTGATTTCGTAACGATTTCGAAACGAATGGCATACTGGGTTAAAACCATTAAATACTACAAAATACTATTAAATACTATTATTTTATTTTTATGTTTATATGAACGTATTTATTTTTTCTATTCTTCCTTTTCTTTTGACCAATATTAATAAGATTTTTTTTAGTGTATAATACTCTCAGAAAAAAATACTACATAAATAATAGTTTTTTACTATTAAAAATAGTCAATAGAATAAATTATTATTTTAATCGGAAAATACCATTAAATACTACAAAATACCATGACATTTCCATTGAGTTTATATGAAAATATTTATGTTTTGTATACTATTAAATCAATAATTGTCTTATTGACAAATTTTAATGGGATTTGAGGGAATTTTTTCAGGGTGTACACAAAAAAGTAATTCATGATACCAATAGGTGCTATTTTCAAAACAAAATGCTGAAATTCCATTAGATCCCGAGTCCTACATTTTACCTACATTTTAAAAGTACGAAATCAACCTACACACATTTCAATTATATGTTAGCAAATGATTTTGAATGGATTTTCTTCTTTTGGTTACGTCAAAGTTTTGGTTACTTCTAAGTTCAGGATTCTGATTAATCAGAATAGTGATTAATTGATTAATCAGCATTTTGATTAATCGAATTTCTGATTAATTAATTTCTTCTTAGCGAAATATTTAAAAATACTATACTATAAGGTTCTTGAAACTTTGAAACACTTTCTTTTATTTTTTAACTATTTTAAAAATAAATTTCCACTTTATTGAAGTTGACAAAATGTTCAAATGTTGTTGAATAAAATTATTACCTTTTCAATTAATCAAAATTGTGATTAATCAATACATCAGGGTTCTGTTTAATCATGGATCTGATTAATGAGGGTTTCTGATTAATTGATTAAACAAATAATCAGGATTCTGATTAATCAATATTTTGATTAATTGATTAATGGCACAGCCCTACTTTTTAAATTAAAACTTATATTTAAAAAGAATCCATTTAAATATTAAATTTTGAACACTTTAAAAATATTATATTTACCACTAAACATATAATAACAATTACACGGATAGAAAAGATTTGTTTGAATATGTTTGAATTTAATTATAACGTAATTCAAAATCATCATATAAATATTAGGAGTAAAATTTAATAACTTTATAATTGAATTGTATAATTATTTTGTTCAGATCGAAATATTATTATACAATATTTAAACATAAATTACTTTAATCACGGATTTACATGAATTTACTATATTAATGTTTCTGTAGAAATATATATTTTTCATCAGATATTAATATATGTATGTTTGATATTTCCGCTTATAACACACCCAACGTCAATAAAAAGTTCTTTGAATTATATGTATTTGGTTATTCGTGATTGTTACTGGGTGACAACGAATTTAAAAATAATAGCATTTTTTTGATTATATGTATGTTTGGCCTTACGATAGCACAATTAAATAACAGCGCTGCCTACTTTTAGCACTCAGTAACACTCACATTTATACTTTTCATATAGTTCGAAAGTTCTATTTGGTGGAAGAATTTTTTTAAGTACCGCCAATTACTGTTAATACCAGATAGTGACTGTTTGTGAAATATACAATTTATCCGTAATTCACTGAACTCAAAATAGGAATAATAGATGGAAATAAAATTAATAAGTTAAATAAAAGATGTTTAATAAAAAAAAAATGAAAGTTTTAGTTTATATTTATATAATATAAATAAAACAAAAATGTCATTTAAAAAAAAAGGGAAAAAATGAATATTGTGTAAAGATATTAGCACTTAATTTACTTTTTTTATATAAAAATAAATGTAAACATAAATATGCTTAAATGCAAATAAAATGTTTTTTTATATTCAAACATATATATGTTTGTAAGAACGCCAAATTATTCATTCTGAACATAAATATATTTGAACGAAAATAAAAATATGTTTGGCTGTTATTATAATAATATTTGGCAATGAAATAATACTTTTGTTTGCATAAAGCTTCAAAGATATATGTAATTCCTGCAAAATTATGTTTGGGCGAGCCCTTTTTTGGTATTAATATTTTATATTCGATACTTGGTCAAATATAGATATCGAAAATGTTCCTTTCAAATGTATTCCATACTTTGTATTTATATTCATGTTTTTTTTTACCAATATTTCATTATTTTATATTTTTGATTTTTGTTATATCTTTTTTTGTTAATTGTATTTGATTTTTATTATATTTATTTGATTTTTTTTTTAATAAATTAATATTGTTATACCCTACACCTATGAGGTACAGGATATATTAACTTTGTGCATATATTGTAACGCCCCTTAGGAGGCGAGTCCGGTATGGAAAAGTATATAATTTCTTGATTACCATCACTACCCGAATCCGTTTAGCCATGTCCGTCTGTCTGTCCGTCTTGCTGTCTTGCTGTCCGAATACAGAATAACTTGAGAAATACTGATCAGAATGCGATGAAATTTCGTCTCAATATATCTTTTTATATAACTCTTTCGGAACTAATAACTCGAAAAGTATTCAAGGTATAGGTATAAAATTTAAAAGGTATTGTTAGAATTCACCTATAAATATGTGGTCCAAAAATGGGCGTGATCCGCCCACTTTTTTTTCATTATTTCCCGGGTTTTCATAGTGGAAATTTGATCCGTAAAGTATTAAAATCAAATCTACGAAAAATTAGCCTTTCAAAATTTTAAATATAGGCGTGGTCTTCCCAATTATATTTTTCAATTTTTTTTTATTTGTTTATACTTTTATATAAATTGTTTTAATTTATGGGGATATAAGACGTAAATTTCTGATATATGAATAATATCCTGAGGGTGGGGAGGTTCAGCATAATAAAAAAGGTGTAGGGTATTCCATAGTCGGGCCCGACCGACAATAAAAATCCGCCCCATGTGACCGAACTTACCCATGTGACCTAACTTTCCCAACTCGTTTTTTTATTGTTTTTTTTGTAATATTTTTTTTCTGTATTTCGATTTTGAGTACATTTTTACTTAAAATTTGATTTTTATATATAAATATTACAGTTTAAGTTAAATAGTAATCATTATCAAATGAAAAGTAATGAATATTTGACCAAAAGTATTAAGTATTCGACAAAAACCATCATATTTGGTACAGTGAAATAAACAGACATTCATGGATACATTTGTGTCACTAATGTATCCCATTTTTAAATTCTCATAATTTTGGTTCTTTTTTATTTCTAAAATTCCAAAAAAAAAAACAAGAATGATTTTATTTTTTCGGCATTAAGCACTGAAACATATAATTTTACTCGCAATTCGAAATTTTCATTTCAATTTTGCTGAAATATTCAAAATATAAAAATAAAGAGAAATTGAAAATCGTTCTATATCTCAAAATCGACAAATACATACAGGTCTTGATTAGAATCATAAAGTCCATAGGAATATCGTAAAATTATGCCGGAAATTTTTCATTCTAAAACTATTATTAGTTTATAATTTACCTTTAGATCTTTTGAGGGATTGTTGCTCAAAGCTATGACAATCGTATTCAGGTACTTTTGTTTCGTTCACCGAAACCACAGTGAATTTTGAACTACTATCCGAAACCAGTCGAAAGAACCAAAGAAGTAATACTAAGCTGCTTATGATACACAAATGAATGAGGTAGCCAAATTCAAGTCAGAAAACATAATCACAAGAAGTGTCACTTGCTAACTATTTTAAAGAATACTTTTGAATGCTTGCGCACTTCGATTTTAGGAAATTTACCAATATTTTATATTTTTTTTTATTTTTCAAATTGTTCACTTAAATAAACACGCTTTTACAAACACAGCTGTTTTGGTTTCTTAAAAACATATATTGTATTTTATGAAAGAACAAAAATTATACGTCGATATTTTGTCGAGTATACAAAATAATTCACACAAAAACTACGCGGATCGCCTCTCAACGAGCCTCTCAATTGAGCCGAACTTTTGAAACTAAACAGTGATGCTAGTCGCTGATACCGAAACAATTTTTTAGAACTTTTGTCGTTCGCTCACGCAAACACGATGCGCGACGCGCTTCGGTTAAACGATAAATAATAACAAAAGAAACCTCCTCCTCTCTCCGTGTTTTCTTTAAGTTATTCACACAAATATAATAGACGAATCCAAACGATTTTAAGAGCGCCAAATGGTTAGCATCATAAGCATAAAATTACTAACACACTTTTGAAGATATAGACTAATTTTAGGTTTCGAAAGTTAAATAATAGCTATATAATCTAAGTTATATCATTGATTTTTGTATAAAATAATTCAATTTGGACTCATTCCTTTCAGGAATATATAACATTTTCATCAACGATTTGAATGTCGCATTTTGCTTAAAACATTTTTACGTTGAGACACATTTTTGAATGAAATTGTGACACTCAGAATCAGGAAATTAGATTGTTAAAGGTTCTTATAAGAGCTACAGAGTTTTATGAAGTTCTTATTCTGCGTAATTGTATGTGTATTTTATAAATGTTTTTTTTTTTTCATTTAAACAAATAAACTTCAACTACACTTGAGTATTTTATGTTTAGAGCCCTATGCGAAATATGCGGTGTTTATTATCAATATATAAAGCTTACAGCAAAATGCCAATACTTACTGAGTCATTTATATTGTATTTAGGAGCATATATAATAGCACATTGGAATGGCCGGCACCGGTTACGCGGATATAGAATAACACTCTTCAAGAAGACTGTACCTATCCCTACTATGATGAATATTGTTGAACTAATATTTTTTTTTTGTTTTCAAAATAAATTAATTGATGGAAATTTGTTTAAGAATTTTCAAAAAAAAAATGTTCTTAGAAAATAATTCAAAAAAAAAATTATAATAAATGTTGTTGGAAAAAAATAATAATAAAAAAATTACTTTTTTCGAAAAAAAAATTTGTCAAAAAAAAATTATCAAAAAAAAAAAAAATTCTGAAAAAATATTTTTTTCTTTTCCCAAAAAAAAATGTTTTTCAAAAATAAAATATTTTTTATAAATATAAATTTTTATTTATAACAAGTTGTAATTATCTACATATATAAAACAAATTTCCGTTTGTTTGTGCGCTATTCAAACGTACAGCTGTGCTCGGATTTCCTTAAAATTTGGAATATGTATCCTACAGACCCAGGAGAAGGTCACTATATAGTTTTCATTGACCATGCTCACTTTTACACCCATTTTTAATTTTGGTGTATAATTCAGATTCAGAGCAAAACCACTGAATGTATTTTATTGAAAATTACTATGCTATAAAGTCCATGGAGTATTCTACACCATATATAAAGTAGATTGGGTAAAGGGGTGTGGCACCTCCCATAGAACCCAAAAATTCAGTACGCTATATCAGCCCTAATGATATCGATTTCAACTAAACTTTAAAATTAGTTGTTACTCATCTTACTTAATCTCACCACACAAAAACTCACCACACATAAACTCACCACATCCAAACTCACCACACCGAAACTCATCACACTAAAACTCACCACACTAAAACTTGTACTGGTAAAATACTACGGGGAAGAATTGTACCGGGATGAATTTTACGGGCACGAGTCGTGCACGGGTCCAGCTAGTCTATATATATAAAACTCATTTTCCGTTTGCTTGATTGTGCGCTATGCAAACGTACACTTGTGCTCGGATTTCCTTAAAATTTGGAATATGTATCCTACAGACCCAGGAGAAGGTATAGTTTTCATTGACCATGCTCACTTTTACTCCCATTTTTAATTTTGGTGTATAATTCAGGTTCAGAGCAAAACCACTGAATGTATTTTTCTGACAATTTGCATTACTATGCTATAAAGTCCATGGAATATCCTTAACCATATATAAACTAGCCCAAACTCACCACACCAAAATTCGACAAATTATAATTTACCACACCAAAACGAAATATGAATCCTCTGTACGGGTTTCGTTAAGATTTGGAATATATATTCTAAATACCTAGGAGAAAGTCACTATATAGTTTACGTGGACCACTTACATTTTAGCTATGAAATAAAAAATATCCTGTATAATTGGGAAAACTCTATAAAAAATTTAAAGGATTTTTAAGGATTTTTCACGATTTACTAAAAAAAGGTTGTGTAGGTTCCATATTTAATCAAAGCAACACAAAATATTTGAAATATTCAACAATACTGTTCAAATTAGCCTAACTAATATAAATACAAGTTTTAAATTTAAAAACTTTGAAGAAAATAATGGATTTTGTAACAAAATTGATATCGCTATTTTTGACACCTAAATTCAATACTCATTTAGAAAATATACCATATTTTTTGAAATAGGTTATGAATATGGAAAAATAAGACGGCATTGTAATGACATAATTCCAATACATGTAAATTATAAAAATAATAGATTGTTCTTATTACGCAATACTTCTAAAAAATAGAATTTATAATTTATGGGAGAGCGCTGCTATTATTTTTCACACATCTGTATATACAATCTAAAATAGTTTAAAAAGTAACCGAATATTTTTTATCGTGTACTACATAGACTGAAAAATACATTTAATTACCTTAAAAATATAATAAATTATTTTTTACATGTAAATACTACTAATTACTACAAAATAATATTAAATTGTACTATTAAATCAATAACAGTACTATTACCAATTTTTAAGCGTTTTTTCTGAGTGTCCGTTTAATATAATTTGATGATATTGAATATTCATTGAAACGAACCAATTAAAATGATAAGATAAAACTATATTGTACAACTGTAACTATAAAAAAAAAGTTTAAACACGTGAATATGTTATTTAAAGGCATGAGTGGAAAAAGAGTTTAAGTAACAAAAAGTAATTTCAAAAAATGGCTAACTTTTTTCTTTATATTTAAATAATTTCATATAATAATAATTTAAAAAAATTATAATAATTAAAAATTATGAATAAAATACATATATTAATGTCCATTGTTAGAAAACTACCTTCTACGATATGTAGAATTCGGTCATTGTTAGAACTGTAGTTTACTGATCAGCTCTAAAAATTAAAACAAAAAAAAATCAACGCCCTTTATAAAAAAAGCTCTATCAAATTTATCGCTCTTTCGCTCAATTTATTGAAAACTGAATTTCCCAAAAAAAAAGTATATAAAATAAGTGAATTAGCGAATTGAGCCATACAAAAATAATAAGCACTTTAGTGTTTTGAAATACAGTTCATCCCAAAAATTGTCTGCTAAAAAAAAAGTTTTTAATTTAATTTGAATGGAAAACACTGATATCTCCATTTTTAACATCGAGGGTATTTCTCATGACTTTGAAGACTACTTTTAAACACGCCAGCGGTAAACATCAACAAGGTATGATCGATGATATCCCGATGATTTCATACTCCGAGTCACCTCGATTCTTGATCCATTTACCGCATTACATTATCCTAAACTTGTCAAAGTCTGTATTAATTCATCAACCTCCATTATAATGTAATATAAAGTCAAAATGATGCTTAATATGTTGAAATTGGAAACGGTAAAGAATCACGAATAGAATTTAGTTACTTTTTCATATTACCGTCATATTACATTCAAAGTACTTTAAAATCTCTTTAAATATCATCTTAAACTTATTAACGATTCTATGAAATTTTGACCGCTGGCTGTTATTCTGAAAGCTCTCAAAAATAATACTCGAAATTGAGCAAATGCCTATTAAAAAGAACTGGTTTGGGTCTAAAGTTCGTCTAATATGTAAACAATATTAACAGAGAAATATTCTAGTATACCATTCCATATATAAACAAAAATATATTGCATAAAAAATATGCAAATGAAACCAAAAAAAAAATATATATAAAAAAAACACAAAACAATAAAACAAGATCCACTATCGATGGAGAACATTTAAGCTAGATATGTAAATTTTCTGATTATTATTTTGGATCTGAAAAGTCTGGTTTTTAAAGCAATAAAGTGCGGAGCTCACGTTTTGTAGACCAATAATATTTTCAAGGGTACTAACTGCATGAAAACGAGGAACTGGAATTTTTAAATTCGTAAATTTAAAAGTTGTTACAGTTATTTTTTGGTTGTTCTTGCAAACAACCGTAACATCCGCTGCGGAAGAAAATAAATAATCTGCATTTTATTGTATAATATGATTTATTTTTTATCTCTTAAAGATTAAGACAGATAAATGTTTATTCTAACAATGACGAAGTCTTATAAAACAATTGAAAAAATTGATTTGAAATACAGCAACTAAAATTTACGATTAATGATTTCAAATTATGTTTTATTTTTTTTATTTTAAATATATGAGTCATTCCATATCAAATCAACCAAAAGAAATGCAAATGTTGAAAGCTCTATCTCAGAATTTGATGAAATTTGAAAGCATGGTGAACTAACACCAAAAAGAGACATTGGCAAAATTTCAACATTTTGCAGTTTTTGAAAAAGAAAACATAAGGAAAAAATCGACCCAATAATCTAAAACCAACAGAGCCACGCATTTAAAAACTGTTTTTGCGATTATCACTTGAGGTCACATTTTAGTTTTTTTGTAATTTTTAGGCTTACTTTCTTCCCGGCGTAATAATTTTTATTTTATTTATTTTCTGCCCCACCCACTTTGTTAATATCCAAAAGCCAGTGGTGACCTCGTTCAGTTTTCGATTTTTTGGTCGGTGACAGGGCCGAGCGGGAAAATTTTCGATTTTCGTCACTCTCCGCCAGAAGGGCATCACATTTTTTTAACTCTAGACAATTTTTTTTAAATATTTTTTATTTTCGTTAATATTAAACATTGCATACTTCACAGCGTGAATACGCCTATTGGCAGTAACATTTTTTTTTCAATAAATTCATTTACTATAATTGAAGCAATTACACTTACATGGTATGCACTTCACTAATCAACAGCTGTTCAACACGCGATAAATTAGACAAATCTATTTCATTGATTTATAGCAAAATATAATAATTGTGTACCATTTGTGTACAATGTTATTTAAACTAATAATAAATTAATAAACCCAGTTGCAAAAATCACTTTTTTGTATTTTTAACTTTCCCAACTCAACGCGTAAACTCGGTCAACAAACAACTACGAACTGCGTCAGAATTGGCCAAAATCAGTTGCAGAAAGCAGCTGCTTTATACGTATGTTGTTGTGGACAAAAATATTTGTTTTTTTTTTTGCACAAAACATGAAAAGTACCTGGCGAAGCATTTTGATAGTGATGTATTTAAAATCGAGTGTTCAGTACTTGTTTTTATATATATAGGTATCAATTAAAATTATACGGTGCCACAAAATTAAATACATCTTATATATTTTTAATCAGGAATTGAAATCGATATTCATTCAAACTAATTTAATTTTCGAATGAAATGGTTAGACATAAATAAAACCAGTTGGGAAGGTTAGATCACATGGGAAATTTTAAAGTAGGGATATTTTATAGTAGGTGTTATTATGATAGTTAGGATTATCAGAATTATAGTCGGTCTAAGCCGACTATATATACCCTTCACATATGTGTGGTTACCATTCAAAGTGGTATATATGTCACCAGGGTATACGAATCCTGAAAATTACTACAAAATTTTAATCGCTGAAGAATTTTCATTCATTTGATACCCATATTTACAAATGGGTAGGTGTACCGAATTTCGATTTTTTTTCAACCACACGTCGTTTCACGGGAAAACATTATTTTCATGTATTTGAGCATGAAATCAATATATATTTGACCAAAAAAGTTTACCTAAGCACGTATACAGTAAAATTCACCAGTAGATGTATGTTTTATGTGAGGTATTTGCACATAAGTGGTCGGTTCACAGGTCACAATGGGTTGATCATGCTCATTTTCACTGACAGACAGCGTAGATATATAAGTAATCTAAATTAGGAGTTTCATTTATTTATCTCGTAATCAAGATTTCAACAGACAGAAAGATGGACATCGCTAAATCGACTCAGGAGGTCATGCTGATCAAGAAAATATATACTTTTCTATACCGGAGGTGCTTCCTTATGGGTGTTACAAACGGCGTACCAAACTGAATATACCCTTTCACTCTTAGTGTAGGGTATAAAAATACTGAATATTAAATAGGGATATACTTACATAATTTTCAAATTTTATTTTTTTTTGTTCTGCCTTAGAGTGGATTTCTTCCTATCTGTTAAAACCGTTACAGCCGCCAGGTAATAAACCGCCAGTTAATAAAAACATAATATTATAATCAGTTATATATATTATGTCGATTATACTAAAAACTTTTTAAAATGCATCAAAAAAAGTAATTTGAAAGTTTAATTTAGCAGTCACACAGTTTCTATTTTACTAAATTAATTTAACACAAACAAATTTCGATTATTGATTCTTTTGTGTTATATTTACCCACTATTAACTAATGATTTGAATGAAAGTATTTCTATGAATCATATAACGATTTTTTTCTTAATTATTAACTAATAAAATATTTTTTACATAAATAACCTATTATACTCGGCTCATTTTGAGTACCTATAACTATGAAAAACGTCACATCACTAATTTGCAGTTGAAAATTTTATGCAATGACAGCAAAAATGTAAACAAACAATTGAGGTATTCACTCATAAATTTAGATCACATTAGTTAAATGGTCCAACCACAAAGGGCTTAAATTATTTCTAATAAATGTATATTGTGGGCCCAAGTACTTTTAATAATATTTTTTAATAACATGTATTCTGAATATTGTTCATTTATAATTACATACATTTGCAAATATCAACTTAAACAACACGTCTTTTTTTGTAAATATCCGTAATTTTTCCGGTTTTGCGCAAATGGCAGTTTTTGCAATTTATTCATTGGATGTGTTTAATAGAAAAATCGTAAGATGTGTTCAGACATCTATACACCCAAAGCAAAACGTAGTTTTTCACAACTACGTTTTCAACTACACACATAGAAAATAATTGTTGATTTTTGAAAATAAATCTTATCGATTTATTAAAACCTCATAACGAAAATATTATTTTTAACTTTGATAATAAAATTAATAATTTTTATTTTAGTTTAGTTTGACGCAAGGTTTGACGTAAAAAATATATATTTTTTTTTTTGAAATTTGATGTTTATTTTTCTAATATATGCCGTTCGCCGTTACTTGGTCCGTCTGGAGCACAACGTAGAGGAAGCGCGCTATACTGAGGGCCTTAAGGAAGAAGCTCTACAGTTCTCGAATTATAAGACGCTGGACCGACGTTATCATTTCGCGGAATATTATAATTTCTGCACGTTTATTAGTTTTCAATTCAATTTGCTAAAAAAAAAAATTTCAAAATTGTTTGTTTTCTTTTTAATCATAATATATCAAATTTGAAAATTTGAAAATTTAAAAAATGCCATCAAAGCATAATTGAAATTTTCAAAAACAAAAATTTTATGTTCAATACTTGTTTGATAATTTCAATTTATTGTTGAATCCGACAATAAATTGAAAATAATATTTGTGGATCCATTTTAACATGTAATATTTTCAAATTATTGTCGGATTCGACAATTGTTTTCTATGTGTGTAGGAGATGGTAAAGTGTCGAGCTTATGTACGCAACTATTGTCTTGCAGTAATATTGCTACATTGCATGTACTGTATATTGTGCATACAATATTTCTGGAATATATAATTGTGTTTAACATATTGGCGCTCAACTATATTCATTTTTAAACTGGAGTTAATTTAAATGTAAAGCTTTTTGACATTTATCTACATAGGAAAACCGTCAAAAATGCCGTAATTAAATTTAAGCTCCAGGTTAATTCTGACTATAGTTACGGGCCATTGTTTTCAACAATATAACAAGTCAACAAGTTACAAGTCCACCGTACTCACCGTTATGCTATCAGTTTCATTTTTCACAAAGCATTTATTCAAAATGTTAATACAAATATTATATTTTAGATGAAACGGTAAGAAAAAAATAAATCAAGTAATGACTCAAAATTTGTTAGAGTATGACACAGTTATAAATTCCACATGAAAATGGCCCATAAATTCATTTGTATACAAGGGGTTGGCTGAGAATTGTGCTGCGGATGAAGAATTTATCATTTGTATTCTGAACATTTACTCTCCGATAGAATGTTACAGAAGTAAAAGCGTCGCAGGTGAAAAATTAAAAAAAAATGTTAACATTAATTAAAAATGTACACGCTTTAAAACTTTAATATTGATATATATGTAATACCTATTTTATAAAAATAAAACTCATCCCACAAATGTATAAATACCACGAAAACAAAATTAAAAAACGGAATTGAAAAAAATAACAAAAAATGTACACGCATTAAAAGTTTAATATTGATATGTAATGCTTATATTACAAAAATTAAATTCAGCCCAAAAATGTGTAAATACTACGAAAAAAAAATGATCCAGAGAGCGCTATGGTTGGCCGATCTTAACACGTTGACGGACAGTTGCGTCTATAGCCGTCAAGTTCAAGTTCACTATGTGACATGACGGCAATAGCCGTTCAATACGAAACGATCGTTTTTAGACACTGCGGCTGTGTAAAACTCCCAAAAATACTTTGTTGCTCACAAAAAATTGCTTATTTCAGTCATTAAACCTGTCATTTACGTTTTTAAATTTTTGCTGTTATAGCCGCCATCGTCCCATTACATAGTGTCTAGAGTCCGCTGGCGCCATGACGGTTGTAGCCGCAACCTAATTAAAGGTGCTGAATTAATCAAAATTAAGTGTATTTAAGCAGAAAGAGTAAAACTATACTTCTAATATTCTAAAAATTACAAAAACATATAGTGTCAATTTTCGAATTTCACTTGTTTCTACTGTCCGTCAACGTGTTAAAAATGAACTTTCATCTGAGAACCCATATGCCCCTGAAAGTGGGTGTCTAATTTTTTTTTTTTTTTTTTGTTTTTTTAATGTCACCGAGCGTTTTTTTTTATTTATTTATTTTTTTGCAAAAATACAGGGGTTACTTTTTTTTCATTTCGGCCGGTAAAGTGCAAATCAGCCCATATTTTATATTAAAAAGCTGACGTTGAAAGACAACATAATTAGATTCCATAGATATTTGTAAATGGCCATTTCAAATATATGAAAAATGCAACATTGAACACAACTAAACAAATCTTCGATGTATCGCACTGAACACAACCACCAGAAATTTAAATTTTATTTCCCAGTGATTTTTAAAGGTCTTTATTTAATTTAGAGTCAATTTTAATTTCATTGACGTTAAATTGCGATTTTGCCACTTCCCTTCAAAATAATTTGAATGCGAAAAAACTATATAAGTCTTCACCGGTAAAAATCTTGTTATTCAGCAGCTCATAAGCCGATTATAACAGCGGCGGCTTTCCTATTGAAAAAAATCGGCTTACCGCATAGCGCCGCCGATGATTCGAATCGACTTGGTACTCTGAACGCGAGCGAAGGAAAAATAATTTTCAGCAAAACTATAGCAAACAAATAGAATTAATGAAATTAATAAAACACCAAGTTGTACGTATTAAAAACACCACTGAGTGCACCAATCTATTGCAAGTAGGTGGAAAAATAAACGTTTTCCACAAGAACACGGAAAAAAAGCAACTTCTGTGGACTCAACGCGACGAGACGACGACAAACTGAGGAAGAAAAAATTACGGGAAATTGGCTGCTTAAAATATGAAATGGGTAAGAAAAATAAACAATTTAGCAAAAATCTATAAATTAAACAAAGACATTTTTTACTTATTTGATGCTGGACTGAAAGGCATCAAATGCGCAAAAACAAAAGAATTGGAAAAGGCAAAAAAGCAGAAAATATAAAAAAATACAAATATTGGACAATTTTTTTTTTAATCAAAATTCAATAAACAACTTGAACTGCTTTGCAACAAAAATTCGCTGAAATTGTTCATCTTTTGCAGGCATCTACACTACCAGACAAGGCGCAATTTTAGTTCTTAAGTAAAAACAGAACCCTAACTCTTTGTGGGTCAATAAAACAAATAAGTTGGCAATTAACAAATACGTTGCATAGTGTGCTCTGCACGAAACAAACACGAAAATTCTTATTCAAAAACAGTCGGCTGACAGCAACGTGGCTGAAGCCAGCGAAGCAGTGATCCTTGCAACAGCTGATGTAAGTCCAAACCCACTGCCAATAGCAAACACGTTTTATCGTTTTCCAACTACTGAACCAAAACACCAACACCAAACAACCAACAGCCAGCCTTCAAAGTTCCTGCCTCCCATTTATGCGTTTTGTTTTTCTTTCTGTTATGCGTTTCTTTGTTTCATTTTTGGTTTCTGTAGTTTTTGTTGCCTTGTTGGGTTTTATTTTATTTCGTTTTGCTTTTTTCGTATTTAAATGATTCAAGCCTAATAGCTGCCTCCACTTGCAGGCAATGCCTTCTGCCATAAGCGGTGCTGGTCACGGCCCGACCGGCGCACACCAACTTAATATACCCAGCAACGAGGAGTGCGGCATACGCGACGTCTGGAAGCATAATCTGGACGAGGAGTTTCGCACCATACGCAAGGTGGTGCAGAAGTACCACTATGTAGCCATGGACACTGAGTTTCCAGGCGTGGTGGCGCGTCCCGTGGGCGAGTTTCGCTCCACCGCCGACTATCACTACCAGCTGCTGCGCTGCAATGTCGATCTGCTGCGCATCATACAACTGGGACTGACCTTCATGGACGACGAGGGCAAAACGCCGCCCGGCTACTCCACCTGGCAGTTCAATTTCAAGTTTAATCTTAGGTAAGTCTTGCATAACAAGAATTTGGCTGAACGCAACTAAACTCGTGTTTCTCTATCACTCTGTCTGTCTATACAGCGAGGACATGTACGCTCAGGACTCGATTGATTTGCTGCAAAACTCTGGCATACAATTCAAGAAACACGAGGAGGACGGCATTGATCCGTTGGACTTTGCCGAGCTGCTCATGTCCTCGGGCATTGTGCTGGTCGACAACATTAAGTGGCTCTGTTTTCATTCGGGCTATGATTTTGGCTATTTGCTGAAGCTGTTGACCGATCAGAATCTGCCCGCGGACGAGAGCGAATTCTTCGATTTGTTGCGCATTTACTTTCCCAACATTTACGACATCAAGTACTTGATGAAGTCGTGCAAAAATTTGAAGGGCGGCCTGCAGGAGGTCGCCGATCAGCTGGAATTAAGACGCGTCGGGCCGCAACATCAGGCGGGCTCCGATGCGCTGCTCACCGGAATGGCGTTCTTCAAAATGCGTGAGGTACACAATGACAATAAGAATTTTAACATTGAACCGACATCAACATTTCTTGACTATGCCGTTGAGTTTAACAACAACAGCGCAGCCTGAGAAACTCATTGTTTTTCTTCCACATTCAATTCATCACATCATCACAACTAAAGCATTATTTCAACTTCATGTTTCATGCATTCTTTATTGATTGATTGATTTCAATGCAAAATTTGATATTTTGCGGTATTTTTTTGTTAATGCAAGCGACGGCAATTTGAAAAAATTTCAAGCTGTTTTTTTAATTGAAAAATTGTTGATTTTAATAGTTTTGAAAGTTTTTTCTAAATTTCTATTTCATTTAAATTTTTCTTTTATTTTAATTAAACTTAAATTTTTTTTAATCCAATTTTAATTTTTTCTATATTTTAAATTTTCTTTAAAACACAACTTTTCAAAATTTTAATTAAATTAAAAATTTTCAATTAATTTTTTAAAGTAATTTAACTTTTTAAGTTTTTTTTTTCATTAATTTTTTTATTATTTTTGTTTTTTTTTTATTATTTTTAAGTCGCGCTTTCACGCCTCTTGTTTTACCACAACTCGCTGATGTTCTTAAGCTCAGTCACATATATAATTGAAGTATATATATAATGAATTTTTAAACTAATGAAATTGTTGAACTGAATTCTTACGTTTTTGTTTTCCTTCATTACCTTACATTTTAAATTTGTAAAATTTTGTCTAAAATACATAATTTATAATTGTTGATTTTGAATTTTTATTAAAAGAACTGAACTATTTTGTTAAAAAAAAGAAAAGAAAAAAACTGAAAAAAAAGAAAAAAAAACAAACAAACCACACAAATGTCTTTTTGGGTTTTTCATTTAAAATCATCACGTATGTATGCATTATATATATTTGTAACGTTGGTGGCGCGCAAAACCAAGACAGCTTAATACTCCGATTTGTAAAAAAGGTTACTGGGCACCGTTTCGACCCGGTCACTTTGTTTTACCACACTCACGTTACACTCACTAATCGGAGGATTATGGTGTCTTAATTTTTACAATATCAACTACTAATTCATTGCTTTATGTTAGAATAGATAGTCTTTCAATCACACACACAAATTGTTCATTCATATTCACATTTTTTGCTCTCGCAGATGTTTTTCGAGGATAACATTGACAACGCCAAGTACTGTGGTCATCTGTATGGATTAGGCACCTCGTTCATTGTAAACGGCGCTAATTTCCATGAGAGCAACGGCGAGAATAATTCCGCAACGACGTGATTTATTTTTATTGAGCGCACGGCGAACACTGCGAACATTTAATGAATATACAAACAAAAAAATATTTTCAAAACCACCATATACAACCCAAAAACAACACACAGACAAAATCACAAACACACACACAAAACAAATATAAAAAAAAAACAAGAAACAAAAAAAAAATACAAAAAATCATTTTGAAACATGACCCACAGGACGTTGGGTGCTGGACACAGCTGTGTTTCCAACCTAAACTTTACCATATATAAATATATATTTAATAAATGTAAATCCAACTTATTTATTGTGTAAACGCAAACCTAACTCAAGCTTAACTCAAAATTTCCAAACAAGTAGCAACACGAAAATGTCAATATTTTATTATAATCACTTATTATACACCGCATAAAAAATCTACTCAACCTGTATGTCTGTCTACAAAATATCAAAAACAAAAAAAAAAATGCAAAAAAAACTTTAACAAAAAAATCGCAAAATATTATTAAAAATAAATTAAGCAATTAATATATATAAACAAAAAAAATAATAATCGCAATTTGTCTATAAGTAAGAAAAGAATAAACAACAAAACATTTTAATTTTTAAATGAATTTTTATTTTTTTTTCACTTATATAACTACTTAACAAACAAATAATTTAGACATACTAGACTAAAATTAGTAAAACTTGCTCCTACTGCTAGTGCTTAAAGTTATTGTACATGGAGGCTATCGCCGGATCCTCAGTCTCGTATATAATCAGCACTTCGCGAAATTTGTCCAGCAGCTGCAGCAGCTGAGAGCGTCGCAAGTTCTCAAAGTACATAATCTCTTCGAGATGATGTTCGCTCTTGAAGTAGCCGGCCTGATACAATTTCACCATCAGCGACAGATCATCGACATTCATGGAGGCGGGTATGCGTCGAATGGCAGCGCGATCGGCTTCGTCGAAGATGTTCAGCAGCTCCTTCACCTTTTCCTCGTCCTCGATGGAGGCGATGCTGTCGCAGTTCTCCGAGCTAATGGATGCGGTCATGCTGTGAACATTGAGTTTAGAATATATAACATAAAATCACAAAAATAAATTATTTAAGTAACTATAAGCCAGTATAAAACAGCACATCAATCAATGATATTAAAAAAAAAGAAATTCCAAAGGTCTCTGTGAATCCTGTGATTAAAAATGTTGTATAAACTTATAATCCTATAATTCTGGGTTATGCGGTATTGGTTCCGAAATGTTTCAAAGCATTAGCCGCTGGATTTATGAAAATATCCATGGAAACTATAGATAAACTATGTAAATATAAAGAAAAGTCTAGCATGCACATTCTTTAATTGACGTTATTAACAACAGAAATCGATTTGAATTCGTCATTTTTACTTGAACCATTTGATTTCGTTTAAAATAGTATATTCATGCTGATTATGGAATCCGGCGAATTTGTTGCGGCGGGAATATATCAACATTTTCTCATATTTTGATTATTCAAAACGCCGGTAGCAAAGTGAACGGATTCGGAGTAAAATATTTTATTATTGAAAACGCAAAAAATCCGATGTTCATATAAATTTTATCACTTTGAATCCGCATTGAAATTAAGGGGAATTCGAAATGAAATTAATTATATTTGTATTTATTGTGGATTTATAATGGTGTAGCGTTTAATAGTATCAATTAATAATCATTCTTCATTAGACTAATTTGTGTGCATGCTCCGACAACAAAACCAAAGAGGTCTTCTACGAAGCCTATGAGTGCCACAATTGACACCCACAATTTCGATGCCATAAAGGACTTCGTCTGCCGAGGAACTAGCATCAACAGGAGTAAAATATTATTCCTGAACAGCAGGTGCTAAAATTGGGCTCAGTAGGCAATTGAGGAAGGGAGGCTGCTCTCGTGTCAGTTATCCTCTATGGACTTGAGACATTAACGCTTGCTAACACCGATGGGAAATATTCTATAGAAAATCTATGACCCGAAATCCATTGAAAACGAGTACAAAATCGGATGAAACGACAAACTGTATGAGCTCAACGCCGACATGTCATGTGCATTAATATATAGCGCCCCAGCTGACTTGTACATGTCGAGCATATAGATAAAAACACTCCAGCAAAAAAAGTGTTCAATTCTGCACCCGCCGGTGTTCAACGTATGAGAGCGCGTCCGAAACTCCGATGGAACGATTGGTGGGGCTTGAAGTGCTTATCTGTTGCCAGTGAGCGCACTAGGGTGGCGTAATAACTGCGGCGGAATCCTTCATGGGTTGTAATGGCCAAAAAATGAAGTATTTATTAAAAATGTATGAATATGTTTTGAATTTATTTATCATTTGACACTTCACAAAAGTCAACTGAGATTCGGAGTAGTTTTTGCGGATCTCAACTCGCACGGATTCAATAATATATTTTCTCCGAAAAAGTGAGTCGAGTGCGGATAGTATAGACTCCCGCCGCAACAAATCTGTCGGATGCCATAATCAGCATGATTATCGGTTGTGTTCCAACTTTCGATCGAATTCAAATCGAATTTCATATAAAATATCGTCGTTGTAGAACGAAAAGTCACCAAATACATTTTTATGAAAAACTTAAATTTCAAGTTTGTTGATTAATATTATAAAAAGTAATTTATGCATTTTTAATGTTAAAATATCAATTGATAGATTCACATTTTCTTATCAATTGGTACAAATATTGAGTTCATCGATCAAAAATTGAAGGGTATATTAAGATTCTTGTAAATGAATATTTATATAAACAAATTTGATGTCTCAGTACAAAAATTTGTTTTTTCAATGAATTTAATCCGTTTGCTTTGACTTCAACGATTTGAATTGGTTTGAAAAACACACCTAGTAGTAAATTTGTCCAGGCCTCGCAGTAGAAGCCCTGCTATAACAACTTCTTAGCATGTTCAATACACATTCTGCCATCACTGAAACTAGGGAAGGGGTTCTACCTGCTTGAGAATTAGTTCTAGCATTGCTTTTTACGCCTGAAATTTACTACTGGGCATTTTTTGTATTGTGACATCAAATTCAGAACCGTTTGTTTACAAATTTTATTTGAAATTCGTTCGGAATTCAATCGAAACTAAAAACTAATTCAATCGCATTAAAATTTCAATTCTAATTCGACCGAAAGCTGAAACATATCGCACTGTGTAATTACACGAAATTTTAATAGTTTTAAGTATATTTGATGCTATTATAATCAATGAAACAAATTTGTATTAAATAATTATAATAATAGTTTGGTCCAAATACGGTACACGGTTTAATAAAATTACATTTAAAGATTTTTGAAATACAGCCATTTTTACACTCGAAATACTGATTTGTTGTGGCAACTAAACAAAATTGCCCTACCGAATAATTCGAATAATGTATTAACTGATGAAGTATTTGAAACAACCTCTTTAAACGGTTGTGACAATCTTAAACTGAGTGAACATGAGGTTGTGGCAACCACCAATTTGATGAGCATGAGGTTGTGGCAACAACCAATTCGATGAACATGAGGTTGTGGCAACCTTCAATTGAAAGTAAGAAAGCTATTTTTATTTACGAAATCCCAAAAAACTTAAACCTTCATTATATCGGCATAAAGCAATGAATAAAAATTTTTTGGTTTCTATATTTTACAATTTAATTGATTATTGTTAAGATTACTTGAATTAATACATTCAACCACTTTTGAGTTCATAAGTTGCTTCGTAGATTTGCTCCATGTGGCTTAAGTAAGAAAAACATCAAAATACCGATGATGCGCGCACGTTTTGAATCATCACTAATGCTGTGGCTTGCAAGATATCGTTACAATTTTAATACAAACGGCAGCTAATACCTGAATAACAACAAAAATATATGTCGCATAAGTGTGAACATTTTGACAGATGTCAGAGTGTGAGGTGCAATTTGAATTAATTAAAATTAATGTAAAAAACAAAAATTTTAAGATACCTATTAAGAAATTTAGAAGTGCTCTGAAATTGGAGTCATAAAGAAGACCAATTTTTTAGTGTTTTATGAGCCCTCAGAAAAAATACTCATAAAAGTATCTCATTTAATACTGTTTTCGGAGCTCTCAAAAATATTACTCATAAAAGATTCATATTTAGGAGCCCTCATAAATTCTTCTTCTTCAGTTCCTTGGATCCGTAGCGGGACATAGGGCTCATAAATTAGACTCCTAAAATCATCAAAAATAAAATTGTTTCTGAGCGCTCAGAAAATAGACTTATACAATTTCTATATTTTAGAATGTTTAAGGAACGCTTCAAAATTTGACTCATAATGAGAGTGATGGCTACGTGGTTCTGTAGTCGGGCACCTAGCGTGCTTGACTACCAACTCCCGGCGTTTCTGACGCCATGAGTAAAAACTCCAACCGCACAGAGTTCGTATATACGAAACATTTGATGTTATCCATGACGTCATCACACAAAGATCACTGATGAGGATACTTGGCTGTATCCGAAATGGTCCGTATGATATTTGTCTGTGTTAAGTTCTCAATTTGTTATTGTTTCAAATAAATCGTATCTTATTTATGAGGGCTTTAGGAACCTAGTGTTTAAACAAAATTGATATACTAATTGGAAATCAACTGAAAATGAATTTTATTAGTGTAAATTCAACAGACAAACCTACATATTTCATCGATTTACTTGAAATGGATGCATTTTCTCACGGATGTCTGAATTAAGAAACCCATGAACATGTACTACATGTTGGATTCATTTAAGACAAATTTCATATTTCTGAAGAGGGGAAATGTCCAAAATTCAAGTAATTGTGGTGTCTAGAAATTTTCAAAAATGTGAATGTTTTCGGGATCTCAAAAGCGTGTCCACTACCCAAGTTTCTGTAGCCTTTTGGGGCTCTTTTTAGTACTCAAATATGAGTGTTTTAGGGTTAATAAAAGTCTTATGTATATGAGTGTTTTTGGGCTCATAAAATTGTGCCCTCTACCCAAGGTTCGGTAGTCTTTTTGGGCTCTTTTAGGTGCGGAGAAATGAGTGTTTCAGGAGCAATAAGCCTCATAAATATGAGGGTTTTTGGGCTCATAAAATGGGGCTCTCTACCCAGGGATCGGGAGCCTTTTTGAGCACTTTTAAGTGCTCATTTATGAGTGTTTTAGGAGTACTAAATGTTTCATAAATATGAGTGTTTTTGTACCCGTGGTACCAGATCTCCGGTTGACACCCATCTAACTCTGCTACGCCGCCTTCTGAAAACTTCGCATGCAAAACGACCAAAACAAGCAACACGCTCTACGGTGGAAAGTATGTTACCTATCTCAATCGTTCCACTTGCAAACAACTCACGCAATTCGCCACGAATATCCTCATACAGCGGGCAGTCACAGATAATGTGAACGCTGTCCTCTACAGCACCGCACGCACAACACTCAGTTGCACTCAAAGTGCGCCGGAACAAATACTCATTCAATGAGCCATGCCCAGTAAGGAGGAACCCCAAACTCAAACCGAAATCAAATTTCCTACAAACCTGACATCGCCAATGAACGAATAAGTTGTCCGGCCACTTAAACTCTAGTCCCATCTAGATTGCCACCTAGACAGGACCTCCTCCCGCAGTATGAGCTTCGACTCTTTAGCAGACTGACAGTCGCAGTCCCGCAGCGCAATACCCCTCCTGATTCTAAAAGCAATACTTCCAGATACTACCTCCAGGTCAAGAGGGGGGTATCCTTGAGCACCAGCAAAGCCTCAGTAGAGACTGTGTGGCAGACAGGCATACACGCTAACAGGACAACACTCTGACAAGACAGTATCTTCCTATAGAGGTGGAGTAGACAGTGCGTAAGCCAGTAGGAGTGAAGTATATCCGGAAGTTTATGCAGAACTCCAGAATTGATGGAATGTTGTTGATGGAATGCCACAAAACTCTATCAAAAACCTTGGAAATATCTAACAACCTTACTCTACTCAAAAAGGTGAATACAATTATTCCAGAGGACCGCCATCAATTCACCGGTGGATCTGGTCCTACGGAAAACATATTGCAGGTCACTTAAGTAATTCTTTGTGCTGCAGATAGTTCACAAGGTAGAAGTTTTTTAAGCTTGTCTTGGAGAGAATCCCACGATTGATGCAAGCACAATTTTTATCGAAAAACAATAAACTGTAGAGTTTAATAAAAGTCAGCACGCATGCGTAGTATTTGGAATGAGGACTTGTGCCAAACAACAAACAGTCTTTTGTAATACTAAATTACCTAAAGTTCGACTTGTGACTAGACGATGGCTGCGCCGCGATATTGTCCGATGCCATGGATCCACCCACCGAATAATGATCCTCCGTGATTGAACGTCGACTTGTGTGCGGCACTGGCAGCGGCTGGCTGGACATACTCAGCAAAGACCCAGCATTACTGCAACAATACCACATAATAAGAAAAATTAAAAAGAACAAAATATTATTAAAGCCACATACACATCATCATCGCTGACCGCTACACTGCGACCGAGACTGCGTATGCTCGCCAGCAGATCGTCGTTGCCCAGCGAACCCACATCGTTGAGATCCATCAGCGAGCTGCTCGCGTCATCGTACTCATCATCCAGATCGCTGGGCATAAACTGCACATAAGTGTGGAGCTGCATGAGCAAATGATGCTGCAACATCCACAGCACCATCTGCGCAAGTATTCCCTGGCGCGCCGGCTGCTGCAGCGGCGTCGTCAAATGTCCAATGGAGGTGGGCAGTGAAAAGTCCGAAATCACCTCGAACAGCGACATGCCCGCAAAACGCGTCGAGAACTTTTCCACCAGATGCGATTTTGTGTGCAGCGGCGCATCGGGCGCAATCACATAGACATTTGTCTCGCACAGCGGATAAATTATAGTGGCCTTGGCCCAGTAGACCAGATGACAGACCACCTTGTTCACGTGTTCAATGCTCAAATCGGCATCGGAGGCCATACTCTGCAGGCTCATCAGCGGATTGTAGACCTCGACCAGTTGCAGCAACATGCGCGCTCCCGAGGGAGGCACACAGTCCAGCAACTCGGCAAAGTCCACCAGTAGCAACATACCGTGATAGGGCTTCAACGACTTGAGACAACGATCGATTGCCTCCGGTTCTACCATGCTGCCTTTCTTGTGGAACTGATGCGCCTTCTGTGGCAGACAGAAGCTCAGCGTTATGTTTTGATTGATGGTCGAGTTGAGCAGTCCTGTTGTGCAGAGATCATGATAGATGGCCTTTAGCGCCTGCGCCAGGCTGCACTTTTCCGATATCAGATCGAAGGCGCGCAACTGCTGATCCTGCTGTTGCTTGCTAGGTTCCAGCAATGACGACACCTCGTCGTGTGTCTTGATCATGAGCGCGATCTCGTCCGTCAGATAGCCGATGCGCTGCTCTTCTACCTTGAGCGTTAGACCGAGTCGCCGGCTGAGATCATAGTAACACTTGACAATCGAGTAGCTGGCCTGCGCATGCAACGCAAATATGACATTAATTAGTATTTGCGGTGATCCTTGTTTCGGCTGTGTAGCTGACGCTACATTTGAGTTTGCTACAGCATTCAAAGTGTTGCTGGTTGCAGGCTGCGTCGTCGTACGTTGCTCTTTGCGCTGCAATAAGGTTGGATGACTGACGAAACGCACATCGTTTACCTTCAACTCGAACTTTTGATTACATAGTTGGGCCTTGACGGCGAACAACGTCGAAAGCACCTCGTCCGTGAAACCGTGCAGCTGTCCCTTGGAGCTGATGTTGGAGGTGTTGTGCGGCGCCGTCTGCAGTATGTCGTCCGGTGCAATTATGGCAAAAGGATTGCGTCGCTTCTGTTCGGTGGCAGCGCCCACCACACCGTTGCCTCCTGTGCTGTTGCTGCTGATGAGGACATCGTTGTTGGTGATACTCGAACAGCGTTCCTGCTGGTACGGATATCGGTATAGCAGTCGGTCGCCTTTGCTGTCCATATAGACCAGTATCACCGCAATCGGATTAACTTCCATTTGGAAGCGATTGAATTTGGTTTTCAGATGAAAACAATTAAATATTAAGAATTCTTTATCAGAAACAAATGTCACTTTATTCAATTGAAAAAGTCCACTTCGAATATTTTCGAAATCGGAAAGATGCCACAGTAATACAATTCTTACGAACAAAATCCCACGACTTAAAAATACGTAACTAATTATTTCAAGGGAAATCTCAAGATATCCAGCGTATTCACAGTTCGACGTATTTTAGTCTGGTATTCGTACAATGTAGTATATATACGACACAATAACACAGAAACGTATTTGTTGTTGCATCCCTTATAAAAGTGAAATACCACAAGTGTTGTATTTAAAAGTAGCCCTAAGGCATGTTTTTGGTGTCGTATTTTGTAAGATGAAGACAATTGTCTTCTTCTTAAGTAGTGCACATAAAATATTTATTTGTTTTTCTTTTCAAATCGAGGACTATTTATGTTAATTTCAAAAATCCTAATTTTATAAGACTCAGCTACATATATTTTATTAATAAAATATTTTAACAAGCAGAAAAGTGGTGCTCACAGTTCAAATGCCGTACTGTCGTATTCGTTCAATGTTGTACCAATCCATGAAACTGTGAATACGCTAATAGTATGGAATCAGCACTTATATAAAATCAATTTATAAATAAAAATGGAAATACATTTATGAAGAAATTTACAATTTTACTTTATAAATAATAAAATCTTCCTTAATTAATCAAGTGAAATACAATTTGGAAGATACATTTCTTTATACAATGAAAAATATCATAGGAAATACATTTCCTTCTGCTATTAAATAAAAATATATCCTAAAAGTTGGCAAATAAATACAAAGAAATAAACATTAAAAAAATTGCTTACTTAATTAATTAAATACAAAAACAACAGACTTTAACAAAATATTATATTTGTTTTTTTTTTTTATACTAAAATACACAGTAGTTAGATAGATAAATATATATATACTAAAAAAATCATGTAAAAAATTGTCTTTAATATAACAAGATTTCTTATTAATTTATGTCTAAAAAGATGGAATTGTTCTTTTGTTGAACAACAAGAATCTTTTTGATATCAAAATATATCGGTAATAATCAGAACAGAATTTTTAATAATACTGCATTTGCTATTACTTTTGACAATATCAGGTGACATATAAATATATATATAACTACCCAGCCGACCAAAATATCATAAACGTAAATTAGTCTATGTACATAGACCACCGGCGCAGGTGCTGTTGCAGCTCACAGAATCGAGAATCTAATATAGGACATACTTTAATTCCTTTTAATATATAGTATTATAACGTATATGCGTTTTCTTTTATTTTATATTTAAACCTTTAATTAGGGAAATATGCGCTTAAATTCAAGTGTAATTTGAATGTCGATTTCAAGTTCAAAATTAAGTTAAACTTTAAGTGAAGAACCATATTATATTAAGAGCTTACAATTAAGTTAAACCTCGAACGTATTTTGAATGTCGGATTTCAAGTATAGGTAAAGGCTAGAATCAATTGGATAAAAAGCTACCAGTTTTGCTGAAGAATGCTATTTTCTCCAGTGAAATCTTCGACAACCATGTTCAATATACATTCGATAATCACTTAATATCCAGGTTTTTGGTTTATTGTTAACAATCCAGTCGGCACCAACACACATTTTTATGATTATCGTAATTTACGAACGTTTGACGATTCAAAATAAACGATGATAAATATCAATGAAAAAACAATCACATTTTGTGCGTAAATAATGGTATCAATTTTTATTTTGTTTTTCTAATCAAAAGTTCATTTCAAAAATGAAAGAAATCTTCTATTTTTTTAATAAGACGTAATGAATTGTTTTGTTAAAAATTTTATATAATTTTCTCTAATTAAGAAGTAAGTAAAAGTGTTTGAGAGGTTTTTTTAATAAAAATGTACTTGATTTTTTGTTATATCGTTAAAAAGTAAAAATGTTTGAGAGTTTTTTTTTATAAAAATTACTTGTTTTATATCGTTAAAATGTAGGAAAAATCTCGGAAAAGAATTAAACATTATTATCATTTACGATAAGAATGAAATCTTAAAAATAACCCAAGAAGCAAAACAGTCCGTTAACGGAGCCGTATACGGAACAGCAATACGGAATACGATTCCGTAAACGTTCCGTTTTCTGGATACGAAAAGGGTCCAGTGAACAGATGAAGAGGAACATCGAAACGGATTTCGAATCCGTTAAGAGTTCGTTAAGACGGTACGTTAACGGACCATCATACTGGATGAACTACGGAGTGAGTCCGTCGAGAGTACGTTTCGACGGTACGTTAACGGACCGTCATACTGGATGAAATACGGAGTGAATCCGTTGATATTCCGTTTTGAGAGTCCGTTAACGTACCGTAAGCTTGTATGAAAAACGGAATGAATATATTGAAAGCACCGTTTTTATACCATTCAATAGCATACAAAATAACCTTTCGCATATTTTTATTTAACAAGAAACAAACTTATTATGAATAAAATTTTACATGAAATATACAAATTTTACTAAACAAAACAACATAATTGGTGTTTATAATGTTGTAGTTTACTGAAATTCCACATGCTATTTCCAGCAACGATTTCTTGTGAATAGAAACCAGAACAATAATTAATGAAAAAAAAGATAATCACTTTAACTGGATTGCAGTTGTCATAGGGCTTGAATGCGTCTCTGTGAGTCTGCAATGTTTAGTGATGGATGTTTTATTAGCCAAAAAGCCAAGACAATTTTGCATCGCACATTGTCCGCAAACTTTATATCACATTTTCAGAGCTCTTTGATTTAGTCCTTCTTGAACTGAAAGTCGTTTAAAGCCATCAGAGATTCGCAAAATATGGGACTGCAAATGTATCTACATTATGCAAAGATGTTTTGAATAAAAGCGTATTTTATTTATATTTTATTCACTTACCTTGTTTGGTCTTCAGGAGATGCATTCACCAACTGCGATCCTCCGAGCTTATTGTTCATGTTCACAAAATCAAATGAATTGAAATGTACACCAATAACGGAAGAAAATCAGTGCCGTTGAGTTGGAGTATAAACGGAAAATTTACGGAGTACTCCGTTTCAACGGAAACATTACGGAGTTCTCCGTTTCAACGGTACCGTAAACGACTACAACAAAACGGCAATCATACGGAGTTATTAAAAAATACGGAGCAAAACGAAATTCTAACGGAGTCGTCCGATTTGACGGTACGTTAACGGGGCGTAATCGTATATTCTACGACGGACACTTGCTCAATGCTCCGTAAACATGCCGTCAATGACGGTATTGTGATTCCGTGTGTGTCGTAGGCTCCGTATAAATGTATCTTGGGAATACAGAACGAGTTCGTTTACAAACAAAAAAGGTAGATTATTCATAGTAAATAATATTATTTTATGATCATAAACGATCGGATATTTATCATAAATGATTGTTTTTAGTTCTTTTGTCATAGATCGTTACGATGGATAAATTAAGAATGAAGCTTTTCGAATCACTTACCATCTCGTATACAATTATTTTAGTCATTATTTACGAATATTTGCTATCACTTACGACTTTGTTTGCGATATTTTGGGTATTTGGGTATTTTTCTAATGTAAATTAAATATTTGCTCGCGAAACGTGGATATATTCCTAAGAAACATTTTAACGTAGCTCCGTAAGCAAACGGAATCACAATTCCGTTTGTAATGGTGCGTTTACGGAATGTAGATGACGGATCCGTCGATACTTGAAGAGAAAACGGAAAATTTACGGCATGCCAAAATATTCCACTCCGTGTAAATGCCGCATATTGTCCGTAATTCGAACATACCGTTTTTCTGCCGTTTTGTCTCCGTTTTATAACAAAAAATACGAACCGTATACGGAATTTAAACGTTACGTAGACTACGGAGGTCACACTGTTTTATTTTAAAAATACGGACCATTAACTGTATGAAAAACGGTTTCGAACACCGTTTTCGATGTCACGTTTTATCCGTTCACTGTACCGTATACGGCTCCGTAATACGGTACATTTACGGAATCTGATTCCGTATATGCTGTACCGGAAACGGTACGTATACGATACGTTTTGTTTCTTGGGTTAATTATATTAGTTTATTAAAAGCTTTTTTACTTTTTATCATCATGTTTTTGTTCATTTTGTTCATCAATTCATTGCTTTTTATATGCCTAATCAAATTATCACACCAAATTATTTAGTAAATAGTAAAAGGAATATATCTCTAAATTGTAATGTTGAACGTGTCCTAAAATGCATATTTTAGATGAAAATTTAGTTTCTGATAAGTTAAAGCGGAGCTTCTGCTTATATAACTAGCTTATATAATGTATACAGTATTCAAATTTACTTTACAAAAATGTTTAAAACGGTGCTAATAATGTTTTTAAGACATCAAGTTGGTTGCTTAGTCTACCAAAATTACCATTATCTGGATAAAAAGTCTTTATAAAGCCCTATTTGTACTCCGTTTAAAGTATGATAAAATGCCGCGTTCACGGCACGTCATAACGGATTTTCAACTGATTCGAATACGCTGACGATGTTCCTTAAAACGTTCCTATAACGGAACATAAGCGGAACGATATATATCATGAATATTTTGCGATTTGTTGGTAGAATACACTAAATAATATCGCCAAAAGGCATTATTTGCAATGCCTGTTATTTTTTCTACTTGCGATGTGCACTTGTCAAAAATTGCGCACGAATGAAAAAATACACTAAGTTGGAAGGGTTTGCTCCCACACGATACTACCTGCACTAAAAAAACAAGATGTTTGTGAAAGTCTTTCTGCAACTATATGCTTAAATTTACGCATTACAGCAAATATTCAAACATCCCATAAGTTTCAATAAAATTGCAGCAAAACTATTAATATTTTTTAAATATGACAAATATGCAGATAGTTACGAGATGTTTACCACAACAGCAATGAAAATTGAGATATTTGGGACATTTGCAGAAAAACTTTTGAGGTATTTTGACATTTGTCTACTATAAATAAGGAAAATTGCGTACTTTTTCCTTACGCTCGATTATCCACAACAATTAAGTAAATCCCCTGGGGTTAAAAAGTGTCATCTCAAATATTACATTTTAATGGTAAAAGTGAAAATAAAACTTCCTGGGATTGAAATTATCAACACGTGATATTTCTTTTCAGAGTTCACTTTGATGACAGCATCGACGGTTGGACTTGGTTCATTTGCGAAGAAGTCTCAAGTCGTTGTACAATTTTACCTTCAAAGGATTTATAAATACGATGGCGTTGTACAACCAGGATACTGTTTTAATTCAAGAACAAATAAAAAATACATTTGACTCCTTTTATTTTAATCCAATAAAATATCTCCGCGAATTCTAATGGAGTACCTTTTCCAAATATTCCGCCACTATCTTCATATACGTAATCGTAAATGTGAAAGATGGTTACTAGCAATATTTATCGTATTTGTCGGATGTTTGGGAGATGGTTGTCTCATAGACGATCTGAAGAATGTGTAAATAATTGCTGGCTACCGTTGTCACTTTTTGTCACTTGACTTTCTTCTATTTCAGCCAGCTCCACACCGTCTGTTTGGTTTTCGATGTGCTATAACTTCTCGTCACTGACATCTTCATTCTCACTGCTTTCCTCCAAGAAGTTGGCTTCCTCATAGTTGACCATCTCATCATCATCCTCCGCAATCTCACGCAACTCAGACGATGAATTCTCCTATGTCGTATCCTCGAGCATAGTTAAAAGTTCAATATCTGTGGTGGGAAGTGGCGAGCAATTTGTAGAGCTTGACTTCGTGACCTCCTGGAAGTCTTTGCTTATTTTGTCCAGGAAGTTTCTCAAATTTTTTTCGGACGCATGAGCCAGCTGCACAAATTCGAATGCGACCTTCAGTCGTATAAAGCACTTGGAACAGATTATCGCAGGCATGCTATCGCCGGTTTTGAGCTGAAGTATTGGAATTTGGTAATTAAAATATTTATCAATAATAAAGTTTAGTAAAATTGATTAGCTTAACCCTCCGATTAGTGATACTGTTTAAAACAACAAGGTCAAATATTACAAAGTGGATGGTTAACACCACACAAATGGTATAAAATATAATATATTCAGAGTGGTATAATAAGATTTTATTGACATACCGTGAGTCGCGTTGTAAACACATTTTTTTTTGCAAATTCAAATGTTTAAGCAGCAACTTTGGATTTCATGAAGACGCGACAAACTTTAATGATAACTTTAAAATTCATTTTTTCACAAATTCATTCAATTTTCGTTTTACGGTTTCAAATTCAAATTCAAAAAAATGGACCGAACGAAAAAATGAAACGCAAACAGAATTGATGACACTAGCTGTATTATACAACGAAAAAATATACCGCAAAGCAGAATTGATGACATTATATTTTACAACGAAAAAATGAAACTCAAAGCAGAATTGATGACACTAGCTGTATTATACAACGAAAAAATGAAACGCAAAGCAGAATTGAAAAACTCTGTTTTTTCGCTTTGACGTACTGGTTGGAACGAAGAAATCGAACGAAATTAGAAGGCTGCTTAACGAAAAAACTAACGAACAAACGATTGAACGAACGGCGGGCAGCCGCCATTTATTGAATTTTGCAGTCGCCTCAGCGAACGAACGACAACCCTGTGCAAGTCAACGAAAGCACAAAAAAGGAATCTCGGATATTTCGATGTGCATTGTGTGCGCGTTTGTGTGTGTGAACAATCATTTAATTGGATTTTATGTGAACGAAGAAATCGAACGAAAGTAGAAGGCAGCTTAACGAAAAAACTAACGAACAAACGATTGAACGAACGGCGGGCAGCCGCCATTTATTGAATTTTGCAGTCGCCTCAGCGAACGGTTGTGAAAAACTTGTACACAATTTTATCGTGAAGAAAAACTATAGAACACATAGTGAAAATAATCAAAAAAATTAAACAAAACTTGGAGCAGACCCCAGCGAAAACTAAACAATACAAATGCAAAACATTTTCAAATGGTAATTGAGTGAAAAACAACATTTTAATTGTTGACAAAATTTTTATTTTTGATGCCCAACTACTCGCTGGCGCAGCAAACTAACAAAAAAAAAAAATAATAAATTGGTTGAAAAGTACAGAAGTGGAAGGCGAAGAGGAGGAAGATTTTGTGGTCGTGTGTTGTGCGTGCAATAGTGTGTTTGTGTTGGTCAAAAGTGTTGTATAGGAAGCAGAAAATTTATTGAGGAAAATTATGCGAAAATAAAAAAGTAAAACGAAAACTTGGCTTTTTCACGCATCGCAAAGTATACTTTGTACTTTTGCAAAATGCAAAAATTACTTTTTTGCTGTCTGCAAATATGTCTGTCTATATGTATAACCGATTTAGCAGTTGCGCCCTGTAACTGTTTGCTTTTCGCCGATTTAATTATATAGAATAATATATTATTGATTTCATTAATTTAGAAAATTGTCGAAAACATTTTTTAAAGTTTTTATTTTATTATTTTGTATATACGCGTTGAAAACAACGACGACGACGACAAAGACGTGTGTATAGCAAGTGAGAAAAACGCATATATATATAGTATATATAAATATATACTATATATATGTTTCGTACGGACGGACAGCCAGGCATACTAAAAAGTTACAACTACAAAAAAAATATAGAAAAAATTACATTCCTGCGCCCGCCACCCGTACAGCTCATTTTTCCGCAACACGATTTAATAAATTTTTGTGCCCAGATCGCCACGAAACCAGAGACACGAATTTACTCGAATTTAGTATAAATGCAAGTGCAAAAAATCTACAGCGCGTGTGAAAATTGTAATTAATAAGAATCGTCGTTAATAAAAGTGGCAAAAGAATAAATTGCAAATTTCTGTGCATTGAACTTAAATTTTTTGAAAAATCAAAAACTGTCTTATGTGTGCGAGTCCAACTGCACAGGCGGCACAAATGGAGGAACGCATTGCATGCTGGCAACAGGGTAAGTTTGGAAGTTATTAGAGAATAAGTGGAGCCTTAGGAATCATTTTAAAAACAGCAAAAACAATGCCTTGCGCTTCCGGAATTTCATCATTTTTTATTTTTACTTATGGCCAGTCATTTTTGTGCCTCTTCTTACCGCACAATATTAGTGCCGTGAAATTCAATCTATTGAATTTAAACATTCAATTAAATGTTACCATTTTAAACTCGCCTATTTCAATTTTTCCAAATATTTATATTTTTTTTCGTTGCCTTCACTCGTTTCATGTGGTTCCTGCTGCCACATTTCAAACACTTTTTCAACGCACATTCGGCACGTTTTCTTCCAATTTTTCTATTGTCAAACGTGGCGCCAACGTTTAACAACATTTTGCTGTAAAAATATTTACGTTTTTCGTTGTAAATATGCGTTAATTTGTGCGCAAAATTTCTGAAATCTGGCACAAAACTTGCTTCGTTAATTTTACCATTTGGCAGCCATCTTTAATTCGTTATTTCTTTTTTTTTTTTTGCTCTTCCACTCGTTACATTTGCGCTACATATTGAACGAAAAGAAAAATGGCGTCCAATATACACGTTGGTGTGCGTTCAGTTCGTGTATGTGTAGCTTATTTTTTGTTCTTGTTTCGCATTTCGCTACTTCTCTTTTCTGGCACTGCTGTTGTTGTAGATCATTCTGTGCTGCGAAGTTGGCTGCGAGTGCATAACCAAAAGAGAAACAGAAAATTGTGCAACACATACAGTGGCAAGTGCACGAGTGTGTGTAGTGCTGTGACATGCGCGTGTAAATTGCTATAAATTAAATGTTAAATAATTAAATTAGCATAAATTAAACAAGAAATTGCCAATATCTACAGTTATAAATTACACAAATATCAATTTATTAAGCCTAGTACAAGTAGCGACAATGTTTATTCTTTTTGCGTCGTAGTTTTCTATTTTTTTTTTGTTTTTATCTTGCTGGTCGCCATATTGAATTCGGAGATAGCAATATGTACGTCGCCATATTATAGAGTAGTGCAGCTATATAGCTGTGCACTCCGAAGTTGGCTGCAATTGCTGCTTACTAGATTGTCAAACGTATGTTTATCTCTTTCGCGCGTCAACTGCCTTGCGAACTTTCGTTGAGTTTTGCCAATTTTTTTTTTGTTTTAAATCGAATTTGATTTTCTGTGTAAACGAAAGCAAAAGTAGTAAAACTCGTTTTAGCAAATAAAAAAATGTACTAAATTTGATGGAATTTGCGGCAGTGTTGCTGAGTTTTAGGCAATTTTTATTTTATTAAGTGCGCAAAAACTGCTCGAGTGTTGCCAGATTATGCGACTTTTATTATATTGTGGGCGTGGCGGCAGTGAGTTATTTATGTCAAGTACTCTAAAACAAAAATTTGGTACATTAAAAAAAAATATATATATATAATATTTCAACATTGCAGCCCTACTGCTTTTGTCATTTGTATTTCTAAAAATAGCTATTAAATTGCAAACTAATCATGTACAGTTGCACATTTCGCAATGCAGCTAAATATCATTCTTTCACTTGTATTTTTTTTTTTTTTTGTTTCTTTAATTTTTTATTTTGCGTTGCATTTTTGCACTTTTGTTGCGCTTTCTTCGATAGACTGCGATTTCTTTGCAAATATAAAATTTGCAGTAAACAAACAACTGCAATTGTTTGCATTGCACTGAAGAAACTCTCGTGAGGTGTTGGTCGGTCGTCGGATGCTCTTCTTGAGTTGGCATGAAATTTTTATATATATTTTTTTATAAATTTTCTTTCCAAAGTATTCGTATTTCAAACGTCAAAAACATTTAAAATATATATTTGGTTTGAGATGTCATATGACATGTCAGAAACATTGTTGCATATATCACGTACAGCGTTACCAATAATCAGAAAATAATGTCCAAATTAAGATAGTAGTCGACTTTTGACATAACTATTTTTTTAAGGCTTTACTTCATATTTCATATTTTAATCATTCCAGCAACCTAACAATATTAAAATTAAATTAAAGCGATTCATATCACACGCGTAAATTTCTAATCTCGTAAAAAAATAATTTTACGCGAAATTTGACTTGATCGCATTTAGTACTGATTTCACGTAATTTGTTTTCTTTATTTATTTGGAAAATTATATGAATGAATTTTTATAAATGAAAATTTTTGATTAATAACAATAAGAAATAATTATTAATATGAAACAAGTTAAATTACAGTAGATATGAAATCTAGTGTGTTAGCCACAAATTAAACCATTTAAAATAATTTCCCAACATAATTTAATAAACATTTGCTACAAAAATAGTTTTATTAACAACTAACAAAAGCATAGAACAAAATGTTTATGAAAATATAAATACCTGTTTTCAATATAAAAACCTTTATAAATTACTCGTAAAATATTCGCATACAAATTTTGCGTAAATTTCTATTATCTACGAAATTTAATGAAAACCCTCACCCTATTTTATGGAAACCCTATCATATTATCATTTATAGGGTTTCTATTCCAATAATTTACATTGTTTCCGAGTTTTACGCAGTTGAAAACCCCTTGAAAACCCTTATTATTTTATGTACAAATTGTAGTTTACGAGAATTTATAAAATATCATTTATTATCTAAAACGAAATCGTAATTTTGGGCGTTTTAGATATCAAATCGACATTGCAAAATATTTCATTCTCCATAAACTAATTTTATTCATAAAAAAAAAAAATTGACAGAAATTCTGTAGAACACAAAATTCTAATATTTCAGCTTCATATGGAAAAATCCAAAATTATCGAATTTAAAATGGTTCTCTAATGGTTCTCTTAACTCAAAAATCCAATTTTTATAAATGTCCATACAGAATAGATGAATAAAATTTCATAAATTACACTTTTGTATAAAAATGTCAACCATTAAATCAAATCTCAAAATATATATTTTAAGAATATATTTATATATTCATAGTTTATAATACTCAAAATTTCTATATTCATAATTTCAGTAACACGTGTATTTTTTTGGCTAATATTTTACATCTTTTAAAATCTGTTTAAATCTGTGAAATATATATGAAATATCTATTTTAAAAGATATTTTTGAAATATATGTTTGATTTAACAATTTTATGCAAAAGTAAATCTCAATTTTAAATATATGGTCTGAGTGTTACATAACTTATTTTCGACATGCGTTGACAATTGTATTAAACTTCCCGAATTCAATTTTACTATACAAAATAAACTTTTTAAGATGAATTGAACCAGTTTACTCAACACCTAAATCCTGTTTTTTTTTAGTCAAAATGGCAAGTTTCAGGATAACAATATAATTGACTTCGTTTATGCCGTATGAGTTTAGCCCAGGTTAGCAAGGCGTTGCCAGGCTGAAATTTCAACTGTTCTCAGATTATATTAAATGATTCGTACCGCCAACTGAATCGTGTCAAGTTAGTCGGATTTGAATATGGCGCATTTTTAACTCGGGCTAAGCGTTAGCTTGGGCTAAACTCTTGCGGCATAAACGTAGTCATTGACTTAAAAGTTAACAGATAACAGAAAACAATTTTTGCCCTACGATATATTTATAAAACTGTTTTACTTAAATACACTACACCACATACTACAACTGATATCAAGTGAAGATAACGTGGAGCACAAATATTTATTTGACCTCCGTGTATAAACGTAGTTGGCGATATTCAGATAACCAGATAAAGACGCTCAAAATGTTATCGGCGACATTGAGTCCTATTGTTCAAGACAGGGGTCACGGCAAGAAACGGATTAAAATCAGGTAAAAATATACTTGCTATGTCCGGGTATTTTTAACATCCAGATGAAAATGATATTGCTACCTCCTGAGTCGTTTTGGGACGTATATAATGGGTGATCAAAAGAAAGAAAATTATTTAACGATTAATTTAAATGCGTACTTTTCGAATTCCCATTTGTTTAATAGCGATTTTAATGTTAAGGTTGGCATCTATGCGCATCAATGATTTTTCAACACCACAGTAGAAATTTCTTTAACTGATCTTAAAGAAGTAATACGGTTTTTCAAGAGCATGAATTGGTTTCCTAACAATAATCCTTAATTGAAGTCTATGTTCTGGAAATCCACAATCATAGACCTCTAGGTGTCCGAGTGGGAGTGATGGTACTGCCGTCACACAATAATCATAATCTAACCTACGAACTTTATTACATCAACTTTCAGAATAGTTCCTACTTAAAAATTTTCCATTACTGTTTAATTGTAAATAATTGTTGAACTATATAATATAACTTATATAAAAATTTGCTAAATTGTTCTCTAACATAGTGCCTATCTATCGTGTGTCTGCGTTTGTCTGTTTGCCACCCATTTGTTAAAAGGGCGCGCGTCTAATTGCAGCGCACACTCGGCGGAGATAAATATTTGATTGTGCAATGAATTAAAAAGAAACCAAACAAATCGTGAATATGAAAATACTTCTATTTATTTTTTATACCACTTGTTTGTTTCATTCTTTCTTCTGACCTATTCTTTCGTCTGTTTTACTTATTATGCCCACAATCTGTTGTTTAATTTATTTACGGTCGCCGATGCCAAATTAAACTTTACTTGCAATCAATTTGTCCATCGTAGGGGCGACTGGAGGAAGCTTTCAGCGGCTCGTCGTCTGACGCCGCTGTTTCCTCATTCTTTGTTTGAGCTGCTCTTGTGTTGCTTTTATAGCTTTGTGGCTGCTGCGTTTTTTGTTTTTTCCAAATGTGTGGAATTCAATTATTGCCTTGAATTGAACTCAGATTAAGTTTGGTCCGGAAATGTATGTGTTTTGGCTGGCTTGCTGCGTTGACTATTATAGTTAGGCAGGCAGGCACTCAGTCACAATCAGTCGTCAGTCAGCGATCAGAACAACTCATTCGACCAACCAGTCAGCCTTACCCTATGTCGTTGATTCCACTGTTTCATTGGCAGCTGCTTCTGCTATTATTTGCATTTATTTTCATATTCAATTCGCTTTTGTGTTGTGTGCTATTTTATTAAAATTTAAATTGCGACTCAATTCTGTCTGTTCTCACTTTTTCAGCACTACACATTTATTGTAAAAGGCAGCTATTGTTAACCTTAAAATAATAAAATAAAAAACAATTTTATAAATATTATGTTGTTAATATATCATCGTTTATTTTTAGACCCAAGTTATCGTTTTCGATAATCTATAATGATACGAAAATGTTAGGTTTTTGGTTAAAATCCATCCCATCTATCTAAAACTGTTGTCGCTCTTTAAGTCATTATCGCAATCAAAACGATATTGTAAAAGTTTTAAATTAAGGTTATTCGAAATTTTGCTAAATTTTACGCAATTTAGTTTAGCCTTTCATATTAAAACTTGAAACACAAATTGTAAAATCCACATAAATATCTAAAATCAGTTGCACTAATTTGCTAGAAATACGGAATATGTTAAGTTTCAATTTTTTTACGATTTTGGATTCTTCTTCTTATATATAAAAATCATTAGCTGTGCGTTAGTCTCGCAAATACTCGAGAACGGTTCGATCGATTTGGACGATTCTTCTTTGCTTTGTTCATCTCAAAACATTAGTGGCTTAAGAAAAAAAAATCTGAAAAGCCCAAAGGAAAAATCGAAATTTGATATACAATTTGGGCTGGACGTAGGTGGGCACTAAGAAAGAATATTTTAAAATTCACACTTCTATGGTACAAGAAATGGCTGTGGCAAAACTGATCTTTTAATTTATGTAGTTTCTATTTTATTTAAATATTAAGAAAAATCATATAAAAATTCGTTCTACAGAACTTGAATGGGTTGTATTTAATTGAAAACTGCTATTTTGTATTGAAAAATTAAATTCTGTAGGTCTAAGGGCGAAAATAGAGCAAAAAATCTCATAAAGTTGTATAAACACTACATAGATCTATACGGTAGGGAGCTCTACGATAGATGTGTTTCTCTATCTCTAACTAATTTCTCTATCGTATATTCGAGCCTTAATAGATAACTTTGTCGATCAAAGTTGTCGACTAGATTTGACTCTTGACTATTGTAAAAATGAGGTAAATTTTATTTAAAATGGAATCATTTTGACGTCACAGAAATCGACAATTTTTAGATTTATTGTTTTATAAATCGTATATTTGATGGTTTCTTTTTAGATCTGAGTTATATTAAAATATATTTTCCAAATGTATTTCTTTAGTTTTTCTTTAAGAACGATAAAACATATTTTTAGGTGGCAACACCGTACATACTAGTTGTTAATCGCAGAATCTCTCTTTGGGTACTTGATTCATTTGTTGTTTTCTGTGTATTTTGACGTGTAAGCAGCAAGTGAGCCAACGACGAGATTGTGCTTGTGCCAGTAGCAGCAGCCCAGACGAATGCGTCCATCGAATGCAACAACGCAGCCGCCAATTTCTTCGCGAGCCTATGAAAGTGCGCTACGATCCAATGTTTCTAGTACTAGTAGTGGTAGTGACGACGCATAAGAAAAGTAAATTAAGAAACAGCAGTGAAAAGATTCGCCGCACAATCAATCCTACTACTCTTATAAAATATTTGCTAGAATATTCGCGACGAAATGAAAAAAATAAAGTACAGCAGCAACAACAAAAACACCTAAATATTACAGCTACAAATGTGTGAGGTATACAATGTACCGAACAAAATTTTACCATCTATCATTACACTTTACAACGGTTGTATTTATAACTTGAACTAAAATTAAACAACTACTTTGTTTATAAAATGAAAACGCTGCTTTACATTACGGCCAATTAAGCTGTGTTGTACTAATTTAAACATAGTTTAAACTTGCTTTAGTTAAACTTATCGCTATTATTAAACGATGCACATTGGGCTGATTCTTTGTAAAACGATATTTTTGGTGCACAATTTTTGAACGAAAATTGTTTTTGAAATAAAGAAAACTGTATTAATTTTTCGGTTGACGTTAACTTTTCCGGATTATTGCATTAATAACTACTTTTGTTGCCGAAAATTTGAAGTAATATATTTTGTGATTTATTAATGCGAATAAGAAATACTTTTAGCCAAAATCTGTAGAAATTATAATGTTATAACCCAGCAAACCAAAACCATTTATAGGATCAAATTGTCGTTTTCGATAATCTATAATGATACGAAAACGATAGGGTTTTCGATAAAAACGAACGTGTCTAAAACGATATCGTTGTTTTTGACGTTATAGATATCGAGATGATATCATAAATGGATTTATTTTCGATAAACAAATTTTATTTCTTCAGAAAATTTTATTTTTTGACATTAAATATAAAAAACATGTAATTAAATTTTCAAATACTTTAAGTTTTATATCTAAAATTTATCATTATTATATATAAATTAAAAATTATCTTCAAATGGTTTGTAGGAAACTTAATAAAAAGTATTTCAAATTGATTTCTAAAAAAATCATTTAAAAAGAATTATAATTAAAATAAAAACTAATCAAAAAAGTCCTTGGTAAATAATGTATAACAATTTATCTAGTGAATCTGGGATGTTTTTTTTAATTAAAATTTTAAATTGATGACATATTTGTTCAACTCAAATGCATGCGATAATTACTGTCACTAACGACCGGGTGCATAAAAAAATAACAAGCAGTTAAAATTATAATTGACAGACACATTTTTTTTTTTTTGTTTTTATTTTAATATATAAATTGTCATTTTAACTAACCGATTTACATCGATTAACATTTTAAAAAATTAATTAAATCCAGAAATTAATTATACAAATATGAGATAAGTAAAAAGAACTGTGAACCGACACAGCAACAGAAAAAGTGTTCTAAGAAATTTCCTGTCAATATCATTGAGAGTTCCAACGAATTTTAAAACCGTTAACATTGGTCGGTACAACTAAGTTTAAACGACCATTGATCTTTACTGAATAGTAAGTTTAAGGGCCGGTTTTACAGTGATAGTTTATGCAGTTATGACACTGGCTTTTTCTCATGCTTAAAAAGTATCTAGCAAGTTGGAAAAAAAGGAGACAACTATAGTACGCTCGTAAGTAAAAAGGTTTATCAGTTTCTCTCAATCGTTGTTTCATTCACACAATACTAGTCAATTCGTGTATTTTTTAAGCCAGTTTCATAACAGCATTAAACATTGTTTAACCTTTGTTTAATTAAACGTCTCAAAAATTTAAACGACGTTTAACTTTGATAGCTGTTTTACAGTGAAGGTTTAAAATGAACTGAGTCAAGACGGATAAATTTCGCATCACTGGCAAATGTCAACAAAATATCGAATATTTCTCTCATTTGGAACAGCTGATAATTTTATGCAAACATTTGGTAAACCAAGACATTGAAAATAGATTTTAGATTAATAAAAAGTAGCCGCGGTAGCTCAGTGGTTAGTGCGTTGGACTGCGAGCCAAAAGGTCCCCGATTCAAGCCTGGACTGGGGCTAACAACATCTTTTCATAGAAATATTTTTCTATACCGCGCTACCTCTCGTCAGTAAATGGCAAACCTACGAGAGTAAAATCATTGTCTATGAAAAGCTCTCACCCGCCGTTCGGATTCGGCAATAAACTGTGGGTCCCACCACTTTGAGTACAAATATAACACGCACAGCTTAATATGGTGAGAGAGCTCGACCGAAGTTCTATACAGGATTATTAATAAAATAAATGAAATATACAAAAGTTTGATTTATACAATGCTGAAATACAAGAAAACAAACAGAACACAAACATGCCGACAGACAATGCGGGAACAAGAAACAGAGAGCTTGGACGGACAGTTCAAAAAGAGTGCAACTCTCATTCTTGTGGTTAGTATCTGTCAAACACATTAAGATTTTAAACGTAGTTTAAACGGCCAACGTAAGACGTTTTAACTGACTTTAAACGACGATTTAAAGTCACTGTAAAACTGAATTCTGAGATTAAACTACGTTTAACCCACAAATCTAGTTGAACTGCCTCTACTAGTTAATATGTTGTGCTGATTGTGTTTGTAGTGAATTTTATATATATAAAACTCGACGTAATTCATTGTTATATTTTAGAAATGAATTTATTAATTTTATTTTCATTTATTTGACGTCATGTTCACACTGTACATGTTGTCGGTTTAGTTTAGCTAAATTTTATTTTACTTATGTTTAGTTTTCTATTCTCTTCTATTTCAACTGCTGATTTCTTTTTATTTTTAAGTTTTTCTATATATTTTTTTGCACTATCATGCACTGTTGTGTATAGAAAAAACTACATGTAATAGATACAGATACACAGCCAGCCGAATGCATTTTATAGATACATTCATTCGTTTGCTGACAGCTTTTGTATACTAGATGGACCTGCTTCGGCTGCAGCAGCCATCGACAGTTGTGCAATAGTTGCCACCTCGAATTTAATATAACAAAAAATATTGTTAATATATATATACTTTTTTTGTTTTAAAAATTACTGCATCTATAGATTATAATCAAAAGATATATTGGAATTAGGGGTTCCAAACACGAAGCATTTTGAGAATTTCGGGATTTTCGGTTTTAGAAAAATAAATAGTAAATATTGAAAAAAAAATGCTAAGCGCTGTATATTTAGAATTTAGTAGTTGTCATTTAACTGCATCTTGTTTTTTTATTGGCAATCTCTGTATTTACTTTTGGGATTTTTGGTTCTGTGTTACTCCCGGAATTGGAAGTCTTAATTGATATGTTACAAAATTCCGATCGATTTTTATCCGATAGCATTTGTTTTTTTTTACTGTTTCAGAATTAATTTTTACAATCAAAAATAAATATTGGATATCGTCGTTGTATTTAGAACGAAAAGTCACCGAATACATTTTAATAAAAAAACTTAAATTTTGAGTTTGTTGATTAATATTATAAAAAGTAATTGATGCATTTTTAAAGTTGAAAAATAGATTTACATTTTCGTATAATGTGGCAAAAAAATTGAGATCATCGATTAAAAATTAACAGATATATAAAGATTTTTGTAAATGAATATTTACTTTTGCCAACAAAGTTGAAATTTAAGATTTTCATAAAAATCTATTTGGTGTCTTTTCGTTCTACAACGACGATATGTTCCAGCATAATATCGAACCCGCTAAAACTTGATATGAAAATTTGCAAACAAACGATGTCTCAATACAAAAATTGTTTTAAAAAATATTCAATTTTATAATTGAAAGCTTTAACTCATTTTTATGAAAATCTTAAATTTCAACTTTGTTGGCAATTATTACGAAAAGTAATTGATACATTTTAAAGTTGAAATACCAATTGATAGATTCACATTTTCTTATCATTTGGTACAAATATTGAGTTCATCGATCAAAAATTGAAAGATATATAAAGATTTTTATAAATGAACAATTGGCATTTTGAAAATATAGTTAGTGACTTTTAGTTCTACAACGACGATATGTTCTTTGTTTATCTTTTATTTTTTATTTTTTACACAATCTGGCAACGCTAAATTAATTTCTTAGTCTACCATTTGCCTTGGCGTTAGTTTTATGATGTTATTGTTAGCATTTTTAAATATCTGTGTTGTGTATGCGCTGAATTAAAATTTGCATTCAATTTGTATTAGTACATTTTTGTTGTGTTCGTCGTTTGTGCATTCCTACTTCTACCTCATATTAGGTTTTTTCTACGTTGCAGCAGCAGCACAATGACGTTGAGATGTGTTGCTGTTCAAATTGGAGACACAATAGAAGCCAAAAGTGAATGCACCAATTTTGCCTTGGCACTTGTGGTTGCCACAACAGCAATAGTAGTTTTTATTTTGTATTTTTTATTTTTAAGTCTGCCTGTATTCTATCTATCTCTACGCCTTTTAAATTATCTACATTTTATGTAATTGTATTAATTGAAGCATTCTACAAACGCATAAATATCATGAATAACAAACTTCTATTCGTGATTTAGATTAGCTTTTGTTTTGTACACTTTAGAAATTATTTTTTTTTTATTTTTTGTTAGTTTTATTGATATTTATTTGTTATTATTAAACATTTTATTTCAACACTTTGTTGTTAATAGTGCTGAAGGACAAAACCTTCGATATGATTTTGTTGTTGTTCTTGTTTTACTACAAACATCGGTGCCTCCTCCTATACATGCATTCGCTTGAGACATGCGCTCTCGTTGGCCGTCCCAAACGAATTTCAATATTGTAATAAAAGTCAATAGATTTATGGATATACGTGAAATAGTATCATCTATAGGTACATACGAGATGTGCATTATAATAAGGCGCCACATTAACTGTTTTCAGCATTTGATATTTTTTGAGACATATTTTCACGATATCGATAAAACAAAGAATTTTCGATAAAAAATAATCGAGATCTTTTAAATTTGTATTGTGTGTTCTTTAAAACTGTTTTGATAAAATTAGCCCAACAGTCTAACCCAGGCTGTCGAGGAATACCAATTTCCAGGGCTGCAGTCTAATCCAGGCAATTCCCAACAGTCTAAGCCGGGCTCGAGAGGAATATCAATTCCCATAGTACACTGCAAGAAATAACCAAGTACACTGAGAGGAGCAACATTTCCCGACGCAACACTGAGAGGAATAACGATTCCCAAAAACGACATCAAATAATAAATAATTAAACTGAATTTATAATAAATAAATATTAAAATTCATCCCATTTGTCTTAAAGATAATAAGTAAAATTCCGTAGTAATTAAAAAATGTTACTAAGAAATATACAAAAAAAAAAAAAATAATGTTACACGGAATTAAAATATCTGTAGCTCGTTTCTGTATTTGTTTTCGATCGCAGTTGTCGACTACAATTGTCGATTCGACGTCATTTTCATTTTTAATGTTTTTGCAAAATATTAAACGTTTGAATCGATTCATTTTGACATGTTCCAATTTCACTTTAGTAGGAATTTATTCACATCAGAGTTTCTACAAATAAATCGAATCGTTTTGAAACGATTGTATTTCTCACTAGCTTTTGACTTGGTGAGAAGCCTCTCTGATTGATATTTGGTTGGAAAATACATTAGTTTTTGAATTTTCATAAACTAAAGCGCAGAGATATGGCTTAAAAAGCAGATGCAGCAAACACAGAAGTGTGAACAAGGGACAGTTCACGTCCAAATATACTAAAAAAGAACACTGTGTTGTTTGAGTGACAGTTGCCAGTGAATTAAAAGCCATAGGAGGTGCAACTTACCTCCGTTTCCATAAATGACGAGACCGAAATAACTCCATAAATCGAGAATATGAAATGGGGCCCCTTAACCGACACCTCTTAAAACGCATGATATTTAATACGAATTTAACTGCGTATTGTTTTATACATAATTTTTATAAAATTTGTTTTAAATATTTTGTAAATAACTGAAAAAAAACAGATGCCAATTATTTCAATTTCACAAGTTTCCTTTCGATTTTTATGCCAGTTTCAAATCAGACCGGTTTTAAACGATTACTTCGTACAGAAACAACAATTATCGCACAATCGGCAATAATGGAACGAAACGGCGTGACGTCACAGAAATCGACAATTTGTCGAATGAGTTACAGAAACGAGCAGTTACTGATCAGATATCTTTTATCTACCGGTAATTAAAAAATGTGACGAAGTAGATTTATCTTACAAAGTTGGAAGCTATAATCCGCTGTTCGTACGTGAATTCGAAATTGGTCTCTTCTGTTTTACAGAACACCTTTTTTCAATCCGTTCGTCCATAGGAGGTGCAACTTACCTCCGTTTCCATTAATGACGAAACTTCTACAATAGATCATTTGCAGCACCTATGGTGAGCCGAAATAACTCCATAAATCGAGAATATGAAATGGGGCCCCTTAACCGACACCTCTTAAAACGCATCATATTTAATACGAATTTAACTGCGTATTGTTTTATACAAAATTTTTATAAAATTTGTTTTAAATATTTTGTAAATAACTGCAAAAACATTGCGAATTATTTCAATTTCACAAGTTTCCTTTCGATTTTTATGCCAGTTTCAAATCAGACCGGTTTTAAACGATTACTTCGTACAGAAACAACAATTATCGCACAATCGACAATAATGGAACGAAACGGCGTGACGTCACAGAAATCGACAATTTGTTGGACGAGTTACAGAAACGAGCTACTGATCAGATATCTTTTATCTACCGGTAATTAAAAAATGTGACGAAGTAGATTTATCTTACAAAGTTGGAAGCTATGATCCGCTGTTCGTACGTGAATTCGAAATTGGTCTCTTCCGTTTTACAGAACACCTTTTATCAATCCGTTCGTTTTCCAATTTCGGGTTTGACATGTAAACAGACGGATTTCAGAACATGCCTCATAGTTCAAGATTTTATAGATCCTATCATTTTCGTTGGTTCCCTGCAAATCATTTGACGATAATTTATGAATTCGATATATTGAAAGGTAAATTTTAGATAAAAAACAAAGTATTTGAAAACTTAATTGCATCTTCTTTATAATTTTTGTCCAAAAATAAAATTTGTTCATCGAAAATAAATTCATTTATGATATCATCTCGATATTTATGATGATATCATTTTAGATAGGTTCGTTTTTATCGAAAACCCTATCGTTTTCGTATCATTATAATAATAATAATAAAATAGTTGGCGCTACAGTCCTGTATAGAACTTCGACCGAGCTCTCTCACCATTTGAGCGTGTTAAATTTGTACTCAAAGTAGTGGGACCTACAGTTTATTGCCAAATCCGAATGGCGGGTGAGAGCTTTTTTTCATAGGCAATGGTTTTACTCTCGTAGGTTTGCCATTTACTGACGAGAGGTAGCGCGGTATAGAAAAATGTTTCTATGAAAAGATGTTGTTAGCCCCAGTCCAGGCTTGAACCGGGGACCTTTCGGCTACAAAAAAATAACCAATTTTTGAACTCACTCGAACTATTTTAAAATTAAATTGTGTATCTTGAGAATTTTTGTCAAAAAATTAAATTTTCTGAACACATTTGTTAGGCGGTTTTGCAGTATCGTCGACGATATCATTTATTGACAGGATTCTATTGCATTTGGTTTTATCGATTAAAGGAATGATATCGAATTTTATTTATATTTAAAAAATGAATCTAAAAAATGTAAGAAATGACTAACATTTATACTATATGCAATCGTTATAAACGGTTTATTTCTGATTTTTGTGTAACGTTTCCCATTTTTTTTTTAAATGAAACAGTTTTAATCGAATTGGAACTGGATTAAAGTTTGAATGCGTTTTTTCGCAGTGTGCCTTTACATAACGTACGCGTGTTTTGTTTAAACAAAATACTAAATACTTAATATATTTAATACTTTATACTTAATACTTTAATAAAAAGTATTTTTGCTATAAAATTCTGTAGTTAATTCAACTTTCAATGTCTAAAATTAACTTAAAATATAAAAGCAATCTTTATTTAATAATCATTTCATTATCATATCGTTGATCATAAAAGCCAAGATTATAATTTTCGTCTATGTATTTTTTTTATACAGTTTTTTTTAATATTTTCTAAAGCTACTGAAATCAATAACTTTTTCTGTATTTTGGTTTAATTTGAGGTTGTGATTTTCTTTTACTTGCGCGCTTTGTCGCTCGTTTCGTTCGTTCGTTTGTTGGTTTTCATTATTCGTCTTCGTCGTCGTCGTTGTTGTGTTCGTTGCTCGTTGTTGTTTGTCTCTCAGAAAACTTGTCTGATACCTCTTTGTTATTGCTTTGTGCATTTTGACAGGTTGTTTATCGTTGGTTTCTATACATTCTGTTGTTTGTATCACCTCCTCCTTTGTTGTAGTTTTCCATTTTTGTGTACACGACATTTGCTGCTGCTTGCTTGGTGCTGTTGTTGTGCGATGCATTCCAACGCAAAGTTTGTTTGCCTCGCTCTTGTGCTGTTGCCGCCGCTGCTGCTGTGGCAATAGAAATGCGGATCTTTTGCGTTTAAGCGGTTTCTCCTTGTGGCCAGTTATAACCTTTAGCTGCATTTCGTTTTTGACAAATTCCACTTTGTATATGTAGCGTGTTTTTTTGTAGATTCGATTTGTGTTAAATTTTTGGCATATAATTTTTTTTATTTCATTTTCATGCATTATTGTTTTAAAAATTTTAATACTTGGCTTAGAAAATATAAAATACAATTTGAAAAAATTTTAAATAATACTATGCAATAAAACGAGACAAAAATGTTTCCATTTTCCCATTTCGCAATTTTCCCATACATCAATTCTATATATGGGATGTCGAAAGGCTACGTAATAAGAAAAAAACTGTTCAATTAGAAAAAAAAAAGTAATTTTAGTAAGCGTTGTCTATACTCCAAATAAACAGACATAATTGTCTTTTTTATTACTAGATATTAATGCTAAAAATAGTTAAAAAATTGTCTAAAAACATCAGCGTTTTTTAGTTTAGATCCAATTATCTTAAAAACGTATTGGAATATTAACATGCATAAGTATATTAAAATTAGTTTGGACAAATTAAAGAAAAATTGTAAAACTATTTTTCAACAGTACTATATTTTTTTATTCTAAGTAGTGGTTGATGACGGCTTAAATGAGACTGCGATTTTTTCTCAAAAACGATACGTAATAGAAAAAAACGGAGTATGCAGTCAAAATCAGCACCAGCGAATTATGTGGAATTGATATATGGGACGTCCATGTGAAATGTAGTATTGGGTATTGGAAACATTTTGAAGCAGAGATGTATTTTGAGAAAATAAAAATGTTCGATTAAAAATAAAAACGTACTTTTGTAAAAACAAAATTGGTTTTGAAACGTACTAACATTTTCAAAACGTATCAAAAAAATATTCAGGGCAAACGAAACGACGACAAAAAAAATATAATAAAGGACAGACGGAAACATTTTTAAAAGGTACAACAATATTTCATCGTCCAAATAAAAAAGGTCACTCAAAATATTTTTCGTAATTCTAAACAAAAACATATAAAATTTAATTTAAACAAAGTATTTCGTACAATAGATGCCAACATAAAATCCCTCAAAAAATCGGGATTTTTCTCACGAAGTTGTCATCTATGTTTCGTACTTTCAAAATAAAAACGTACTCTAAATAGTACGAAAGTACGCACTAATGCAACACTGTTTTGAATCAAAAATTACTTTTTATACAATATGGAAAAATCATATTAGGAAGTTAATTAATATTTTTTTAAAATATAATACATCTGGTACTCAGTTTTTTTCCTAACCTAACCTTTCTTAAAAGTTCAGGGCACTGTCGTATTAGTTATAAATTACGCTTGATTGGACGATTAGTTTAGACCGCATAGTTTAGAGTAACAGATTACTAACTTCGTATAAAACTCCTGGAGTCGTAGAGTTGCCATATTGACATGTTTGACATATGATTAAAATCGATAGTGCTTTATATATAGTTTTCACCGCTACGATTTGAACAGTTAAAAAAAAATAAATTTTATGTTAATTACATACTTTTTCTTCTCTATTTTCCAGATTGCATTTAAAACCATTTGAAATAATTGCTTCTTCACTGGACGATTCAATTGGACTCCCAGTTTTAATAAAAACATCAAGCAACGTGGAATCAGCAATTTGTAAACGTTTCGAAAAGAAGCCCAAGAAGCGTAAACGAAGGCTGTATTGTTTGTTGTGCATCTATTGTCATAGGCAAGAGTACAACTTTAGCAGCAGTAGCCCACGAAACAGCAGCAGCGGCAGCCCCTTAGTTATAGCAACAAACCACACAAGCCGCAGTAGCAGCAGTTTTTGGCAACTCCTTTAGTAATGTTTCTAAATGTGATGGCTGATAATGTAATGTTAACAGAACGTAGAAATAACGCTTGTGATTATAACTACAAACTCAGCCCCCATGATTTTGGGGGCCCGCCAGCCACTTTATTAGTAGCAGCCGCAGCAGTCGCCTCCGCCACCGTCCGCGCATTTTATGCCAACGCCAGGAACAACGACGACGATAACAGTTAAGTGTGAGCCACCGACGAAAGCTCCAACGAAAGCGTCGCCAGAGTACAGAGTGGAATCAATCAGCAGCAATTAAGCCGCCTGACGCTACTACAAAACGCACGCTCATTTTATTTAAAATATTTATTATTTTTGATTTTGAATCGACAGCGCCTCTTTAGAAAGAAGAAAAAAACCTTTTAAAATTATTAAAGCAGCAGACGCCGCGCATGCAACACATAAAGCAGCCGAAACAGCAGCAGCAGCCGTCGCAACAGCAGCAGCAACAACTTGCCAACGTTTGTGTCGCTGAAGCCGAACGACGTTGCCGCAATAATGCCATTGCAATCATCTGGCATCATTGTCGTTGAAAAACCTACATCAGCGTCAAACTGCGTCAGCCACCAGCAGCAGCAACTGTTGCATGCCACTACAGCAGCAACAACAGCAACAATAACGCAACAACAGCAGCAGCAGCCGGTCACTGAGATTCAATACTATGAATATTATGATGCTAATGATGCACGTCAGCAATCGCAACAGCAGCAGCAACATGCTGTTGTTGTCGAGCACAATTCCAACAGCAGCAGCAGTAGCACGCAGCAGCAGCAACATCCACTAATGCGTCGCCAGCAGCAACGTGCGACAACAACTACCATACAGCAGTTTAATATAAAACAGCAACCGATGCATCAGCAACATATGCAGCAGCAGCAACAACAACATGTTGTTCAGCAGCAACAGCCACAGCAGCAACACCAACAGCAGCAAGTGATACAGGTCAGCGAGGAGCTGTACGAGCAGGCGGCTGCTGCCGGTGGCAACGTCATGATATCGGCAGCCACCGGCGAGTTGCTCAATCAACAGATATTCAAAATTGTTGCCGCCGATGGCAGCACCGGCAACATGATTATCGATGCCATGTGCAATGTCAGCGGTAACAACGGCGGCGTTGGCAACAGCAACAGCAGTCACAATGTCAACGCTGTTGTTAGTGCTGCTGCTACTGGTGGCGGCGGCGGCAACGCCTCAAAGCTGATGCTCAGCAATTTGACGGTGCTGTCAAAGCAGGCTGCTGGTAGTGCTGCAGGACAGCAACAACAGCAGCAACAACAGTCGCCGCAAACCATAAATTTTGTCAGCACCAAAAATCTCACATATTTAGCAACCGCTGCTGGCAACAGCAGCAACACGACTACCAATGGCAAGCAGCAAAAACTAACGTCGGTCGGCGCTGCTGGTGCAAACTACAAAAACAACGCCAAGCAACAGCAGCAACATGTCATGAATAACAACACAGCAGCAGTTACAACAACAACCACATATATGCAACAGTCTACGCAGCAGCAGCAACAACATATTGTGCAAAAACTAACGGTGCCGCGAAATGTGCAGATGGTGGCGCGCGTGCAAACTCTAATGCCGCAAACGTCGCAGCAGTCGACGCAGCAGCAACAGCTGATTGTGCAGCAGCCGACAAAATATGCGCTCAGCAGCAAGGCAACTGGCAATGCGCTCAAAAAGTCAACGGCCGGCATGAAAATGTCGCACAGCAGCAAAATGCTCAACAATATTGGTGGCAGCAGTGTAGGCGGCGTCAAGACTTTTATACAGCAGCAACAAGTAGCCAACAATCAGCAGCAACAGCATCAGCCGTCGAACAATAGTCACTATCAAAGCGCGAGCAAAATGAAGCCACACAAGCTGCTCAAACAATACAACAACGCAATCAGCAACAGCAGCGGCGCCGTTAGTATTGCAACGCTGCCGCAGCAACAGCAGCCAACGAGCAATCACACGGCACTTGCAACTTATACAATAAACAATAAGTTCAACAATAATCAGCAGCAGCAAGCCACCAAAATTACAAAGCTTGGCAGCAATAAGTACGTAGTGCAGAGCAGTCAGCAGCAACAGCATCATTTGCTCAGCGCAAATGCCGCAGCAACATTGCCGCCGGGCACACAAATACAACACAAAAATATGCAGCTCAATAGCAACAATCTTGTGCAGCAGCAACAGCAGTTGCTCACTAGTGGCTCATCCTCCGCCGCCGCAGTCTCCAGCAGCGGCGCCAATGCGGGCACCATTAAATTTGTTAATATGCATGGCACTGTTATACAGCAGCATCATCAGCAGCAGTCGTCGTCGTCACAAAAATCATCACAACGACATCAGCAGCAACAGCAACAACAGTTTACACAGCAGCTGCAATTTGTTGAAACAACTCCATCGAATTCAGCGTCTGCCGGCGCTGCTGACAATAATATTTATCAGCTCAGCAGCGCGCAGCAACAACAACAGTCGCCCACTGGCTCGTCGCTCATCTCCGACGACATCATGATCGTCAATGGCACACAAATGACGGACGAACTGTCGGCGCGCATATTGCAGAGCATGGCGCAGAAATCATTTGGCAATCAGCAGCAGCGTTATCAGCAACATCAGTCGCCTCAACAGCAGCAGCATCATACGCAACAACAGCATCAAACGCAGCAGCAACAACATCAGCAGCAGCAGTTGCATGTAAGCAATAAATCTTCCGGCGGTACTACTACCACCACAAATATGCCGCCGCCGCAGCAAATACTGTTGCAGCAACATCACACAAATGCAACAGGCTCCAATATAATGCTTTCGCCAAAAGAATATCCGATCTACAATGCGCTGCAACATCAACAACAACAACAGCAGCAGCAACATCAATATGTGCAACAACAGCCGCAAACGCATTATTTGCCCACTACAGCAGCAGGAAGCGGAGCCACGTCCACCGCGACAGCTGCCACTGCTGGCAGTAGGCAAAGCCACAGCGCGCCAGGTAGCCGTTCGCAATCGATGGAGCGCAAGTTGCACGAGACTTCAATCACAAAGAAATCATCGGACTACTTTAAAGTCAAGTAAGTGGTTTTCCTTCGTCACATCAAATTATTAAATAAATTTACTTGATACTGGATCTTTTGTGCTGCCCAATAAACATTTTATTCATCCTTTACATTTTCATTTTTGTTATCAAGTGTTTCTCAAAGTTTTTGATTTTTAATTTAGTTTTATTCATTTTTTACATTTGTATTAATTAATATTTGTATTAACTTTGGCGCAACAGCTATCTTTACTATCATACCAAAGGAGCGAATGTGTATTTTTAAAAATATTGTGAAATAAAATTTTAAAGTTTGAAGTGCTTTAAAAATTAGTAAAATTTATTTTTTTATCAATTTTTTCTGTTGTTTTGGTTTATCTATCAATTATTATAACGCATATATACTTATTTTATCTTGCTCCAATAAAGAGATATGTAAAAAAAGAAGAAATTGAAAAATTTAAAATCTTGTCATGCCAAAGAGTGAATATTTTCGTTTTCTTGCTATAACTCTTTATTGGTGCAAGATAAAATAGTAAAGTAAAGGCATTAATTGTTTGATTTTATAGCACCTATCGATTGGCATCATTATTTAAAAATAATTTACCAAACATTTTTCATGCTAATGATAAAAATTCAAAAAAATATTTTAAAATACGGAAGATAATCGATAGGTGCTTTAAAAACAAACAATTAATGCCTTTGCACCACTATTTTATCTTATACCAATAAAAAGTTATAGCCAAAAAACTAAAAGATTCGCCCTTTTGGCATGACATGATTTTCAAATGTCAAAATCGAGAAAATTATTTGCCATTTGCCTGTGGTGCCATATGTATTGTCTCGGTCTGTGTTAATTTTAAACTACCACTGAAAAACTGCTAACAAAATTAAACGACGTTTTATTTAAAGAGAATATTAATTAAACGGAGTTTAAACTACGTTTAAACGAGCACTGAAAAACTGGCCCTTAATTGAAAATATCTGAGGGTTAGGTTTTTTTTTTTTTTAAATAAGGTTTAGAATTTGTGTACTTTCCGTGAGGAGTCGTTATGCAATTTTGAAGTTTCCCAAATGCAATATCTATAAACAACAGAATAACTAATTTATTTATTAAAAATGTGTTTTTCTTCGAACTACATATTTGTTAAACTTTAATAATAAAAAAAGTTACAAAGGCACAATATAATGTTTATTGGGGGCGGTCTTGCCTTTCGTGTATTCACAAATGTTGTTTATTTGGACTTACTATTTATTACATATTTGTGTATTGATTTTATTTATTAATTCTATTTTTTTGTTAGTTTTTTTTTTACTTATTTTAATTTTTTATTAGTTTATTTCTAATTTGTTTACATATCGTCGTTGTGGAAGTTAAAGTCACCATAAAATAAATCAATTAATAAATTTAGTAAATATATAATTTTTGGGAAACATTGTATTTGATAAGTTTTACTTCACCAGCTGCGATATTTTTTAATTTGTTATTGATTTCTTTTTATTTATTAATTTATTTAACTTTTTATTTATTAATTTATTAAACTTTTTATTTTTTTTTCTTTTATTGTTATTTGATTTTTTGTTATTTATATTTTTTATTTTTTTATTTATTTTTTTTTTTTATATTTTTTTTATTTTTTATTGGTTTTGGTAATTTATTATTATATATAATAGACATCTACACAAGTGCATTTGAAACCCACTTCAAGTCATTCACTTCGTTTCAAAACATTTACTGTCCTCAACTCTATGCTTGAAAATCAAATGAATGTCTTGTTCACAACAACAAAGCACCATATACTGTCAAAACAAAACAGAACTGCAGTGAAGAGATCTATGATGATGTGCAATAAAAATTCAAATACTGAAATGAACTGCTTATGACACCGAGTACTTAGTGCATTTTCCTTTTTTTTTATAATTTTTTAAGGAATTTTCATTAACATTTAATATAAAAAAAATCAAAAAGTATAACAAAATCTTATAATATTTTATATTAAGTTTTTATATATCGTACAACATTTTTTCATTATTTAATGTACAAAAAAATTTTTGTTTTTGTTCCTAATTTTTTTTTTCATTTTTTTATTTATTTTAAAAAAATAATGTTTTTGTAGTTTTTATTAACACATAAATACCGCAAACATTATTACTGTCGTCGAACGCCGAGCGGAAGATTTATTGTTGTTTCAATGTTCGTCTTCTCACTCGGTACTCGTTGCGCTCACTCGCTGATGTTTGACAGTACTTGACACCAATGAAACAAATACTGCAGTGAAGTGAAGTCGCTCAGGGAGACTTCACTATAATACTGTCGACTGTCATTTGCGAAATGAATTCCATACTGTAGAGTGCAGTAGTGCATATTTTCAAAGAAAACTTCAAAACTATTTGTGCATATGTTTAATATGTAGTTTACACAGTTCGGATTTGCACGCAAATTTGTTTACGCATACTCTGCACTCGGGCACCACATTTTTTTTACAACACATCCCGTCGCAACTAGTGATGCTTTGCATTATTCTCGGTACCTGCCCTCGTGCGTGCTACGAAACTAAAAAGTGCAGCCCGCGCAGACGAGGAATGAGAAAATAGAGAAGCATATCGCGCAAGTGCTATGATATTTATTTCGCGGGGCAACTCCGTGCAACAGCGAAAACCGACTGCCCCGGGCAGCACGCGGGGCAGTTTTTCACAGCCAGTTAATTTTTTCTGGTATGAAATTCTTATGTGGCGCATGAGCACGGCACTGTTATAATATACTGCGCAATGTTTTAAGAATTTTTAAATAAAACTATCGTTAATACAGAAAAGTTTGGCAATACTCAAATACACTTTTAATCGAAGTTTTAATTTGGTTTATAAAAATTGTATAATTTAGTACAAGTTTTTCAGTGCAAGTTTAAACTTAGTGTACATTTTTACAAATGAGGATATACATTATTTTTCGAAGCCTATAATGTAGCTTTTTTATTAAAATAGATTTTTGCACATAATAATTTTTGTATTTGAATAAAAATGTTGATTAAGATTTCATGTTAAATTTATTTTTCTGTTCAACGAACAATTAAAAGATACAATTTTTATAAACCAAAATAAAACTGCGATTAAAAGTGTATTGGAGTATTGCCAAACTTGTCTGTATTATCAATAGTTTTATATAAACATTATTAAAACATTGCGCAGTCAAGTAAAACAGTGCCAATAAAATTTACTGGCTGTGAAAAATGCGCGTGCTGCCAGGGGCAGTCTGTTTTCGCTGTTGCACGGAGTTGCCCCGCGAAATAAATACCATAGCACTTGCGCGATATGCTTCTCTATTTTTTCATTCCTCGTCTGCGCGGGCTGCACTTTTTAGTTTCGTAGCACGCACGAGGGCAGGTACCGAGAATAATGCAAAGCATCACTCGTTGCGACGGGATGTGTTGTAAAAAAAATGTGATGCCCGAGTGCAGTGTCTCCGTAAAACAAAATTGCTCGTCAGTGTATGAAGAAATGGGCATGTGCGGACGCACGCACACGGGCATTTCCGATCTCTGTAGTTTATTACTATTCCTTTTTTTTATTTAAATATTTTATTTTTTTTATATTAAATTATTTTATTTTTTTATATTTAATTTACATTAAATATTTTTTTTTTGTTGTTTTTTTTAATCATTTATAATTTATTCATTTAATTTTTAATCATTTATTATTTTTATTAATCTATTTATTATTATTTTTGTGTTAAGTTTTTATTAAACAAGAGTAATTTTTTATACTGTTTTTTATTTTATTATTTTTTGTATGTAAGTGGTAAATTATTATATATATATTTTTTATATTTTGACTTTTTTAATATTTTGACTTTTTATATTTTTTATTTTATATATTTTTATATTTTTTTTTTATATTTTATATGTATATTTTATATTTTTTTATAAATTTTATTTTTATATGTTTTTGTTTTTATTTTTTTTTTTATATTTTTAAAAATTAATTTTTTTTGTTTTTATTAAAAATTTTTTTTTATTTTTTTTATATATTTTTTTAAAATATTTTTTTAATATTTTTTTTTATATTTTTTTAATATTTTTTTTATATCTATATATTTTTTGTTTATATTCTTATTTTTTTATATTTTTGTTTTTTATATTTTTATTTTTTTATAATTTTTTTTTTTTTATTATATTTTATTTTTTTGTTAAATTTATTTTTTATTTTCACACATTTTGCATTATGTTTCTTTCTCTCTTTTTGTTTAAATGTTTTTCTCCTACAAATTATTTCCTTTTGCTTCCCCCTCATCCTTACAAAATTTACAACCCACTCCTATGATTCTTCCTCCTTTCCGCATTTTCCCACTTTTTCCTCTTTTGCGTTGTTGTGTTTTGTCCTTTAGCACAAATGAGATCCTACAATCGTCCAGCTTTTACGCTCCAACTTTGTCATTATCATCCAATCCAACAACATCGCTAATCGATATCATCCCTCTGCCCACTTGTCCAACCAGCAGCAGCAACAACAACAACACATCAGCCGCGCGCCACGGCAATCAGCATGGCATGGAGTCGACGCAATCAACAATCGCTATGCAGTCTTCTAAATCCGGAAGTGCAGCTATTGCTGGCAACAATAATAATAACAACAACAACAACGGCAGCAGTAACGAAGATGACATCGTCAGTGTGGAAGTGCGTCCAGTGCCCGTCAACACGCAGGATTTGCGTCTGCAAATTCTTCATGCTGTGCTGCAGGATCATACGTACGCATATGCCACACCCACACGATTCCCAAGTAGCAGCAGCACCGACTTGAATGCCGCCAACAATGCGCTACAGTCTACCGGCAATGTGGCGCCGCCACCGCCACAATTACCAATCAGCAAGGGGTCCGTGTCGTCATCGGCAGCACAGCAGCAGCATCAGCAGCATTCAATGCAAGCCTCAGCAGCAGCCACTGTACCGGCGCAACACTGGTCGTTGGGTGGCATTGGCGCAACCGTCGGACAGGCGCTCACAGTGCCAACGGCTTCGACGCTTAATGCACAGGCATTGCTTTCGAATGCGGCCACATCATATACGCTCTACGGGCAGCAAAGTAAGTAAACATTTCAATTATTTTATAGATTTTATTTTATTTAATTCAATTTTTGTAAATTTTTTATTAAATTCTTATTTCATTTCTTTATTAATTTTTTGTGTTTGCTTTCTTTCTTTTTTATAGTACCGCGTATGCAACAGGATGACGATGCCAATTCGGCGATCAGCACCGGTTCCCGTGTGGCCACCGGTGACATTGATCCCGGTGAAGAGACGGAAACCGCGCCGGAAGCCGAGGACGATTCGATTACACGTTGCATTTGTGATTTGACGCACGACGACGGATATATGATTTGCTGCGACAAATGCTCGTAAGTATTTTGACTATTCTTTAAAAGCATTATATTGGAGGGGTAACATTTTTATTGAATAACATAACACTTTTGGTTTTATCTTAAATAAAAACTAACATTTGAAAATATTTGGCAGAAGTAGAAATCACAAAGACAACAATTTTAGAAACAAAAATTAGTTAAAAAAATTTATGGACGATAAAAACAACGCAATTTTCAAAAAAAAACATAAAATTTAAAATTAAAATGCGATTCACTTGATAAATTGGAGTTCAAATGACGCACTTGGGTGCTTCTGTATTTCCACTGGAACAGATTCACCCAAAAAAAATCCAATGAAGAACTTGTCTTTTGCAATTATCAATTGATATATTAATTGTTAGTTGCAGTTAATGTAGTAATTTTAATTGTTGTGAAATAAATTTAATTCTGCCTATCTCTTCTCTATACGTCCAATAATCTCGCCTGGATGCCAAAAATTTATATTTTTCTGTTCTCCTATCATTTTCTATGAATTCTGAAGGGAACTGCGCGCTCGCTTTAACCTGTGAGTGCTGTTGTTTTTTTTTCGAGCCGCAATAAAAAACAACGACACGGTCTGCCGAGTTTCGAGCTGTTACGCTAGCGCGCTACTCCGAGCACCACACATTTCGAGCGCTCCATTGGCTCGCTCTTTTTGTGAATTTGGTTTTAATGCATAACTAATACTCTATATTTAGTAATACATGCACAACATTAAATAATAAATAAGAATAAACGCAAAAACAATCAAAAAACTGTTGCAAAAGGAATAATTTAAAGAGAGAGCAACTACGATCCGCTCTAAATGTAGGAGCGCTTTACATTTTGAGTGCTCCATTTCACAGAAGCTCGAGCAGCGAGTACAATGCTACATGCTGAGCTCGGTTGGACGATTGAAGTTCTGTTAGTTCGTGTTTCTCAATTAACAGCAGTGAGTTAACGACTGTTGCGCTGCTCGAACACCTGGACATTGAAACATTGTTTTTGTCACAAATACATACGAGCGCGCGCTGTTTTCGAGTGTCCCATTCCGAAGCCTTATAAATTCATTACAAATACGCATATTTTTAGATATTCTACCTATGGAACAAAATGAGTTAAATTCGTGGAGTAGTCACTATATGAAATACTAAAATTATTATTTTTATTGCTTGCACAGTGGAGCAAATTACATATTTTCCTAACAATATTTTAAAGATGGACATTTTATCTATTATTTAAAATTTAAATTAGAATGGCAATTCAACGAGTTCAGAAGTTATGAATAAAAGTGTTGTTCAACAGGGTGAACAGATAAGAACGATAGGAAATATAGTTAAATAAAAAAACAACGGTGTGCTACATTCATGCCTGATATATTGTCCAGCTCTGGCCACAGAAAGTCGGTTAAGATGGCACATTTTGTCCTGAAACCAATTCGCATATTGTTTCCACAAGTGTAGGGCTGGTATACCCGGTGTCAAACTCTTATGGCCGCGGGCCACGACCATGTGATATTCCATCTGTAGACCCTTTGTTTATCTTAGTTTCATCAAATAAAAAGAACACTCCTTTCAAAAGAGAATTACAGCAGTTGTATACCAACCATACACTAGCGGAGGCATTACGCTTTGGGGCATCCATTATTAAAATAGACAGTCGTATGAATCATTTAAAAATTAAGATGAAATTGGAATCGGAAGAGATTCCTAAATAAGTTAGCAACAAATTAATTGGAAATATGCCACACAGATGTCACGTAGTTATTGAAAGTAATGGATTTGATGCAAAGTGTTAGTGATTTTATAGAAATAAAATATCCCATGTAGGAACTGTCGGACTGGATAACGTGGCCAAAGCTTAGACAAGTTTAGGCGGCCAAGTCTTCGTGAACTATTCTTTACACAAGATTCGGGCAACCTTGAGCTGCCGAATCTTGGTTCATTGACTCAGCCAACACTAAACTTGTTAAAGTATACGTGGGTAACGTCCAGAGTAACGCATGTTTGTCGCAAGTGCAGTTCTGAGCCTGTATTATTGCTGACATTGGGCCACATTTTACACGCTAGTAAAGGCACGAAGTTATCATTCTAAGAATTGACCAGACTGAACCAACTTTAGATTTCATACTTGGCCCAGAGTTGAGCAAGTGATAGCTGTTTCCTCGGCCTCTATGTCAATTTTTCTAAAATGTGATAGTAAGGTGTTATGTCCTGTGATAATTCCTACTAGTAATCTAAGTTCTGTCTTTTGATCTCTAGTATAGTCTTGCTGTATCCCTTTTTTTCGTCGTTCCATATTATTTTTGTAGCGAGGCATGAGTTTGAGTCGTGCCATCTTTTTATCATTTGCTCTTCGAGTCTGTTTGTTATACGTTTTCGAAGTCTGCCACAGGAGGTTTTACAGTGTTTCTTCCGTTTGTTTTTTACTACTCCTAAAGTTAACATCTAGAAGTTAAAAAAATTATATAAAAGTAGTTATGTGCTGAGATATTATTTTGAGTTATAGCGAAGGTTATGTTTGTACTTGATGCGTTTCTAATTAGTTGCACTACATGTATACTGTACTGTATATTTTTAATGAAAGTTATTTTAAAATGAGGTGAATTGTATACAAAATTAGTCTTTCCGGGTCAATTCGTATACCGCAACGTTGCCAGTTTTGTAGGAAAAATACTGTTTATGAGAATTTTTAGCATTTGCGGGATATGAGAATTCTCACACTATATTGAGATTCTTTTTCCCTTGAGAGAATTCTTTTCTCTCGAAAGAGAAAAATCCCTCCCGTGAGAAAAATATTCTCACAAAAGCGATATTTCCCGCACGAGAAAACACACTGCTGGTAAAAAAGAAGACAGAAACAACGGAATCTCATTCTCATTCACTTGAAAATAGATTTATAAAAATATTATATATTTTTAATTGAGGTACTGTGATAATTTAATGGATTTTGCGGAAAATTGTGAGAATTCGAGAAATTGTGAGAATTTGAGAAATTGTGAGAAATTGTGAGAATTTGAGAATTTTGAGAGAATTTGTGAGAATTTTCCTACGAGAGATTTTGTGAGAATTTCATGATGGAAAAAGGTATTTCGTGTGAGAATTTCATCTGGCGACACTGGTATAATGGAAAATTCTGTCCCGTGCAATTATTTACTTTCTGATATAAAGCAAGTTCTATACAATTTTGTATCCTTTCTCTGGGGAAAGCATTTTCCGGGAAATAATTGTCTGAAGAAGGAATTTTCGGAAAAGAGTTGTCCGGGGAAGAATTGGTTGGAAAATAATTGAATTAATTGTTTCGGGAAAGTATTGTTTTGGGGTAATATTATCTCGGGAAATGGAAAAAAAGAAAGAATTATAGAAAATAAAAAAATGAAAAATTAAGAAAGTTCCTTTGTAATTTTATACCTAAAGTAGGAATTAAAGCTTGGTTGGTTGCCTCAATTTCTACTAAAACAAAAATATCTCTTGTCTCTTTTCAGCGCCTGGCAGCACGTTGACTGCATGGGCATCGATCGCCAAAACATACCCGACGAATACCTTTGCGAGCTGTGTCAGCCGCGGCAGGTGGACAAGCAGCGCGCGCGTTCGCTGCAGCTGCTGAAACGCAAGGAGCAACAGACACAACTGCTGCTCAACGCACAGGCAAACGCCGCGCTAACAGCTGGTACTGCAGGCGGCGGCGTCAATGCTGCAGCGCAACTATTGCTCAGTGGCAGCGATGCGTTAACGCAGCAACGTTACGCAGCAGCTGCTGGCATCGGCGGCAGCAATGATTTGCTGCATGTTGCTGCTGCAGCAGTCGGCGGCAATATGTCCGCCGCTGCTTATGGTGCAGGCGGTGACAGCGTCAAGAAGAGCGGCGCCAAGTTGCACAAAAAGACCAAAGACGGCGCTGGCGCGCAGAAGAAAACTAAGAAAGCTGAAAAACTGGCAGCGGCCGCAGCAGCAGCCTTGGCTGCTGGTGGCGCAATACCACTTGGCGGTAAACTGCAGCGCAAAGACGCCAAGAAAAACACCAAACGCAAAACAAAAAATGGTGGCGGCGATGGTGGTAGCAGCGGTGGTACCGCTGCAGAAAAACATGCCGCCAATTTGCGTCAATGGATCGAAAACTATGAGCTGGCAGTAACAAATCACTACTCGCCAGAGTTGCGCGCGCGTTTGCACGCGATCACCAAGCAACCGGCACTGCTGCATAGCATCACCAGCAGCGAGAATCAAGCGCTCAAAAGCTGTGGCAGCCTGGAGAATAAAGCGACCACTGTGCCGCATGCGGGCGGCAAAATACTGATTAGCAATCTGGACATTGAGCCGAATAGCGCCATCTTTGAGCTGCGCGGCAAATATATGCTGACGACGCAGTACAAGACGCAGAACGCAGGCATCAACATGAATACGCCGCCGCCAACCAACTATTTGGCCGGCTTCAAGGCGCACAAGATACCGGGGCCGTTTATATTCTTCTATCAGCTTCCGCCTCCGCCACCGTCGTCCTTGTCGTCAACGAACAGTGGTAGTAGCAACATCAGTAGTAGTAGCGGCAGCAGCGAAAGCAATACGACAACTGCTGCTCCTACTGCTATGTTGGATTCAACGCAGCAGCCGTCGCCACAGACAGCCGCGGCGTCATCATCATCAGCAGGAACAGCTACACCAACGTTGACACCTTCGCTTACGACGCCAACGCCACCACCTCCACCACCTGCAGCTGCTGCAACACCACTACCCGCGCCACATATTAAAGGTCCAGAGCTCTGCGTTGACACGCGCACCTACGGCAACGAGGCGCGATTTGTGCGTCGCTCCTGCCGGCCCAACGCAGAGATACAACACATCTTCGAAAAGGGCAGTGTACATTTGTTCATCGTCGCACTGACACAAATACGCGCCAGCACTGAGATTACCATACGTCACGAGCCGCACGATCTTTGCGCCATCGCACACAAGAAACCTGGCGGCAGTCTGGTGGTGCAACCCACGAGCACTGCCTGTGCTTGTGGCCTAACGAAGGACTGTCTGTTCGGGCCGCCACCACCGCTGCAGCCGTTGCTGCCGAAGAGCAACAATCGGAAAGCGGCGGCGGCAGCTGCTCTAAATGGCGCTGTCAACAGCAGCGCAGCCGCATTGCAACTGACGTTGGGCATGAGTGGGGGCGTAGGCAAAAAGAAGACGCTGCCCATGAATCGCAATCGTTCGACTTCGTCCAGCGGCGATAGCAACATGGGTATAGGCTGTGCCGGCCTCAATAGTCCAAATATGTCGCAGCTGCAATTGCAGGTTAGCAATAGCAGTAGCAGCAGTATGAACATCATCAACAGCAACAACAACAGTGGCAGCAACAACCTGAAGAACAACATCAACATGTTGTCGGCGGCAGGCACTTGTGCGACGCTCGTCTCTGCGGCAGCTGCCAATCTGCTGCATGATTCGGGCATCTGCACATCTTCGTCTTCGCCTTCAGTCTCCATACCGTCACCTTCATCGCATCACATACACTCGCCGACGCAGCAACATCAACAACAGACGCCACTTGTAGCAGCAACAGCAGCTGGTCAACAATATGCGGCGACAGCTATTTTGCAGCACACGCTTGTAGCTCAACCGCTGCCACAGCAACAACAACAACAAATCCACTGCGCGCTGCCCTCATCATTGTTGCTGTCGCCGCAGCAGCAACAATTGCATGTTGTTGCAGCGAACATTCAACAACAGCAGCACCAACTACCACAAACTGTGGCCGCTGAACTGCAGCAACAACAACAACCAACGCAGCAACAAATGCTTGTGGCTGATGCGTCTTCAAATGTTGCCGCTGCACCTGTGGCTTTCTATGCAACATCGGCTGCAGCAGCAACAACAACTGATGCAGCGATGAAGCCAACACAATTATGCGGCACTGCAATAACAACAACAATAACTGCAAATGTTGCAGCGCACGAGCAGCAGCATCAGCAACAATATCAAATATCTACACAACAACAACAGCTGCAGCAACAACATCAACTGCAACAAAATTTTGTTTTTTCCGCTGCAAGTTCGCCACTCAAGTCGCCACAGCAACAGCTACTGACAACCACCACGCCACACAGCGCTCGCAAAACATCGCTCAGCCGACAGCCTTCGCACTCGCGCACCAACAGCTGCTCCGAAGACGCAATTTTATTGACATCGTCACAGCAGCAGCAACAGCTGTTGCCGTCTGACAGTTTTGAGGAGCTGCATACAGCGCCAGGTTTTAATAATAGCGCTAGCAACATCAACTCGAGCAGCGCCAACGCCACACCAACAACAACTCCATCAGCAGCAACATCGACGCCCAAAGAAAAACCAAAATTGTCGCGCGAGGATCGCAAAATGGAGGCGATTTTGCGTGCCATCGAAAAAATGGAAAAGAATCAGCAGCGCAAGCAGGAGCTGAAACAGTCGAAGAACATTGCCAAGCGTCGCAGCAGCAACAGCAATTCGCCAACATCACCTAACAAGCAGCAGTTCGCTCAACAGCGTTCGCTCAACAGCTCTGCCGACACAGACTGTGGCGGCGACCAACTGTCGCCGGGTATCAATTGCAATGCATCCGGTGCCTCGCTGAGCAGCCAGCAGCGGCGCAACATGGCAGCTGTCAATTTTTCGTCATCGTCGGCGCGCAAGAAGAAGCGAAAGGCGCACAAGTCGTACAATATGCATGCAGCGCAGCGTAAACGGCGTAAGAGCCGCATGAACAGCAATGATTCGGATGCGGAGGCGACCGTTACTTCGGAGTCAGAGTCGACATCGATGCTGTCGCCACCAATACAAACAATAGCGGGAGTAACGACGGCTGCAGCTGGTTATGGCGTCACTGTTTGTGGCGACATTTATAGTCGTACGTTTAAAATGGAGACGGAGATGACAACGGAGGCGACGACGACGACGCCGCCGACGTTGGCAAATGTCGATCAGGCGGCGGGTCTGCTGATGGCGTTTGCGAATACGCCCAAAATACAACAACTGCAAGACGAAGATCAACAACGGCAAGAGCAACAAGATGCAACAGAACAACAACATCTGTTGCAGCAACAACAAGAATTGCAGCTTCAACAACTGCAGCAGCAAGAATTCCAGCAACAAGAACTGCAGCAGCAACAACTACAACAGCAACAACTACAACAGCAACAACTGCAGCAACAACAACTACAACAACAACAACTGCAAACGTCGCCTACATCACCGTATCATCTGATGCCGCCCGGTTTTAAATCGCCGCCCTGTCGTTTGCCGTCGTCCACAGCAGCATCGCCACCGCCCACACCGCCTGCTGCTGTGAGCAGCGCATGCCTGCTCATTGAGGCAGCTGTTGGTCCCTTGGAGTCAAGCGTTGTCGAAAGCGACCAGGACGCCACAGCCGAGTTCAAGTATCCATGCAAAACAAAAACAAAGAAATTGCTCATGAGCAACTGGCTGAATCAAACGGATGCTGGCGGTGATGTTAATGGCACCGACGTTGACACTGTGGAGGCCTCTGGCCTGGAGTCGCTGATGCATGTAGCGCTGTCCGACTACAAGGCAACAGCACAACAACTGGCGTCGCCATTAGCTGATGCAGTAGATGAAGCAGCTGCAGCTGACGTTGCTGAGGCACAACATGACAATGATAATGACCTTGACGCAGATGTCGGCATCACACAAAACACACAAAATTTAAGCATTGTCGCTAAAGTGGAGGAGTTTATACAGCAGACCGAGTGTGCGGCGCCTTATTTGCCACCGCCAATACAACAGCAACATTCGCAGCAACATCAGCAGCTGCATCAACCACAACAGCATCATCGCCAACAGTTGCCGCATGCGTCCAACCCACACGTGCGAAATTTGCAATTGCCCCTGCAAGTCAGCACCTGCAGCAACAACTCGTCGGTGAAGAAGCGTTGGCTGCGTCAGGCCATCAGCGAGGAGAGTGACGAACACGCCATGACGCCAAGTAGCAGCGGTACACCATCCTGCAGCACGTCGCCAACAGCGCAGTTTAATGCAGCTGCCGCCGCAGCAGCGTCCAACACGTTGCCTAATGGCTTTACGACGCCATTGAAGAAACGTCGACTGATTATAAGCAGCAGCAGCAAAGCGGACGAAGAGCAGCAGAGTGCATCGCCAATTTATGCTTTAAGCGTAACTCCAAACCGCGCGTTGTACACGTCGACAACTGCATACTTTAAGTCACAGCTTGAATCACATGCTGCTACCTCCTCCTCCGTTGATGCGTCTTACGATGTCGATGTTGTGGGCGGCATTGCGAACGTCACGACTGCTTCAACGCCATCACCACCTCCGCCCCAGCCAACACAAATTGCCGACGATGAGTCGGAAATTGTCGATGTGGGCAGTAATGATGAGCATGACAACGCACCAAAAACACTAAAAACAGAGCTGACGCTTGCGCTGGAGCAGGACGATGATGTGGACATTTTGCGCTCGCCCAGTCCTGGACAACAGATGGTGGCCGAGGACAATAATCTGGTGAAAATCGAGCCAGAGGACACAAGCGGCGCACACGATGACGTCAAGATCGATGTAGAGCGCGAGGAAAGCATGGCGGTTGATAAGTTTGAAGAGATTATGCAGCTGAAACAGGAAGTGCGAGATGAATGTGTAAAAACAGAGCAGCAAGAGGAACAAATGGAACAGCACAATGAATTAAGTGAGCAAAATGAGCAGTGGGCACAAAAAGATCAACGAGAGCAATGGGTACAGAAAGCGCAATTGGACGAGGAATGGGCACAGCAAGAGCAAAGTGAGCAAAAAGCGCAATGGGAGCAACTGGAGGAAAGCGCACAGCGTGAGCAAAATGCTAAGGCGTCACACATGGAGCAGCTGCAACTGCAGCGCACTTGGCAGCAGGCGTTGCTGGGGCGTGACGATGGCCTGCGGCAACGCCAAGCAGCTTTAACTACGCTGGCAGCCGCTGCAGATGCCATTAAGTCGGAGGAGAACAAAGCGGCGACGGCGGCGCTCGATGTTAAGCCGAATACGAAATTGAAAGATACAGCTGATGGCAGCAACAGCAATAACTATGAGTCCAAAGTGTTGCACGTAAAGAAGGAGGAGAAGCAGGAGGAGCAGAAAGTGCAAGAGTTGAAACAGCTGACTAAAGTGGAGACTTTGTCAACGACATCATCATCGTCATCGCCACCACCTGCAGTCAAAAGTGATTTGTTGCCTTTGACTGATATTACAGCCATTAAAACGGAGGCGCAGGGTGATGAGCAGCAGTCCCCACTCAAGAAGAAGCCTAAGTTGGAGCAACAGGCAACTGTGGCTGCAAATGAGCAACAAATGACAAATTCCTTTCATACAACGTTGCCTGCACATACTTCAGTGCTTAAGCCTGCTTTCGTTGAAAACTGCAACAACGCCAACATTGGAAATAACAACAACGTCAATCGGCATATTGCGGCAGCTTCTGCGAATACACTTTTAGCCGCAGCAGCGACACTGGCGTTGCTGCCACCGCCACCACCACCGACAACAAGCGCAGTTGAAGCAGTAGCAACATTAGAAACAACAGCAGCACCAACAACTGTAAACACAGCAACATCGCAGAGCTCGTTGTCATCAACAACTGGAACAGCAGCTGCATATAAAGCACCTTCAGGCACAGCAATCTCAACCACTGTAACATCAACCACTGTAACATCAACTGCTGCTACTAATTTAGACCTTAATGCCGCTTGCAATGCGCCTATCTCTACTTCCGTCACAACAACAACAACTACAGCACACACGTCCAAAACAGCGCATGATGACAGCATCTCCAGCAGCAACAACAACAATAACAAAACCACTGTAAACACCAGTAGTAGCAGCAACACCACAAACATCAACAATATCATCGTCAACAACAACAACAACGCCAACAATAGCAACACACTCAGCAGTGCCAACAACAGCAGTGCCGTTGTCAGCCATCATCGCAACAGCAGCGACTGCCGCAAGAATCTCTCCGATGACGATCTGCAGGAGCGTCTGCACTCGTTTCACAAGGAAAACATTTTATTTTTGCAGTCACGCAACAAGAAGAGCAAATCTGCCGTTGTCACAACACTGTCTGCAGCAAAAGTAGCAACATGCTCGACAACGGCATCAGTTAAAGGCACCAAACATGCGACTGACACCAAAATGTCCAACAGCTCAAAGTCTAAATCTACTTCCTCCTCAACCGCGTCCATATCAAGCAGTAATAGCAGCAGTAGCCACAAGAAGCTATCCAAAAAGGAGCGCAGCAGCAGTAGCAGCAGCAAAACGTCTTTAAAAAGCAACAACTCTACATCCGCTGTCAACTGCTCTTCTTCCTCGTCTACTTTGTATACAACTTCTACAGCACCAGCTTCTGCCGTTTCTGCTAAAAAACTAAAAGCATTGAAAAAATCGGCATCTTATGCTGCTGCCTCATCTTCCACTTCTTCTGTTGGTATTTCTAATACTACTAATGCTGACAAATCTAATACTTCAAAAAACCGGCATCGCTCCATCTCCACCTCATCTACCTCCTCTTCATCGGCCACCTCGAGCAGCAAAAAACGACAGCTGAACTTTGAGCAGGAGCTAAGCAAAGATTTGTTACTGTGTGGCGCACTCGTATCCAGCGCTACTTCCAAACAGCGTGCGTCAGAGAATGCTGCAGGCGCAGGTTTCACTGCAGCTAAAAAGCGACGCGAGTCCACCTGTGGCGAAAGTAGTCGCAGCAGCAGCAAACACAGCAAGAACAGCAGCGTTGCCGATGCAAAACGCACCACCGCAGCAATAAGTGTCGCAACAACAGCGGTCAATTGTCTGGAGCCAAAAGCAACAATTGCAACTGCAGCTACTCCTAACAAAGCAGTTGCGGCAGCCGTTGTATCAAGCAGCACTTCAACAGCACTAGTGGCAACAACCACGGCAACATCAAGCATTGTAACATCAACCACTGTAATTTCAACCACAGTATCATCAGCCACTGTAACTTCAACCGCTTCAATAACAACAATTACAGCACCCCCCACTGTATCAACTACAATTGAAAGTGCTGCTGCGGTTTTAACAGTAACTGACACTGCAACATCTACGCCCACAACAACACCTGCAACATCACCCACCGCAAGTCTCCCCTTTTACAACACAATTTATGGCAAACTGCTGGACGGCAATCAGTTGCCGCCGCAGCAGCAGTCCAACCTTGTGAGCGCCGTTGCAGCAGTAGTAGCAGCCACAGCGGACACCGCTTCTTCTTCCAATGTACTCTTGCCGTCCAACGTAGCAACAGCAGCGACCACCGTTGCCAACACCATGCCGTGTGTCGTTACTGCAAGCGCTTCTAATGCTGCGGGCATCGCTGCACCCAACAATCTGTTGCTCGCTGAATATTTGGACACCAAGCAAAAGAGCTACAACACGCTGGGCGGCTATGTGACGCACAGCGCTTTGTTTGGCCTAAATTCAGCGCCTCCTTCAGGGTTGTCGTCTTCAACTGCAACATCAGATGCAAACACTGCGCTGACGACGCCGCTCAACGTGACGGAGCCTTGTGTTTCCATTCCCTCCATTAGTCCGCTGCCACCGGTGACGCCCATTAAAATACTCACGCGCACCGCCAGTCATGATCCGCGTCTCAATCCTATACTGACCGCGCCCGAACCGACGCCAGCGCCTAAGCGCAAGCTTTCCATCAATGAGTATCGCAAGCGCAAACTACAGCATAGTGACAGCAACACGATGGCTGCAACAGCAACAACGCCAACAACAACTTCCATTGGCAGCAGCAGATTCAGCTTGACGTCGAGACCAAAAACGCTGAATCACTGTTTGGACAGCAGCAGCAACAACATTTCTGCAGCCGCCGTCTACTTGCCAACAACAACAACAATGAACAAATGCACGCTCAACTCGCCGGAGCACAACAACAGCTACGACCTGATACGTGATCTGCACGAACGCGCACTCAACGATTCGCTGAACAGCAGTCTCAGTTTTTCGTCCGGCGATTTGTCCACCAGCCTGCACTGCATTGGCGAGGATGACAATTCCAAAGGTAGGTGGTGCTGCAATGTGACAGTTGAATGTTTTATTAATTTGTTTAATTTTAATTTGATTTAAATTGTTTGTTAAATTGTTTATTTATTATTTCTTTTCAGTGCAATTTAGCGCAGCGCCAACGCTACTGGAAAAGCAGCAGGAAAATCTTTGCGAACGCCTGAAATCGTTGAAGAACAAACAGTGCGCGGCTGACTTGCTGACGGGACGTCTGACGGCGCTGAGCAACGATTATGGCAACAAAAAAGGTTAGTGTCTTGATTTAAACAGATCTTTAAACAGACATTTAAACAGATCTTAAAATGTTTAACTATTTCTTTAATTGAATTATTTATTGCTTAACTATTAAGTAAAAACCATAGCGCTAGCGCACTGAAAATGTGTTTCTAAATATATAGGAGAAACATGTTTTATATGAAATGTTTAATGTTTTAGTACATTTTTGTAAATATTTATTTTATTTGATAATTTAAACTAAATCAGCATAGGGATGTAGTATGCACTAGGGATGTCCAAAATACATCGATGTTTTATAAGAACTCGATATATTGCTTCGATACATCGATATTTTCCGATGCAATATAAGCCTCAGTATCTATTCGATACATCGATGTATTTTTTTCGATATATCGAATCACTGATAAATTCATATTTGCTAATAGAAACTAGCTAAATTTAATTATTTATTTGAAATTAAACACTTTAAATAACCATTTGCTTCATACATGGTTTTCGTGTTTTTCTCAAAATGACATAACATGGACTAAGACATGTTATGTCATTTTGAGATTCCCCTGACATGTTTTTGTCAGGGGAATCTCCATCAAAATTTAAATTTTTACCTAATAATTTTTCATTCGATACATCGATGTTATTGTTCGATTTATTGGAAAACATCGATGTAACGAGTCAATGTATTAGATCATCGATACTTCTTTCAGATGGACATCCCTAGTATACACTGTTAGGAAGATGTCTTATTTAATTCTAAATTTCAGTTTACACATTACGTATCGCTTATTTACTTCAATATTTCAAAAAGGCGATTTTGCAGGAAACGCGTTTAAATTAATATCTTGTTCACGATTGGACTGATATATTTGGCTTTGTTATGAAAAAAATAAATACATGAAAAAAGGGACTAAAATTTGGCTTTTGGATTTTGATAAGTGCCGTAATAATACAAAAATACGGCAAACAATGTTTTTTATTGTCATCATGAAATACTTATTTTGAATTTGAAATAATTTTAATTTTTAAACAATTCGGTGTACCTAGTTAAAATGGGTAAAGGATGTGAATTTTTCTTTCAGATGGACATCCCTAGTATACACTGTTAGGAAGATGTCTTATTTAATTCTAAATTTCAGTTTGCACATTACGTATCGCTTATTTACTTCAATATTTCAAAAAGGCGATTTTGCAGGAAACGCGTTTAAATTAATATCTTGTTCACGGTTGGACTAAAAATTTGGCTTTGTTATGAAAAAAATAAATACATGAAAAAAGGGACTAATATTTGGCTTTTGGATTTTGATAAGTGCCGTAATAATACAAAAATACGGCAAACAATGTTTTTTTATTGTCATCATGAAATACTTATATTGAATTTGAAATTTTAAACAATTCGGTGTTTCTAGTAAAATGGGTAAAGAACGTGAAATTTCGTTAGAAATACGCCAATTAATTATTAAACTTTGAAAAAAAAAACCTTAAGAAAAATTGGCAAAATTATTAGTAAACTATAATACAGTGCCCAAACAATAATAAAATCTTATGGTAACTCGGGAAGTTTACAACCAAACCCACGTTCAGGCAGACCGATGAAGTTGACTTCAAAGAAGAGCGTTAAATTGTCACTACAGTGCAAAAATCTGCACCAAAAATAGCTGCAGATATAGAACAATCCTTTTCAAAATCAGTAAATCCATAAACAGTCCTCATTGTGCTTCATCATGCCGGTTATATTGAAGAGTAGCTAGATGTAAACCATATATTTCAGTAGTAAATAAGAAGAACAGGGTGGATTTCGCAAAGGAATACTTGAACAAGACGGAGAATTTTTTTTTATGTGGTGTTCAGTGATGAATCAAAATACAACATATTTGAATCCGATGTGCGTACCATAGTGTGGATTTTTTTTCCGACAGTAAAACATGGGGGAGGCAATATTATGGTTTGGAGATGTATGTCGGCATTTGGAGTTGGGAATTTAGTATTTATTGATATTGACAAAATGGATTATCTGATTATTTTGAAAGATAATTTAACTGCCAGCGTGGACAAAATGGGAATAGAGAGATCTAAACAACGTTTTCAACAAGACAACGATCCCAAACACCACACCTCTTTAGTAGTAAAAGAATGGATGCTGTATAACGTACCACAGCAACTAAAGACTCCTTCCCAATCTCCGGATATGAATCCAATTGAACACTTATGGGAGCTTCTTGAGAGACGCATAAGAAAACACAAGATTTCATCTTCCGATGCAAATGTACTATTTTTTTTTGGAGGAAAATCCAAACGTGTACCACTTTACGCCAGGTTCCCCAACTTATTATTGTTAACGGCACATTGTCTAATCGATCAATAAAAAATCTATTACGGACTTATTATTATATCCTACGAACTCCTCATACGCAGTTTTTGATATTGTTTACAATTTTTGAGTTATTAATTAAGCTTTCTGAGCGATCATAAGTCGTATCTCAATGAGAGTCGTTTTTCATGTTAGAATAATTGTGAACAAATTCGCAAATTCGTATTCTGGCAAAAATCTAACAAAAAATACCGAAAGAAATACTCCCTGCTGTGGGGTTTCATGTTACATTTGAAGTTTTTTATATTGTAAATAAATGTAAACTTGCAACTTTAAAACATTAAAATTTTGTTCATTAGCAGTTTTAGAGACAAAAAAATAAACATTAAAAATGCATTTTATTAATTTAAATGGTGCCAATTTATGACTCAAATTCGTAGAATTTAAATGTACGTGATTTGCTAAGTGTTTGATATTTACCACACAACGTAGCAAATAGATTTCACAGTGCAATGGATATAGTCTGCTTGAGTGCTGTGGATCTTAAAAAAAAAGGAAAAGTCCATTCGGAGAAGTGCATCGAGCTGCATTGTTTCTAATTCGATATTTATTATTAGTGCTTTTACACTTTCGATACTAATATTTCCGGGAAGAACAGATTTCAATTATCTGTAAATTCATTCTTTAGAATTTTTAGAATTGTTAAGAAATCGTAGATTATCGTAGCCAACCCAAATCAACCAAATCTATTTGCAGGTCACATTTCATTGCACACATTTTTGGCTTTAAAAAGCACATTTTTAAAAGGTAGACCATAGAAAACTGTCTGAAGGTGAATAATCACATAAAGTTACTATCAAGACGGGACCTTTTTCAGTCAGCAGCAACAATTCAAACAAAGTTAGCAGTCCAAATGCCAACTAGAACTGTAAGGGCTGTGTTAGTCGAAAACAAAATCGCTTTTCGTGGCACCATGAAAAGCACCCTCACACCATTATTTACCACCTGCATGGTTGAAAGTTTTGGTGGAAAAAAAATTAGGTCAATTCGACTTTCTTAGGACGTCTAACGTTCCTCTTAAATTTATTTTGGATTCGTTCGACCATAACACAAAGCGCCAATTTTACGGAGTAATTGGCCATCCTATCCTTACGCGTTTTGGCAAATCTTATGCACCCAGAAAAAATTCCCTCAAATCCCATTAAAATTGGTCAATAGGATAATTATTGATTTAATAGTATACAAAAAATAAAATTTTTCATAAACTCAATGGCAATGTCATGGTATTTTCTAGTATTTAATGGTATTTTCCGATTAAAATAATAATTTATCCTATTGAATATTTTTAATAGTAAAAAACTATAATTTATATAATATTTTTTTCTGGGTGTGCGGTTCTTCCGATGTCTCTTAGTTTCCAATGGGACTTTTCGTGATGATCCTCCAAAGAGAATTTTTCGAAACCAAGGTATACCAACAAACCCAAATTCTTTAATCTCACCACACCAAAACTAACCACACTGAAACTCAGCACACTGAAACTCAGCACACTGAAACCCAGCACACTGAAACTCAGCACACTGAAACTCAGCACACTGAAACTCAGCACACTGAAACTCACCACACTGAAACTCAGCACACTGAAACTCAGCACACTGAAACTCACCACACTGAAACTCAGCACACTTTAACTCACCACACTGAAACTCAGCACACTGTAACTCACCACACTGAAACTCACCACACTTAAATTCACCACACTGAAACTCACCACACTTAAATTCACCACACTGAAACTCACCACACCGAAATTCACCACACTCAAATTCACCACACTGAAACTCACCACACTGAAACTCATCACACCGAAACTCACCTCACCGAAACTTACAGTACTTAAACTCACCATACTAAAACTCACCACACTAAAACTTCTACTAGGAAAAACTAAACGAGGAAGAATTCTACGGGGAAAAATTCTGCTGGGATCAATTATACGGCGAAATATTCTACGGGGAAGAACAGTTCGAGAATGAATTGTCCTTGAGAAAAGTTGTTTTGGTGGTGAATTATTTTTGTTTTAGTTACTAAAGTAAAGTTCATCCTTAGATTTTAATGTAATATTAGGTTTTTTTTCAATTTAAGTGATCGGGTCAGACCAGACAGTGTAGGTATATAAGTAATCTAACTACGGAGTTTCCTTGATCTAGCTCTTCTAGTTTTTCTCTAATCGTGATTTCAACAGACATACAGAGACACGAACAGACGGTCGTGATTATAATAGACATACAGAGACACTGACAGACAAAGCTAAATTGACCATCCCGGACACGCTTTCTTCTGTCGATAATAAACGGTCTATAATGTGTTTTCATGGATTTGGATTTTCATGTATTTGCTTAGATCCTTGAATTCAGACGACACATGTTTACTACGTACCATGGTTGAAGTATATACAGGTTAACTCATCTTTCAAAATTCAGTCGCCATTTACTGCTTGATAGATTCAACATTTGTTTACGAATATTTTAAAACAAAATATCAATGCATTCTTTAAAACTTCATGAAATCAAATAATATTCAAAATTTTAAATAAAATAAATTTCAACATTTTGCCAACTTTTAAGATTGTTTAGGATCCAAAAGAAACCACAGTGATTGGCAAAAGTGATCAAAGTGAATGTGTGTGGTAACATTTTAATAAAATCTTCAATTTTCAATGCAAAAAAACAGTAACCTGAAAATAAAGTTTAAAATGAGAATTAATTCTTGTATTTTAAAATTTTCTTCTTGACATTCTCAGCACACTGTATATCAATTAAACGTCTAGATGGTCTAACCTGTATATACTTCAACCATGCTACGTACAATGTTCGACCATTTATGTTCTATGTATTGTATAAAAAGGAGTGATTTTTTAAAGTCCACAAGGTTCAAAATATTAATGTTTTAGGAGAAATTAATATGAGAATATTACCGTGTTCTTTATCCAGGTTTCGACACTTTGAAATGCTCATAAACATATGAGGGCAACACTCAGGAAAATATGACACATATAAGATATATTTCCAAGTTTTCAGTGCTAGTTTAAACTTAGTTTAAAGTGTTCCTCATTTTTAAAACGTTCATAGTTCCTAACCAAAACGGCCGAATGTCTTTAAATTTTACAGACAGATAGACGATTAATAATCAATTAATTACACGTTCTAAATATTTATGATATGTTGAGTTTAGACGAAGTTTCGTCTAGTTTAAACTACGTTTAATTTGAAACAGGCTTCAAATATTTATTTTGTATTATCAAAATTCTTCATTTATGTATTTATTTATTTACTTTTACTAATGTAAATAGTTATTTTTAAACTAATCAATAATAAACTTTCTGTTCTTTTATTGCAGAAAACGATTTGTTCCTGAATCGTTGCAGCATCACCTCCGACCTGGACAATTGTCTCGAATCGATTTCGTCTTCGTCCACGTCGTTGGCCTCATCGCGAGCCTCCTCACCGGATCGCTTTTGTGAAAAGGATAAAATATTAAGTCACCGAACGGCATACAACGAAAACACAAAGGCCAAACACAGTGCAAGCCACAAGTCTGCGATGAACAGCGAAAGTACAACAACGTCAAAGCGGCAGCTCGATCTGGTCTAAACATGTTATACAACCACAGACAGACACAGCAGACAGAATATATATATATATATTTTTTGTTTGCATACAAAATGTCATTGCATAAAATAGGCGTGCACGCCTAAAATATGCACAAATCAAACACACAGCTATTACAAACAAATACAGCGCTGAATTATAAACGGAAATGTCAAATACAGGGAACGTATTTAGGCCCCAAATCATATTTGGCTAAAATATCGAATTAAGTTTTTTTTTGTTTGTTTTTGTTATAGACAGAAAAACAACAAACAAGCAAAACGAATGAAAGAAAGAGGAAAAATATTTTAATTAAAAAAAAAACAACACAAAGCGAACCAAATGAAGTGAGGTTTAATGTACATTAAAAACAAAACAAAAAATACACTTTAATTAAATAACATTTTTTTTTTAAATAATATTAATAATAATAACATAGTATATACGTAGTATATAAATATAATAGTATAACTAGCTTTAGTATAGTCTGTATTTTTGTACAAATCGATGAAGTTTATGGTAGGCATTAAATTATATTTGGTTTGTGTATGGCAAACAGAAAGATACAAATAAAAACAAAAACTAATTTTAAATAAAACAAAATGTAAATTAAAAAAAGCAAAATAAAACAAAAAATAAAAAGAAAATAAAATAAAAATAATATAAAACAAAATAAAAAGAAAATAAAACAAAAATTACAAAAAAGCAAATAAAACAAAAATTACAAAAAAGCAAATAAAACAAAAATTACAAAAAAGAAAATAAAAAAAAAAAACAAAAATTAAATTAAAACTAATTAAAAAATAAAATAAAACCACAAAAAGTTGAAGAAAAACAAAAAAAAAACAATGAAAAAACCCCACTACTTTTAAAATCTATGCCTATTACTAGTTTTTGTTTTTCTCTCAGCGCTAATTACACCACACACAATTTTCTGAATTTAATTATAATAATAATAGTTATAAATCTAAAATTGAATTTATTATTTAACTTTGTAAAGCAACGAATACATTGTGTTTTTGTTTTTAGTTTTTCTTTTTTTATTTGGGCACTTGTTTTCTTTCTACTATAATTCTTTTTTCTTTTTTTGCTATAATTTTGTATAAACATTTATAAAATTTTATTTTAAATTACCACAAAAATACTTGTGACACACCACACAAGTTGTTTCCTTTATTAATGTTAATGTTTTTTTTTTAATTTAATATATTTTTTTTTACAATATAGACTAAAAATAACACATACAACGCAATCTGCTGTAAATATATACATACTTTGTAACACATAGCTCTTATATATATAAATACATCTCTATACATAGCTACTATATAAATAGTTATATAAAAACAACAACAACAACCTAGTATATAATTTCTAAAATAGTACAAACAACAATATTAAATTAGTTTGTAAAAGTTTTAATGTGTTAACAACTTCTTGCAAAAAAACAAAAAATAAAAAAAATATATACTACCTACATGAAATGAATGAAATAAAAACAACAAAGCGAAAATAAATTTTAAAACTACCACAATTTTTAAATCAAACGACGAATGTAAGAAATAATTTATTTAAATTAAGCACTTATTAAAAATTAACAAGACATATTAGATATTTTTGAATATTTGCAGTTGTCGCCGGTACCACAAGCTCCCCTCCCTACTTCCCCCACATATTTTATGCCCACTACTACTACTACAACTACTCTGTAAATACTTAGGTTACTGTATAAGATTTAAAAACCACAACAACAACCAGAAAAACTATAAAACTATTAAGTGTTAAGTGTGCATATTTTCTATGGTATTTGTTAAAACAACTAAAATATGTTATGCAACTCTACTCATCTTTACAATTAATATTTAAACATTTGATTTTAAAAATTTTCAATTTTTTTTTAGTTTTTTTTACTTTAATTTTAGCTGTAAAATATTTCATTTCATTGGCAGCCCTTCACAAAATATATATTTTAAAGTACTCATGTAACATATTTTTTACACTTTTGTGTTTATCTCATTAACTGACATATTTTTCTTTTTTAAATTATTATTTTTTTTTAATTAAAAACTTATTTTTAATATTTTATGAGCAATTGTTTTAAAATTTTTACCCATATATATAAATTATATTCTACTAAAAACACATTTAGTGAACCCTACGTTGTACATATTTATTGTTAAATTTAATACAAAAAACAAAAAAAAAAAACAGACAGAGAGATATTGAATAATGCATGGCATGTTATAATTGACCCTTTGAGGCCGTCGTGGGTTAAGTGAATTTTGCTTTGCATTGCGCATTGTGTACATAATTTATACATATTAATTATAAACATTTATATATATATATATATTACTATTGTTTTGTATGCTAATTGTATTTTATGCTAAACTTTAAAGAAAACAGAATGGAAAAATAATAAAATTAATAATAAAACACAAACTTCAAAGCACCACCAGCTAATGCGTAAAATCAAACGCTGTGCGGCGCATCAAATCCCAGAGAAAATCAAAAGTAAAACAAAAAAAAACCACAACAGCAAATTAACAACAGAATTATAATATATACATATTACTAAACAATATAAATTTATGAAATAAATTATATTATATAATTATTATTTACTTACTATAACGAGAAATACACGTACGAAAAATGAAACAAATAAAAAAAAACATAAAATAAAATGAAAAATTTTAAACTAAACTCGTGTGTTTTAATTTCGAATTCAAAATCTCGAATTTATATTCCATAGATTTCAGCACTTGTTTAATGCATAATTTAATTGAAAAATTGTATAATTTTGAACATTAAAAGGCATTGAAAATATTGATCGATGGTTTTTGAGCAATTGAGCCTAAAATCTTCTAAAAAATATAATGAGCAACGAGAGACACAAAGACGTGAGTGTGAGGAAATAGAGATGTATGAGATGTAATGAGTAGAGAGCGGATTTATATGCAAAATGATATTCCGAGAATATGCAAAATATATGCAAATTAAATGCAAATAATATGCAAAATATGCAAAAAATATGCAGGTTTTTTTTTATATTAAAATAAGAGTAAAAGTATGGAAAAATATATTTGTTCTTCATTATTTAAAAATAAAGTACGTTTTCCTTCAACACATATTATGAATGAAAACGAACATTATCCTAATAAACTAAAAATTATTTATTTTTACAGTCATAATCAATCTATTTTCTAAATTTTCGACAGTAAACCATTGGGGTCTATTACTTCATATGAATATATGTGCAAAAAACAATTGGTCATATCACAAGACATTATAGGCACGAAATGATGAATTCAAGGAAGCAATTATGGCATTTGTTTTGATATCGTAACGAAAATATTACGAGATGCCGAAAATTTATTCGATATATATTTATACCAGTTCTTACACTGATATTGTCAGTTCTCACTCCGATATTGCCTGTTTTAAATGTGTATAAGTTCCATATCAAAATTCTTTAAACATTAGAATCAATGGCGCATAACTATAGTCGACAAAAAAATTTAATTATGACTTTTAAGTACCAGCTTAAAGTAAACTGGTGTTTAAGTTATCTATAGACGTACAAAAGTTGTACTTTATATTTTAAGCTACAGGTTAAATTATAATTACGGCTGCAGCCGTATTTAAATTTTTAATGTATGGCTTTTGAAGTTGTCAGAATAAAAATTAAATTTAATGTGTCAATTTCCAACAAAATAAAGTTTGATAAAATTGTGAGAAATCACTTATTGAACCATGGAGGATTCAGATTTATTTATTGACTTTGATATAATGTCTGATGTTGAGGGACGACGTCCAAAAATGTATAATAGGAGGAAAACCCCATTAACTGAATATAGCACAGATGAATTTTATTCAGCTTTTCGCATGGATCGTGAAACGTTTATGTGGTTTAAAAATATTTTGCACTTCGATGACCACATCCAGAACAGAGGATTACCAGTATCTGCGGAGTTATCCTTGTTAACAGCACTTCGATTTTTTGGCCGGAATATACATCAGCGCGACTTAGGTAAAACATCTAGGCATACATAAAATTTCTTATGGAAATCCTCGTAAATTTCAGGGGAACTTCATGGAATATCGCAAGTTACTGTTAGTAACATCATAAAAAAGATTTCAGCCAAAATTGCAATGCGTTACAAGGACTTTGTAATATTTCCAAAGCATACAACAGAACTTTCTCAAATTAAAAAGGATTTCTACAACTTACATGGTTTTCCCGGAGTAATAGGTGCGATTGATTGCTCACACATTAAAATAAAATGTCCAGCTAGAAATGTAGGACTAAATATGGCGGGGCATTTTATTAATAGAAAAGGATTCTATTCACTAAATATTCAAGTGGTTGTCGACTCCAATTGTATTGTTACAGACGTTGTTGCTAGATCTAGAGGATCTATTCATGATTCGAAAATTTTCAATGATTGTTTGTTGAAAGTACATTTAGAATCGCAAAGAAATATTCATAGAGGTGTGTTACTTGGTGATGGAGGATATGCTGCATCACAAATAATGCTGACTCCATTAAGAAATCCTGTAACACCAGCTGAAATAGCGTACAACAAATGTCACATTGCAACACGATCGAAGATTGAATGTTTTTTTGGCCAATTAAAATCTAAATTTCGATGCGTTTTAGAAAGGTTACGCTGTGATCTGGATACAGCAAAAAACATAGTTGTAACTGTTTGCATTATTCACAACATCGTAAAATCAAGAAAATTGTCATTTTTAGAAGAACAAGAATATATACGAAGAGAAGATAACTTGGATACTTATGAAGTTCACGAAAATTTACCTGGGCGTGCATTTAGAAATGCATTTATTCAAGAACATTTCAATCACTAATTCACTCAAAAGCTTTAGTTGTAATTTTTTATTGGGTAAAATAATTACGCAAAATAAACAAAAATTAAATTAAAATGAAATAACAATAAGAACAATGCTAAGATCTTTAATTCAATAACTCCATTTTTAACTTTTTTATTTCCAAATCCTTTAATATTGTGTCTTTTTCAATTAGCATGTTGATATGTTCCAATTTTTTTTTTTCGACTAGGATTTGTGACTCGACCAATTGCTTTTTTAAGTTGTGTAGTTCTTCATATTTTTTTATTTCGCTTTGTATTTGCAATGACCTTTCGGATAGAACATCTATTTTTTTATTATTCTGTTTTCGTTTTGAAATAGATCTTACTTCTTTAAGCAAGTTTTGTTTAGGTGGTGCATTTACCATATCCGAGGGTGTTGTTTCTTGATTAGATTCAGTTCGGTCTGTTTGTACCTCAAAAGCGTTCAACACTGTATTACCATCAACTGTTGGCATTGAGTCATCTAATAGTTGATCCATAATTAACTCAGTAATTTCTTCCTGTTCTTGCGAGAGTTGTGGGACAGTTATGCAATTCCCAGTTGCCCGTATGGCTTTTTTTTGAGCAGTCACTGCTTTACTGGCATCCAATTTCATTCTATTCCATGACTCGCGAAGTTTTTTTAGAGGTCGATTGTATCCTGCTGCTACCATCTGTGAATGAATTGCCTCCCAGGCATTCTTTTTCATTAAAATCATTGAGGCATCATTTCCTCTGTTTTTAATAATATCTATATGCTGGGATACTAAATCCCGTAACAATTCCTTTTCTACTGTAGTCCAATTAGTTAATCTGTCGCGTTTATACTTTTCTTCCATTATGTCGATTGGTGTTAAAAACTGGAGATACAGAGATGAAGATGTTGTTAGTATATTATAATTAATTGTAGTATAAATACAAGATTTACCTTATGTCCAACGATGTTTATTTAATAATTTACAAATAAAATATTTTTTGTTTGATTCAAAACGGTGTTGTTCTTGCCAGACAAATAAATTCGTTTTATTTAAATCTGAAAACTATTTTTTTAATGACATATTTTTCTGTGCACCCTGTTAAAACTATAATTTACAAAGGTGGAGTTTAATTTTTGTTTATAGTTAAAGCAAAAAATAAGCTATAGCTTATGTTTAAAGCATAGGTTTTATTAAACATACGTTTATAACTTTTAATATACTGCTCTATAGTTATGCGCCAATATAATTATATTAGACTGACAGGGGATTTGTATCAAACAATTTTTATAGAATTTGATTTCAAATGACAACTACTAAAAATGTTTTATTGGATAAGAAAATCGATATGAAGAAATCAGAATAATGAGGATCAAAGCCACTTTGAGAATAAATGGAGGCTTCGAGTCGCTTAAACAATCTCAATTTTGTTCGTTATATCGTCTACTAAAAATGTAGTATATGCAGAAAATTGTCTGATATCATATAAATAAATCATGTCAATATTGAAATTAGTAACTCCAACTAAAATTTATCGAAGGACTTGGTCTATACTATTTAAAGATGTGACAAAACACATCAGAACAACAAAAACAAATAGTCAAGAAATGACGAAAAAACGCTTCATACTATTGTTCACCACAAATGAAAATCAGTTGAGGCTGACTAAATTTGGTAGATGCAAATGAATATTCGTTGAAACAACTGCACGCCAAGCAATTATTTTTTTGTGTGTGCACAACTAATTTAAATTGCAAGGACAATCCATTGATTAGAGATGTACGGATTTAGGAGTTATAACAAAGTTTATTTTATTATCCTTAAAATGAGGTTTGCAGCAGAGTTTTTTTTTACAACCACAAAAAGTGATTATTGATTAATTTTTTGAAACTTTGGACCACTGTATCTCTGGAGAAGGAGTCTGGAACTCCGATAGATTTGGTGTGGAATGTCTCTAAACAAAAAGTTTTACTTACTAAAAAAAATGATAAAATGAATACAATTCCAATTTTTACAATGCAAGACTCTTGTCTACAAATTTTTGGTTCTAGTTTTATTTTGATTGCGCCTTTATTTGATACTGGAGCTAATTCCGAAAATGGTTTTGTTAAATAGGGTATAGTTTTTAAGATTTTTAAGTTTTAATTATTTTTCTCTCCTTTTATTTTTAATAGTCGAACCAAAAACAATAATGTATTTATCATTTTGTTGTTAGACGTACAAAATTATGCGCTACTATATATTTTTTACAAATGCCGGTGAAATATAGCCAATGGAAATTCAAAACTTTACATTAAAATTAAAATTTTATGAATAAAAAACAATATTACTTGATGAAAAAAAGATAAACATTATTGTTATGCCATTTGTTCAACGCCATGTATAATATATAAAATGAAAATTATGAAAATATATTAAGACTCAAGTCTCAATTTCTCATTATTCAATTTTGGAAGATATAAAAATATTGATTTTTTTAAATAAATTAATAAGTTTTTAACCAAGAATAAATGGTAATCTTGATTATGCCTCCGTTATTTAATATAATAATCATTTTAACGCCTGAAAATAAAATATTTTTTAAATTTTTCAATTCTTAAAAATATATTTTTCTTATATTATTTAAAAAGTCTTCGCGGGCCGCATAGAAATGTTGGCGGGCCGCGTGTTTGACATGCCTGATTTATACTATATGAATATACGAAATATTACTGCTGGCATTAATACAAATAATTTTATACCAAAATATTCCGTTAATGTTTTATTACGTTTTTCCTCAATGGACGAAATACAAGAAATTGCGATTTAACTACAGTTGTTGTTTTAGGATTATGCTCTGAACTTGATATATGAAAAATTTCACTTCCGCTTGTCCGATTCGTTTTTGCAACATAGTAAGATACAATCAATATCTAACTAAATACAAAAATTCACTTATTTATCTAACGAAATACAAAAGTTAAAAAGATAAATATGTGGAAAAAAATTTACATTTAAAAAACAAAAAAAATTAAAATTTAATACATGAAATGTGCCACTCCCTGAATTCCAATTCGGACAATTTTTGAAGTATTGTAAGGTGCAGCCATAAGCTAATTAAATCCAAACTTTTAACTATTTATCTTTTAAAAGAAAAAAGTTACACATAATTAAGTATTAAAAACACCTTTTTCCATTTTCATATAAGTAAAGTGCCACTCCCCTCATATTTTCTCAATTTTTTACAAAAAGATGTGTATAACTAATAATTATATGAATCCAAAATTTAATTAATTTATATCTGTTAACAATTCCAGGGTTATACATTAAACTTTTACATATTGTTGTGTAAAGATGTAATTTGCCCTATAGTGCAAGCAATCAACAAAAATTAATGAGACTCAAGACACTACGCAATGTGTTAGAAAGAGACGGAAGATCATTCAGCGCACTTAGCAATGTACGAGAAAGAGATGGAAGATCAGCTCATTAAAACACATGAGTGCGAATGAGATGCCATTAGCATGCGTCATTCACGAAACGAGTAGAAGGTTCTCGAAACATGTCGAAGCTCGTCGAAACGTGTCGAACTGATGCGTTCAGTATATAAGGGCGTCGGATCTGAGGCACAGCACTTCAGTAGTGATTGTATAGTGGTCGAGTGCATCTAGTGTGATAAATTTCAAGTTAAATTGTGGACATCCAGCAGTTGTTAGAATTTGTTAGTAGTAAAGTTATTTATTAAAGTGAATTAATAAAGTTATTTGTTATAATTTAAACCAAACATAAGAGTCTTTTTATTTGTACACAATCCAGAGATACGAACTTGTAAACAGTTTTCCGTAGACTGAATTTTCGTAACAATAAACAACTGTCACTCCCCTTTTTTCGCCTATTTTTATAAAGGGATAATGTACCATTATAAGCTAACTAAGTTCAAAGTTTCGTTCATTTATCTCTTAAACTTCAAAAATTATAGGCTAATAAGTTTAGCTAAGGGAACATTTTTATAATCTGCTGACCGATGCACAGTGGTTTAGAAAACGTTTTTCATCGGCAAAAACACTATATCTTTAGTGAATATTTTTGAATGCGGTTTTTTGGTTTAATTGGAAATTGATGAAATATAATTTTAATATACTAAAAATAAAATCGTCCGATTAGAGTCCGCTGTTAAATAAGCCAGAGTTTAACATTTTTTTTGTTTTTGGATTTTAGTATATAGAACAAAATTTTGTTCTTGAAATAAGTTTTTTTTATTTATATTTGGCATGATTGATTAATATTAGATAATCGAAAATATTATTATTTTTTCTGGTTTGAAATTTTTAATCTCTAAAAAATTTTGAAAAGTGTGAATTGTTCAATTCGTTTCTTCATTTTAAGTTCTAATATCTCCATGCGTTTAAAGATATTGAGCTAAGGTTACATTTGTTTGAATACTAGATTTATTCTTTGTATTTTTACGAAAGTATCGATTAGTTAACTTTTTTTTAGTTTGTATGTTATGGAAGATATAAGAAAAGTCAATTTTAAAAAAATCGATTTTGAACATCCATAAGGAACATACTTAAAAGTCTTCAAGCTAGAGTTGATTTTAACTTATAGCTGAATGAATAAACATTCACCTCATACTCACTTTTGCTACCGATTACGAAAGAACCTGGCCGCTGGAGGCGTAATAGCTGAATTAAGTCAAATTTTTTGGATTTGAACGTTCACAACTAAAAACTTTTAAAAGTTATTAAGATGAAATTGATTGCAACTAATAGCTGAATGAATACTCTTCCACCCTATACCCCCGAATACTGAGTAAACGAATACTGAGTAACCGAATATTGAGTAACAAATTACATAAATCACCTACTGTTCCATTTTTCAATTTTATCCAACTAGATTTAAGTTTTATTCCGCAACATAATCATCAACCAATGAACCACCGACAATGTCTAAATGAAGTATACCTGCATTCAAAATAATCAATGCGACAGACAATTAACAAAATACATTTTCGTAAATTTAAATATCGTAAAATTTGATATTCGTAGAGAGAAATCAACAAGAAAAAAAACAAGACAACAGATCAAATTTTCTATTGAATTTAATTCGCAAATCAATGTAATAAAATTGTGTTAAATTATTACAAATTATTATTAAATAAAAATTTTACTATTTTGTATGTGGGCCAACGTGGGAATCGCCCACATGTCGAAACATTACAAGAGTACAAAATATGTGAGAGTACAAGAGATTGTGAGTTCAGTATTCGTCAGATATACGAATTAATTCGTGGATTATTCTCGTAAAATAAACGAATTTAAACATAAATATAATTCGTAATTTTACTTAAGTTCATTCGTACTATGTGCGAATGTTTCCCAAAAACAAAATCCCCAAATAAACAAAAAATCACCAAACACAAAACGCCAAATACAAAATCTCCAGTGGAAAATTATGTACAGGAAATATTGGTGTCTTAAATGGGTTGGGTTTGGAATGCCCAAAAACAAAAGCCACAATACTAATTCGACAAACACAAAATCAAGAAACACAAAAACGCCAAATACAAAATCGCCAAATACAAAATCTCCAATGGAGCACGGGTCGTATGAGTGATATTAGTAAAATATTAAAATACATAAAACAATTGATCCACTGGAAATTAATTTTTAGGATGCAATTTCGGAGCGCTCTGAAATTGGAGTCATAAAGGAGACCAATTTTTGATACATAAAACAATATTAAAATACATAAAACAATTGATCCACTGGAAATTAATTTTTAGGATGCAATTTCGGAGCGCTCTGAAATTGGAGTCATAAAGGAGACCAATTTTTGAGTGTTTTATGAGCCCTCAGAAAAATGACTCTTAAAAGAATCTCATTTAAGACTGTTTTCGGAGCTCTCAAAAATGTTACTGATAAAAGATTCATATTTAGGAGTTATTTAGGAGCCCTCATAAATTAAAAGCATCAAAACTAAAATTTTTTCGGAGATAGAACTCATAAAAGTATCTTATTTATGCTGGCTTTAGGAGCATACTGTTTAAATAAAATTGATATACTTATATTCGTTTTGTATTTGAAATCAAATGAAAAATAATAAAATATTAGTGTAAATTCAACTGACAAACCTACATATTAAATGGATTTTTTGAAATTAAAGCATTTTCTCACGGATGACTGGACTAAGATGAACATGTACTATGCTGGATTAATTTCAGACAGATTTTATATTTCTGAAGAAAGAAAAACTCCAAAAATTAAGCAATTGTGGTGTCTGGAAATTCTTAAAAATGTGAATGTTTTACGCTATTTAAAGCGTGTGCATTACCCAAGTTTCTGTAGTCTTTTTAGTATATTTTCAGTGCTCAAATATGAGTGTTTTAGGAGTAATAAAAGTGTCAGAAATATGAGGGTTTTTGGGCTCATCAAATGGGGCCCTCTACCCAGGGGTTGGGAGCCTTTTTGTGCTCTTTTTAGAGCTCAAATATGAGTGTTTTAGGAGTAATAAAAGTGTCAGAAATATGAGGGTTTTTGGGCTCATAAAATGCCTCTACCCAGGAGCTCAAATATGAGTGTTTTAGGAGTAATAAAAGTGTCAGAAATATGAGGAGTCGGGAGCCTTTTTGTACTCTTTTAAGTGCTCATATATGGGGGTAACACTCATAAATATAACACATTTAGGAGTCTTAAAAGACTCAAAATATTTATTGGGTAAGTTTTTCTCATGAACAATATTTCAAAAATTGTAAAAAATTCAAAAAAAATATTTTGTTTATGAAAAGCATACATTAAGATCTTAAAGAAAATGTAATACGTGAGGATTTTTCAAGTACTATAAAATGCGATGAAAATATTTGGAATTTGAAATTATTTCAAAAGAATTTTCAAAAATTCAATAATTATCTCGATACCCAATAAATACGTCTTAAGATTTTTAAAATAATGTATAAAAATAATTGAAATACATTTCTTCCAAAAGATTTTCTAATAAAAGTTTCAAAAATATATTCGATATTTGTAAATACATTTGTGAAAATAAAATTGGGTAAATTTTATATAAATATTTTCATAATGTTATCAAAAAAAAAATATTTTTAAGTTAATTTCCAAACATTTGTACTATTCGCTAAAAAAATTGTTTACTGGGTAGCTTTACTGATACCTACCTACCTAAAGTTAACGGTAATTTTAAAGTAAGCACAACTGTCAAACAATTCTTTGACAGTTGAGCTTTTGCGATGCGCTCTTTGTGTGCTTTGCGCAACGGCAGGTGCTTCGTGCTTCTCTTGCTTTGTTATTGTTGGCGAGTAACGACCAAACTATGCATTGCACGGCGTTGAGCCTTCGTGGCTGTGCTACAGGGCGAAGATTCGCAAAACGACTCGCACGCCAAACGGTTCGTTAGAAAATTTTTCACATCCTTGTGGGGGTGGTGACAGTCACTACAGCCGAAGGACCCTATTAAACAAACAGCTAAAATATTCAGTGAAAAATGTAACAAAATTTAGCAAATTTGCAAATAATGTATACAACAAATACAAAGAGTCATAAGTTTTTGGTGTGCGACGGGCGGATAACATGAATTAATGTGGAAAAAAATGAAGTGAAAATTAAAGTGAAAATTAAGTGAAAATTAAGCGTAATAAAAACGACGATTATTCAATTAGTGTGTGCCAATGCATACGTGTGTGTGTGCCTGAGTCTGCCTGACTGTGTGAGATGTGATAAAGAAGCAGTTGAAAGTAACTTAAGGCGTTTTTCACATCGTTTAAAATGTAGCAAATTATATACATAAGACGTGTATGTATGTATTTGTCTAAGGATATATAAGCGCTTGTAAGTTAAAAACTAGGGATTTCCAAGAATTTTAAATTGTGGATACAAATTTCTCAAAATTTCAAATTTATTAAATTTTTGACATATTCTATTTCAGTTTTTTTTTCAACATTAAAGCACCTATACATATACACATGCAACAAACACATACATAGTACGTGAATGTACCACCCCCACAATTGACTTTTGTTTTTGTTGTTGTTGATCTGGGTGATGTGCTACATGGGGAGATGGGGGTGTGAGGCATAAAGGTTCAACTGCACTTTTTGCAACAAAAATAAAAACCATTAATTTCATGTTCAACATAAAACTATAAAATTACATTTTGTTTTGACAATTACTTGAAATCTCGAAAAAGTACCGATTACTTTTTTTTTTGATACTTTTTGGGTATTCTTAAAATGTACAATGAATTGAACTTGCATATTGTAATTTTTTAATTATTTCTATGTAGACTTATTTCTAGCAGTAATGATTACCTTAAGTAATTACCTAACAACAAAGCGGTTTATAAATATTCTAAATGGATAGATAGAGCAGTTGGACATAAATGCATAACTGCTTTTTGAGCAAAAAAATAATATTTAATCGTAATCATTAATGCTATAAAATATACCTAACGATCAAATTTTAGGCCCTTTTCAGTCACTTTTAGGATAAAGAAATATTGTTTTCCACACAATTAAGTTTTCAAAAAACTAATTTCCCTGTACTTTATGCACAAAAAAAACGTTATTCTATTTTTAGGACATTTTTATTAATATTAGGAAACTGTTTTTTGAGTGCAGTAAAATATTTAGTACACAGAAAACATAGTATACGTAAATATAGCAACTGAGATTAATTAATACAAAATAATTAATTCTATTTATATTATTAATTGTATATAAGAATTTTTTAATAGTATAAATCAAATTCTTTCTGGGTTGGTGTATATGCCAATATATATACATATATAGCATACACACCAAACGACAGTTTTACCGATACTACACAGTTTTACAGCCACTACACAGATTTACATTCACTACACTGTATTACAGCCACCACACAGTTTTACATTCACTGCACAGTTTTACATTAACTACACAGTATTACAGGTACTGTTGTAACCATCATACTTTACATTGGTTCATCGCAACGCGTGCTTGTCCATTCGATTTGTCATTTCGTTTTTTTGTACATCGTGCGTATATCATGACTTTGATATTCTTCTCTCTTATTTGTGTTTAACATTTCCGTTTATATAGTTTTGTTAGCGATGTGAACGTTGTAAATTGTATTTATATTTTATTTTTTATATTTACACATATATTTTTTCTGTGTACTGAATGCTTTATTTTTTGTTAACTTATTTAATAAATTATGTTCAGGTACCGATTACTTTATTGTATGATAAATAGTCTAAAAGTAAACCGGTATTAATTTGGTTAATAGTATTTACTTTCACTTTAGGAAAAACTAATTAAAAAATATAATAATACTACCCTCGGTGATCTAGAAGCAATCACAAGTATGACAAAAATGGGTGTGAAAAGTACATCATCATTTCTAGTTTAAAAATCCGATTGAACCAAAATCCTACCATTTCCTTTTCTCAAGATATCGTCATTTACGTTCAATAACAAAGAATTTTTTCAATTTTTTCTTCTATTTCTTATTAAAAATATATTACACAGTGGGGAAAATATCAACTTTTTTAATTGAACTCCGATTTTATTTTATTTTGTGCTTGTATAAGTTCTACTGATAAAAAGTTCTGTATATTCTTATACCCCTACATGTCTGGATTAGGCGCTATGAGTTCCGAAAGGGTTCAAAGGATAACCAATATAGTTCGTCATTTTGCAGTACGTTTCTATTGTCTAAGGAGCGAATATAGGGAACATCCTTAGGATGATTTACACTGAACACTTAAAGTTTGAATCCAAACGATTAACCACTATTTTGAATGGTTTTCTAATATCAATTCTTCTAAGGAGTTAGAACCAGAATAAGATTCAGAAAACTATCATAATATCATTGGAGAAAAATGTTCGTCTTAGAAAATGAGCTGAGGTCTCTAAACAACTAAAATACTATTTCTGAAATATAAGCCTTCTAGTAACGAATAATAGTTCTAACTTCAATTTTGAATAAAGTCTTAGAAATATATTACTACAATAATTTTGGTGCAGAAAAAAATGCAGTCATTCTTAGTTAAAATTGTGACGCTGATTCCGAAAATTTTGGTTCAAACGTATTTTTAAACTAGAAATGATGATTAATATAACCCTATTTGTAGTTTTTATACCCATTTTTGTCATACTTGTGATTGCTTCTAGATCACCGTGACCCAATTCTGATTTGGACCAATTTTGACTACTATTTTATTTAAATTTTATTGTAATAATAATTTTGAAGATATTTTATGATACTTTTAATTTGTAGTGAAGTTATGAGTACTATTTATAAAATTTTGGATGCTATGTACTGGATGTTTTTAGTATTATTCATAGTATTGTTCATAGAATTTATATGAACAGGTCAGTATGTTCGTCTGTTGAAATCACGATTACAGAAAAACTGGAAAAGCTAGATCAGTGAATATTCTAATTTAGATTACTTATACATCTACGCTGTCTACCACAGAAAATGGGCCTGATCGGTCGAATGTGATCTGTGAACCGAACACTTATATTCAAATACCTCATATAACACTGAAATCTACGGGTGATTTTTATTTTGTACCGAACAATGTAAAATTTTTGTTCAAATTTTATGATTTTATGCTTAATAATAATAATAGTTTGGCACTACAGTTCTATAAGAACTTAGGCCGAGCTCTCTCACCATTTTGAGCTGTGCGTGTTATATTTGTACTCAAAGTGGTGGGACAATGTTTTTACTCTCGGAGGTTTGTCATTTACTGCCGAGAGATAGCGCGGTATAGAAAAATGTTTCTATGAAAAGATGTTGTTAGCCCCAGTCCAGGCTTGAACCGGGGACCTTTCGGCTCGCAGTCCAACGCGCTAACCATTGAGCTACCGCGGCTACCATATATATACCGCGGCTGCTTACATATATAAAAATAATGCTTGTCCATCGACTTGTGGATGCCCGAAAAAAATCGAAATACGAAACACTTACAACATTCCTACATAAGTACGGGTATTCAAATGAAAGGAAATTCTTTCAAGATTACAAGTTATCCTAAACTCTGGTCACTTCTGGATCATTTTCAACGGTAACCGTAAGGTATATTATGTAGGGTTATTTATAGTCGGCTTTGTCCGACTATAATATTCATAATTCTTACTAACACCAACTTTCCCATGTCACCTAACCTTCTTTAGTGGATCTTATTATTTTTAAACAGACATATAATAATCAATTGATTACGGATTTCACCTATTACCGGTTAATGAATGGAAATAGAATGAAAAATCTGTACAATTTAGTCGAACTCGCGAACTTTACTATTCAATTAGCAAATGTTCAAGCAATCCAAATTCGAAGACGGAAAACACACAGATGCTATCTATTGATTGCAATCCTTATTCAAGTTATAGAATAGCGATCGAATGAAAACTCAGTAATTTCGTTTAGTCATCAAATTTAGACAATTTGAATGTACTATGGGTGTGTGCGAATTCCTCTAAATTTCTGATTAACTAAATTTTATCGGTAATGCAGCGTTTACCTTTCAATTATAGAAATTTTCCAGCAAACTAAATTGAAAAGTCGAACACTGCATTACCGACCAAATTAAGTTTAGTCACCAATTTAGTCGAACTCGCTCCATATGCTCCATATATGTTAAATTCAGTTTTTGGTTACTTTTGTTTTCAAAATTATTCATAATATATGAAATAGACTATACAAATTTTGACACTATATTTTTCTATTTTGTGCTATCTTTTTTTACGGTTTTGTTACTAACTTTTTGAGCATTATTTTGGTTATATTAGCTATCAACATTTCTGAGACTATTTTTCAATCTGTTAGAATTTGAGGTGCGACTTTGTCTAAATTTAAAGACTAAACTAAATATGTCGATAATGCAGTTCAATTAATGAAAAAATTATTAATCAAATTAAATTGAATGACAGCAAACAAAGAGGTGACATTTTGACTGATTGCCGACTTTACTTATTACCGATATCCGAATTTCGTAACTTCAACGCATAGTTAAGGAGTAAAAACACCGGATAGGTAAGATATATCCCTTCGGTACGAACACCAACAGATATCTACTCGGTAATGCAGCGTTTACTTTTCAATTTTGCAAATTTCCAACAAACTTTATTAAACTAAATTGGAAGACAGCAAACAGATATATAATAATCGATCTATTAGGGACTTCAACAATTACCGGTTACCGAATGGCGATGGAATGAAAATCCGTATAATTTAGTTTAGTCAGCCATTTAGTTGAACTCGCAGACACCCTTAGTACTTTAATTTTGTACTATTTTTAGTAATACTTTTGATAATATTTTTGATACTGCATTTTGATAGTATCATCAACATAAAATAAAAAAATAAAATTTAAAACTGCATTTGTCACCTTTTCGCATGAATGCAGGAAACTGACCTGGTAACGCCGTCACTACCAACGCGCTTTACCAACATGCAGGAGTTTTTGTTCTTTCTGCTGCCGTTACTGTTGCTGTAGTTGCTACTGTTGTAGTTGCTGTCGTTGCAGTTGCTGGTAATCGATTTTCTTACGTGATTCGCTGCAATTTTCGGTGTTTTACGAACATGCTGCGTGTGCTGGCTCGTTTTTGGACACGTTCGGTCGGTCATTTACAACATTGATACATGTCGCATCGGTTGGGATACTTGTACCGCAATAATTTTCGCTGAAAAGTCTCGCCTTTCGCCTATAATTTCATGGCCTTTCTGTGCAGCAGCGGAAGCGCATATGCGTTTCCGTTATGAAAACATTTTCGAAAAATTCTTGTTATTTTTAATTTTAATTAACACAACACACTATATAACTATGTAATCACATAATGGATAAGTGGCGTAAAAACATCTGCAGCGCAGCGCAATGCAACCTCTGCAGCGCCACCACCCAAACCACCTTCTTGAACATGTTTAAGCATCCTGTCAGGCATTCAATTCAATTTATTGCACATCACAGCAAGTGTTTGTGCAAATGAAAGCTTTATGCACCCTACGGCATGCAGTTCATTTGAAATTATAATATTTGAATTTGTAAAAAATATTTTTTTAAATTGTTTAATTCTCCTGAGAAAATTTAATTTGGTTAGAAGATGAATGCATACGATGAATTGTGCATACGATGAATTGTGATACGATGAATTGTGCATACGATGAATTGTGCATACGATGATTTGTGCATACGATGAATTATGATACGATGAATTGTGTGTACGATGAATTGTGCATACGATGAATTGTGATACGATGAATTGTGTGTACGATGAGTTGTGCATACGATGAATTGTACATACGATAAATTGTACATAAGATAAATTGTGATGCGATGAATTGTGAAACGATGAATTGTGTATACGATGAATTGTGTGTACGATGAATTGTGCATTTTTTTTTTGTTTGGAATATCTACTAAGATCCACAGCACTCAGACGGACTATATCAATTGTACTGTGAAATCTATTCCCTACAATTGTGTGGTTAATATCACCACGAGCGCCCATGCCCAAGCCGGGATTCGAACCCGAGACCTTCAGAATGCTAGTCCAGTGCGCTACCTCTGGACTGCTGAGGCTGGCTATGAATTGTGCATACGATGAATTGTACATAAAATAAATTGTGATACGATGAATTGTGCATACGATGAATTGTACATAAAATAAATTGTGATACGATGAATTGTGCATACGATGAATTGTGTATACGGGGTGTATTTCTTTATACGTTCTGAACGTTCAGAATATTCCGTTTTAAATATTTCTATTACTTTATTTATTCCGAACGTTCTGGCTTATCCGAATTCTGTTACTTTATTCAAAACAGAACGTTCAAAACGTATTCTGTTTTTTCCGAGTTCAATCGTAGAATACACAGAATAAAACTGTCAACTTAGATACTATTTACACAAATTAAATTTATTATTTAAATGAAATCGAGTGTATCACAAGATATTGGTGGTCTGCCGCGTGTGTCTTAAGATATTGGTGGTCTTGGAATTTTTTTGATTAAGAGACATATGTGAAACGTTTTACGATGCATTGATATGTGTTAGCATTTTAGTGAAATACCTTAAAATTGATGAACAACGTTTTTAAAACGTTAATTTTAATAATTGATTGATTTTCAAATCATATTTAATGTTTGTTTACATTTTTGTATTTTTGGTTATTCTGAAACTGCTACTTTATTCACAGTATTCTAGATATTCCGGATAAAATATCAAACTATTCTGTTCGTTCTATTCTTATTCCAGAATGAATAAAGAAATACACCCACGACGAATTGTGCATACGATGAATTGTACATAAGATAAATTGTGATACGATGAATTGTGCATACGATGAATTGTGTATACGATGAATTGTGCATACGATGAAATGTCTTCAATGAATACGATGAATTGAATTCTTTTTATTTCACAAATTATTACCCAATTACAAATTTACATTTTAATAGTATTCAAAATTTTTAATAGTATTAACATTTTTACTTAATTTTTAAATATAACCTTTATTTAAATATAATATTTAAAGCGTAAATAGTAAAAAATAAATAATTAGTAAAATAAAAAGAATTCAATTTACCTTAATGTCTAACTGATTGACTGATATTAACCCTTCTCATAATAGTGCATCAAAAAAACACAATTCCACTCATACACAAGAAATTTAAGTGAAGACAATAGCAAACAACTATAACAATGTTGGGTACTTGAGTTCCGAGCAGGTACTAGAGTAAAACAACAGAAATAAGAACACACACAAAGGACACAGGCGTCATTCTCATTATCATCATTCATTCAAGAATCTTATTATAATTTTATAAACTGATGAGCAAATTAAAACATTATAAAAGGCGTCCATATCACTCAAATAGTCACTTTGGGGTTGAATAGTGAATACGTAAAAAAAGCATTTAAACAGGGAATCAATGGACCTTTGTAAAAAGTTGTACGTATACATATATAAATTTTTCGAGTCACAAAAAAGCCTCTGACTTATCGGAAATTACATGGCAATTTTTAATATTTTTATATTAAGGAAGGTAAGGAAATATGGGAGAGCTCATAAATTTTCCGCCTTCCCGAGTAGAAATTTAGTTCAAGGTGCGATCATTGTCTGATCAGGGTGTCTAATTTTAAAATAAGGTAATGATCAGGGATTCAATTCAGTGCTTGATTCAAAACGTGACGCTATTCGAAGTTGCTATCATGATCAGGTTGCCTGATTAGGCTTATTGATCTTATTATTTTTCTAACCTTATATAATTCGAGTTTATATATAAAATCCTTTGAAACTACTTTAAAAAATAGTTTTATTTAACAAAGTTGTCTTAATAACTTTTGCGATAACAAAAAGTCGACGTTTTGAGCGTAAATGAAGCATGTTAAATTTTTAAAATGTTGACAATTTAAAATTATTTTGCACGTTAGTTTAAAATTTATTTATTAGAATATTTTATAAGAATAATTTTGCTACCCGATTTTATTATAAAAGGTTTTTAATAACATTTCTATCATATGCTAATGCGATATTCAATCAGTCTATTTTAATAAGTGTCACATTAGGTTTCATTATGTATGCTTTGGTTCAAGATTATTTATGTAGGATGGATCAGCTTGACTTACGCAGATTTCAAATTAGGATTAAACTAGTCAATCCTGATCAGAAACATTACAGGTGGCTTTTGTTTGGGATGCCTATCGTATTCTGATCAGGGACGGATGCGAAATAAGGCTAACCATAATCAATTTTCACTCGGGTTCCTTTCCAATGGTATAATCTGTTAATAAATAAATTTATATTTTCTACTCATGTTTTGACAATTAAACTAGCTTTCCAATGGTATATCACATCTTCGAAAATCAGTATTTCTTCCTGTTTTAAAATGCTCGTAATGTTGAAATTTACAAAAATAAAAATAAAATTTTTTACTTTGTCATTGATTTTCTTAAAATTTCTTTACACAGATAAAAATAATCTACGTTAATATAGCAACCGATATTAATTGCATTCATTAGTCAATCCAGCAATGAAATTCACAAATATTCATATAAGCAAACGCAACTGCTTATATAACGAAGAATAGCAAATGTGTTCATTGAATTAGTGAATTTAATTGCTGGATTAATTAATAAATGCAATTAATATCGGTTGCTATATTTACGTCGATTATTTTTTTCTATGTACGGATCACCCCATTTTTTTCAAATTTATAATGATAAACCAGTTCATTTCCATTACTTTCGAACCAATTACAGTGATTTTTAACCAGAAAATAAAAACATTACATGCATTTTAAAACAGGAAGAAATATTGATTTTCAAAGATGTGATATACCTTTGGAAAGCTAGTTTAATTGTCAAAACATGAGTAGAAAATATAAATTTATTAGATTATAACCAATTTGCTGGACTAGGTTATGTCAGTAATTTGTATTTCTTAAACACTCTGTATTTTAAACTGAATTTAAAATTAAACATTTTTTTTATTTTATATTTTCTTCTTTTAATGAGTCATAGAATGTCCTCGGAACTGTTGACATCGATGAACCAAACACTCTATTTATTTTGTTATTGTATTTTTCGAATTAATTTAAATTTGAAAAAATAATAAGGCGTTAAAATATTTGAAGAGAACACTTTTTAAACTTTCCTCACCTTGCTGTGCTCTTAATCTGGATTAATCAGAATTGTGATTAATTGATTAAACAATTAATTAGAACCCTGATTAGTCTGATTAATCAAAATTTTGATTAATAGAAAATAAACCATTTTAAACATTTGATTTTGTCAACTTAAATAAAGTGCAATTTATTTTTTAAAAAATTTATAAAAAAATAAATGTGTTTATTTAAAACACTTTAGATGCAGTAGTTTATTAATCAAAAATTTCCATTCATCAAAATGCTGATTAATAAAATAATCACATTTTGCATCGCATTCATTTTGCTGCATTCAGAGCACTCAACCGTTGTGCAACGAAGACCAAATTCTATATCGTTCCGATTTCGAAACATTTCTCGATAAAACTCCGACATAACGTTTCAATATCTACCTACCATGTAGGTCCAATTTGACGCTCGATATAGTTACGGGAACGGATCCGATATCGTGTGATTTCTCCATCTACTCGCATTGATCTCGTAACGATATCGAAACGAATGGCATACTGGGATTATATTTTTCAAAATTTGCACGTTTTCAAAATTAGCTCCTCCATTGTTGTTTCTTATTTTTGTTAATCAAAAATTTCACATTAAAATACATTCTTTATATACTTTTCCGAATTCATGAAGAATTGTTTTATATAATAAACTAAAATATATATTTTTAAATTGTAAAGGGTTTTTCAACAGGGAAAAGTAGAGCGACAGAGACAGCAAACGACGCCATATTTCTTGCCCCGCTCTTTTGACATTTCTCTTTAGTAAGTTTTGCCATTTCATAATGGAAAGATATACGAATTCGAATTTCGGTAGTAAATTTTAATAATTTCGACTCGTTGTTGACTCGTATATCTTTCCATCACGAAATGGCAAACCTTACTGAAGAGAAATGTCAAAAGAGCGGCAAGAAAACCCTAGAAAAAACTTTTGTAGCGCTCTTATTGAAAAACCCTTTAAAATTATAATAAATACAGAATGTATTAAAGTTAAAAGTATATGTAGTTATGTTTTCACATTTTCTTGAGGTTAATTAAATATAGAATGTCCTAAAAATAATGCATACACTAAGGAAAATACATACTTCTTGAAATTATTATTTCAAGAATATATTTTTATCCAAAAACGATTAATCTTAAATTGAGTATTTGAAATTGTTACTTTAAGTATTATCATGCTTTATTTATTTAGCCGCGGTAGCTGGTTAGTGGTTAGTGCGTTGGACTGCGAGCCGAAACGTCCCCGGTTCAAGCCTGGACTGGAGCTAACAACATCTTTTCATAGAAACATTTTTCTATACCGCGCTACCTCTCGGCAGTAAATGGCAAACCTACGAGAGTAAAAACATTGCCTATGAAAAGCTCTCACTCGCCGTTCGGATTCGGCAATAAACTGTAGGTCCCACCACTTTGAGTACAAATATAACACGCACAGCTCAAAATGGTGAGAGAGCTCGGCCTAAGTTCTTATAGGACTGTAGTGCCAAACTATTATTATTATTATTTAATAATTTAAAAAATAATTCCATAATCATAAGTAACTCTATTGTTGATTTAAGTACATGGCGTTATTGGGAACGTTTTAACCCACATAAATTCTTGAATCAAAGTATAAATTGTTGGCATTACAATTTTTTTTCTGTGTGTATTATAAAAAAATCTACATATTTCAGTACGTATAAAAAAATACAAAATGTATTACAATATACTACAGATAAGACCATTCTTCCGGCTAAATCATAACAAAATCGACTAAATTTAGCCGAAAATCGACTAAACTGGCAACACTGTCAGTGGGGCTCAGTAGTTAGCGAAGAAATTTAGAATGATTAGTAGCATATGAACTGTCAAGACGTGTTCCTCATGATATGTTTTATATAGTTCAGAATTATTAAGTTTTTTAAAAGTTTTTTTTTTTTTGAATTGATATAAAAAGTGAGTATTATGTGTTCTTAGGAGAAAAGTGCAATAACGATATTCCAGCCATATTGTACAAAATAATTCAGCATGAAGAAATGATTGCAGCAACATAAAAAAATCGTTTTTTTTGAGTAATATAAAAATTCGTCTCAATCAATTTGTTCCACTTCTATCTATTTATGTTTCATATTTCCAGTTGAAAATATTTTGAGTATGCAGAACACGATCAATGAATGCATTGATAATACGTGTTGCTTACTGCATCAATAACATTGTACTTTGGAATACAATATAAGGAAATAGGTTTTTAAAAACATTAATTTTCCATTTTTAAAAATAGATTTCAAATTTTATATTCAATGCTATGACTTCAATTACGTTGTAAGCGATAAACGAATATAGCATAGAATCTACTCGCTATAATAAATAAAACTAACTAATTAAAAACAAATAATTTGAATCAAAAGCTTTATAAAAACTATTTTAATTGTACAAATTATGTGCATTTAATAAAATGATATACATTATGTAAGTACTATATCTGTTTACGTAAATTATTTAATTTTAAATTCACTGAAACCATTTCAAAAGTTGCTCAATTTATCATATATAACACTAGTTAATAGGTTTCATATGACCTTTTATAAATTATCAGTTCGTTGCAATTTATGCTATAAGAGTGAACATAAATACTTATGTGATATTGCAAATATTGTGCGCAATTATTTATATTTGAAGAAAATATACTCAAAAAAATACTATAAAATCGGAATCCGTACGAAATGTCGAAATCTTAAAATGTCGTAATTATAAAAGCCTTAAAACGCCGAAACAATATTTGGCCGAATCACAAAATGTCGAAAAATATTTTAAAGCTAGAAAATGTAGAAATAAAAAATTATAGTATAGTAAAATTTCGAAAATTAAAATGCCGAAATATCAAAATGTTGAAATACAAATTTCAAATCCTATATGAGCAAGTCCACACCAAATCTCCCAGGATTTGCAACTCACTCTCTACGATTTCAATGAAATTTTGGCAACTGAAAAGGGTATCGGGATCTGCATTCACCATTTTTTTTTATATTTTTCCGACCACTATTTCCAGAGATATCATTTTTTCCAGAGATACAGTCCAAAGTTAAAAAATTGTCAAAGATAACTTTTGTTGAAATATCTCTTGATGCTAGAAACTTTAAGGTTTCGTATTAAAACTAATAAAACAGTCTTTTGGAAAATTTCTTCTTAACATGGCCAATGGTCATGTCCGTAAAAAAAGTATTATAAAACCAGTTTTGAAGGTTAGATCACATGGGAAATTTTAAAGTAGGTGTTATTATGATAGTTAGGATTATAAAAATTATAGTCGGTCTAAGCCGACTATAAATACCCTACACATATGTGTGGTAACCATTAAAAGTGGTATATAGGTCACCAGGATATACGAATCCCGAAAATATCTACAAACTTTCAATCGCTGGTGTATTTCCATTCATTTGATACCCATATTTACAAATGGGTTGGTGTACCGAATTACGATTTTTTTTTTGTTGAACCACAAGTCGTTTCGCCGGAAACCACTATTTTCATGTATTTGAGCATGAGTCAATATATATTTTACCAAAAAAAGTTTACCTAAGCACGTATACAGTAAAATTGATCTGTAGATATACATTTTATATGAGGTATTTGAACATAAGTGGTCGGTTCTTAGGTCACAATAGACCGATCATGCCAATTTTCTTGTTCAGACAGCTTAGATATATAAGTAATCTAAATCTAAAGTTTCATTGCTCTAGCTCTTCTATTTTTTCTGTAATCGTGATTTCAACAGACAGACGGAAATACGGACATCGCTAAATCGACTCAGGAGGTCTTGCTGATCAAGAATATATATACTTTTCCATACCGGAGATGCTTCCTTATGGGTATTACAAACGGCGTACAAAACTGTATATACCCTTTTACTCTTAGTGTAGGGTATAAAAAAATGAAGTATCGAAACATAGAAAAACTGTGCCAGGGGACAGGGAATTCTCTACATTTATTGACATAGATGTTCGTTACGTACCTACTGCCAAGCCAACGAAAATCAAATTATTGCTAAAATTGCGCCGACTAAATTATTAATTGTATTAGCGTACACATTCTTCATATTAGCAATCGCATTTGCTGGCAACAGATATGTGTATTCGCATACCGCGTTTTTGTTATAGCAGTGCGTGATCGCTATAGCAGTGAGTGGTAGCTGTAGCAGTGCGAGGTCGCTATAACAGTGCGTGGTGTGTGTTCGTGTACTCTCTTACAACGCTGGTGTATTTAGTGGAATAGGTGAAATGGGTGAAGTTCGCTTTGAATTGGAATTTATAGTTGGCGGTTGACGCGCATATCAGTTCACATTTGGTTCATGTCAAAAGAAATGCTTATAGAGTTTGATCATACTCTATTGGTGTCGTTGAAAATGATGATGCTGGCAATAGTTGCATATTTAATTATGCTTCATCATCAGAAAAGTATATTTGTTATATACTTTCACAAGAATTTATATTATTATTTTTTAATAAACTAAAAAAGAATTGTAAGATTACTGTGAAAATACAAAAATGCTTTTAAAACGTCGACCATACCAATTAAATAATTTGCTACCTTAGCAAAATCATTTATTGGTATATTTTAGGACGCAAATAACATTTTTAGCGAATGTGTTTGCTCAATACATGCAAATGGCAAAAATGTCATTGCTAGACCAATGAATGATGTACAATTAACTTTGATTGCTGTATTTACGTCGATTATTTTTTCTGTGTAGGGTAATATAATAAATCTCTTTGTTGGTTTGTCCTTTTGTTTGTTTGTTCCGCTTCTCCGTCTGAAGGACTGATCTAGTTTGCTTGAAATTTTTACTACAGATACGATAGGTTCTGGAAGGTATGATAGGCTATATAAGGGCGGGATTGGGCAAAGGGGCGTGGCACCTCTGATACAGCTTATACTTTCAAAACGATATAACTTGGCACTTAAGGCAGTTGCAAACATGAAACAAAAAACTCAAATACAAAAATTCACCGCACCAAAACTCACCACACTAAAACTCACCACACTAAAACTCACCACAATAAAATTCACCACACTAAAACTCACCACACCAAAATTCACCACATCTAAACTCACCACATCTTAACTCACCACACTAAAACTTATTTTTGGAAAAACTCTACGGGGAAGAATTCTTCGGGAAAGAATCCTACCGGGAAGAATTCTAGATGAAAGCGTTCTATGGGGAAGAATTTTACGGGACAGATTTTTACTAGGAAGAAATGTACGGGGAAGTACTGACTGTGAAAGAATTGTCTTTAAGAAAGTTGTTTTGGCGGAGAATTGTTTTTGTTTTGGTTACCACATTAATAAATCCAGTTAAAAACGTTCACAGCGATGCACGGGTCCCTGATATAAATAAATGTTTTTATATTAATAAAATTGTTCCATATCCTTGCATACACAAAATCTTTGCACGAGTCGTGCTCGGGTCCAGCTAGTAAAATAATAATAATAGTTTGGCTACAGTCCTGAAGAACTTAGACCGAGCTCTCTCACCATTTGACTTTTTAGTAAAAAATAAATGTATTTGTAGTCATTTTTTACATTTATCTAGAAGACAGAATGTATTAAAAATAAATTCAAATGTTCTACATACGTTGTTATTTATCTACATATTGCAGGACGTTTAAATAAATACAAAATGTAGTTATTTTGAATACAAATATTGTAATATTTTGAATGAAAACACCCATATCAGTGTAGTAAAAACAAGCACATTTACTTTTGAACGTAAATTAAATACATATGCATTTCTTTTAAAGACATTTTTATTTCTTTATAATATATACATTTTTTTATTGATGCAGTTTTATTTTATAACTAATGAACCCTTATTTTTCATAGAACGATATTACGATATCAACAACCAGAACAACGTCTTCCCGATTTTGGCGACTTCATAGACAACAGTGATACTAATAATAGAATGGAAAAACCAAGCACTTTTACTATCATTTGCTATACCGAATTTGAGTTTAAGACCACTACAAATAAACGCGCAGAACCATAATCACAACTACAACCACAACACCTAAATATAAATGGATTAAATGGAAATACGAGCCTAATATCTGCCAGTGACCAAAAAAACAACAGAGCAAACTGAGAAATGGCCAGTGCGTTAAAATTTCTAATTCAACGAAATTCAATTGAAAAATGTTTAAACAAAGACTTTGCGTGGAGTTATCTCAACTACGACAACTTTGCGACGGGCGCAAGTAGCAATAGCAACAACAACAGCAGCCGTAGCAACAGCAACTACGAACAACATTATCGCCAGGACACGCGACAGCAACATGAAATCAGTCATGCCGCATGCAAACGAGAAGCCAACGCAATGTTGCTGACAGACAGCGACAATGCGTCGTCGACGTCCTTGGCGTCGAAATGCTTCGTCAGAGTCGTCAATGGCGCTGCATCCGTTTCCGGTGCTGGTTCCGTTGCTGGTTCCGCTGCTGGTTGTGCCTGTGCTACAATTGCCGATGCAGCAACACTGGAGCTGAAACGACGATTTCACAACAACAGCAACAACAATAGCAACCACAACAACAACAACAAACTGTTGCATATGCGCAGCACTAGTTGCTGCAGCAGCAACATAGATCAGCGCAGCATTTTTTATTTAACTTTGTTGGTTGTGATCTATTGTTGCGTTCTGATACGTGCCTCATCGGCCACATCCGCCGCTGTCCATGAGCGCACACCAGCAACAACAACGGATGCTGCCGCTGCTACTACAACTGTTGCTGACATTTTCAATGCTGCTGCTGGTACGCATGTTGCCAGCAACAACAACAACTCTACATCGACGACGACAACACAATCTGCCTTCCTGGTTAACGCTGCTACTGATGGTGATGATGATGATGCTGCTGTTGATGGTGGTGCCGATGACGACAATGACAACCTACAACTGGTTGTTGGTCGGCACTACTCAGACGAAGCCAATTCACTGTATCTGCATCGTGCAAGTCGCGATGCTGCCAATGTGCCTGACGATGACGACGACTCCAGTTATCATGACGACGAATTTGACGAATACGAGGCTTTAATTCACAACAAATCGGGTGAGTGGGTCAAGGTTTAAAGATATTTTACATTAGCTATTTAAAATTTTGTCCCAAAATACACTTCCATTATTCTAAATTGACAAATTCAAAGTTTTCTAAAATTCAAAATTCAACAGCATAAAATCTAACTTCGCAACATCCTCCTATCCAAAATTTATTTTTCTTAAATATTTTTAACTTTAAAGAAAATTTATTTTAATGAAAATTTCTCAAATAAACACTAAATTTAAAGTTCTTTTTAATTGAGAAACATATAATTTTTAGTCGGTCGATACGACGAGAAGATTTTAGAAGTACTTTGCAACCATTATGGCAATTTATAAAGTATTAAGAGAGTCGCTCCACAAAGTGTTCCGAAAGTCGTTATTTTCACAGGCAATGTCTACACGAGCAAGTATTTTTCCGACAGCATCTAGAGAAGTGATCGGAGAAGTAGAGGGTTTTTCAAATGAGACGCTACAAAAGTAGAGCGACAGGGACAGCAAACGACGCCATATTTCCTGCCGCTCTTTTGACACTTCATCAGTAAAGTTTGCCTTTTCATGATGGAAAGATATACGAGCCAACAACGAGTCGAAATTATTAAAATTTACTACCGAAATTCGGAGTCAGTGGCCTCAACGTTAAGAGCGCTACGTCCAATTTATGGTCGTCATAATCGTCCTAGCAGATCAACAATTGAGCGTCTAGTGGAAAAATTTGAATCCACAGGCACAGTACAAAATGTTCCCGTGCCAGTGAGACAAAGAAGTGCCTGTAGTGTCGAGAATATTACTACCGCTGAGGCTTCAGTTGAAGAAAGCCCAAATGTGTCTCTCACACGTCGTTCTCAAGCGTTGGGCATCTCTGTGACGTCCTTGTGGCGAATTTTGCGAAAAGATCTTGGCCTACATCCTTACAAAATCAAATTGACGCAAGAACTGAAGCCGATTGACCACCAGAAGCGTCGTATGTTCGTGAATTGGGCTGAGCAACCACTTGAAAATGATTCGGATTTTCATCGAAAAATCATCTTCAGCGATGAGGCTCATTTCTGGCTGAATGGCTTCGTCAATAAACAAAATATGCGTTATTGGTCAGACAGCAATCCACACGTACTCCATGAGTCATCATTGCATCCCGAAAAAATTACGGTTTGGTGCGGTTTATGGGCCGGCGGCGTCATTGGGCCGTACTTCTTCCGTGATGATCAAGACCGGCACCGAATATTTTTGGCCCCAAATTGGATGATATGGACTTGGACGACATGTGGTTCCAACAGGACGGCGCCCCAAGCCACACAGCGAATGCCACAATCAATTTATTGGAAACCAAGTTTGGAGAACGTGTTATCTCACGAAATGGTCCAGTGGATTGGCCGCCTCGGTCGAGCGATTTGACGCCGTTAGACTATTTCCTGTGGGGCTACGTCAAGTCTATTGTCTATGCCATTAAGCCAGCGACGATTGATGAACATCGTACGAATATCGAACGTGAAATTGCAGCAGTATCGGCCGATTTATGCTTGAAAACTGTCGAAAATTGGGTTCAGCATGGACTTCTGCAAGCGTGCCTGTGGTGGCCATGCAAAAGAAATCGAATTCCATACATAATGGCATCGAACGTACTTTTACAGGAATAAAGAATTTCATTGATATTCAAAACCGTTTTTGTTTTATTTAAAAAAACACTTTTTTTTTATTGTCTTATTGAAAAACCCTTTACATCTCCATAGTAACTTTTGGAATTACTTCTAAAAATGGTTATAATTGGAGTAACAAAAATTCATGGTAATTGCGGTGAAGCCTTACAAAGGCAATGTTTACTACCGGAGAGTTGCCATTGTCCGTCGAGAGATATGAGACTTTTCAGCATGGTCCAGCGCACTAATTAAATAAGCCCCATATGATTCCTCTATTATTAAAAAATTAAAGATATAGTTCATATTATAAAATTAAAAAATTATAAATTACTTACTAAATATGATATATTCATTCCCATTCCCATTCAAAATTTGCTGTTGATTGAATTTTTGATTTTGAATTTGCGGCTAACTTTTGTTTTACTAAAAATATATTTAAGAGAGGTTTTGTATTCCCAGATAAGTTCCGCAAGAAATGAACGTGGAATGACTTTTTATCGGAATAAAAAATCGAGTTCTTCTCGTTGCTGTCTCGTTGTTGTGTACCACGAAAGTAGTTATTCTAGAATCATTGCTGTACATGAAGATACAGATTTTCGTTTGCTTTTAAGCTATCATTATGTGCTCAAAAAATGTATTCGCTTCTCGTATACGTTCCGTAGAACGTAGTATGACTTTTTATCGGAACCAAATGTGATGTTGTTGTGCCGTCAGTACTAGGACATATATGATTCTAGAATAGATTGCTATAGAATGGGATGGGGATAACATATCTCCATTTGCTTTTACACTCTCATTAGATGCTCAAATTCTGTATTCGCTTCTCGTATACGTTCCGCTAGAAGCGAACATATAATGACTTTTTATCGGAAATAAATATGAAGTTAATCTCGTTGTGCCGTCAGTACCAGGAGAGAATTTATTATACAATAGGTTGCTATATAATTATAGAGAAGCAGATCGCTGTTCGATTTTTTCTCATATTCCACTAATAAATTTCAATTTGTGTGCTCTCAATTAGAGATAGGCATGTGAGCGTGATTCAGCGTGATTGTGATTGAATCCTAATTTTGCTAACTTGATTGTGAGTGAATGTGAGTTTTCCAAAAAATACCGTAAGTGAGTGTGCGTGAGTAAAATTTTTTCGTGAGTGAGTGAATCGAATATTTCATAAAATAAAAAATCTCACTTTTAATTTTTTCTATATTTTTGCAGAACTACAGAACAAGTAGGCCCAACCGACCGTCAAACCGACCGTCATATACCCATTCCTTCTTCAACTCAGAATAAGTTTCAAGGTTTCAGTCAACAATTGATCTAACCCCTGCCAACCGGCCGTACTTAGTATGGAGTAGTGTATTTTTGTGGGGTCATGTCAATAGTTTTTGCTTGGTTTCATACGACCGTTCATGGAAATGGACATAGAACGCATTTTTTTCGATATACTCATTTTAGTAAAATGTTGAATTTTCAACTATACATGATAACTCTGTATTGACTTCCTTTTGTTTATTAACTTTAGTTTGTTCCAGAGGTTCGTGTGGGGTCCAGTTTTTATTCGAGTTATAAATGTAGTAACTAAAAAAATCGCTTCAAAAAAAGTTGTTCACAAAGTCAATTCATCCCTGGTAAATTATACCCCGGGCTATTCTTTTATTTATAATTTTTTTCCAGAGATCATTTTTCCAGGGACAATTCTCAAAGATTTTACACGAATTATTTACCGGAGAATTATTTTTCGAGGCAATTTTTTGGTTTTTATATGAACAGCACATCGAAGGTCTTTCACATTTCCATCTCCATTAAAAATTAAGATATATTTTATCAAACTCCCTAATACAATAATATCATTATTACGTTTTAAAGATGTGGGTTTTATTAGAGGGGGTCCAGTATAACATCTTCTGGGGAAGAGGTGCTTTTGTAAAATACCATTGAAAAGGTAATTTAATGTCTGAAACAGGGGTGCAAATTGATATTCATTTACCATCAGATTATACTTTATAACCCATAAATAATTCGTGCTGTATGAATATATTAACCCTTCTGCATATGTTGAGTCAAAATGACCCAATTTTCATTCGATCACCATTCGGAAACTGGTAATTGTTAAAATCTGTGATAAATCTTCTTGCTATCATCCAATTAAATTGAAATAATTTTGCTCGAAAATTTGCTAAATTGAATTAGTAAAAACTGCATTATCGACAACATTTAGTTTAGTCAGCTATTTAGTCAACCTTTCACATATTTTATGGTTATCATAAACATATTTGATTTCTCGTTTCGAATAAACTTCATTATCTTGTTACGATATTTGAATGATTTGTATAATAAAGATACGAAATCATAATCGAGATCGAATGAATTCCTCGATATTTCGAAGCGATATCGAACCGAATGGCAGACTGGGTTTTCAAATATTATCGCATACTAACACACATTTGCTTTGCTTGTGTACTAGATTCCAATATATGCAGTTCTTTCTCAGTTCAATCTGAATACAACCGTAATAACTACGTAATAAGAAACCTTCAAAGAACTAGAATTTATATGGTGAAATACGCCATGATGATTACCTGTTCTTAAATTGGTTTAAAATTGATAAATTGCAACAGCGGTAGAGTTTAGCCTAATACCCTGGCCGGTTGTTACGTATATGGTACGAGGTATGGACGGACAGACGTAAATGCATGTAAACCAACTGGTAATAATAGCGCAATTTTTGGCACACATCCGCTGAACTATTTCAAAAGCCAACCAATATGGAAGATAATAAATTCTGTTTGCGGTCAAAGGTAAACTCTTGCTCGACAGTGGTTTTTGCATTGTGTAGTAGATGTTGGATATAAATTTTAAGGATGCTGAATAAAGGTGACACACAATAACAATGCAATTACTACGACTACAATGAGTGACGCAAAATGTATTTAAAATTTAAACTGCGGCATAAAAAATGTTTAAGAATTCATAGCGAGAAATTGTGATATTATTGACATGGTAATGGAGGTAAAATTTAATAAAAATACTAAAAATATTTCTGAAGAAAAAAAATATTGTTTTGTAGATTTCAATTAATTTGTACTGTTTATTTAAATTTTTTTTCGCACACCCAAGTAGGGTAGAAAGGATCATAATGCTATTGTAACTGGTCGGATTATTACACTGTACGACAAAATTCAACTTTTGGCAGCACACATGAGAAAATCCTATAAATTCTTAATGTACGCTAAAAAATAAAATACACGTGTATCCCAGTTTTTCTGGATCAATTCGTTAAAAGGTTTTATTTGCATTTTAAAAGAAAGCGCATATCAAATTTTAGGTCGAACATTTGAAAAAATTTGGTTGTACTTTATAGCTGAGACGTCACTGAGTATGAATATGAAAATGGTTGTTTGATATCAATTTAATTACAGCTTTTTTTTGTAATTAATCAAATAAAATTGATTTTTAAAATATCTTGTAGCACCTTTTCAAATGGGAATAAAACAATTAAATGAATTGATATTGGAAAACCGTTTTCATATCCATTCTCAGAAAGATCCCAGTTACAAAATATATACCGCAAAACAATTTTATTATGAAAATATGATATACATTTGAAATTCGAATGCAAATAAAAACCGTAAACGAATTGATCTAAAAAAAACTGGGTAAATACAAATTTTTATAAGGGTGCCTAATTTCACGTACAGGTCGATTTTTTTATGGGTTCAAAATAGTGTCGGACGGTATTATAAGTAAAAATTTAATAATCCCTGTCCCTAGAATAATTTCAACTAGGGCAGTCCCATTTATGACATATCGAAAATTGCAGGAATTGTATTTTACAAACATTTCTTAAAAATGATATCCCAGTCTGCCATTCAATTCGATATTGCTTCGAGACTGTTTCGAGATGTTTGTTCGATCTCGGTTATAATTCTCGTATCTATTTTCATATCTAATTTTCTATTTCTCGTATCTAATTTCAATTCATCCTAAGATGTACGCAGATATCGTAACGAGTTGATGAAGTTTTCTGGTTACAATAATTTTCTCTAAATCGAACCCCACTACGATTAAACTGCATGGTTTGAATCAGAATTTTGACTGGACAAATTATGTCTCTACCCAGTCTGTCATTTCGAGCTCTCGATAACGATATCGTATTTTTATTATACTACAATTCGTTCTAAGATGTACGCAGATATCGTAACGAGATAATGAAGTTTATTCGAAACGAGAAAAAACGATCCTGATTCGATATCGCATCGAATATCTGGCTTTATTCGAAAAACATTGCGATATCGGTGCGATAAATATTTAAATATCATATATTTTCCTTAAATTTTTTGTACGAAAAATTTAATAAATTATTAGAGATAAAGAAACGAGATCGAACTTTTATTGTCGCAGTTAGTTCGAGAAAACTTCGATCATCGAAGTGATCTGAGACATGGCCGATTGGGTATGTTATCTTTTAAGTGTTAAAAATACCCAGTCTTCCGTTCAATTCTATATCGCTTCGAGACTGTTTCAAAATGATTCATTTGAGAAAATGGTTAATAATGTGATAAAGTTTGCCAAAAAACATTAATTGTTTGATTTACTAATTTTCTATTTTTTTTATCATCAATTCAATTTGTTTTTATCAATAATTTATTCAATAAGTCATAAAATTTAGATTAAAAATATATTAATAATAGAGAATTGACATGCAAATAGTTTTTCATTCTTTAAAATTTCCATTTTAGTTATTTTAGTTTCTCTATCACAACCTCAATTTGAAGTGATATTTTATCGAAAATATCGCCTGTCGAAAGTGCTATAACATGTTTATCGATTTTCGAAATATGTGAAGTTATAACATCTTGCCACTGCATCGATAACGCAGCGAATATCGCGATTTATTCGTAAAATAATTGCACTCAGAAAAAAGTTTCCTCATAATAAGGAAAATTTACTTGAAATAGCGTTAAGGAAAAAACTTCCTCATTTTTAGGAAATTTTCCTTACTTTTAGTAAAATTTTCCTAATAATAAGGATATTTTACTACTATTAAGGAAAAACCTTCCTAAAAATAAGTAAAATTGAACTTGACGCTATTTCAAGTAAAATTTCTTTATTATGAGGAAACTTTTTTCTGAGTGTGCGATATCGATGTGATAAAATTTAAATTTCGCATTTTTCCTTAAATTTTATTGTACGAAAATTTTTTTATTGTAGTTAGTTCGAGAAAACTTCGAACTTCGAATAACTCCGAGACATGCCAGACTAGGTATCCAGATGAACTCATAAAAATCTATTGTCTGTCTAACGCACACACAATCATTGGGTTTAGACTAATTATAACTTACAGAATTCTAATTAAATTCATTACAAAAAATTTTAAATATTTGAACTTCAAAATTCCCAAATGGGCATTGCTTGGGGTTCCGGACGAAACATTCGTACGCTTAAAACTTTAATATCACGAAAGAAAATTAATGAATTTACTTGATTTTTTTTTGCTCAAGTAGTATTTAAATAGGACTAAACAATAGCAAAAAATCTGAGAATTCTATACAGTAGATCAAAAGATACAAATTATATACTGGTCGTTCCGGACGGAACAAAAACGGAAGTGCACGTCGAGGTTCATATAGAAATGCCAAAAAGTCAGCGAATTTTGCGTATACATTTTTTTTTAATTTTACAAAATATCAGACATCATGTGCTTTTTTTTACATTCACATTTTGTTCTTTAAATTTATAGTTTTTTCATAATAATTCACAGAAAAATTCCGGACGGCATATTCCGAACGGGACAAGAATTCCGAATAGAAATTATCAGTACGAATTTTATTCTAAAAATACTTTTTGCTTACAACATATTTTTTTTTAGTTATCTCAGAACATAACTGAGACAATTTACTTTATTTTTGTATACGTACTTTGTTCCTAAAGTTTACAGTTATTTCGTAATAAATCGCAGGATAATTCCGGACGATCCGTATGGAAATTTGCACTACGATTTTTTGCTAAAAATAATTTTGTATATGACAATATTAATAATCAATATCACGAAATGAAAAGTGACGTACTATTCAAATTTTCAGATTTCAGATCAGAAGTTTTATGATGATAAAACGTTAATTATGTTTAATCAAATTCAATATTAGTTTTGCTTAATTTCCCATCCGAAATAATGAAATTATCTACACCACAATCAAGTTTAGTATTTTGTAAAACTCGTTCTTAAAACTTGACTTTGGACTTTGAAAACTTTTCTGGAGGAGTTCAAAGTAAAAAAACAAATGTAAAAAACTTGAACTTTGACCGTTGTTGCCAGATTGGTTATATATATTTGGGATAAGTTTTATCATTTAAAAGATTCTCAGTAATGTTATCTATCAAAAAAATATAAAAAAAGTACATGTTACTGATGAAAAAAAAAAATACCTACGGAGATTTGCGTAAAAGTCCAATTTTCCAAAAAAAAAAAATGGAATATAAAAATAATTTCGCCTTTACAATTTTATATTTACTAAACCACTTGAGATATTTAAAAACGATTTTCAGTTTATGATTTATGTGTTAATTGTTTATAAAAGTTCCATACAAATATTTTCATAAAGAATTTTCAATAAGAATTTTAAAAATTGGATTACTTTTGGATTTTTTATTATTTTTGAAAAAATGTTCATGAAAAAAATCTCAACTTTTCTGATTTTTATCTCCATAAACATTAAAGCTAAAAACTCCAATTTTAAAACTTAAGTTTTCCCAAGTACTCTCTGTACAACACTTTTAACATTTTCAAAATCGGTTGAGTGGTTCCGAAAATAATGAATTTCACCCGATTTATGAGCGCTTGGGCACACTCTGCGTTATGTCAAAGATTTGAGCATTTTGAATTTTTCGGTCGTGGTAGACGTTTTTCTGGGAACGCCCACATGACCTAGACTATCTTTTGTGCATTTTATCCAAATATTCTAATAATATATATTTTTTTATTTTGTTCCCATAAAGCAAAGGGTAAATATATCGGTGCACCCTGCGATAACTTTAAATGCGAGCCCGCACTGATGCACGTCTCCTGCGACAGAGAGACCGAACTATGTAGCTGTCAGAAAAATTATCCCGTTCAGCTTGGTCTAACGAAAGGCTGCGCTAAACGTAAGTACTATAAACGCACATTTGCTACGACGATCATCATTATCATCATCAGCGGCGCTCTAATCAGTACTTAGTGGGCGCCAACCTACTGTGTGTGAAATTTGATTATATGTTTTTTTTTATATACTATACTCCATATACAACTATGTTGCAGCAAAAAAACTGGGCGAACAATGTTTCTACGATAAGACATGCGTCTACAATGATGAAAACTCCCAATGTGTTCAAGTCAAGCACAATGCGCTGTGTCAATGTGCCAGTGGTTTCCATTCGGTGAGCTATTCGAAGCCCACCCGCAGGGTATTTTGTACGCAAGGTATTCATAGAATGAAATAAAACTTTTAAAACTCAACTAAGTAATCGTTTTATTTCACTGTTTAGATCTAAAGGAGCTGAAGTCGGATCTGCCCACGTTACTGGGCGTCAGCACGGGCATTGCGGTGCTGGCGGGCCTCATCTGCATGGTGCTGCATCTGTTCAGTAAGACCAAGTATCCGAGGCACCGGAATTTCGGCGATGCGAATTTGCCACCGCCCATTATGTATTCCAGCGAAACAGGTAAAATGCTGGTTGACTAGCGAATGGGGCTGCTGGAGAAAGAGCCCGGTTTTTCTTTCTGTTTTTTTTTAATTGCACTACAACTTCTATAAGTTATGTATATAATATATATTTTGTAACTACGTTTAATACTGAAAATTGTACTCACACTGCTTTAAAATAGTAGTAGCTCACTTTACTATAAACCACTCGAAGCCAAACAGCATTCATTCTTTAAGACTAAGCATGCCGACCTATTGACCTTTAGACCCTTTACCCAACCAACGACTTTATGATTTTGTCTGCATCACTAGTTACTCCTTGACGCCCTGACAACGAACCGAGTTATCTAGAGACGTCGACAAGCAGCCCTTTTTGCTATTTGTGAATCTGATACGTCTTCACTATTTCCAGGAATACCCCTAACAGTGCAATCGGGCCGACCTTCGTCGCGTTCCAGCATACGTTCCAGCGGTTCGATCGGTTCCTTTGGCAATCGTCGTTCATCAACGACCATGCAATCGTCCAGCGGACACGCGACTGGCGGTGGTGGTGGTGGTAGCGCCGGTTCGAAGGGCATCCTCGTATCGACCTCACGCACAGGTGCGGCTCGTTCGGCCGCCATATTGCTTATATCGTGTCACATTTCAGAGCTGTCGAAGCAGAGTTCGCGCCAAAACAGTCGTCAGACATCGGGCGCCGGTGCCAGCGTCAATTCGCGCGACAATCTCGACACTGGCGATGTTGGTGGTGGTGGCGGCGATGACAGTGGCACTGATGGTGGCACCAGAAGTTGCGACAGCATTTTGTCGATGCAGCGACACTTGCAGCGCCAACTGCACCATCAACGAAAGCTGCTGAGCCTGGAGCTGTCGCCGGCGAAAACGAAAAATCATAATAAAATTAGAACAATGTTGGGCATTAATGGAATTGATAATTATAGAACTGATGACGATGATTTACATAGTTTAGATATGGGCAACATGCTGCAAATTGGCGCACTGCCGACACCAGCCAGTGACACGCCTAGATTTGCGGTAATCGACTTAATTACAACCATCAACAAAATCTTTTTAATTGAGAAACAATCCCCCAATTTCAATTCCCAGTTTTACAAAAAAAAACATATATTAAAATTCTAGAATTCTAAAATGTTAAACTTCAAAATTTTCTTTTCTGTAAAAAAAAAACAATACTCGCATCTGTTAAATATTTCTGACTGTCAATTTAAAATGTTCTTCCTATTCTGTCTCTTCCTAGTCTATATATACTATCAAAACTATACTTAAAAATTCGATTTTCTGTAGTATGTAATATTTGAATAGAAATTAGGATATCCCGAATTCCCAATTTAACTAAATCCATTTAATACAGTGACGTTTGAATTGGTTTGTATTTTTTCTAAGGACATAAATATGATTTTTCAATTATGTTATTAGTATTTGGAAAATCTTTAAAAGGTTGTAAAATTTAAAGAATACAAAAAAAAAATACTTTTTCTATAAAAACATCAAAATACTAATGACAATTGCAAATACTACAAGTAGCAGAAAGTTTTTGTTTGCCTTGGTCTACTCAGTTTTATTACAGGTTATATTGTGTTTAAATTATGACTAAACATAAAACCCGGCAATTTTACCATAAGAATTAGTTTTAGTTTAACCTAATTTAATTTAAATGTAATTCTGAATTTTAGTGAAAGTTTTAAATTGAAATTTCCCTCATTTCACATCCATCCCTGCTCAGAATACGACGTCATAATCGTACAAAAGTCCCCCTGACATAATCCTGATCAGGATCGGCAAGGGCAAATGTTCTTAAAAATATACGTGAGGCAACCTGAACCATTCCGTTAGTCGACATCTAATCTAAGGCATATTTAAGGTAAACTGAATCATGTAGCCGCGGTAGCTCAGTGTTGGACTGCGAGCCGAAAGGTCCCCGGTTCAAGCCTGGACTGGGGCTAACAACATCTTTTCATAGAAACATTTTTCTATACCGCGCTACCTCTCGACTGTAAATGGCAAACCTACGAGAGTAAAAATTGCCTAGGAAAAGCTCTCACCCGTCGTTCGGATTCGGCAATAAACTGTAGGTCCCACCACTTTGAGTACAAATATAACACGCACGGCTCAAAATGGTGAGAGAGCTCGGCCTAAGTTCTTATAGAGCTGTAGTGCCAAACTATTATTATCATTAATCATTGAATTGAAGGGTTTGGTGCAAAAAAAAAAGGTCAAGTCCACATTTGTTAGAAATTAAATTTTTGCTGAGGCATGAAAAATGTTTATATTTCGCGTCGTACAGTGTGCCCAAACGCTCTTAAATCTTCACCCGAAGATTTCGGAACCACTCAACCAATTTTAAATATTTAAAATGTGCTATACAGAGAGAACTTAAGTTTTGAAATTTTTGACTTTACAATTTTATATTTATTAAAGCACTTGAGATATTTAAAAACGGTTTTCAGTTTATGATTTATGTGTTAATTGTTTATTAAATTCTGCTACAAATATTTTAATTTCATGATAAAATGTACAATCTATGTATAAATATGTTAAGTAAAGTCTTCAAAACATAAAAAAAATCATGTTCAAGTCTATGTCTTCAAAACTAATCAAGATAATTTCTCATGTAAGCACATTTTCTTTAGATACCAATGTAAGCTTTTCATAAACAAAAGAATTTTAAAAATCAAATAACTTTTGGATTTTTTACAAATTTTGAAAAAATTTTCATGAACAAAATTTCAAATTTACTGATTTTTATCTCCATTACCATTAAAGATATAACCTCAAATTTTAAAACTTAAGTTTTCTCTGTATAACACTATTTAAATTTTTTAAATCGGTGGTGTTGTACTGAATTTCATCCGATTTAAGAACTTTTGTGCACACTGTGCGTCGTTCGGTACCAATATCATCCACATCCGAAGTATATACACTGAGATACCATAATTTGAAATGTAAATTACGCAATATATCCGAATTAAAAACTAATGGAATCACTATACCTTTTACAAAATTATACTATCTTTGTTGCATTTCATAAATTTATCATTGCCAATCAATAAAAATAAAGCTCAAACTGTTGTACCGTTGAAAAAGAAATATTTGCCTATGATGAATATGTTATTTTACCACTTACTAAAACACTCAAATATCATTGGTATGACAATGTCATCGACAGGTCATAATTATTCTGAAGACTAAAACCTCGAATTTTAATATAAAATTTAATTTTAATACAATAAAATGCTATTTTTGTATGAAACAATATTTTGTTGCAATTTTTTGAGGCAAAAAAGGTCAAGTCCAGCATTTTAAAATACGTTTTCAAGTCAAATTATTTTTTTTTGTAATTCCAAAAATACATACTTATTTTATACGATAATATATTTTTAAAACAAAAAATCAATAAATTCGTTAAATAAAATAAAATCGATAAACAGTTTTCATGGATTTTCCAGCAAAGTGTAAAAATGGACTTAACCCTTTTTCGCACCAAACCCTTCAATTCTTCTGCAACTCATTTTACGATCCCTTTCAATGAAAAAAATAGTTTTGTGAATACAGTAAGTTATGTATGCGATAATTTATAACTTGTATAATTTCAATAAGTCAGATTTATATCAAAATTTTAAAATATTTGAAAATCTTTATGTTCTGATTAGGGCTGTGCGATTAAATCGATTAATCAAGTTTCTGATTAATTGATTAATCAGGATTTTCGATTAATCAGAACATTGATTAATCAATTAATCAGAACATTGATTAATCAATTAATGAGGATTATGATTAATCAAAATTGTGATTTGTTGATCATCATTTTAAATAATCAGAATTTCTGATTAATCAACATTTACGTCGCGAATTATTTAAAAATACTTTTCTATATAGTTCTTGAACATTTAAAATACTTTCTTGTATTTTTTAATTATTTTAAAAATAAATTTTCACTTTATTCAAGTTGACAAAATTTTCAAATGTTATTGAATAAAATGAGTTCATTTTCAATTAATCAAAATTTTTAATAACATCCCGTTCAGATTATAATAATAATAGTTTGGCACTACAGTCCTATAAGAACTTAGGCCGACTCTCTCACCAATTTGAGCTGTGCGTGTTATATTTGCTCTCAATCTTTGCCTATGAAAAGATTGAGAGCTTTTCATAGGCAAAGTTTTACTCTCGTAGGTTTGCCATTTACTGCCGAGAGGTAGCGCGGTATAGAAAAATGTTTCTATGAAAAGATGTTGTTAGCCCCAGTCCAGGCTTGAACCGGGGAACTTTCGGCTCGCAGTCCAACGCACTAACTACTGAGCTACCGCCGCTTCAGATTAGCACGGAGAAAATTGTTTAGTGCTCATTTATGAATAAGACGTTCATAAAACTTATTTTATTCTAATTTTCATATTTATGAGTTATATTCATGAATAATGTATAATACTAAAAGAAATTGCAAATTTCATGAATAAAAAAATGAAAATCACTGCGTATTTATTATGAATATGATTCCTAAATTGTACAAATTTTCTTTATGCGCAATTCACGCCAGTTTCGAACAAACCACGTCGTAGCTGCAGTATAAATATATTTAAGTTTGTGAAAAAAGTGAAAAATGTGTCATTTGAAAATAAATATGAAATTTAACAGACATTTAAGCTGTAGCCGCGGTAGCTCAGTGGTTAGTGCGTTGGACTGCGATTTGAAAGGTCCCCGGTTCAAGCCTGGACTGGGGCTAACAACATATTTTATAGAAACATTTTTCTATACCGCGCTAACTCTCGGCAGTGAGAATAACACGATTTCCAATCAGAGTTTTCAGACTTGAGATCAGGTTTATTGGTATAGAATGGATCAGTTTGCCTTACTTGAATTGGAAAATATTCTTACCCTAGTCGATCATGAGCAGGATTATTTCAGATGACTTTTAGTAGAGAAGTCTTATCATATTCTGAACAAGGACAGATGTACAATAATTCTAACACTTACAAATTTCCACTTGATTTCATCTATTCTAAGAATTATTGTAGGTTATAAATGTAAAATGATTGAGTTTTTTAATAAGACTAACTAAATAGTACTTCAAATGTTAAAACTTTAAATTTAAGTTCGATTTTATTATAGCAATTTATAGAAAAGATCTTCGGTTAGACTAAATGTAATGTATTAGCAGCAAACTCTTGCAGCAGTTAGGTTGGTGAACCCATGCAGACCTTTATCAGATAAATATTCTAAATTTCTTCAAAATATATTGGTGTGTTCTTTGAGAATCTCTTTGTGTTCGTCTGATCAATGTTAAATGTGTGTGTTTTTTTCTGTTCGTTATGATTTCATTAAGAATTCCTATAATTAAATACAAATAAATTAATAATTACAGCAATACGTTTTAACACCTAAACAAATAGAAAACACTACATAACACAACAAATCGAAACATATACGTATTAAGCTATATTACAAATATAATAAGGGGATTCATTTCGTTATTGGCTCGTATCTGCTGCTACTCAGATAATGTCATAATTTTTACTCGCGCCAATCCATCTCTATACGAGGTACGCTTTACGAAATACACAAATATACGAAATAAAATGAATCCGCTTAATATATCTGTTAATAATGATTCTTTATATATATATAAAAAAAAACCTTGTGCATAAATCAAAAAATTAATACGTGTTATGAATATCAGTATTTTTGCTTTAGTAATATCTTTAATAAAATCTTTAGTAAAAGAAAATATTAAATATAACAATTTTGAGAAACATAGAAAATGTATTTTAAAAAAATTCGAAAAACATTTGATTTATGCACAAAAATACATTTGTTTTATAGTAATTTCATCGCTTCAGGTTTATATATCATATTCCATTTGAAAGTTCATACCAAATTCTGCCAATTTCGTCAGTCAGTCAGACAGATAGACAGAATGCGTCATTTTTTTATTATGTAAACTAACTGTATATTTATTTTTCAACTGAAAATGTTTACACTGTACAAGAGAAAGCAATATGGCGGTGACTATGTTCGAAAATAGTATCTAATGAATTAATCAATTAACATTTTACACACCTAAAATCAAATTTAAATTTTGCATATTTTTATTAACATTTATTAAACAATACTACACGGCGAGAAACTACTACTCATTTATAATGCATAAGATGAACAAATATTTATAAATAAATTAAAATAATTTATTGCAAAAATAATAATAACGTAATGCAAAAACTAATTTATCGGGCTCCAGATCTACCGAATGTACACAGAAAAAATAATCGACGTAAATATAAAGGGATTTTCAACAGGGATGCTACAAAAGTAGAGCGACAGGGACAGCAAACGAAGCCATATTTCTTGACACTCTTTTGTCATTTCTCTTCAGTAAGGTTTGACATTTCATAATGGAAAGATATACGAATTCGAATTTCGGTAGTAAATTTTAATAATTTCGACTCGTTGTTGGCTCGTATATCTTTCCATCATGAAATGGTAAACCTTACTGAAGAGAAATGTCGAAAGAGCAGCAAGAAATATGGTGTCGTTTGCTGTCCCTATCGCTCTACTTTTAAAGCGTCCCTGAAAAAAACTTTTGTAGCGCTCTTATTGAAAAACCCTTTAGCAACCGAACCGAGCAAATATTTTCATTAAATTAGTGAATTTCATTGCTTGATTGATTAATTAATGCAATTAATATCGGTTGCTATATATACGTCGATTATTTTTTCTGTGTAATATGTACTGGTGCATAATTCAAAAGTAAATTTCTGTTATAAGTAGAATTTATGGTTATTTTAGTTATCTGAACTATTTTTACTGGGGATGTGCTATTAATCAATTAATTAAAATCAATATTAATCAGAAATCTGATTAATTGATTAAGCAATGTTTAAATATCGCATTCCATGTTACAATTCCTACCAGTATCCAGCCAGTTTTACTAGCCACTTGTCACGCACTTTCTGACCAGGAATTGACCAGTTAAACTGTTCGGTGGGAAATACCCATTTCCCAACCAGTAAACGACTAGTTTTTGACTAGTATTACTGGCAGGATCTAGTCGTCAAATCCCTATCAGTAATCAACCAGTTTATGATTAATTTTACTGGGGAGAAACCAGTTTTTGACTATTTTAATTGGAAAGGATCTACTCTTCGCATCCCGACAAGTAACCGACAAAGATTCGATTAGTTTCTTCAAATTCTGACGAGAAACTTATAAGTAGAGATGGGCGCGTGCCGTGCTTTTTTCGTGTCACGCCCGAAAATCTGAGTTGGTGCGTGCAAATCTCCGTGCGTGTTAGTTGCTGTCGTGCCCGTGCGTGTCCGTGCCTCCAAAATCAGGCACGCGCCCATTAAAGATTTTTTTATAGTTTCTACCCCAATATAAAAAAAAACCCTTACTTCCAGCTTCAGAAAATAAAAATTTGTTGTTCTAAAAAATATGTTGTTTTAGTTTTACTTATGGCTTTAAGAGAAAAAACAGTATCAAACTTAATTTTTGAATTATTTATTAATGGGACTTAAACCTATTCGAATATCGGTTCCGGTTTTGGTTATAAGATTTTTAAAATTGTGGTTCCAGTTCCGGTTTCAATCAACAAATTAAATGAGTTTCGATTCCGGTTCCATACATTTTTTAATAATGGTTCCGATTACGGTTATTTACGTGCTCTGACAGGGATATAATATCTGTTCCGGTTCTGGTTCCGATATTTTTTAAAAAGCGGTACCGATTCCAACTAGAAAAAATATATATGTTTCGATTCCAGTTTTGGTTCAAACATTTTTAATAACGATTCAGGTTCCAAAAAATCTTAACGGTTCCGGTGTTATTTTTCACGTTTCGCTTGCTTTTTCATGTTTTCCGTGCTTTTTTCGTGTTTTGTCGTGGTTTTCTGTGTTTCTTCGTATCTTTTAAAATCCCATGTTTTATCGTGCTTCTCGTGCGTGCCTGTAAATTTGCTCGTCGGGCTCGTGCTCGTGCGTGTCACCTATCGGCGTGCCCGTGCGTGGCCGTGTCATCAAAAACCGGCACGCGCCCATCTCTACTTAAAAGTATTTGAACTGCCTACTAAATTGTAGCTTGGGATTTTGTTCTTAAATTTAAATGAACATTTTTCGAAGTTAGTTCGAGAAAGCTTCAAGTCATCGATGGTCTCCGAGACTGGTAACTGGGATTCGATAGAATATTATTGACTTCATCGTGCAGAAATTGTCAGATATATATATATATATATATTTGTGACTTTAATAATGGTTTTATACGCTTATGATATGGTCGTTATTTATGTAATATTCACCATCGTTTTAAAAAATGCTACAATATGATTATTAGACTGACAATGTATTTTCATGTTTTCAAATCGTTAAAAGGTCAACCCCTAAAAATGCTCTATTGGATGTTAAAGTCGATGTGGAGAATTTTTAGCGAAATCAAAATATGGGAAATGAAACCGCCGGGACCACAAAGTTCACATTTTGGTCCCAAATCGACAATTTTATAATTGAATTGAAATGACCGCTTTCAAAGTAAAAAATGTATATATATATATATATATATATATATATATATATATATATATATATATATATATATATATATATATATATAATTACGCTTATAATCCAAACATTGCATTTTCAACAGTCAAAATTTAAAAGAAAAAATATTCATCAATATGATGAATTTATTCATAAATATTAACTACCAGATTCATCAAATTGATACAACCTTTCATTAAATGACATATTTATGAATACATTCATTATATATATGAAATTATTTGTACTATCGAACATCATAGTGAATAACGAAATAATCAATACAATGAATTTGAATCGTCATTTGATGAATTTATTCATAATATTTATAAAAATAATATTTTTTACGAATTTAAAAAAAAAATGGGTTTCTTACAAAATAATTTGAAAAAAGTCTTGTTGTAAAAATTTTATTTAAAAAAACAGAAAAAAATTTAAAAAAAATTATCAAAAAAAAAAAAAAAGACCAAAAAAATTTTACATTTAAAAAAAAAAAATTTAATGAAAAAAAAAATTCAAAATAATTTTTCCGAACAAAATTTTTTTATTTAAATTAATTTTTTATAAATATACCTTTTTATTAATAAAAAGTTGTAATTATAAATAAATTATAAATAAATATATTATAAAACATTTTACTAATTTATGCATGTCGAGCAAGCATTATATAAGAAATAACATACAAGAACTGAGAAGTACAGAAAAAAATGAATGAAAAAACATATTTTGATTGAAATTCAGTTTAATGAACATCGTTCTTCAACATGAAGAACATATATGTTGTATTTTATTTATTCTTAACGTATTCTTCACAAACAGTTCATCACATTGAAGAACACTTTTTCGACAGTTACCAAGTGTTCATAATATTTATGATTGCATTCATAACATTGATGTCGTTAGTTATTAATATTATGAATGATTGTTCAATACAATGAATCATGGTTTGAAGAACGGCATTCATCAATATGATGTACATTTTTTTTCTTTGTATGCACACAAAAAAAAAATAACAAAAAATTTCACCAACTACCAGTATTCATCATATTGATGATATCATTCATTGAACTAAAATCGTATTTTTAAAATGTTTTTCATTTTCAATATTTTTTTAACATCAAATTTCAAACTCAAATTTGTCTCCATTTGTGTATTTATAATTCTTATACGAGTTATAATATTTAGTTGCTAATTATGCGAATACTCCATTTCATTATATTAATGAATAATCTACATCATATTGAGGAATTTTGCTCATCAAACCACATTAATTTAAATATCATAAATCTTATAAGAATTATAAATACATAAATGTGTAAATGGAGAAATTTTTTTTTTTAAATTTGATCTTATAAAAAATATTAAAAGTAAAAACATTGAAAAAATACGATTCAATGAATGAAATCATCAATCATTGATAGTTGGTGAAATTTTTGGTGATATTTTTTAGAGCTTGGTTCTATTGTTGTATTTTTAAATACTGATCAAAACAAAAATATAAAGAGCCTCTGTGAAATTAATCACTGGTCCATTTCCCATATTCGAATTTCACTGAAAATTCTCCGCATCGATTTCTCATCCAATAGATATTTTTTAGGGGTTGACCTTTTCAATCAAATTATTTAATTTTTATCAGACAAAGGCATTGCGAGTCTAATGATTTTATAACCAAAGAAATGCAAAAACTAATTTGTCGGGCTCTATATTCAAATATCCAATGAAATGTTAACGAATGTATTTATTTTAAAATTAATCAAGCAAATTTATAAAGTGAAAATGTATTTGTCTAGTTTTACATTTAGAACGACAATACAAATTATAATACTATAATATGAAACCACTATTATTTATGAACATATATATATAGTTCACACAACCGTTTGATAAATTTTGGAATTATTGTGATATGTAACTTACTTAGGAGTAGCCGCGGTAGCTCAGTGGTTAGTGCGTTGGACTGCGAGCCGAAAGGTCCCCGGTTCAAGCCTGACCGGGGCTAACAACATCTTTTCATAGAAACATTTTTCTATACCGCGCTACCTCTCGTCAGTAAATGGCAAACCTACGAAAGTAAAACCATTGCCTATGAAAAGCTCTCATCCGCCGTTCGGATTCGGAAATAAACTGTAGGTCCCACCACTTTGAGTACAAATATAACACTCACAGATCAAAATGGTGAGAGAGATCGGCCGAAGTTCTATACAGGACTGTAGCGCCAAACTATTATTATTTATAACTTATTTAGGAATACTAATTATTTGTTCTGCATATAGTCAATATAACGATATATTTTTTTTTTAAATAATCAAATATCTGTTTAAAATATGCGTCAAAAAAATTTGAGTACATTTCTCTCCGTGTAACAAGTGTTAATTACAAAGGCATGAAAAACAAAGTCAGAGATCGATTATTCGTGTCAGATGTGGGAAACTCATATCTTTTATTTTGTTACCCTACTGGGTAAAACATGATTATAATCTTCTGATCATATTGCTCTTGTAACTGATATGGATATAATTAGTAATAGAACACATTTTGAATGTATATGTGTCCAATTCCTTTAGTCCATATTAATTTCTTACAATACATTTTGAATCTTTTATTAATTAAATAAGTTGTTTAAAAATGCTATCAGCACTATTTTAAATAGCAAACCAAAAATTTGAGTGGCTTTGCGATTAATCAATCAATAAAAATTTTGTTCAATCAAAATGCTGATTAATTGATCAATCGGCTAATAAAAATGCTGATCAATCAATTTATGAGAATTGTAATTAAAAATAATGTCTATTAAATTTATTAATCAATTTTGGAATTAATCAAAAATCTTAACTTTATATTAATTGTTTAATCAATGAATCATAAATTGATTAATCAAAAAGTTTGATTAATCGATTAATCGTACAGATTTAACATATGTAAATAAAATTAAATACCGTATACAACGAAAACATTGTAAGAAGATTTACAATTGAGTCAATATTAAATAATATCAAAAATTAATTTTTTAATTTCAATAAATTAAATAAAATGTTTTTCTGCCTCTGTAATTAACATATTTCTCACTTTATTTTTTTACGTAGAACATTTTTTTTATAATCTCTACACTAAATAGAACACACAATAATTTTTTATTTTTCGTACAAATCCTTTGCCTCTTCCCCACTTGTCATCCTCACCATTTTAATACTAACTTCTGCTTCTAATACTGCTTCATTTATGGTTGGACTTAAAGCGCAGTTTAAAATTTTTACTATTATTATTGTTTAAATTTGAAATTGCTAAGAAATTGCATTGTGTTTGGCTTTTTATGCAAAATTTTAAACAAATTTCGAAAGTATTTCCCTTGCCACAACCCCCCCCTCCACAAATATTGATAATCGAATTGCTTAAATTTTGAAAATCCTATTCTATAACTTTTTGCGACATGTTCTATTTTTATTTTTTAAAATTTTTTGTATTTCTTTTTGGCTATGCAAAATCTTTCAACGTAATAAATACATTTTTTACGCTATTCATAAGATACACTTTTGTACATTCACTGAGTTACATTTGTTCATGTGGCCCTCAATCGTACTTTTTTAGGTTCTCGAAGACCAAGTCTAGCATCAGTTCACAGCACAAGTTCGTCCGTGCGCAGCTACAGCATGATGCGCTTCGAGAAGGAGACCCAGCAGAAGGAGATTCGGCAGGAGATGAAATTACGTTTGGCTCGTCTGCACCAACAACAACACATGAGTCAAAACAAACCGCAAATAGTCATCGGCGATACGCTGTTGCATCACCATGGTGCCCTTGCTCGCATCAGCATGTCGACACCGAGCCCGTTGACGCCAAACTCTTTAGATGAACTTTTGCCATCGGTGGATGAAACCCAAGAGGTTGGTGGTCTATTGTTGCTGTTATTGTTTCATTTTATTTTTGGAATTAAATAAGTGGCAACTGCAGTTTTATGAATATCTTCTACCTATTTGAGGCAATACGATGCGGGTGTTTAATAATAGATTAATTGAAGTGTGGGAATTTAAAAAACGTGAATAAAGTGTGACACTTAAATTATGAACATTTTTATGCCACTTGAACATTGCTCATAGCCACGTATTTGATAAATTACTCACCGAAAAAATACTGTATTAAAAATAACTAAAAATGTCTTTAAAATAAATACATATGTATTTGATTTACGTCGAAAGGCATATGTATTTATTTTTACTAAACTGATGTAGTGATTTTTATATGGAACATTACTACATAATTTAGCTTTTCTATATAAAATTTCAATACATATGTATTAAAAAACCTACATTTTGTCTTTATTTATACGTGCAGAAATATGTAGAGAAATTACTACATATGCCTTTAATTTTACAATAATATGTAGTTATTTTACTTTGTTGTAATAATTTATTAAATTACATACTTTTTTATTAATTCGGAAAATTATATGAATGAATAATAATATAATTTTTTTAATACCAAAAATAAGATACAAGAATTATAAATCTGAAAACTATTTAGTTGTATAGTACAAATGCAACTAAAGATTGTTATCCACAATCACAAAAAAAATCTACACATAAATAAATAAATAAATAAATAAATAAATAAATAAATAAATAAATAAAAATATAATTATAAGTAAAACAAAAAATTTCCTGATCATAAGATGGAAGCACCACTAAGTATCATCAGTTCTGACGACTCAAAGGAATGGCAAACACTTAAGTGTTTCGTTTCGCCCAGTGTTTCGCCCAGTTTATGTACTCGCTGCCCCACTGTGCGGCGGGATGTGAGCATTTCATACGCAATGTTTACTCTTGTATTTGTGGCAAATAATAGTATGAAGTAGATATGGGAGCATGCCGTGCTTTTTTCGTGTCACGCCCGAAAATCAGAGTTCGTGCGTGCAAATCTCCGTGCGTGCTAGTGGTTGTCATGCCCGTGTGTGTCTCTAAAATCAGGCACGCGCCAATTACATTTTTTTTTTCGTTTCTACTCCAATTTAAAAAAACCCTTTTCTTCCAGCATCAGAAAATAAAAATTTCGTGGTATTTTAACCAGGAACAAACACACTTTGGAATTTCGGTGTCGGTTCCACACATTTTTTTAATAACGGTTCGAGATTCCGGTTCCAAAAATCGAAACGATTCTGATTCCGGTTCTTTGCGGTCCCCGACAGGTTCCGATTCAGAGAATACACTTTTAAATTATTTATAATAACCATAAAGAACCGGTACCGAAACCGATTTAAAAATGTGTTGAACCGGTGTTGAACGAAACCCATATAATTTTTTTTGTTGGAATCGGAACAGCCATTTTTAAACCCTACACTTAGAGTGAAAGGGTATATTCAGTTTGGTACGCCGTTTGTAACACCCCGAAAAAAGCATCTCCGGTATGGAAAAGTATATATATTCTTGATCAGCCGATTTAGCGATGTCCGTCTGTCTGTTCGTCTGTCCTTCTGTCTGTCTGTTGAAATCACGATTACAGAAAAAGTTGAATGAATCTAAATCTAAAGTTTCATTGCTGTAGAAACTTTAGATTTAGATTACTTATATATCTAAGCAGTCTGAACAAGAAAATTTATCGGTCTATTGTGACCTGAGAACCGACCACTTATGTTCAAATACCTCATATAAAATTTACATCTAAAAATCAATTTTACTGTATACGTGCTTAGGTAAACTTTTTTTGGTCAAATATATATTGACATTATGCTCAAATACATAAAAATAATGTTTTCTCACAAAACGACTTGTGGTTCCCAAAAAAAAATCGTAATTCGGTACACCTACCCATTTGTAAATATGGGTATCAAATGAAAGAAAATTCTTCAGGGATGGAAAGTTTGTAGTTATTTTCAGGATTCGTATACCCTGGTGACCTATATACCACTTTGAATGGTAACCACACATATGTGTAGGGTATTTATAGTCGGCTTAGACTATAATTTTGATAATCCTAACTATCATAATAACACCTACTTTAAAATTTCCAATGTGATCTAACCTTCCCAACTGGTTTAAATCTTGAAACGAGAACCCGCACCGATAGTGTAAGGGTTTTAGTCCCATTCTGGTACTGCAAGAACCGGAATCGGATTTTATCGTGCGTGCCTTTAAATTTAGTTGTCGAGCTCCTACTCGTGCGTGTTCGTGCCATCAAAAACAGGCACGCGCCCATCTCTAGTATGAAGCATAAACATCTATTAGTTGAAGCAACGGTAACATTAATTGGAAAAAGCAACTTAAAATAAAAATAAAAATGAAACATAACCAATATTTAGTTGGCTCAACTGATTGTTGGTTATATTGACTAAATGATATAAAATAAGGTTGCAACAACCAAAAGTGTGCAGTTGACTTCGTGTAAATTTGCTGATTTCGTGTACTTAAATTGGCCACCACAACTAAACCATCTCCGATTATTTAGTTGTATTAATTGTGTTTATTTGTTGTATGAACTGATATGTGGTGGTGCAACAACTGAATTAGTCGAATTAAATCGGTTGGTAAAAAAAATGACGGCTTTTGTTTCCCAGTTTTTTTTTTGATTCGTTTCTTTGTTTTATTTTATTTTCTCTACTTTTATTTTATTTATGCTAGGGTTTGTTTTATTTCCTTTTTTACATTTTTTTTCTTACTTTACTTTTCATTTCATTTCTTTTCTATTTTCTTTTAATTTATTTTTTCATTTTTCTTTTCTCTTCTTTTCATTCTAACTTTACTGTACTTTTTTCTTATCCATTCTTCGTTTTATTTTTTTTTCTTTTTTCTTTTCTATTTCTATTTATTTTCATTTCTTTCTTTGCCTTTATTTTTTGCCTTGTTTTGTTTTGTATTATCTTTTCTGTTCTTTTCTTGTGAAGGAATATAAAAAAGTTCAGTCTAAATTCAAACAAAGAAGAAAATAAATTAAACAAGGAAAATATTTAAAAATTCATTCATTCCTGAGGTACAGGGTATATTAACTTTGTGCATATATTGTAACGACCCTTAGGAGGCGTGTCCGGTATGGAAAAGTATATATATATTCTGGATCAGCATCACTACCCGAGTCCGTTTAGCCATGTCCGTATGTCTGTCTGTCCGTATTGCTGTCCGAATACAGAATAACTTCAGAAATACTGCTCAGAATGCGATGAAATTTCGTCTCAATATATTTTAGCTAAAAGTAGGAACTGAGTTTGAAAATGAGCCAAATCGGTCAACAGACACGCCCACCTCCCACACAAGTCACTTTTATATAACTGTTTAGGAACTAATAACTCGAAAAATATTCAAGGTATAGTTATAAAATTTAAAAAGTATTGTTATAATTCACCTAAAAATATGTAGTCCAAAAATGGGCGTGATCCGCCCACATTTTTTTTTCATTATTTCCCGGTTTTTCATAGTGGAAATTTGATCCGTAAATTATTAAAATCAATTCTATGAAATATTAGCCTTACAAAATTTTAAATATAGGCGTGGTCTGCCCAATTACACTTTTCTAATTTATTAGTTTTTATACTTTTATAACAATTTTTAAAATTGTGGGGATATAAGACGTAAATTTCTGATATGTGAATAATATTCTGAGGGTTTAAGGTATGCAATTAAATATCCCACATTAATATCCCCACCAAAGGTGTAGGGTATTCCATAGTCGGGCCTGACCGACTATAAAAATCCGCCCCATGTGACCGAACTTACACATGTGACCTAACTTTCCCAACTCGTTTATTTTTTCATTTTGTTTGAATTTAGACTAAAATTTGTTATTTTTGATTTCAATTGTTTTTTCTGTCCTTATTGTTATTTTTTCTTATTATCATTTCTTTTCTATTCTTTTATATACTCTTGTTTTGTTTTCTGTTTTTTTTTCTGTTTTCACCTACATTTTCTTCTAATTTAGAGAAATTAAACAAATTCCATGTAACTCATACGCCACGTGACCTTAATAACTATACTTATTAATATATATTGTGCTTCTTTTATTTTCATTTATCCAAATTTAGTTTCCATCAAAATCCGAACAACCCCCAACACCGGCGATGGCGAAAAGATCGACGCCAACAGCGGCAGCTTACAATGGTCCTTGCAGTTCATCGACTGAAGCACTTTAAAGTTTCACGCATTCAAAATGCAAAACCCTTAAACGTTTACAATAAAAAAATTAAAAAATATATAATAATTAACAGAAGTAAAACAAAACAAAAAACAAAAACAAAAAAAAACAATTTTATACGACCTTAATTAAGCATTGTTGTAGGATTTATTGATACTAGTAATAAATATGAAAATGCGCTGATGTCAGACGTTAGCATATAAATTTGATGGAAACCCAATGTGTTAGAGTTATGAAATATGAAAATAAGTTTACGAAAAATAACAGCGATTTATCTAGTAACAGATAAGAATACATAATAAACATAGACAGACCTACCAAGATGGTTTAATTGGTCACGTATAGATTTAAATAGATATAGACTAACTCGTCGGTATTACCGTAAATAAATTGTAGAACGAATCTAAATGATTTTTTGGTGTATTGTTGTTGATACACAATTTGATTTTGTCAATCCAGCAGTATTATTTTCAAAACCAGTATCATCATCTATATATAATTGTTGTTAATGAAGACTAAATACTAGTGATTATTTATAAAAGCAAAAAACTAAAAAAAATAACAATATCTTAGGTTATTTTAAGAAAAAACAGTTGTTGTTTTATTTTGTAATTATATACAAATTATATTTTATAATAAGTAGTTTTATGTACACTCAAAATATAAAAAAATACATAAAAAATCTGCAATAATAGCAAAAGCAATTGCTAAAATGTCAATAAAAAATATGCTGAAATAGCAAACGATCGTCTGTTGTTTTGAATAAATTTTTCATTGCTATTATTAAAGACAATTTTAGCTGTTTTAATTAAATTAAAATTTTTTTATACCTACTAATTTATATAAACAGTAGCAAAAAAAGTTACTAAAATTGAAAATATATTGGCAAAAATTGATAAAAGTGCAGCAGACACAGCTAAATAATGTCTGTTGTTTTCATAATATTTTTAATTGCTATTATAACAGACAATTTTAGCTTTTTTTAACTAATTTTGTAATAATAATTTATTCGTTAACTAAAAATAAACAGGTTTATCAAACGAAAAACGTTCGCTAAAATTGCAAATATATTTGTAGAAACGATTAAAATACCTTAATAGGCTGTAATGGCAAACGAACATCTGTTGTTTTAAATATATATTTCATTCCTATTATAACAGATAATTTTGTCTGTTTTAACTAATTTGAATTTTTTCGTACATTTAAAATAAACCGTAGTAGCAAATAAAGTTGTTAAAATTGCAAATATATTTGCAATACCAGGAAAAGCTTCATATTATACGAACGATCGTTTATTATTTTGGATATAATTTTCATAGTTAATGCACGTCAGTTGTTTTGAATTTTAGATCATTTTTATAACAGATAACGTAATTTTTTTAAATTAATTACACTACACAACAAATGGAACCCTTTTTAAAATTATCCACAATCTTAGTATGGTTTTCGAATGAATTTCAAGTTTCTAATCACTACCTCATACTCAGTTTTTTCAGATTGCCTCAAGTACAAATATACGGCAATTTTCTACATATTTTGGACTTTAACATTTTACAGATTTAAGTTATCGATCCAATTTCTTTAATATTCCTCTGAGGATACTTCTGCTAATATTTTGAAATAAATTTCATGAAATTCCAATAAGTCTGATCAAAATAATAACCAGTCAAACACAAAAAATATTGATTTTTAGGTATACCTATTATTTATTGCATAACTATTATTTATTGCATCCCATAATGTGCTATTGCAATATTCAAATTAAAAAAAATTTGATCATAGTAGCTCTGAATTAAATGGCAGAAAATAATTTGTGTCAGTTATAGTCAATACAAAATTTATTTAACGCGAAAATGGCAAACGAATTTGGAAGTGCGAGAAAATATAATTAAAATTTATCAAAAACAACCTAGTTGGTCTTTTAAAAAAATTGCCAAGGAGGTAGGGGCTAACCCTAAGACCATTTCTCGCGTTATCAACCGCTTTAAGGAAGACCTGAGTATTGATGAGAAGAAAGGTTCTGGTAAAAAAAAAGGCCCACATGATCGTGAAAAGTCGAAGAAAGTTGTGAATATTTTAAAGAAAGATCCAAGCATATCCGGAAGGAAGGAAATTGGCGAGAAAGGCGGATTGGTCAGACTAAGGCAGGACTAAGAAAGAAGCTGGGATGAAGACGTACAAGGTCCAAAAAGTTCCGGATAGAAATGCCGTCAAGAATGAAACCGCAAAACAACGAGCTAAAAAGCTGAACCAAGATTTTTTTAAAAAATTCGATTGCTGCATAATGGACGACGAAACTTATGTTTTAGCGAACTTTTCTCAGCTACCTGAGCAGGAATTTTATACAGCCGATTCTCGAGGGAATTCCGCTGAAAAATTCAAATAAAAAAAAATGACAAAATTCCCAAAGAAATTCCTTGTTTGGCAGGCAATTTGCAGTTGTGGAAAAAGGAGCAGCTCATTCGTGACATCGGGTACAATTAATAGCGAAATATATGTGAAAGAATGCTTGCGAAAAAGATTGCTTCCATTTTTACGCCAACATGTGTCCACACTTTTTTTGGCCTGACCTCGCTTCATGTCACTACAGCAAAACGGCCTTAGAGTGGATCCAACAAAATGCAGTGATTTTTGTGCCTAGAGAAGCCAATCCACCAAACTGTCCAGAACTCAGGCCGATTGAGAGATACTGGGCTTTAGTAAAAAGGGAGATGAAGACAACAAAAAAAGTGGCCAAAGACCTTCAAGACTTTAAAAGAAAGTGGTCTTCAGCAGCTGTGAGAGTGTCGGACACTACCATTACAACATTAATGGAAGGGGTTCCGGAAAAATTAAAACTTTTTATTAAAAAATATTAATTTCTGGTTTTTTATATTTTTTTTTAAATCTAAAAATAATTTGCAAAATAAAATATTTTTTTCTATAAAAATTCGATTACTAGATTTCTAGATTTTTTCATTTTTGTAGCGGACAATTTTATTCGACGCAATCCTTATTAAGTTTTCCTAATTTAATAAAATTATATATTATTTGTAAAACTAGCTCCTTAATACTATTATTCTTTTTACTTTGTTTTTGCAAATCACTCTTTAACTCTTCAAATTAAATACAAATTCACGCTTACGATTGAGAAAAAATAATCGACGTAAATATAGAAACCGATATTAATTGCATTCATTAATCATTAATCATTTAATGAAAACATTTGCTATTCTTCGTTAATTTAGCAATTGCGTTGGCAAATATCAATATTTGTACGTCAATGCAGCAAACGGAATTGCTGAATTAACGAAGAATATCAAATGTTTTCATTAATTTAGTGAATTTCATTACTGGATTGATTAATGAATGCAATTAATATCGGTTACTATATTTACGTCGATTATTTTTGTCTGTGTATGTTTATATCGAACAAAAAAGGTTAAATTTTTCAATCGAATTTGTGAATTTCACTTTAAGCTATGGACTTAAAGAGTGACTTGAAAAAACAAGGTAAGAGGAAGTATAGAAATATAGATTAAGTCTGATATAAGATATGTACTTTTATTTTATTATCAAAATCATAGATGTTATGCAAGAAATAATAGGTACACCTTAAAATTCATATATTTTGCGTTTGACTGCTCATAACTTTGGTCAGATCTATCCGAATTTCATGTGGTTTATTTCAAAATATTAGCTGAAGTATTCTCAATGGAATACAAGATAAATGTGGTGGAATTCTCGAATCTGTAGGTTATAGACCAAAATATGTAGAAAAACACGAGCATTGCCATATATTTGTTTTACGTAATAACTCAAAAACTTCAGGCAATCGGTAAAAAACTGAGTATGAGGTAGTGATTAGAATTTTGAAATCCATCGGAAAATCATACTTAGATCGTGGTTCATTTTTATATTAATTGAATATATTGTATTCCATAGTACATTTACAATTCTGTATCAAGTAGAAAAATGTTATTATTATTAGTATTATCATTATTATTAGTATTATTCTTATTATTATAATTACCTGACAATAATGCTTACTAAAATTTAGCAATCAAAATTTGCTATTATCTGCATATTTTATATTTTGAGTGTATTTATATTAATTATATACTTACCTATGAATTATAGAAACAAATACTGATTGGGTGTCAGTTATATTTTTACAATTTGTTTTCTTTTATTAGTTAATGTTTTAGAATGTATTTCAAATTATTCTATATTCTCTAATCTAACATATCCGTAGCAAAAAGTAAAAATATACACGCAATACAATATTGCAAAATAGAAAAATTGTTTAAACTAAAATCTAAAAATATTCTAAAAAAAAAACAAAATAAATATATATTACCTCAGTCATTAAAGTAACAAAAATATATAATGAAACAGTGCAAATAACGCAAAACATTTATAATATTTTAATTTCATTATTGTGAGAAACATTAAAATAATTATCATAATTAAATAGTTTTTTTTAGTTTGTTGGTTACTGAAATACTAATAATACCAATTATATTATCAAGAATATCGAATTCATTGTTCAAGAATACTGAAAGTTGTAAAAGGTAATAATTAGTATAAATCAAGTACGATATTTATAATGTTTGCAGCAAACATATTATTTTTATAAACATAAATTTTATGAAAAAATTTGTTTTTTACAATAATTCTATAATTTTTCGAATGATTTTAAAAATATTTTTTTAATTACCTAACTGTTATGAACCATTGGGAATTGTATTGTAATAATATTCCCATCCAATTAGACAATTTATGTCTGAAAGATATCTTTAAGTTATCTTTTAAATGTTTTTGATGTCCGAAATATGTCCGAAATGTTACGGAAAAATGTCTCTTTTTAATACAAATGATTGACCCGAAGATGCCTATTTGATTTATCGGAATGATGTCCTAATGGTATACATAAAGTTACCTTGAGGTTATTATTTAAAAGTAGTCTTATTAGCAACTGAAAGGTAACCGGTTTACGTCAGCAAAAAGTATACAAAAAGGATGACGTACAAAATTTTCTTCTTAAAAAAATGTCAGACTGGAAATTTGGCAGAAGAAAATTTTGTACGTAATCCTTTTAATACTTTTTGCTGACGTAAACCGGTTGTCTTTCAGTTGCTAATAAGACTAGTTTTAGATAATAACTTTAAGGTAACTTTATGTATACCATTAGGACATCATTGAGAAAAATCAAAAAGGCATCTTCCGGTCAATAATTTGTATTACAAAAAAACATCTTTTCCGTAACATTTCGGAGAAATTTTGGACATCTAAACATTTAAAAGATAACTGAAAGATATCTTTCAGACATAAATTGTCTAAATGGGAACAGTAAATGCACATTAAATATATTTTAAAAATGTTAATATTTTGAAAACATTTTGAGTCCTTAAGACACCTAAATTCATATTTATGAGTCTTACCCTCTTATATAAGCACTTAGAAGAGCTCAAAAAGGCTGCCGACCCCTGGGTAGACAGCACCCAGAAAACATTTTGTGCCTTTTAAGAAAGTGTCATATTTATAAGTGTTACTCTCATATATGAGCCCTTAAATGAGCCCAAAAAGGATCCCAAACCCTTTACATAGCGTACCATTTACTGAGCCCAAAAACCCTCATATTTATGAAATTTTTATAACTCCTAAATTATTCATATTTGAGCACTTGAGCACACTTACATAAAGGGATCGATTTTATGAGACCAAAAACCCACATATGTATGAAACTTTTATTACTCCTAATTCACTCATATGTGAGTACTTAAAAGAGCCAAAATTTATGGGATTTTTATTACTCATAAAATAATCATATTTGAGTACTTAAGAGAACTCAAAATGGCTCCCGAAATTTGGAAGAAAGAGCAGTAAAATCCTCCCGATTCCTGGGTCGACAGCACCCAGAAAACCTTTTGAGCTATTGAAGACTCCAAAATGTGTCCAAATGAGCCCAAATTTATGAGATTTTTATTACTCATAAAATAATCATATTTGAAGACTAAAAAGAACCCAAAATGGCTCCCGAAATTTGGAAACAAGGCACGCTTATAAGAGCCCTAAAATCCTCATATTTATGATCATTTTAAATATTCCTAAAATATTCATATTTTTTAAAACACTACAATTTTTAATTTTCGGAGGTTTTACTTCTATAAAAATACATAGAGTGTCTTAAATGATTCAACATCGTAATTCAATGTAAATGCATGAAATTATTACTACAAGAGATGTCATAACTCAAAAAATACGATTTTGTAGAAAACGCGTTTAAAGTTTTCAATTGAATTTCACTTTCCATATAAAATGTATGGGGCATGTGAAATGACGTAAGGGCATATTCTCTTCTCACGCGGTGATTATACAAGCTATGAATACGATTTTTACACAAGATAAAACATGATATTACGAATAGTTCTGCATCATTAACTCAAAAATCGCGATTTTTTCAGTTATGACACTCTTGTAGGAAATGAGCGATATATATGAGGATACCTAAATAAATCCTAAATATTACACTTTTATGAGTAATATTTTGGAGCGCTCCGAAAATAGTTTTAAACGAGATACATTTATGAGTCTTTTTTCTGAGGGCTCATAAAAAAACTCAAAAAAGTGGATTCTTTTACGACTCCAATTTCAGAGCGCTCCTAAATTAGTTAATGGTCTCCAATTTATGAATCTCATATTTATGAGACTTTTAAAACATCTAAAACAATCATATCTGAGCACTGAAAATAACTCAAAAAGGCTCCCAAAAACTCGGTAGAAATTATGAGCAGTAGAGGTTATGGGCCCATAACCAATCATATTTATGCGATTTTTATTACCTTAAAACAATCATATTTGAGCACTAATAGGAGTCCAAAAAGGCTCCTAAAGCCTGTGCTCATAAAATTGCGCCCTAATATTTCATTTAAGAGGTAGAGGGCTCCTAAAGCGCTCATTAATGAGACTCTTTTATGAGGCAAATTATGGACTGCTCCTAAAATATTGTGCAATATTGAACATTTATGAGTTCAATTTCAGAGACAATTTAAAATTTAATGCTTTTAGGAGTCTAATTTATGAGGGTTCCTATATAACTCTTAAATATGATTCTTTTATGAGTAATATTTTGGAGTGCCCCGAAAACAGTCTTAAACAAGATACATTTATGAGTATTTTTTTCTCAAAAATTAGGTTCTTTTACTACTCCAATTTCAGAGCGCTCCTAAATTAGTTAATGATCTCCAATTTATGAGCCCAAAAACCCTCATATATATGAAACTTTTAATACTCCTAAATCACTCATATATGAGTAATTAAGACCCCGAAAAAACTCGGTAGAGGGAACGATTTTATAAGTCCATTACCAATCATGTTTATGCGACTTTTATTACTCTTAAAACAAACATATTTGAGCACTAATAGAAGTCCAAAAAGTTCACAAAACCTGGGTAGAGCACACTTTTATGAGCCCTAAAATATTTGATTTGAGAGGCAGATGGCTCCTAAAGCGCTCATAAATGAGACTCTTTTATGAGGCAAATTATGGAGTGCTCCTAAAACATTCTGAAATTTATAACTTTTATGAGTTCGTTTTCAGAGCGCTCAGAAACAATTTAAAATTTGATGCTTTTAAGAGTCTAATTTATGAGGGTTCCTAAATTATTCTAAAATATGAATTTTTTGTGTGTAATATTTTTGAGAGCTCAAAGTTTTATTTAAAAAAAATTTTAAATCTTTCTTTACGTTTTAAAATCTACAGCGATTATTTCAAACTTGTCTACCTTTAACATTAAAGTAAAAATAATCGATCTGAATTATTCTAAAATAATTTGGTTTTTCACAAAGCACTTATTGCACTTTTTTAATGTATTTGATGAGTTTTAACAGGAGAATTCATTCGAAAGTTAAATTTTTATTTCATTTTGCATCAGTTATATTTTTGAGTAAAGAAAATTAAAATTTCTGTGTAAAAAAATCTTTGAATAATTTATACTATGCAAATTATTGAAGCAGCGAAAAATGTTCCGATTTACTGAAATAATTAAAACGTTTTACAACATTTCTGGAAAATAAAAAATATATATAATGACTGAGGTGCCTATGCTATCCCGTAGTACTGTAAATACGTGTAGCACCCGAACCAAATACCATTAGTTGTTTTTCTTTTAATTATTTTATTGAAAATAAAAAAAAAATTGTTAAAAATAAAAAGTAACGCCAAAAGCATGAAAACAATGTTTGTTTCAATTCACAAAACAAAAGACATAGCAGAAGAATTAGTCGACTTCCTCGATGGTGGGACCACTAGCACCGCCTGCAGCAGCCGCGCCCTGTGGTGGTGGTGGCGGTGCGCCACCCTGATAGAGTCGCGTTATTATCGGATTACATATGCGCTCCAGCTCCTTCTGCTTATACTCGAACTCCTCCTTCTCGGCCTGCTGATTGCCATCCAGCCATGCAATGGTCTCATTGCATTTCTGCAAAATCTGCTGACTGTCGCTGTCCGAGATCTTGGCGCGTATATTCTCATCGTCCAGCGTCGATTTCATCTGGAAACAGTAGGACTCGAGCGCATTCTTCGCATTGATGCGCTCTCGTTGCTGTTCATCCTCGTTGCGATACGATTCAGCCTCGTTGACCATGCGCTCGATGTCCTCCTTGCTAAGGCGACCCTTGTCATTGGTGATGGTGATTTTGTTCTCCTTGCCCGTTGACTTCTCCACGGCGCCCACATTCAGAATGCCGTTAGCGTCAATGTCAAAGGTCACCTCGATTTGCGGTACGCCACGTGGCGCCGGCGGTATGCCACTCAGCTCGAATTTGCCCAGTATGTTGTTGTCCTTGGTCATGGCGCGTTCGCCCTCGAACACTTGGATCAAGACGCCCGGCTGATTGTCCGAGTAGGTGGTGAAGACCTGCGTCTGCTTCGTCGGTATGGTGGTGTTGCGCTTGATTAGCACCGTCATTACGCCGCCGGCGGTCTCAATGCCCAGCGACAACGGCGTTACATCGAGCAGCAGCAGATCCTGTACTGCCTCCGACTTGTCGCCGTGCAATATGGCGGCCTGTACGGCAGCACCATAGGCTACTGCCTCATCGGGATTGATGGACTTGTTTAGCTCCTTGCCGTTGAAGAAGTCCTGCAGCAGTCGCTGTACCTTTGGGATGCGCGTCGAGCCGCCGACCAGCACAATGTCGTTTATCTGCGCCTTGTCCATCTTGGCGTCGCGCAACGCCTTCGCCACAGGCTCCATGGTGCCGCGAAACAGATCAGCATTGAGTTCTTCGAAACGTGCGCGCGTCATCGATGTATAGAAGTCGATGCCCTCGTACAGCGAGTCGATTTCGATGCTGGCCTGCGACGAGGCGGACAATGTGCGTTTGGCGCGTTCACAGGCGGTGCGCAAGCGACGCAATGCACGCTTATTCGACGTCAACTCTTTTTTGTATTTGCGCTGAAATTCCTGCACAAAGTGATTGACCATGCGATTGTCAAAGTCCTCGCCGCCCAGATGTGTGTCGCCGGCGGTGGATTTCACCTCGAAGATGCCGTCCTCAATGGTGAGTATGGAGACGTCGAATGTGCCGCCACCCAAATCGAAGATCAGCACATTACGTTCGCTGCTGCCCTTCTTGTCCAGGCCGTAGGCAATGGCTGCTGCCGTTGGCTCATTGATGATGCGCAGCACATTTAGACCCGCAATTGCACCCGCATCCTTAGTGGCCTGACGCTGCGAATCATTGAAGTAGGCGGGCACCGTGATGACGGCATCGTTGATCGTTTTGCCCAAGTAGGCCTCCGAGATTTCCTTCATTTTGGTCAGCACCATCGAGGAGACCTCCTCGGGAAAGAATGACTTGCGCTCGCCCTTGTATTCGATGCGTATCTTGGGTTTGTCGCCATCGCTGAAGACCTCGAATGGCCAGTGCTTCATGTCGCTCTGGACGGTGGCATCATTGAATTTGCGACCGATGAGCCGTTTGGCATCTAAAATTCGAACAAGAAGTTGTACAAAATAATGACGTGATATTCGTGGCTATGATGAGTAAAAGAATAGATTTTTCTACAATTTAGAACTTTGTAATTTCAAATTTCTCCTAGATATTCTCACTTAAATAAAACCTATGAATAATAGATACCTTCGAATCGTTTAAAACAAATATATTTTAGAGTTCAAAGTTTTATTAAATGAAGTTAGGAGTTCAATATATATGGCTCTTTATAATTATCTTTATAATATCGTTATTTGTTTTTCGATATCTCATATCAAATCTGAGATATTCAGCATCGACTTCTGAATCGCAAATTTGCTCCTATTTTAACGCAATTCTTCTCCCTTTTTTTCGAAATCGACTCTATGGCGTTTGAGCCAAACAAATTCTCTGGTCATGATTTGTTAATCTTTTATGTTTTCGAAGTGAAAGATTCGAAGGTATTCGAATCAAATGGCAAATTTGCTCCTATTTTAACGCAAATGCAAATCTTTATCCCTTTTCTCGAAATCGACTCAATGGCGTTTGAGGCAAATAAATGATTTGTTAATCTTTTATATTTTCGAAGTGAAAGATTCGAAGGTATTCGATAAATGTTTTAATTAAAGGTCTGCTCATTTCCAATTTAAAAACTTCCTTACAAAATCCATTAATAATAAAACTAATTATCTGAAATAATTCTGAATAAAATACTTGTAGAAAATCTATATGTTCTGAAACTATTTCTTTTAAATTAAACTCAAGTTTTTTTTTTGATAGTTTTAAAACCTAATTTAATTAAAATTCTTCTTTGGCTGTACGTCGTTTACATGGAACAACATTTATATTACTTTAGGATACATAGTAGGGTCTTTTGGGCATTGTGCAACATAGATAGATAACAGTTATTACAAACATAACAGTTATATTTTAATTTTAGAATTGGTAAGTAGTAGAACACAGTTACAGTTGTAGACAGTTTTTAACTGGATGCTGAAATGAAAATAGCAAAAAATAAAAATCAAAAATTATGTATAAAATAGATTATGCCAAATTAAGACTAATTGAGTAGCAAACAAATTTTGTTCCATGAGTCGAACATAAATCGATAGACATCAATGTTAGAATTAAAGGATATTTCCGCTGAATAGACCAAAATAATTTAGATTATGTAATGAATACACATTAATTCGGAAAATTCCTAATAAATTTCGATGTTTAATAAATTTTTAAACTTAGGATGCTTCATTAAAAATGTAATGTACAAAATAGGTTTTTCATTCGCTTATGTCAATTTATTTTTTGTAGTGGATTATCTTTATAAATATGATAATTAAAGTCAAGGAAATAGGTATAATTTCTACGTCAAAAGATGAAAACGTGATATATATCTAATGGCATTGCAACTTTTGGAATACAGTAACTGATTTTTATAAAATTAAAGAAATAAACTCCAAAAATGTTAAAAATATACTAAATGTGCTAAATTGTTATACTTGTACAATATGGATAAAATGTGAACATATTTTTACTGAATAAATAGTTAAAAATTATAAAATAAAACCCGTACTACTAATATATCGTCGTTGTAGAACGAAATGTCACCAAATGCATTTTCAAAATTCCAAATATTTACACCCAGAAAAAAATTCCCTCAAATCCCATTAAAATTGGTCAATAGGACAATTATTGATTTAATAGTATACACAAAATAAATCTTTTCATATAAACTTAATGGCAATGTCATGGTATTTTCTAGTATTTAATAGTATTTTCCGATTAAAATAATAATTTATCCTATTAACTATTTTTAATAGTAAAAAACTATTATTTATATAGTATTTTGTGTATTTACAAAAATCTTTATATATCTGTCAATTTTTAATCGATGATCTCAATTTGTTTTACCACATGATAAAAAAATCTAAATCTATCAATTGGTATTTCAACTTTAAAAATGCATCAATTGCTTTTTATAATATTAATCAACAAACTCAAAATTTAAGTTTTTCATAAAAATGTATTTGGTGACTTTTCGTTCTATAACGACGATATATAAAACTGAAGTTCAGAAGTTCAAAATGAAATAACATTTAATCCTACGATTTCAGAGAATTTTCCAGAGGATCGTTTCGACTCGATTTGAAAATCACTGTCAATTGTAGCAACATGTGGCCAAAGTGGGAAAAACTTCAAAAATACCGATGATACGCCCATGTTTTGTGTCGTTCTAATCAACACTATTGCAGCGGCTGGCAAGATATCGCTACAATTTTAGTGCACCCAGAAACAAATACTCTCAAATCCCATTAAAATTGGTTAATAGACAATTATTGATTTAATAGTATACAAAAAATAAATCTTTTCATATAAAATCAATGGCAATGTCATCGTATTATCTAGTATTTATTGGTATTTTCCGATTAAAATAATAATTTATCCTATTGACTATTTTTAATAGTAAAAAACTATTATTTATATAGTATTTTTTTCTGGGTGTACAATCGCAATATTAGTATTATGGCTAGTTAGTACAATACAAACCAAAATATATGTAGCATAAGTGTGTCATATCGGAAACGAAATTTGGACAGAGGGTGAAGTAATGGGTTTTTCAACAGGGACGCTACAAAAGTAGAGCGACAGGGACAGCAAACGACGCCATATTTCTTGCCGCTCTTTTGACATTTCTCTTCAGTAAGGTTTGCCATTTCATGATGAAAAGATATACGAATTCGAATTTCGGTAGTAAATTTTAATAATTTTGACTCGTTTTTGGCTCGTATATCTCTCCATTATGAAATGGCAAACCTTACTGAAGAGAATTTTCAAAAGAGCGGTAAGAAATATGGCGTCGTTTGCTGTCCTTGTCGCTCTACTTTTGTGGCGTCCCTGTTGAAAAACCCTTGAAATAAACTTTTGTAGCGCTCTTATTGAAAAACCCTTTATGATACCACTTTTGGAACGAAAAGGAAAATTTCGCCTTCTTTTCAACGTGTGAGCATCGGCTTGTATCTAATTTTTAATAGAGTAGGTAAATATAAAGATTTTAAGATATGACTTCTGAACGTGCCCCTAACTTCAACGAATAGATATCTGCTGGTGCTTACTTATCTATCGTGTAAGTAAAATTTCGTAATTTTAACGCATAGTTAAGGAGCAAAATCACCGTATAGGTAAGAGATATCTATTCGGTACGAACACCAATATTTATCTACTCGTTGAAGTTTTGGGCATAACAACAACAAAAAAAGGACACGCTGAAACTACTAAAAAAAACGTGATTGGCCCGAAAAAAACACTTTTTTCTAAGGCAAATCTAGAATTCCATCTGAATTTGGCTGGACATAGGTGTGATTGGAAATTTATGCCACGAGTTAATTTAAAAATACAATACCGCTTCAGTATTATTTATCAATCAGTTTTTATTGAGAAAACAAAATTTCGCGGCTTTCAAGTAATCAGTAATTTTAAATTTTTTGTGAACTAATAATATAAAAATAAAGTTTTTAAGGTATGTTGCGTGAATGTGCCTTTAAGATTAAAAATACAGGAGCACTTTAAATGTGAATTTTAGGCTTAAGTGTACACAAAATCACCATTTCCTCAAAATAACTTTTAAGGTATCTATTCAATTTGGTCGGATTAAACTGTTTTTGATACATTATGTTAAATTTGGTCATCAAGAAAAAATTCCTCATTATAATTTTTAATATAACAGAATCTATTCCACGGTATGTTCGCTGAAATTCCAAAAAATTATAATTTTACACATATTATCGAATGTGTGTGGAGCGGTTTTTGAAGAATTGTTGGTTTGATTTTTTTATTGCAACGTATTGTAATAGCAATGATTTTAAGGTATATCACTTGAATGTGCGCTAAGTATCAAAAATGCAGGAGCACTTTAAATTTCAAAATTCGCCTCAAATGTTCAAAAAATCACAATTTCTTCAAAATAATTCGTTATATACTTAAATACATTATATTAAACTGAAATATATTGAAATATTATGCCATAAAATAATAATAATTTCATTTTATTTTATCAATAAATATTTTATAAATAAACAATTCTTTAGAATTTTGAACCAATATTCCGTTACCGACCTCTATCTTTCATTAAAAGTGAAGCACGCAAACGGAATTATTTTACATAAGGGCATATACGCTTATATTCTAAAGTGCTAAGATGTGCACGCCAATTTTTTTGTGAAATTTTGTAAACCCCAAAAGTTAAAGGTTTTCAGGATTTGCTCATATGCAATTCACTTCAGAATGATATTCAAATATTAGATTACAGCAATCGAATTGAATTCGTTAGAGAAAACAATTGAATTCGATTGAATACCACTTATTTTCTATTGGATATTGAGTTTGTACACACTAAAAACAAATACGATTACATTGAAATTGGAATATGATGAAGTTGGAGCATGCCGAATAGTTGGGGCATACTAACTATAGATTTAATTGGGTCTGTTCCATCTTTCGATCAACATTTATATTAAATTTCATATTCTAAATTCTGACATAATTTATATTAGACCGGAATAATTGTCGCAGTCAGGAATAATTTTATAACCATTATTTGCAGGAATTGGCATGCTAGATTAAATGTCTTTGATATGCATGTACTTTTTTAAAGTTATTCATTGGTACAGGGTATAGAAAAGATGTGCCTGACATTATTATTGGCATGTAATGCCTAACATACAGGAAAATAAACTAGATTTAATATGAATAAAAACTAATAGCAACCGATATTAATTGCATTAATTAATTAATCCATTCACTAATTTAATGATAACATTTGCTATTCTTCGTTATATAAGCAATTACGTTCGCTGATATGAATATTTGTACGTCAATGCAGCAAATAATTTAGTCGGCGTAGTTTTAGCAAATATAATTGCTGAAACTGTGTCGACTTTTTGTAATTTGCTGCATTGACGTACAAATTCATAAAAGCAAATGTAATTGCTGATTTAACAACGAATAGCAAATGTCTTCATTAAATTGCTGAATTTCATTGCTGCACTGATTAATGCATGCAATTAAAATCGGTTGCTATATTTACGTCGATTATTTTTTCTGTGCATAATTATAACTAAGAATGTAATTTTCATTAGAAAGTTCCATATAATCACTTATTTGACATCAGAATCGCACAATGAACAATTTCGCTACAAAATGCCGAAATATATTGGTTATCCTTTGAATCCATTCGGACCCCATAACGCATAACCCAGACGTGTAGGTGTATAAGTTTATACTATACCCAATTAAAAAATTGTAATTTTTAATTTTATATAAAAATAATTGTTTGAACTATTAAATCAATAAGAATTCTATTTATTGAGTGCATTTTACTCGTTACGATTAGCACTGCATAAATTGCAACAAGTTGGCATATTTTAAAAATAAAACTTTATATTTTTATTTAGATTTTTATTTGCTGCAACCACATGTTTTGCCACATCTACGCAAACAGTTTTTTTTGTTTCATCATATTTGACAACCAATTCTCAACTGAACGATGCGTTGGACGCGGAGGACTCAATGCCCGCGAGTCTATTTTTAAATAAAAACAACAAAAAATATCATGCGAATGCGAAAAATGATGGGTTGACCGCAGCGTTTCATTCATGACGATATTGTGTTTTATTTATTTTAGCAAAGAAAAATAAAACAAATATTTGCATTGACAAAATACAAAAATAACATATTCTAGTAATTGCAGCATTCTTCGAATAGTTTAGAGCAACGAGTACAAACTATTAGGGGTAATTACTATAAATTATAAGGTTATGCGATGACACGAATAGAAATGATTTCGCGAGACAATTCTTTTCAGAGAGAATATTTTCCAAAACTATTTTTCCGAGTTAATTCTTCAAAAGACAATTCTCCCCCGAAACAATTCTTTCTCGAGACAATTTATTCCCATAGATTATTACATCGTTGTTGTATAACTAAAACACATCAAATACATTTTTATCAAATTCCTAAATTTCGAATCTGATGATAATTATTATAAGAAGTGATTGATGCATTTTTAATTTTAAAATATCAATTAATAGATTAACATTTTATCATCATTTGGTACAAAAATTTTAAGTTCGTCGATCACAAATTCTCAGATATATTAAGATTTTTTAAAATAAATAATTGGCATTTTGAAAATCTAATTGGTGAGCTTTACTGCTACCACGACGATATATTTAAACGAATTTTAATTAAATTTTTCATAAATTTAACAAAAAATAAAGTTGTGTTGGCCCTGTAGTTCCTAATAATTTGGATAACAAAAAGACTCAGGGAAAATTGAAACTGTCTTGGAGAAGAATGATTGTCAGGAGATGAATTGTTCGTAATAACCCGATCAGTTCATAGTAATGTTTACCACAGAAAGGTATTTTTTTTAATAAGGAAATGGATTCAGGACATATAACCGCTTAGTATTAACTTACCGAATATAGTGTTGTTCGGATTCATTGCCACTTGATTCTTTGCTGCATCGCCGATCAGACGTTCGGTGTCCGTGAAGGCCACATAGGAAGGCGTGACCCTATTACCCTGATCATTGGCAATGATCTCCACTTTGCCATGTTGAAAGACACCGACACAGGAGTACGTGGTACCAAGATCAATGCCAATTGCTGGTATTTTTGCCATTCCGCGTCGGTCGTATCGTTCAGTCGGTTCTTTAATTAGAAACGGGCCAAGGCGATCGTCATATGCGTTGGCAATAACATGTAGACGACATTCGAACGTATGTGCAACGTTTAAATATTTTTGGTGTGCAGCATAAATTGCAAAATATTATATAACAGATTTATTTTCTTCGATTATTTTAGTACTCACGGTGGTAGGGCTGGTCGGAGGGGTCACTTCTTAGATGGCGAAACTATACAGGTAGAGTGATATGATCAGGAAGAGTAAAACAAATGCTAGAACTCGCAAAAATTCTATGGTTTTTTCTCTTTGCAGCTCCACTGCGTCTGCAGTTTATTAAAACGTTTTAAAGTTGAGAATCAAGTAAACGAAAGTCACCACCACCACGATTGCGATCGGAAACTTTGAGAAAAAATATATATATTTTTTTTAAGAAGTTACGTTAAAATTTACAAAACAATTGCATTGAATTTAAAATATTTTTGTACTAAAATTCAATTTGTTTATTTTCAAATTGTTCTGCCAAAGTGATGTTTCCGCCTACGATGCTACGATTCAAATGACGACGATTGATTCGACGAGAATATTCGCGCAATTCTCGAGAGGTTTTTGAACACAAATAAAATAAAATAAAAATGCCAAAATTAAAAGGAACAAAAAAAAAGAATGCCCTCGCTTTCGGTTTCTTTGTGGTCTGTGTCCGATAATATTGCGCATAATCTGGTTCTGCAAAAGATCGAGAACTTTGTGACTCAAAAAATGTAAAATTGTAAAAATATTACTATGTTGCATGATTAGAGTTACGTTCTAATTAACACAAAAATGAGTGGTTCAGGGTTAAACAGTTTTTTTTTATATGTTTGGTAATATTCGCAGACAATTTCATAAATTCAATAAATTGTCGTTGTCGAAGTTACACCAACTAAATATTTTTATTAAGTTTTAGGAAGTGTTTTTATCAAAAACGTTAAATTTATACGTCAATTTTATAAACCATTAATTACTTTTTATAATTTTAACACAAAAACTTGAAAATTTTTCGGTTTTTTGGAATTTGAACAGCTTAACTTAAAGACAATTCTTTCTCAGACTGCGCTTCCCCGTAGAATATTTCGCCTTAGAATTCTTCCCAGTAGAAATCTTTCCCGTAAAATTCTTCCCCATAGAACGAGAATTCTTTCCCGTAGATTTCTTCCCCGTAGAGTTTTTCCCAGTAGAGGTTTTAGTGTGGTGAGTTTTAATGTGGTGAGTTTCGGTGTGGTGAGTTTAGAAGAGGTGAATTTTGGTTAACTTTAGGTTGGTGAGTTTCAGTGTGGTGAATTTTATTGTGGTGAGTTTTAGTGTGGTGAGTTTTAATGTGGTGAATTTCGTTGTGGTGAATTTTGGTGTGGTGAGTTCAAATAATTTGGGGTGGTTGTTACCCTGGTGTGACACCATCTTGAAAATGTACCTTCTAAGGTGGCTTTTATTTTTCTTTTGTTTTTGATTTTGTTTTTCTTTTGTTTTCGATTTTGTGTTTTCGCTTTCTTTTTGTGTTTATACTTTATATGTGCTTTTGTTTTTTTGTTGTGTTTTTGTTATTCAGATTATTTTCGTTTTTGTGTTTTGCTTTTGTTTTTGTGTTTTTATTTTGGGTTTTTGAATATTTTTTTAATTTTTGCTTTTGCTGTGTGTTATTAATTTTGTATTTTTGCTTTTGTGTTTTTCTTTGGTTTTTGCTTATGTTTTTGTGTTTTTGCTTTTATTTTTGTGGTTATGCTTTTTTATTTGTATTTGCATTTGTTTTTGTATTTCCATCTTTTTAATTTGTTGTTGTTTTTGTGTTATTGCTTTAGTTTTATGCTTTTGTTTTTGTGTTTGATTTTTGCTTTTGTTTTTGTGTTTTTGCTTTTGTATATTTTTTTGCATTTGAGTTTTTTTCTCACCTTTATAGCTTGTGTATGTGCCGAGTTATTTCGTTTTAAAAGTTTAGGTTGTATGGGAGGTGCCACGCCCCTTTGTCCAATCCCGCCCATACATAGCCTTTGACACCCGGACTCCATAGTATCGATAGTTACACCAGCTACGAACATAAAACCAAAATATCAAAAAAAAAAAACAAATGGCAAACACAGAACAAGAAAAACCCAAAATCAACAGAAAAAACAAGTCAAATCAAAAACACAAAATATGAAGCAAAAAAAAAACACAAAAAAGAAAAAAAATAACAACACCCAAAATCAAGAAAAAAACAGGTAAAATCAAAAACACAAAGTCAAACGGAGACCAAAAAAAAAAAACATAATAGAAAAAACACAAAAACAAAAGTAAAAGCAAACATTTAAAAGTTTCGACATAAAAATATTAGTTTATTAGCTTTAAAACGAGACCTGAACTGAATTTCTGTCATTTCTTCTTCAAGAGATATTTCAATATGAACCATACAAAAGTAATTTTTAGCACATTTTTTGTAACTTTGAACCAGTGTATTTCAGGAATGTAATTTACAAAACACTGAAAATAAATAATGTTTTACTACATTTTTATTAAAAAACGAAATATTCCATAGAACAAATATTACGAAATATTATTCATTATTTCTTGATTTCTCTAATTTTCGAATGACATTTATCAGTCATTATAAATTGAGAATAATTATTTGTCAGTGGTGTTACATTTATTAATTTAGTTGCAGTTTATCAGTGCAAGTTTAATTAAAATACATATTTCAAAAGTCTGTTCCAAATAAAAATGTCCGAATTTCTTTAATCTTAACAGTTAAACGGACAATTAGTACTCAGTTAATATGAAATTTTCAACAATTGTGAAATATTGAATATAGACGAAACTACATCTAGTTTAAACTGAATTAAAATGTGACTGAAAAACTGGATCATATTAAACAAGTTATTTAAATTAAACTTGGATTAAATTAGTACTGAAAATTAAATTAGTTTAAAATAGTATTGCAAATGATTTAATACCTTAAAGTTTAACTAAATTTATCTAGATCTAGAAATCGTATTTATTAAATTGTGTTTATTATAAGTCGAATTAAGGTCTCTCACATTTTCTACATATTCATCACAATTCATCGTATGCACATTCATCGTATACACAATTCATCATATGTAGAATTCATCGTGTGCTCAATTTCAAAATTGAAAAATGAAGAAAAGCAGAGCAACACGAAACGTAAAGGTCCACCTGGTATCGATTTCAAAACGTCAAAAGTCCACCTGGTATCGATTTCAAAACGTCAAAAGCCAACCTGGTATCGATATCGATTACCAGGTGGACTTTTGACGTTCCGTACTGCGCTGCTTTTCTTCTTCTTTCTTTCACTCATTTGTAGTTTGTGGACTGTGTGACTGTGGACTGTGTGTATTGTTTAATATTTTCCGGAGATTTTTACAGATTATTTTTATACCTCACTCGCCTGGCTGCACTGACGAACGTTGTTCTTCACCGTGTTCATTTTCGTTGTCGTCTTCATTGTCAAATATGTGTTAAGCACGATTTCCGTTCCATTTGTTAATTAACGAAATATTATGAATTAAAGTAGTGCTGGAAATCCGCGCAAATTAATTAAATCAATAACGCAGCAAATAAACAGGCAGACATATGGTGAGTTGAGATGCTATCGTCGACGCAAGTGGAGTGGCACCAGTGACGCAAGGCAGGAGCAGCAGCCGACGACACCGCTAATCTTGATCTCTTGTCAGTAGCGTTGTGCTGCGCAGCTGAGTAGTGTCGCATTGTGTTGTGTAATTTATTTATAATTTGTTACCAAAAATAGCCACTTAAGGCCTTGTGTGTCTGGCTGTCTAGTGCGCGCGTGTTCTATGTTCTGGCGTTGAAATGATGCAGTGATCAAAACTTTAATTGTTGTCTTGTCTTGCAGGCGCTGCTCGGTGCACAACTGGTTGTGACGCTGGTCATGATCAGTGTCATACAAAAGTTAAGTCCACACTTTTCCTTTGCCAAGTGGCTGCTCTGTTCCACGGGGCTCTATCGCTATCTGTATCCCACCGATGAGGAGCTGCGCTCAAAGGCGGGCATTCCCAAGGAGAAACCGCACAAGGGTAACGGTGGCAAGCATACGAGTGGTAAATATGCATCGGAGCGTAGCACATCAACGCCCGTCGGACAATTTCACATACCGCGCAGCATTGAGGTGCAGCTGGAGACGGAACCAGTGACGGCGCGCGACGTTATACACCTGCGCTACTTTACCGAGTACCAGTGGCTGCTGGACTTTAGCATTTACGCCGGCATTGTCTATGTCTTCTCGGAGGTGAGTAGTGGCGCGTAGTGCATGAGTTATTAGTGCAACTTAATCATAATATTCTTCGTGCAGGTTTATCATTTCTATCTGCCGCTCAAGAATGAGGTCAATCTGAGTATTGTTTGGTGCCTTTTGGTTGTGTTCTTTGCCATGTAAGTTGTTGGGATTTATTAAATCATACATCAGTGGCATTTTTAAGTTTGCTTTGAAGTTCTTACGATCGTAATATAAATATTTAACAACATGAATCAAATGTTATTCTGTCAACAGAGCTTCTGTAACAAAAATACAAAAAATCCAAGAAAATCTTCACAATTACATCTGTCTATTTGAAGTTTTTTAGAAAACAGGTTATTTTTGTATTGAAATCGTCTTCAAAATATTTAGATTAGAAAATTGTATACAAAATTGTTGAAAATTCCATTGAAATCTTTAAAAAAATCTTTTTTTCCTTGGACACTTTTTTTCCGAAAGCATTCTGCAATTCATTCCATGGTCAATGTTCTCCAGACATTCTTTTTCGAGACGATTCTTTTCAGAGACCATTTTTCTTAGTGAATATTCATTACAGAGTCAATTCTCTTTCGTACAGTTCTTTTCCGATATAACTTTTCCCCAGACAATTCTTTTCCGGAAAATATATTCTTCCTCGGACAATTTATATCTGAGAATTATATTCCTGAAGCTAATTCTTTTCAGAGACAATTATAACGTCGTTGTAGAACGAAAAGTCACCAAAAACATTTTCTAAATGCCAAGTATTCATTTACAAAAATCTCTATATATCTGTCAATTATTAATCGATGATCTCAATTTGTTTACCACATGATAAGAGAATGTAAATCTATCAATTGATATTTCAACTTTAAAAATGCATCAATTACTTTTTATAATATTAATCAACAAACTCGAAATTAATGTTTTTCATAAAAATGTATTTGGTGACTTCATTCTACAACAACGATATACTAAATTAAATATTTTCCCAACAATTCTGTTCCTCGACGATCACAAACGATAAAATTTTTTAAGAATTCAAAGGACATAAAGTAAAATTCACGCGTAGATGTCAGTGTTAAATGAGGTATTTGATCATAAGTGTTCGGTTCACAGTTCACAATCAAGCGATCATGCCCATTTTATTTATCGGACATTGTAGGTATATAAGTAATTTAAATTTGGAGTTTTATTGATCTAGCCCTTCTAATTTTCCAGTTATCGTGATTTCAATTGATAGACGGACAACACTAAATCGACTTTTTCATACCATATATGCCTCATTATGGGTGTTACAAACGGCGAATCAAACTGAAAATACGCTTTAATTTTTAGTGAGGGGTATAAAAAGATGAAACAAAGTTCATTATAATTAAATTATAATTTATCGATTAGAAATCGTCGGATAAAAATAGTGTTTATTTGTTAAATTTTAAATTTATTTGGTGACATCTACAATGACGTTATATCTATTATATATTTTAGTATTAATAAGTAATTAAAAAAAAAATATATTTTTTCTTTCTTTAGCAAATTGTTGTCTTCGCTTACAGTGCTCTATTTCCAAAGCGAGGAATCAATTGGCGAGCGCTCCATGGTGATTGTCGCATGTCTGGTCTATCTACTCATTGCCATGATTGTGCTGATCATCGATGAGCGTATTCTAGAAACAGGACTGGAAGAAGCTTATGCCTCCTTTAATGCGAGTGCATCGAAATTCCTTAGCGATCAAGGACTGCCTTCAAAGTGCGTTTGTTTTTTTTTCTAATTTTTCAATTATTTAATTTAATATTTTAAACGTACACAGTGGCCCTGCTTCAAAAATCGTTGTCAAATTCTTTATTGCCATGGGTTGCGGCCTGCTGGGCGCCTTGTTCACCTTCCCTGGTCTGCGCATGGCCAAAATGCACTGGGACTCGTTGAACTATTGCAAGGGCAATCGTTTTATGCAGATACTGCTGAATATCAGTTTTATTTTGCCATTTATTCTGGTCGTTCTCTGGATACGTCCCATTAGTCGTGACTATCTGACGGTGCGCATATTCGAGGGCATGGACAAACCGCTGTAAGCATTTCTATTGATTTTATAGAGAAATTTAAATTAATTTTGTCTTTTTTTTGTAGTCTGCAACCACATATCTTTGAGACTTTGCGTCTGGTGCTGGTAATTGTGGTGGTGTTGCTGCGTTTTGCACTGCTGCCGATCTATTTGCAGTCCTATCTGAATATTGCGCACGACAAAATTATGGATCTGCGCAAGGAGGCGGGTCGCATTACGAATTTCGAATATCAAAAGAAGGTAATTTTATTGAATTTTGAATTTGAAAATATATTTAATGCAAGTGCACGAAATTCATATGGAACGAATCAAACAGAAATTAATATATTATAATTTAAGCTCAAATAGTTTATTTTTCTGTATTTTTAATAATTTTAAATCAGAAAGCTTTAAAGTCTTAATTGCAGTTGTAACACCTGCTGGAAGTAGGTGTTTTTAAAACACCCAACTTTTAATGCTGGCAACAACTATCATTTTGACAACTTTTCGTTCTGTCACTTTGTGGGATACTCGGAACTAGAGATGGGCATGTGAGCGTGATTCAGCGTGATTCACGTGAATCACGCGTGATCACGCGTGATTGTGATTGAATCCTAATTTTGCTCACGTGATTGTGAGTGAGTGTGAGTAGACCAAAAAATACCGTGAGTGAGTGTGCGTGAGTACAATTCATAAAATAAAAAATCTCAGTTTTATTTTTTTGCGATTTTGTATATTTTTGCTGAACTACAGAACAAGGCTCAGAACTCAGAAGGCTTCGGGGAGGCGACTGCCCACATTTCAGAACTATAATCAATTCCTTTCTAACGACCGTCATATACCCACCCATTCTTCAACTGAGAATTGCAATGTTTCAGTCAACAATTGATCTAACCCCTGCAAACCGGCCGAACTTAGTATGGACTCGTCAATTTTTGTGGGGTCATGTCAATAGTTTTTGCTTGGTTTCATACGACCGTTCATGATAATGGACATAGAACGCATTTTTTCGATATACTCGTTTTTGTAAAAAGTTAAATTTTTCAATTTCAACTATACATGATAACTCTGTATTGACTTCCTTTTGTTTATTAAGTTTAGTTTGTTCCAGAGGTTCATGTGGGGTCCAATTTTCATTCGAGTTATAAATGTAGTAACCAAAAAAATCGCTTCAAAAAAAGTTCTTTACAAAGTCAATTCATCCCTGGTAAATTCTACCCCGGACTATTCTTTTATTGATAATTTTTTGTCCAGAGATCATTTTTCCAGGGACAATTCTCAAAGATTTTACACGAATTCTTTACCGGAGAATTATTTTTCGAGGCATTTTTTTGGTTTTTATATGAACGGCATATCGAAGGTTTTTCACATTTCCATCTCCGTTAAAAATTAAGATATATTTTATCAAACTCCCTAACATCATAATATCATTATTGCGTTTTAAAGATATGGGTTTTATTAGAGGTGTCACGCTCGGTACACCAATCTCACCAACATATACAAATGAAATATGTATTTTTATGCATTCTGAAAAAAAAAAAAACACTTGATTCACGTGAATCACGCGTGATTGTGATTAAATCCTAATTTTACTCACGTGATTGTGAGTGAGTGTGAGTAGAGCAAAAAAGACCGTGAGTGAGTGTGCGTGATTAGAAAAATTCTTTCGTGAGCGTGAGTGAATGTGAGTTAAAACTCACTCACGTGCCCATCTCTACTCGGAACTATGAGAACTTTTTGCTCCAGCCATAAATTTCAATAAAAAAAAAATTGTAGATCATAATTGCTAAATTTATTTCAGAATCACAGGTTCGAATCTCGGCCTGGGTGATAATTTTTTTTTTATAATTTTTTTTTTTCATTTAAATTTTTCATTTTTAAATTATTTATTTTTGTCACATTAAATTTACATCTAGCTACAGCTATTTTTTTTTTTTTGATCATTCATAACACTACACAACAGCCATTCAGCAGTCAAGGTTATTTTTGTATTATGTATTTTTGTATTATTCCGAAAATATGGTTTAATAATGTTTCTTTGGATAGGTTTACATAATATGGGCCAATAACTTTTGGACCGAGCTTTCATAAAAATGGTCACATATATTTGCAAATATCTCGCGTTTTAAATAACACATATGATCAAATGTTATATCGAATGAAAGTTAATTGTATATCGAATAAACATTTCTTAGAACATTTTTAAACATTTTCATTAGTATAAGAGAACTCGAAAAGAGAACTTGAAAAATCATTTTTTTTTTTTCAACAAAAATTTAAGAAAAAATTCATTTAAAAAATGGAAAAAACACGAGAAAGTATGATGATACACAAATTTTAATATTTCAATTTTCATATTTCATTAGTTCACACTCTTTCAAAGAAATTGAGCTATAACAAAAATATATTGGTAACATTTGAGGATAAAAAAAGTTATGTGAAAGCAATATAATTGAGTGCTATACAAATAGGCATAAAAATAAAAAATAAAAATGTGAGCGGATCACGATTATTTTTTGAGCACCTATTGATAGATAACTGCTTATAATTAATTTTAAATTTTATAACTTTATCTTTATTAGTTAACGAGATATGTGATCCTAAAAAGTAAACCCATATTTCGTAGTGGATGCAGTAGATTACGTTGACTAAATCGACTCATTTTCGAACTTCGAATTACTATTCTACTAAAATATTTGAAAATAAATTTTACATCTTTCGGAATAGCAGTTTTAAAGTTATCGTGTATAGGCGGACAGACAGACGGTCATATCTAAATCGACTCGGAAAGTGATGTTGACCAAGAAAATATATACTTTTTCATTCCAGTCACGCCTACTAAGAGGCGCTAAAATATCCTCACATATATTTTATAACTTGTAACCCATGGGTATAGGGTATAAACATATTATGCGATTTTTTTTAGTTAATACCCAATTGTAATGCTTTCAAATAATTTTTTCTTTTCTCAAAACGTATCCATATATTTCTTTTATTTTTACATCATTTTCTTTAAAAATGTACAGGCTAATTTTGCAATATTACAAACTGTGCATCATCTTGCATTTTTAATTTTTCGCCATTTTTTAAATGCATTTTTTAATAAAATTTTGGTCGACAAAATTGACATTTTTCGAGTTCTCTTCAAACAGTAAACCAATTCCAAACTATTGTAAGAAATGTTTATTGAATATTTAATTATCTTTCATTCGATATAACAATTGAGTTTATAGGTTTTATTAAACGCGAGATATTTACAAATTTATGTGACCACCTTTTTGAAAGCTCAGTACAAAAGTTATTGCCCGAAATCTCGTAAACCTATCCGTAGAAAATTTTTTAATTCATATATTCAAATGATGCGAGTCATTTCCAATAATACAAAAATAATGGAATTTACTGCGCAAACTTTTTTTCTCATTTTGTTGTATAGTGTAAAAATAAATAAAAATAAAAAAAATTAAAAAGAATTTAAAAAAAAAAAATAAAAAAATTATAAATCTAAACTAAACTGAACTAAATTTGGTTCAGAATCGCAGGTTCGAATCTTGACCAGGATGATAATTTTTTTTCCAATTTTTTTATTCTTTAAAATATTTTAATTTTAAATTATTAATTTAGAACTATAAAAAATTCAATAGATAGATAAATAAAAATGTGACACATTTTTGTTACATTTTTCTTGCTAATAACAAATGGCAAGTAATATTTGGAAAATTAAGTTTAAATAACTTTAAAAATTTCAAATTAAACTCGTTTTGGTAAATATTCAAACTTTCAAAGATGAATAAAATGAACCTACATTTTTGACCGAGCGAGCTATAGGATCGTTTGAAAAAAATATTCTTCGGAAAATCTATGGCCCATTGAAAACGAGTACAGAATCAGATGAAACGATGAGCTCTACGCCGAAATTTATATAGTCAGATGCATTAAGATCCAGCTTGAACATGTCGAGTAAACGTTTCAGCAAAAAAGCTGTTCCATTCTGTACCCGTTGGTTGTCAACGTAGGAGAGTAAATCCGAACCTGCGGTGAAGCGACCAAGTTCAGACACCGTTGGAGTACATAACTAGCGCCAGCGCAGAAGCGACTGGCATGGCATAATAGCGGCAGACCAAAACCCAATATAGGTTGTAAAGCCCAAATATGTAAAGTAGAACTACCCGGGTATTGCACGAACTTTTAAAAATCTGGCTATACTCGTTTGAAATCGAGAGCTCTTATATATATTTTAATAATAGTTCACAGAAAAAATCATATTAAAAATTAATCACCCCTATCGTGAACAAAATATACCATCGGAATTTTTAATTTCGAAAATATTTTTTTATTGAACCTTTATCCAAAATATTTCCGAATGGAAAAATTCCGACTGACTGTTTTATTCACGATTTGGCCGAATATGTCTTTTATATACACTTCATAGCCCCTCGAACGTTATGATCAAATTAAGTAAACTATAATCGTATAAATTCCCTTGTAAGTGGAATGCAGTGATGATAAGTTCGATACAATTGTACTGTTTTCAGTACATTTACATCTCAAAACGGAGACATTGTCGGCACAATTTATCTGGCAAAGAAAATTTGATTTTATTCATGAAAATGACCCAGAGCAACTTTTAAACTATTATTCAGATGATGAAAACTGCAGTGTAAACTTATGGGAAAATATTATGAATCGGTTCTAGTTCTGTCCCTTTATATGAAACCAATCGGCAACTTTACCCTTTAGACATATCACTGAACTGATTTTCAACGTCATGCAGACCTTTAGACCTATTACTGAACTGGTCTTCAATTGAAGAATATGACTCTGTTTAAAATTCTCCAATTAAAGACCAATTCAGTGATAGGTCTAAAGACATATCACTGATTTTCAACGTCATGCAGACCTTTAGACCTATCACTGCACTGGTCTTCAATTGAAGAATTTGATTCTGTTTAAAATTCTCCAATTAAATACCAATTCGGTGATAGGTCTAAAGATCTACATGAGATCTTCATTCACCTCTTCCTATGACAATGCTACAATTTCATCAAAATTGAGACGGGCTTGTGGTCAGTATCCTGCAATTTTGCATTTTTATTAGAAATTTTGATAAAATCTTTGATAACATTTTATATTTTATACCATAACTACAAAACAAATGAAAATTCATTGATAAACTGATATTAATATTTTGAAAACGTAAGTCGTCGGAAGGACAAGACACAATCAGAAATACAAAAAATTCCGTACATTTTATTCCAATTTGGTACTATTTTTTCATTAATTCAGTACTAATTATAAAAACATAAATATCTACACTGGTAGAATGTAGTGTATATAACTTTTCTTTAAAGAACTTTCTCTTGTTTAACGAAAAAAAAGCATAAGGTGTATTTTGTATGAAAAAATATTACTGAACAAAATTAAATTTTGTACGTGTGGATTTGTATGATTGGACTTCTAAAATTCTGAATTTTATGGAGAGCTATATTTTGTGTTAAATGATTTGCCTATTATTAAAGTTTATTCAAACTCTCGTACTTTGGTAGTAAACTTCTGCTGTAGAATTTATGAAATTTGTTTGAATTTTTTTTACAACGACTATTATCCTTTTGCAGATCTCCTCTATTTTCTACTATCTCTGCGTTGTGACGCTGCAATTCGCAGCGCCTTTAATACTCTGCCTCTATCTGACGCTCATGTACAAAAGCCTCGGCGGCTTCACCTGGACGGGCATCTTGGAGAGTGCTGTGCAGGCCAACGAATGTGACGCCGATGCTGTGCCAGCGATTGCAAACAGCATAAACGAATTTATCGAGGGCAGTGGTGCTGACTTGCAAAGCACAGACGCCGATTTCAATATCATGGAGTCTGCACAAACATTGCAATCGTCTTTTACAACTTTGAAAAATGTAAGATTTACTTAGATTTGATTTTTTTTTGCATAATTTATCAAAAATTCTTTTATTGTAGGTTTTCTCCACCGAAGTCTATAGAGGTTTTCTGGGTTTTGGCACTTGGTGGTGCTACTTTACGCTCTTTGCCACCTCATCACTGGGCATCGTCTATCAATCGTACTTCAACAAGACCTAAACACGCACATCGCAAGCAATAAAAACACATAGTCAATACATAATTAAGTCCAAAGTCATGCGAATTAGTTATAATTAGTAAAGAAGGAAACGTATTTTTTATGTCGAGCATCATCTTTTTTAAACTTTGTAGTAAAACTTGTCCCTTTTTTGTTGTTGTTTTGTCATATGCATCATTATATTTAGAATATAATTTTAATAATGAGAATACAAATATATTAATACGATTATATATATAAAAAAAAAACGTTGTGCAAATACTTTATATATCTGATAAATGCCTACTATGCGTATAACTTTAAAAATACTACGTTTTAAGCTTAAATCATTGGCTCCTGCTTGTAGACGGCATGATACGCATTGCGTATCAACACGTACGGGAAGCACGACTCCAACAGATCCATGGTAAGAAACGGCGACTGCTTGACGATCTCGTCCAACAGCAGATAGATGGACTCGCGATTGCGCGTCGCCTCCTTGTCCGACTCCTGTCCAAGGCGCAGCAGTGAGCTGCTAGCCAACGCCAAAAACTCCTTCATGCGATCCTCGATGTCGCTCTGACCGCAAATGGTAAAAAGCGCGCCGAAAATATTATTAATGGCCGCTGCCATGCAGTGCGTATTGTTCGAGTGCCCATCGATGGAGGCGCGATAGAAGCTGTTCTCGTTGCGCGCCAGCTTCGGTATGGAGACAGCCACAAACACCATCAACAGACAGGCAATCAAATGTTCGCCCTCATCGTATTCGGGTTTTTTCGACTTGAGCGTCGTTGTCAGCGTCGGATCGACTTTGCATTGTAGCCCAGCGGCGGAGGCCATTTCAGAGGCTACACGTATTTGATCGCCACCCGGTAGATGCTCTTGAAAATCACGCACCGAACTTAACAGAAATGGTATGCGTTTCTCCAGCACATCGACGAGTGCCTCGTGCACCAGATTGCGAAAGCACAAAATGACGCCAATGATTGACATGCGCTGCAGCACACGCTCAACGTCTTGCAGCCGCTTGAATTGCTCCTTCATGACGTCCGGTTTGTCAAAGCTGGTGCGCAGCGTGATGAGCACCTCCTTGTTGCTGCCCACCAGCGATTTTAGCTCCTGCACCTGGTTGGCAATGTGCCACATCAGTGTTTCGTTGAGTGTCTTGATGCCATATGGTCCGACTAGTTCGGCGAGCGCGCGCAATTCGCAGAGATCGGAGAACTCTTGCGGATTGAAGGGCACCCAGCCCTCGGGCGAGATGGGCACGAATGCCTTTTGGTTCATGGAGAAGACGATGTTGCCGGCAGAGACGCGACGCAGCAGAACTTCGCTGTACCTGTGGACGGAAGGATGTGAATGGGAATCAGTTGGGATTGCAAATTTGTTAATTTTAAATAATATTTTGGATTATTCTGAAAATTTTCGATTTTAATTTAAAATTTCAAAATTAAATTTCATTATTCTATTTGAAATTTAAAATATACACAATAAAATGTTGTATTTCAATTTTAAATTAAAAAAAGAAACTATTTAAAATTTAAAACATACACACTGAAATTCATAAATTCCCTATGGTATTCTAAATACATCTAATGCATTGTATTAGGTGTGGATATTTTTTTTAACAATATCTGATTTTTTGTGTATTGCCATTTTAAATTCTAAAAAACCTTTTTTAAATTTAAAACAGACCCACTGAAATTCATAAATTCCCTGTGGTATTCAAATTAAATTGTTATATCGTGTAATTTTGGTTTGTTTTTTTAAAAAATACCTGAATTTTTGTGTATTTTAATTTAAAATTAAGAAAACATAATCAAATTTAAAAGATACATACTCACAGGAATTCATAAATTCCCTGTGGGTTTTTGAGGAAATAATGAATATTATTGGGTACTGCAAAGATTTTTTTAAATGCAAGGATATGGAGCAATTTTATTAATATAAAAAACATTTTTATTATTTATATCAGACCCTTTTTTTTTTTTTTTTTTTTTGAATATCTACTAAGATCCACAGCACTCAGACAGACTATATCCATTGTACTGTGAAATCTATTCCCTACAATTTTCTGGTTAATATCACCACGAGCGCCCATGCACAAACCGGGATTCGAACCCGAGACCTTCAGAATGCAAGTCCAGCGCGCTACCTCTGGACTGCTGAGGCCGGCTTCAGGGACCCATGCTTCGGTATGGTTTTATAAATGTAGTAATCAAAACAAAACTAATTCTCCGCTAAAATAACTTTTCTCATAGACATTTCTTTCTCAGACTGTGCTTCCCCGTAGCATTTTTTCCAGTAGAATTCTTTCCCGTAGAATTCTTCCACGTAGAGTTTTTCCCAGTAGAAGTTTTAGTATGGTGAGTTTAGGTGTGGTGAATTTTGGTGTGGTGAGTTTTAGTGTGGTGAATTTTAGTGTAGTGAGTTTAAGATTAGTGAATTTTAGTGTGGTGAATTTTTAGTGTGGTGAGTTTTAGTGTGGTGATCTTTATTGTGTTGAGTTTTAGTGTGGTAATTTTGGTGTGGTGTGTTTTAGTGTGGTGAGTTTTGGTGTGGTGAGTTTTAGTATGATGAATTTTTAGTGTGTGAGTTTTAGCGTGGTGTTTTATTGTGGTGAGTTTTAGTGTGGTGAATTTTAGTTTTTTGTTTCATCTTTTTAGATTGTGTATGTGCTGAGTTATGTCGTTTTGAAAGTTTAGGTTGTATGGGAGGTACCACGCCCCTATGACACCCTCCGGACTCCTTAGTATTCTGTGGCAAAATTTCAATCGGTGGCAAAATTTCAAATCGGTTCAGCGGTTTAGACGGGATGCTGGAACAAACAGACAGACACAGACAGACCGACAGACGGACCAAGAGTTTTATATATATAGATTATTCGGGTTTTCAATTTAATTTTTTTTTTTTTTGAAGACATTTTGTTATTAATAAAGTTTACAGCTCCCGTTCATAGACAACGGTTTCAGTTCAAGTGTTATCCGAAACCAGCTATTTTTAAAATTCCGAATTTATCATTGATGCCGGAATCAGTTTTTCGTGATTCATTCGACTTCAATTTCGTGATCCCGCGATTGACATCCTAAATAGCTACCAAATATAGAAACATCGCACTATTTAAGCATTTTTCAAACAACTTTTCGTAACCCGTTTTACAGAATACAAATTTAATTAAGTCATCGTCTAGTTATAATTAATATTTACCACGTATTGTAGAGCGCTGCAATGGTCTTTTCGCCATGCGAGTCCAGTGCCTGTGTCTGCTGCAGCAGGCAATTGTTAAAAACACGCGTAATGTCAATGTGCACATAATTCTCCACCGTCTGCAACACATTCATGTAGGCGCGCACCGAGGCCAACAGCTCCGACGGCTTCGCAATCTCCATGGTCTCCTGATTGAACATCACCATGCCGACCAGATCGCGCGAGAAACGATGCTCCAGATTCTGACACAAATATTCGCGCGGTGCGAACGCAAACTCCCAGACATTCACCGTGGGGCAGTAGTTGATGGCAAAACACAGCTCGGTGAGTGCCATGTGCAGCTTGTCCATGGTTGTGAGTTCTTCACGCGTCTTGCGATATGACTCATCGCCTGGTTTGCGTATGTCGTCAAACTGTTTCTTTGATTTGTCCTTCTTCTTGCGCGCATACTGCAGCGAAACAATTTTGGCGCAGTGCTTGGGCAACAGCCCATCGGCCATGGTGCATTGTTCATCGCAAATGGTGGTGATTATATTCTTAGCCTCCTTGGCCATCTCCTCGAGAAAGATATTGACAACGCTCAGCGAGCGCTCGCGTATATGATGCCGCTCCTCGGGACACATCTCATGCGTGCAGTTCTGAAAGTGACTGCAGATTAGCGGAAATGCAATGATGTAACGATTCTGTGCCGGAAACTCGAGACACATGTGAAACTGATCATCGAACATTTTGCTGTAGAAACAGAAAATACTCAAATCAGAGGTCTCCACCAGTATCTCGTCGAGATTGTCAACGACGCGCGTATGAAACACCATCGAGTCGAGTAGACGCGCCAGCTCCATGTGTTCGTTGATGCGCAACGAAGCCTTGCCGACGCTCATGTAAGTCTGCAGACGAAACCAGTCCAGACGAAAGGCGCGAAAGTCGAAGAGTTCATTCTCCTCCACCTGTTTGACGCTCAGTTGAGCGGCGGTGCTGTACAGCGCCGACAGGATGACGCTCTCGTCCTCGGGACAGATCTGCAGGCTCTGCATGCGCAAATTAAGATCGGTCGCATCGAAGCCGGACAGATATTGCACGTAGTAGCGCTGCATGACCTGGCTGTATTTTCGCACGAGCGCGCGCAGTTCCTCCATGTGGAAGAGCAGCTCTGGCAACTGGCGGTCGACGAGATCCTCGTTGCTTTTGCCTATGAATTATAAATAAAAATAAAAAAATAAAAAAAAAATTCATTAAATAATTGCATAAATAAAGGAATATTTATATGACTAATTCATGATTTATTAAATGATTAAAATCTATATAACAAAAAACCATTGGTCCGTCTGTCTGCTTGTTTGTTCCAGCATCACGTCCAAACCGTTGAACCGATTTGACACGCGGATACTATGGAGTCCGGGGGTGACATTGGCTATATGTGGGCGGGATTGCACAATGGGGCGTGGCACATGCCATACAACTAAAACTTTCAAGAAGATAACACTTAATAGAAATTAAAACTTAAAAACAAAAAAAAAAAAACAAAAACTCAAAAAACAAAACCAAAACCAATAATAAAAAATTAAAGTAAAAACAAAAACTAAAATACAAAGTCAAACTCAAAATAAAAATACAATAACAACAAAAAGCAAAAAAAAAAAATCAAAAGAAAAAAAGGAAAACCATAAAATTAACGCAATAAAAAAATCATAAACAAGTAAAAACAAACACAAAAGAAGGCCTATAGTACAAAGTCAAACGCAAAAACACAAAATCAAAAGCAAAAAAAAAGAAAAACACAAAATCAAAAGAACAACTTAATATCGAAAAGAAAATCCAAAACATGAAATCGAAAAAAGTAATAAAAAAAAGAAAAAAATTAAATAAAAAGAAAAACAAAATCACAAAATTAACCAAAAATATAAAATAAAACTAATATCGAAAAGTAAATACTAAACACAAACAAAAAAATAACTTTAAAAAATTACAAAATCAAAAACTCAAAAAACAAAACCAAAAAAAAAAAGTAAAGTAAAATCAAAAACACAAAGTCAAACTCAAAAATACAATAACAACAAAAAGTAAAAAAATAATCAAGAAAAAAAGAATTAAATCAAAAGAAAAAAGCTAAACCAAAAACTAAATATCAAACGGAAAATTCAAAACACGAAATCAAAAAAAATAAAACAAAAAATAAACGCAAAAGTAGAAGAAAAAATAAAATCAAAAGAAAATAAAGCAAAACAACACAATATAAAAAACGCAAAATCAAAAACAGAAGTAAAAACCAACGCAAAAATGGCCAAAAGCATATTAATAATGTCAAACGCAAAAACAAGAAATCAAAAGCAAAAAAAAATTAAAATCACAAAATCAAAAGAACAACTTAATGGCTAAAAGAAAACCAAAACACGAAATCAAAAAAATAAAAATTGCATGAACTGAAAAAATTAAAAGAAAAAAAAACGCAAAAACCACAAAATTAACCAAAAATATATAAAAATAAAATAAATAAAAACACAAAATAAAAAAATTAAAAAAATGAAAAGTAAATTCTACACACGGAATAAAAAATAAGCAAATTAAAATTAACAGAACCAAAAGAAAAAAAAAAGAAAGCAAAAACAAAAATTCAACGTCAAAATAAAAGAAAAACACGAAATTGATATTAAAAAAAAAATATTAAACAAACAAGCAATAACTAAAGCAAAAACAAAAAGTAAAATACATTAGCAAAAATTTTAAAGCAAAAACACAAAATCAAAAGAAAAGCAAACACACAAAACCAAAAAACAAAAGAAAAAAGTTAAATTAACCGCACAGACATAAAGTCAAACTCACATATAAGAGTAAAACAAAAAAAAAACGCAAAATAAGAAAAAAAAATCAAAATAAAAATAAAAACAAAAGCAAAATCAAACACAAAAAGGACCAAAAGCATATATACAAAGTCAAACGCAAAAACTTAAAATCAAAATCAAAAAAGAAAAAAACTTAATATAGAAAAGAAAATCCTAAACACGAAATAAAAAAAATAAAAAACTAATCAAATATAAAATCACAGAACAATAACAAAAAAATATCAATATAAAAAAAAGGAAAAACCAGAAATTGAAAGAAAAAAGTAAATAAAATTATAAACGAAAAACCAAAATAACTTAATAATGTATAGCAAAAAAAATTTAAAAAACAAAAAATAAATAAATAAAAACATAAGCAAAAACAATACCATAAAATTAAAAACAGTGAAAAAAGAATCATAAAAACCATAACAGAAATCAACTAAAAAACAAAATAGCATATATAAAACATACAAGAATGGTAATCAAATAAAATACCAAAAAACACAAAAGCAAAATCATAAAATAAACTTTAAAAAACTAAAAGAAGCAAAATCGAAACCAAGCAAAAAAATATAAGCAAAACCCCTAAAACGAAAACAAAAAAAAATCATACAAACAGAAAAAGGCAAAAACACAAATAAAATAAAAACCATAAGAACAAAAAGAAATAACAAAAAATAATAATTGAAAAAAATTTAAAAACAAAACAAGTACACAGAAGAAGAAACAAATATATGAAAGAAAAGTAAAAAAACACAAAAAAATGAAAATAAAATTCAAGTAAATCCAACAAAAATAAAAAACCAAAACCAAGCCTCATTTGGATTAAGAACTACTTTTTCATATATTTTTGTTATACATAATTCACAAAATGTTTTAGATACTAAACATTCTTCAGTATATAGTAGAAAATGAACAGTTAAGCTTAAAAAATGTTTTAAAAATAAAACTAGTTACAAAATTCTATAGTATAAATAAATTCATGATATGAAAAATATGTAATATTCAAATAAATGCAAAAACAAACCTTTGTTTTTGAGCAGCGGCGGATTGTCGTTGTGCCGCAGCAACCACAGTATTTCGTCGCGTGCCAAACACAACCCGATAAAGATGAAGATGGCCTTCGGCCCCAACAGCCCCGGCTGATCGGTCATGATAAGCGCCAGCTCCTTGAGTGCAGTGCGCAAAAATTTACGTCGCTCACGATGCATCAGTGCCGCCTTCTGCACCGCCGCTGTATACGCCTCCTTCACCTCGGTGATGCGCTTGCTGTAACCCTTGATGCCGTCAAAAGTATTCTGTATATATTGATGTATCTGCAGCACTTCATCACGAAATAGCGCCACCACCCAACTCGACTCGAGTGCGGACAACCAGATCTTATTCACCTCCGGATACTGACCCAACATCGGATGATTCAGCAACAGCCCGAATATGATCCAGCGATCCATGGCCTCGAGTGAGATGTACTCGCAAGACATGGTATCGGTGCGCACGGCCTTCAGCAATATCGCCGGATTGCCAACCAAACTCAATTTTTGCATTTCGCGCCACTTGTCTGCGGGCAGATTGCGCAACGGATAGATTTGCGTCAGCGAACGCAGCGCATTTGTCAGCAGTCGCTGATGCGGTATAAACTCCTCGGAGAGTTTGCGCAGCGGCACCTCGTAGTCGAGTATCATCTGGCCGAGACGCGGAAACCCCGGATCGGCCTGATTGTGCTGCAGCTCATGCGCTGCATTGTACAGACCCAGAACCGCCTTGCGATCCTCGACGCGCGACAGCACAATCATCAGCGAGACGTAGGTCACCACGAGATCAAGATAGTTTTTCGTCAGCTCAAAGTTGAGCGTTATGTCGAGATGTATTTGGCAAGCGTCCATGGTGGTCAGCAGCTCGCAGACATTGTCCTTGAAGTCCAGCAGATCGACAAATGTGTGATAGTAGAGCGAAAGCGATTTGATGATCTCAGCCTTAATGTTAACTATGGCATTGAGTCCTTTGACATCGATGTTCGGAAAGCGCTTCACAATGAATTTAATCGAGGACTCGAGCGATTTCTCCGAGAGGAAACCAGGTTTTGATTTGGTATCGCCACAGGCTTTCTTTATGTTATAGATTCGCGTCAAAATGCCAATACCGCGATCATTTAAAATTATCAGTTTTTCGGCGATTTTCTGTTGATTTGGATAGATGGGTCGTGCCATTTTGCACGCACTTGCAGACTACTTAATGTAATGAAAATTGTTTTTTTCGCTGCGTAAGTCTGTCCTGGGTGAGTTGGCTGGTTGTCCGGCCCCACCTAGAAAACTAATCAGATTTTTTTTCTGTTCGATGATTAATTCATACAAAAGCACAGCGCACAATTGTTGCACTTCTTCTAGTGCAATTAATAATACATTTATTTGTATAATATTCACTAATTATCACTGAGCACACATAACTTTAAACTAATTTTACATTTTTGCTGCACAAAAACAGCAAAATATACAGAAAACAGAAGATGAAAAAAGAATTACGTTTTTTTTGACAGATAAACCTTTCGATAAACATTTAGTATATCGATTGCAGTTATCGGTGCAGTTCGTTAATTGATACGTTCGGATTACGCAGTAAATTAGTAAATTATATAGTATTTAACAATATCATAGGAATATCGGGGTATCGATACAAGTAAAATTAAAAAAAAATTTAGTTTTAGTTTTAAGTTTTATTTATTGACGTCTAAAAAAAATTAAGTTTACGCGATAGAATTCAAATAACATTGACATGTTTTGAATTTCAAATTAATTTTCTGAATTACAATGGATGTCTTTTGAAGTTTAAATGAATATTTCTGAATAACAGTCGACATGTATTGAATTTCAAATGTAATTTCTGTATTACAATTGATGTCTTTCGAATTTCAATAGATCTATTCTGAATTAAATTTGTAAATGGTATATTTGTTTTATATTTTATATAACTCTATTTTAGAGTCACGCTCCATATCGTTGCGATTACGACTCGAAGCTGAACCATAACTTGACACCACTAGACAAGTTCAGCTGGTGTCTAGTTATCAATCATGTATTCGTAATTTTAACGCATATTTAAGGAGAAAAACACCGGATAGGTAAAAGATATCTGTCGGTTAAAATTACGGGCTTGAGATCGATTATGAAACCGAAAACTGTTATAATAAACATTAGCATTTCGATATTAATGTTGATTATACAATTCATCATGATGAAAACGTGATGATTGAATTTATATAAATTAATTCCATTATATATTATCTTTAGTATGTAAAAATATTATCATAAACTATCCAGATTTCTCCATTTGTGATACTTTATTGGTTCTAAAGTTAACAACATAAAAAAAACCCGTTGTGCAAAGACACAAGTCGGACACAAAAATACAAAATACTAGTATTCCAATATAACGAAAATCGGAGGGAATCAGAGTCAAGCTCAGCGAAATGTCCTATATACTTTGCCATTCCCTATATATACTGCCACTCTTTATTTTGGGTGTTGGGTGTTTAGTGTACAGTTTGAAAACTCAACCCATATTTACAAGTATAAACTACGCTAATGAGATAATCGTAATTTCACTAAACATTGTAATATATTTTACTGCTAGGTAACTGATTTGAATACTTGAAAAAAATAGTTATGGGTTTTTATTGAAAAATATTTTATATTAAATTCGAAAATAAAAGTAGTTATGTGTAGAAAATTTTAATGAGAGTTTATAACATTGCAATGGATTGAGATTTAAATATTTTTTTTTTCACAATATACTTAAAGATTCATAAAGAAAATTATAAAATATAATAAAGAGTAGCAATATAAACACCAAATGAAACGGACTGTGATATTTTTATTTAAATTTTTTCACAAATTCTTGACAATGTTTTGTATTTAATTGTTTAATGTTGTATTAACTGGACATAATATAATTTTAACTTGACAATTGTAAAACTTGAATTATTCAATAAAATCCCTGAAGAAGCTGACAAAAAAGCAGCGAAACGTCGGAGAAAAAATAAAATAAATCTTTTATTTGCATTAAACCCAATTAGACCAAAAAAGCCCACAAAATTATATTAACAGAAATATTTTGCGAATTTGCGAAAATTTGCATTGGGTCCAAATAAACACGGTTTTTTGGCTCTCCTGAAAAGTTGTTCAAAAACACATAACTATTTTTTTATAGGCGCAACGACGATTTGTAATTTCTTTTTGTGTCCAGCCATGCCAGTGTGAAGTCAAAAACCAAGTAAGAGTTAAATTGTCAATCATTTATTTAATGTATTGTTCAATAATTTAAATATTTGTTTTTTTTTTTATAAAATATATAATATATTATTTTACTTTATTTTTTATTATGTTAAAAAACTGAAAATAGACAAATTAATTTTTTGCCTTAATAATTTTTGGAACCGTTTTGAAGTTTATTCGACGACTCAGGACACAGAAAGTTTTAATTTCTTAAAGCGTTATTAGTTGTTATAATAATTGTTACTTTATATTCTAAATTCCTGGGTCGCGTTCTTCTCCTGCTCCTGGATTGTCTCATTGGTGGTCGCCGCTGACGATTTTGTAACTTCTTCGTTGTCGTTGACCATGTGGACATGTTGAATTACAGATTTCAAAATTTTATACTAACCACGAAGATTTCAGAATTTTATATAACTGCGAAATCGAAATCGTAAAATGTATTTTTTCGAACAAAAATCGGAATATCGGGGTATCGATAACGAGTGAGTGGACTTTTGAATTTTCGAAAAATTCGAAGTGGACTTTTGAAGTTTCGAAAATATTCGAAGTGAACTTTTGAAGTTTCGCAAGAACTGTATTGCTGTATTTATGCATTTATTTTGTTTGAGAAGCACTGTTTATGTTGCATTTCAATGAAAAGATATAATTCGTTAGGTCGAAATTGCAAATAGGTTTTTATAAATACATTATACTTGTCCCAAGCTTTTGTGGTCTCATGCTTCAGTGTGTGAGAAGGTTGTCGGCATCGGGTAAAATCATAAAAACATTACAAATAACATCATAACCTTATACCTTAAATTAATTAGAATTACCCTGATACTTTCCGACCAAACTCCTTTGTTATAAGTTACTTCGAATTTAGACAAATTCCGCTGCAGAAATGCACGAATGCAACTTGAATGTGACTTAATTGGAATATAGCGAAACTGATATATGTCTGTAATTAAACCTCTCATCACATATATAATTGCGGCCCAGCGGTGCGGCATTCTCTCCATAATTTATAAGTATCCTACACTTTGTGTAAAAGACGTTTGTGAAGAAGGTATATATAAAAGAGACCAACATATATACATAAGGAGAGCAACAAATTAAATTTATTATATATAATATCAAATTAAAAATTTGTTGTAGCTTGACTCTCGTCAAGTAAGGGATTCCTCGATTAGACCTGTCCGAGTCCGCTCTTTTAGAGAATTTAGACGGTTCACGATTGACAAAAAAAGAGATCACTTTTTTTGCAGGAATTATTCAAATACACCTAAGAAAAATTTACTATAATAAATATTAATTATTATTTTTCTATTATTAATGTAGTAAATTTCAACGAATGTGTAAAAAATAAAATTTACAAAATACAATTTTATCGGTGTAGAAAATACACACAAAACCCTGTATTTAAATTAAATATTATTAGAAAACTTTATATCATCTCAACGGGGCGGATTCAGTAAAGGTGAAAAAAATTGTGTACACAAAATTAAAAAGTTCACAACAGTTTAACGAATGTCCGCAAACATGAATGTACATCTTGGGAGATATCATTTCAATTGCACACAAATTAAATTCACATTCACCAATAATCCGTCCCTTGCATATTTATTTTATTTAAAATATGCAATTTTTCTTTTCTGTAGAGTCTTCTAAAATGGCGCAGACAAGAGCGTTCGCGTCAGCTAATGATCTTGTTACACATATATTTATGTGTGTGTGCTAGACGTCATTTTTACACACTTCAATCAGCCTTATCGTGAATAAAATTCCTCAGGAAATTTTTACCCTTGGTGGAAAATAGGTATCGTGAATAATATTCGAAAAGGGAAAAAATGTTTCCCTAAAAAAACTACGTATCATGAACAACATTTTGAAGGAAAAATTACCCCTGTTTCGACGAAAAAAATTCCGCCACTTTTTCATCGGGGAAAGAATTAATTAAAAACAAAACACACTTTAATTAACTATACTTTTATTTATAATATGTTAACAAATATCTATGGATACACCCAGAAAAAATCATAGTAAATTGATAGTATTTCAATAGAAAAACAATAATTTATACCATTAAAATTGGTCAATAGGATGCGTCCCATTAGTTCAGTAATATTAAAAAACAACCACAATGTGTGGTTGTACCATAAATTTTATAATGTGATATTTTAATTACAATAAGAAAGACATATACAAATTTAATGATACGTATTATTAATTTTATGGTATAGTCGAATTAAATTTTCCTAATAATTTATTAAAACAAAAATGTATTTTAGTTAATTTATTGTATATATTATTTTATTTAAATGTCGAAATTGATATTCACTTTTACAAAACACACATAAAAAGACACTTCTTGCTGCAAAAGGTTATAAAACATTGAATGTTTGCTTTGGTTTCCAATAATTGATTGTAGTACTTGAGTCTGCATTTATTTTGAGTCCGTTGCCATAATAGAAGTTCGATGTATAATTTATTTTCTGTAATAAATAAATATATAAATACAATTTATTTACATTAAATACATTAAGTCCATACCAATGTCGCGTTTAATAATGTGAATTATTACAAAAAAATACATGCGACAATTTTGAGTAAACACGCAGAATGACGTACAAAACGAACATGTTAGTATTCGTTTTCATATTTTTTACACCACGTTTATTATTAAACAACATTAAAACAACAGTATTTATTCTATTTAAAATAAAAATATTGAAATATTTAAATTTATGGTACTGAATTTTTCAAATACTATTGAATTAATTAGAAACCTTTTGATTTAAAAAGAAAAAACTATTAATACATGAACCATAAGATCAATGATCGTACCATAAAGTACTTAATGGTACATTTTCTTCTGAGTGTAGCACCAAAATTATTTAAAAAAAAGTTATTTACATATTTCTGCACAAATAAATTACAGATATATTCAACCATTGCAAAAACCTCACCGGCTGGGGAATATTTTTGCGGAATTAAACTTTTATTGAGTTATAAAAAATGTGAAATTTGTGCATACAAGTATAGTTAACTGCAAATAATAAAGATCTGTATACATATTTTATATCTGAACTATTATTTTATAACTTTATTATCTGAAATGATAAAGATAACCAAAAAATACGCATTAAATAAAAATCTGGCCATATTGTAAAACTGTATCCGAATTTCGAACAAAATTCCAGAGGAATAGCTGTTCCTGGGAGATTGACGATACCAAAAAATTTTACCTGGGAACAAAAAATTCCGAGGGAATAGAATATTCCCCAAGTCATCACGATAAGGTTGAATGCGTTTAAATACAAAACATTGCAGAATCTGTAAATTTACCATTTTAAAAGTGCGATTCAGCTCAAAACAGTTCATTTGTGTAAAATAACATATTTTTCATGAAAAACACGTCAATAGCTCGTTTCTGTATTTGTTTTCGATCGCTAGTTGTCGACTACTATTGTCGATTTGACATCATAATGACGTCATTTTCATTTTTAATGTTTCTGTAAAATATTTAACATTTGAATCGTTTCATTTTGACATTTTCCAATTTCACTTTAGTAGGAATTCACTCACATCACAGTTTCTACAAATAAATCGAATCGTTTTGCAACGATTGTATTTCTCACTAGCTTTTGACTTGGTGAGAAGCCTCTCGACTTTAAAAATGATTGATATTTGGTTGGAAAATACATTATTATTTGAATTTTCATAAACTAAAGCGCCGAGATATGGCTTAAAAAGCTGATGCAGCAAAAACACACGTGTGGGCAAGGGACAATTCACTTCCTAATATACTAGAAAAGAACACTGTGTTGTTTGGGAGACAGTTGCAAGTGAATTGAATGCCATGGAAGGTACAACTTACACTCGTTTCCATAAATGACGAGACTTTTACAATACGTAATTTGCAGCATCTTTGCTGAGCCGAAATAACTTCATAAATCGCGAATCGGAAATAAGAAATGGGTCCTTAACCGACGCCTCAACATTTTTTTTTATATTAAATTTATTACGTTTTTGTATGATACATTGACAAAATACTAAAAAGATATAATAACTGCTCAGCATGTCCAATGCCATATTCTGCAGTCACTGAAGCTACTGTATTTCCAACAAACCTTTTAAAGAATGATCGAAAATCGATTTGATGAATATTTCAAATACAGTAATGAGTCAAACTATTTTCTAGGAGCTGCCATTCTATTCCTTCATATACAATAAATAAGGTAGGAAATCATTTAGTCTGGAAGGGGTTCTACCATCTCGAGAATCAGTGCTATAATAAGAAAACAAAAATGATTACCAGAAATATCACAGCCCTAAATATCAAGTTATTTACAAATTATTTAGATCGTCTTTGAGACAACCATCTCTCAAACATCCGACAAATACGATAAATATTTCTGGCAAATGTCTTTCAAATTTACGATTATTTATAGCAACCATCAAAGTAAACTTTTAAAATAAATATTTTCCATCACGTGTTTATAAATTCAATCCCAGGAAATTTTATTTTCACTTTTACCATTAAAATGTAATATTTGAGTTGACACTTTTTTACATCAATGGATTTACTTAAATGTTGTGGATAAATCGAGCGTAAGGAAAAAGTACGCCATTTTTCTTTTTTATAGTAGTCAAATGTCCAATTAAGCCAAAAGTATTGTTGCAAATGTCCAAGAACTCAGGATGTTTGCTATCAGTCAATTGTAAATATCTCAATTTTCATTGTTGTTGTGGCAAACATCTCGTAACTATCTGCGTATATGTCATTTTGCTGCAACTTCATTGAAACTTATGGGATGTTTGAATATTTGCTACAAGGCGTAAATTTAAACAGATAGTTGCAACAAGACTTTCATAAAGATCTTGTTTTCTTAGTGTAGCTTATCTTCTTTACTACTGGGATATTTTCTTCATTGAAAATTTTGGAATTTACATTCATTTAAAATTTATATTTTGTTTTCTTTAAAGATATTAGAGCATATTCAAAAATAATTTAAATTCAACGATTTTTAATTTAAATTGAGTTTTTAACATTTTATTATTTGTGAAAATTATTAAAAAAAGGATACTTAAAGTTTAAAATCAACTTTTAATTAGCTATGAATATGCGGCATTCTATTTCTGTTTCCCAAGCTAATTTTTCAACAACACTTGCACAGTAACTTGATAAACATATTATAAAAACTTTTCGATATTTGTGTAGACGCAAAAATAAATTAGTACCTAATCATTAAAAAATTACGGTATTGTAACGATTGTTTTCTCTTCTTCTATTCTTTGGATTCATTACTGCTTTTGCTTTTGTCTTAATTTCTTTTCCTAACCGTTCGAGTATAAAATTTTAGAAATATTTTTTATACACAGAAAAAAATATTGTACATATATAACAATTGATATTAATAGCCAACAAAATCGTATTCCAATTAAAAATATTGGAAAATTTACTAATTAATTAATTGTATTTACACATTTTTAATTAAAATATTAATAGGAATAAATTTAATATAATTTCAATACAACTAAATCTTTAATAGTATTAACTACTTTTATTTGCTACTTTTGATTTATTCATTTTCTTAAATTGCAACACTGTTTTTTTCTTCTGGATTTTATTTTGTTTTTGTTTGTGCGTCTCGTGCGTCAGCGTCGTTCAGTTTCTTCTAACAATCTTTTCTTCTACGTTGCTATTTTAAAACAGGATATTGCATTATTTAGTGTATGTTATGTTATTAAAGCATTAAATGGCATTTATTTTTGCTGTCAAGAATTTGAACAAACAGCTTATGATGCTCATTTTGTTGCATATTGAATCATTAAAAAGCGAATATCAAATTTTATGTTTGACTCAATTAATTGGCCCACCTGTAGAAGTTATGAAAACTGACTTCGGTAAAACATTCGTTAGGTTGAAAGAATTTTACAAAGCATATCAAAAAGTATAAATACTTATTTAATATTTATTTTATGTTATACATTGAATTAAATTATTTGTATTTTCATATGTTTCTATTCGACAAATAATTTAATTTAACAAAATATTTAATTCATCCAATTTTTATCGAATAAAATTTTTAATTGATGTTACTAATTAATTAATTAATTAATTAATGATTTAAAAATTCCTAATCAAAAATTTAATATATATAACAACTTTAATATCAATATGACAAAAAAATTAATGAAAGTTTCTATGCCGTTTTCGTTAAACCGCGTATTTGTTATACCGGGATTTGACTGTATTTATATTTTTAAGTTGAAGTTCCATTTGGTAATAATTAATATTTTAGTTAAGCAACCAAAATCAATGTAAAGCACAAAGTTCAAATATCAACGGAAATATATAATTTGTGTAATTATTTTATAACTTTATAAGATAAAGAATATTTAAATGTATAACGTCTTTATTACTCCCAATGCTTCAAATGTTGTTTAATTTTACTTTGGTTTTCAGAACTCGTTAATTGATTTTTAACATCTTTTTTTAGTAAGACTAAATTCTGAATAATATTTTTTTTATTGTATTTTACATATTACTTAAAAAAAACTATGTAATTGCATTTGACAATTTTAGAATTTATATGTTTACTGTTTCTTTAACAGTTGTATTTGATTTTTTTTTTTTTGCTTTCAGTGACATATATCAGAATAAAAAAATATATTATAAATTCCAAATGGAAAGTTATGAATTTCAATTAAAAATCAAATATAACATTTAATATACAATTGTTATGTTCTGAAATTTAAATGGAATTTATTCACAAAACTAATAAAATTTATAAACTTATATATTGCTGAAAATTTAATTATACAGTTAAGTAATGAAAGGACATCATATATGTGTATTTGGTATTTTTCTTTATTCCTACCAAATGTATTCTTTTATAATAAATACTGAAATAAATATATATTTTTGGTACAATATAAAAACAATAAGAAAAAAGTGAAAATAAAATTGTAAAAATGTTTTGAATCTGAATTTAAATACTTTTTAAATAGCAAAAGTTATTAAAATATTATATACGCATGTAATTTCAAATTAAATGACATTTATTTTATCATCCGAAAAATAAAATAAATTTAGTTAAAAAAATATATAGCATTATTGTATTTATTATTGAATACAGTATTTAATAAAAATTATAAAAATATTCTGTAAAATATATTTAATCAGACGGACGGGTAGGTATTTAAATTTAAAATTATTAAATTTTATTACTTTTTACCGCCTTTCATATACCAACGAAAATTTAAAAAAAATATAAGTAAGTCAGATTAGGTGGGTCACATGGTAAATTTTGAAGGAAATTTTGATAGTTGGTGTGATGAAGTAAATAAAACCATGAATGTGTAAGCTAGGTATGTCGATCCCGATTTTTTAATATAGGCGTGGTCCGCCCATTTACATTTTTCTAATTTTTTGTATTAGTTTTTTTATACTTTTATATCAATTTTTTAAATTATGTGGATATAAGAAGTAAATTTCTGATATGTGAATAATATTCTGAGGGTGGAGAGGTTCAGTTTAATTAAAAACTTTAAAATTAAGATATACAATTAAATATCCCACCAATGGTGTAGGGAATTCCATAGTCGGGCCCGACCGACTATAAAAGTCCGCCCCATGTGACCGAACTTACCCATGTGACCTAACTTTCCCAACTCGTTTTTAATTACATTCAAACATATTCAAACAAATCTTTTCTATTCATGTAGAGATGTTGGGTACAAATAAACATACAAATTGTTGTTATGCGGCCCTTAATATTTGTTTTTCTGAGAGTACAATTTTTATATATATATATGTCATAAATAAACTATTTTATTTTATTTATTCTAAATTATCACAAATTAATATATACTTAAAAAGAACAGTTTCCAAAATATTTTTTATTTAATCTACATTGTTTGTTTATCTCTAAGATAAATAAAAAATACTATTCGGATTCTGGAATGACCCACTAGCACTACTGAATGAAATATACATTAAATTTGTATATTTAAGTTGCATAGTGTTGATTGGTCAACAACCTTACGTACAAGGAAATGCATTGCAGAGAGAGAGAGCGCCATTCGAAATTCGAATTCACAACCAACCCAACTGCCACCCACCTACACCAAGCAACTTAAAGCCGCACGCAGACTGTGCCGAAACAAGGAAGTTGCCACAGCTGGCTTTGTAAGGTTTTGTCCGGTACTTTATACCGTGTGTGGTGCGTGTGTGTGTGGAGAGGCTTTCTTTATTGTTATGATAACAGAGTGCTTCGAAGTCTTTGGTGGAGAGTGAGTGTTGTGCCGTGTCTCTCTGTTTCCCTATTATTGATCATGCGCACAACTGAGGAATTCGGTTTTTTTTCGGGAAGAAGCAGTGAACCAGCGAAGGCATTGGACTGACTCTTCAAATATACGAAGTTCACTGCAACGACGACATAATAATTTTTTACTTCAACACAAAAGCTTTAAATTTTCTAATAAAATCTATAAAAAAGTAAATAATTTATCAAATAATATCAACTAAACAGCACCGCAAATACTTTAAGTGAATGCAAATACTTGAGAGTGCGTTAAAAGAGCCTTTAAAAGGCTTTAAAAGGTGACTTCAAAAAACAGGCGACAGACAGAGCATGAAAAACGCAGTTACATACATATACAAGAGGTTTTTTTATGCGTGCTTCAAGTAATTTTCCACGTACTTCTGGAGAAATTTTATATTTTTATAAGACTAGACAACAATCGAAAAATTGATACGACGGGTTTTGTGTTTAAAAAGTGCAAACGAATTTTCTATAAAAAATAAACTCCGCAAATAGCAAAAAAACATCTACGTAGCAACACATTAAAGAATTGAAAAACCTCCTTGTTAAATTAACGTAAAAAATAGCATTACCAATTGACTTCAAAACGCTTAAAATCACTAAATACTAAGCTAAACATAAAAATTAAATTTTAAAATCAACACCTTAATTCAGCAAATATTTTGTTAAATTGAAAAAAAATAATAACTGCATTTTTTCTAAAAAAAATACCTTTGAAAAACGCAACCGACATTAAAATATTTAAAAATTAAAAATTTCTTTATAAAATATCTATAAAAAATACTTTTGAAATGTTGGCATGTCGCTGAAAAGTCTTCGTTTTAGTCTCGGTACCATATTTTCGCCACCCACAGCTAGCAACAACAATAGCAACGACAACAACATCAACAATAGGAGAAGCAGTCGCAGCAGCAGCAACACTGGCACCGTCACCCATTCTCCCGACGAGCACAACTATTGCCGGCGCCACAAAACTGTCGGCAGGCGGCGCTCCACATCAGCACCACCAGCTGCCGCCGCCGCCACTACTAACCGACACCGCGTTGCTTATTTTAAAGCATCAACAATACAACGGCCTCAGTGTCGTCACTGCCGCTGCAACTGTCGCCGCCAACAACATCGTGAACGTTACCACAAAGACGCCAGCACATCAGCTGCAGTCACCCGCACGTTCGCCGCTAGCCGTTTGTGTTGCCGTTACAGCGACCGCTGCCGCCTCCTCCTCCTCGGCTACGGTCTCGTCCACGTCTAATGTCGGCAGTGACAACAATATTTGCGCACTCATATCTTCAGCGCCGCCGCAATGCCAACTTTCACCGGCACCGGCTCCGTCTGCCTACACATGCAGCGGTGCAAGCGGCGTATCGATTACAACGCCTGGCAGCAGCGCTGGTGGCGGCAGCAGCAGCAATAACAACAGCAGCAACAATAGCGGCAGTGCCGGTCGCTGCAGTCCCATCACTAGCAATTATGCGCTGACCGCCGCATGCAATGGATACGCTGCATCGGCGGCGAACATTTACGGCTCATCGTCGCCACCAGCTCAAGCAGCACCACCATCCACTGCTACCCATTATTTGTACGGCGTCGAACGCACATCACCCGCACTCGCTATGCTCAGCAGTGGCAGTGCCAGCAGCAGCAGCAGTGGCGGTGGCGTTGCCAAACCCAAGACAATAAGTCCGTTGCAGAGCGTCGTCGCACTCAGCAGCTGCATCTCGTCGTATGGTGGTACCGTGACAAACACACAGTCGTCGTTGTCGTCGTCATCGCCGGCCAGCAATTATTTGAGCAGCATGAAATTGCTGGGTCCGGCGGCCTCCATAGATCTGGGCAGCGCCTCGCCGCTGTTGCATCGCAACTACGGCAGCATCAAAGGCTACGGCTTTCGACGCAGTTTCGATGATAAGATGATGACGCCTCTGAGCAGCCAGAGTGCCTCGTACTTAGCACATCATGTGCCAGCCACAACACACTTTTTGCAGCAGCAGCAACAACCGCAGTCGTTTTATCACTACCACCACCAACAGCAACCAGTTTATCCGCAGTTTCATCATGCACACCCGCAGCAGCAACAGTCGCTACATCATGCTCTGCATCACCACCATCCATCGATGCATCTGCTGTCACATCATCATCAGCATCAGCACCATCATTATCATCATCCAGCCTTCACGCATCACCCGCACCAGGCGTCACATTCGTCATCCGCTAAGCATGGTCTGATGTACCCACTTTCATCGTCGAAGTCCACCTCGAAGCTTTCGTATCGTGATGACTTTCTGCAGCAGATCGGCTACTTGCCGACCACGCGCATCTTTGGCACGCCAAGCAGCATCGACGAGGACAAGGCCCAGCAGGATTTCTTGTCGTTATCGTTGTCACCGCCGCTTAATCGACGACGCGACATGCCAGCACTGCGAGGAGGACCATTCGTCAGTCTGTAAGTACTACCGTTTATTGATTTGGGGATGGGCTGAGAAGTACCTAATCGAAGTAGACATACAACTATTTTACGAAAATAGGCACCACCAAAAATACAATGAAATAATCTACGGAATTTGTTATACTGTTTTGGATGTAATTTCCTATGTTCAAATGGTTTGCATTTGGGTGTTATTTCATAATGATTACCACCGCTCGACATTTGCCACAAACTATTGTGGCATATGTGTACCTTTTAGGTTACCTCTGACACCAGTGTTGCAAATTCATAATGTTTAGTTCCAAAGCGGTGCATAAGAACATGTATGGAATATACGCAATAATATGTCGCAATGCTGTGATATATAAGTCGTACATTATGATAATGGAACATATACAAAAATGGGCGGAGTTAACTTTGTTGCTATTAGGTGAAAAAATAGTGTCAAATTATTAAATTTATTATGTTCCATATTAGTGCAAGTATAGAATGAAAAACCTTATAGGAACATGTTTCCAAATAATAAAGCTAATTAACTATAAAATAGTACATCAAATATTTATTACATCCACGTTTATTAAAATTTGTGTTGAAAAAATAGACATCCGCAATTGCATAATTTAAAAAAATAAAAAAATCACAATTTACATAAAATTTCACGAATTGCATTTTTTAGGTGCGCGTAAAAATTAGAGGGGTAAGATATAAGGTTTAATCCGAAAACTTGAACCGTTTGTTAAATTCGAGTTGTTATTTTTCCAAAATTTTGTTCGTAAAGTTTTCTGTTATTATGCCATAGCATATTTTTGACATTATGTGTTGTGTTGTGTTGTGTTATTACACGACAAACATTCATGTTAATGGCACTGCGTATGATCTTTATTATTTTTATTTTTAATATACACATTAATTACAGTTCAAGTTCCAAATAGGTGAACCGACACTTTAATGGATCAAAATTTGTGGCATCTAAGCATCGCCCTGGGGCTTTTTGACTGACAATTTGGTGGCAAATAAGTATTTTTCTCATGATTTAGAACAAACACTTTAATGACAATTGTGTGGCTATCACTTAAGTTGCCACAAAGTGGTTGGGTATTGTACCATGAAATAATACCCAACGAATAATTTATTGGTGGTTACATCATTTAAATTTAATTTTGGATATAATTTCGTTTGTGTTGGTGGTTATTTCATGTTCATAATTTGGGGATTATATGATATGTATCTGTTTTGTTTGGTCATATAAAAAAAATTAAATATTCCAATTTTATCAGTCTGTAAAATTTAAATTGGTGGCAATTTTTACATTGTACGTGTTGGATTTATTATACAATTAATTAATGTGCGCTTTCAATGTACGAAACAGTTTAGTGGAGAGAGTTTCTAAAATACATACGCTATAAAACTTAATTCTTTTAAATTTTTATTCATTCGGATTATGTATTTTCAAATCATTAATTCATTTGGGAATATTCAAGACCGAAAAAAATTACTTTCAATAATTTCACGAATAACTAAAATTAAAAGAAAACATTTTTTGTTCAAATATATGAATGATATCGACTAGGGATGTCGATCCCGGAACGTTTTCGCAATCCCGGGATTTCAAAATTACAATCCCGGGATTAGTCCCGGGATTAGTCCCGGGATTTCCACAAATTAAATCAATATTCTTTAAAGCATTTAAAATGCTAACTTTAAGGTTTTCAAACGTCTTTAAATATAAAATTACTTGTACTAAGATGAACATAGCTGTGGAAAAAAGTGTTAACATTTATTCGATCTTAGGGAGAAATTTTCTAATGTTAACTGGATTCGATCAAGTAGATATTTTACATTATGTTCCATTATTACGCTGTCCAACAACATATTATTCTTATTATTATATTTGATCAGTTGCAGGAATATTTAAATATTTAATATTTAAAGTTTTAACAAATTTGCCAAATTTTTTGTTTTGGCCATTAAAATTTTTTTTTTCGTTATTTTGTCCTTCGTTTCCAAAAGTTATTCAAAAAATAACCAAACTTTTTTATTCTGATTATAAAAGTTTCGAAATTTTAATAATCACTTTCTGTATTACGAAACGAACAACGAAACGAATATTTTCAAACTTTAAAATTTATTTAAAATTACATCACTAGTCTTTCGTTTTCAAATACAGAAAGAGGCACTAAATTAAACTTTAAATGTTAATTTTTTAACATTTTTAATATTTAACTTTAACTTTTTTAAAATAAGTTACAGTTCTTAATTATATAAAATAATTGATGTATCGAAAATATTGTTGATTTTGTATTGTTTGCGACATTTTCTTAATTCCACTTCTGTATTTCGACAAAAATAATATTTTAAAAATATGTTAGTGCCTTAGTTTAATATTACTCATTGACACAGTGAATAAATGCATGATTGTTTCTTTTATTTTCATAAATAGCAGCACTTTTAACACTATTTATAGCATTTTTCTAATCCCGAAAATCCCCGGATTTCAGTTTTGAATCCCAGGATTATTTCGGGACTGATTTTAGACTCAATCCCGGGATCCCGAGATCGACATACCTAATATCGACCTTCTTATATTAAAAAAAATACAAAAATTCGCAAGTATACTTAGAAAACTACAAAATTGAAACACTTCCGATTAAAAATTTGCTAATTATACTAAGTCTAATCTTTATTGTATTTTTTTAAAATTGTCCATTGATGCTATGGACATTTTTGGTTATAACTTAGGAAAAGATCGACCGATCTGTACCAACATTTGACAGGACATACAGAATCCAAAAATGGAATTAAATTAAAAACATTATAAGTCGAAAGTATGGGAAGGTATATTTTCATTTAGAAAATATTAATTTACATTTAGTAAGTTTATAAAAAATATAATTTCAAACGTTTTTCAATTGTGTAGATAAATATCAAACGAGCCTAAGTCCAACATAAGCACATTTAGGCAAATTGAGTTTTTTACTTTTTTTGCGATATATTTGATTTTTTGATTGTAAATTTGGTTTATTACAAATTATATTTAATATGTAACCATTGCGAATGCTTAAAATAACCAAAAATTACGTTGAACTTAAAATAAATATGTTTTTATATTGGACTTAGGCTCATTTGATATTTACCCTATGGACTTAGTCACGTTTGAAAAAATATCATATGAACTAGAAAAAAACACAATGACAAAAATGAAATTTGAAATACAGGAACGTACTCGGGTTTCTGCAGTTTGTACAATAAAACATAATTTTAAAACTTATTTTTTTTTATTGTGAAGAATATATGTAGCTTCGTTGGCTCGTTTGGTTAGTGCGTTGGACTACCAGCCGAATGGTCCCGTGCTCAATCCCTGTGACTGTCAACATTTTTTTCATAGAAAACATTTTACTATGCGACGCTACCTCTCGGCAGTCAATGGCAAACCTACGAGATTACATCTCACCCTGCCGTTCGGATTCGGCATTAAACTGTGTCCCACCACTTTGATAACACGCACAGCTCAAATGGTGAGAGATCTCGGTCTAAGTTCTCCAGAGGACTATAATTTTATTAAACCTTATTAACTTTTTTTAAGTTTATATTTTATTTGATATGTCTTCTGGTGAAAAATAATACGTCGTTGGATGATAGTGTTTCACAAGTAAAATATATCATCAAATGTTATTAAAAATATTTTTAATTATATATAGGTTTACAATTTTTGAAATTATTAAGGCCACAGGGGGAAGAATGCGCCCATATGTAAAAGTATGAAAAGACACAGACAGCAAATGAATCTACTACACACAATTTATAAATAATTGCAGTTTTCTCGTATTTTCGCATTTATTTATGACCTTCTGATTAAATAAAAATATTTTTTAATTAATTGGGAAGGTAATTGCTATATTGTTGTCCATTTAAACCTTTTTAAAACATTAAAACATTCTCTTACGGTACAAGTTCTTTGCAAACTTACAGTCATGACAGGGGCCATATCGTCATGTGATTGGTTGAGAGGGACTTAGGCAAATTTGATTTTTATGAATACATGGACTTAGTCAGTTTTGATAAAAACATGTAGAATTTATTCTCCAAAACTAATCTAGTGTGTATGATGGATTAAATTATATATTGACTAAAACCTCAAAAATTTTTAAAAGTGAACTTAGGCACGTTTGATATTTATCTATACAATTATTGTAAGTCATCAGTTTTGCACAGTAACTTTTAGAGGGAAAAGGAAATCATTAAATTTAACTAGTAACTGCGTCATTGAATATTTTTTTTTGACAAATTGGATTCTTTGGGACTTTTCGAAGTCCAATGACGTAGATGTGTTCTGGGAGCATTCAAAAAAAAAGTCTCAATCTATGAAATCGAAATTCGAACATTAAGGTCAAATCATAAAAATGGAGTTAATTGAAAAAATTAAAACCATTTTTAGGACTTTGTAAAAACATGATAGAAGAATATTTTGTGATTTAGTACCGATTTTATTTATGTCGAGTTTTATGATTTTATATTATGTCCCATAAAATATAAATTAATAAAAAAATATACTATGACATAGGTAAATTCCAAAGGAAGAAATCATATATATAAAATGCAATGTAATGTATGAAATTATATTTATTAATAGTTGTTTTAAATCAAATTTTATTTACAAGAATTTCAAACCCATTTTAAAACGTTTTCAAACCTTTCTTGTCTGTCTGTTGTTTCATATTTTGAGTCGTTGATTGGGGACTTCGTGTTATTGCAATAAACCCAAAGAACACTTTCAGTTTGAGTACATTTTTTTAGTTTGAGTACATCGGCGTTATTTAATTATCTACTATGTACGCATTTTTGAAATTTGGTTGTGTTTTTTTTTACCCAAAGAAAAATTAATTATTTCCCAAACTGTGACCCATTTGTAATCGTTGCAAAATATATCTTTACTTGGATAATAAAAATACAACAATGAATTTAAAATAAACGAGAAAAAATTCAAATAATTGAATTTTAATTGAATTAAAGATAACTCATACGTCATGAGCTACATTTTATTTAACTATTTTATGTTAAACGAGTTGATGTTTTTTTTAAATAAAACCGCAAATGTAAACAGCAACATATAAAAATTATATATCCTCTGACAAAATTATTGACAGGGTCGAGCCAGTACTGAAACATATCCTCGACATATTTCAAACAGACAAAGGAGGAGTTAGTATTAAAAGCAGTCTCTTTTCTGCCTGTTCCCCAAATATGGCGTGAATCCGCCATACAAATTCTACAAAAATGTACAACCTGCTCGAGACAAAATGTTTGGCAATTTTCAGGAATATTTCGGGCATATTTCCGGCAAACGCACAGCTAAATGAAATATATTGGGAAGTTTATAGCAGGTTGTAAAATTTGATGTCATTTTAATGGCAGATTCACGCAAAATTTGGGGAACGGACAGAAAACAGACAGCTTTTGATACAAACTCCGCCTCTGTCTGTTTGAAATATGTCGAGGAAATGTTTCTGAACTGACTCGACCCTGCCAAAAATTTTGTCTGGGGTGCTATACTCGGGTCTCGGGATATTTGGAAATTCCTGATTTCTTCTGTTCATTATTTTTATTTTCAAGTAACGTAAGATTTTATAGAAAATAGCAAAATGGATTTATGTATAAGACTTTTTCAGACACTTCATCGAATAAAAGTTGCAAATTTTATATAATTTTTAAATTCTTCATTTAGCATTTAAGATCTAATGGTGAAAATGTTAAATTTTGATTATCAAAAATAAAAACATTGATAATTGAGTTTAAATTAGAATTATAATAAAATAGGTGAGAGCTTTTCATAGGAAAGTATTTACTCTCGTAGGGTTGGCATGGACTGCCGAGAGGTTGCATCGTATAGAAAAATGTTTTCTATGAAATGATGTTGTTAAGCACCCGCCCAAATTTCAACCTATGCTACGGAATCTTTCGTCTCACAGTACAGCGCACTAACCGCTGAGCTACACCCAGAAAAAAATACTATATAAATAATAGTTTTTTACTATTAAAAATATTCAATAGGATAAATTATTATTTTAATCGGAAAATACCATTAAATACTAGAAAATACCATGACATTTCCATTGAATTTATATGAAAAGATTTATTTTTTGTATACTATTAAATCAATAATTGTCCTATTGACAAATTTTAATGGTATTTGAGGGATTTTTTTTTCTGGGTGTACCGGCGCTATATCAATTGTTCATAATGTACCCTGTAATTACCTATTGACATGAATTAAGTGTTTGTACAAATAATATACATAGCAAAATAAATGTGATACCTACCTACTACATCATAAATAAACAATGTATATCTTGTGTCTAATTAAAGTGGTCGAAAACACATATTAGCCAATTATTGTCATTGCCCCATGTGAGTCTCAGTCATGTCAAAGGCATCGATGTTAGTTTGTTTTGTCGTAGGGCAAATGATCTCATGCAAAAACAAATACAAAACAAAAATAAAAAACAAAAACAAACAAATAAAGTGCAAGTGCATCATTGCTATTTGTGCTCAAAAACAATTGATTGTGCTAAATGCGAGAGACATGTTGGCTACGAATAGATTTTTTCGCTCTGACGCAATGACATTTGTACTGTGCGCTACAACGCGTAGTAAGTACATTTAGTTTGGTGAACATTAAATTTAATTTTTGTTAAATAATATTAAGATTAATGAATTTTTTTGCATTCAACTATGTTGCATTCGACTTTGTTGAATTCTTTCATTTATTAATAATTAATTCTTATATTAATTCATTCATTAATTTATTAATTCATTAGTTTTATTAGGCTTTTCCATATAAATACATATCATCTTTTTCTAATTATCTCATTAGAATATATTTCAACTCATTCTTCCGAATTTTAATAAATCAACTGTATAAACAAATGGGGAACTTGGATTAAAGCTGCCATATAATATTATTTTAATTTCAAAAAATCACTGATGTTTTAAAGATTGTTAGTGAGGATGACTCAAAGTATTGCAAAAACATAAAATTTGATTTAATAAATCGAAGTGTATATTCACGTTAAACGTCCAATATTTATCTAGATTTGCTTAGAGATGTCCGTTTCGCTGTTAAAATCTCGGTTCCAGGAAAACGAAAAGTGATATATTGATGAAACCAATAATTCGACCCAATTTTGCATATACCAATTTTACATATACCTCATATGATACAAAAATCTTTATGCTACAAGGTTGTACCAACCTTCTAGTCAGCAAGAATGAGATTGTGCTAACCTCCTATTCAGCAAGCATGAGGTTGTTTAAACCTCCAAGTTAGCAAGCATGCCGAAACCTCCAATTGGCATTTTATTTTGAGAATATTTTTTTTATATAGAAAACTTATTTATGTAAATTTTTCTATATGTATTTTTGATGAGTATATATGTCACGCACACAATTTCAAAAAATATATCTATTAATTCCTGTCCTGTAATATTTTATTTCATCATAATTAATCAAAATAAAAAAACTATTTAAACGCCACATATGGTCACATGTTTTTATATTTTTATTATATTTCACTAGATAAACAGCAATTTGTATTGTATTCATTCATTATTTTATTAATATTCATATATTTATTTCGCATTTTTACTTAATTAATAAATTTCCTATTGTTTGCCACTTGTGAAAATTTTTGACGTTTATTTATTTCTGCATGTATCCATAACTATTGGCAAAAAACTAGCAACCGAACTGTTGATAGACATGAGGTTGCGGTTTTTTAAATTGTTGATACAATAACGTAGTCAGTTGCCGTAAAAATTGAAAAATTGCCGTCAAATTTTGGCAGAATGCGAAATGCAATCTTGAGGTTACTACAACCGGACTAACATTTCGGTTATAGTAAGAAATGGTGCGTTTATTTTAATGACATGAGGTTACAACAAATGTATATCGGTTGCAACACTGAAACGTTGGTTCAATTAACCTCATGCCAAAGGAGGATTTTTCTGCGTGTACCTTAAAAATTCGAACGGAAAACCGAACATTTCGAACATATCAATGTCATTTGAAATTATTTTCTATTTTTTATTTTCTCATTGCTCATTGCTCATTGAACATATTTTCTTTAAATGACCAAAATTTAACCTGCTAGTTAAATTTTCAAAGATCTTGCGAAAATTCTTCCCGCTGTTTTAATTCTAAAAATTGTGCACAACTAATTTTTTGGAGCAAATTATCCCTATTTAACTGATAACTGGTACTAATTACAACATTACAAATTGTTTTTTTTTTTTTTAATTTCGTATACGATACTCACATCACAGATAGCAAAATGCTCGCATTGTGCCCGCACTGTGAGCGCACGCCTGATAAAAAAGTCGCATGCGTGCGCGCACAGAGTAGCAATCGTGTGTCCGCATTTGAGACTCAATACGCTTGCACTAGTGCGAGGCATTTGTGAGTCGCATTTGATCATCAATATAGTCGCACGATTGCGCACAAAATTTTAAAAAATCAGTAGCATGAGACGCATATGCGCCTCAATATAGTCGCACGAGTGCGAGCAAAATGTATGAGGCGCATATGAGCCTCATATAGCTCGCACGAGTGCTGAAAAAAATAGTGTGCGTCGCATATGAGACTCATATAGCCCGCACGCATGCTGAAAAACAAAATAAAATGAGACTCGCAATAGTCTCATATAGCTCGCACTAGTGCGGCTGAAAGAGAATGACAAACAGAAGAAAATACATAGTGTGCTCGCACTATGCGCGCACTACACACTCATGTCGTGTTGAGTGCTCGCACTATGATCTCACTACGCAATCACGTCGTGCGTCCGCACGAATGCGAGTTTTGTGTTTTGTATGTGCTCGCACACTGCTCACATATTGCACTCATGTCGTGAGCCCGCACTAATGCGACTTTTGTGATATTTTTCTGCTCGCACACAGCTCTCACTACGCACTCATGTCGTGCATCCGCACGCTGTGTGTTCATTTTCTTAGCATATAGCACGTACGTTGTGAGCCCGTTTGCTATCTGGGTACATTTAAAATAATTAAGTATTTTAAGTTTTTTTTTCATTGTGTTGAACATGTCGACTTGCGTGCGTATTTGCGGGGAATTTTACTGCACTAATTTATCCAACAAAAATAGTCTGCTAACAGCCCAGAATTCTTGTTGATACTTACGGCGACCATGCTCCGTCGAAAACAACATGCAGAGATTGGTTTAAACGCTTCAAAAATAATGATTTCGATATTGAAGATAAGGAACACACTGAAGCTCTGAAAATCTTTGGAGACGAAGAATATGAAGTATTACTTGATGAAGACTCATGCCAAACGATAACTGCAGTTGCAGAATTATTAGCAGTTGAATACACAACAGTTTCGAAACGTTTAAAAGTATTAGGAATTAGTAAAATGCTAGAACATTGGGTGGCAGACGAGTTGAAACAAAGAGACGTCGAACTGCGTCCTTGAAGCAGCTGCGTCATGTGTGAACAGCTGCTTTAAGGACAAAGGAAAAGTTTTTGCATCGTGTCGTAACTGGCTATGCTAAATGGTTGTACTACGATAACCCTAAATGTAGAACATCTTGTGGTAAACCCGGCCATGCATCAGCATTGTCGAAAAACCCGAATATCCTGTTTAAAACTTCTGCTCTGCATTTGGTGGGATCATGTGGGTGTAGTTTATTATGACCTGCTCAAACCAAACGAAACCATTACGGAGATCGCTATCGACTATAATTAATGCGTTTGCGGCAAGAATTTAAGGGAAAAAGATCCCTATACGAGCAGAGACATGACCAACTGATTTTGCAGCATGACACCGCACATCCATGTATTGTTCAACCGATAAAAACTTACTTGGAAACTTTTAAATGGAAAGTCCTACCCCACCCGCTGTATTTACCAGACATTGCCCCTTCCGATTATCACTTGTTCCGATCAATGACACATGGTATTGCTGAGGAGCATATCCATTCTTATGAAGATGTCAAAAACTGGGTCGACTCTTGCAAGCTTTAAAGAACTTGCTGATTTTAAATGCTAGCAGAAAGATGGGAAAAAGTAGAGACTAGCGATGGACAATATTTTCAGTGACATATTTTTTACAAACTTTCTCTAAATTAAGCATTATTTTTCACGAAAAAACAGCGATAACTTATTTAAACACCCAATATATATATATATATATATATATATATATATATATATATATATATATATATATATATATATATATATATATATATCTTGATTCTAATTTACTATGTCTACACTCAGAAAAAATCCTATTAAAATTGATCAAGAGGACAGTTATTGATTCAATAGTATTAAAAAAATTTATGTTTTCATATAAACACAAAAACAATTTAATAGTATTTAATAGTATTTTGTGGTATTTAATGGTATTTACCCATTAAATTAATAATTTATCCTATTGACTAATTTTAATAGCAAAAAACTATTGATTTTATAGTATTTTTTTTCTGAGTGTAATTAACTAATTTACTCAATTCTAATTTCGATATTATATAATCAAAATACAAATTTTGACATTTTATTTTTAATGGTTATTTTATAGCGTCGAAAAGAAGGGATATTTATTTTATATCACCTGTATTATTGATGAGAATTGGATATTATATGTACGAACTTAACCGACCATAACTTCCTTAATAGTTTAACTGCAAAATTGATTTATTAAAATTGCAAATTGCAGAGTGTAGTGTGTGCAAACTTCAATCAGACCCACCTTTGTGTTGTGAGTTGGTAATGTACAAAGTGACTCTATAAATAAAATATTTTTGAAAAATAATAAAATTTCTCCAACCAACACACAACAAGCACACGATGACGTCGCTAGAGAGAAAAAGGAGAGGATGATGAGTCGTGCACTTAGAAAAAATAATAGTTTTTACATTAAAACTAGTTAATAGAATAAATTATTATTTTAATCCATAGATACCAATAAATTCTACAAAATGCCATGAATTTTCTTTTGAGTATACCTGAAATTATATATTTTTTGCATACTATTAAATCAATAATAGTCCTATTGACCAATTTGAATGCGATTTTATGGAATATTTTTCCGAGTGTGTATGTTGTCGTAACAACAACAGCAACAAAACACAACACAACACCAAACAACTTTGGCATTCGATAAAACAGCTGAAGCAGCCGCCGCCGGCACTGCACCGCACAGCACCATCGAGCGAGCCGCTTGAAAGCAGCTGAAACTTGGCAGCTATTTTCAATGTGCGCCAGGCAACAACATTCGCAACGTTGCTGCGGCGGCAAACGGTTCAAAATTCGTGGTGAATACATCTACGCTCTACGCGATTCAGCTTCAGCGTCACATTGTGCGGTGACGAAAGCAACGATAGTGGTGTCGGCGGCGACGGTGTCACACGTACGAACGGTAGTACTACTCTCAACGAACGCAAAATATATTTTGAAATTATTTCATAATTTTCTAAATTTTATTTTCGTGTCGAATGTGCGCGGCGCTGGTGGTGGTCGTGCGTCCATTGTGCTACTCGTTGCGTTATATAAGTGTTTTAGGCCTTGGACAAAAAGTGTTTTTGCAGCAAATGTGGCCAAAACAAAGTTAAGAGCGACCCAAACAAATAACGGTTGTGTTGTGTTTTGAAAAATCAAAGAATACACTTGAAATGTTGTGAATTTTAAACTATAACTCTGTAATCAACATGGAGCAGTTTCCGTATGCTGCCAGCTGGACCCCGCCAGATACGCGTTCGACCTGCGCCAAGTTTGACCTCTACGCGTTGCAGCCGGCAGCGACTAGCGCTGTTTGTGTCGCTGCTGCCGGTGACCCCTACATCAATGACTTCACTCAGTATTTTAGCCAACTGCAGGCGCGTCTGCTTTTGCAAGTTCAACAATTAGTGCCGCTCGCCGCGCATTGGCTGCAGTGTTGCTACTCGTTTACGCAGCTCGTGCTGCTCTGTTGCAGCGATATCGCCTACGCGCTGCGTGAATATTACGATGTTGTTGTCAACGACCGCGTCTTTATTTTCGCGCTAAAATTCTGTCTACTGCTGGTGTTTCTCTGCTTCATGCGTTGGCTGCGGCGGGGCAACAAGTGTGACAATGTTGACCCGCCGCCGCCGTCACAGCTGCAACAACAAATGCCAAACGCATTAGAACCGCTGTCGTTAACTGCGGATTTGGTGCAAGAATTCAATTATAAAAATGCAGCAGAGTTACGAGCAACTGCGGAAGCTCTCAACGACGCATTGCTCGAGCTGGAAGAGATGCGACGCCGCAAACGCATAGCAAAGAAACGTACATGCGTCTCAGCTGGTCCCATACTGATGGCAGCGCATCGACTGAAAGAGCGCAGCAAACGTCATATTGACTTTGAGCCAGTTGCTCCGGCTGCAATTGTGGCGGCCAATATCGATGAGCTTTACCTGCCAGCGAGAGAGGAGCCCTTGAGGGTTGCAGCGAAAGGCGCCGCAGTGCAGCAGCTACCGGCGGAATTAATGTCTTACATGTGTGTTTGTGTAATTATTCCCAACAAACCGAAACACTTGTTCACAAGTTGAAAACAAATTGAAAACAAATTGATCTTAATAATTGTTTGAGATGAGTCGATTTTTTTGTTGAGATGATTTGAATTTAAATTATATCATCTGAGAAATGTTTCTTACAAAGGGTGTTGTAATTTAATTAACATCAAATTATATGATTAGTTTTACCAACGGTTTTAAATCTAAAATGTATCTGTTCTCAACTTTTTTGATAAATTAGTTTCATTTAGACTCATTCCATACCAAATGCATTGACCAATTTTTTATCTTTTTGTCACTATTTCCCCAGATACAGTAGTCCAAATCACTATGGTTTGTGTGTGCATTCAAATTGAAATATTTCTTGAACGAGCAATACAAGATGTCTCGTTTAAAAGCTAAATTATACCTGAGCATTGTTAGTGCTCATTGTATTTAAACTTCAAATTAGACCCTTTTTAAAATATTTTTGACCTTTATATGGAGATGGTACTTTAATCGGATCATATTTAAAATCATATTTAAAATATTGTTGACCTTTATTTCAAGATGGTATTTTAATCGAATCACTTGCCATTGTCTGCCGAGAATTACGGTCGTATAGAACAGCTGTTTCGGTACCAGTATTTTGAACCTACGACCTTTCGGCTCGTAGTTCAACGCACTAATCAATTGAACCACTTTTGAAATAATAGAAAATCTCAGTCAGACCGGAAATATAACTAAATTCTTCAATTCCGATTTTCATACCAAATATTTTTGAATTTTTATAATGCTTTCGTTATGTATAGGGAAAAACTGAAAACGCAGAGTTACATGTCTGAAATACTTATTTTCATTAAAGTAGGTACATGTCACAACAATTTCAATTGTTAATTGAAATGCTTAAAAAGTTTGTTCAAATAGTTTAAGGAATTTCACGTGCTCGTGAGCGTCGGTAGTTCAAGGTTAGTGCGTTGGACTGCGAGCCAAAAGGTCCCAGGTTCAAGCCTGGACTGAGGCCAACAACATCTTTTCATAGAACATTTTTCTATGAGCTCTCATCCGCCGTTCGAATTTGGTATTAACTGTAGGTCCCACCACTTTGAGTACAAATATAACATTGTAAAATATAAAATTACATATAAATTGTCGGTGTGTTTTTTTAGCATTTTAGAGAAAGAATTTTAGCTTTAGCTAGAAGAATTTGGGGATCCAAGCCTAGATTGCCTAATCAGACTTCCCTATGTTACCCTTATCCTATCCATACATCATTTGATGTATATTTAAATACTTCTGAGAGTACTTTTTTTATCAAATTAGAATCCTTTAAAACAAAAAATAGTTTTGTGAACACACAAAGTTGTCTCAATAACTTTTTCAATGACAAAAGCTCAACGTTTTTATTTATATGATAACTATCAAATTTTTAAACATTAATTTGAATTTATTATTTATTTAACATTTATTCATTAGTATATTTTATTATATTAGAATAATGTTGATACCCTATTTTATTATGAAAGGTTTTTAATAACATTTCGATCAAAATATAATAATACGATTTCCATTAAATTTTTCAGATATGGTTCCATTAAGTGTACTTTAGATCAGGATTCTTTGTATAGTGTGGATCAGGTTGCCTTAAGTCGATTTGATATTAAGACTACCCTACACGGTAAAAAATATTGGGTTATTTTTTAAACTATTTTTATACCCTACACCTATGAGGTACAGGGTATATTAAGTTTGTGCATATATTGTAACGCCCCTTAGGAGGCGTTTCCGATATGGAATATATATTCGTGATCAGCATCACTACCCGAGTCCGTTTAGCCATATCCGTCTGTCCGTTTGTCTGTCCGTCTTGCTGTCCGAATACAGAAAAACTTGAGAAATACTGATCAGAATGCGATGAAATTTCATCTCAATATATTTTAGCCAAATGTACTAACTGAGTTTGAAAATGAGCCAAATCGGTCAACGGACACGCCCACCTCCCATACAAGTAACTTTTATATAACTCTTTTGGAACTAATAACTCGAAAAGTATTCAAGATATACAAATATATGTGATCCGAAAATGAGCGTGATCCGCTCATATTTTTTTTCATTATTTCCCGGGTTTTCATAGTGGAAATTTGAACCGTAAATTATTAAAATCAAATCTATGAAATATTAGACTTACAAAATTTTAAATATATGCGTGGTTTGCCCAATTATATTTTTCTATTTTTTTTATTTTAGTTTTTTATACTTTTATATCAATTTTTAAAATTATGGATATATAAGGCCTAAATTTCTGATATGTGAATAATATTCTGAGAGTTGGAGTTTCAGCATAATTAAAAACTTTAAAATAAAGGTATTCAATTAAATATCCCAAAGGGCTCGACCGACTATAAAAGTCCACCCCATGTGATCGAACTTAACCATGTGACTTAACTTTCCCAACTCGTTTAAACATATTTCCGTCGAAAAAGGCGTTTTGAATTATAAAGCGAGCACTCGAGTGAATGTTACTAACATGGTGACAATGAATTTATTTCAGTATCACAGTATCCTATTTTTTAAAAAATTTAATTAAAAATAATTTCTTTTTTTTTTTGTTATTAATTTCAATTTTATTTTTAGTTTTCTCATTCCCTAGGATTGATTATTAGGCACAAAAAATAATATATGCAAAATATTTTTCATTTTGTACAACGGGAACACGTGCCGCAATGACATTGAATATTCTACTAGGAAGTGCATTTGTACTGGGAGTCGAACTTTAGAATATTCAAAAACAATATTACGATTAAGCATTCTTTTGGAACTGTTCGCGAAAAAAAATTATATGCAATCGGATTTTGATATTTCGATAATGTGCATACCTTATTTTTGAGTCCTAATAAACAATCCTAGGGGGTGGGTCAAGGGTGTTAAAAAATAAGTGACACCCTATTGAGAAAAGTTGGTCGCTTTATCAATTAACTATCTTTGAATATATGTTTTTAAATTTCTTAAATAATAATAACAAAAAAAAATAAGAAGGAATAAAAAAAATATTTAGAAAGAATAAAAAAAAATCCCTGGCCTAGATTCGAACCTGCGATTCTGAACTAAATTTAGTAAGTATGGTTTACAATTTAACCTTTTAATTTTAAATAAAGACTATTTGAGTTCAAATTTTAAACATTTATGGTTGAAAATTATAAAAAAAAACAGAAAAATAAATTTTGGTAAAATTGTATTAAATTTAAATTTTTAAACCATGTTAAATAAAAAATATATTAAATTTCAATCTGAGCAAGTTTAAAATTGTGTGTAGACTATTGATAAGTTACTTTGTGTGTTTTAATATGAAGTACTAAATTTTAATGCGAAAGTCACACTACCAAAGTACCATTTATTAAAATGCGATTAATATCACTTTCGAATCGCGTTACAGAGTAACCCCCCCAGGTTCAGTTGGCCTTTGGTAGGGATGCCTTATTGTATTCTGATCAGGGACGGATACAAAATAGGCTAACCTTCCACTCGGGTGGCTCTTGAGATCATTCTTAAATGCATTGAATATAAACAGTTTAGACTCCAAATTAAACTACTAAACTTAATTTGTCGGAAACAAATTATAATCTAAATTAAAAGGTGTATTTCTCTATTCGTTCTGAACTTTCAAAATATTCTATTTTAAAAATTTCTATTACTTTATTTAATTCAAACGATCTACCTTATCCGAATGCTGTTACTTTATACAAAACAGAACATTCGGAACGCATTCTGTTTATTTTGAGTTCAATCTTAAGCTCGAATCACACGATTGAATAAACAGTGAACTTTTGAATCAATTTTCAAAACAATTTAAATATCAATCGTTTTTGATGGTCCCAGCGAGAAATGAAGTTATTGACATCAATGAGGAATTGAGACCATTGGAAAATATGCCATTTATGAATATGTCTACAACTAGTTTTTAGAGCACATTTCATTAAAGAAGAACATTGTATCACAGATATATCAAAGATATTATGAACGTGCATGAAGTGGTGGACATTTGTATGAAAATGCTATTGGTAATCGATGCTCACATTTCCCACAGGTGTATTTTGAAAAGTCGTTGCTTTATTACTTTATTGTCTGCATCGCGATGCATCGGTTATAATTACTATTTCTTTCATAATCATAGATTTGTTTTTTAGATTTTAATGTAATTTAATTTTAAAGTATTATCTCCATTGATTAACGATGCACGTTTTCGTTGTTTTGCTATTTAGATCAGAACCGCGTGGGACATTAAGCACAACTGAGGAAATCTTTCAGAACTCTCCTGAGAGCAGTTTGTACGGCTCCGACGAGGAACAGGAGGATGCATCGCAGTATTGTCGTGGCGGCTATCACCCCGTTGTTATTGGCGACATATTCGACAATCGGTTTCGCGTTGTACGAAAGCTCGGTTGGGGTCACTTTTCTACAGTGTGGCTATGTCGGGATCTTAAGTATGCATATTATCATGTATTTTATTTTGTTTTTACTAAAAAAAACCAATGTTAAATTTTACAGAGAAGAAAAATATGTTGCACTCAAAGTGGTAAAAAGTGCGCCACATTACATCGAAACAGCCGCCGATGAGATACGTTTGTTGGAGGCCATACGCGATGCCGATCCTATGGATATGAAGCGTGAACGCATCGTGCGTCTGCTAAATCATTTTACGGTGCGTGGCGTCAACGGTGTCCACACGTGTCTTGTGTTCGAGGCGCTCGGTTGCAGCCTCTACAAGTTGATCGTGAAGAACAATTATCAGGGTCTAGCCATTGCGCAGGTGCGCAACATCATCAAACAGGTGCTGGAGGGTCTGGACTATTTGCACACCAAGTGCAGCATCATACATACAGATATTAAGCCGGAGAATATACTGCTCGTAATCGATAATGCGGCCGCCATGAATCAGCAAATCGATGACGAAATCAATAGTTTACGTGTGAAGGGTGCAGATTTTCCGGATTCGTACAGTAAGTGATTTTTTAGTATGAAAAAATAAACCGGATAAAGAGAAACTGGAAAACATAAGGGTTTCAAAAAGGAATTCAAATTAAACAATGATTTAAATTTGTGTTCATTTGAAAAATCACCGATTTGATAATTACCGAATGATCTACGATCGATTTGCTATTCAATACGCACAAATTAATCCAGTTAATGATGACTTCTTTTACTTCACAGTCAGCTCTATTGAGAAACAAACCAAAACTCGTTCAAAGTGGCCCCTTATTGAAACGAATGTCTCGTCGTCCACTAACAACACCCCAAGCGCCAACACTGCGAACAACTCCTCATCATCGTCTACACCACTGCCGCCATTAGTGGTTTCAAGTGCAACGATGTCGTCGGTAGACAAGGACGACACTACCAACACCTCAGCGAATTTGAACAGCAACACGACGCCATCTTCACTCACATTCTCCAGTCTTCAGTTGGGCGACAGCGAAGGTAGCGGATCATTGAGCTCCTCATTGGCGGCAACGGCTAATATGAACAATCGTTTTCGTGCTGAAAAGAAAATCACTGCCAAGGTAGGTTAATGATGGAGCAAATATCGAAACCGAAATCAATTTCTTAATACGGTTGCAATGCAGTTTTTTTTTATCTCTACCAACAAATATTATTTATATTTTCTTATAAATCTGGAGGACCTTTCAAGACCTAATTATTCATTGAAAGGCCTCCATTTTAAAATCTGTATTTTATAATATAAACCTAATTTAATATAAACCTGAGTACAAAATGGCATTTATTCGAACCTTACTAAAAACATTGATTGGTTCTTAAAATTAGATTTTGAATTTGACATTTTTTGTTAACAGTAATATTTAGTTTAACTTGCTCTACTAAAAAAAGCCTCTTTGTCGTTCTAACGGTCACGCACTGCAATAATTAAATAAAATCCAAAAAATGGTTTCGTTTTCATTTTGCTCCACGTCCATATCATTTTTGATTTAAACTCAATTTGTTGTTTGAAAATCATTTAAGCACTCTGTTAATTGTTTAATATATAAATATTCATTTTAAAAAGATTTTATAAAATATTTCAAAATATGCACTTTTCACACCGTTAAATATTTGCACTGCATTATCGTTAATTTATAATTTACAGTTAGTTGACGATGTCACGAGCAAAGCACTAAATGGCACCGACACGATTAATATTATTTCGAATAACGACGAAACACACAACAACGAATCACACGATGAGTTAAACGATGAGCTAAAGAATAAGAACAAGCACACGGATGTGGAGAAGGTAACCAAAGAGTTTTCGAGACCTAAATTAAAGAATGTGCTATGGTATCTAACTATTACATACGTGTGATACCGCCTATAATCTAACCTAATTAATTAACAATAATCTTACCAATAATTTTTGATATTACTAATTTGTTCTTGTTCTTTATTATGTATAAAACGTCTAGATTCAGTTGCTTAATTAATAGGAACAAACTTTTTACAAATACCTACTTATTTAAATTATATATTTACAACAAGGATTAAAACCGAAATGTATAACTGAAATTTGTTTATTTTTGATGTTTGTGTTTTTAAATCTATGCGGTTTTAAACGGATGTCGGTTCTGGATTAATCTATGCTTTAAATAAAATATATTCTGTTAGTTGTATAGTTTGTAGAAATTATGATTTAAGTAATTCACGAATTATGTTACCTGTATTATTTTCGATATTTTCTTTGAAGTGCGAAAACACAACCATTTAATCTTAAGATTGTTTGCGAGTTTGTCTAAATTTGAAAATTAAACTAAATTTATTGGTAATGCAGTGTTTAAATTTCGGGTAATCTAAATAAATTAAACTGAATTGAATCACTGCAAACAAACAGATGGTTGTTCGATTGATTACACTACACAACAAAATGAGAAAAAAAAGTTTGCACAGTAAATGGCACTATTTTTGTATTATTAGGAATGATCCGCAGAATTCGAATATATTAATTAAAAAATGTCTATTGATAGGTTTACGAGATATCGGCCAATCACTTTTGAACCGAGCTTTCAAAAAGGTGGTCACATATATTTGCAAATATTTCGTTTTAAATAACGGGTTTTATCAAATTTAACACTAAATAAAAGATAATTTAAAATCCATTAAACATTTCTCACAATATTTTGAAATTAGTTTACTGGTTTGAGAGAAGTCGATAGAAGAACTCGAAAATGTAATTTAAATCAAAGATGCATTTAAAAAATTTGGGAAAATCGAAATGATATGATATTTCAAAATTAGTCTGTACCTTTCTAAAGAGAATGATGTAAAAATAAAAGAAATCTATCAATTTGTGGTCATTAAAAATCATGCATTAATCATTAGCATTGGGTGTAAACTAAAAAAATCCCATTTTGTGTTTTTATACCCTACACCCATGGGTACAGGTTAAACTATGTATATGACTATATATAGCGCATCTTAGAAGGCGTTACAGGTATGAAAAGTATATATTTTCTTGATCAGCATCACTTTTCGAGTCGATTTAGAGATGGCCGTCTGTCTGTTCGCCTATACACGATATCTTAATAAATACAATTCCGAATGTGATGGAATTTATCTTCAATATATTCTAGTAGAGAAGTAAAGTTCAAAAATGAGTCAAGTTAGTCAACGTACTCAACTACATCCCATACAAGATATGGGCTTACATTTTAGGATCCCATATCTCGTAAAGTATTCAAGATAAAGTTATAAAATTTAAAATTAGTTACAAACAATCATCAATCAATATGTGTTCGAAAAATTGGCATGATTGGCCCACATTTTTTCTTTTTTTATTTCAATGCAATCAATGCTTTCACATCACATTATTTTATCCGAAAATGTTACCCACACATTTTTGTCATTGATAGCTTCATTTCTTCGAAAGAGTGTGGACTAATATTACAAACTATTGAAATATTACAAACTGTGTATCATCTTACCTTCCCGACTTTTTCCAATTTTTTAAATGCATTTTTTTAATTAAAATTTTTATTGAAAAAATTACTTTTTTCAAGTTCATCTATCAAGTTCTTTTAAACTAGTAATTAATTTTAAAATGTTGTAAGAAATGTTTATTGAATGTTTAAATACCTTTCATTTGATATAACTATTGATCATGTGAGTTATTTTGGATCTGAGATACTTACAAATAGAAGTACTCCCCTTTTTAAAAGCTCAAAAGTTATTGGCCGATATTTTGAAAACCTATTCAAAGAAACATTTTTAAACTATATCTTCGGAATCAGGGAGTCATTTTACATAATACAAAAATAGTCTTGAATGCCGCGCAGAATGGCTGTTGTGTAGTGTTATTGGCTCGATTGGTTAGTTCGTTGTACTACAAGCCAAAGTTCCAGGTTCGATCCCAGTGACTGTCAACATCAAAAATATGAATTATTATTCTATTCGACGTTAGAGCCAAACTATTGTTATTATTATCGACTTTACAGTGTACTACTTACCGAATAATGATTGGTTGAGTTTAGTTTAGTCTTCCTTGTAGACAAACTCGAAAACACCCTTAAGTTTTCCATTATTGGTTTTCTAAATACATTTTAAATTTGACATTTTCCAATAGTTAGGTCAATAAACCTATTCGTGTTTTTCACGGTTTTGAAATAACGCGGTCGACAAAAATAAACTTATCCTGTTTTTACACTTTTTTACAACACTTTTTACAAATCTATTGAGAATTAATATAAATTTAAAATGGACATGGTATACTGAAGAACAAAATATGTGTTTGTTTTACCGAATTATTAATTGTTGTAGACCTTTTGAGGTTGTTGAACCAATCTAATATTTTCCCATTACTGTGCCTTTTTATAATGATTTTTGTTTTATACAACATTCTCTGACATACTATGTAAAACCAGGATTAGGTATATAAATTTTCATATATTACTTTACATAATTACTTACAATTTATTTATTATTTATTTATGTTTTTATTTATCATACGCAAAATGAATAATAATAATAATATTATTAAATTTTATATATATACAAATAATCTACACCAATTTACACTCACTTATAGTACAAATATTTGCACAAACATATGCATCTACAAATCTGTTGTTTCAGCCCAATGTTGATATAGCGTCTGAACAAGACTATTCTAAACCTAATGCCATTCCGCAGACCCAGTCCTATACGAATGCCATACAGACGCTGATCAATAATAGCAATGTGCGCGTCAAGATTGCAGATCTGGGAAATGCCTGCTACGATGTAAGTTAAATAAACCATATAATAAAATATTAATGATTTTTCTATGCAATTATTTATGGACAGTCATTTCTGGACAATATGTCTGGTAACTGTACTAAAATTCGGAGTACAATATTTTTTAAAAATTACATATCGTCACTGTTATGCCACAGGGGCGAATGTGCATTTTTAAAAATGTTGGGAAATCAAATCAAGTTGAAGTTTTTAATTTTTTTCTTTTATTTTGGTTTATTCATGAATTATTATAACGTATATAAAATATCTTTCGATTTGGACAACTTACTGAATTATAAATACGGATTTTGTGAGTCTATATCCTGACCAAAACGTAAATATTTTTGTTTTTTATGCTATAACTTTTTATGAGCGCAAGATAAAATAGTTATGTAAAGGCATTATGTGTTTGCTTTTAAATCACCTATCTATTGGCATCATTATTTAAAAATATTTGCCAAACATTAATTTGCAATTTGTTATTTGCAGGAAAAATTTTTGGCCACATATTTTTAAATAATGATGCCAATCGATAGGTGCTTTAAAAACAGACAATTAACAAAAAATTAATCGAATTTTTGTTATTTGCAAGAAAATTTAAACAAAAACAAACAATAAATGCCTTTACACTACCATTTTATCTCGTATCAATAAAAAGTTATAACGAAAAAGAAAAGATTCGCCCTTTTGCCATGACGAGATTTTTAATTTTTCAAATTCGCCCTTTTGGTTTTGTCTTTTGTGGCTAGAAATATACAACAAAACGATACTCGATTTTGACACAGTAAACTTGAGGAAAAACTACATTCTAAAATGTAAAAAAACGCAAATCTCAAAAATTGCACATTCGCCCCTTTGGTGTTTTATGTATTTTTAAGTATACCACATTTTTCAGAGTTATACTATAAACGTAAATAAGTTTATATTTTTTCCAATTTAAGCCCTTGTCATCACGACTGCATTAAAATTATTAAATAATTTATAATTTATTTTTAAAAATTAATAAATGATTTGAAAATACGTATAGGAAAAACTGTTTAAGACATTGAAAAATCCTTGAAAACATAAAGAAATTCCTTTAATGTATAATACTTTACAAAATTGGAGAAAATATAAGATCTCAAATTCAATTAATCTCTTGAAAAACAAAAAATTGGTCCGATATCTCCAAGACCTAACCATTGGATTTTGTCTTATGTGGATTTTGGAGATTATGGGACTACCTCATATAAGAATTTCATAATGTAGTCAGTGTTTACGAATGTAAACTAGTGTTATTGAAAATAACATAGATATATTTTTACAGTATCATCATTTCACCGAAGACATACAGACGCGCCAATATCGTTCAATTGAGGTTCTGCTGGGTGCTCCGTACAATTTCAGTGCTGACATCTGGAGCACAGCGTGTCTGGCATTCGAACTGGCCACCGGTGATTATCTTTTTGACCCGCACGCAGGCGAGAACTATTCACGTGATGAGGATCATTTGGCGCACATTATTGAATTGCTGGGCACAATACCGCCGTCTGTTATATTCAGAGGCAAACATGGGCTAAAGTACTTTACAAGTTATGGTATGTGGATATGTTTGTAGGAAGCTCAGAAAGAATACTGCAAAATTAATAGTTTTTAAATATAAAAACCGTTTTTGTTAAATTCTAAAATTTTTGATGTGTGCGAGTTTGACTAATTTTGAAGACCAAACCAAATTTGTCGATAATGCAGTGTTTACTATTCAATTGAGTAAATTTAAATATAAGGGTGTGTGCTTATTCGACTATATTACTGACTTTACTAAATTGAACGGCTTTGAAGTTCGTAATAAATCGATTATCATATGTCTGTTTGCTGTGATCCAAATTAATTCAATTTAGTCTGCACGAAAATTTGCTAAATTGAAAAGTCGAACACTGCATTACAGGCAAAATTTAGTTTAGTCAGCCATTTTGTCGAATTCGCACACATCCTAAGTTGAACTAATTTCAATAACAGTAAACTAACAAATAAGTATTCGACTAACTGTCGACTAATTACACAAATGTCCAACTTTTTCTTCCATCTTCCGATGGTCGTTGATCTCGAATCTGAAGTACGTCTGGGTTCCTCACAATTTGGTGTCAAATATGAACAATTAGGGTGTTTAAAGACAGTACTCAAAATATTTTCAGAGATACAGGTTTGGTGCCTTCAGAAATGTTGTTTATCATGAGCAGGCGCTTTATTTTACTTTGACACCGTCGTCCCAACGCTTTTCTATAGCCCCCGTTTTTTCGAATTTTAACCCTACTAATTACAAATTTGGACATTCCGCGTGAACTCTTGAAAAACAATTATACTCACTTCAGCAAATATACTCCCAAAAAAAAAAAAGTAAAAAAACACCCTAATTGTTCATATTTGATCCCAAATGTGAGGAATCCAGAGCTGATAGAGCAAAACGGACTTCAGATTCGAGATCAGCGACCATGTGTTACCCTAAAATCGTTATCAAATCGGAAGTTGGTATTTTTTGTTGCACTGTGTTATCGACTCGATAAACTCCATCGATTACCGAATAAGGATAGATTAAAAACAGAAAATTTATTTTAGTCTTTAAATTTAGACCTGCTCTCTTGCATAGAGTATTTTCTTCTGAGTGTACATAATTCCGAATTTAAAATTATAATTAAATTAAAAATATTTATAAATAGGCGGCTTGCGCAACATTACGAAACTAAAGCCCTGGAGTCTGCTGAACGTGCTCGTTGAGAAATATGACTGGGATCCAATGGAGGCAAAGAGATTTTCCGATTTTTTAACACCGATGCTGGAGTACAATCCTATCATACGCGCTTCTGCAGCGGAATGTCTGAATCATCCGTGGCTGGAACAGGAGGAATTCGTTTGAGAATGGTTTGTGTTAAGCTTAGAATAGACTACGACAACATAGTTATAACAAAAAAAAAATGTCGATATAGCAGGGCGATAGACTTAAATAAACTATATTTATATTTGAACGTTTTAATAATTACTATAGTAATGTTAATAACAACAATAATCAAGCAAACAGTAAATATTTTATATAAAAATACATCTTATTCATATATGTCATCAATTGAAACAATTTCGGGATATGATAACTACAACTTTTGCAATTATAAATCATAAAAAAAAATCAATTGTAAAACATAAAATTAATACATAATTCAAACCACTCAATACTTCAAGCAAAATTATGTTTATTGACCAACATATTTATTTTCATAAAAATGAAAAATTATTAGATTTTATTTTCAACTATATTGTTTTATATTATCGATAACTATAAAAAAGAACATTTGCAAAATATGATTTATAATTGCGAATTATTTGAAAAATAACTAAATTGAATATGATATATTTTAATTTTTACTGAATTCAATAATTTTATACAAATACAATTTTTTTTGTTATGCTAGTTCGGTTCATTAATTGTAAGTAGTTATATTAATTATTTTAATACCACAAATTTAAAACGTACGCATATGCCTAACTGACTGAATATTTTTTCAATTTCTATGTAAATTTAACAAGATTAAATAAAAACAAACATAATAGAAAATAACTATCACATATGTATGTCATGGTGTCAATGTGTGTTTGTTTAACCACAGAAACACTTCCAACATTTAAAATCACAATATACATACAGCGTATCATATTCCCAAACAATTTGCATATGAACTACTAAAAAAAAATATTATGAATTTTAACTAACGCAAAGAAAAAATATGTTTAAAACAAACATTGTGCATAAACGGTGTTTTTATGTATCCGACATGACGATTGTACTATCAGTTGTCATATTATGGTTGCAACAATCATTTTTATAATTTAATTAAATGAACGACAAAATCATAAATGCAACTTGATCACAATTAAAAAGTTTCGTTAATTGTTTTTGTCCGACGCACTAAGATTTTAAATAGTGTTATGTTTGCTATAAATATATTTTTTCAACGTTATCGTTTAGGAAGACAAAACAACTGAAATACTAAAAATAATTGCCTATTGTTAGCTTCGTTATTAGCGTAGAGTTTTTGTTCAAGTCTTATGATTTTGTATGTGAAAAGACATTCATAATGTTTAACTTGTCTTTGAAATCATTGAACTAAATCGATTTCTGATTCAATAAGTAGGGTATAATTTTGCGTGATTTCATGATTTTAAACTTGCGACTACAATGGAATTATAATCATATGATAATTGTTATTCATGTTTTATAGAAATCGAATGTGTAACCAGTGGAAACTTACGCAATAATTTGCACAACAATTAATAAACATCATATATAGTAGAAAAACCAAAATTAAATAAATTTAAAAACATTTTAAAAATGAACGTACATAAACTAAAATAAATTGTATTAGATACAGGGAACATGGTCTTCCTAGTTGTGGAAGCCTCCCCGCATTAGTCGAATAAACAATATTTGCAAAGAATCAGATTGAATAGCATTGACCAAATATATACGAGTATGATATATAAAAAAAAACCACTAGCTCCACATTTTTCAATACATTTAATTACATTTTCTAAGCATACAAATAACAAAAAAAATATATATAATTAAGCTACCAAAATATTCAGCAGTGATAATACAGATGTTTTAAGAATAATTATTAAATAAAAACATTTTTCACAAATACTTGACAATGTTTTCATTATTTTTAGAGGTTTTAATTTTTAATGCATTTAATATAATTATAATTTATTTTATTAATATAAATTCAATTATTAATTTCGACAAAGTCACTGCTTTGTGGTTCAAAATAAGAATTTCAAAAGGAGTGTTAATCTGCCCGAGTATAAATTTTGTTCAGGATGCCAAATAAGGTGATGTCAAATAAGGTAATGATCTCCTCATCAGTGCCTGATTCAAAACGTGACGATATTCGAAGTTGCTATCCTGATCAGTTTGCCTGATCAAGCTTCCTGGTATTATCCTTATCTTAACCTTATACCATTCAATGTATATTTAAATTCATCTGAAGGTAATTTTATCAATTTCGAGCCCTTTCAAAGAAAAATAGTTTTGTGAACACACAAAGTTGTCTCAATAAGAAGGTCAACGTTTTGAGTCTAAATGATAAATTTAAAATTATAAAAAATGCATTTAAATTTATTTTTGATTTTTGTTTAACATTTATTTATTAGAATATTTTTTTATTAGAACAAATTTGTTACCCAAAACCTCGATCATATTATAATAAAACGATTTCCAATCAAGTTTTTTCATAAGTGTCAAATCAGATTCCATTAAGTAGGCTTTAGATTAGGAATCTTTGTAAAGGGTGGATCAGGTTGCCTTACATGGATTTGAAATTAGGGTTACCCTTGCCGACCTTGATTTCAGGTGTCCTTTAGTAGGTATGCTTTATCGTATTCTGATCAGGGACGGATGCGAAATACGTCTAACCTTAACCAATATCCACTCGTGAAAATTAAATAAGTGGTAGTATTTTGATCATTTTTGTGTAAGAGACCGTGTAGAAACAAATTTTAATATTTTATATCATGTTTTTTAATTCTTAAGCTATTATTTCAGTTTTTGTTTATAGAATAAATTACGCGAGTGGATATTTGTTAATGTTTGCCGTATTTCGCATTCGTCCCTGATCCCAATACGATAAGGCTTCCCTACCAAAGGCCACATGAAGAGAACCTGATCAGGATCGAATAGGGCAATACTAATTTGATAAATTCACTTTCAGAAGAATTTAACTATATACATCGAATTATATAAGGTTAAGATAAAGGTAATATCAGGAAGTTTGATCAGGCAACCTGATCAGGATAGCAACTTCGAATATTGTAACGTTATGAATGCGGTACTGATCTGGAAGCCTGATCATTAACTTATTTGAAATCAGACATGCCTGATCAGGCAATGATCGTATCCTGAACTAAATGTCCACTTGGGGAACGCTATAGAGAAATCTGATTTAGAAGTAGTAAATTTACCGCATTTTTAAATAAAAACACTAATACGTCTGTAAAAATAAACATTTGACGTGTATTTCATTATATAAATGTTTTTTACACAAGTGAACTGTTTTGAGAAGAATCACAAATTTAAAATGTTTTCATGAAATGATTCTGGAGTGTTTTAAGAGTAATTTCATTGTAGTCTGTGATTATTACACACTTCTCCTGTATAGATGTGGTGTAAAGCTTTTCACGAAATTCTTATTTAGGAATATTTACGATATTAAAGCCCTTTAGAGTACTTACACGGCTTCTATCGTGTCGATCATGTATTTCCCGGTGACAACGATATCGGCAACAATTCGTTTGAATATCGGTTGAATATCGAGTCACTACAATATTTGATTCATGTATCAAACGAAACGTTGAGTACGCTCGTTTTGAGAGTTTTTTTTGTTGCCAGCATATAAATCATACGACAAAGTAAAAAAAATATTTCTTTATGAATAATAGTTGGCAAAACAAAAAATTTCAACAAATGTTCGATTCAAAGAGCGAAACGAACGAAACATTTGAAATACGTTATACAAATTTTAGACGAAGGGGACTGGAAATGAATCGTAGTCACACGACAATAAAAAGATACATGATGGGCGTAAATGTTTCAAAGGACGTATGTCTACACATAATATGTCTTTATAGAAGCTATGTAGAAGTTGCGTTAATGCTATTTGATTTCTCTAAAAAGGTTTATAGAAGTTTGTTACAATTTTTATATAATACAATGAATACAAAAACAAAACTGATATATATATTTTCTTAAATAATATCACTTAATTTTTTTTATAGTTTTGTTGCACTAAAATTTAATTATATTTCTATCACTACTTAATTATATTATTTAAAATAAAAAAAAAAAGATTTTTTATTTATTCGCCAAGACCGGGCGTGAATTGAACTCTTTTCCTTCAGATTGAAAAGCCAGTACACTTTAAATCGACCACAGTCCATTAATATGTATTCGTTCAAATGAATTATATAATAATATTAAAAATAATAAATGTTAAAATTGGTCTTTGGTTAAAATAATACATTACAATATTCGAAAAATTGAACTGGACCTTCGAAATTCTAGTGTGGTGAATTTAATTTATTTGTACAGCTGTCTGACAATATGTAGCTGGCAACACTGGCTAAATAAATGACGTTTTCAAAACAAATTCGCGTCATAGCGCAGTGTGGTGAATTTAATTCAATTGGCCAAATCAAAATATTGCGAATATTTTTGCGACAGCTTTGTAGTTATTGAATAAATTAATTATAATCTGTGATAACATTTAGTCAAACTATGTTGCAAATAAAACAATTATTCTGCGTTTGTCTTGCGGTGACATTTGCAAATTCAGCGTTAGCGTTCCTGGATCCTATAAGCATTGGGGTCGGTGTTGGATCCTTTGGTTTCAATTTTATGAAAGATCAAACATACTGCCGAATGGTAGAATGCTGCAACGAAAACAATATACCAGGAAATATTAAAGGTATTAATGGGAGGGCGAACCAATGAACATTACTCACTAGAATTTTAATGTTTCATATAGATTTGCAAGGTAAACTGCAAAGTAATCTGTTTGGTCAACACATAGTACTGCAACAGCTGATTCCTGCATTGGAGGCTCATTTTGATGCCAAAAGCAAATCGAAAAAACCGTTGGTAATTAGTTTCCATGGCACACCGGGTACTGGTAAAAACTTTGTAGCCGATATGATTGCACAAACTTTGTATAAAAATGGACTGAAAAGCAAATATGTGCATAAATACCTAGGCAGAGCGGATTTTCCACTTGCAGCCGAAGCTGAGCTCTATAAGGTAAACACTGTTTTATTTAAAACAATATAAGATATATTAAAAGTCAACATGAAACCTATTTTATTTCTCTATTTAAATTTGCCGCTCTCAGGCACGCATAAATCGCGAGGTACGCAGTGGCATTGCCGACTGTCCACGCTCGCTGTTCATTTTCGATGAAGTGGATAAAATGCCCGCCGGCGTATTCGAGTCCCTCACCTCGTTGGTCGACTACAATGCATTGGTAGAGGGTCAGGACTACACGAAGGCCATTTTTATATTCCTTTCCAATACGGCGGGTGTGCAAATTTCCGATCGTCTTGGCAAAATAATAAAAGCTGGAAATTTGCGCGAGGATAGCAAATTAAGCGACTTTGAACAAATACTAGAAAAAGCTGCCTATAATCTAGATGGTGGTCTACAAAAGACCAGTCTTATTGAAGCGCATGTCATCGATCATTATTTGCCGTTTCTGCCTTTGGAGAAAACGCATATTTTCAAATGTCTGCAGGCAGAATATCAACGTTGGGGCGCCAAAACGAACGAAGATAATATTAAGTAAGTACTAAAGTTCTTTGAATCGAAATATTATACTGATGAAATATTTTTCGTATAGTGATATAATCAAGAATGTCATTACATATGATCGCACGCACAATCTTTTTGCTACTTCGGGTTGCAAAACACTGGAAAAGAAAGTTGCTGTAGAAGTAATGATGAGCAGAAGTTATAACTAGGTGGCCTTTTTAATACAAACAATAAATAAAGTTTCTTTTTTAAATATTTATTATGGTCTTTTTATTTTTTGAATGCATAATATTGACAGAGCCTATAATTTGAGTACCCATTAAGGGTTCTCGAAGGATTTTAACAATCCCGGTACTTTTGGGATTAGAAAAATAAATTTGAGGATATCGGAATTAGTCACAAATTAATTAATTTTATATTATTGGTTAAAAATTAAGTATTAAACATAAAGCTGTGTGAAAAATAATAACAGCAACACTTAGTAAAATGCGATAAATTAATTCATCGGAGATCGCTGCAATTATTAACAACGCAATTAAGGACTATAAAAATTCCAATGACGGCAAATTTAGAATTTAAGTTTTTGAGTTTTTTTTCGGTAGTATCGATGACGGTTTTGAACCGATTAAAGTTCATCCCTGTTTCAATAACCGTTTTGAGCGCATTTCTAGCCATTGTTGCAGTCGCGTTGCTGCTGTGGTAAATTTTTCAGCTGTTGCTCTGCAGTACATTTTGTAAATAACTTTGCGGCTTTATAGTTTAATTGTATCTGTGATAACAACGTTCTGTGAAATTATGTTAAAAATAAAACAATTACTTCGCGTTTGTCTAGTCATCGTATATGCGAATTTTACCTCAGCATTCCTGGACCCACTAAGCATTGGAGTCGGTGTAGGCTCCTTAGGTTTAAATTTTATGAAGGATCAAACATACTGCCGAATTGTAGAATGTTGCAACGAACAATATATACCAGGAAATGTAAAAGGTATTAACTAAGAACATCTACAACTAAGATACACTACACACTATGTTACATTTTAGACTTGAAGGAAAGACTGCAGAGTAAACTGTTCGGGCAACACATAGTTCTAAAAGAGCTGATACCTGCATTGAAATCGCATTTCAGTTCCAAGTGCAAATCGAAAAAACCACTTGTCATTAGTTTTCATGGCACACAGGGAACTGGCAAGAATTTTGTCGCTGATATGGTAGCAGAGGCTCTGTATAAAAATGGACTCAAAAGCAAATATGTGCACAAATACCTAGGCAGAGCGGATTTTCCAGTTTCAGATAAAGTGGCGGAGTATAAGGTAAATGAAAATCATAATTAAGATGCCTTTTAGTAGTATTATAAATGTTTTTGTTTTATTAAATCACTTTAAGGAACGCATAGATCGCGAGGTGCGCACTGGTATTGCAGACTGTCCGCACTCTCTGTTTATTTTCGATGAAGTGGAGAAAATGCCCATCGGTGTGTTCGATGCACTCACCGCATTGTTGGACTACAATGAAATGATTGATGGACATGATTACACCAAGGCCATTTTTATATTTCTCTCAAACACAGCTGGCGTACAAATTTCCGATCGCCTAATAAAAGCAGGAAATGTACGCGAGCATAGCAAATTAAGCGACTTTGAACAAATACTAGAAAAAGCAGCCTTTAATCTAGATGGCGGTCTACAGAAGACCAGTCTTATTGAGTCGCATGTGATCGATCACTATTTGCCGTTTCTGCCATTGGAGAAAGCGCATATTTCGAAGTGCGTCCAGGCAGAGTATCAACGTTGGGACGCTAATGTCAGCATCGAAGAAATTGAGTAAGTGATATTAACATTGAATTCTAATATATTAAATTTATAAATATTAATTTTTAGTAATATAATCAAGGATGTCGTTACATATGATCCAAACCATCATATTTTTGTCACCGCTGGCTGCAAAAGGCTGGACAAGAAGGTTGCTGTGGCAGTTGCAAAAAGTGAAAATTACACCTAAGTGTATTTTAAAAAATCTTAAACCATTTCTTTTATATATTTTTTATTATACTTTTTTTTGACTTAATTTACCATGGGTTCAACCATTTCAAGCGTGCATCTTTGCGCAACAAATCGGTGTCCAAACGTTTGGCATCCTTTTCAAATGCTTCTGTAGCTTGCAGGCGCTCCTCCACGCCGCCAATCTCTTTGGTCACAATGCATTCGCCGTTTTCCTTTAGAATTGTGTGTTTCAAATCATTTTCCGTTGGCTCGCCATACGGAAAAGTTATGGGCGTCACTTTAATAAGATGTTTGATCTTCCAGAGTCGTGCATTATTCTCTGGTATATTCTTTACTACTGTGTAGTCACTTTGTTTAGCGTCTAATCCCAGTTCCTTGAGCAGACGCTTCTCCCAGTAGGGATTTCCTTTGACTGGTTTTATGCGCTGCACACGAAACAATTTCGCAGGCTCCACGGGCGGATCAACATGATTCGGGTCACTGTTTATAAAAAAATGCTTTAATGTTGTCTCGTAATAGATGTAATTACTGAAAGGTGCTGCTCACCGCGGATAATAAATGATTCCCTCGTATTTTTTGCCATCTTTATAGAGATACTTTTTGTTGTGTTTTCCATAGGCACGTGTGGCTTGGGTTGCTAAACGCAGCGGTTGCAGCAGTTTTATAAATTCCATGTTTATAATTAATAAAATATTTCACACGGAATTCATCTAAAAAAAGGTTATGAAACACAATCAGCTGTCACTAATTCTCACCACAGTGACAGTGTTCTCATTCTATTCCGATCGAAGTAAATCTACTCCATTTCCTTTTAAAATCTATTCCCCTTCAACGGTAATAGCACTTTCTACTCCTTTCTCATAATGGCTGCATTCAGCGATCTCAGCAGTTGCGAAACTGCTCAGTAACTAATCGCTCACTGTTCCTGAATGCACCGCAATCTCAGCTGTCAATTTACAAATTAATTTATTATTAATATTTTATTAAAGTTACATACAACTCTTTAATTGATTAAAAACATATTTTCAATTTAAATTCCATTTTTGTTTATAAATATTTGAGTTAAAATGTCATCGAATGTCATCGATAACAAAGGCAGCACAAATGTAGCGTAAACATTTCATGCTGGAAAAAATGGCGACCGCTCACTAAACATGTTGAGGGTAGTATGTCATTCAAGCTCAAATTGCTCAACAGCTCCACAACTGCTGAGGTCGCTGAAAATTGTTTTTTTTTTTTGGTAATTTGTGGAGAAAAATTACTTAGATCTCCAAATAAAATGTAATTATTATAATTGTCCTAATAACTATGATCAATTACACTGTGCGGAAAACTACGACATTTTTAATTGAACTCCGATTTGTTTATATTTTATGCTTCTATACTGGTATACTTACATACTGGTCCTCCAATATGTAGTAAAGTAAGTATACGTAGTAAAGTATAAAGTTTATACGCATATATAGAAAGCTCAAGGAAACAACCCAATTTGACATTGCACTCGATATTCACTTCAGAATGCTTTAAAATCTATCATTATAATGCTTTAAAATCAATCACTACTTTCATTTCGTAGAATTGAGGTTAATGTTTGAAAAACCCTTAATCTAAATTTAAGAATCATACCTTCTCAATAAAAACTGATAGCTGAAACACATTTCGTTTACATTACATTTATTGTCTTGGATCCATCCCATTCCTAACCAGGTCATCACCGTCCGTGAGTTTTTCCTGACCAGGTCACCGATCGCGACGTCAGAATACACCTGGTTTATTTATCATAAAAAATATGATTATTAAAATACAATTATTATTGTATTATATTGATATTGTTAAATTTTTATTAATTAAATTTATTATTATTTATTAATTTTAAAAAATAAAAAAAATAATTTTTATTGTTGAGAAAGATGGTGTTTAAGAAAATCCAAGTGAGACGTTTTTAACGAAGAAGATGGTGGGTGGTTAATCTTTTGCAAAGCTTAATCAACGAAGAAAACAGGATGACTCTATATTTGAAGGCTTAATCAACGAAGACATATAAAATGTTGACGAATCGTGAGATTTTTTAACTATTAACATTCAGAGTCAATAATTTACGTTAAGATTATCGAAGTCGGTTGTTTAGAGTACACTTGACGTGCTCGATACGAATGTTTTAGTGGTTCAAGTCACATCGCTTTGCTTATAGACAAATAGCTATAGACAAATGTCGTGATACTTTTCTGAAATTAAAAAACCACATAAATTGTTACAAGAAGATTGGTAATTCGCAAATAAAAAAAAACCTTATGAATTTAAAAATTTATCACCATATTAAATAAAAAAAAAAACTCGAGAGAAATCCCTATGCCTCAAAAATTAAAAAAAGCCCTTAAAGCGGAACTATCTTTCAAACGTGGTAAACAAAAGTATTCGATAATCGTACAAATATTGTATACAATAAATTGGGTACCCAAAAAAATGACATCACTAATTTATTGCAATTTATTTATTTTAGTGCAATGCTGGAGCCAGAAATAAAATACGAAAACTGCGAGGAAATTTACACGGGACCGAGTCCAAATAACGACACTATCACCGAAGGTATGGCACGTTCGAGTGAGTCGGATGCTGGAACAGAATCGGCATCCATGCAGCTGAAGCGCAACTACAATGAGACGCTGCAGTACATGTTGGCCAATGGAGCAGAGGGTAGTGGACACATGGTCGACCACTATGCGAACCACAATTACCAGAGTAATGTGACGCCCATGGGCAACAACTACTATATGCCGCACCAGCAGGGACTACCGCCAATTGCTGCACATGCAACAATGGACGTCAAAGTGAAACGACAAAGACGTGGCGATGCCAACATTTTATTTTCGCATCCATTCTTTCAATTGGTAAGTATTTTAATGATTTTAAAATGTTTATTATTTATATGTCGCACATGCAGCAGGATGACTGGGAAACTATGCGCTCCGGCGAGACCATCACAGCCAAGTGTCTCTCGTGCAAAGTGACACTGCGCGGTCACAAGAATGTCTCCTCCAACTTTATCAAACACATGAAGCGCGTGCATCCGGAACTTTATAAAGTTTATGAGAACTACAAGCTGCTCAAGTTCAAAGGCTATACAGCGTTGGATGCTGCTGTCGGTGGCGGCCAACTGAAAGCTGCAGCTGTCAACGGCACGGAGCCAGGGTTCTTCGATGCGAGCGCCTTTCTAGAGCACATGTCCAGCTCGGTAGATGAAACAAATTCCACAGAACATTCGCCCAGCGCCTTGGGTGCAGCATTGGATGCCAAAGAGTACAATGAAGTCGCCGATGCGCCGCAGCCACAAACATCAACAACAGGCGGCGTGCGTCTGGTAGCATCGCAGAAAATGTTCGATAACAGACAGAGCAGCAACGAAATAGATTTATCCGCCAAAACACTGCAGCAAATGGGTCGGCTGTTGGATCAGAAGCTGCAGGGCTTCGTCAACAAGTCGGAGCTCGTAGAGGAGCGAAAATCGTTGCAACAACTCATAGAGAATAAGCTGGCCGAAGCAGCAATTGCACAAAAAATACCCAGCGCTGAAACTGCTGTGACTGGCAACAGCGACGACGCCATGCAGACACAACTAAACGCTTTGCAACAGGAGTGCCAACAACTGCGCGTTGCTGTGCAGCGCACACAGCAAGGTAAACGACAGCTGCAAAAGGAACTGCAAAGCATAGACAGACAGATGTATGCGTCGACGTTGATTGTGCGCAACATAGAGCTACAGGAAGTAGAAATGCCACAGACAGCAGTCGAGCGGCTGCTGCACGAGCGTCTGGAATTGCCAGAGGTGCGCGTGCGTACGGTGTTATCCTTGTTTAAGAATAAAACTAAACACACATTGCGTGTGGAGCTGGAGAATGCCGCGGATACGCGTGCTATTTTTCGCAATTGCTGTAAGCTGAAGAACACGGGCATCATTGTGGAGCAAGAAATGTCGCAGATGGCACAGAAGCGTCGCAACAAACTGCTGGTGCTGCGCAAGGAGCTGCTGCGTCGCAATGCACAGCTTAAGGTAGTGGTGCGACATACGCAACTGATCGTCAGTGGCAAGCAATTCTATTGGGATGCGCTGGAGGGACTCTGCGTGGGCGGTTGCGCTCAAAGCAGCAGCAGTGTGCAGCAGGGCGAACTGGAGCCGAATGCGGTAGAAGTGCTTAATGCGCTCACTGGCTTGGAACTGCAAGAGTTCGTCAATGTACTCAAGAATTACGATGTGAAGTGATTAGTTTTGTAGTATTATTTATTTTACTTTTGCGATAGATAAAAGACAGCCTTGCAACTTGTAACGTTGAGTCGCATGGAGGTATAGTTGAGTATAATTAATAAAATAGCAACACCAAATAGCATTAAATTAAAATATTTGTTTTTTTATTGTATTTTTTTTTTACCTCAAAAAGGCATAATGTAATTCTGTCTGAGGATCTCGAGAAGACATTTGATAGGGTCGTAGCAACGCATGTCATAAAAGAGTTAAATGTATGGGGATTCCCAAAAAATATTCTCAAGCTAATACTTTTTTGTTGCGCCGGAGAATCACAGTAAAAGTAAATGGTTATTTTTCACGGAGTCTTAATTTAGAAAATGGCATACCTCAAGGTTCCCCACTATCAGTGGTATTATATAATGTTTATGCAAACACATTAATAAAAACCATCAGCCGATATAGAGTTCATAGGTATATATGCACGCTGCAAATAATAAATGGCTCTCCCAAACATAATTTTGCAGGCATTAACATGTATGTTTGGAATTTTATGTAAACATAATATATAATTGCCTGATAAATCATTTGTAAACAGGGTTGTCTTGAGACTTGAACAGTGTTGTAATGAGCTCTGATTTACATTATGATATCATGGAAACATTTTGATGTTGCACTTTAAAATGGTATATGTTCTAATAGAAACAAAATAATTACTACATCAAAACAAAAAAAATATTTCAACCCAAGCATAAATATGTTTATAATATAACATGATTTGGAACGACCTGAATATAAATATGTTCCCAGAGAAACATATCAGTTGTTTCAGTTCAAAAAGTAGTATGTTTGCATAAAAACATATCTAAATATTTTTGGAAAGGAATCCTGAAAAAAAAATAAAAATAAAATATGTTTTTTTTATTAATTTTTATTAAAAATCATTAAACATGCACAGTGAGAATTAATAATATTGGAATTCATATACAAATTTTGAAATAATAATTGAATTAAAACTCCAAGTACAAGTATCAGTGCAGCACATAACGTTGGCTAGGGATCCGCGAAGCCTGTTGTAAAAAACCATGCCGAATTCTGTTTGAAAATAGAAGCACTGATTTTTCAGTTGTGGTTTTTTTTGATCAAATATCCGTGTCGGCTTTTCACAATATATTTAGAAAAACATTCACTAATAAATGATATTATTTGTTACTATTTGTACACAATTTGTATATTTTTAAATTTACAAGTGACATCGTATTACCGATACGAATACACTTTATCAACAAGCATCAAAAGACACGTATGCAGAAAATGGCGGTCACCGAGTGTAAACTTCGTATAAAAGAAGAATATTGCAAGAATACTTTTATTTACATCTAATTTAATTTTTTTGTTTCTTTTTAAACATCAGTATGTTTAAAAGGACCAATACATACTAAAAGAGATGACAAAAGAGATGTAGATAAATAATTCTGCTCAACTAGTGCCAACTTCGTATACAAGAAGAATGTTGGAAGAATACATTTATTTAAATCCAATTTCTTTTTTGTTTGTTTTTAAACATCAATATGTTTAAACGATGGCAAAAGATGGCGTAGGTAGAAAATCGGCGCAACGTTGCCAACTTCGTCTGTCGATAACTAATCGAATGAAGACGACCGTTGCGAACATACGTTATAATTAGTTTTGAATAGCATTTTCTGTTTGTTTTGAAATATATTTATAACCAAGTAAACTTCCAAGAAATTATATATTCAAATGCAATTAAAATTTTATGTTTGTATTGTAATGATAAGTTTGACAGATTCTGCTGGGGAATATATAAAATGTTTACACATAGTAATAAGTTATTATCATCTGAATAATAATTTAATTACACTTCATTAGTAATACATGTATGGTGATTTCGTATTATTTTTTAATTACATTTAAACATATTCAAACAAATCTTTTCTATCCGTGTGCTGATAATATCTTTGTCCTAGCATCGGGTACAGCAGAAGAAATTAATAGCCGTCTAATTCATTTAGACAATAAAATTGGACAATGGGCAACTAAAACAGGAGCAGTTATTCCAGCAAACAAGACTAAAGCGATTCACATATGTGGCAGATATAAATGTATATTACCACACCCAAAAAAAACTCTCGCAAATCTCATTAAAATTGGTCAATAGGACAATTATTGATTTAATAGTATACAAAAAATAAATCTATTCATATAAAGTAAATGGCAAAGTCATGGCATTTTCTAGTATTTAATGGTATTTTCCGATTAAAATAATATTTTATCCTATAGACTATTTTTAATAGTAAAAAACTATTATTTATATAGTATTTTTTTCTGGGTGCATACTAGAAAATACCATGACATTGCCATTGAATTTAAATGAACAGATTTTTTTTTGTATACTATTAAATCAATAATTGTCCTATTGACCAATTTTAATGGGATTTGTGGGAATTTATTTCTGGGTGTATAATGATAATTTGTCACAAAGTTATGCAATCAGAAGAATATCAGGACACCTGGAATGTCTCTACGTCCTTAATGCGGCAACACTATCCTAAAACCACAAAACCAAATTATAATACAAGATTCACTCGTGATGAATGTATAAAGTTAGCAAGACTAAGAGTAGGCAAAACGCTATTTAACACCAACCACTTATTTGATCAAGGAATACAAAAGCAGTGTGACTTTGGGTATAATGTTGGTTATTGTTGAATTTGTCTTACATATTGCTGTTTTTCAATTTAGATTCTGTGACAATTGCAATAGTTCTTCATTATCGAAAAGCGAAAACATGCTGATGCCTTGTCTTTGTATTAAATGTTATTATATTTTGTTTGCACACTATTTTAATATATTGTTATTTATGCGTAATAGTTACAAATATCCATTATTACTTTGCAAGAAGTACTTTAGAAATGAAACCACCCCTCATTACTAAAGCGCACAAAGTTATGAACGAATGGAACCGTCCCACATTACTACTGCGTACAAAGTAATGAAAAATGGTACCACCTCTCATTACTACTGCGTACAAAGTAATGCACATATGGAACCACCCAGTAAACAGAATTCAGTATTGAGATTCCGACGAATTACGATTCTATAATAATTAGGCAATAATCGCTATTTCCTATTGGGATGTTTCTCTTATAGATTACATTTATTTTATTTAAAATTAACTCCCAGAATATATTTCCCTGTTTGTTTCAAAATCGGTTGAACATCGTGTCACTACAATTTTTGATTAATGTATTAAAGGAAAATACACAGCAAATTTGTATGTCTGTTAAACTCACTGAATCTATATATATACAAATGCAATGTCCTGTGTGTGCCAGAGCATCACGGGAGAACGAACCGACGGATTTGCCTGATTCTTTATGTATTTTGTTCGTGTCAATGCAAGAGTGGTTTAGGAAAAAAGAAAAGTCGGAAAAACCCAAAGGAAAAGCCTGAAAATCGAAAAAATCTAAATTTAATCCTAGGAACTTGAAATTTGGACAGGATGTTGATTTCCCGACGTGAGAGCTCACTACGAAGGGATTTTTCGAAATTTGCCTCCTAAGGTACACAAATGGGCGTGGAAAAACTAAACTTTTAATTCAAAATATCTGTAAGATAGCCACAGTCATTAAATTGGGCTCAGTAATGTATTTTGTTGTTGTTTATATTTTTGCTAAATGTGGGTGGAATTTGATAAAGGGGCGTGGCACTTCCCATATAACCATAACTTTAAAAATGCTATAACTCCTGACCAGAGTTATGAAAATTGAAAAAAAAGATTCATATTAAAAAGAAGAATCGTCACGTAGAATGTGGGCGGGATTGTATAAAGGGGCGTGGCACCTTTCATATAACAAAATCATTAAAAATGCTATAACTCCTTACATACTAAGAGTAGAGTTATAAAAATCAAATGTTCATATTTAAAACTCCGATCATCATGTAGAATATGGACGGGATTGGACAATAGGGCGTGGCACCTCCCGTACAAAAAAACCTTAAAATTGCTTTCACTCTTTACCTACTAAGAGCAGAGTTTAAAAAATCGAAACAAAAGATTATATTATAGATTGTAATCGTCACGTAGAATCAGGTCTGGAAAAAAATACTGATACTTTGTGGAAAAAATTCACCGTCTTGGATCTGGAAGCAGTTTTTTTCTATATACTGAATTAGTCATATGAACGAGAAAATGAAACGGCCTAAGTGCCTGATCAAATCTATTTTAAATGTCCTCTTTATAACACGACAACTCTTCAGAACCTATTAGATTCAATCAATATCCACCACTTTAAAAATTGGCATAGAATTCACTTGAATTAAATCCATGGTTTCGGCGACTACATCATTAAATTATTTGGATCTACATAAAGGCCTATGTTGGGTAATATTTATGTTGGCTAATATAATATATGAATCATTTCATTACCATCTTCACCAGAGATTTCATCCAGCAGTGGTTCAAATAATTATTTTCGATTTGGTGGTTTATAACAAATTCTTAAATTTTTAAAACATAAATTGTACTCTGAAAACCACAAAAATCAATAAAATAAAAAAAAATCCAAAAATCATGGATTTTTTAAGTGTATAAAAACAAAAAAAAAGGATTGTTTTTTTGGGAGTGGAGAGTACTGCGTAGAATTTGGACGGAATTGGACAATGGACCTCCCATATAACTTTAAAAATACTAAAACTCCTGACTTACTAAGAGCAGAGTTGTACAAATCTAAACAAAGGATCATTTTTAAAAATTTTAATAGCTACGAGATTGAAAAAAGGGGCATGGCACTATTCTCAATGTGGGCGGGAAAGAAGCGACGTAGGCATGCACTAAAAAGGGAAAAAGGGGCGTAAATGTATGCACCCCCAGACAAAATTTTAAGCAGAAAAATGGTTAGAAACACGCAGGCAAACACTCTACCTATACGCATTGAAATCACATTTTATATGAAGCTTTAAGGCAGGCAAAGGTGGGAATGTGGAAAAAAGCTGTTAGTTCCCTGCTATAGCATGAAGACAAAATTGGTAGGGAAATAGCAGGCATAGGTATGTTAGCCAAACAGGTGTAAGCAAAATGGTAGACACAAGCAGGTTAAGGTAGGTATTGAAATCACATTTTATATGAAGCTTTGAGGTAGGCAAAGGTGGGAGTGTGGACAAATGCTGCTAGTTCCCTTCTATAGCATGAACATAAAATTGGTAGGGAAATGGCAGGCATAGGTAGGGAATGGTAGCCAAACAGGTGACAGCAAAATGGTATGCTCAGGCAGGGTAAGGTGGGCAATAATCTGAAAGCAAAATGGTAGGGAAAGGTAGGGTCATAAACATATGATTTAGATCATGGGTGACCAACCATCCCGCCAAAAAAAATCAATCGCTTCGATGATGTGTTGTTGGTTACGCATATTTCTGCTTCACATTGTTATTGTGTCGCCTTCGAATTGTTATTGTGTCGCCTTGTGTCGTTATCGAAGTAAGCAATAACAAAACACGTTTTTTACAACAAGAAGATTATGTTGTGGGCGAAAATGGCAATAAGAGCCAGTCGCTGGTCACCTCCTGATGTCAGCATAGATCACGGCGATAGGGAAAATATACACTTAACAAACCGACTTAACAAACCGTCTTAATAAACCGACGAAATGAAAACCGATTAAATAAAAAACAAACGCACAAAAGACGCGGCGTGGCATATTAAATTGAAGCGTAACAAATAACTGCCAACAAATGTTAATTCTGAACATTTTTGAAGGCAAATTTTGATATTGTAAACAACATTTTCTATCGACAACTTGTTGATCAGGCTTTTAAAACTTCAAAACAGAAATAATGTAAACAAAATTTTCTGTCGACAACTTGTTGATCAAACTTTTAAAATTTCAAAACAGAAATACTATACAATGTGTTTGCCTGCTACTCGCAGGCTACCTTTCCCTTCCATATTCTAGCTAAAAGATACCTTTCAAAACTTCAAAACCAATACTTACAGAAAAATGCTTTTGCCTGCTAGGGGTAGGCTTGAACATACCAGTTTGCGGCGTAAATGCTGCTATAGGGAGCCTGCTTATTTTCAAAAATTCAAAATGCCTGCTATGCAATGTGTATTTCCTACCATATTCCTGTGAGTTTTCCTCAAAACTACTACTATAATACCAGTTTCCTTGCATATTTTTTGTCTGGGGACACTTTATAAACGATATAGTTTTACAATTACAAAAACTTAGCACGGGCGAAGCTGTGTACGGGTTCAGCTAGTAACTCATAAAACAAGCGTGTCGCCTTTAATTTCAGACTGCTCATAAATTGCTGTGTGGATTTATTTTATTTAAATAAAAACAAATTAGTATTTCGGTTTTAAAGTAGTTTATATTAAGTCAGATAAATATTTGTTTGAATACAATAAGTTGTTATTATTGTAGTATCTTTTAAATTTATTTTTGAACAGTAAACATACGCAAAGAATTTCATTAAATTTATAATTGAGGGCTCTGCCTTTACTTTTATTTCTTTTTACTCTTACTTACATTGACCAAATAGAATAGAATAAAATAATATAAATAGTTAGATAATTAAATAGTTCAAAATAGAAAACAATGCATTTGAATTTTTTTTTGTTTTTAAATAAGGATGCAACGAGCAACGTTTGGACGTTTAATGCTAATTAATTAATTAATATTTATTTAAGTGTTTTTGTTTGTTTGTTTTTTTTTTGTTTACTATATGAATTTGGATAATATTAATAATTTAGAATTATGTTTATGAAAAAAATACACATTTAGTTAAACATTTATAATTATGTTGTTGCATTGAATGTGACGACGATTTTTATTAAAACTGAAAAATAATACTTTAACCAATGAAAATTTTGTTAACACAATTAATTGGAAAACTCGTTTGTTTGCTTTAAAATATTTTTCAACAATTGGCGCATAATTGTTATGAACAGATACACATAATGCATATCGATTGCTGATAATGATAAGTGTTGAAAAATATCATTTAATTTTTAATTTTATTATTAAATGTGTCATGCATATATATTTTATTATAAAGGCATTTTTTAAGTATTGCAGTTATGTGGTCTATGGAAATTTATTGTTTAATTAACACGTTGAGATATTAATTATTTACAATTTATTTTGACTATTTTTTTGTTTTGTTTTGTTTGGATTACAGATTGTTTCAAATGGTTTCAAAATACGCATCGACTTTTTTTTCTTATTCAATTTGTTTAGCTAATTTTGATAAATACAAATAACGGAAAGAACATTTTGGATATTAGAGCTGCTTAATATGTTTGTTGTCTCTAGTAGTTCGTTTGAAATTACACAATTGCTTCTTAACTAAGCGCTATGCTAATAAAATACAGTATTATTTTTAATTACAACAGCAAAGTGTTTAAAACAAAACAGAAAATATATACTTTATGCATTTGAAATCAACGCAAATTTACGCACTCTATGGCTGCATAATGTTTTCACTTAAATCAAATGATATTTTTACGCTCTTGTTACAATTCATAGTACTTTTTTTTCGTTTGTTGGACTACAATAAAAGTTAAAGTATAAATATATATTTATATAGTAATGTATTTATTTTATATATATTATGTTATATCGGAATTTAATATATATAGTATTTATATCAAGAAATTATGTATTAACTGCAAGTGATTATTATATTGCTAAGAATATAATTTTACAATAGTTCTCATAAATTACATTACATTTTATTCAACTCAATCAATGTTAATTAAGTGTTGTTTGGTTACTTTTTGTTAAGATGCTGCGCTGGCTTTGCTCTTTGCGATTTCTAGTTGACAAACTGATGCAGCCAGTTGCAAAAACCGCTGTCGCGCAAATTGTTCGGTTTTATTTTTACTTTTTGTTTTGAATAAAGTATTGTGTGGAATATGTTTCTTTGTTTGTTGCAAGTACTTGATAATATGCATATGATAGTTCGTATAATGATGCATTCTTATGTGTGTGTTTTTGTTTGTTTTGTGTGTGTCTAGTATTTTTGGTTTACCATATCTAAAACAAATGAAATTAATTTTGGCATAAGAATATTGTATATTATTTGATTTTATATATAAAAGCATAGCAGGCAAGTACAGTTTTACAAAAATATAACATTACAAAGAAATACAGTTGCTAAATAAAATAATGATATTTGTTAAATAATGATTAAAATGATTACAAATAAGTTTAACGCTATATGTAACTCTAACGAAAATTCAAACACCACATTATTGATAATTCAAATAATTCTCATATAAATTATTTAATATTAAACAAGTAAAAGCAATTTTACATTATATTTTCTACAAATCATAAAACGAACTTATTGAAACTTCAAGTCGAAAGTTTCGAAAAACTGCACTTTTACGATAGATAGTATGAGGAAAATACCTAACAGGCAGAACATTATCTCCAAAATTTTGTACAACACGGTTTTATTTCAGTTTGGAAATTCTATCAAAATAAAATTTGTTCCTGGAACATTTATTTTTGTTTGTAGTTGGTGGTCCATATTAAAGGGTTTTTTAATAAGAGCGCTACAAAAGTTTTTTCAAGGGTTTTTCAACATGGACGCTACAAAAGTAGAGCGACAGGGACAGCAAACGACGCCATATTTCTTGCCGCTCTTTTGACATTTCTCTTCAGGTTTGCCATTTCATGATGGAAAGATATGCGAGCCAACAACGAGTCGAAATTACTAAAATTTACTACCGAAATTCGAATTCGTATATCTTTCCATCATGAAATGGCAAACCTTACTGAAAAGAAATGTCAAAAGAGCAGCAAGAAATATGGCGTCGTTTGCTGTCCCTGTCGCTCTACTTTTGTAGCGTCCCATTTGAAAAACCCATTACTTTATACTTTACTGGTTCATAAATTTAAACTTTTAAGTTGAAAATCGATTTGGATTTAAATGTTCAACCATCTGGTTTAAATTATGTATATGTAAGTTGTAAATTATCATTCACTATTAGTGCTATATAAACAAACTTCCGTCGAAAAGGACGATTCGAATTATGTAGCGAGATTACGAGTGAATGTTACTAATATGGTGACAACGAATTTTCTTGAATATCGCAGGTTCGAATCTCGGCCAGGGTGATAATTTTTTTTGTTCACTGTTTATTATTTGAAATTATTGATTAAGAATAATAAAAAGAAATCAATAGATAAAAAATAAAAAAAAAATATAATAAAAAAAGAAAATCACCCAGGCCACGATTCGAACCAGCGATACTCAACTAAATTCGTTCTCACCATATCAGTAACATTCACTTGTGTGCTCGCTATATAATTCGAAATGTCCTTTTCGACGAATGTTTGTTTAAATAGCACTAATAGTGATGATGGTAGCTTATGTCTGTTCGTCAAATAAGTTATTGGTTGTGCAGGTACGTTTAGAGAATTCCAAATCCAAAAAATATAAATGGTAAAATATAAAATAAATATCAAATAAAGAGACAACCTGATCTTTTTAAGAACCCTAGCAGATTTTCATTTGGAATTTTCAATTGAAACTTTCTTCCAGTTCTCCAAAGAACAACCTGTTCCCCATGTCCCCAGCCCAGCATATGATTATCGCGTGGTTTTTGGCTTAGTATGTTAAGTGATCGGCAACAGTTGAGTACCATGTTTGATTTTATTACCTCATTGTCTAGTGCAAGGATGGCTGCTTGACTATCCACGAAGATCTCTGTTGGATCCATATTCTTCGATTGGATGGTTTGTGCAGCTCTATCTATAGCAAATATTTCTGCTTGAAAGACACTGCAATCATCGGGACTCGTGGATTTATAGTGCTTCACAAAATATCCCAGATGCTGTCCCTATTTCCATCTTAAAACCATCAGTGACTATCGGGTTAGCGTCCCATTGTTCTCTACTAGGTATTACGACGGAGTATTTTGGATTTATGTGCGTCTGTGGTGTGTATGTAAATTGTATGAAGCATTTGAACATAAGTGGTCGGTTTACATGTCACAATGGACCGATCATGCCCTGCTCAGCGTAGATATATATGTCTAAATTAGGAGTTTCATTGATCTAGCTCTTCTAGTTTTTGTGTAATCGTGATTTCAACAGACAGGCGGACAGATAGAAAGTTGAAGTAGGACATTTTTTTTTTTTATTTGAAGTCTCATTCATGGAGAATTTCACATTTTTCAATTTTTTTTTTAATTGAGTTATATAGTATTTTTTTTTATAAAGTATTTTTGTCATTGGAATAGGAGGTTGCGTACATATATTGCCTTCTTTTATCCTGCTAAACGTGACAATTAAATTTTACGTTTTTGACCTTTCGAATACACTTAATAAACCAAGGGACGGTTCTAGGTTGGATGGTTCTAGGTTACGAATTTCAGAAGTTATATTCTTAGTTAAAGAGTCACCCAGTATCTTTCGGTTCGCAGTGTAACGCACTAATAGTTGAATCAACAACTGTCATTGTTATTAGTATGATTAATTGTCTAAGATTGAAGCCTTTTATAAATTTCGATTTTCCAATAAAATTAGTTGGATCAAATAAATGGTGGATTTTGTATCAAAGCAAAATTGGATATATGAAAATTTAGTACATGTCGATTTTTAGAATGCAGAAAATTATGAAAAGGTGGATTTTGTATCAAATGGATTTTAAGCGGGTAGATTGAGATGCTTCCATATTGGATATTACTTGAAATAGTGGCATTTTTTATATTAAAATTTGAATTCTCATTCAAAGAAAATCGTAGCTTATAGATTGTAAAATTCTGTAATTTTTGTATTAAAAAAATTGACTAAATATCGATTGTAATTATCTTACAAAAGTATTACGAAAAAAAGAAAAATTAAGTAAGTCATTTTTTCGACAATTTTATATTGCAAAAGCGTCTATTGAAACCTTTAAAAATTTAAACGAGAGTGCAACCAAGGCACACTGGGCCGGATCACAATAATAGCTGGCCAAAAATCAAGCACAGGTCCGATTTAAAAAAATACCTGACACAATGACATTTTTAAACTGCCTGATTACATATTTGAAATAAAAATTTGGAAATTCAAAATGGCGGATCCAAAATGGCGTCCTTAAATCTTAAAAAAAACAATTATATCTGCAAAAGAACATTGTGTAAGGGGGTTTTTGAGGCCAATGATTACGAATTTGAAATCAAAATTTTAAAATTCAAAATGGCGGATCCAAAATGGCATTCTTAAATCTTTAAAAACCTTTATATCTGCAAAATAACATTTGCAAAGGGGTTTTTGAGGCCAGAGATTACATAATTGGAATAAACATTTTGAAATTCAAAATGGCGGATCCAAAATGGCGTTCTTAATAAATATTTATGTCTGCAAAAGAAGACTGTACAATAGGGTTTTTGGGGACAGTGATTACGAATTCGAAATTTAAATTTTAAAATTCAAAATATCGGATTTAATATGGGGTCCTTAAATCCTAGGAAATCTTTGTATATACGTAAAAAATTGTGTTTGTGGATTTTTTGGGTACTGAGTAGATTTTCGGAACTATGTTATAAATTTGGATCTAGTAAATTTATTCGCGTACCCATTCTTTTCGCAATGAATTCTTGAACATGTTGTCGCTGTTTACTTTTGGCCTCCCCCAACACTTCAAGCATTTCATTAAAAATTCCAATTCTTTTAATGGTAGTAGCCATTTTTTTCAACACTCACTAAATTATTTTTTTAAAATCACAATGATATGTCAGGTTATTCTCAAAGAGAACTTTGTTTAATCTGCATTAGAATCATAATAATGTAAAACCACTTCCTAGTATTTATGCTTCAAGTATACGTCCATGTACAACATTCAAGCATACATACCAAACGCGCCAGTTCTGTTTTTTTTTTATATTTGGTCACCATCTGTATGTATTAAAATACAATCAAAATTTAAAATAGGTATATTTATTTGAATACTAATATTCCTTCTTCATATTTAATTTTTACCAATACATTTTTTTTTTTAATTTTCTACCGTCATTTTGAATTTTAAAATAAATAATATAATTTATATTTTGCATTTTAATATAAAGGGTTTTTCAACAGGGACGCTACAAAAGTAGAGCGACAGGGACAGCAAACGACGCCATATTTCTTGCCGCTCTTTTGACATTTCTCTTCAGTAAGGTTTGCCATTTCATGATGGAAAGATATACGAATTTGAATTTCGGTAGTACATTTTAATAATTTCGACTCGTTGTTGGCTCGTATATCTTTCCATCATGAAATGGCAAACCTTACTGAAGAGAAATGTCAAAAGAGCGGCAAGAAATATGGCGTCGTTTGCTGTCCCTGTCGCTCTACTTTTGTAGCGTCTCTGTTGAAAAACCCTTGAACAAAACTTTTGTAGCGCTTTTATTGAAAAACCCTTTACTACATACTGACCTTACAAATATGATGTATCTTGATATTTTGGTTCAAATAAATTCAAAAATTCAATTTATAAAAAAAAATATGTTTTGAACTTGTCCGTGAAAATCTGATCGTATTCATGAAGCGGGGAGTAGCGGGCGCTAATTTTTTTTCAAACGAACTTAGAATACTCCTATCTACTTTCTCTGAGAAAATTCCGTTTTATACATGTTTATGCATTTTTAAAAGTCTATGTAAAGTTCATGGTGTATTATTTGAATGAGGAACCACTTTACAGTATATTCTAGCTTAAATTAATCAGAGTAGCATTTCAATATTATATCTTAGAAAACAAGTAAATCATGGAGTTTGGTAAGCTAACCTTTGAAACGAGGTCAGAATGTACTTCCGGCTTTTACGGACATATTTTCAACAATACTATATACGAGTATTTTTTTTTAATTTTAAAAACACTGTAAATAGACGTCAATTTCTGATATAAATCAATGTGTCAAGTAAAAACAAATATTGGTGGTTATAGTCCGATGTATTATCTTTCAAAACTGGTTACTTCCAGGTAATTCTGAAAAAGATTTTTGGCCAGCTTTTCCTACAATCCGGCCCAGTGTGCAAGGCAACAATGAAATCTAGAGGTATTTTTTTTAATAAATATAGATCCGAATATCCTTTTAACAAACAACTTTTCTAATATTTCCGTTAGAGTTACAAAACACAAAAGATAACTAATTGATAACTATTAAAATAATTAAATCAGCAGGATATTTTTAGAATTTATTATGCTAAACATTTACAACATGAGGGGAGAATGCATGAAACACACGGAAAACACAAATGAATTATTAGTAATTGTTATTAATTTGAAGCAAATAGATTTACTTAATTGGTTTTAATTGAATTAGTTGAGTGGTTTTTATGAGTAGTGGGATTAATTATTACTTTAGCCCAGTTATATAAAAAGGAATTTTAATATGTGTTAATTAAAAGGGTATGAGTTAATGTAATTTTTATTTTTTTCTTTTATTAGTTTTAACTGATGACACTATTAAATGTTCGTTAATTGTAGTTGGTTTTTTTATTATTATTGTTAGCTTGGAGTAGAACATTATAATAATTATAATATTAGTTTGTTCCATTTTGTAGCCAATTTATGCTTTATACTCTTTCATTATTTTGCCCAGAGTTTTTTTTATTTTAATTTTTTGTTAGTACCTCGATACCAAAGTTTGTAGGTGGTGGTTGTGGAGTTGGTTGTGATGGTGCAAACAGAGTAGTATTGTTACTTTTAGTGTATACCTGGCGTGTATGTGGTTTGCTCCGTTGTGTTGAGCGATGTATTTTCTGTGGCCGCAACTGGAGCACCTGTAAATGGATTGACGCCGGTGGCCGGAGGTGGTGGCATGGCGAAGACTGGCTGTCCGCCGCCGCCGCTACCGGACTGGCCGGGGGCAGGTTGTGTTGTCACTGGTGCATTCGAGCCGCAAAGATTCACATCATCCAGATCACCATCCTCCTGCAAAATGTGCGAAAAACACGAAAAACATATTTTATAATTAATTTGTACATTTTCAAATATAAAAATTAGTACATTTATGAATGTTTATGATTTGAATATAGTATGAAATGCGCATTAATAAAAACACATTTGTTAATGTTAGTTTGTATGAGATTGCGTTGTTTAGGAAGTATTGATTTTTTTTCAAAATTTCATATTTATTTTGTAAATATATTAAAAGCTTTAAACAAGCGCAACAACATCTGCTATGAAATGCAACTGGAGACAACTGAAGGAAACGTTAAAACTAACGACATATGTAACACTTATATTTATTATTATTATTGAACCAAAAACCTTCACTTTTATTATATTTGTTTGTTTTAATATCAAAATTCAAAAGCATTTTAAAAATTGGTACTTACAATACGTCCTGGTCCAACGGTTCTGTTATCACTAGCTTCTCTAACGGGGTCGCCGCGCTATTTGGGTAACACGAATAAAATAATAACACAAATTGAAATGCATGTGTGATGAAAAATAATATCGCAACAAAAAAAAAACGAATTAATTTAAATTTAACAAAAGAAATATTTACTCAAATAAAAAAAGGAAAAACCAAAAAAAAACAAGAAACTCATTTAAATTTATAGCTAGAAAATATTTTTCATTTGCAACATTTAATTTTGTCACAACGCAAGAGTTTAAAACGAAAATATTATAGAAACTTTAAAATGCTAATGCTTAAAATTAACAATTTATGCTATTTTGATATTGTGTTGTTAATTATTATGACTGCAATTTTTGTTTTTATAGGGTATAATATACATTTTGTTTGAGAATTTGATGATTTTCGTGATGTTTGTAGAATGCAATTTATGACAATAAAATTATATACATAAGTTTAACTAAATCATAGAGCGAGTTGGTAGAAAGTTATTCAAATTAATTAAAATAATCAGTTTAATTTTAAATAATATTAATTGAACACTTTTTTTTAATTTGTACTTGTTTATTAATTAATAAAATTACTATTTATACTCATTTTATTTCTATTCTAACATGTTACGAACCAAATTTAAAAAGATCCGAGAGAGGCAGAAAGAAACTTTCGAAAAAGTCGTTATTAAATTTAGTTACGGGACTTTATGTTTAAAGATCGGATCTTTTGCATTATGAGTACATCCTATTGATGCCCCTTGAGAAAATCTACACGTTTAAAGATTTTTTTTATTATTTTTATTAACGAATAACAGCACATTAAATAAAAAAGTGTTATCAAAATAAACATAACCTAATTATTTCGTCAAACGAAATTAAAAACGATTTGTCTGATATTCAAGTGACAACTTTTGTATTCCTGTTCATTTCTTTGTCGTTTTTATTTCATTTAATACAAAAAAAAACTATTTCACTGGAATTTCTGACGTTTTTTTGACGCATCACTTTTCCTTGCGTTTTACAAAAAAAGGGAGTAAGTTTATTTTAGCTACAAACAGAATCACATTTTATTATTTTCTAAAAACAAAGAAGCATGAAATTATTTTAGACATGACATTATCTAATTTTTATTCTCCACGAACAGACGATAACATTATTTTTGCCAGGAAGAAATAAATACATTTATATTTTCTCTGCGAATAAAAGCACAATTTTAATTTTCCAATGAATATATCGATGCATCTTATGAAAATCTACCCGTTTCAATTTTCTTACGAAAAAATTCGTGTTTCTCGTAACTACGATAACAAACAAAAGTTTAGTTTAACGTTTACGAAAAAAATCAAATTTTTATTAATTTTATAATTAACTACGACAAAAAGCATCTTATTTATTGGGATTTGGCCGGAACCACACTGCCTCATTGGACATCAAATAGACGCATCATACGAAAACGCACACGTTCAATTTGCTTACGAAAAACAGCACATTTTTCGTAACTACGAAAAGAAGCACAAGTTCAGTTACCCCACGAAAACAATCACATTTTTATTATATCCAAGAAAAGAAGCATATACGTTTTATAGCCACGAGACGTAGTATAACTCTATTTTCGCCACGAAAAGAAACACTTTTACATTTAGCTACCGAAAAAACTTCATCTTTCATTTCGCCAAGAATAAAAGCATGCATATTACTTTAAGAAAGTTATCTCAGTAGACTGTTTGTGCACAAAAGCAAACTTAGGCCATTGGGAATTGGCAAGAACCAACTTGCGTCATTGGAATTTTTTTTTTTGAAACATTTGTTCCTTTGGGATTTGGCCAGAATTCAATTGCGTCATTGAACATTTTTTTTCAAAAATTTATTATTTTTCCGAATCCGAAAAGAACCAATTTTTCAAAAAAAAAAAAAATAAATTGACAATGACGCAGTTGGGCCCTGGCCAAATCCCAAAAGAACATATTTTTCAAAAAAAAAAAGTCCAGTGACGCAAGTAGGTTCTGTACTAATCGCACATGCATGTGTATCAATGCCCATTGGAACAGCTTCATCCAAAAAAAGTTCCAATGACTCATCTGGATGTGAATCTATTATTCATTGGAACAGTTTCATCAAAAAATGTATACTGACACTACTGTAAACCACGCCATCAATGAAAAATCAACAAGATTGGTCATAAAATACTATCATCTCCATCATCAACATTTTGTGATTTCTTAATCACAAAAATGTATATTGAGATATCTGTCTAAAAAAAAAAACCTATATATGCTTTTATTCGTGGTGAAATTAAAAATGCGCTTTTGTTCGTAGATAAAATATAAATGTGCTTCTATTCGTGGTAAAGATAAAGTTATGCTTCTGTTCGTGGAGAAAACGAGAATGAGTGACTAGGTAGGTAGGTTTTCTTAATATGCGTTGATACTAGAGATAGGTGCTTGCCTGTTTTTGATGGCATGGACACCGATAGGTGACACGCACGAGAAGCACGATTTTTAAAGACACGAAAAAAAACACGGAAAAACACGACATAACACGAAACAAAACGGAAAAACATGAAAAAGAATCGTGTGGAACCGAAAATGTGTGGAACCGGAACTGAAATTGGAACCAATATATTTTTTTATTTTTTTTGGTTGGAATCGGAACCGATATTTTAAAAATCTCTGAACCAGAACCGGAACAGATATTATAGTCCCTGTCAGGGAACGCAAAGAACCGGAATCGAAACATATTTAATGTTTTGGTTGGAACCGGAACCACAATTTTAAAAATATTGGAACCCGAACCGAAACCGATATTCCAAATGGTTTTAGTCCCTGTAATAAATAATTCGAAAATTATGTTGAAGTTTCTCTTAAATCCATAAGTAAAACAAAACAAAAAAATTTTAAGAAAAGGTTAAAATACCACGAAAATTGTATTTTCTGAAGCTGGAAGTAAGAGTGATTTGGCGCACGGAGATTTGTAAGCACGAATTCAGATTTTCCATCTCTAGACGATACTCCCAATAAAAACCTCTCACATAAAACCTCTCATAAAAGGCTCACGAAATTAGATTGTAAATAAAGTGTGAAAAATAAAAAAAAAAATGTTATTCCAAATAAATTAATACAGACCTATTTGAAATCAAAAGGCTCATTCAAGATTCAAAATAGAGCATTTGATCAATAGAGCATTTTCCTCAAAGATTATATAAGTTGAGACTCATTTTTGAATGAAACTGAGACACTCAGGATCTTGAAATGAGCCATATTGAAACGCTCATATTAGAACTTAAGTGTTTGCTGGGTATAATCCTAATTATACAATAAAATCTTCACCGCGATCGAGAATGGCCTGACATCTTCTGGACATACTTTTGATCAGTGTTTCAGCGTATTCAGTAGAAAGAGAACTTTAACCTTGCGAGCAACTATTAGGATTGTATGCAGGGACTCTTATGAGTTTGCTTTTCGTAATGCCCCATACCTTTTCTATGGGTTTGGCATCCGGATATTGGTAAGGTCACCAACCATCGAAGTAATTTTATTTTAATTTATCAAAGTTTTGAGTTTAGCTGTGTGAAATTTTGAGAGGAGAGGTTTATTGTATGTACGAAAAACATGCGATTGTTTGTAAGCACATTTAAAGATGTAGATTTTCGTAAGATGGGTCGAACTGTATTTTTGATCTTGTTCATATTTCAAAATTTCCCACAACAAAGAAAATTCTTATAATATATTTTTTCCTATTAGTGTCTTTAAAAAAATGAATACTCAGACTGTTTACTAAGTTTTTTCCTATTTTATAATACATCTGCCAACTTTTTTCTATTCCTAAATAGTGATGATCATTTGGTCTTGCTGCAAGAGTCTTGCAAAATATAACTATTAAAATTTTAAGCAAAGCAAGGTATACAAATAGCTTAAATTGCATAATAATTACGAAAAGGTATAGAATATTCATTAATGAATAAAATACATATCTAAGAATTTAATTTAAAACACGTACTATTATAAAATTATCTCTGCTGTATTAATTTGAATGACGTGATAAGTAAAAAATTTATTCTGTTGTCATGTGAAAGTAGTTTATTGTACTGAAAGACAAACCGAAGAGTCCTGTTACGAATTTCGAGACTGACAACTCCAAAAACTAAGTTTTTAAAATACTGCTACCTATATTCAATAAATAGTAACCGTCGAGATTAAAAATTAGCCAAGAAAGTGCCCTTGATTGCGGCGACTCTTATACAAATCTATACTACGAAGTTCCAGTTTTTGACCGTGCTATAACAAAGCATTTTAGCAAATAACGAAATAATTCAATTGTGTAATAGATTTAATAGTTTCAAGGATGTTAGATTGCAGGCTGGCGTGGAACACTAATTGAGCTTCGTGGCCTTCAGTGCATTTTAAAAGATATTGAGTGTTAGTGCAGAGTTAATACAAAAATATACTAAAATATATAAATTATAATAAAAAGTGTTATAAATTAGATAGACTTTGAGAGCTTGAATTGAAAGAAATAATAAAAGAAATTCTCAACTAAAAAAAAACGCCAAAATTAAAAAGAAACAAAGAATACAACAGTTGCTAAACATTACCTGAGACTGAAAATAAATTAACGGCTGCTATGATTTCTGTAAAAAGTAACTACAAAAATAAAATGGCACAACTTACCTTTTAACTTGTAGGTAGTACACCTTAAGAAATCAGCTTTTTTTGTTGTTTTTAAATAATAGTTTAGATACATTTTTGTTGCTTCACAGTTTGCATGCAAGATAACAATGTTTTTCAACAGAGTTTTATTTTTTTTGGTTTAGTTTCTTTTTTTTTCACCCATTTTGGTGTCTTTAGATTGGGGAAATTGCTCCACAAAAATCATCAAAAAATCAAGTACCTCCCAAAAACAATGCACAGCGGCGCTAGTGTGATGTGTGTGAGTGTGTTATGACTGGCGGCATAAGTATTAGTAGTGTGCGTGCGTGTGGGTTGGTGTTTTGTCAGTGTGTGAGCGGTGCAAATGCGCGCGCTTCAAGTATTTATGGCCAATTTATTTTTAGTAAATTTAAATATTTCTTGTTTTTTTCTTTTCTTTTTTTTTTGGAATAAGATTAAAACTAGCTTAGGGTGATTGCGGGGAATAGAAAACTTACATTCAAGTGTGAATATTGATCGTGTGACTCATTCGCTGGTGGCTTGAATTTGCCGCAGCAGAAGTTGAAGCAGCAGCAACAGCAGCAACAACAACAGCAACCGGTTAAAATGGTGCAGCAAATAACAAGAGCCTGCAAAAATAAACAAAATATAATCAAATTGTTTTAATTCATATAAATGCGCGCTGAATTACCTTGACAGCTGGCGAAGTAACCACAAAGTAAGCATTGACATTTTCCTCACCAAATTGCTCTGCAATGTACAGACCCAGCGATCCATAATTATCATAAATATTTCGTTTTGTCTGGTCGCTCAATATGGAATGAGCGCGATTGACTTCTTTGAACTAAAAAAGCAGTTCAAAATTGAGTAATAGTTTAAACAAAAGAAAGAGGTTTCAATTTAGGCACTCACCTTGTCGGAGGCATCAACATTGTCGGGATTTTTGTCTGGGTGATATTTCAAAGCAAGTTTTCTGTAAGTCTTCTTAATGTCATCAGCAGTTGCTGTTTTAGGAAGACCCAAAATTTCATAGAGCGAATCGCCCGATGTGCTGAAAAAAGATTTAAAGTTTTTTTTTAAATTTCTATGCATTGCTAGTTGTCGTCATACATAATATGGACAGTGGCCATATAAGTATTATTATTTCTTGGTGGCAAACGAAGGCGGAAGTGATTACAACATTAACAAAAGAAGACGTAGAACATAATTTGTATATGGTAAAACGAGCTTGTAAAGCTTATCTAGACGCTATAAGGTAAAACGCAACAACTACATTTAAAAAATTTAAATTTTTGGTTTTCAAAGACTTAATACAGCTGAGAAAAATTTGAAAATGCATTCAATTTTGTTAAATTTATAAGACAATATTGAATTTATGACTCACATTACAAATTTAAACAATTTTGTTAATTTATATAATTTATTTATATTAAAATAGTTATTAATTTTTTAATGCAAAGTTAAACTTGTCAAATACAATTTAAAAATTTCAATTATTGGTTTCTAAAAATAGTTAATGATTTAACAATATCCGCTCGATGAGTCGAATACTTGAATTAATTGATGATAGCAGCATGTTAAACTCTCGCATGGCATTTCATATTTTTTTAATTCTTCAAGTACTTCATATAATATTTATCAATAAATTAAAAAAAATAATAATGTATTTTAACTCTGCAATGTGTTCACTGATTCATGATTTGTTTATTATCAACAATATTATATTAAACCAACCTATTTACATAACTTGTTGTACAGCGTATTGCGCTTATCGTAAAGTACAAACAAAAACTATGCGGTATCGAATGAAAGTAAATACGAAGTGCTAGACTACACAATTCTTTTGAAAATTACTTCATACTAGTTAATAAATTATTATACAAACGTTTCCAACACGTATAAACTTCTAATCTCTATCGTTCGTCATTGAAAAATGCAATAATCAAATAGGAATTTAAAGAAATGCATTTTTTTTAACTCACCGCATGAAGTGATTGGTTTTATTAGCGACATTAATAATAAATATCAAGTATAAATCTATTAAAAAGAAACAAAAAAATAACCATTTATTGATACGTATTACTAATTTCATGGTATAGTTGATTTACATGTTCCTAATAATTTATTAAAATTAAAATACATTTTAGTTATTTGTATAATTTATGTTTTCAAGATGACGAAATTAAAATTCACATCTAAAAAATCACAAACATAAAGACACATCTTGTTGCAAAATGTTATAAGACATTTTATGTTCGCTTCAGTTTCCAATAAATGATTGTAAAGTCTGAATCATACGATTGATTAAACAATCAACTTTTGAATCATTTTAAAAACAATTTATATATCAATCGTTTTCCATACAAAAATTGGGCAATCACATGATTGATATTAAAATTAAAGGGTTTCTCAATAAGAGCGCTACAAAATTTTTTGAACAGGAACGCTACAAAAGTAGACCAACAGGGACAGTAAACGACGCCATATTTCTTGCCGCTCTTTTGACATTTCTCTTCAGTAAGGTTTGCCATTTCATGATGGAAAGATATACGAGCCAACAACCAGTCGAAATTATTAAAATTTACTACCGAAATTCGAATTCGTATATCTTTTCATCATGAAATGGCAAACCTTACTGAAGAGAAATGTCAAAAGAGCGGCAAGAAATATGGCGTCGTTTGCTTTCTCTGTCGCTCTACTTTTGTAGCGTCCCTATTGAAAAACCCTTTATTTGAAAATTGATTCAAAAGTTGATTGTTTATTCAATCGTGTGATTCAGGCTTAATACTTGAGTCTGCATTTATTTTTGAGTCATAATCACAGAAATAAAAAACTGTGTACATATAACAAAAATGTTAATCAATGCAATTAATTTTTAATTGAAACTCACCAATGTAACTTTTAATTGCATTTAATTAAATATTTGTAATAATGAGAAATCGTTAATTGCAGAAAATTTAACAACTTTTTTTTTATATTGAAATTAAAGTGGTTATATATATTAAATGTTTTATTGAAAATTAATTTATCAATAATTAATTAATAGACAACTAAAAATTTCTTTCGATCGACACGTTTTATAATAGAAATTTATTTATTTATTTAATCTCCTGCGTCGACAATCTATATATATAAAACTCTTGGTCCGTCTGTCAGTCTGTCGTTCTGTCTGTTTGTTCCAGCATCACGTCTAAACCGCTGAACCGATTTAACTGAAATTTTGCCACAGGATACTAAGGAGTCCGGAGGGTGTCATAGGCTATATATGGGCGCGATTGGACAAAGGAGCGTGGTACCTTCCATACAAACTAAACATTCCAAACGACAAAACTCAGCACATACACAATCTAAAAAGATTAAACAAAAAACTAAAATTCACCACACTAAAACTCACCGCACTAAAACTCACCGCACCAAAACTCACCACACTAAAACTCACCACAATAAAACTCACCACGCTAAAACTCACCACACTAAAAATTCACCATACTAAAACTCACCACACCAAAACTCACCACACTAAAACTCAACACACCAAAATTCACCACACTAAAACTCACCACACTAAAACTCAACACAATAAAGCTCACCACACTAAAACTCACCATACTTAAACTCACCACACTAAAACTCACCACACTAAAACTCACCGCACTAAAACTCACCACAATAAAACTCACCACACTAAAACTCACTACACTAAAAATTCACCACACTAAAACTCACCACACCAAAACTCACCACACCAAAACTCACCACACTAAAACACACCACACTAAAAACTCACCACACTAAAAATTCACTAAACTAAAAATTCAACACACTAAAACTCACCACATTAAAACTAACTACACTAAAACTTCTACTGGGAAAAACTCTACGGGGAAGAATTCTACCGGGAAGAGTTCTACCGGGAAGAATTCTACGGTAAAGCGTTCTATGGGGAAGAATTTTACGGCGAAGATTTCTACTGGGAAAAATTCTACGGCGAAATATTCTACTGTCTGAATTGTCTTTGAGAAAAGTTGTTTTGGCGGAGAATTATTATTTGGTTACTACATTTATAAAACCAATAAAAACTTCCACAGCGAAGCACGGGCCCCTGATATAAAAAATAATAATAATGTTTTTTTATATTAATAAAATCGCTTTATATCTATGAATTCACAAAATGTTGGCACGGGTCCAGTAAGTGGTTCAATAATTTGCAGAATCCGATATTGGCTACATCGTTTTCAATATTCTGCGAATTCATCGGCGCCTATTGAAATACTCCACATGGCGTTGCGAAATAAACACAACGCACTATGAAAAAACACAAGAAAATAGCACACATGCCAGAGTTGTATTTTAAAAAAATAAATAAATCAAAAGCATCAAACAATAGTTGTAAATACAATTAATCATTTAATTGTATTCACGTGATAATACATTTATTTCTTTTAATATTTTTAATAAAAAATGTGTGAATACAATGAATACAAATAATTATTAAATAAATTCATATTTTTAATTGGAATACGTTTTTGTTTTCCATTAATATCAATTGTAATATTGTATATTTTTAATAGTGGTAGCCGCGGTAGGTCAGTGGTTAGTGCGTTGGACTGCGAGCCGAAAGGTCCCCGGTTCAAGCCTGGACTGGGGCTAACAACATCTTTTCATAGAAACAGTAAATGGCAAACCTACGAGAGTAAAACATTGCCTATGAAAAGCTCTCACCCGCCGTTCGGATTCGGCAATAAACTGTAGGTCCCACCACTTTGAGTACAAATATAACACGCACAGCTCAAAATGGTGAGAGAGCTCGGCCTAAGTTCTATACAGGACTGTAGCGCCAAACTATTATTATTATTAATTTTTTTTCGATGTATTATTTATCAAATCAAACATGTTTCTATCCGTGTTTATGTTTTTAAATGCCACATAGTGAGACGTTAATTATTATAAGAGAATAAACATTAAAACAATAGTATTTATACCTTTATATTAAATAATATTAAATTATTGGTACTGAATATTTCAAATACTATAAAATTCATTGGAAAACATTTGAATTAATATGAAAAAACGATTAATTCATGAACCATAAAATCAATGATCTTACTATTGAATACTTAGGCCCAGTTTTTCAGTCACATTTCCAAATCAAACATAGTTTAAACTAGATGTAATTTCGTCCATACCCCAGACAAAATTTCTGTCATTTTTTTTGGAATATTTTGGGCATATTTCCGGCAAATGCACAGCTAAATGGAATATATTGGCAAGTTAATGGCAGATTCACGCCATATTTTGGGAATGGGCAGAAAACAGACAACTTTTGATACAAACTCCGCCTTTGTTTGTTTGAAATATGTCGAGAAAATGTTTCTGAACTGTCTCGACCCTGCCAACATTTTTGTCTAGGGCATTCAACATAACATATATTTAAAAAATGTCATATTAACTGATTACTAAATGTTTTTCTGTCTCTAATATTTAGCAGATTTAAATAGAAACTTTGGAAAATCTGGAAAAGTGTAAACCAAGCTTAAACTTGCACTGAAAAACTGAACCGGTACATTGAATGGTACATTTTATTCAGAGTGTATGAATCAAAAGAAAGATTAAAATACGGCTACAAATTTCGTTTTGCATATTCAACATAAATAATCACGCATCAAATAACGTTTTGTACGCTATAACTTTACATCACATGTTGTAATAGGAGCATTTTTAAACGGTACAAAATAATCAACGATGAATGGATCTGTTTAGTTTTCAAAGATAACAATCTTAAGCTCAAATTACACGATTGACTAAATTGTAACAATTTCAGTTTGAATCTACAAAAATATATGTAGTATATTGTTGATGCTAGAGTCGTCAACAAAAGTCGACGCAATTTGGTTGATTCTTCTTGATTATTTTTTACTGAAACGGATACAAATTTACGTCAAAATTTACGTCAACATCTCATTTTTGGAATACTTGTCTACTTCTAGCATAAATGCCAACTTCCCTATTGAGATATTTATTAATTGCTAAGCGACATGGTATTTACATGAAGATTTTGAATTCGGCGAGGGTTTTTTTCAATTTCATTAGGGAATTAAATTGTATTCGAACAGCTGTACACTGAAATAAATGCTGTGAAATGAAATTCGACTACGTTTTTGTATTGTAGCGCAATGTTGTTTTTTTAGGAATAAGTATTAAAAATAACAAAAGATCAAAATTATGAGAAAATGCGGGTTATATCTCAAAAACTAGAGCCAATTTGAAGAAACTGACGTCATTTTTTGAAATCAGTGGCACAAAAATATCCAGTAAAGGGTACAAATTTTACTTTATGGCAGTGTTATTTAAAATTTTATTAAATTCTATATTTACCAGTCAAAACTATGATGCGTAAACCGAAAACTTAACAATTTCGATACCGAGTATTTTTGAGCATACAAAATGTTATACATTTCTGTCTTTTCATGCTTCTTTGCTCAATATATGTCGAAACTAGGGTCCTACGATTAATCAATTAAAATCTTGATTAATCAGGATTTTGATTAATTGATTATTCATATTTCGTGACGCAGAAGTACATATATAAATCTGAAATTTTGATTAATGAAAATGTTGATTAATCAATTAATCACAACTTTGATTAATCATAATCCTGATTAAATGATTAATCAATATTCTGATTAATTGAAAATTGGTTAAACAATTTAAATAATCGATTAATCATACAATCGTAGTCGAAACATTAATGTAAGAAACATTTATTCTTAATTAAGTAACATCTTTTATTTGAGTTTTGTTGCATGGAGTTTCAATGGGATTTTTGCAAAAAAAAGTAATTTATTTTTGCTGTTCAAGTAATTGGAGTGCTTTGGGGGGAGGGTGTTTATTTATTATTCATTTATAACAACAATATGTGTGCATACTCTATAACTCAAATTTTAAATTGTACAATGTAAACAAAATGACTTGTATACAAATTATATAATATGTGTTTCGTGTTTCTCATTATACACTGTCTCATATCAAGGCTAAGTCTTCAAGGATCATAATAATAACTGTTGTTGAAGGAAGGTTAGTGGCGCTAAATAACCGACCCTTGAAGTTACAAAGTCGTAGTAGATGTAAAAAATGTGTTTGTCTGCCGACAGCAGCTTTCGGGCATTTTGAAGCAGACTACATTGAATACGAAGCCGCCTTCACGTTCTATAACCTGCCTATAGGCTGCCGTTTGCCGTTTTGTTCTACGGCAGACATAGGTTGGTTTTGCTACAAATTTCGCCTATGACAGAAACATGCTAATAGGCTGTGGATTACCAGCTTGAAAGCTGCTGTGTTGCATGCCTGTTGTGCGCCTGTTACCTGCCGTACATTTTGTCTTGGGTTAAATGAAAAAAAAACGACGACCTAATGAACAAGTAAACAAAAGCTGTCACTGGAATTTTTTATGACACTTTTTCGTTTCGTTTTACAAAATAAAGGGAAAAATCTGAAATGAAACTTAGTATTTCTGATAGATTTTGGTCTCCTGATTTTTGCTGCGTACTCAGCATATGCGAAGCGTTGATGTTTACTTTGCCATAAAGTTTGCATCTGAAGCATGTCGTAATTGTGCAATAAATTGAGATATAAAATACCAGAAATGGCATTTTTTGCAACTTTGACTTGATTTTTTTGCAAAATGCCGTCGTGGTGCGCATGTATGTAGCTGGAATTAGGTGATCGAAATCAACGAGAAATTATAGGTATCATTCCAAATTAAAGCAAGAAGCCTCAATTTGTAGAACAGTGTTTAATCTTCAAAATAGATTTAATAAAGAAATATTTACCTGCACAATAATAATGAATGTATAACCATGACGATGAAGTATACATTACCTACCTACTATGTGCAGTTTTAAGGATTCTTATTTGACCTCAACTTCTAATCTTAACCTGTCGTACACAATGCTGATTGTGCGGAGTGTTTTTGTGCATTAAATACGTTTCATGAGCAGAATTTTCGTTTTCAGAAATCAAAATATGTAAATGCAAATAAATAAAAAAAGAAAAGAGAGACAAATGTTCATTTGGACATTCTATTCTATTTGAGAGTGCTAAACTTAACTTATTTACAGAAGAGGCGTCGATATAAAAGTCATTAATTTGTAACATCGCTTTCGACAATGATGTTAAATATCAAAATAAATATTCAAAAATAGTCTAAAAACAAATGAAAACAAACATTTCGTGAAAGACAACAAACTGAGTAATGCTCAATTTCTGTATTTCGATACTATTAGACGAAAGTGCCGTCATTTTATACATGTGTGTTTTTATAAAAAAAAGTGAAATAGCATGAATTTCAAATAATATTGACGTCATTTTCACGTCATTGCTTTGTTATATCTGTTCGTTCGAAACACAAAGATATGCCGTACGCAATATATTAAGAAACACTATACTATATTTAAGTTTTTTCAAATTTTATTTTTTATATGCTAGAAAATTAATATTGTTTTCATAATATTTACTCATTGTTCAAATACATCCACACCTATTATAGACGTTTTAATTTGATTAAATAAATTATTATAATTAATGCAAAAATAATAATTTTAAATGCGGCTATCAAAGATTCCAATTATAAACACAGTCAAATTTTTAAGTACATAATATATAAATATTGTATAAAGTAGTGATGTCCAACGTATCTCCATGTGTGGGGCAAACACAAATATAATTGGCGGTCCAAAAAGTTAAAACATAAATTATGTCATGTTTCATTTTTCTATTCTTTCGTATTATATCAATTCGGAAAATATATTTTAAAATATTGAAGCCAAATTTTAAATTCATTAATTGTATTTTATAATTGTGAAATATAAAGCTAGAAATCATTAACTCGAATTCATAAATAAAGGGTTTTTCAATAAGAGCGCTACAAAAGTTTTTTTTCAAGGGTTTCAACAGGGACGCTACAAAAGTAGAGCGACAGGGACAGCAAACGACGCCATATTTCTTGCCGCTCTTTTGACATTTCTCTTCAGTAAGGTTTGCCATGGAAATCGTTGAATTTAGTATTTAATTTAAGATAATATCATTTACATCTTTGCTATAGCTCCTGCAACAGCAATGCCTCCTGTGATAACAGGAAAAATATACGAGCCAACAACGAGACGAAATTATTAAAATTTACTACCGAAATTCGAATTCGTATATCTTTCCATCATGAAATGGCAAACCTTACTGAAGAGAAATGTCAAAAGAGCTGCAAGAAATATGGCGTCGTTTGCTGTCCCTGTGGCCCTACTTTTGTAGCGTCCCTGTTGAAAAACCCTTTACTATAGAACCCTTAAACATTGACATTGTATTTCAGAATCGATAAACTAAAATCAGAAATCATTTGTATTTCTAAAAACAAAAAAATAGATTAAAATAATTTGTTTTTGCTATTAACGTAATTGGAGTACATTGCGAATTTTTATTCATTTTTCATTCTCAAATTTCAAATTGAACAATGAAAAAAAAAAAAGAATTCTATTCAAATTATGATATGTTTTTCATTATACTCTGTCTCATGTCAAGGTTAAGTCTTCAAGGATCTTCAAACCTATTGTTTAATGTAAGTGGCACTCTTTTAGATATAAATTCGATGATTTCTGATTTACATTTGACTATTCTGAATTACAATTGAGAATTTCAGATTTATATTTGATATTCTGAATGACAAATCACGTATTCTGAATGACTCTTCAATTGATGACTCTGAAATAAAATTGACTATTTCAGAAATTTATATTGTAAATCTGAATTTAAATTGTCTATTACTGATTTACACTTCATTTCTCTGAGTAACTATTGACGTTTTCTGATTATTATTTGACTATTATGTATTACAATTTACGATATCTGATATTTGACTATTCTGAATTTCTTTATTTACATTTGACAATTCTCGATTACAATTACCGATTTCTGATTTATATTTGATAGTCTGAATGACAATTGACATATGCTGAATTTCAATTGGCGACCCTGAAGAAATACAATTAAATTATCGATTACTGATTTACATTTCATTATTCTGAGTAACTATTGACGCTTTATGAATTTTTATGTGATTATTCTGAATTACAATTGACGATATCTGATTTATATTTGACTATTCTGAGTTAAAATTTACGATTTCTGAATTTTATTTTATAATTATGAATTCCTTTTAACGATATCTGTTTTATATTTGACTATGCTAAATTATAATTTATGATTTCTCAATTTTATTTGATAATTCTAAATTACAATTGACGACTTTTGATTTATATTTGACTATTCTGAATTATAATTGACGAATTCTGATTTATATTTGATTAATTTCAATTAAAATTGCAGATTTCTGATAATTCTGAGTAACTATTGACAATTCTCAATTAAAATTGACGATTTCTGAATTATATTTGATATTCTGAATGACAATTGACGTATTCTGAATTTCAAATGACGACTTCAATAATTCATATTGTAAATCTGAATTTAAATACACGAATACTAATTTACATTTCATTATTCTGAGTCATTATTGACGCTTTCTGAATTTGAATTGACTATTCTATTTTCAATATTTGATAACATACGACAAACTTTCATTTATCTTCCATTAACAGTAGGTTATATATTAAAAAAAGGGGTCTGGTACAATAAGTCGAAATTTAAAATATCGAAACTAAAAATACCGAAGACAAAAATGTAGAAAATAAAAATACCGAAACCTGAAAATGTCGAAAAGAAAAATGTCGAAAACAAACATGTCGAAAAAAAATGTTGAAAACTAAAATGTTGAAAAACAAAATGTCGAAAACTAAAAATGTCGAAATTTAATATGACGAAATCATTGTTTGCCGAAAAATGATAGAAAATGTCGAAAAAAAAACTACAACGTAACAAAAAATATACATTTTAAGTATATATAATAAAACACGAAGATAAAGATATTAAAAAATATATTAAAAAAACAACGTAGACACCATCATTCTGAGTCCCGTTGTAGAGAAAATCAGAATCTCTATTACGAATTCTGATTTTATGCTACTCTAGGATTCATGCGGAGATTTTTAAATATGTTACCTTCAAAATACCATCTTGGAATTTAGCTTCAACACTTATAATAAATCAACAAATATTTCGATTTTTTTTAAATACTTTTTTTAAGGACATGAAATTTGAAGTTCAAGGATAATGACCATTTTAAGGTTTTGAAATTTTTTTTTCCACATTTCGTACGGATCCCATTAAATAATATTTGTATTTTATGCATTGTTTCGATGTACACTTTCATAGAGAGTCTTCATCTGTAAGGCTTTATGCCAATCTTAAAGGCTATTAATTGAATAAACTGCATACTTTGAAAAGAACAACAGAAATTGATAACACAACAGCAATGAACATACGGACCGTTTTTTTTTATTAAACACCTAGATTTTGTATTATGTGGGCCAAAATAATTAATGATCGCGGATCACATAAAATAACTAGGGTGGGTCAGTTTGACAGCACCGATGTATAAAATACCCATAAAATACATTTGTGTATAGGTTAAAATAAAAGATGATTTTTAGCCAAAAATACAACAGCAATAGATATAGCCTTCGCAGAAAAGTAAACTCTTGACTAAGTTGCATACAAAACGATGCCTCAAACAAATTTAAACCTATTTAAAGGAAATGTAGCGGCAGTTGGGGGAAGCACACGAATGTGGAGCACAATCAACAAGGCAATAAGTACAAAATGCAAAGAAAAATTGTCGTCGTTGGCAACTATGCATATGACTAACGCATCATTGACATTGATGCCAGCAACGGGCGCGGCAGCAGTGGGTGGTAGTGATGACAGTGGTGGTGCTGCTACTGCTGGTGCCGCCGCCGCTGCGATGATAGCATTGAAATTCAGCGCAGTGTCAGCGCAAATGCAACGTGTTTTCCAAAAATGTACAACACCGAAGCAAAGCAAGAGTAAAGCATTTTTTAAACTACATTCTTTGGAAAGCTTAATAATCTATTCCACGAGTGTTGATAAGACAAAACTACAACAACAAATTTAAACTATAATTAGTAATGTTAGTAAAGTGATATCACAACAACAACATCTGTATGAAACACCCTGTAGTAGGTCGGCGCTGCCATGCCATTTCTCTGCAGTCATAAATTAAAAAAAATCACACCTTGCCAACTTTTTCGCAGTTTGGCTAATTTTTGGATTCTGTTCTCACTAAAAATCAATTAGAAGCTAACTCTTCCAGGGTAGCTTCAACATTTAATTGCATTTTCAAGGGCGCAAAAGAATGCAGCGTCAGCTACAATCTGGACGCCATGGTCCGCCGTCCGTTCGCCTGGAGCAGCGCAACTATAAATTCCAGAACTTCTGCGCTGCTGTCAGCCTCTGCAGCATTTGCAAAAAACACAACAATTGTATGTGTACATATTTCGCTGCGGCTAGCAGCGACGTCGACAGCAATATATTCAGCTTTGTAGCCCTCCTTGGCTTTACACTGTTGGGAAAATCAATTAAACGCCTGCGTTTTGGCAGCAACGCCAACAGCGCCGTTACTGCGCTGCATCACTTTTTTTTTTTCATTCAATATTTTCCACCAACAATTTCATTATTTTCTGTGTTAATTTTTCTTTTCTGTACTTACGAAAGTTTTCGTTTTTCCATGCCACCACCACTCATCTTGTCTTTGTGTTGTTTAATTTAATTCTTTGTCGCTTAAATGGTTTTTATTTAATTTGCAATAACTATGGAATTTCAAGTTTTACGTTGCCTCCCAATTTGCAAAAATCAAAGAATTAATTCTTTCGTAGAGTCTGTCTGCCAGCTGTATTTTCGTTGCTAACCCTAACCAGTGATGCCAATTTTTATTTTCTTTCTCCCCGATATTCTTAATAAAATTTCCCAGATTTACTATAAAAATTCCCCGCAAAATCGTTGCTAACCAGTGATGCCAATTTTAATTTTCTTTGCTTACCAGTGATGCGAACACTAATTTTCATTCTCTCCGATATTCTTAACAAAATTCCCCACAGTTATTATAAAATTCCCCGCAGGAATGTAATTTAAACATACTGGAATAATATTCCATAGAACAATTTATATAAAAATGAAATATCATGTGTGTGCCACAGCATTACTAAAGAACGAACTATGATTAGAAATTCGAAAACATTTTATTTATGATATGATGACTATTGACAAAATTAAACTTTAAAGTTTAATTTGAATTTGAATTAAAGTTTAATTTGAAAAACTGGAGCTTATTAATTTATACTAGACCATTTATGCAGACAAAGATATTTTGATATTGGAGCAAATGATGTAATTTAACCATTTAACGAAGTGTATAAACAGATTTGCAGTTTTAAATATAATAGTTTGGCACTACAGTTCTATAAAAACTTAGGCCGAGCTCTCTCACCATTTTAAGCTGTGCGTGTTATATTTGTACTAAAAGTGGTGGGACCTACAGTTTATTGCCGAATTCGAACGGCGGGTGAGAGCTTTTCATAGGCAATGTTTTTACTCTCGGAGGTTTGCCATTTACTGCCGAGAGGTAGCGCGGTATAGAAAAATGTTTCTATGAAAAGATGTTGTTAGCCCCAGTCCAGGCTTGAACCTGAGACCTTTCGGCTCGCAGTCCACCGCCCTAACCACTGAGCTACCGCGGCTACGGCTTAAATATACGGGTAAATATATTTCAACATTTTTATTTTCTTAATTTTTTTTATTTTTTCCATTTTTACTACATTTTGTCATTGCTATAAATTATAAATATCGAGATATTTAAAAAACTGAAAAAAATATGTTTTTGTGTAACTATTAAGGAGCATGTATAATTTCTAGGTTTTACATTAAATAAAAATTTATCCTTGAACTGGAAAAAATGCCCATGTACCATATTTCAAAAATTAGTCTTGATCTGTAGATTAACATGTAACGAATATGTATCGATGCGTAGAATTGAATCGGTAGAAATAAATACAAAAGTTTATTGTTATTTTAAAATTTAATTGAAGGCGATGTTCACGGATAAAATTCCCTATTTCACTTTTGTCATCAACTGCGGGTTTGTTTTGGAGCTATTAAGCCTCTTGAAAGATTTCACAATGTTTTAATTTATTTATTTGAAACTTTTTATATACATTTTTTTAAATGAGGTTGTAAACAAAGCATTGATGTTTTAAATTTTTCGTAAACAATGTTGAATAAGGGTTATACTAATCGATGTTTGATTAGTTGACTGATCGACTTTTGAGTATAAAAAGTCGATTATTTGAAGTCGACTATCTGATTCTGAATAATTTTTATATTATAAAATATTTTTTATAAATATAACTTTTTATTAATAAAAAGTTGAAATTATAAATAAATATATTATAAAACATTTTACTAATATATGCATGTCGAGCAAGCATTATATAAGAAATAGAAACTACTTGAGAACTGAGAAGTACGGCAAAAAATGAACGAAAAAATATTTTGATAGAAATTTGGTTTAATGAACAGAGGTCTTCAATATGAAGAACATATATGTTTTATTTTACATTTTGGTTCATTAATATGATGAAACGTATTCTTCACATACAGTTCATCATATGAAGAACACTTTTTCGACAGTTACCAATCGTTCTTCATATTTATGATAGCATTCATAACATTGATGGCGTTAGTCTTTAATTTATGAATGGTTCTTCAATACAATGAATCATGGTTTGAAGAACGGAATTCATCAATATGATGTACATTTTTTTGCACCCAAAATTAGCTAGAAGTGATATATTATAGTCCCTTTTCTTTTGGTATCAAAAAGTGCTATTTTCATACAAAAAGTCGACTAATCTACTTTTACTAGTGAAATAATCGATTAGTCGAAAAGTCGACTTTTAAACATTTTGAAAAAGTCGAATAGTCGAAAAGTCGACTTTTGGGTTCGAATTTAGAAACCTATGTTGAATCTTTCAAACAGTTTTCAAAAAAAAAAAAAGTAAATGGCGCCTGAATTTCGAACTAGACAAATTATGTCTTAAAAATGTCTTTAAGTCATCTTTTAAATGTTATCGATGTCCGAAATTTGTCCGAAATGTTACGGGAAAGATGACTTTTTGTAATACATTTGATTGACCGGAAGATATATTTTTGATTTGTCTGAATGATGTTCTAATGGTATACACAAAGATGCCTTAAAGTTATTGTCGGAATGATGTCTTTTTAGCAACTGAAAGGCAACCAAATTTAGTCATCTAAAAGTGTACGAAAGCGATATGTCAAAAAGTGTAAAAAGATCGTGAATTTTACAGACTACACTTTATTTTGGTTTCAGAACTGAAAAATAACATATACTTCAACCATGATATTAACCAGCCGTTGTATAAAATAACGTTAACATTTTGATAATTTTCGAGACTTTGCATAATAAGTACACTGAGAGCAAAAAGCAGTTTTTCATAATTATGTTTTTAACTACGTTTCACTTCGACGTTGTTACTTTGACATAGTTATTAAAAAAATATACTTCGTCGTACTTGATTTAAAATGTTTCAAATCAATTTATATTTCATTCCGCATACGTTATTATTTTTTTTATTATTATTTGTAATTATAAAGAAATGTAGCTTATAATTCATAATTTTTATTTTTATTGACAATTTTTCACAATTTGTTTTAAAATATTGCTTTAATTTCAATATAACATTTAAATAAAAAAAGAAATCATTAAATGAGTATTATAAAAAATCAAAACTTATATTTCATATACAAATTAAAACCAATGCAACTTTTAATATATTTAAATGTAATTCAAAATAATATAAAAAAATAATCATAGAACACAATAAAAACAAATTAATTATTAGCGCATTTCTATCTAATAGCCCTATTCTGGGACGAGCTTTGTCACAGTTTAGTATTCTGTCAATTTTATTTTCTATGTTTATTGACGTAAAAGTCTGAATCAATTGTCATTTGCAACAATTGTTACAAATTGACAAATTCTATTTCCACATAACAAATACTTTTGGCATACTCTCTGGTTAAACATTGAAAGAAATCATTACACAATGTGAAGGTAAAAGGATCCGAGAGTGCTTAACGAACAAAATGAGAAATTGGAAAATAAAAATGCCAATATTTTAATTCTTACTGTCAAATATTTGATATTGTATTTGTATTTTACACATTGCATTGTTGTTTAGAGAACAGTTTTGTTTAAAAATATATATCATAGAAATTTTATTACGTCTTAAAGAAACAATATTGCTCCATCTAAAAATAGATCTCTTTATACCTTTTACCCTTATCATTGTAATGCCTGCTTCCCACTTGACATTTGGTGTCATATTTGATTTCTTTACATTACGATTGCGTCGCAGAAACTCAAAATGTTCGATATCCATGTCAAATGAAATCTAAATGTCAACATTTTGGCATTTTTAAAACTTTGGTATGTCGAAAAACAAGAAATTTGTGCAATTTTTCAAGCATTAAACTTACACAAAATGACATAGTGAAAACCAAGTATAACATGAAAAAAATGAGAAATATTTTGAAGATTTCGTTTTGATTCTAAACATTGTTGGAATCATTTTAAATATAATTCAACCCTTACATCGATATTTATTTTTATTAATATAGATATTTTGTTGAGCATTAATTTTTAATACAATTTTTTTTTTAATTGAACTTCAAAAAAACTAGCTAGTATTAGCAAATTAAAAAATTTGATAAAAATGAGAAAAGTGATCATACCTCTAAATATTTGTGTTAAGGACAAACATTTATTTGGTTAGTTAAACAACGACGATGTATTTTCCAAATCGATTAACTTTATGTTTTGAAATATTTGAAATTTAATTGTCAAAGCACTTGATTCAGTTTTAACTTTTTATATTAACTGAAAACGAATTGAATTATAAAAATATTGAATTATACAAAAACTAATTTGTCGGACTCTAGGTCTATCAAAAGCAATATGTATTTTGCACTGGTTAAAAAAACAATAACAGTAATTGACAAAAAACCAAAAACTTGTTGGCCGACCGTACAGCTGTTTCGGAAGCAGCAAAGCTTCCTCATCAGCGGGATTGTATGCAGTTTGTGCTTAGCTAAACCTATGACTTCACTTTGTATAATGAACAAAATGCGAATTATGTTCTGCACAAAGTGACGAGAAGGCAAGCAGCAAAAACTGCAATTTTTGTCAATTACATATTGCATTTGGTAGACCTAGAAACCGACAAATTAGTTTTTGCATTATTAGGTCGACTAAAAACAAACAACATTAAAATATTGAATTATAGAAAAAAATTGAATTATACAGAAAAGAAGGAAAAGGTAAAATAATAAACAGAAAATAATATAAAATTATTCAAAAAGTGGAGTTAATTGATTTGGCTTCTGTTGTCAGAATTGTATTTTTGAAAATTGGTTTTAAAAGTATTATCAGACAGCTTTCGTGCGATGCCTAATTTTACAATGTAAAAATGAAAATATATAAAATGAAAACAATTTCTAAAAATTGGGAGAGTAATTTCTGAATAATACAGAAAAAGAGTAAAAAGTAAATGAATGAAGAGAAAATATGAATGTTGTGCGTATATCGAAATTTTTAATAATATGAATTCCCTTAATATTTAGACATATTACATTCAGTTCTATTTTGTATTTGTTACTGAGAGATATATATTTAGGTTTCAATAAATACACATTTGACAAAATACAGTATTAAGTGCATGTAGTATTTCTTACAATTTGATCATTTTACGCCATATTTCTTGCCGCTCTTTTGACATTTCTCTTCAGTAAGGTTTGCCATTTCATGATGGAAAGATATACGAATTCGAATTTCGGTAGTAAATTTTAATAATTTCGACTCGTTGTTGGCTCGTATAATTTCCATCATGAAATGGCAAACCTTACTGAAGAGAAATGTCAAAAGAGCGGCAAGAAATATGGCGTCGTTTGCTGTCCCTGTCGCTCTACTTTGGTAGCGTCCCTGTTGAAAAACCCTTGAACAAAACTTTTGTAGCGCTCTTATTGAAAAACCCTTTACCTAAAAAGTAGTTCAGTTTTGAAATAATAAAAATATATAAAAAAACACAATCAATGAGTTTTACATGCCACCCTTATAACGTGAAACGAAAAGAAAACGAATTCGTCAGAAAGTGACAGAATGTTTTTCCAGTGACATAATTTTTTTTTCATGTCGACAACTGAAATTTCTGGCGTTTTTTGACAATTCCGTTTTTGTTTTACGTTATAAAAGGGGTAATATGCTTTTACTTCATTTCTTATTATGTTAAAAGCTATGTTTAGAAATGCTTTACATATCGTAAAATTGCAATCAAGAGTGCAGCTGTTTTTACAGGAATAAAAAATTTGATTAAAATACTTTTTTTTTGTTTGTTTTAAGCTAATACGACGTTGGTACTACGCGTAATTAAGGAACTTTAACGAATTTAACTGTCATACAATGTTCTATGAATATTCTATACTTTTACGACTATTCTTAATAAATATTACCCCTTGTGTCGATGCACCAACTATTCTAATTGCAGATTCGCTAAATCTTTGTTTAACACATCGTTCCACGCCTGCTGCGGCCTTATGTGCTCAAAACCCTGTCGACTGCTAGGCACCATTTGTATTGCCACATCCACTGCGTCGTTGTTACTGCTGAAGGATGTTGCAAAATTATCGCACTGCCGATAGAAATTCGTCAGCATCTGTTCGTGCAACAAGTGCTCGTACAGTTTGTACTGAAAGATGACCTTTTTGGCCAGTAGCTGCAGCAGCGCCTTGGACACCGGTCGTTTGTATGCATCCTGCGGTTGCAACAACACCTCGTCACAACTCTCAAAATACTGCGCCGAGATGCTAAAGTAACGTTGTACTGTCTCGAGCAGATCCAGTGGTTTCTTTTGGGCCGTCAGCAAACAATGCGCCACAAATGTATCGAAAATACCGCCCAGCTGCACCGACTGACGATGCTGCAAATTGTCCATAATGCGATGACTATAGTGCAACACCTTACGCGGCCGTTTCGACTCGAGTATCTCGCGTAAATCACGAAACACTTTGCCCAGACTGAGCATATCAAAGATGTAGACAACGCTGGCGGTGCCTACAGCCAGCAACGAGGTTTTGTTGTGACGTCCAAACGACATGGGCTCCAGCAGCAAACTCACCACCGACTGTGTCCGTATGTCCGCCAATGCCTTGTGATAGCGTTGATCGGACTGTACGATGTAAATGATGTTGCCGAGCTGCTGTTGTATGAGCAGCAGTTCGCGGCTGCTCAAATTAATGGCGCATTCTTGTGGCGCTGCAGTTAGAGCAGCTGCTGCTGTACGCATTCCCTCAACGACGGGGGACATTGATGAAGTTGCCGATGCATTATCTTCGTTGCTAGACTTGGAATTTGTCGTTGCTGTTGTCGTATTTTCGGCATCATTGTAGTCGTCGTTTATAATTTTGATCGTTTGGATTTGTGGCAACGGCAGCATTTGTGTTGAGGTATATTCGTAATTGGTTTTGAAGTCGCGCACATTTTCCAATTCAATGATTTTTCCATTGGTGTCGATGTGTTTCAGGTTGCCAAGCAAAATTTCGTGGCGCGTCTCGACCATCAGTAGTTGACCGACATGCAATTCGTCAGCAAGATTTGGAAGCGTCATCTTTGCTTCAGTTGATGGACTGTTTTTTTTATAGTTAAAATCTATATATTAAAATAAACAAAATATGCTGCTTAGTAGCGTCTAAAATTAATAATTAACTGTAAAATACCTTTCGCGTACTCGTGGAAAATCTGAATAATTTGTTTTGTTTTGCTCATTAAATTCGCGGCGTTTTTTAACGAAGAAGATGATGAAAGATAATCGATAATCTATTTGAACCGGGCGACTCATATTTCAATTTGAAGCCGCCAATCTATCGTAAATATCGATATCGAATCATTTTAAAATAAAAAAATATATTTTTAAATATCCGAAATATTTAACTCGAGTGATCGGACCAAAAATTCAACACCCTTTAAAAAATGGCGTTCTATACAATTATCAGATGGAAGCGATATTAAATATTATCGTTATGAAGTTTCTGAATCCTGCACACAAAAAATTCTTATGGTGATATTAACAAAAATCTGGTCTAAATTAACAAAATATTTGTAAATATACGGTCAACAAGAAATATTTGTTTTATTTACAAATATTTACAATTCCCATTTTTCATTGTTATATTAACAAATAGTCTTGCTTATTTAATAAAGTACTTTTGTCTCATTAACAAAGTAAATTTGTACGATATACAAATTTATTTTATTAGATGAACAATTTTATGTTGTTCAACGTACAAATTTATGTACAAATTTATTTTGTTCTATAAGCAAATTCATTTTGTTCTATAAACAAATTTAATTGGCTAAAGTTCACTTTACCGGCCGAAGTGAAATAAAAAATAAAAAAATTGTCACGCGCTGTATTTTTGCAAAAAAAAAATACCAAAATTAAAAAATCGCACCGCTCGGACCCGTGGTGACCTTGAAAAATCAAAAACCGGTGCACCTACTTACAAGTACATATGGGTACTCAAGAAAGGTATTTTCTTCACGATTCCAAATCTATAATTGTTTTTCAGATCTGTCAATCCTAGCGGCCCCTACATCAATTTATGTAATTTCAATCATATGTATATGTTTTATGTGCTACTTGTATGTAATAATTGAAGTATATTAGAAATATGTACATGTAAGTGGGTGCACCGGTTTTTGATTTTTCAAGGTCACCACGGGTCCGAGCGGCACGATTTTTAAATTTTGGTATTTTTTTTTTTGCGAAAATATAGGGGGTGGCAATTTTTTTTTTTTTCGCTTCGGCCGTTAAAGTGAATTTCTCCCAATTTATTTTGTTCTATAAACAAATTTATTTAGTTGGAAAAATATATTTTTTTAGTACTTTCTGTGTCTTTATAATAAGGAGCAAAAATTGTGTGTCAATGAACAAAAACCATTGTAATTTTAACAAAATGCAAAATAATAATGATTTTCTTTTGTCAACAAGTATATAAAGTTTTTTTTGGTTAAATACACAAATGAAATTTTGTAAGACATACAAGTATTTGTAAATATAACAAGTACTGGAAAATGACTGGTACGGATAAGAAAATGTTTGTGAGAAGAACAAAAAGTTAAAAAAATCGCTGTTTAATAAACAAAAACATGTTTAATGCAACAATGAGACATTAAGCAATTTTCATTTGTTAGTAATACCTCAGGAATTTTTTGTGTGTACAAATAAATGTGACTAACACTAAATTTAATTTTATCCAATTGGATTTCTCGATTTCCTACAGTTGAATTCTTAAAATTTGAAATTTTGCACCATATTGATTTCAATAAATAATTCTTTTTGAAGATACCAAGGTTCTCTAATATAAATAAAAGTAACCATGAATTGTACAAATTTGATTTATTGGTAACAATGAAAAATAGGTGATTTTATGAAATCCGGTATGGAAAAGTATATTCTTGATCAGCATGACCTCCTGAGTCGATTTAGCGATGTCCGTCTTTCTGTCTGTCCGTCTGTCCTTCTGTCTGTGTGATGAAATCACGATTACAGAAAAAATTGAAGAGCTAGAGCAATGAAACTTTAGATTTAGATTACTTATATATCTATATATCTGGCATAATCGGTCTATTGTGACCTGAGAACCGGCCACTTATGTTCAAATACCTCAAATAAAATTTACATCTTCGAATCAATTTTACTGAATACGTGCTTAGGTAAACTTTTTTGATCAAATATATATTGACATTAAGCTCAAATAAATGAAAAAATGTTTTCCCACGAAATGACTTGTGGTTCCCAAAAAAAAAAAATCGAAATTCGGTACACCTACCCATTTGTAAATATGGGTATCAAATGAAAGAAATTTCTTCGGGGATGGAAAGTTTGTAGTTATTTTCAGGATTTGAATACCCTGGTGACCTATATACCATTTTGAATGGTAACCACGCATATGTGTAGGTTATTTATAGTCGGCTTAGACCGACTATAATTTTGATAATCCTAACTATCATAATAACACCTACACTAAAATTTCCCATGTGATTTAACCTTCCCAACTGGTTTTATTTTTATTTTATAAAAATGCAACACTGGAAATGAAAACTTAACAAACATATTTATCGATAAAAAATTACAGCTCTATTTTTGTATTGTTTATAAAATTATCCTATTTACGATTTAGTGTAACCAATTAAATGGCTGATTTAGTTTGGGGCGAAGCCTCTGAATCTGATGATGAAAACCAGAAGGTAAGTTAAGAACTAATAAGTGATTAAATTCATTAATTATACACTTTTCACAGGCTGCAGTTTTTGCTACAGAAGTGTCTGGAGAGGCCACCGAATCGGATGAAGGTTGTCAAAGGTTTGAAACAATTTAAAAAATTAAATTAAACAGCGGTTTGTCATCATTTTAGATGTGTACGAAAAACCCACCACAAGTGATAATTCAACGGACGTTTCTTTTTATATGAACAACCTGTTGCAACGAAAATTAAGTGAGTTCCATTTCATGTAGTTGAACACTAGCAAAAATTTGAAATACTTGCAGTCGAAACAAATTTTTCATTGTGGAAGAGTCTGACGGCGTTCATCAAGCAATTTGTGACCGCGGCGTCGAAGCAACTGTTGAGCACCGATCAGTTACTGATCAAATCACAGGTAACTGGTCAAATAATAATAAAATTAAAAGCTTTAACTGAATTAAATTCCCTCTATGTATTAGGTCTCCATACAGTCGGTCATGTCTGCCACCAAAATATCACGCGCCAATGTAAAGCAGCTGCACGAGAAATTCGAGGATGTTTTCACAACAAATTTTATTCCAAATATTTGCATAGAAAAACACTCCTAAATGTATTGAATTAAAATTTTGTTAAATTTTTTTTTGTTGTATTAATAAATTTTATATACATTATTAATTCTCCTCATCAGAGTCGGGCACATAAACCTGACTGTCGGGACTTGGTTCTTTGGGCACATAAGTAGACTCGAAACAACGTGAGAATATAGAACGAAAATTGCGTCGTTCTTGCTGTCGCTGTGGTGACTGTGGTATAGATTCCTCCGGTTCGTTTTGATCCTCCTCAGTATCAAGAAATGTGACGATAACTTCGCTCTCTTGTTGCACTGCGGCAGCTCTTCCAGTTGCTGGTGGTGAAGCAGTTCTCGAAGTGTTGTTTGTTGTTTGATTTAGTAGCAACGCATTGTGTGCTTCATCGTCACCAAAACTGCTTCTGGGATCTATGCAATTTCTGGCTGCATTCACGGAATGTGCTGAACTGGAAAATGTTGGCTGCTGGGAACTGTTAAACTGAAAAAGTATCGTTGAGTTACTGCTTTGTGTCGTCACTTCGGCGAGGCGTTTTGTCTGCTGTGTAATTGTGGATTTTTGATTTTTACTATTGCTGTGTTTTCTCTTGAGTGCTGAGTTGGGCACAGTTGTGTCATTACTATTCGTCTGTGTGTTGTCCTCATAGAAACTCACGTCCTCCGGGGACAATGTGGACAAAATAAGCACGCATTCGATTTCACTGCCATTTATGATGCGCAGCAATAGTGGACTATGAAGAATTTTATTAACTTTTTATAAATTTATCACATTTTTTAATTTATTACCTTCCGCTCTCCTCGAAGTTTAAATCCAGACACGCATTTATAGATTCTGCAAACATTAAGAACGCTCGGAACTCCTTGAGACAAAACGTTATTGTGGTTTCTTGCGATACTCGATAACTGTCAAATTCGCCGGGTCTAAAAGTTTTCGAATAAAAAAATATTTTTTCAAATACAAGAGGGATTTATTAATTAAAAATATTTATTAGCAGGTTCAGATTGGAAATCTTTATCATATATATTATTTAAATGTTCGAAGTATTACTCACCGTAATTTTAATTGCGAACGCATAAATTTCTCATTTACTCTGGAGCCTTCAATGAAGTTCTTTGCCGTTACTCCATCTTTGCAGACTTCAAAAGTCAGTTCCTCTTCGCTGGTATTAAAATTTGTTGATATTTCAGTGAATAGCTTGTGTGAACCTATAATTCTAAATTGATCATAATCAACTAATCAAGTTTTTGCGATTATTTTACATTAATAGCGAACTTACACATTTCCATTGCTCGGCATAGGAACATCTGCGTTTATGTTTTCTTCGTCGACTATGGAAATGGATGCTGTTTTTATAGTTTCCAGCTTACATTTGAGTGTGACCTGAAACTTTGAGTGTTCCGGCACGATTTTTAGTTCGCAATGTTCTACCTTGTGAGTGGGAATAAATAATAATAAATTTTCAGAATATCAAATATTAGAGGGAGATAGGTCGCCTCTTGGAATATAATTAAAATAAATGAAAAAAAAACTTTCATAGTATTTGGAATTTCAAAGAGATTTCATATAAATACGATTCGTAAAACTTTGTGGAGACAATTCTTATAAGAATTGTCTAAAAAAAAAATATGTTCTTAGGGAAGAATTGTCTTCGAGAATTGAATGCAAAAAAAAACTCTTGAAAAATATTATCTGGGACTTATTTTATAGGCGTTGCGTATATAATCCATCGTACGAAATCCATCATAAAAAAACTGATTTCACTCGAAAAGCGTCACGAGGGCTGAGGGAAGAATTTGTCTGGGAAAGAGTTATCGTAAAAAACAATGTCCCTGGGAAGTATTATCCTCGAATAAATATACGTAACCCTCCATTTAAATGATATATTCACCTGTTTCATGCTCTTGAAAACCGATAAGCAAGACTTCATCGTTAGTTTGCAATAATTTTCATCATTTGCCGTCACATCATAGCACTCGAAGAATGTTGTGTTAAATTTAATAGTTCCGACCGCCGATTGAGATGAATTAATGGAACGTAGCTGCAATCCATCATGTGTTGCTTCGAGAAAGAGATCTGTTCCAATTTTGGACAACGACTGTATCGCTTTGGCAATGACTGGGAAGATATTTGATTGTAAGTTAATGTAGTTGGTTTGGAGTTTTTGTTACTCACCCCTTGCATTGCCACCGTTTACTGTGCACTTCATCACATAAACAATATTATGTATTATTTATATTAATAAAACATTAAATCTCGCCAATAAAGAACCGCAATAACACCTTTAAATTCCAAATGATTCCAATATTTTTATTTACAAAAGAAGAAGAAAAGCAGCGCAGCATGAAATGTCAAAAGTTCACCTGGTAACGATATCGATAATTTAGTATTCGATTAATGCTGTTTGACATTCAATTTAAGGCAACGTTGCCACCTTTTTAGATGACCCGCTACTTGGTGTATCCACAATCGATGTACTCGAATAAGTACTTGTTACACATAAACATTGTATAACATACAATGTATAAAAACTTGTCACACTTACAAAGACTACTTTCTTACATATTTTTAATACTTCATTTTGTATTTTATATTATATGATGTTGCACAAAATGTCCATAATATATCTCGCATATGTTCAGAGTTATAGTATTTTTACTATAAATTTTATATAGCAGCTACGCGTAGCATTTTTTGTAACACGGTTTTACTTAAGAAATATGAGTACGTACGAGTATTTATTGATATATCTCAAACCTAAAATTAAGGCGATTTTTACAATAAAATAAAAAAATTTCGAGTTAAGAAAAAATAGAAGAAAATTCTTACCACTCCAAATCAAAGTGTTCTTTGTTTAATGTTAAGAATGTATGTGCATTTTTTCAGAATTTTAAAAGGCAAGTTTTGGACGCTGCACGTTGGGAAAAAAATCGACAAAAAGGCGCGCATAGCCTTCATAAAGTAACTTACGTGAATTAATTTTTTCTTTGTTTTTCATAAAATAGATAAGTTGAGGAATAAAACTTCGTTTTTTATGTAAATAGCTGTTACCACATCCATTCTGTGTTCTTTGAAAGAGAAGTGTTTTTCAGAAAAAAATTCAATAATTTAAAACAACGAATTAGGTGTTGTACAAAAATGTGTATAGACGATCTATTTCTAATTAAACTGAAAACATATTTATACCACGTAATAAGAACATGCATATCTACATAATAGTTTATTATATATTAATGAAATAAATCCATTTCGATAGATATGCGAATTTGAATATACTGTTTTTTGTATTATTATAAAACAACTTTTTTAAGTCACGTAAAGTTGTGACCATTGTGTAAACAATGGTACCTATTAAACATTTCTGCATCTAACTGCATCTAATTATCGTTTTAATGTCAATTCTACATATACATAGATATATAAAAAATACATATGGGGAATTTTTCCTGATTCCTGATTATTCCATCCGCCTCTCAGATTTTCTTCAATTTGTCGCCATTTGAGGAGAATAAACTACCCTACTACTTTTTGTTACTGAATTAAAAGCAGAGTTCATAAAATATACCTCAAAGATATTTATCAATTTATATCCCTCCCAAAATGAGGGACATAAATTGATGAAAAAAAATATATCGCTCAATGATCGAAATGAATTCTCATCTCAGAAGTAGATGAAAAGTTTTTCATCTTTTCTCATCTTTGTAAAAATTATGAGACAAATGATGATAAAAATGATTAGAAAATTATGAGGACAAATGCAAGATTGGACACATCCGATTGCTATTCGATGATATTTAAGCAAAGGTTTCGTCATGTTCAATGGAAGATAAGGCACTCCTGCACATGTCCAGGATGATCTTGGACAACATTTTTGTGTTTATTATGTTTTGAAATGCCATAAAAATGATTTTGGACATGTACACTGGAGGATGAGGTGTTCCTGGACATGTCTATGATGACCTTAGACTTATAAAATCTAATAACATCAAAAAGATCAAAAAGATAAAAAAAAATATCGAAAAGATCAAAAGATCAAAAATGTCGAAAAGATCAAAAAGATCGAAAATTGCGAAAAGTTCAAAAAAATCAAAAATATCGAAAAGATCGAAAAGACCAAAAAGACCAAAAAGATCAAATAGATCGAAAAGTACAATATGCACTAAGAAAACAATATGTTTATGAAAGTCTTGGTGCAACTATCAGTTTAAATTTACACTTTGTAGCAAATATTCAAACATCCCATAAGTTTCAATAAAGTTGCAGCAAAACTATTAATATTTTTTAAATATGACATATATGCAGATAGTTACGAGATGTTTGCAACAACAGCAATAAAAATTGAGTTATTTACGGTTGACTGATAGCAAACATCCTGAGTTCTTGGATATTTGCAGCAACATTTTGAGCTATTTTGACATTTAACTACCATAAAAAAGGAAAATGGCGTACTTTTTCCTTACGTTCGATTTATCCACAACAATTAAGTAAATTCAATTGTGTAAAAAAGTGTCCACTCAAATATTACATTTTAATGGTAATGGTAGCCGCGGTAGCTCAGTGGTTAGTGCGTTGGACTGCGAGCCAAAAGGTCCCCGGTTCAAGCCTGGACTGGGGCTAACAACATCTTTTCATAGAAACATTTTTCTATACCGCGCTACCTCTCGGCAGTAAATGGCAAACCTACGAGAGTAAAACATTGCCTATGAAAAGCTCTCACACGCCGTTCGGATTCGGCAATAAACTGTAGTTCCCACCACTTTGAGTACAACTATAACACGCACAGCTCAAAATGTTGAGAGAGCTCGACCTAAGTTCTTATAGGACTGTAGTGCCAAACTATTATTATAATGGTAAAAGTGAAAATTAAATATCGTGTGATTTAAATTATCAACACGTGATCGAAAATATTTCTTTTCAGAGTTTACTTTGATGATAGCGTCGCCGGTCGGACTTGGTTCTTTTGCGAAGAAATCTCAAGTCGTTGTACAATTTTGCCTTCGAAGGATTTAAAAAGACGATGGCGATGTATACCAGGATGTACCATGTACCAGGATACTATTTTAATTCTAGAATAAATAAAAATTCATTCGATTCATTTTCTTTCAATTCAATAAAAATTACTCCGCGAATTCTAATGGAGTACCTTTTCCAAATATTCATCAACTATCTTCCTATTTGTAAGATGTTTAATTCATGGTTGCTATAGATAATCGCAAATTTGAAAGATGGTTGTTAGAAATATTTATTGTATTTGACGGATGTTTGAGAGATGGTTGTCTTAAATACGATCTAAATAATTTGTAAATAACTTGATATTTAGGGCTGTGATATTTCTGGCAATCATCTTTGTTTTCTTAGTGTGAGTTTACTTTTAGTTCTTAAAAATAGATTCTGAGTGCATTGAAACATTTTAGGTACATACCCCAGACAAAATATTTGGCAGGGTCGAGGCAGTTTAGAAGCATTTTTTCAACATTTTTCAAACAGACAAAGGCGGAATTTGTATCACAAGCTGTCTGTTTTCTGCCCGTTCCCAAAATATTTCGTATATCCGTAATATTCCCCTAATATTCCGTAAATCTGTCAATAAAATTCCACAAAATTTTATAACCTACTATGCACTTCCCAAAATATTCCATTTATCTGTGTATTTTTCGGTAATATGCACGAAATAAAACTGAAAAATGCCAAAACTTTTGTCTCGGGTAGTTTTTTTAAACCTAAATAGGTCTATAAGAAAAAGTTAGTTTCTTAAAGAAAGCAGAAAATGTATTTTTTTTTTAATTGCGGAAGTATTACACAGTTTCGATATCAACTGGTAGTTGCAATTATACGTCACTTCCTCCACCTTTATCAATATAATTTAAACTTTATACAAAATTTCCTTGTCTTAATATTTTAGATAATGTTTATAGATAATGAATTTGCTAGTATTTGTTTCGAAATAAATAAATATATTATCATTCAATGTAATTTATTGCCAATGCAATTGTTCCACGAAAATTGTGGAGAAATATTAAATATAATATATACTAAAGTGTTAAATTTAGTATATATTATATTTAAAATCGTTTAACTCAAACCAAACGTTTGATTATTTAAATTTTAATATTTAAATTTTAGTTGATATCTACCATAAAAATAGGAAAAATTTACTTATCGAAAACAAAAAATTATCTTGTAGAATTTTAAACGACGTCGAAACGTCTGAAAACCCATTTAAAAGGTTATTTTAAAAATAAAGACAACGTTACAGAAAATATATATTTCATTGTTATCATTTTTGATGCATTGTTTGGATGTTATCTATCATTTTGCTCTTTCTGCAATGTGCATTGTTAACCGATACAATTTCAGTTCAATCACGCACTTCAAAGACAGAAGAGGCCCCTTAAAACAATAAAATAAATCAATGAGTAATTAAAAAGAATTTGTCCAAAATGGAACTAAATAAATTTAAAGGCAATGAAGACATTGATGACGACAGCTTTTTAAGAAATCGGTAATAAAATTAGTTGATTGCAAAATGGTTTGCTATAGAAAAAATTTAACATTTTCAGTAAAAACAAAGAAAAGCCACCTCTGTGGGATTCATTTCAAGATCCACCATCGAAAAAAGCCACAGGCTCTGCAGCAACATGGAATAAACTCAGTTTTCTGCTGAAATTATTTAAACTTTTTACGTATATTTTTGTATTTGCCATCATTTTGTGCACCACAATTGTCTCGAAGGTAACATATCTTCTGATGGTCGGACAAATATCGCCTGGCGCTACTGTCAGATATTGCAGCAACGCAGGTAAGTTTTAAACCATAAATATTTTATCAAATTTCTCGAATTTATGTTGGAGAGAATAAGAAATATAAAGAAAATGAATTTATTAAACTTTTAAATAATGAATTTTAAAAAATCATAAAAAATGTTAAAGAAATACTAAAATAAGGGCATATTTTAGCAAATATTGACACTTTGACTTTTCAATTTGTACTTAATTATTGTCTGATTTGTTTGAGAAGTTCAAAAGCATGTCATTGTTTGATTGTACAATACCGCGTATCTGTCAAAGAAATACCGCTTATCTATTTTACTGAACATTTGATGTACAAGTTAAATAAAATTATTTTTAGATACTTCTTCTGTGAGTGTACTTTACAAATAGCATATAGAAAGATATGTCGTATAGTTGTCTGCGATAATTTGGGAAATATTGCTTTAACTAGGTACTCGATGTTTAAGTATTATTGACAAAAACTATTTACACACAACTGTAACTTAATTATAATTTTATAAAACATATTGAATAGTTAAAAAATAAGATTGATTTAATAATTTTATTACTTAAGAGGAACAGTACAACTTTTTATCCCATCTTTCTAATTGATAACGATTTAAGAGTAATACAAGATCGTTGATTCCGTGTTGCTCAACCACGCCTGGATTACTTACAATTTGCAGTAAAATATGAGGCATTCTTTTTCAAATCAAACGCGTAATATTTTTGGTTCTCTTGATTTGCTTAAATTTGTTATTATGAATTACTTATTGAAAATAAGTCCACCCATTTTTTTTATTTTTTGCTAATAGCTTTGAAAATACAGGGTGCTTAAAAAAAATGAAAATATGACATTTTGAAAAATTATATAAATTTGCATCTATCGTATAGCGTCTCGTTTGGTCTCATTTTGAAGGTAATATAATTTTCTTTATTATACCCTACATCTATGAGGTACAGGGTATATTAGCTTTGTGCAGATATTGCAACGTCCCTTAGGAGGCGTGGCTGGTATGGAAAACTAAATATATTCTTAATCAGCATCACTACCCAAGTCCGTTTAGCCATGTCTATCTGTATGTCTGTCTCTCTTGCTGATCGAATACACAAAAATTGAGAAATAATAGTCAGAATTCGATGAAATTAGTTTTCAATACGATTTAGTAAAAGCTAGGACTTGAGTGTGGAAATGAGCCAAGTCGGTCAACGGACACGCCCACCTCCCATACAAGTCACTTTCATATAACTCTTTAGTCATAAAATTTAAAACGTATTGTTAGAATTTAACTAAAAATATGTATTCCAAAAATGGGCGTGATCCGCCTAAATTTTTTTTCATAATTTCCCTGTTTTTTATAGTGTAAATTTTAGTTGTAATTTAGCCATAGAAAATATATATGTTACCACAACCAACTCATTGCCCAACCAATTTATTCGGTTCTCTCAACTGCTAAGTCGGTTCTTATAGCTAAAACTAAAAAAAAAAATAGTTTGAATAACAATAAAAGCTGAATATTTTTGACGAAATCTGTCCGAATACCGAATACTTAAAATAGAAAATAAAATAAAGTATGTAGGTACTGTTGAAAAATAGTTTTCAAAAAAACCTTTCACGCAATTTTGTCAAGATTAATTTTAATAAACCAATGAATGCTAATATTCATATGGTGCACTAGTTCTGAAGTAGTGGCACATATTATTTTTTTTTTAAATTTTCACCATATTTTCAGCATCCCAGATAGCAAAATGCTCGCATTGTGCCCGCACTGTGAGCGCACGCCTGTAAAAAAAAGTCGCACGCGTGCGCACACAGAGTAATCGTGTGTCCGCAATTGAGACTCAATACGCTCGGACTAGTGCGCGGCATTTGTGAGTCGCATTTGATCATCAATATAGTCGCACGAGTGCGTACAAAATTTTAAAAATCAGTGGCATGAGACGCTTGTGCGCCTCAAAATAGTCGCACGAGTGCGAGAAAATTTTGTGAGGCGCATATGAGCCTCATATGGCTCGCACGAATGCTGAAAATATAGTATGCCGCATTTGTGACACAATAAAGACTCATAAAAGGCTCATATAACTCGCACGAGTGCGGCCACAACAAACAAAAAAATTACTAAATTTTTGACATTCTTTTTAATATTTAATATATTGTAAATTAACTTGATTACATTATAGTCGAACACTTATGATCATTTAAAAATATTTTCAATAAAATAGTATAGAATTCTAATTTATAAAATTAATTTTTATAAGATTAAAATTTATAAGATTAAGACTGATTAATCCGATTTATTTAAACATTGACCACAGAGTGCTTTGGTTCGGAATTATGGACTTTATATTAATTTCAAATTTTATCGATGGAGGATGAATGATTGACTCTGAAATGTATCTACAACCTCTGCTTTGCTCTGGACCAAATAAGTATATAGTTTCCAAATTCAGAGCCACCTTCCATTATAATATACTTGGTTTCTTCTAAACTATTGTACATAAAAGAAAAATGGAAGAATTTGTTATTACACATAAAAAACCATTATGCCCCATTTTGTACACCAATTTAAAAGGGGGGTTGTACTTCAACTCAGAAGAGACTTGCAGGGTATCTATAACCTGTTCTCACACGCATTACCAACATTAGCTCCATTAAAACATCTTCACTATGAGCACACCCAGAAAAAATACTATATAAATAATAGATTTGAGGGAATTTTTTTCTGGGTGCATCTTCACCATTGTCGGTTAGCAAAAATGTTCGAATACGAATCAAGTTTGTTTAATTTTAGCGGTTGTACATAAATCAAAATTATACAAAATTAGTACCGCCAATAAGTTAATAATGAAGTACGTTGCGATAGTATTGGCACAGGCAGCCAATTGCGCACGACGTTTTAAATCACAATATTTTTTAAAATTATAGTTGGAAAATTCAAGGAAAATTAAAAAAAAAATCTTAGTTTTTATAGTAGTCGCACGGAAGCGAGTTTTGGGATTTTTGTGTGCTCGCACTACACACTCATGTCGTGCGCCTGAGTTTTATTATTTTTGAGTGCTCTCACTATGATCTCATTAAACAATCACATACTGCGCCCGCACGAATGCGAGTTTTGTGATTTTTGTGTGCTCGCACATAGCTCTCATATGGCACTCATGTCGTGAGCCCGCACGTTGTGTTCTCATTTTTATCGCATATAGCACGCACGACGTGAGTCCTCACGACATGATTTTTTGTGCGACGCACGTTTGCTATCTGTGATTTTTGAATTATCTTACGAAAATATCAGATATCACTTTTAAAAGAATATGATTGTATTTTCACTTAAATAACGTTTTTAATATTTCTCTAAAAAATGAATATATCAAGTTTTGGGATTTCAGCTTACAATTGTCTGTGATAACTATAAACAATTAAAAACACAGTATTCATTTTCAACAAATTATTCAAATCTTCGTCAAAAGGTTAAACAGTTAAACAGATACTCATTTGCATATTCTCGACAATTTAAAAATCATAATAGAATTCGTGGCAAAATTAAAAAACATATTTTTTTTTCTCGTCAAAAACGAAAACATGCTTTTATTCTGAAATTTAAAAGTAAACATACCCAGATAGCAAGCGTACGTCGCACGAAACAATCACTGCGTGTGGGCGCATGTGTGCGAGTTATATGCGACTCACGCCGTGCGATCGCATGCGTGCGAGCTATATGCGAGCAATATGAGTGCGAGACTCACTATGAAACTCGCACGAAACTTGCACGCTGATGATACAATGCGGGCGCACGTGTGCGACTCATGTGATGGTCATATGCGTAGAAAAAAACACGCATGAAATTCGCACGCATGATGCTGAAATGCGGGTACTGCGTGCTCGTAACATGATGGCAATTTGAAGGCATTGTGAGGAAACTAAATTGTCAAAATTCAAATTCAAAAATTAAGAAAAAAAACACTTTGCTTAACAAATCGTTTTTTTTTCAAGCATGATTTGAAATATATTTTTGAAGTTTGTTTATTTACAATTTTTTGTTTTTTCAATTGTGAGTGTTCGGAATTTCTATGAGTTTGAACGTAGAAATTGCGCATTTGGGTTCGTCCATTCTATTACGGCAGAGAGGTTGGCTGGACAATTGTTGTAAGGTAAGGGCTAATATAATAATAGTGTGGCACAGAAGGCAAGATTGGTGTTTAACTAATTTTAAAACCACTTCCAGAAATGGATCCCGACAGCTTTGTTCCACCCGCTGCAGGTATATTGTGCGCAAATTTAGCCGATGGTAAGCTGAAGCAACTTGAGTGTCCGCTTGATAGGAGCCGAATGTCGGTCCCGATTTACGCATTAGTATTGAGAAGGTAACGTGCGCGACTATTCAGCGCGACTATTCAGCGCGCTGGAATGGAATAGTACAAGCTGTCGGTTTCTAAGCAAGGCCAAGGGGCTGTCGCGCTCTGGTGCCAACACCAAAGACAACACAGCAGCAACACTCACGAGAGCAGCGACCAATGGATGAGTATGCATTTTTGTTCGCTGGCGATGGCTTCAAAATCATGCAATGTGTGTCAAACAATTTCCTGTACGCCTCTTCTTCGCAATATTCTTTTGTTTATGAATATTAATGTCATTTTAAAGTGGTTCCAATTTCATTAAACTGAAATGACATACACAAAAAACGGCGTGTTCTTATTTGTCATTTTTTTCTTAGTCGCATTCGTGAGTCTTACAAGAGGGTACAAAATTAATTTTTTCGCACTCATTTTCAGCCTCAAATGCGCCTCATACCTTTATTTTTCTTGCATTCGTGCGACTAAATTGAGTCTCAAGTGCGCCGCATACAATTTTTTTCGCACTCGTGCGACTAATTTGATCCTAAGGTGCGTATCATAAAATTTACTCGCTCGCGTACAAGCATATTGAACCTCAATTGATGTCGCACGTTTCCCGCACAGTGACATCAGTCGTGTTAGAAGAACACGCACGTGTGAGCTCCGAGTGATCACACAGTGTGCTCATTTTGCTATCTGGGTATGTATTTTTGTAAGCTAAAAAATATGTAAGAGTTTTCTTAAAAGACCTCGATATGGACAGCTACTATAATAAAAAAAACCCTCACCCTCTTTAAAATGAGATATCACTATCGATGGGCCTTATCAGATGTGTGGTATTTAAAGAATAAAATCGTATTATTTTTTCTTTTTGATATCTTATTTTAGGGTCAGTAATTTTGGTCATTAATTTGAACTATGTTCTACATAAACATAAATCATATTCTTATTTATTATTAAAAATAGTATAATAACATCGACATTATTCGAGTTTACGTCAAATATATTAAAAACATATCCAAGTAATAGCATTTATTGATATATTATAATTAATTTTGACAATTAAAATAAAAAATGCGTTTACAGTTTTTGGAAAACTAATTGTGTAAGGAACTGTTTTAATTCTAAAAAGTGGCTAAAAAGGGTATTAACTTTAGATGGCAATTTTCTTAACAAGTTTTCACTCAAAATCACTCAATTAAATTTAATACAAGTTGTATTTCATACCTACGTATTAAAAAGTTTTGTAGTTACATTTTATTACCTAATTAAGTAAAGTATTTACTTCAAAATTGATTACCTACGTAATAAAATAAAAAATAGTTAAATTAAGTTTAAACACAGAAAGACTACGGGTGAAAAGCGTGTCGAAAAGAATTTAAATTTAATATTTTTCTCGTTTTGTTGAGTACTGTTATTTTATCGAATTTAAAAAGGATTTCCAGGTATATAGAAAAACTAGTTCCAAATTACACACACAATTATAAAATGTTTGATGTAAATGTATTTGATGTTGTCTATAACTTAGCACCTAAAGACTACTTTAATTAAAACCATTTCTTATATAGCTATTACAGAGAATATAAATTTTGAGGCAACTATACCGGCCGAACAGCAGATCGCATGGCTGTGGTGTCTGATATTTGCCTTCGCCGCACCAGAAGTTTTCACATTTTTACGTGCTCTTCGCATATGTTGGTTCAAGGAAGTCCAATCACCCACCTGGCCGGAAGTAGTTTTGGTACGTATTATGCAAAACTTTGGCCAAAGTTCCGTCGGTGTCTTACAAATGACTCAACTTAATTGCAGGTGGTGTTGTGCGAGTTGTTGCACGTCATAGGACTGGCCGTGTTTTCATTTACAGTGCTGCCACAATTAGACTCCGGAAAAGCATTGATGCTCTGCAATTGCGTGTGTTTCCTGCCGGCGCTGTTAAGTAGGTTTCCAGCAGCAGCTGCACCAACGTTGCCACTATCTTTATCATCTTCACCATCATCATCTTCATCATCACCACTATCACCAGAACCTTTCAAATGTCTATGATTGATTTATTGTCTAATGTTCGTCGCACTTTGCGCCATAATTTCAGATGTTTTCATTGGTACACATTTCGACTGGAAATCAATTGCTTTATTCGCAATCAGCATTTTTGCGTTATTTGCGCAAATATCATCCTTTGTTGTTTGGCCAGCCCAGTCGAATGCTGTCAGTCTGCAAATATTGGCAGTTCCATTGATACTGATTTCGGTGCGTTGGTGGGAGAATTTCATGAATTCATTCTCATATATTGGTGAGTAAAGCAACCTTTTACCTCCACTCTTCAACTTGTAATCCCCCCATAATCCCACCACAAACAATTTCACACCAACTGTTAATGGTTAGCATTTTTGACCAGAAATATTCGGCGCACTAAATCCAGATACCAGACGTATCTGTATCTGGCCCCGCTCAAAATTGTGGTATTTGCATTGATGGCATTTGCATTGCATGGACGTGCCTGGTCGGAGTACTTTTCGCAATTCACCAGCGGTTGGAGAACACACAATATTTCCGTGGTATGTGAGTCTCTTAAAAAGTATTGTTTAAACAAATAAAATACCTTCGATATTTGGATAAAAACCGTAATTGAAAATAAAAAATAAAATAAATTGCATTTCGAATAAATTGCCCTAGTAGAAATTGACTCTATATCAGGGAGTATACATTTGATACAGAGTTTCAATCCGAGTTTGCTGGCGTCGCTGGCGAAAACATTGGTTATGTGGAATTGGAATATTACAGATTGGAGTTAACAGAGGAAAACAGTGCACAAAACTGAATCTGTCCGCGGATAATTTTCAACCAAACTTACCAAGATATATTGCAATCCAACGCCTTATAAATTTTAATTATTTTTCTGTCCAAAAATGTGGCGGAAAACATCAGAATATTGATTTGAAAATGTGTCTGTTCACAACATTTTCGTTTCAATTTCCACATAACCAATGTTTGAATTTATTTGACAAAAGTGGCAGCGAAACCACCTGTATAGAAACTCTATATCAAATATATATATTCTCTGTCTATATTCAAAAATTAGAATTTATATAAGGGACCCCAAAGAACCGGAATTGGAACAGTTATTTAATAAAAAATGGTTTTGAACCGGAATCGAAACCCATATATATGTATTTTTTGATTAGAACCGGAATCTGTGGTTTCCAAAGTGGTTAAGTCCGTGTCAGGGACCGAAATTAGAACCGTTTTGATTTTTGGAAACGGAATCGGAACTGTTATAGAACATGTTTGAAACCAGAATTGGAATCCATATAATTTTTTTGGTTGGAACCGAAAACTCTATTTATTCCGCTATTTAACCGATATTTATATTATATAAAACTAAATCTATAATTCTAATGCGCCTCATATTTCGTTTTTTTAAATCATTCATAAATCCTGAAATATAGTGCAATAAATTTGTATTTTAATTGAATTTATGAATTTTACTTTAATCTCAGGGACCCTTTTCTCGTTTGATAAGTAATATAAAATGAGAATAAAAATGAGATAATAACTATTTTCATATTTTGCTTATAATATAAACAAAAATAGTTTTTATCTCATTTTATACTTCTCATCAAACGAGAATAGAACCGCAGGTGGTGAAATGTTTTCACCACCTACGAATTTTTATTATTTTGGTTTTAAAATACTCGAAAGGGATGTCCAAACATTATGTTAAAAAATTTGATATGGGTATTGGCTTTTGGGTTGACAGTGGTTCAGGAAATTATAAGAAATTATTTTCTACGTTCACATAGAATGCTTTAGCTTCTGAATGCCTCAATATCCAACGATGAAATAAATGGTGAAGGGCAGGAAACAAATGTAGCTATATTTTGCGTAGCTATACTTTGACTGAAAAAAAATCATTGAGTTTGATTTTGAAGGTCACCCCCTAAAAATGCTCTATTTCATGAAAAATTCGATGTGGAAAATTTTCAGCGAAATCCGAATATGGGAAATGGACCCGCCGGACCTCAAAGTAGGCGTTTTCGTACCTAAATCAACAATTTAAAAAATGAATTGAAATGACGTCCCTCAAACGCAATAAACTAAAAATGTGGGTATGTCATCTGTTGGAAATTTTTTTAAACAAACTATAAATGAAAAAAATCGGATACAAAATATTTGATATTCGATTTTTTTTTATTTGTAGTTTGTTGAAAAGCTAATAAAATTTTCCAACTGATGAATTACCCACTTTTTATACCCTACACCTATGAGGTACAGGGTATATTATGTTTGTGAAGATATTGTAACGCCCCTTAGGAGGCGTGGCCGGTATGGAAAAGTATATATATTCTTGATCAGCATCACTACCCGAGTCCGTTTATGACCGTCTATCCGCTATGACCGTCTGTCTTGCTGTCCGTATACGAGGAAACTTGAGAAATACTAGTCAGAAAGCGATGAAATTTTGTTCCAATATTTTTTAGCCAAAAGTAGGAAATGAGTTTGAAAACGAACCAAATTGGTCAACGGACACGCTCACCTCCCATACAAGTCATTATTATATAACTCTTTAGGAACTAATACCTTGAAAACTATTCAATATATACTTATAAAATTTAAAACGTATTCATCAAAAAATATGTGATCTAAAAATAGGCGTGATCCGTTCACATTTTTTTTTGCATTATTTCCCGGGTTTTTATATGGAAATTTTAGCTGTAAATTATTTAAATAAAATCTGTAAAATATAATTCTTACAAAATTGTAAATAAAGGCGTGGTCCGCCTACTTTTATTTTTCTACATTTGTTTTATTAGTTTTTTATACTTTTATATAATTTCTTTTAATTATGGGGATATAAGACGTAAATTTCAGATATGTGAATAATATTCTGAGGGTGGAGCGGTTCAGCATAATTAAGAACTTTATAATTAAGGTATACAATTAAATATCCCACATTAATATCTCCACCAAAGGTGTAGGGTATTTCATAGTCGGGCCCGACCGATTATAAACGTTCGCCCAATGTGACCAAACTTACCCTTGTGACCTAACTTTCCCAACTCGTTTTTTAGTTTAATGTGTTTGAGGGACATAATTTAAATACAATTTTAAAATTGTAGATTTAGGTACGAAAACGTTTACTTTGGTCCCGGCGGGTCCATTTTCCATATTCGGATTTCGCTGAAAATTTTTCACATCGATTTTCTCATCCAATAGTACATTTCTAGGGGGTGGCTTCCTCTCGATTCGAAATCATGATTTTCCATTGTCAGTCTAGTGTACATTAGACTGATTCAAATTTATTTAAAAAATCTAGAACTATTTTTTCTTTTGCTCCGCGTCGACTTTCTGAAGCTAGGACCTCTAAAACTGAGAAAAAGCTTTTAAAACCCAAAAAGAAGTGATCCTGTGATGTTACGCAAAGAGCTTACAGGACATTTTTGAACTTTTAACGAATATTTTCAATAAAATTATTATTACCACAAGTGTAAAAAGATATCACAACATTTTCTTTATTTATTTAATTTAAAAATCTCTTACTGAAATTATGATTTTTTAAATTAAAAATGTTTAGTTAACCATTACAGTTTCTTGGCTTGCCAAACTCATAAAATGTACTATAGTAATTTTAACGGTCGAAATTTTTCTAATTTTATTCTAACGAGTTTCGGATAATATTTTTGTATTATTGCACATACAATTATCTTTAAAATAATATGTCAAACTTATATTTTTAGATTTATATATTTAGATTTAGATTTAGATTTATATTTAGATTTATTTTTAGATTTATAATTTAAAAAAACCAAAATTTCAGTTAGAGATTTTTAATTAAATAAAAAACGAAAATAGAGTGATAACTTTTAATAATTGAAGTAATAATAATTTTATTAAAAATAGTCAAAGGATCACTTTTTTTTGGGTTTTAAGAGCTTCTTCTCAGTTTTAGAGGTCCTAGTTTCAGAAAGTCGAAGTGGAGCGAAACATTTTAAGATTTTTGGTTTTTTAATTAGTCTAGTGTACATATTATAGCTACAGTCATGGGAAATTTTGGCCCAGTGATGTATATTATGGTTATTTATCTTGTTGCTCAATGTGGGATTGCAACAAAGATGTGTGGCACCTCTCATATAACCAAAACTTTAAAAATGCTATAACTCTTGACCTAATCAGAACTGAGTAATAAAAATCGAAACAAAGGAACATAGTAAAAAATGTATTCGTCATGTAGAATGTCCCAAAACTCTAAAACTCCAGACCTACTAAAGCAAATTTGTAAAAATCAAAACAAAGGACCATATTTAAAAAATTGTAATTGTCATGTAGAATATGATAGTATTGGGTAAAGGGGCGTGGCATCTCCCAAAAAAACTCCTCTTTTTTATATCCACGCACGGGTCCCGCTAGTTTACTTATATATGATTGGTACTTATCTAATTCCAGACCAACGAAAATATCTAGAATTTGTTAAAAATTTTGTATTTTGTGCCACCGACGATTTATAAAATTGCTTAACTTCACATTTCATACTTTTTTAATAGCTATCAACCCCTAACCGTTTTATATCGATTTATTTCTATTTTTTTTTTGCTAAAGATTTCGATTTTAAAATGAAACTGTTATTAGTTTTTCACATTGCCCTAAGTTTTTGAGTTATTAGGTAATACAAATATATGGCAATTCTCGTGTTTTTCTACCTATTTTGGACCTAAACTTTTTAAAAATAGGTACACCCTAAAATTAATATTTTATGTGTTTGACTGATCATAACTTTGGTCAGATCAATCTGAATTGTATGTGGTTTATTTCAAAATATTAGCGGAAGTATTCTCAATAGAATACAAAAGAAAACTCAAATCTGTAAAAAGTTAAAGACCAAAATATGTAGAAAAACACGACAATTGCCATATATTTGTTTTTCGTAAATTTTACAAAAAAAAAACTAACAAAAAAAAACTGAGAATGAGGTAGTGATTAGAATCTTGACGTCCATCGGAAAATCATACTTAGATCGCGGATAATTTTTATACCCTACACTAAGAGTGAAAGGGTATATTCAGTTTGTAACACTCTGAAAAAAGCATCTCCGGTATGGAAAAGTATATATATTCTTGATCAGCCGTCTGTCTGTCTGTTGAAATCACGATTACAGAAAAAGCTAGAGCAATGAAACTTTAGATTTAGATTACTTATATAACTAAGCAGTTTGAACAAGAAAATTGGCATGATCGGTCTATTGTGACCTGAGAACCGAACACTTATGTTCAAATACCTCATATAAACTTTACATCTACAAATCAATTTTACTGTATACGTGCTTAGGTAAACTTTTTTTGGTCAAATATATATTGACATTATGCTCAAATACATGAAAATAATGTTTTCCCACGAAACGACTTGTGGTTCCACAAAAAAAAAAAATCGAAATTTGGTACATCTACCCATTTGTAAATATGGGTATCAAATGAAAGAAAATTCTTCAGGAATGGAAAGTTTGTAGTTATTTTCAGGATTCGTATACCCTGGTGACCTATATATCACTTTGAATGGTATCACACATATGTGTAGGGTATTTATAGTCGGCTTAGACCGACTATAATTTTGATAATCCTAACTATCATAATAACACCTACTTTAAAATTTCCCATGTGATCTAACCTTCCCAACTGGTTTTTTGTTATGTTGTATTACTTTTTGCTTTTCAACATTTTCAAAAATTACTCTACATAAATTTAAATTTATTCACTTTACAGTTATTAAATTTCTAAATATTACCTATGCATGGCATTTGCATATTGCACCTTTTCTATTTTACAGCACGTCACGAACTCCACGGCGAACGCCTTCCTCCGGGAATCCAGCCCGAATGCCCTGGTCTACACACTGTTGCTGCAAATCGTGTCGTCCTATCTGTGCTACATATTCGCGAAGTTTGCGTGCAAAATTAAAATTCAACATTTCAGCTTTTCGCTGCCACTGAGCATTGTGGGTCCGATATCGGTGGCTGTTGTGTTCGTGCTGTCTGAATTGCGCGAGACAAATGTTTGTATATACCATGGATTTATGCCGGATTACTTGGCATTAAAACCGATTGGCGTCAACCAATTCACCGAATCGCTGACGACGGATATGCTCTGGATTTGGATCTTCTGGTGGATGTCGCAAGTCTGGGTCACGAGTCACATTTGGCATCCAAGAAATGACAAGAATGCACCCACAGAAAAGTTGTTTGTGTGTCCATGGTATTGTGGACTGCTGGTGGATCAGTGCATTGTGATGAATCGTCGTATAATCGACTGGAATGATGAATATCTTGCAATGAAGGTAAGATATCGAAATACACACGGGGAAAAATATGTTTTGCAACTTTTGTATTTTAAGCTTTTGAGCGGATATTGTAAATTTTGAGTGGTCGGTATAAAAAGTATTTATATACTTATCAATCATCATTTTCCGAGTTGATTACGATAACTCGAAAATTACCTCAAGTGTCGTTCTTCCGTTCTTCTGCATGTAGATATAGAAGATAATAAAAAACAAAAGTGCATCGATAAGAATTAAACGTTTATTTAAAACAAATATTGAACTTAGATTCACAATGCTGTAAAATGTTCACAATTATAACAGTTAACAATATATGATTGTAATGAACAAGCATTGTTAACTGATAAGAAAGATTGGCATTGAATTGTGTTTCGTACAACATGAATTCTTCGAAAGTGTGATTTTTTCTCCAATAATAACTCAGACATATGTACATTTTTAGGACAGACATAGTCGGTTAATGTAGATCATCTACTTGGTTGGATTATGTCAAGGCACTAATTAAGTGATCACTTACTGATCGTAGTTCTAGGTTCATATCTACTTCGGATTGTTCTCAGGTTCATATACTTTTGATTTTATCGTCTCTTACGAAATCACATAATACCCAGTCGGCCATATCTTTGATTCCTCCAAGGTTTCTTAAACTCACTTGGATAAAAAATATGTGGATCCTAGCTTTATTGTTTATAATTATTAAAAATAATCATAAATTCACATTTTATCACATAAATATGATTATTTTTGTTATGTACGTCAAATTTGATGCTCTATATCGCAACGAGAAAGTTTCAGATATTGTGTGAATTCTTCATCATTTTGTAACGATGTTCAAATGAATATAATACAGGGTTCGCATCGCAAATAAACCGTCTAAATATTGTAAATAGTAATAAATTCATAAAAACTAGGAATTACATGGAATTTGTATGAGATTATTTAACGTGTAACATATCTGTAAACTGTAATTCATGGTTCTACCATATTGTGGAATTTTGTTTTCTCAATAAAAATTGTTAGATCCATAATATTGAAACGGCATTGTATTTTTAAATTAACTTATGGAATCAATTTACGATCATACCTATGTACAGCCAAATTGAGACGAAATTGTAGATGTGTTTTAGAAAAATTTTCCTTTTTCGGACAAATATTTATTTTTTTTCGAAAGTTCTATTGTGTCCATTTTTGTTGGTGTTAGGAACACATTCGCTAGTCATATCTTAAATTCTATAATATTACTTCCTTTATTAAAAATTAGATACAAAATGAGCATTCATGACAAGCCGCGTCTCTCATATTGAAAATAATGCAACATTTACGTTTTCATTCCAAAATTTGTATATCATACCTTCACCTCTGTCAAAATTTCGTTTGGAATATGGCAAATTTATGTAATATATATTATTGTTTGTATTCAGCGTCGGTTGTAGCGTCGGTTGCTTAAAGTTAGTGCGTTGGACTGCGAACCGAAAGGTCACCGGTTCAAGCCTGGACTGGGGCTAACAACATCTTTTCATAGAAACTTTTGTCTATACCCCTCTACCTCTCGACAATAGCAAACCTATGAGAGTAAAACATTGGCTATGAAAAGCTCTCACCCGCCATTCGGATTCGGCATTAAACTTAGGTCCCACCACTCTGAGAGAGCTCGACCAAAGTTCTTATAGGACTGTGCCAAACTATTATTATTATATTATTCAGGTATTAGCTAGCGATGATATTAAAATTGTAGTGATATTTTGCAGGCCGTAGCAATAGTGATGATTAAAAGTAATATTGATTGTTATTACTTTGGTCACATGTAGCAAATCGACAGATCAACTTATGAACTCTAAAATGGTTGGTATTTATTAATTCAAGAATTCTTAACAATAATCAATTAAAATGTAAAATATAAAAAGCATAAAATCATTTTTCTTCATTGCTTTATGCCGGTATCATGAAGTTAACAATTTTCTGAATTTGTTCATATATGCGTAAAATTGTATATTTCCGAAGTCGCCATTCACGTGAATCCCCTTTTATTTTTTTTTATATTACGTAGGTTTACCAGTATGTACTATTTATGTATATAGTATGTACTATTCTACAATTTAATCATAGTGAATTTTAACAAATTTTATTAACCATTTAATAAACCTTGAGTCATATTTTGTTTGCACATCCATTGTCATATTACCAGCAAATATTTCTAATTGCCTACAATAAAATACCTTGTAATTCAATAAATTATGAATTGTCTTTGACTTTTTCAAAACTATTTATATTCCAAAATAAATATAAGCTTCACTAACATTTATAATAGGGTATACTGGGGCAACTTCGACATCAGGACATATAAGTGTCATTATTTGAATCGGGAACGGGATTTCAGATAAACAGTCCTGAAGAACTTAGGCCGAGAACTTGAGCTGTGCGTTTTATATTTGTACTCAAAGTGGTAGGACCTACAGTTTAAAGCCGAATCTGAACGTCAGGGTGAGAGCTTTTTAATTGGCGGTGCTTCCTCTCGGAGGTTTGCCATTATCTGCCGAGAGGTAGTGCGGTATAGAAACATGTTTTTTTATGAAAAGATGTTGTTAGCCCAAGCACGCAATCCAACGCACTAATCTCTGTAACCTCTGTCAGTGTACTTTTCCAATAAATGGCAGTTTAGCCCCGATCTCCCCTACAGAATTACCTTCAAAAACATTTTATATCTATGGATTAGTTTTAAGTTTTACGTATTAGTCATAGATCATAAATGTTCTTGATAACTATTTATAACAAATAAATGGTTATTACCTGCCTTAATAAGTTATTAGTTGTGTTTACATTACTGCAAATCATTTATATATCCCTCAATCAGTCGCTGATAGTAAATGTACATTTGTTTATCTCTGTTCAGGTTTAAATTTTCTAAGTACAAAACTGAAATTATATCTATATAATTGTGCATGAAAAAGTATAAATTTCACTGTGAAACTTTAGCAAAAAGTTCAAGAAATAAATGATTTCTTAAATATCCTGCAAACCATTTGACGTTTTTATAATTCGATATAGTAATGATAAATTTTCGATATAAAACTTAAAGTATTTGAAAATTGATTGAATTGTTCTTTTTTTTTGTCAAAAAATAACATTTTCTATACAAATAAAATTTGTTTATCGAAAATAAAACCATTAACGATATCATCTCGATATATATAATGACAAAAATAACGATATAATTCTAGATAGGTTCATTTTTATCGAAAACCCTCAATAGTTTTCCTATCATTATAAATTACACAGTGCGCAGTGCAGTGTAGAATGACAAAATCCATAGGAATATATACTTTTTTTAGATTTCGAAATTTTTTGTCGAATGTGCATGCAACGTAATAAACAAAGTACAAAAAATGATTGTTTTTTAATTATTCTGTTTAATAGGTAGATCTGAGGCAATATTGTTATTTGAGGGCCCCATCTCATATTTAATGGGGAATATATTTGCCGAAGAGAGTATAATAGTTTTCTCAAGCGTTTACGCGGTATGTCAAAATTTGTAATTAGTAGGGGTAAAATTCGAAAAAACGAGGGTTATAGAAAAGCGTTGGGACGATGGTATCAAAGTAAAAAAAATGCGCCTGTTCATGATAAACAACATTGCAGAAGAAACCAAATCTGTATCTTCTGAAATTCAAATATTTTGTGTACTGTCATTAAACACCCTAATTGTTCATATTTGACCCCAAATTGAATAGAGCAAAACGGACTTCATATTCGAGATCAGCGACCCCATGTCAAATCGGAAGATGGAAGAAAAACATGGACATTTGTTGCACTGTGTTAACGAAAACGACAATTTTAGCCTTTAAACGATATCGTATCGATGTCGCTAAAATATGGTTTGGTTTGATACTTCCGTATTTTTTATTCGATTTTGCTCGTTGATAGCTTTTGAAACAGTAATTGAATTTCCTAACAGGTGACATATCCACTTTTTTTTAGTTTATTACCTATGGAAGTCGTCATTTCCATTCAATTTTGAAATTGTCAATTTGGGTATCAAAACGCTAAGTTTGAGATCCCGACGGATGCATTGCTCTCATATTCGTATTTCGCAGGAAATTCTACACATCGATTTTCTCATCAAATAGAGCTATTTTAGGGGTTGACCTTTTCACGATTTGAAATCATGAAAATCCATTGTCAGTCATTGACCAACAAATCTATATTAATATGATGAATTTGTCGTTATGAATTGAATTGAAATCGTTCTATAAAGTTCCCATAGAACTAAAATCTTTGTATTAATGCTGTTAACCTTGCGTAAAAGTAGAATTATTTGTATTTCTTTAAAGTAAACCCTCAGTTATTTTTAAACTGTATTTATTGCTAATTTAAATGGTAAACTTTGTTTTATCTCTTTCTTTCACTCTTGTAGAACGACGTGCCAGTTGTCGTGGCTGGTGACAAAACTTGTTCGGATATTTTAGAATCGGATAAAATTCCGCAACTAATTATTTGTGCAACGATGTGGCACGAAACGCAGGAGGAGATGATGGAATTTTTAAAGTCAATAATACGCTTAGACGAAGACCAGTGTGCCAGAAGAATGGCGAGAGTTCACATAAATGGCGGCAAAGCGGATGCTGAGTATTATGAACTTGAGAGTAAGAATTATTTAAGACTTAACTTTAATAAATAAGTTTTTGATATTTTTTTTAGTAAAAAGAAAAATGTGAGAGATTTAAAAACTTAATTTGTAGACGCGATGAAGAATCTCGTTTACTCAGCAAAAAAGAAAACCATAAAATTAATAGTTTTTACTATTGAAATTACTATTGACTAATTGCAATAGTAAAAACTATTAATAAACTATTAATTCAATCTTTAAATCCCATTAAATACCACAAAAAACTGTAATATTATTTTTGAATTTGTATAAAAATATTTATTTTACATAGTATTAATCCTATTATTCCTATAACTATCCTATTCAGAAAATTTGATGGGATTTTTCGGAGTTTTTTAATTTTCGGGGTTTTTTAAACGTTTTTATATAATTTGGATATAGTTGGCATATTATTCGGATATATAATCGAGATAATGATAATATTTTGATCTTTTCTTTGAAAATATGAAATGTCCGTAATTTTAGCAAATATCTTTTTCGATGACGCCTTTGAGCTGGATGAAAAACTTTGCGAAAATCCCAAAAATCCACCGCTCAACGAATATGTGAAGCTGCTATTACACGGCATCGAAAAGGCCGCCTACGAAGTGTACGGCGTAAATATGAAAATCAAACCGCCTGTAAAAATAGAGACACCCTATGGCGGTCGTTTGGTTTGGACCCTGCCCGGACGTTCCAAAATGATAGCACACCTCAAGAACAAAGACAAAATACGACACAAAAAGCGCTGGTCCCAGGTCATGTACATGTACTACTTATTGGGTTTTCACATTATGGAATTGGAGAATGTATCGGCCAGTCGTAAGACAGTCATTGCAGAGAATACATTTTTGCTGGCGCTCGATGGTGACATTGATTTTCAGCCACAGGCAGTGCAATTACTCATCGATCGCATGAAAGCCATTGATGAACTGGGCGCTGCATGTGGACGCATTCATCCCGTGGGTCGTGGACCCATGGTATGGTATCAGATATTTGAATATGCAATTGGGCATTGGCTGCAAAAGGCAACGGAGCACGTTATCGGTTGTGTACTCTGTAGTCCGGGTTGTTTTAGCCTATTTCGTGGTAGTGCACTCATGGAGAATAGTGTTATGAAAAAATATACAACTGTGGCATCGGAACCCATGCATTATGTGCAATACGATCAGGGTGAGGATCGTTGGTTGTGCACTTTGATACTTAAGCAGGGTTTACGCGTCGAGTATTCGGCCGCTTCGGATGCGTATACGCATGCGCCAGAAGCTTTCAATGAGTTCTATAATCAACGCAGACGTTGGGTACCCTCGACCATTGCGAATATTTTTGATCTGTTGTCGGATGCTGAGATGGTGGTGAATAATAACAGCTCCATTTCAATGCCCTATGTGGCGTATCAAGGTATGTTGATGGTGGGCACTATACTGGGACCAGGCACTATATTCTTGATGATGATGGGCGCATTGGTGACTGTGTTCAGCATTGGTATATGGACGGCTTTTCTCTGGAACTTCTTTCCGCTGTTTTTCTTTATGTTGGCCTGTATCTATATGAAGCAGAAATATCAGGTGAGTCATCGAGGAACGTTAAACCGATACATCCCAGTCTGCTATGTCTCGGAGACCTTCGACGCATCGAAGCATTCTTGAACTATATAATTTTTAAAATTTCTCGTACATTCAATTTTAATCTCAGTTTTATTGCAAAAGTTTTCGAATTAATCAAGAATTCTGATTATTTTTTTTTTCGAAATCACTTCGATTTTGTGACATATCTCGTATCGAGAAACCTCCCATCTAACGCATCGATAACTACCTCACAGTATGTCATTCGCTTCGATATCGTTCTCGCAACGATATCTGGCCTTAAATTGACCATTCGTTACGATATCGTTACAAGATCAATGCGAGCAGATGGAGAAATCACACGATATCGGACCTGTTCTAGCAACGATATCAGACCTACATGGTAGGTAGTTATCGATGCGTTCTATCGAAGTTTTCTCGGTAGGAGAAATTGTTCGAACGATATCGGAGAATCAGAGAAAAAGATAATCAAAGTTCAGGATTGCTTCGAAAAATATTGTAATAAATGTTTAAATATCGTTAATTCCCAGTATTCCATGTCTCGGAGGCCTTCGATGTCTCAAAGCTTTCGCGAACTAATTTCGATATCAAAGTTCAAACTCGTAGCTAAATCGCTTCTAATTTTCAAAATTTCTCGTACATTTAAATTTAAGAACAAGATACGATATTTACACATTTATTACATCGATATCGCAATATTTTTCGAAGCATTCTAGAGCTTTAATTTTTTTCTTCGATTCCGTTCAGATTTTGAACAATTTGTCGTACCGAGAAAACTCCGAAAGAACGCATCGATATCTACCCACCATATAGGTTCAATTTGAGATCTGATATCGTTGCTAGAACGGGTCCGATATAGTGTGATTTCTCCATCTGCTCGCATTGATTCGTAATAATATCGAAACGGTTGTCCTTAAATTTGATGCATGAGAAATTTTGAAAATTAGAAATTAGAACTAGGAGTTCGAACTTTTAAATCGATGTTAGTTTGAGCAAGCATTGACGCATCGAATGTTTTCGAGACATGGAAGACTGATCTACAAGAAACTATCTGGTTTGTCCTTAAATTTGAATGTACGAGAAATTTTGAAAATTAGCTACGAATTCGAACTTTGATATCTATGTTAGTTCGCGAAAACTTTGAGGCATCGAAGGCTTGCGAGATATGGCAGACTGGGCTACCACTTAAGTCCAATTTGACGCTACGAGAAACTGCACGGGTTGTCCTTAAATTTGAATGTACCAGAAATTTTGAAAATTAGATGCGATTTAGCAACGAGTTCGAACATTGATATCGAAGTTAGTTCGAGAAAGCTTTGAGGCATAGAAGGCCTCCGAGACATGGCAGACTGAACTACCAATTAGATCTAATTTGACGCTCGGTATACCTACGAGAAACTGTCTGGGTTGTCCTTAAATTTGAATGTTGGAAATTAGCAGCGATTTAGCTACGAGTTGGAACATTGAAATCGATGTTAGTTCGAGAAAGCTTTGAGACATCGAAGGCCTCCGAGACATGGCAGACTGGGCTACCACGTAGGATCAATTTGGGTCTGGGTTGTCCTTGAATTTGAATGTACCAGAAATTTTGAAAATTAGATGAGATTTAGCTACGAGTTCGAACATTGATATCGAAGATAGTTGAAGAAAGCTTTGAGGCATCGAAGGCCTTCGAGACATGGCAGACTGGGCTACCACTTAGCTCTAATTTAACGCACGGTATTGCAACGAGGAACTGTCTGGGTTGTCCTAAAATTTGAATGTACGAGAAATTTTGAAAATTAGAAGCGATTTAGCTACGAGTTCGAACTTTGAAATCGATGTTAGTTCGAGAAAGCTTTGAGGCATCGAAGGCTTCCGAGACATGGCAGACGGGGCTACGACGTAGGTCCAATTTGACGCTGGATAGAGCCACGAGAAACTGTCTGGTTTCTCCTGGTTTCTCCTGAATATCGTTTTTATCTCGTAATGATATCAATGTGGAAGGTATACCGGGTTTATATCGAAAATCCTGTTATGTTATCAATATCCCTAGTAGAAGTTGTGTTAGGACCACAATCGAGAATTGATAATTTTATTTCTGGTCTTATCTGTCTTTCCCAAAAGTTTAACTTTCTACATGGACAACATGTTTTTTTAATTCTCTCATCGACATTCAGTATGTCATTCACTAAATTACACCAAGACCAACTCAAAGCATATCTCTCTTACATAGACGCAACCATTTTAAAATTGTTGGTTTAATATTAGCCGACTTCTGAACTCAACCATTTTGTCGGTATAGAAATGTAAAGTACCTAATAAACTTTATGAAACTACATGACTTTTATCAGTACTTTTACCAAAAATATTCCTTTTCCTCTGTCAACTCTCAACAAACTGTTCATTTAAGGTATTAATAGACCTTTTGATTTTTACTCATTTAGTTACTGATGGCCTTCGTGATTAGCTCAATGTACTGTCTCGTAATGATGGCCGTCTTAATTGGCATCATCATCCAGATGTTGGACGATGGTCCATTAGCGCCAGCCTCACTCTTCTTTCTGTTGGTATTCTCACAGATTTTTATTGCTGGTTGGTATTTGCTTAATTAATAATGATACTGCGTAAGAGATAAACAACGGATATGTCGGATTTATTTCAGGTATTGTCCATCCACAGGAAAGCGGTGCATTGATATGTGGCTTTATTTACTACATTACCATACCGTCGATGTATATGTTGCTGTTGATTTATTCCGTTTTCAACATGAACGATGTGTCCTGGGGTACTCGAGAGGTTGCACCCAAAAAGGTAATAAAATTATCATCGCTATTGTATAGCAGTAAACTGCATCCACTGCCATTGCAGGAAGATGAAAATGTCGACAAAACGGACGTGGAGAAATCTCATGACTATCTGCCGGGCTGGATGAATGACCCACTTTTGGTCGACTCCGAGTTGGGTGAAATATCGTTACGTGAGAAACGCTTCTGGAAGGACTTAATTAAGTTATATTTGAAGCCAATGTTTCACACAAAGGATAAGAAGGCCGAAATAGCTGACAGCCTGAAGGAGTTGCGCAATATGTTTGCATTCGCCTTTGTTATGATAAATGCCATATTTGTGTTGATTGTATTCCTGCTGCAACTGAAGAAGGAGTATCTGCATCTGGAGTGGCCCATAGATCCAGCAGACTTTATTACGTACGACAACGACAATTCACAGATTTCCATCTATCGTCAGTACAAAGAGTTGGATCCCATTGGGTTTTGTTTTGTGCTATTTTTTGGACTTATTCTAATAATACAATTTATTGCAATGTTCTTTCATCGTTTTGCCACAATTTCACAATTACTGGCAACGACACAACTCGATTGGTTTCGTTCGTCAAATACGGTAAGCCTAGTAGTATTTAATTAGATTACGCTGTACAAAATTAGGTTCTGTTTAAAACGTATATCAAATTAAAACTTAAAGTTTTCGAACTTGTGTGGTTGGTAAGTTGTCCGTTCGGGTTGATTGTTGCCTTGGGATGTTGTTGAAATGATTTAATGGGAATCCTTTGAAACTTATAATAATAATAATCGTGGTTATGACTGCATAATCCTTTTATTAATTGTGCCAAGCAACATTACAGAACATTGTTTTTATAGTGCTCTACATTGAAAGCAACCAGACATATAGTGGTAACTATATGCGGTAGTCACGACTAATCTATAGTACGGAGAACCGAAAATTTGGTTATATCCGTATTAGAACTACTAAGAGTTCATTTAATTTAAGCTTTTTAAAGTATTTTTATTCTTTTAGAGTTATTTAAAATCACCTTTATATTGAAGTTTTTAAATATACTTAAATCCTTCGAATATTAGCGCAACATTGAGTCGTTATTAACTGCATTTATTACACTTGTTATTATTAATTTTCTACTTCATTTAGCTGTCTGACGAGGATGCGGCACAAGAAATCCATGGCAATGCCGTCAATATTGCACGCCAACTACAGCGACCGAAACGTTTCGATGATGACGATGATGATGATGCTGCCGGTGATGGCGCTGACAATATGGACGGCGATGAAGAGGGCGTTATGCGGCGCCAGACGATATTCAAGCTGCATGAGAACCGGGACAAACAACAGCAAGACTACAGCGATTTGCCAAGGAACTTCGAGAGGCGCTTTCTGGGAGAAGGTATTGTTTTTCTTTCGACAGTTTTCTTTTGAAATTAATTAATCATGGGCGATGACGAAGAAGAAGAGGAAGACGATGACGGCGACGACAACGACAACGGAAGTTAAAAATTTTAAATTGCGCTTTTGCTAAATTTTCAGACGACATTCAAGTGAAGAACATCTCGATGAGCAGAAAGTCGCTAATGATGCTGAACGAGACCCGAAGCGTGGCAAAGCGTCGTCTGACGGAGCAGGTGCGAAGAAATACGGATTTCAATAAGAACCCGCTGCACACCTACGACAATCCGGGCTTTGAGCCGACTATTGAGTGGTGAATGAAGAGAAGTCGGAGTTGCAGATGGAGTGTAGATGAAGTGTAGATGAAATGTAGATGAAGTGTAGATGAAGTGTAGAAGTAGTGTCGATTACGTGTAGAAGAGGTTTAGAAGAGGTGTACAAGAGGTGTAGAATAGGCGTAGAAAAGGTGTGGAAAAGGTGTGGAAAAGGTATAGAAAAGGTGTAGAGAAGGTGTGGAAAAGGTGTAGAAAATGTGTAGAGAAGGTGTAGAAAAGGTGTAGAAAAGATGTGGAAAAGGTGTGGAAAAGGTGTGGAAAAGGTGTGGAAAAGGTTTAGAAAAAGTTGTAGAAAAGGTGTTGAAAAGGTGTAAAAAAGGTGTAGAAAAGGTGTAGAAAACGTATTTAAGAATTGTTTTAGAAGTGAAGAATGAGTGTAAAATGAATGTAGAAGGAGTGTAGAAGGTCTGTTGAAGGAGTGTAGAAGACGTGTAGAAGGAGTGTAGAAGGAGTGTAGAAGGAGTGTAGAAGGAGTGTCGAAGGAGTGTAGAAGATGTGTATAAGGAGTGTAGGAGGAGTGTAGAAGGAGTGTCGGAGGAGTGTAGAGGTACACTGCCTCTACACTCCTCCGTGTGGGAGTGTTGAAGGTGTGTAGAAGAAGTGTAGAAGGAGTGTAGAAGGAGTGTTGAAGGAGTGTAGAAGAAATGTAGAAGGAGTGTAGAAGGAGTGTAGAAGGAGTGTAGAAGGAGTGTAGAAGGAGTGTAGAAGGAGTGTAGAAGGAGTGTAGAAGGAGTGTAGAAGAAGTGTAGAAGGACTGTAGAAGGAGTGTAGAAGGAGTGTAGAAGGAGTGTAGAAGGAGTCTAGAAGGAGTGTAGAAGGAGTGTAAAAGGAGTTTAGAAGGAGTGTATAAGGAATGTGGAAGGAGTGTAGAAGTAGCGAAGATGAATTGCAGAAGATGAGCAGAAGTACGAATGTTGTCTATATGGAGTATAGAAGGTGTGCCGAAAGGTGTAGAAGGAGTGTCGAAGGAGTATAGAAGGAGTTCAGAATGAGTGCAGAAAGAGTACAGAAGATGTGCAGAAAAAGAGCAGAAGGAGCGACGAAAGTAGTGTAGAAGAAGTGTAGATAGATGACACAAAGAGTGAAAATGTAGTGCCGATGGAGTCTTCATTGAGTGGTCGGAAAAGGATGTACTGATATAGACGGAGTTCTCTTGAATTGTACGAATTTGTTTAATTTATGTATGTACAACATTTTGCCTAATAAAGTTAATAGCTGTCGATGCCACACTCATGTCTGCATTAAATTCCTACGTTTGACAACCTGGGGGGCGTTGCTCTGTTTGTCGTCGAGGATGTGCGTCTATTCAGCGGTGCGTTTGCAGCTTAAAAGCTCTGTCGGAATTGTTTGCTTTTAGCGTTGGGAATTGCTTGGCGTATGTGTCGGTTGAAGTTTAAGGAAAACTAGTAGCATGATGACTAGGAGGGTCGTTAATGACTGGCAAACACTGCTCGACACTTTCTCATGTGTTGTCTTCGCTTCATCCTCCACGTTCTCTTGCTGCGGCTAGGTTGGCGCGCATAGTATTTAAATCTTACTTTGCAATTAATCAAAGTGGCAGCAATGTAGTTAGTCGCGAATACTCTGCAGCACCGGAAGCACTGTTTGCAAATCAGAGAGTGAATATGATGGATTAGTCATTAGTTAGTTTCCTTCATTACCTTCGCACTTCGTGGCTTGAGTGGGTGGTTGGTGGGTGGGTTTCAGTGGCACTGGTTGTGTTAATAATAAATAATGATTCTGTTTGTTTGTTTTTGTGCAAATATGCATAGATAATTAAAACTTTTGAATATGAGTTGCCACAGTGCAAGGGAACCTGTTGGACAGCTGTTAGACAGACTCGCTATTTTCATATTCCTTAGCATATTTCATATGTGCGTTCATTAAATTTTAATTCGTACACAAATCGGAAAATATGTAAATCAAGGTATTTACAACTGCTAAATAAATCAAAGAGATAGCAAAGTGTGTCACGATGTTAGTAAAAACAGCACAGCTAATAATAGTTGGTGGCATGGGGAAAGAATAGAATCAGAATATTCTATACATGCTACGAGTTAACAGAACAAACAAATGATTAATCAAAATTGTGCTTTATTTGCATTTCTATAGTTTAAATAAACTGAATTAAGAATTTTCTAATGATTGTTTAAATAAAGAAGAGATTCATAGTCGTTTTATATTTGAATGCTAATTGGATTCGTAACAGAAAACAAAATTATGTTACGTATTCACGAAAAAGTACATCTGAATTATATGTATTTGAGCATTCGTTTGAGTGTTATACACAGAAAAAAATGTACATCATATTGTTGAATTTCGTTCTTCAAACCATTGTATTGAAGAACCAATTCGTTGTATTGAAGAACCAATCATAATATGAATGTTTAACGACATGAATGTTATGAATGCGATCATATATATGATGAACGGTTGGTAACTGCCGAAAAAGTGTTCTTCAATATGATGAACTGTATGTGAAGAATACGTTTCATCATATTAATGAACAAAAACATAAAATACAATATATTTTACTTCATATTGAAGAATGCTGTCTATCAAACCAAATATCAATCAAAATATTTATTTTTCGTTCATTTTTTGTCGTACTTCTCTCAAGTTCTCAAGTAGTTCTTGTATGTTATTTTTTATATAATGCTTGCTCGACATGCATAAATTAGTAAAATGTTTTTAATAATATATTTATTTATTATTACAACTTTTTATTAATAAATCGTTATATTTATAAAAAATTTATTAACAAAAAAAAAAATTTGTTCGAATATTTTTTTTCGAGAATAATTATTTTTTTATTTTTTTTTTCGAAATATTTTTTCTTCGAATATTTTTTTTCGAGAAAAATTATTTTTTGTTTTTTTTTTTAAATAACATTTTTACAACACCACCATTTTTTCGAAGGCATTTAATGAAAGTTGCTATCAATATGATGAATCTGGTAGTTGGTGAAAAAATTCATAATATTTATGAATAAATTCATCATATTGATGATTTTTTTTCTTTATAGAGTGGCGTAGAATTATGAAGACTTCGTTGTTTCGCAAAAAAGATGCGTAATTCTAGGGACATTCGACGAATATCAATTACATTTAAATATTACTAACCAAACTATAGGTTTTATTCGTTTTTAAGCACCTTTTTATACACTACACTAAAAGTGAAAGGGTACATCAAGAAAATTAATATAAGAAAATTGAAGAAATTAGTGTATTTCTATTTAAAATATTTAATTATACAACGTGTACTTAATTTTCAAGTCTTGGGTTATAATTATACCCTATAACCCTACTTTAAAAGCTCCCATCTGATCTAATTTTCTTTACTGAATCTGTTAATGGTCATAACTTCTTATCAAAGTTAGTCAAAAGAGTAAGATTTAAATTTCAACGCAAATATTTATTACACACAGAAAACTGACATGTTTGGCAATAAATTGCCCTACCGAATCATTCGGTTGCGGCAACAACTGATAAAGTAGTTGCAACAACGTCTTAATTAGGTTGTGACAACCGCATAATCGGTGCGCATGAGGTTGTGGCAGCCTCCATGTCGGTGAACATGAAGTTGTGACAACCTCCTTATCAGTGAACATGTAAAACTACGAGATTTATGTATTATTTCAGTTGTTCTTAACTTTTAACCTAAAAGATAACAAAAAACATATTATTCGCAGAAAAATACACGCAGTTATTAAATACACAATTTATATACAAATATATTGTTTGAATATTGTTTAGCATGTTATTCATACACAATGTTGGCAATAGCAACAACGATCAGAGAAAATGAAATACCGATTTTCTACACAAATATAAAAATGAATTTGAATAATCTGGCAACGAAATACGCAAAACAAGTTAAAAGCAATAAAGTTTTAATTGATGTCGTCAACAGACAAGGCATTTTTCAACACGTGTGGGTGCGAGGATGGCTGAACAAAAAAAAAACGAAACTGAAGTACTTAGCACACTCGCACCAACAAAATAAAAAAAGAGCGCTAAACAAAATTTATACAAAATTTTGGATAATATATATACAAAAAAAAAATGAATATTTATAAATGCAATTTGCATGAATGTGTGTTTAAGTGAGTGAGCAGGGGATCTTATCTAAGTAATGGCGTACAAAGTGGGCTACACATACGGAAATGGTACTATCAAATCAACCCCAAATGAAAAATTAACCCTAAGAATAAAATGAAATAAGTATTTTCCAACATGTGATATTGAATAAAATGTTATATAACATATTCAGCCTTATCATGAATTCCGGGGGAATTTATATTCCTTCTATTTAATTTTTCTCCCGGGAATTGAATGCTTCTATCATGCAGTTCAGTCCAATTCGTACAGAAGTTTTAACCTTTTTGAAATAACGAATATATTGCGGTTCAATAAAGGAATGTATATTTTAAAGAATCCATGTTGAATATTTTATTATTTATGGTTTTCACAAACTATGGTATACAATGGGCGCATTCAGAATGCAGAACAGTTGTACAATTATTTCGAAATTTCTCGTTGAATGCTATGCTAACCGAAAAATGTTTAGGAAGCGTTCAGCATTTTATATTATTTCCGCGACATTTATACTGATCACATCCACAACAGTGTGTTCTGAATGCGGTCAATAACTAACCGAATCAGTCAGAAGGTGAAGGTTTTTAAGTCTCAAAAAACAATTGGTCATATTCAAGCTTGTTATTTGATATAAAACGTATTTTATGCGCGAATTTATTAAATTTTTCAAGAAAATCTTGTCGAATAAATCCAAATAAATATTCAGTTGTTTTCCTCATAATATATTTTTATGATAAGTAGATTTTTCTCTGGGATATTTTCCTCTGCTCGAAAACGTTTTTGAAAACATGAAAATAAACCCAAGGGAATTGCTGTTTATGATATGTAGATTTTTTCTCCGGATTTTTTTTCTTTATTCAAAATTATGATTGATTATTTCAAATATATTTCTTAAATGAAATCAGATGTGCACCATTCTTGTGATTTACATTATCAGTTCGCAAATCTCATCAATTTCAAACCTGTTTTATTCATAAAAATCGTAGGCGTTAGCATAAAAAAATGTTAAAGAAATAAAATTTTTCAAAAAAAAAAAAAATATTATCATAATAAATTTGTAGAAATATTATTAACCCCTATTTTTTACTTGTTTACAATACTGATATGGTAAGGAAATATTTGGGTCAAATTTATTCATTCATTAGACCACTTGATACCTGTTATGGGTTTCAGTATTTGTAAAGTATCCCAGCAGGAAATGTCATCAATGATTCCTCAATGATTTCCCTATGTCAGGTCAGAACCATCGATGACCGATAGCATTTTCGCCCATTGATGACATTTTCATACAAATGTCCTCCGATTCAAGCATGTTGTAGCATTAACGATACCATGCACGTCGTGCATCAATGAAGTCCCCATACATATTTTTTGTATTTTTGTAAAAAAAAAAATATTTTTTTTATTATTTTATATATTTTTTTATTTATCTTATTTTATTTATTATTTTAATTTTTTTATTTTCTTCTGTTTTCGGTTGGAATGGTATGTGCACTTGCTAATGTCAATAACGTACTTTACTAATGACCATCATTTATCATCATTACTACTGCTTACTATGCCGCTTTTATAAAAATTGGTCCCTTAAATAGGGCCTATGAATAATATGGCAGGATGACATCGAACACAAAATTTCAGTTTTTCACGCAAGTGCTGCCCCTAAAAGTATGGTGTATGCATTTCACAACGTAAATGTTGCATACTTTTAGAGGCATGTAATGTGAGTATTAATTTTCATCAATGACGTCATTAATAACATTTCATAAATGACACATTTTCGCACTGTCATTGATATATTTATATATGACATATGGTGTATGACATCTTTAAAGCAATGTCCTTTATGAAATTGTTGCAGACATATTCATCAATGACAAACTTTCCAATGTCCTCGATTCATCATTGATGACCTTGTCGTCAATGATGTCTTTTCCTGCTGGGATTATTATGAATTAGGATTTATATTCGGTATGAAGAGGTCAATGAATTGATAAATTTGACCCAACTATGTCCCTTACCACAATAATATTGTAAAAGAGTAAAAAAAATGTGAGTAAATAATATATCTACAAATTTATTATGCCTAATAATTTTTATTTTATTTTTAAAACTTTTCATTTTAAAATTTTTAGTTTAAACTTTCACAAATTTTGACGTTTACGAATTTTTCGAAAAAAACAGGTTTGAAATGGATGAGATTAGTCAATTTATAATGTAAAGCAAAAGAATGGTGCACATCTGGGAATTAAGAAAAAAAATCCCAAACAAGCGCCTTTTTTTAGCCCAAGAAATAGTACTTTTTCTTCATATCTCAGGTACTGTTAATATAATTTTGAAAATTGATAAGTACATACAATTTGTGTTCTATTATGCCTGTTTTGGTTAAAATAAAAATAAATCTGATCAACGCTGATAAACCAATAGAATACTCAAAAATATGGTTTTTCGTTTTTGTCGAATATCCTTGAATTTGTTTCTACATAGATTTATTATAGCAAATTTTTTAGTAAAGTTTTAAAACTTAAATACTTCGATTTATATCAATTTTAATTCAGTAACAAATAACACAGGGAAGTTTATTCTCGACATATCATATCGTCACCTGAGAATTTATTTTATTTATTCGTAACTACATTCAACCAATAATGGCACTTGAGCATTATTGGTTGAATGTAGTTACGAATTGGATATATATATGACTTATATTGTCACTTTCTAATGCCGTTATCCGTTTTTCGATATCTCGTATCATATTTGAGATATTCAGCATCGAATTTGCTAAAAATCCCAAATTTGCTCTTATTTTAACACAAATGCAATCATAGAAAAAAATCATCAATATGATTTTTCACCAACTACCAGATTCATCATATTGATACCATCGTTCATTAAATACATATTGATGAATACATTTATAATACATTTATTACATGTGGGCCATTTCACACCAAATCGACCAAAAAAAAAAGTCAAATTTGAGATTTTACCTTTTCGATTTCAATAAAATTTAGGCAACTGATAAAGGGTACCCAGATATGTACTGACCATTTTTTTTTATTTTTTCGTCAACTACTTCTAGAGATACCGTGGCTCAAATTTACAAAAAAATGGGCCAAAAATCACTTTTGTATGGTGGTTCATATTTATTATTAATATCTCTTCTAGAAATGCTAGAAACTCCGCTGATGGCTCGTTCTAAAGCTAATAGAACGAGCTTTTAAAAAAATAAGTTGCAACTTCTAAACCTGAACATGTGGCCCGTGATCATAATCCTTGCACTTCAAAATAGATGTCCTTATAAATTGCACTTCAAAATAGATGTCCTTATAAAGGACCTTTTTTAAAATTCTGAAAAAAATCATGTAATTTGTTTGATTTATTATAAATGCTCATACCAAATTTCAAGATGGTATTTTAATGGCATCATATATATAAAAATAATTTTCTAAATTTTTATTTATTTTTTGTATTGAAAAAAAATATATTTTTTTCGACAGTTTTTTTCGGCAATAATTCTTGAATCTATTTCTAACTCTGATTTCTAAAATGGCGTCAGTTCCAACCGTTGGTCGATTTGGTGTGGAATGGCCCATGTATAAATTATTCATATTATCGAACATCATAGTGAAGAACGAAATATTCAATACAATGAATTTGAATCGCTATATTGATGAATTTGTTGGTAATATTTATGAATATAATTTATTTACGAATTAAAAAAAAAATTGTAGAAAATAATTTAAAAAAAGTGTTGTTGTAATTTTATTTTTTAAAAAATAACATAAAAAAAAAATTTTTGATTTAAATTTGGTTTGATGAACATCATTTTTCAATATGAAGTAATATATGTTGTATTTTATATTTTTGTTCATTAATATGATGAAACGTATTCTTCACATACAATTCAACGTATTGAAGAACACTTTTTCGACAGTTATCAAGCGTTAATCATATTTATAATCGCATTCATAACATTGATGTCGATAGCCATTAATATTATGAATGGTTCTTCAATACAATGAATCATGGTTTGAAGAACGGAATGCACATTTGTTTTTTCTGTGAATGACGTTTGAGCCAAATAAATTCTCAGGTGACGATATGTCGAGAATTTGCAGAAAATCTAAGATGTGAATGGGTAATTTGAGGAATAATGCTTCACATGTATATTTTATATTTCGAATTTACCGATTTTAATATCACCGAGGGTATTTTATATTTATATTTTTGTGAATCTCTAATATGTATTTGATTTTATTTCATTTGTTGTCATTTATATTGTGGGTAATTTCATTGGTGGGCCAACAGATGGACAGACACAGTGCCACACACAACTGACACATTGTCGAAACATTGTTGTGCATTCTGCGGTTATGTTTTGAACAGCATGAATTTCCAACTAACTTTAAATGTTGTCACTTTTTGTGATGTTGTCCATGGTGCTGCTGTTTTTGCTGCTGCTGTGTTTGCCAATGTTGTTGCTCGCTTTGTTCATTTTGCATTTTTTTATTTTATGTTATTTATTTTTGGTAATGCATAAAATTTTTGATAATTCAATGACGCCGCGGCGGTGCAGCAACAAACGCAATTTTAAATTTGAATGGCAAACCAGAACCGCAGACGCATCCTTTTTAGTAACACAATCTGTGTTTGCGGTTGCCGCATTGGGCTGGGGCAGTGGTGGAGTGTTGCTGTTGAAGTGTGTTAGATTCCGCCGAACTCTGTAGCTCTGTTGATTTTGTTTAAGTTTTTTTGTTTTTGTCATTAATTTAATGGTTCTCTTACAGGGTTTCGTTTGTTTGTTTGGTGTTTGGCGCCATGCTGTCTGCTGCTGACTGCTGGCGGCTGTTGCTGTCCGATGATGCAACAAAATGCACATTAAATTTATATCCACTCTGCAATGTGTTGAAATGCGCAGGCAGCACTTTCCACCTGTGAATAATACACACCGAAAACATATTTTTTTATTATTTTGTAATATATGCAGATGCACAACTGATAAAAGTATTTGCTACACCGTGCAAATATCAGTAACTTTAACTTTAAATTTACAAAAATAACTTATTTTATGTAGTAAGAAAATCCTAAAAATAATAATAAAAAAAATGTAAAATAAATCAAAAATATGTACTACGTTGTAATAAAAAAAAAAAACTTTTATATTATTTTTATTCCCCTATATAATACCATGAAACGGATTTATTCCACAAACGGTCAATTATTGTTCAAGTTGAATATGTCAAAAATTGTTTTATAATTTTGTTTTTTTTTTGTTTTGTAAATTGCAATATTTTGTCGAAAAACAATTCGACAGAATATTGAGGGGATAATTAGAAGAAATTGGACATTCAAATATTCCAGAGGAATTGCGACTATATCGTCGCTGTCATGCCAAAGGGCGAATATCATTATTTAACCCTTCTATTACCTTTCGGGTCATTTCGAGACCCAAAACGACTTTATGATTAGTTTTGAGGGATTTAAAATTAATGAATATTTTAAAGCATTCTTTTCTCTGAATGAAATTAAATATATTTTCAAAAATTAACATCTGTTAAGCTACAGATATAATATGGAAGCGTCACCAATTACTGTATAAACATAATACCTTTGGGTCACTTTAAGACCCACATAGCGTTTTATAGAAATCATTCAGAAATGTAAATTTAAAATTTGAAAAATAAACCAAAGTAGGCATAGAACTACAAAAAAAATAATGGTAAATTTTAAAAATAACATGATATATGTTTACATAATTTTATAAATATCGCAGGAGGCTTTGGAAAACAATATTAAAAATTGAATCAATTATCTCACGAAAAGTTTTCAAAGTTCAGAAGTACTGATCATTATATTTTACGTGTTGACAGAAGCAGTCATAGTTTTGATTTGTTGTGAAAAAGAGGAATAATAATGGCTGATGCAAATATAAATTTGAGACAAGTTAGAGTAAGTAGTAATGATTCTTTGTAAAATGTAAAATATATACCAGCATATAAAATAGTCACGCGTAAGAAATGAACATGATATCCTTGAAATTTTGGAGGATTTGGAAGAAGATAATTTCGATGATGCAAGTGATGATGATGATTTTGATGATATAGAATTTGATGCATTCCTGGTTATTTTGATATTGATAGGTAAGAACAACCACAACATATGAAAAAATAAGGATTACAAAAGTGCGGTTTTCAGGTGTTTATCGGTCTTATGGTGAAAGTATTGAAATCTTTGTGACGAATTTCATGGTTGTCCAATATTTCGAGCAGTGATGTCTCTAAAACGGTTCATTGAAATATCACGTGTGCTAGCATTCGATAACCGAGAGCGTCGTCGATCTCAGATTCGTGGAGATAAACTTGCACCTATCCGAGATTTCTATGAAAAATGGGTTGATAACTTAAAATTAGTATATTCTCCAAAGGAAAATATAACAGCGGATGAACAACTGATTCCATATCGAGGAAGGTGTCCTTTCAATGTATATATGCCAAGTAAGCGTGGAAAGTATGGCATGAAAGCTTGGATTGCAGCAGATGCTGCGATTGTATTTTGTTTGAACTTCCAAATATATCTCGGCAAAGAAACAAAAGATTCCCCATCAGAAAAAAAAGCAGGGCGAACGTGTTGTATTGGATTTGGTATCAACATATAGTGGACGTAATTTAATCACAGACAATTTATTTACAACACACAATTTGGCATTGGAACTCCTGAAAAGAAAAATTACCCTTGTTGGCACAGTTCGGAAGAACAGAGGTTCCTTCCACAGTACGCTACTCAAGGTTGCCAACCGAAAAATCACAGGAAAAATCTCTAAATCACACAGAAATCACTCGTACGACTTTTTCATGAAAAAGACTCATATTGAGAAAAATCACACAAAATCACACAGTGCGATAAATCACACAAAAATCTCATATCGTGATAAATCATACGAAAATCACCCACATATACTAGAATATAAAATTAATAATAGTAGTTGTAATTTTATTATTCGCAAATAGATTTCTTCCTATTATTCCAATTTATTAATTAACTTATTTATTTTTCTTACCTATAGGTACGTAAAAAAATATTTAATTATAGGATAAAATATATACAAAATAAAATACATTTGTCATACATTATTTATTCATTTAATGCTTCGTTTTTTTTTTTTTCTTCTTTTCAATGCGGAATATTCTAGTTCGTTGCGGAACGTTATCACGTTGATAATTTTCTAAAATATTTGGTCCTAATAAATAATCCTAGGGGTGAGAAAGCTAAAAATGTGTTAAATAAGTGTCACCCTAATATTCATCATTTACATTAATTATACAATACTCAAATTAAATAAATAATAGAATAAATAAACCAATATCACACCCTGTGAAAAATCACACGGAGTGAAAAATCACACAAATATCGCACAAAATCACACGGTGTGAAAAAATCTCAAAAAAATCACACAAATCACGAATTCACGCAAATATCTCATGAAAGACTCAAAATCACGCGAGACTCACAAAATCCCACATTGTGTAAAAAATCACTATTTGAGATTTATCTCCCAAAGTTGGCAACGATGACGCTACTAATAAGGAGTTACGAACATTTGCAAGTTTATTCGAGCAAGTTCTTTTTTGATAAGAAAATAACTATTGTCCAATATGTACCAAAGCAATAGAAACTGATAACTTTACTCAGTACACTACACACTGATAAGAAAATTTTGGACGATCATCAGAAAATAATTCCAGAAATAATAGCATTTAATAACTTCACTAAGGGAGGAGTCGATACACTGGATCAGCTTGTAAGAACTTATTCATGTAAACGACAAACAAATCGTTGGCCTGTTGCCCTATTTAGCAATTTTATTGATATATCGGCTTTGAATGCGTTTGTTTTATGGACAGAAATACATCCGGAAAGGAATAAAAATAAATTATATAGGCGTCGTATTTTTTTACAAGATCTTGGTGAGAGCTTGGTCCGGCCTTGCATTGCGCGGCGTACACGATTGCCGAAAACACCATCATCTGCAGCAACAGTTCAACAATTTAGAGAAGAGGCGAATGCAACTCCTTCATCACCCACAACTTCTAAGAAAAGAAAACTATCTGAGCGTAAACGTTGCAACTTTTGTTCTTTGTCAAAAGCTGCAAGAAAAACATACAACATATGTGCTATTTGCAACAAACCGGTATGTGCACAGCATGGACAATCAAAAACAGTAACTACTACGTTTTGTGAACAACATCTTATTTCAGAAATGTAATACAAAATACATATTTATTGAATTTTTTCTATATATTATAATAAATACATGTGGGCCATATTGAGACCCAAAGGGTGAGATGTGTAAGTTTTTCTAGGGTAATAGAGGAGTTAAACATATTTTTCCAAACTTTTGGCGAATAACAATTTGCCAGAAAAATGTTTGGCAAAATATTTCAAAAAAAAATAATGCCAATCATTAGGTGTTTTGAAAATTAATGTCTCTACCATCACTCGTGTAAATTGCAGTTTTGCCTGTTCTGTTTTAGAACACACTTTGTTGCAACAATGACGAGTGGTACCGAAGATCGGTAGAACGAATGCTTTTGAGTAACGCATCGGTTTTTCTTACAATATTCTTGCTATTAATTCTTGTTCATTTTTTCGCATTGATTCATATTGCAGGCCTTTGCTTGTTGTTTGTATAACAACTTTCTATAGAAAGCACTGGAATAACATTGCATATGTGGTTATCGATGCGAACAACCGTGTATTCATTATTGATAACATCAAAAATTCGTATTTGCAAATTCGGTGTGGTTGGAGCTCGAACTCATGCCGGCAGAAACGTCGAGTAGTAGTTTTGGTAGTTTTAATTTTAATAATATTAGGCATTTCGAATTCTGTGAGACGAAAATCTAACTGACACAACAAATAAGAAAAATAAAAAATATGAAATAAAAAATATTTTTTAATAAAAAACGTTTTAAGGTGAATTTTTAGTATGATTTAAAATAAAACGTGGGGCGATAGATATTCATATTTATCTAGTTTTTTAGTCCACAAACCTTACACATTTAAAAATATAACCCCTAAGGATCTGCAGCATTTACAGTGTGAAATGCATACAAAATACATTTAGGGGCAGCATTTACGCGTTTAACTGAAGTTTTGTGTTCGATGTCACCCTGCCATATTTGAGCGACCGAATTTTATAAAACATCAATAAAACATGGTTATAGACAGCAGATACAAAGGGAAATACATTCGTTGCATGCTCTCCAAGTCGCTCTCCTGGTCGGAACGAACGAACTACGTGTACAATTCACAAAACAAACGTTCAAACATTTCAATGAACTAAATATTATTTTAAAACAAATTATTATTTTATTATAATTAGTATTAGTTTTTAGTATTTTTTAAATGAAATACTTTGAATTTGATCATATTCATCAAAATAAATAAAATTATTCATCGGGTCGTATGAGTGATATTAGTAAAATATTAAAATGCATTTTAAAATTGTAAACAAATTGATTTTGAAAAACTGGGATACCGTAATTTATGAATATATTGGATTTTCTCATAATGTGATGGATAATTTTTATTGCAAAAAAAAAATTTGATATATAAAAATTATTATAAAGGGAAAAATAAAAGTCAAAAATTAAAACCTTTATGGAAGTAGTTCCATTTCCGCGGTAGCTCAGTGGTTAGTGCGTTGGACTGCGAGCCGAAAGGTCCCCGGTTCAAGCCTGGACTTGGGCTAACAACATCTTTTCATAGAAAATTGTTTTCTATACCGCGCTACCTCTCGGCCTATGAAAAGCTCTCTCCCGCTGTTCGGATTCGGCAATAAACTGTAGGTCCCACGTTGTAGTCACCACGTTGAGTACAAATATAACTAGCACAGCTCAAAATGGTGGGAGAGCTCGGCCTAATTCCTATAATAACTTAGTGCTGTAGTGCCAAACTATTATAATTATTAGTTACATTTCATTTATTGCAAATTTTTCAGATTTTTTACATATTCAGTAAACACAGAAGCAAAAAAATAAAAAAATCTTATCTGAAAAAATGTGCGTGAAGTTAAGAACTTTTCTCAACAACTTTTTCAATTCCACTCGTTCCACTTTGACAGCTGGACAAAAATATCGCAGAAATTGAGGGATTTGGAGGAATTCTGGACGAAAGAGTACGATACTCATGATAAAACGTACATGGATCGACAGGTAAACTCAATACCTACTCGATTAAAGCACTGTCATATCTGTATAGTATTTATTTTAGTCATTAGATACAGTTTAAACTGACCAAAATGAGTGGCCTTGCAGCTAATAGAAGTTGTTGACCACATCGCCTTCAAGGAGTACCTTAAAAATAATTGGACTCAATTCAGAATTAAATTACCTATCAGGCAGTGCAAACATTTTAATTCTATTCCGTCTAGTTTCGCCACAAATCAACGAATCCTAAGCCATTTATTTTTTAGGCTTACTTATAAAAAGACTTAACAAGGGTTGTTGGCCAGTTCTCGCCCAAGAAAAATATTTTCTGGTAAGCAGTCTAGTCCCAAATTTAACGATCTTTCCAAAAACATATCTTTTTTTATTCTACGTTCATCCGATCAAAAAAGGGAGATGGACGTACCATGCTGAAAGTGGTTGTTCGAAAACATTTAAGAAGTTGTTGGACAAAATTTGTACAAGAATCATTTATTTTTGTAAGCGTTTAATTTGAATTCAACTTACCTTTCCAAAATAGTAATTATAATTTTTCTATGACCATCCGTTCCAAAAAGGCAGCAGCCTTCGATGGACGAACCATGTTGGAAACCTTTTCTGGAGTTGATGGACATACTTTGTCCAGGAATCATTTATCTTGATAAGCAGTTTAATTCTAATTCAAACGACCATTTGTACCATTTGTATTCCTAGGGCTATCCGTTCCAAAAAGGGAGATGCCTTCGATGGACGTACTATGATGAAAATGGTTGTTGGAAATCATTTCTGGAGTTGATGGACATAATTTGTCCGGGAATCATTTATCTTGGTAAGCAGTTTAATTCTAATTCAAATGACCTTTTCAAAATTGTACCATTTGTATTTCTAGGACTATCCGTTCCAAAAAGGGAGATGCCTTCGATGGACGTACTATGATGAAAATGGTTGTTGGAAATCATTTCTGGAGTTGATGGACATAATTTGTCCAGCAATCATTTAAATTACCTTTTCAAAACAGTTATTGTAATTTTTCTAGGACCATTCGTTCCAAAAAGGGAGATGCCTTCGATGGACGTACAATGATGAAAATGGTTGTTGGAAATCATTTCTGGAGTTGATGGACATAATTTGTCCAGCAATCATTTATCTTGGTAAGCAGTTTAATTAAACTTTTGATTTAGAATGTTTACTTTAAAATGTGATCCTTTGATAAGAACTCACCAACAACCCTTGAAAGTGGTTCTATCAATAACCTTCGAAAAAATATGCAAGAGGATTTACTGAATTGTGGCGGAACTAGAGGGAGTTGAAGAAAAATGTTTATATGGTCAGATAGGTGAATACATTGCGAACCTGAACCCAGCAATTTTTATGATGATCCTTGGAAGCATTATAGCCAACAACCATGTTTTTTGGCACTTTAAACTGGTTCTGTCGGCTAAAGTAAATAATTCACATACATGTCAGTGATACTAATTGATAGATATTGATAATACCTGTCGATCCATGTATCATTTGCTATGAGTATCCTGCTCCTTTGTCCACAAATCCAGAGAAACCTCAAAATCCGTCAACTTTTTGCCATTTGTCAAAATTCTCTTGTTCTTCTTTCCAGCTGTCAAACGCTTGTTTTGTTCCAATTCCATCCGTTCCGCATATTTTGACAGAAAATAGTTGTTGAAAAAAATGGTTAACTTCACACTCGCTCTGAAAAAAAGCTTTTGGTACTGTCAAATTTGACAGTTGTGGCGCCGGAATTTGTTTAACAAAATTTTAAGATTTTCGTTCTTTCCCATTTCAGTCAAGTGTCTTATATTTAATTCCAAAAACTCTTTCAGACATTTGTACAGACGTTTTCCTGAACGTTAAGTATTATTAATTCTTGACATATCCAATATGTCAGATATGGCTTGAACATAAATAACTTGATATATAATTGATATTTTAATATATTTGATAAATTTAATTAAATACATATGTTGAAAGTTGAATTCTTCAAAATTTTTAATTAAAAATGTAAACTATAAAATTATTAGCAGACTTTTTTTATCAGTGTACAAAAGGAAAAATGAAATGTGCGCACGTCAGTGCATTTGTTAAATGCATTTGTTGTGTCTCATACTGGGCTAAAACCTGCAACTTGCTGGATAAAACTTTCAAATAATGTTATTTTTTTACATATTTGAGTGCGTTAATAATAATGCATATTTTGCACATTAAGTAGAAATGCATATTTTACAGCATTGTTTTATCAAATTTGATATAAATGCAAGTTTTTCACATTTTGCGATTAATGTATATTTTTGCATAAATTATTACAGAAACATGTTATGCATATTTTATAATAACAGCAGGTTTTTGCATTTTTTTTATAATTATTTTAGTATATTTAGAAAAAATATTAAAAAAATAATACAACATATCGTCACTGTCATGCCAAAGGGACGAATGTGAATTTTTAAAAATGTTGTGAAATCTATTTTTAAAGTTTGAAGTGCTTTAAAAATTAGTAAAATTTAGTTTTTTTTCAATTTTTTCTGTTATTTTGCTTTAGTCATTAATTATTATAATGCATAAAAAATAACTTTTGACTTGAACAACTTACTGGATTATAAATATGGATTTTGCGAGGCTATATCCTGACCAAAACTCAAATATTTTTGTTTTTTATGCTATAACTCTTTATTTGCGCAAGATAAAGTAGTGATATAAAGGCATTTATTGATTGCTTTAAAAGCACCTATCGATTGGCATCATTATTTAAAAATATTTGTTCATGTATTAATTTGCCATTTGTTATTTGCCATTTGTATGTTTGACAAAATAATTTTAAGTAATGATGCCAATCGATACATGCTTTAAAAACAAACAATTCATGTATTTTCACCAATATTTTATCATGCACCAATAAAGAGTTATAGCAAACAATCGAAGAAATTTCAAAAATTGAAAATCTTGTCATGCCAAAAGGGCGAATCGTTTCGTTTTTTTGCTATAACTCTTTATTGGTGCAAGATAAAATAGTGATGTAAATGCATTTATTGTTTGTTTTCAAAGAACGATTATTTAAATATTATTGGCCAAACATTTTTCTTGCAAATGATATAAATTCAAAAAAATATTTTAAAATAATGATGATGATCGATAGGTGTTTTAAAAACCAACAATTAATGCCTTTACACCACTATTTTATCTTATGCCAATCAAAAGTTATGGAAAAAAAACAAAAAGATTCGCCCTTTTGGCATGACATGATTTTCTATTTTTCGAATGCGTTGAACCGATTTAACTGAGATTTTTCACCAGGATACTATGGAGGCCGGAGGGTAACATAGGCTTTATATGGGGGGATTGGACAAATGGGGAATACCCTACACCTTTGGACCACATATTTTAAGGTAAATTACAACAATATGTATTAAATTTTATAACTATATCTTGTATACTTTTCGAGTTATTAGTTCCTAAAGAGTTATGTAAAAGTGACTTGTATGGGAGGTGGGCGTGTCCGTTGACGGATTTGGCTCATTTTCAAACTTAGTTCCTACTTTTGGCTAAAATATATTCAGACGAAATTTCATCGCATTCTGATCAGTATTTCTCAAGTCTTTCTGTATTCGAACAGCAAGACAGCAAGACGGACAGACAGACAGACGGACATGGCAAAATGGACTCGGGTAGTGATGCTGATCAAGAATATATATACTTTTCCATACCGAACACGCCTCCTAAGGGGCGTTACAATATCTGCACAAACTTAATATACCCTGTACCTCATAGGTGTAGGGTATAAAAACAAAGCCTAAAACACAAAAACAAAAGCAAAGACACAAAAGCATCAAAAAATTTCACACCAGGGTAACAGCCACCTCAAATTCTTTAAAATCAGCCACCAAAATTCACCACATCGAAATTCACCACATAAAAATTCACCACACTAAAACTCACCACCTCAAAATTCTCCACACTAAAATAAACCATACTAAAACTCACCACACTAAAACTCACCACACTAAAACTCACCACAATAAAATTCACCACACTAAAACTTACCACATTAAAACTCATGACAATTATAATTCACCATACTATAACACACCACACTTAAACTTCTACTGGGAAAACTCTACGGGGATTAATTCTACCGGAAATTATAATGATGTTTTTAAATCATTTTTTTTTTATATTAATAAAATTTCTCCATATCCTTGCATTCACAAAATCTTTGTGAATTCACGGGTCCAGCTAGTTTAGTATAAAATTTTATTTTCTAGATTCTGTTTGATTTTTTCACTTTAAAAAAAAAAGTTTAACATATATTAATTGTTTTATTTTTGATTTTTGTCCACAATTTTCGGTTACGACTACAGTTTAAAGAAAATGAAACGTTTAAAACGCATTGGATTTGGCTTATGGTTCCATTTCTTTATTTGGAATAGCTAACGACAAAGTCCTCTTTTCGTAGATGTAATTTAAAACAAAAACATATACTACAAAATGTTAAGATAAATGAACTTTGAATCATTACCAAATTTATATTTTTTCTATCGTACTCTCAGTTTGTTGTTTAAAACCACTGTGTGTGTCTCAAATATATGAAAAAATTATTTATAAAGTGTTCAAGTGTCTGCTAAAAAGCATGTTGCGAACTTTGTTTCCACTCATTACACTTAAATGAAGTGCAAAACAACAAAAAAGGAGCATTAATTTTAGTAGTCTTTTTATTCAGCGGTATAATAATGTGAGCATTTGACAGATTTATTTAAAAGTTTTTTGAGGAAGTCTTAAATGTTTTTCTTTGTTCGTTGCGTCACTGAAAGTTTCTATTGAGTTGTATAATTTAATAAATCAAAAATGTAATAAACTTTTCGTATTCAGTTTTGTAATAATTTTTTTGTATGCTTTATATTCGCAAAAATGATTTTTTAAAAATAATTCTTAATATCTCAATAGTTATTGGCAAAAAATACAAAATACATAAAGGCGGAGTTTGTAACACAAGCTATCTCTTTTCTGTTCGTTCCCAAAATATGCCATGAATCTGCTATTAAAATTCAAAATTTTACAACTTGCTATACACTTCCCAAAATATTTCATTTATCTGTTCGCCGGAAATATGCTGGAAATACACTTAAAAAATGACAGACATTTTGTTTCCGAATATTACAAATAGACAAAGACGAACTTTGTGAAATATGCTATCTGCTTTCACTTGTTCCCAGAATCTGCCATTAAAATTTCAAAAAATTTACAAATTCGAACACTTCGAAAAATATTGCATTAATCTGTGCCTATTCCTGTTCTATTCCTGAAAAATGCCAGACATTTTATCTCGGGTAGCATTCAAAAATATATTTGATTGTATTAATTCTTCAATTGGAATTATAACTTCACAGAAAAAAATAGTCGACGTAAATACAGCAAACACTATTAATTGAGCACAATTAATCAATTCAGCAAATTAAATAATTAATTCAATGAACTCATTTGCTAATTAAAATTTTAAATTAAAGTGTTTCCTCATACAACACAATAAATATCATTTCAAATTTAAGCATTGATTATCGTTTTATAAATTCCTTGTTTCTATCATTTATTTTTTATTAAATCGTGGAAACATAAAAGCAACAATAACTATGCTTTTCGTTATTTGAATGTTGATCTAAATGTTCATAGTAGGCGCTAGGCACGCACCCAGGTGGAGAGGGTGTCATAGGGGTTCTGACCAACCCCGCGCAGAAATGATAAAAATTCCATTATACATTCTTTAAAATAGTGAAATAATTTTAATAAATTTAACAATACGTAAACAAATACAACACATTTTAACAATTAAAAATATATAAAACATAAAACTTAGCGAAAATGAACAAATTTAAAAATATACATTCCAAATTGGAGTTTGAATACTTTTTTACTTGGTAGACTTAACAATTTTTGTTTTTTTAATATGGGTCGATATTGGCTGCGTTCCCGTGGTACTTAAACCAGATCTGTTTCACGGGAACGCCATCGGTTCTATTTTAATAAATTTGTCAGCACTGTTTTCTTCTGCCCCTTTTTTTCAACAGAAATTCTTCTTCTTATTAAGTGATATTCACAATAGCATAATGTCACCACAAACAAATTTACTTTTGATACGTACAGTACCAGATCAGTAATTTATCCAAAAATGAATCTGGTTCTAATTGTTTGTTTATGTTTTGTATATGAAAATGATCTACGGATCCGGATCAAAAACCACGGGAACGCAGCTATTATTCATATATTTGATGAAAAAACGTTTTCTTTTCATTTTAGTTATTCATGATAATATTGTTACGAAATGATGTAATTTGCCTCATAGTGCAAGCAATCAAAAATAATTAATGAGACGCAAGACAATTCAGCGCACTACGCATGTGTTAGAAAGAGACAGAAGATCATTCAGCGCACTGAGGCAGTGTGAGATGGAAGATCAGCGCATTAAACACATGAGTGCGAATGAGATGCCAATAGCATGCGACATTCACGAAACGAGTAGAAGGTTCTCGAAGAATGTCGAAGCTTGTCGGAACGTGTCGAACTGATGCATGCAGTATATAAGGCAGCCGCATCAGAGGTACAGCACTTCAGTTTTGATTTGATAGTGAACTAGTGCGTCTCGTGAGTGAACATTGTTAAGCTAAATTGTATAAATTCAGCAGTTGATATAAGTGATTATACTTTAAGTTGTTATTTAAATAAAGTTAATTAATACTAGTTGAAATAATACTAGTTAAAACCAAATATAAGTGTGTTTTTATTTTGTACACAATCCAGCGATACGAACTCGTATAACAGTATTCCGTAGACAGAATTTTCGTAACAATATTGAATGTAATATTTCCACAAATTAATTTAAAATTTGAAAATACATAATCAGAATTATTAAAACTGAAAAATAATTCACTTTAATACGCGAATCTATTTTTAGGAACTTTCTTAAAAGTTATTATATATTTCAATAACCCCCCTGAACGAAAATACTGGCTACGGACATGGTAGGCTATGTTTAGAAAAGAGCAATCCATTGTTTCTGAATTTATTGTTTCACTACTCTTTTGTAACCTACTGCTACTTTTAATAATTAAAGTACAAAATACTAATTCTTAAATTTCGTTTCATATTTAAACTTAGATTTTGTTATAAAGTCTGTGTTAAAATAAAATTGTAATTAAATACGATATGTACAATAATTAAGAATGTATTTTACATTTTAATTTTGTTCAGTGAACACCAACTAAATACCTCCAAGCTTAGGAACACAAAATGTGGTTGAAATAATTCAATTATTTGGTAAATTAATAAAAAAAGATAGTTCTTTTAATCATTCCCATTGTCAATGTCATAAAAAAAAATTAATTGGAGCTATTACGTAATATATTTCATTTTTTTTTTTTTTTTTTTTTTTACAAATTAACCAACGCTCAGGGGATGCCCCCTAGTCGTGCAATGCACAGTGTTGATCGTAAGAAAGGATTATAGGTTAAAGGGAGGAGGAAAGATGGAGTAGTGTCGGTGGATGTTTGCTTTAAATTTCCCAATATTAAAAATGTCGGGAAAAACAGAGGCAGGGAGATTGTTCCACAAACGTATCGTGCGACTGAAGAACGAATTATCTCTGTAATGCGTGGTTCTGTTGAGAACCGAGTGAACTATGAAGGGGTGGGCTTGGTTCGATGCCCGAGTAGAACGAGATAATACACGACCTGGTGGAATCAGGCCATGTATTTCCCTCGAACACTTACCATTGTAATACCTATAGAACAGGCTTACACACCCTACGGTCCTTCGGTGCTCAAGAGAACCAATAGAGGATGAAATATTTTCATCCCCTATTAAATATATTGCACGCTGTTGGATTCGATCCAGGAACTCCAAAGAAGATTTTGAAGCCCCTGCCCATATGTGCGAATTGTATTCCATCTTAGGCCGAATATAGGTGGTGTAGACAATGCGCAAGTCAGCGGGAGTGAAGTATGTCTTACACCGTTTCAAAAAACCGAGGCACTTGGCCGCTTCTTTCGACACATCAAATATGTGATCACTCCAACGGAGGTCACATTGAATTGATATACCCAGAACGTCAAGAGCAGCTGACTGCGCAATATCCACAGAGTCCATATGGAGGGGAGGGAGGGGTGAATCCATTCTTTGGTGAGCTAACAGACAACATTGGGTCTTGCTAGCATTAAAATCAACTCTATTTGCAAGACCCCACTCGGAGATTGTTTTAAGGTCATTATTGAGTGTATCATTCATTGTGCGCCTTTTACTCTCAATCTCCAAAGAGTTTGGGCGCTTGTTGAACGAATATGAGTGACAAATGTTACTGTCATCTGCAAAGGAATGGATTGGGTTCTGGGTCGATGACAGAAGGTCATTGATAAAAACCAGAAATAGGGACGGGGATAGGACAGAACCCTGCGGGACTCCAGAATTGATGGAATGTTGTTCTGAGAAAACACCATCCATCGCAACTCGTATTGAACGACCCTGAAGAAAACTCGATATCCATCGAGTAAAAGAATTACCGACACCATATGCAATAAGTTTTGATACCAGGGCTTCATGCCACACTCGATCAAAGGCATTGGAAATATCAAGAGCAACCACCTTACTCTCCCCGAAAAGATGAATACAATTATTCCACTTTTCGGAGAGGACCGCCATCAAGTCACCGGTGGACCTGGTCCTATGGAAACCATATTGCCGGTCACTAAGTAATTCGTTTCGCTCCAGATAGTTCCATTACCTTGGATAGCGCAGAGCATATTGCAATAGGTCGGTAATTAGCAGGGTTCGTAGCCTCACCCTTTTTCGGAACTGGCTGGACATTGGCAACCTTCCAACAAGATGGAAAAACTCCTGTCGTGTAGGAGATGTTGAAAAGGTTACGCAATGGACAAGCCAGCGTTGACGCACACTTCTTCAACACATGGGCAGATATGCCATCTGGCCCGAAGGCTTTGTTAATATTGAGATTTGCTAAAACCTTTTTAACTGCCCGAGTTCGAAAATGTATCTCCGGCATTGCAGAAGAAACAAATTCAACGACGGGCAGTGGTTGATTGCTATCTGGGAGCGTTGAATTATTTGCAAATAATTCAGCCAAGAGATTAGCTTTATCAACCGGGTCAGTGAAGGTCTGGCCATTCATAACAAGGGTTGGAGTAGACGATGTCGTCTGATTCTTCACCCTTTTAACAAATGACCAGAAATTTTTACTACCTCTATGGTAGAGAAGGACCTTTTTGCGCGCGTTTTGTTCGTGTAGAAACTTTTCACGTGCGATCACGGCATTACAGCGATTCCTAGCCTGTATTCGAAGTCTTTCAGTATCAGCATTCTTATTAGAACGCCAATTCTGAAAGGCTTCCTCTTTCGACCTGACTGCAATCCTGCAAGTCTCATTAAACCAAGAGTGGTCCTTGGGTTTAATGCTAATCTTTTTAGAAGGTATGAAGGACCGCATACCCAATAAAATAATTAGTTGTTAGAACTATTAAGTCACATCGTTAGTTAGATTATTGCATTAATTGAATTAATTAAAATGATAACGTTGAATCAATTTCAATTAATTCGTTTTTTGATTTAATTAAATATTTACTTAATTCAATTAAGGGTCGTATCGGCGATGAATCAATTAATAATTAATTGAATTGACAATTTTTTTTTGCCATATTTACACACATTTTTTCTGTGTACATTTAGTTAGCTTTGTTTTTATTTTCTGGAAATAAACTTAAGTTTATATTTTTTTAATTTAGTTATTATATAATTTATATAATTTATATGTTTCAAAACTCATTATGAAATTTTGCACATTTTACCAAACGGTAGCAAATCATAAAAATATTGATATTTATAAATTTTTCTGATGGTTTTCCATGTGACATGTGTAATTTTTATGTTGTATTAATAAAAATTAATACAATTATCTCTAACTCAAACAAACTTTTATCTCCTGACAATTGTCAGAGCACAAAGTTTTTGCAGTGTTTATCGAACAGTCGGATTAATTGACCTAATTGCCCCTAATCAGGCATTTCCCTCAATGATTGACTAGCAAAGCCAAACCGATTTCAAACCAAACGAACGATTGTCCCTCTCCGGATGTCACTATTCATCATGTGACGCTGTCGTTTGTGGCGCAACACGACAGGACTCGAAGTTTGTTCGATGGGATTTTCAGGTCAAGTGTTGTGTGTTTGTTGTATTGTGCAGCTGTATCTCTAGCCCCAACTGTATCTGTCACTGAATTCGAATCTGAATTGGATGTTGTTGTCGCTTAAGTTGTGTAGTTCAAATAGAATTTTGAAATACTGACCGTGGAGAAATTTAATTGAAGCTGAAATCTAAGTTTTGAAATATTGAAAATATTTTTTGTTTAATTATTTATTTTATAATGAAGAAAACTGAACTCTATGGATGGCATTAGATATGTCAAAAATTGCATTAAACCTTTTTCAATGCCCTCGGGAGATCGTAATGTGTCAATGCGGGTTGCTAAGCGACGGATTTGTGCGAGTGTGCGTTCGAGAGTTTTTGTGTGAAGTATGTGTGTAGTATGTGTGTGTGTGTGTGCAGTATATGTGTGTTTGCGCGTTTTAATAGCTCTCGTGTTGTTCATTTTTCAAATATCGATTTTATGCGACAAAAGGAGCGCAAAATACATAAATAAATAAAAACGTATAAAGCGAAATCGAGTGGTATTTGAGCTCAGCCATTACGGGATTAAAAATGTGTTTATTCAGTTGCGAAATTTTGCTCGTAGGGAGATTACAGCATGTCGAAATAGGGCAAAACAACAAAAACAACAACAAAAACAACAACAAAAAACCAGCGTCATCAAGACCAACAACAATAATCACAATAACAACCACCACAACAACAATATCGACAAAATATAAAAGTTCCATTAAATTCCCTGCGGGTCAAATTTAAAAACACAAATCATGTTAACTGAAATATAATTTAATATTCTATGTTTTTTATTTTTATTTTTGTTGAAATTTTATTTAAGTTCATAACAGCTCTAGCATTATTCCCAGAATAACTAATACAACAAAAGTCAAAACAAACTAACAGCCCAACAAACAAACAAACAGACAGACGGACGGACAGTCAAACACCAGTAGGTTATGACCTAAGGCCACCAAAAAACTGTGGCAGCGAAAACGTTTAATAGGATTTTGTCAATAACACCATGCAACAAAGTCAAATAATAATTCAGTGGAAATGATTTTTGTGTGAGTGTATTGTAATGTGTGTCATTAGGCATTATAGCTTGAGGTTAATATAGCTTTATCCTATGCTACTTTGCTGTATTCTAAATTCAAATTTCCAATATATGGAAAGTAATCGTTTTCAATTGAATAGATTTTTTTATACACCGAACCAAATTTTTGTTTCAACATTTTATAAATATTAAAATAATTTTTTTTTTAATGTTACCCTTTAGTAAAACTGAAAAATCCGTAAAGAGGCGATACCTTCTGAATCGAGTGAAATTTCAATATATATAAAAGTAGAACTTAATAAAAGAAAAATTTTCATAATCTGTCCAGTTTCCACACAGAAAAAAAATGTACATCATATTGATGAATTCCGTTTTTCAAACCATGATTCATTGTATTGAGGAACCATTCATAAAATTAATGACTAACGACATCAATGTTGTTTACGTACAAACGTAAACTCGATATGTTTGAACATCTCCGTCCGTCATATCCATTCAATCGATTATTTATCGATTACTGCGGCGAACCGATCGACCGTCGGCTCTGTCAACGTTCGCCGCACATAACTTCACTCGTTACGTTTTCTTTTAATCGAACGCACGATACCCACCCGTCTCCGGACATTTAAAGTTTTAAAGTTTAAAGTGTAAACTCACCCGTCACCGCGACAATAAACAACCCAAAAACCCGTCAACGCACCATTCGGTCCCGCGACAAGTAACATAAACAATTAAAACAAAACCCAACAATCAACACAAACTCACAACAACAAGAGGAAGGTACAACCACGGGAGGAATCCTACACTACAAAACACTGCAACAGAAACAACACGGAATTACAACATTCACAAAAACCACTTGGCATCAAACACTGGAAATAAGGTAAAATATTTGCATTAATTATATTGTATTTGCCGCGACCCATTCGACCCAATCGACAATTGAAATTTACATATTTTAATTCGTGTTTCTAATTCGCCACAGCCATTACTTCGTTCGCCAGCCGAACAAATGTTATGAATGCTAACATAAATATGATGAACGTTTGGTAACTGTCGAAAAAGTGTTCTTCAATATGATGAATTGTATGTGAAGAATACGTTTCATCATATTAATGCACAAAAACATAAAATACAACATATATGTTCATCATATTAAAGAACGCTGTTCATTAAACCAAATTTCTATCAAAATATTTTTTTCATTCATTTTTTGCCGTACTTCTCAGTTCTCAAGTAGTTCTTGTGTGTTATTTCTTATATAATGCTTGCTCGACATGCATAAATTAGTAAAATGTTTTATAATATATTTATTATAATTACAACTTTTTATTAATAAAGTGTTAATATTTATAAAAAAATTATTTTTGAAAAAAAAAAAAATTTGAAATTTTTTTTTTTTAATTTTTTTTTTCGAAATTTTTTTTCCGAATAATTTTTTTTCGGTTATTTTTTTTTTAATTTTTTTATTCTTATTTTTTAAATAAAATTTTTACAACACCTTTTTTTTCGAATTATTTTATAAAAAAAAAAATATTTTGAAAAAATATGATGAACAAATTCATCAATATGACAATTCAAATTCATTGTATTGACTGTTTTGTTCATATATATAATAAATACATTCATTAATATGTCACTTAATGAACGGTGGAATCAATATGATGAATCTGATAGTTGGTGATAAAATTCATAATATTTATGAATAAAGTCATCATATTGAAGAATTTTTTTTTTCTGTGCTGGAGTTTTCCCCGTCGATCTAAACATATTTTCGATGGAGTCTACAATAGTTTTTGAATTATCAAGATTTAAAGTTAAGGTTACCGATTTCACTCCCGACGCATTGTGCTATGAAATTAAAACAATGGAGGAACAATCAAAATAATTCAGTTAAAATCAAAAATAAATATTCTCTTCATCGCAGCTTCTGCAAGTTTCATTTGATCCTCACGCAGTAAAAATTCTCGTTAGCAGTCGGATTGGGGTTTTAAAATTGATAGAAGGCAACTGTTCTCATTTGGCTCATCATGGGACCATTTCATTCTTGAAGATGTGCAATCTGTTCTGACTTATCAGCTGGAATTTGTCTCATGAATCATATTTAGTATTATAGATATTTTGGCTATACGAAATAAAACCTAACGCAAAAACGCCTAACAAAAAGAGTCTTTATTTCACTCTTTTTGTTAGGCGCCTAAAATCTACATACAAAGTTAGGTGATATTTCACATAAAATAATACCTAAACATTTGGTGTTATTTCAAACAAAATAGGTGTAAATTCATTTTCTTTTTTTAGGATTTATTGCATTATGCAATAACTTCGAAAATTTTTGAAACGAAATAAATCCTAATTAGGCGCTAATTCATACTATTTTAATAGGAGTTATTTCATATAACTTACAATTATATATATAACTTACATATAACTTACAATTGGTACTAAATATAGCTTAATATATAGTTTAGACTGCAGTACATTTTTTTTGTAACACACCCACACCACCCACCGCCCACTTCACACTCCCACCCTATAAAGTTTATAAAATAATAGTTTTCGCCTCAGGATAATAATATTTCATACACAGATTCATTGGATCATTTCATGAAAAAATTGTTCTAGAGTAGGGTAGTATTTGAAACACCCACTGATATACAGTGTGTTTTCAAAATTGTATTCATAAAAGTAGATACTAACAAATATTTAGTTATAACGTTTACAATTTAAATGCCAAAGAAATCACATTACATTAATTTTGCAGATATTCGATTAAAATTTAAAAGAAAATTTTAATACTGACAAATATCATAGCTTTTTGTAGAATGCTATGACATTTCTCTCAGCAAATTAAAAAAAAAAGATTAACTTTTTTGTTTTTATTAAATTAGATTTTATCATATTTTTGGAATAATTTTTTGATTATTTGTAGAATACTTGAGTGCACAATTCTTAAATAGTATAAAACTATCGATAACTCGGATAACTATCGAAAAATCGAAAAACCGATAGCAAGTCATTTTCGTCGCAAACAGTTCTAGAAGGTTGCTTACTCAAAAAGAAAATTCGGAACAGTCAAAATTTGTAATTCATAACATTGATGAACAAATTCATAAATAGTATGAACTTTTTTTTCTGTATAATTAGGACTTATTTCATGTTTTTTTAGGACATATTTCATAATGAATTAACTCTTAAATGTTAGGTTTTATTTCCTCATTTATTTCGGACATAATTCATCATTAGTTCGGAGTAATTTCATTTATGTTAGGTGTAATTTCATTTCCTGTTATAGAGGATAGTTTTCTACCTCTTTCAATAATCGTCAAATTATCATATAGTGTCTGATTGAACAAGTTGGATTCCCTTAATCTCAGTCCCCATTTTATTGCACAGTCTTTTTAAAAAATAAAATTGATTTTATACCCCATGTAACACTAGAATCTTCCAAAATAACCATAATTCGACAATTGTAACTAAAATTAAAAGAATTTTTGACTAGGAAGTGTCAATATTTTATGCATCAAGAAATATAAAGAAAATTAAAATTAGTGAAGGGAAATAAAAAAATCCTGAAATTGCTACCATATCCGACCTACAAGATACTTGGGTAATTGCCGAGGTAAAATACTTTTTGGACCACCAGCTTTATTTTACGCTTGGATTAATAAAATTTATATTGAAAACCGATCTGTGGTACCCGAACACAATTATGATCAAGATCTTTTTACCCTGGTATTATTAGGAACTTTTTTTAAAATTGCAATGCATAATAGAATTCGATAATAGAATTAGTGTCATAAATATAAACCATTTAAATGTGTTAATATTTAAATGAAAGGATTGCACTTTAAAGTTTTTTAATTAACTATGGGTGTAGCATAAATATAAATTTAAAATTGAACTTATTAAAACTACTTAAAGCAAGTATCATATAAATATTCTTAAATTTACAAGAAAATGCCAGTGCATGAATATTGTTATTTTTAAATAAATTTACCTAATATAGGTTGGCAGCTAATTTTGTTGTACTGTGGTTAATTAAGAAAATCTTTGCGGTCACAATTCGAATGTTTGATGTGTATTCAATCATATTTGAATATTTTTGAATTATACAACGCATTTTAACATTTTGTGCTCTGGTAAGTTACAGAGTAAATAAAATGTTAATAATTGTGAATCCTTTCAATTACTCAAGCATGTATAAACGATACGCATTGTATTGCGGAAGCATATCGAAAACAATTTTTTTCACACGAAATCCAAACATATTCTAATGACATCTGTCAGAGGTTAGTGCCCTTTATGGAATACGTAAATGTGGCAGGCAGTAAATAAATACTTCGAATTCTATTATATTGATTTATATAGTCCCCAATATATTATTTTTGATATTGTAAGACAAAATGTTGTAGTTCGTTGTGATTGGAATTAGAGATGTGACGAATGTCCGTATTGCCGTGGTGAAATATTTGATTTTAATAAAGAATACACATATTTTTAAAATGTGACAAAATGTGAAAAATACAAAAAAAAAACAACAATTTAATAAAAATAAATAAATTTATAAAATTGCATATGAAGGAGCATTATGAAGGAGCATATTTACTGATATTGTGTATGCAAAATTGGTAGGCAAATGTTAGATAAATATAGGGTATGGTAAACAAAGGTAGGCAGTGTAACAAAATATAATAAAGAGTTTGTATCAGAAAAATCTTCGCAGATATGAAAAATTTAATTTTTCACCAACACCAAATGTTGCTACTCATTTGGTGTTGGTGAAAAAAAAAACGACGCAAAAGAATATGGATTCTAAAAAGAACACGGTATGGCACATTGTTTTTCAGCATATCAAATCAAAGCTAATAAATTTATTATATTCACCCAGAAAAAATACTATATAAATAATAGTTTTTTACTATTAAAAATATTCAATAGGATAAATTATTATCTTAATCGGAAAAACAATTAAATACTAGAAAATACCATGACATTGCCATTGAGTTTATATGAAAGTTTTTATTTTTTGTATACTATTAAATCAATAATTGTCCTATTGACCAATTTTAATGGGATTTGAGAAAATATAAAACCAATAGTACTACTATTGATACTATAGGACACAAAACAATAGTTTTTCTATTAATTCAATATTTTTGATAGTACTTTGAACTATTGTTTAGCTAATAAAGTGACCATAATTAATTCATATGACATGTTATTGATAAAATAGTAATTTTACTATTGTTTCAATAGTTTAATTTATAGTGCTAGACAACAAAAGGAGGACTTTCTACGATCTAAGTATGATTTTCCGATGGATTTATAGATTCTAATCATGACCTCATACTCAGTTTTTTTAGATTTCCTCAAGTTTTTGAGTTATTACCTAATACATATATATGGAGATTTTCGTGTTTTTCTACATATTTTGGACTTTAACATTTTTCATATTTCAACTATTGATCCACTTTCTTTTATATTTTAATGAGAATACTTCAGATAATATTTTAAAATAAACTACATGAAATTTGGATTTATCTGACCGAAGTTATGACTAGTCAAACATAAAATATATTGATTTTAAGGTGTACCTTTTATTTATTGTATAACATATTAAATTTTCATAAGTCAATAAAATTATATATGATATTTTAAACTAGATCCATAATTATATAAGCCTTCTTACTTGGTTTTTGCAAATCATTCTTTAGGTTTTCTGATTAAATACAAATTCACGTTTACGATTTTTGATTTAAATTTTCTTTTGTGTGCTCCTTTTAATCATTGTAATTTTTTGTCTTTAAATTATTCATAAAAGTTCGAACAAATTCTTAAAACAATAGAATTCAGCTTTGCAGAAATGTATTACTTTCAATGGGTTTGCCTCAGGATCCTGCAATAGAGTCAAATGAAGTTCACCTATGTTCATATGAAACAAAAAAAAAGTAATTTCTTTACCGAATTTATGAATTTGACTTTAATCTCAGGACTTAAAGAGTGATTTGTAAAAACAAAGTAAGAGGAATCATTAAATTATGGATTTAGTATCACATAAAATATATAGTTTTATTAAATTATGCAATATATAATAGGTACATCTTAAAATCATTATTTTTTGTGTTTGACTGGTCATAACTTCGGTCAGATTAATCCAAATTTCATGTAGTTTATTTCAAAATTATATCTGAAGTATTCTCATTGAAATATAAAAGAAATTTGATCAATAACTGAAATCTGCAATATGTTAAAGTCCAAAATATGTAGAAAAAACACGAAAATCGCCATATATTTGCATTACGTAATAACTCAAAAACTTGAGGCAATTTGAAACCAGTTGGGAAGGTTAGATCACATGGGAAATTTTAAAGTAGGTGTAATTATGATAGTTAGGATTATCAAAATTATAGTCGGTCTAAGCCGACTATAAATACCCTACACATATGTGTGGTTACCATTCAAAGTGATATATAGGTCACCAGGGTATACGAATCCTGAAAATAACTACATACATTCAATCGCTGAAGAATTTCCATTCATTTGATACCCATATTTACAAATGGGTAGGTGTACCGAATTTCGATTTTTTTTTTTGTGAACCACAAGTCTTTTCGCCGGAAAACATTATTATCATGTATTTGAGCATGATATCAATATATATTTGACCAAAAAAGTTTACCTAACATGTATACATAAAAATTGATCTTTATTTTTACATTTTATATGAGGTATTTGAACATAAGTGGTCGGATCATAGGTCACAATCCACCGATCTCGCACATGCAGCGTAGGTATATTAGTAATCTAAGTTATAAGTTTCATTTATCTAGCTCTTCAATTTAAAAAGTAGTAGGGATTTCAACAGACAGACGGACAGACAGACAGACAGACAGACAGACAGACAGACAGACAGACAGACAGACGGACATACAGACAGACGGACAAACAGACGGACAGACGGACAGACGGTCATCGCTAAATCGACTCAGGAGGTCATGCTGATCAAGAATATATATACTTTTCCATACCGGAGATGCTTCCTTCTGGGTGTTACAAACGGCGTACCAAACTGAATATACCCTTTCACTCTTAGTGTAGGGTATAAAAACTGAGTATGAGGAAGTGATTAGAATCTTGAAGTCCATCGGAAAATCATACTAGAATCGCGAATATTTTTTCTGTTGTGCTGTGTTATTAATAGTTTGAGTAACATTAAATAAACTATTATAGTAATCTTATAAAACCATAAAACCAACACAAATGAAAGAAGAACACATTGAAGAAAAGAAATATTCATTTTTGTATTGTTTGAGTATGTATTATTTCTTTTTAATATTTCAATTTTATTTATATAATAATTTTAAATATTAAGTTTAAGAAATAACAAATATACTTTTCTACATATTTAATAGATTTCATCCTTTTGTGGCAATAGGAAATACATATAAAAACAATATTATGTTTCATATAACATATTGACGCTATAGTTTATCATATTGAAACATTATGTCAGTATTACAATGGCAATAGTTTTCATTCTATGAATTACAGATTTACACTAAAACTCACTACACTAAAATTCACCACATTAAAACCCACACTAAAACTCACCACACTAAATTCACCACACTGAAACTCACCACACTAAAATTCACCACACTAAAACCCTCCACACTATAATTCACCACACAAAAACTCACCACAATAAAATTCACAACACTTAAACTCACCACAATAAAATTCATCACATTAAAATTCATCACACTAAACTCACCACAATAAAATTCACCACACTAAAATTCACCACACTAGAACTCGCCACACTAAAACTCGCCACAATCAAACTCGCCACACTAAAATTCACAACACTAAAACCCACCACACTATAATTCACCACACTAAAACTCACCACACTAAAATTCACTACACTCACCACAATAAAATTCAGCACATTAAAATTCATCACACTAAATCTTACCACACCAAGACTCGCCACACTAAAATTCACCCTAAAATTCACCACTAAAACCCACCACACTATAATTCACCACACTAAAACTTACCACACTAAAACTCACCACACTAAAACTCACCACATCAAAACTCACCACACTAAAACTCACCACACCAAAACTCACCACACTAAAACTCACCACATTTAAATTCACCACACCAAAATTCACCACACCTAAACTCTCCACACCGAAACTCACCACATTAAAACCCACCACACTAAAACTTCTACTCGGAAAAACTCTACGGGGGAGAATTCTACCGGGAAAATTTTTACCGGGATGAATTCTACGGGAAAGCGTTCTTTTTACGGGGAAGTTTTTTTCTGGGAATAATTCTACGGAGAAGCGCAGTCTGAGAAAGAATTGTCTTTGAGAAAAGTTGTTTTGGCGGAGAATTATTATTTGGTTACCATATTTATAAAACCAATAAAAAACTTCAACAGCTAAGAACGGGCCCCTCATATAATTAATAAAAATGTTTTTTTTTATTAATAAAATCGCTCCATATCTTTGAATTCACAAAATCGTGGCACGAGTCGTGCACGGGTCTAGCTAGTTATGAATAAATATATTATAAAACATTTTTCTAATTTATGCATGTCGAGGAAGCATTATATAACAAATAACATATAAGAACTACTTGAGAACTGAGAAGTACGGCGAACGAAAAAAAAAATATTTTGATTGAAATTTCGTTTAATGAACAGCGTTCTTCAATATGAAGAACATATATGTTGTTTTATTGTTTTTTTTGGTTAATATGATGAAACGTAGTCTTCACATACAGTTCATCGTATTGAAGAACACTTTTTCGATAGTTATCAAGCGTTCTTCATATTTATGATAGCATTCATTACATTGATGGTTTTAGTCATTAATATTATGAATGGCTCTTCAGTACAATGAATCATGGTATGAAGAACGGAATTCATCAATATGATGTACATTTTTTTTATATGTACATTACAGATACACTTTATTAGTAATATATACTTAAGTATATTATCAAAATACTATTTATTGGTATGCAGCATTCATTATTGACTCGTTTATATTTATTTAGCTTTCGAAAATTTTCAGCGTACAATCAAATTCGTTAGTATTTGTTAATATTTCAATGTCAATGGCAAATCAATGGCATTAATAATGTGAAAAACTATAAATTCAATATTATTAACATTTACATGAATGATTTCACATTCAAACTGTCAAAACTATAATTTGTATATTATTTTCCCGTAAGAATTTATTAATTATATCCTTTAAGAGTAATGTTATTTTATATTACATATAAATGCTTTAAACCATTGAAATGTTATTGTAATATATTTAAATCAATAGTCTAAATTATTCAATTAATAATTTTATCACATTGATACAATAGTAAAGGAATAGTATCTTAATGTGATAAACTATTCTTTTAATGGGACATTTTAGTATTATTAATTTTTCACATTCGATTTTAATAGTAAAAACTATTAAAATCAATAGTGTGACGCCACTATAAAATTAATAGTTCCTACACTATAACATTAATAGGAAAAATCCTATTGACTTATTTTAATAGTAAAAATCGTTGAAACAATAGAAATTCCTATGGATTTCATAGTTTTTTTTCTGGGTATAAAAACACTTTAAATATTTTTCAGAATTTTTCAAAAATGTATAAATAATATATCACTTAGGTTAGATTAGATTTGGATAGATGTCGGCAATTGTTGAATTGATTTATGGAATGTTCTTAGGAAAAATCGTGTTGAGTGTTATATTATTTAAACAGGGAACTTCAAATAACTTAAAATTATCTAAAAATTTCAGTGAAATTCGATTAAGGTCACGGTCTCAATCTCTGAAATAAATTTAAAATTAAAAAATTAGAGTATTTGACACTGAAATTAATGCAGAAACAAATGAATGATAAAATTAATATTTGGAATAAAACTTATTTTGCAGCGAAGTAAATAAAAAACGAACTCCTTTAAAAAAATCTTTGATAAAATTGTAATTACTGCAAATATTTATAATATAAACACATTTTGCAATTTATTGAAATGTTTTTTTGATATCTTATAGAACTTTTGAGAAAGCGCACAAGCAAAAGTGCTACATATTTTTCAATAAAACTTTAATATAAGCAATCAATAAAATCATACCTCTGGGTGCTGTGCTGTACTGTACTGTACAACACAAACAACACTCGAAACTCGTAACTGGATGCCAGAGATTCCTCACGAATTACGTATTCAGTAGAGTACATGTTTTCGCTCTTTTTTTGCTGAAGGATACTTTTTATTTAAATACTTTACAGCTTTATGTGAAAACTCTTAATAATGCTGATGCGATGAAGCAATGTCTTTGAATGCATTTGTCGAGGAGATGTAGTAAAACGAACCTGAAAACGGTCAGAAAGAATTTGTGTCATATAAATCATAGCACTTTGCATGACGATATATGTGAAGAAATAAAAATACAAAATAAAAATACAAATGGCAAAATGTAGAATGTAAAATGTTCCGAGACGAATGTAGTAAGTTATGCGATAAATTGTCTCGCACAAAACACTCACTAAGATAGATAAGTAATTGGCTTAGACCGACAACACTCGCAAAAAGGTTATATAGTTTTTACTGTTTTATATATCTATCTATATAATTTATTGTATAGATACTTGGGGCTTAAACTAAAACAATGCATGTCTTGCGTGAATAAAAGTCTAAAAAGTTGAAAGCACTAAAATTTTGTAGGTATATTAAGTATAGGTCACAAAAGTGGGACGTGTTACTGGAAAATATAGAATGATATAAACATTTTTTAGAATATTTTGTGTATTATATAATTAGCGTATTCACAGTTGCATGGTATTGTTACGACACCACTTTTCTGCTTTTTCAAATATTTCGTCAAATAAATGCAGTTAATTCTTATACATTTGGGATTTTTTTCAAAAGATCATAAATATTGTTCGATTTGAAAAGAAAGATAAATAAATTAGCATTAGTACACATTTTTTTAATATTCAGTTATACAATTTTTATTCCTCTCACAAAATACGACACCAAAAAAAAAGTCTCAGGGCTACTCTTAAATACAACACTTGTCGTTTTTCACTTTTATAAGGGATGCAACAACAAATTTACGTTTCTGTGTGATTGTATCGTATATATACTACATGGTACGAATACCATACTAAAATACGACGAACTGTGAATACGCTTAATATTTTTTGTATTCTAATTTTATGTATTAAAGGTGTTCATTCCGTAAATATAACTAATTCCATCACCGTAACGACAGTTCAACTTTGAATCCAGAAAGATCGTAAAATACTGCACTGTGTAATGGTTTCATCTCTGATTTAATAATTTCGGTTACCGTACCATTTCTGGTTCCGTAAATATATAAGAGTTTCGGATCAGGACCAAATCTAAATCCGGTTTTACTTTATATAATAATATTTTCATTCCGTAAAGGTAGCAAATTCCACCACCATAAGGAAATTTCAACTTTGAATCCAAATAATTCGTAAAAAGCTACACTGTGTAATGGTTTTAGCTCTGATTAAAAAATTTCGGTTACCGTACCGTTTCTGATTCCTTAAATATAAAGCAGTTTCGAATTGGTTCCAAATCTATATCCGGATTTACTTTGTATAATAATTTTTATTCCGTAAATGTAGCTAATTCCGTCACCATAAGGAAAGTTCAATTTTGAACCCAATAAGATCGTAAAATGCTGCACTGTGGTTTCAGCTCTTATTCAATAATTTCGTTTACCGCACCGTTTCTGGTTTCCTGAATATAAAACAGTTTTGAATCAGTTCCAAATCTAGATCCGATTTTACTTAATATAATAATTTTAATTCCGTTAATGTAGCTAATTCCTGCACCATAAGGATAGTTCATTATTGAACCCAAAAAGATAATAGAATGCTTTACTGTGTAATGGTTTCAGCTACAATTCAAAAATTTCAGTTACTGTACCGTTACTGGTTTCGTAAATATAAAAGAGTTTCGAATCAGTTTCAAATCAAGATCCGATTTTACTTTATATTATAATTTTTCATTCCGTAAATGTAGCTCATTCCGTCACCATCAGAAAAGTTCAATTTTGAACCCAAAAAGATCGTAATGTGTAATAGTGCAATGTGTAATAGTATCAGCTCTGATTCAATAATTTCGTTTACCGTGCCGTTTCTGGTTTCATAAATATAAAAAAGTTTCGAATCAGTTCTAAATCTATATCCGGGTTTATTTTATATAATAATTTTTCATTTCGTAAATATAGCTAATTCCATTACCATAAAGACAGTTCAACTTTGAATCCAGAAAGATCGTAAAATGCTGCACTGTGTGATATTTTCAGCTCTGATTTCGGTTACCGTGTCGTTTCTGGTTTCTTAAATAAAACAAAGTTTCGAATCAGTTTCAAATCTAGATCCGGTTTTACTTTATATAATAAATGTTCATTACGTAAATGTAGCTAGTTCAGTCCCAATCAGAAAAGTTCAATTTTGAACCCAAAAATATCGTAAAATGCCACACTGTGTAATGGTTTCAGCTCTGATTCAATAATTTCGGTTACCGTACCGTTTCTGGTTCCTTTTATATAATGCAGTTTCGAATTGGTTACAAATCTATATCCGGATTTACTTTATATAATAATTTTTATTCCGTAAATGTAATTAGTTCAGTCACCATCAGAAAAGTTAAATTTTGAACCCGAAAAGATCGTACAATGCTGCACTGTGTAATGGTTTCAGTTCTGATTCAATAATTTTTTTGCCGTACCTTTTCAGGTTCCGTAAATATAAAACAGTTTTGAATCAGTTCCAAATTTAGATCCGGTTTTACTCGAACTTTGATTATATTAAAAAAATTCATTCCTTTCATTAATAGCAAGGATTGAAACCTTAACTAATAACGGTTATCTAATAACTTAAAACGATTACCATAAAAATTTGAATTATATTTTAACAAAATAAGTATAAATGTAATAAACTAACAAAACACATGCATAGTCGCACTACGAACGACACTAGCGTATCGAAGAAAGAAGAAACAAATAGCTTTATCTATTATGTTCTTGGAGTTGCGTGTGTTTTTGCTTTGGCTTTGAAAACTTTTCTGCAGGTGTGCAAAATAAAAATAAAATTAAAAAATGCGAAATTTGAATAAAACATTATGTTAATTAATATGTCATATTGCCCTAGTAGAAATTTTGGTAGGGCCATGGTCATGAAGTGATCATGTCATTATTTGAGATGATTGGGAAATGACGAGGCCCATAATGTCCTTGTAACGCAGTGTCCTTATCACGTACTGATCTCAGGCCATGATCATGTACTGATCGGGCAATTCCCCATTTTATTATTTACCCGACAATTGCCTTGTCAGAGCCCGAGCATAATAGGGTTTCTCTCATTAAATCTCGATCATTGTCTGATGTTATTTCGTTATGAGGAACAAATAATGTAGCTATGATCGGGAACATTGACTATTTAGATAATGCAAACCTTGGTATGGTAAGCATGATAAGGGCATGCAAAGGCAATGTTCATATTTTCTCTAATAGGACTTACCCAACGAAAACCCGATCATTTCCCGATGGCGCATCGGGCAAATTTCTACTAGGGTGCACACATATGTAAAGTAAATATATAAGTGTTTAGTATCATTGAAAAGAAGAAATTTTAAGGAATCTTTGTGGCGAATATAAGGACAATATGTATATAGTTTTTGAACACTTTTTTTTATTGAAAAAAAAGAAAAAGATATAAAATAATTATATGGCAAAAAAAAAAAATTAATTTGATTAATTATATCTAAATAAGTATTAAACTTATCATCATGAAACTTCTACCAAAAATAACACAATTTAATTTACTTAGGCTTAATTAAAACATTTTAAAGAATATATGTATTATAAAGTGAGATATAACGGTTTTAATCTAAGTCGCTTAAAAAAATATGTATTTTTGGAAAAAATGCTGTCCTGCACATAGACTTCGCCGGGGAAAAAATATGTAAGAATCAAAAATACGAAAAAACAATTCGTCCTAAAAATTGTTTACTTAAATTTTGATTTTGGACTTTGAAAACTTTTCTGCAGAGGGTCAAAGTAAACAAACAAAAATTAAAAACTTTAACTTTGACCAGTGTGCCAGATTAGTTAAATATATTTTGGATAATTTTTATTGTTTACAAGATTTTCAGTAATGTTATCTATCAAAAAAGTACATTTTACTGAAGAAAAAAAAATATTACGAAGATTTGCGAATAAGTCCAATTTTCCAAAAAAACTAAAAAATGAAAAACAAAAAAAAAATGTTCGACTTTACAATTTTATATTTACAAAACCACTTGAGATATTTAAAAACGGTTTTCAGTTTTTGATTTATGTGTTAATTGTTTATAAAAGTTCCATGCAAATATTTTGATTTAATAATAAAATGTATAATCTATGTATAAATATGTAAAGTAAAGTCTTCAAAAATGAAAACAAAAATTCATGTTCAAGTCTATATCTTTAAAACTAAACAAGATATTTTCTCAAGTAAGCACATTTTCTTTAGATCTCAATGTAAGCCATTCATAAACAAAATAATTTTAAAAATTGGATAACTTTTGGATTATTTACAATTTTTGAAAAAAATTTCATGAAAAAAATCTCAACTTTACTGATTTTTATCGAGATAACCATTACAGATACAAACTCTATTTTTAAAATTTAAGTTCTCTCAAGATTTTTCTGTATAGTATTTTTATTTTTTTTTTAAATCGGTTGAGTGGTTTCGAAAATACTGAATTTCACCCGATTTAAGAGCGTTTGGACACATTGTGCATAGTCGCTAGTGTCGAACGACACTAGCTTATCGAAGAAAGAAGAAACAAATTTTGTTCTTGGAGTTGCGTGTGTTTTTTTCGATTTACCGTGATCACAAGTGATCGAAGAAAACAAAAGCAAAACAAAGTTCAGACCAAAGTCCTTCGTTCTGGGAAATATTGTTTTTCAAAAAATCAACATGTGTTCCAAACATATTTTCTACACAAAGAAGTTATTTCGGGACTGCTGATTTAAATGACATTTGTATTTAAATAAAATATTTTTTTGTCGTTTCTCATAATTTTTTAAAAACGTTTTAAAACCGGTATAACAGCGAAACCGTTTATATCGGTTTTGGATAACGGTTTATTTCTGATTTTCGTATAACGGTTTTTAATGCATATCGGTTTCGGTTACTGTTTCAATCCTTAATTAAAACTTGATTAATAAATAGCAAAATTAAGCAAACATTCTTTCGAAATTTCAATAAAATACAATGTTCATTAATACTTCTTGTAGAAATATACCCTATTAGGAAACATATGGTCATGCCCTGATCATAATTATCATTTAATGATCATTTAAGACAAAGTAAAAATGCAATTATCAGTTCCTGATGACATGGTATCATTTTTACTGAACATTGTGTATATTTGATGTAATCTCTGAGTTGATTACAATAAAACACAAATGGTTGTGCAATTGACCATTTCATTTAGATTACAAAATATGAAAAAAAAATATACGTACATCAATGAGCTTTGCACAAATAAAATGCACTGCAAACCCCAGCAAAACATACCGCCGCTCATATCCCCCCAGTCCCCGTCAAAGACTATCGACGGCTAGACACAAGTATAAAGTTCTTCTTGCCCCGATGATGATAACAAAAGTACGTATTCGTCGTATTTGTAATGGTTCTGCTTGATAAGAAATAAGTCTAATTCAATAATAATAATAATTATAACAAAAACACCAAAACAATCACTTGATATGTGAGTGTTACGAAGTGCCTACAAGTCAAACGGATCCGTTATCACTGCCTGAGACTTCATGAACCTTAGTTGAGATCGGTCAGTCGAAGTGAACAGTACAGTTAAATCGATTAAAAAACAAAACAAATTTAATAAAAGGATCAGTGTAGCAAAAGTGCAAAAATATATAAAATATATAATATAAATTTATACTCATAGCATATAGTAACTATAAAAATAATAAAAAATGTTTCTGCGCAAAGGTTTTGTACAAACCACCAACTGTGCCTCAAGATATTGGAGAAGCTATGCCACTCATGGACCTAGACAATTAGTAAGTACTAAAATTGCATTTCGAATAGCAGCATCTACACTCAGAAAAAATATACCATTGTATTAATAGTTTTCACTATTAAAAAAAGTCAATAAGATATTTGTCCGATAAACTATTAACTCAATCGGTGTATCCTATTAAATACTACAAAATACTATAAAATTTATTTGAGTTTGTATGAAAATATTTATTATTTGTATACTATTAAATCAATTACTTTATTATAGACAAATTTGAATGGTAAAAATTGGGTAGAAATTTGAATGGTAGAAAAATACTATATAAATAATAGTTTTTTACTATTAAAAATAGTTAATAGGATAAATTATTATCCATAATCCATTCAATACCATTAAATACTAGAAAATACCATGACATTGCCATTGAGTTTACATGAACATATTTATATTTGGTATACTATTAAATCAATAATTGTCCTATTGACCAATTTTAATGGGATTTGAGAAAATGTTATTTTGGGTGTGGTTCTACGTTACCGTTAATATTACAGTATATATTTAGATTGGAATTGTGAAAATGACAACATTATTAAACTTGGATTAAACTACGATTTAGCAAAATTAATAATATTTCACTATCTCTTTCTTAATCGCATTGAGGAGTGGAAAATTTAAATATATCAAAATTTGTTTGACCATTATCTGTCATTTTTTATATTAATTTTTAAAGTAATTATAATACATATCAGTTTTCAGTTAATCTATAGAAATATAGGACTAGAGAACAGTATAGAATAAATGTTTTCAGTATTTTCGCCGATATATAGAAAATATATATATCAGAGTAAAATACAAATTCGCAATTTTTCTGCACGAGTTATCGTCATCAAACACAATAACATTTTACAAATAGTTTCTTCCTAGTAGACATTTTGCGAGGTCATAATCCGGAACTGATCATTGTGTATTTACCTTATCATAACCTAAACAGTTATACGACCCACATGATTATGGTCCTATAATGAAGGTCATCTAACTGTTCGATTTAGAGAAGGCAAAAATACAATGATCAGTTCTCGATCATGGGATTTGCACAAATTCTCTAATATTCGGGTAAATTTCCAATAGTGTTTAGAGGTATCATAGATAAAATTGATTGATTAAATTGATTGATAAAAATTGAAAATTGATTGATAAAAATTGAAAAGATTAAAATTGCATTTTTATCAATACATGGAAACTAAATAGTTGTAAATAAACAAACACATTCGAAGGATTTGTGCAATGATTGTCATTATAAAATAAATGTTTTCGTTGTTCAGATAAAACTGACCACATAATTTTGGTAAGTTTCTGTATAAATATTCTAAAAATAGTTAAAATATATTAACAAATCTTATGAAATTTTGTTAAATTACCTCTCAATGTCCTAGTTCTGACACTTTTATATGAAACGAACCGGTCTCTTTAACACGGAGTTGTTCTAGGTAATAATATTAGGACAATCCCTAAATTAGTCTTCAATTGGAGAATTTTCAATAGAATCGGATTCTCCAATCGATGTCCATTTTTTTGATTTTATTATAAAATGAATGTCATTTATGTCATAAACCTATGAGGTAAAGGGTATATTAACCCAGCAGGAAATGTCCCTAATTATTTCTCAACGATTCCCCTATGTCAGGTCAAAATCATCGATGACCGATAGCATTTTCGCCATGCAAAGCATTGATGACATTTTCATACAAATGTCCACTGAGTCCTGCATGATTTAGCATTAACGATGTCGTGCACGTCATTTATCAATGAAGTCACAAATGATTGTCATACATATTTTTTGTGCTTATGAATTATATGTCGGGGTGACATCGAACGCAAATTTTCAGTTCAGTTGCCCTTAGACGTAAATGCTGTATATCTTTAGGGACATGTGACGAGATTGTTAATTTTCATCAATGACGTCATCAATAACATTTCATCAATGACAGATTTTCACAATGTTATTGATATATGTATATTGGGGTTTCAATTCCGAAGCATTTTGGCAATCTTGGCACTTTCGGGATTAGAAAAATAATCCCGGGATCCCGGGATAAATCCCGTATTATGTCCCGAATTATTGAAATTTGTATTACAAGTACCAAATAAGTAAATTTTATACATTAAGTCCGATCGAAATTTTTTCCCCATAGTTGTAAAAGGTCTTAATTTACATAGTGCTGCTAGAGTTAATCACAAAAAATTTGAGTCAAAAATAATTTCCTGTACTTGAGTATTGCAGATGAAGTTAAAAACACGTCTATGTTTTATTGGCGTTCGCGCATAATAAAAATGTATTTTGTATAAGAATAGGTTCCAAAAATTAGAGTTTAAATCTATTAATGTCCTCCTAAAATTTCATAAATTGGGTAGTTTAAAATACCAAAAAAATCGTAGTTTTATTTGATAAAACCGGAATATTATTCAGAAGAATATTAATATATTCAAACTCTATTACAAAACAATTACAAAATAATTTTATTTAGATGGTAAAAAAAAACAAAAATATGAATTTGTTTTAAAATTTATCTGCAATGCTCAAGCACAGGACATTTCTTTCGATCAAATTGTTTGTTGTATTCTCTCACAGCATTATGTAACGTTTAGGCCGTATTACAATTTGATATACCCTAGTAGAAATTTGCCCGATGCGCCATCGGGAAATGATCGGGTTTCGTTGGGTAAGCCCTATTAGAGAAAATATATTCATTGCCCTTATCATGCTTACCTTACCAGGGTTTACATTATCTAAGTAGTCAATATTCCCGATCATAGGTACATTATTTGTTCCTCATAACGAAATCAGCATGAGGCAATGATCGAGATTTAATGAGAGAAACCCCATTATGTTCGGGCTCTGACAAGGCAATTGTCGGGTAAATAATAAATTGCCCGATCAGTACATGATCATGGCCTGAGGTCAGTACATGATCAGGACACTGCGTTACAAGGACATTATGGTCCTCGTCATATCCCGATCATCTCAAATAATGACATGATCACTTCATGACCATAGCCCTACCAAAATTTCTACTAGGGTATAAGTATATTAGTTTGATTTCGATCCGCACTATTAAACATACAGTTTTGTGCAAAATACTAGCGTCGGTATCCTTACATGAAATCAAACATTTATCATCAAGTCTATTGAAAAACAATTAAAATATGCTAATGACTGCAAATTTATAATTTAATAGTTTTAATATTTTGTACACGTTATTTTGATTGGCAATTCCGGGATCACGAAATTTCGGGATCCCGGGATTGGAAGCCCTACACCATATATACACCATATATGACATATGGTGTATGACGTCTTTAATGCAATGTCATTTATGAAATTGTTAAAGACATATTCATCAATGACAAATTTTCGAATGTCCTCAATTCATCATTGATAATCTTGTCGTCAATGAGTCCATTTCCTGCTGGGTTAATATATGAAAATACATATTGGAACATAACTAAAATCTCTCAAATCCTTCAAATGGTTTTTAGGCTTTTATAAAATATACTTTCTGAAGAAAAAGTTACTTTCTGCTAGCTCCGGTTTAAAGAAATTTGTAATAAAATACTAACATTTTCGTTAGAAATTAATTCTGTTGTTTTTAAGTGTTTAGTGTTTCATATTATAACTCAACATGCACGAAATGTACAAAGTACATATTTACATAAATTTTTTATCCATAGTATGTAAAAAATATTAAAATATCAAAATTCCAATAATTCTTTCACATTTCGTTAAATTTCACGTCATAAATTCCGATTTGATGAATATTATGTCAAGTTAAAAATTTTATATCAATTAAACCTAGTGGTATCCTTCATTCGCACTAATTTTTATGTGATTACAATCAATGTGGTAAAAAATAATAAAAAATATCATCCCGATATCATTCCCGGATTAGGTGCAATTACATGATAAATTGTACTAATTTAATACTAGTTTAATACATTTGTGCATTTTTATACCCTATACTAAGAGTGAAAGGGTATATTCAGTTTGGTACGCCGTTTGTAAGCATCTCCGGTATGGAAAAGTATAGCATGACCTCCTGAGTCGATTTAGCGATGTCCGTCTGTCCGTCTGTCTGTCTGTCTGTCTGTCTGTCCGTCTGTCCTTCTGTCTGTCTGTTGAAATCACGATTACAAAAGAGTTGAAGAGCTAGAGCAATGACACTTTAGATTACTTATATATCTAAGCTGTCTGAACCAGAAAATTATCATGATCGGTCTATTGTGACTTGAGAACTGACCACTTATGTTCAAATACCTCATATAAAATTTACATCTGCAAATCAATTTTACTGTATACGTGCTTAGGTTAACTTTTTTGGTCAAATATATATTGACATTATGCTCATATACATGAAAATAATGTTTTCCACGAAACGATTTGTGGTTCCCGAAAAAAAAATCGAAATTCGGTACACCTACCCATTTGTACATATGGGTATCAAATGAAAGAAAATTCTTCAGGGATGGAAAGTTTGTAGTTATTTTTAGGATTCGTATACCCTGGTGACCTATATACCACTTTGAATGGTTACCACACATATGTCTAGGGTATTTGTAGTCGGCTTAGACCGACTATAATTTTGAAAATCCTAACTATCATAATAACACCTAATTTAAAATTTCCCAAGTGATTTAACCTTCACAACTGGTTTTTGTTTATTTATTCCACGGACTGCAAATGATACCCTTCAATCGCTCTAGCTTTTTTTTATCATAATTAATGTGGTAAAAATTGAAAAAAATATCATTTCGATACAGTTCCCGGATTAGGAGAAATTACATGGCATATATTTACATTTAAATTCTAGTTTCATACATTTGTGCCTTTTTTCGTAAATTTATTCCAAGAACTACAAGCGATATCCTTTTTCGCACTACCCTATTTCAGATCACTATTAATGTGGTCAAAAATAAAAAAAAATAATCTTACCGATATCGGCTCCAGATTTTGACATGTCAGATGTCGAAAATTTCCAAAAAAAATTTCAAAGTTTAAGTATTTCTACACATTTTTTGAAAATCAATAGAAACATTTTTTAATGCATAACAATACCTTCATATTTTTTTTGATATCATAAAAATAAATCAACGAAATCTACCGATTCGTTTTTAAGTCATATAATTTTGAAAAAAAAGCCTTTTTGTTTAACGTGCGACGCGTCGCACGATTTATGCATGTACTAAACAGGGGAAAAAGGAGCATAAATGTATTCACACTTTAAAAACGATATATTGTAGCATTTATAAAAACTTAGTGTTTAAATAAAAGATTTTTCTTATATTTAGAGATACAGGGAAAAGTGTCTTAGTTCATAATATTTTGATATAACTTGAAACTTTACGAAAATAAAGAGAATCTTCACAATAGACATCTGCACAAATGTTCTTGAAGTTTCCTCTGCAATTATGGACTACTGCACTCTACAGTTTTGAATGCATTTTGCAAATGACAGTCGACAGTATTATGGTTAAGTCTCTCGGCCGCTTTCACTTCACTGCAGTATTTGTTTAATTGGTATCAAGTACTGTCAAAACATCAAGTTATTCAAAACATTCAATGTTTTGAAAAACAAAACCGAAACGACAATACTGTCGCTGAACATCCAACGAATACAGTGGGTGCAGCGAGTGAACAAAAATCGAGTGAGAAGACGAACATTGAAAACACCAACAAAAACTTAATATAAAATATTATATGATTTTCTTTTGAATTATTTTTTATATTTCAATATTAACGAAAATTCCTTAGAGCAAGAATGATAAAAAAATGTAAAATGCACTAAGTACTCGGTGTCATAAGCAGTTCATTTCAGTATTTGAATTTTTATTGCACACCTCTTCACTGCAGTTTTGTTTGTGTTTTGACAGTACTTGGTGCTTTGCATTATTTGATTTTCAATCATAGATTATGTTGTCAACTCTGGTTTTGAAACAAAGTGAATGTTTTGAAGTAGGTTTCAAACGCACTTGTGCGGATGTCTAATTCTCAAATTATCCACAAAGAAGGGCTGTGAAATTTAAAATGTTCTAATTAAACGTTTGAGTTTTTGATAAATAATATTAATAAACAACCTTGAATACATTAAAAACAAAAACATTACATTATCTAGCTACTTAAAATACATTGACTGACATACTTTATTTCTATATATTTGGAGCAGCTATATGTTTTCTATGTGAACTATATTTCGTGCATTTGTTGCCTATACTAAATAATCTATTAACAAAACTATATAAATCTGTACTGAAAAAGAAAAACAAAAACACACACGCGCAGCACTCTGTAGAATTCTCAAGTGTCGAAAGACTGATAACGCGCACAAAGTAAGTACTATGCCTGCCTTTTTGTGTGGTGTGTGGTTCATGAACTGAAGTGCGTCACATCAACAAGTGATGCAAAACAATTGCACCACTGCATCAGATAGTTCAACAATCCCACAGGGAAATACAACGTATCTATGAGTTGATTTTTTGTTTGTTTTTTGTTTTACTCCTTTTTTTCTATCGAGAATCCATCTGCTCAGATAGTTTATAGAAATTCTTGGCAAATGCATTAAAAACAAATTTGCATTGAGCGCTTTTTCGATTGAACGGTTTGCCATAAAATGTCATGCAGTCGAAAGGAAGTGCATTCTATGTGAATCCGCAAAAAATACTTTGGTTTTGTGTGCGATTTGATCCGACTGATGCTTATCAAAAAAAAAAATAAAAATTGCAGTAGAAACTCTACGTTTATGAACTACTTTTTACGATATTATTTTTTTTTTACATTTTCATTTTTTTGTTGGCGCTGCACGTCAGTACGCAACGAATTGGAATGAATAAATAAACAGTGCATAGTGTAAATATTTCAAAAACACTTACACAGCGCACTGCACACGCATCTCGAAAATAAACGAAACTTTTAAATATTTTTCGCATAGTGCTTGCTTGCTTGCATCTGGCAGATACAAAATGATAAAAACTAAAATGAGAAAACACCAAACTGAATGAGTGTGGGTGTGTTAAAGAACGGAAAGCGTCAAACCATGAGATATTCTAAAATATACACTCTGCAAAAAGCACAAAATTGCTTACATAACATTGTTTTAGACTGTTCTCATAAATTTTAACTTTTTAATTATTCCATCCTTCGTATACATTATAATTGATTTTGCATAAAACACTGTATTAACCGCTATTACCAAGATAAATTTGAGAGTTGGGAGTTAAAAAGTTGAGATACTTTGATATAATTTTATAATTTCGTATTAAGCCTTATCTATTTTAGATATTGTCAGAAATTTTGTTAAAAATGTCATGTTTTTCTTTAAAAAGTTGTGATCTACTGACGGGATTACCGGTATTTGGTATATCTATTCCTTCCATCGTACCCAAAATATTGGGTATTTTTGTATTGCAGTTTTGAAAACCTCTATATTAATAGTTTCCCAGTATGCCATTCGTTTCGAAATCGTTCCAAGATCAATGTGAAAAAAAAGGAGAAATCACACGTTATCGGACACTTTCTCGTACCAATATCGAGCATCAAATTGGACATACATGATAGGTAGATATCGATGCGTTTGGTCGGAGTTTTTGAAATCGGAACGATATTGATTAAAAATATGATCAATGTTCGATATTGCTTACGATAAATATTACGATATCGATGCGATAAATGTTCATATATCGTATCTTTTCAATGAATTTGAATGTACAACAATTAGAATCGATAAAGCATCGAGTAGTACTTTTTTTCTCGAAGTTAATCGATAAAAATTCTAGACATCGAAGACCTCCGAGACATGACAGACTGGGATGTCCATGCAAAGTTATTTTTAGAACTTTGAAATAAAGCCAATTAACACTTATTATCGTAACTAAATTTTAGAAAACTTTTGATTACGATACAATTTTTCATTATTATTAATTCAATTCTTTGCGCATGCTTATCGAAGGCATTTGAACTAAAAAATCTCAATATTTAAGACACATCTTAGGTTTGTAGATACATACGGACTATTTCATATGAGAATTACCACATAATTGTAATATTCTTTTAGTGACTATTTCAAGTATTTGTAACTCTATAATGGTAGAAAATCTAAAAATATCAGTATTTGTAGAGACTATGTTCACTTTTATAGCAAAAATATAAAAATCTTAATTTAATAAAATACTGTCCAGTTGGCTGGCTAGTTTCAATTTTCATTAAACATGTGCCAAAATGTTTTTAAATGTGTTATTTACCTATTGTCGTTTACTGAAAATCGAAATACCAAACCGTTTATGTATAGGACCCTTTTACCTTAACATCGTAAGTAGTACAATTGAATTTTTTTTCGAAATGAATTCGGACAGTCAAAACAACTACAGTTTTCTTTAAATACTTCTAAATTTTTTGGAAATTGGACCACACTATTATTATTGTCAGATTATTTAATGATAATTTACGAAAATATCAAAAAAAAATTGAATTACTTGATTTTGAGACGTTTTTTTAACCTCCTGTGAAATTTTGCTTTTTGTTGATTACGATCTTTTGCCCGTCAGGTATGATATAAAATCTGATTGTCCGTTTCTATTACAATATTTTATTCTTAGCTTAACTAACAATAAATGCTTTTACTAATCAAAACGGAATTTTTGTATTAAAAAGATATTTTATTAAAAATGCCTCACTATCTGTCCGTATACACGGTAATATGAAAAGTACGAGCCCGAATTCAATGACATTTTGTTTGAACATGTTTTAGTCAAAGAGTACACAGAAAAGAAAATTCATCAATATGATAAATTTATTCATAAATATTATGAATATTTTCACCAACTACCAGATTCATCATATTGATACCACCGTTCATTAAATGACATATTGATGAAAACATTTATAATATATGGGTGATTTTTTGTCAAATAGGAAAATTCAGCTTGCAAGGCAATCTGGCCAATTGTTATGATATTCTGGTTGCGGATACTACTTATATATAGTCATTTCCAAAAAGTCATCAAGGAGATTTGTTTAGAATCTTAAAAGAGACTTGGATTTTTAAAATACACGTGCCATTATCGTCATATGCCCTAACTTCAACGAATGGATATCTACTGGTGCTTAGTTATCTATCGTGTAAGCAAAATTTCGTAACTTCAACGCATCGAGTAACGATTAAAAACACCGAATAGGTGAGAGATTTCTGTTCGGTACGAACACCAATAGATTTCTACTCGTTGAAGTTACGTGCATTATTTGAATCCATGTTTTACAATATTTCAATGAATGCATATTTTTGAATTGGCCCCAAAAATTTTCATGGCCTTTTTTTTCCAAAATCCAAAAAAGTCATCAAAGAGATATATTTGGGATTACAAAAAAAAACTTTATTTTTTTTAAATCGATCGGTTCCTGATCGATTTATATGAATCCGAGTTTTGCCTTTATTTAGGAGTTAGTGCCACATAAGTCGGAAAATACGGAACGTAGGGTAGTCAATTTTTTTATTTTTGTTCCTATACATAAGTAGAATCCAAAACAAAAATGTCATACCAATTGCGGACGAAACATATCAATTATTCCTATTTCAGAAAAAGTTACCCATATATGAAATTATTCGTACTATCGAACATCATAGTGAAGAACAAAATATTCAATACAATGAATTTGAATTGTCATATTGATTAATTTGTTCATAATATTTATGATTATAATTTTTTTTATACGAATTTTTCAAAAATTGTAATTTAAAAAATAACAGAAAAAAATGTTCGAAAAAAAAATCTCAACGAAAAAAAAATTTTAAACAAAAATATCGAAAAAAAATTTCTTCGAAAAATTTTACAAAAAAATGTATCGAAAATTGTTCTTTTTTTTAACTATATTTTTTATAAATATAACTTTTTATTAATAAAAAGCATTTAATAAGTACAAAAAACGAAAAATTTGTATATAGTACGAATTAACTTTCGTAAAGTTACGAAAGATATTTGTGTTTAGAGTCGTATATTTTATGAAAATATATATATTTTTTTAATAATCCACGAATTAATTCGTGTATCTGATGAATATTGAGTAATGAACTCACACTTTCTCTGTGGTACTCTCACATATAATTGTGCTCTTGTAATAAATGGAAATATTTCGACATCGTGATGATCGATTCCAACGTTGGTGCACATACAAAATAGTAAATTTTTTATTTAATAATAATTTTTAATCATTTCATTCACGTTTATTACACCCAGGATTTATTTGCAAATTAATCCATTTACGCAAATGGCGACGCTGAAAAAAATGTGATCTGTTCTGTCTTGTTTTCTTAATTTTTACAAAGCTTTTATTTAACTTCACTTGTTTCTGCTTATTTTTGCTTTGCGGATATCAAATTGTAAAATATAGTAATGTATCGTAAAATAAAAATCGGAATGAAGTTAAAAATGACGAATGCTGAGTTGTATTTGCAATAAATCGTATATTTTACGAAATTTAAATTTACGAAAAAATATTTCTTTAATTGTCGCATTGATTACTTTGAGGGTATACTTCGCAGAACGGTGGACTTGCGTATCTTTGATCCGAACATTGCGTGTTTTTTGTTATTGCTTTCGTCGATCACTTGTGTAGTGGTAGATCGAACACAAAAACAAACCCAAGTATTCTGCTCTATTCACTTAATTACTATAGGAAATGCGAATTTAACAATACAGCATCGTACCTCGCGATACAGTTTTTTGCGGATTACAGCAAACCAAATTCGTCGGTGTTTTTGTACAACAAGAAGTTAAGGATGGATATACAGAGAAAAACTATTATTTTCTGTTATTTCAGGAAACCTTAATTAATATTTCTAAAGCATAAAAATAATAATTGAAATTAAAATAACCGAAAATTGTATACCGACCTGAACCAAAAAGATACCTTATTATAACATTAAACTAACAATTTTTAAAGAGTAGAGTCATCTGTTTCTATATCTAAATTTCCTCGGCATTTTCAAAAATGTAAACATCGATTTCTCTCTCATCCGGAACTCTGAGTACCAAAGATGGTTTTACACCGTATAAAAATATAAAAAAAAAAAAATCTCAAAAATTAAAAACTTAAAAAACATCTGTAAATCGATTCGTACATCACTTTTTATTTCGTAATAATGATTCTTAATATTGGCAGATACAAAAATACTTTTAGAAAAAAATCATAGTACAAATTTCCATACGAAACGACTGGAATTATTCTGTGATTTATTACGAAGAAACTATAAACTGTAGCCACAAAGTGTACATATAAAAAATAAAGTAAATTGTCTCAGCTATGTTCTTAGATATTTTTGAGAGAAAAAATCATACTGATATTTTCTATAGGGAACTTTTTGTCCCATCCGGAATTTATGTGATTTATTCTGAAAAAACTATAAACTTTAGAAATAAAGTGTAAATATACAAAGAAAGAACATGATTTCAACTATTTTTTAAAATAATTCAAAAAAATAATTTGTAGGCAAAATTCGGTGACTTTTTCGAATTTCCATATGAACCTAGACATGCACTTTCGTTTTTGTCTCGTCGGGAACGACCACTAGTTTAATTATATCTTTTGATCTTTGTATAAAATTCTCAAATTTTGCGCAGATGTTTAGTGGTATTTAAATACTATTTGTAAAAAAAATCAAGTTAATTCATTAATTCCCATATTTAAAAAAAATGTTATTATGTACATTTTAATTCAATCATTTTATTGAATGCTAAATTTGTCAAAATGTTCCTAAAAAATGAATTGATAAAATGGTATTAATATGAAAGTACTATTGAAAGTACTAGTATAGGTCATTTTCTTCTAAGAAATATATGGCCCAAAACGCAACCTTATCACCTGCCATTTTTACGCATTTTTCAACATATATTGCTCCGAAAACATATGAAATCAAATAATTTTAAATTTTTTTATAAATGTATCTAAAATTACACTTTTGTGGTAAGATTTTCTATATATATAAAAATGTTTGTATGCCTTGTTATTTAGGAGTTATGAACGTTTAAAATTGTTTACTACGTTACATTGTACGATGAAACGTAGCAAACAATTTTAAACGTTCATAACTCCTAAACAACAAGCCATACAAAAATTTTGATATATAAAGAAAATCTTAACACAGAAGTGTACTTTTAGCTACATTTATAAAAAATATTAAAAGTATTTGATTTCATATGTTTTCGGAGCAATATATGTTGAAAAATGCGTAAAAATGGCAAGTTATAGACTGCGTTTTGGGCCATATGTTGTTTTCTGATTAAAAAACAAATACTTTTTATTGTTAAATACTCATATCAACCATTCAGCGAAATTATAAATTTCTTCATTTATTTGATAAATTTTTGACCATCATCATATTGATAATATTTCGATTATTGCTTAAAAAGACATTTCAATTAGTGTAGGTTGTTTTATACTAATACTATGTTAATCATTATATATATATTATTTGTTAACTGATTGGATTTTGTGAGCCTAAAACCAATAGATCATGTTTCGACTTTTGATCGAATTTCAATAGAATTTCATATAAAATATGTAAACAAATGGTTTTGAATTGATGTTTCAGTACAAAAATTGGTTTTTTAAATCCGCTTGCTTTGACTTCAATGATTTCAATATGTTTAAGACTCCTTTTTTTGTATTGTGACATCGAGTTAAAAACCGCACACATAAATAAATAATCAACGTAAATATAGCAACCGACATTAATTGCATTCATTAATCAATGCAGCAATGAAATTTAATGAAAACATTTGCTATTCTTCGTTAAATCAGTAATTCTGTTTGCTAATATTTGTACGTCAATGCAGAAAATTAATTAGTCGGCGCATTTTCAGTAAATATAATAATTTCTAAAATTGCGCTGACTAAATTATTTGCTGCATTAACGTACAAATAAAGGGTTTTTCAACAGGGACGCTACAAAAGTAGAGCGATAGAGACTGCAAACGACGCCATATTTATTGTCGCTCTTTTGACATTTCTCTTCAGTCAAGTTTGCAATTTCATAATGGAAAGATATACGAATTCGAATTTCGGCAGTTAATTTTAATAATTTCGACTCGTATATCTTTCCATCGTGAAATGGCAAAACTTACTGAAGAGAAATGTCAAAATAGCGGCAAGAAATATGACGTCGTTTGCTGGTCCTGTCGCTCTACTTTTGTAGCGTCCCTGTTGAAAAACCCTTTATTTGTACGAAATAAGGCGCCGTTTGCTGTCCCTGTTGCTCTACTTTTGTAGCGTCCCTGTTGAAAAACCCTTGAAAAAAAACTTTTGTTGCGCTCTTATTCAAAAACCCTTTATTTATATTAGCCGGATTTGTTGAATTAATGAAGAATAGCAGACTTGTTCATTAAATTAGTGAATTTCATTGCTGGATTGATTAATTAATGTAATTAATGTCGGTTGCTATATTTACGTCGATTATTTTTTCTGTGTATGTTTAAAAATTTGGAATTTCTCAAACGATTTCGTAAAACTAAATTTAATACTTAAATAATATAAAATTGATGTCAATCGCATAAATCTATCTTTTAAGTAAAATTTTCCAATAAAATATATAGAGTTTTTTTTATTAAACATTAATATATTTTACATTTATGTAGATATCAACTATAATAGGATTTATAAAACATAAGCCGCATATAATGTGGTTTCATTTACATAAACCTGTTATCAAAATGTATTAACTTCAAGTATCTAATTATACAACTAAGTACTACATGTACTCATAGTATATATATCATTAGTTAGTTTAGTTATGACATTTATATTGATATTTTGTGTGTGCTATATTAAACCATAGCATAATAGACACGCGTCTGGCGTGTGGTTTCAGGTGGTCAATTATACAAAAACATCAAACTAATAAATCATTTCATTTACCTAATTAAATACGTGCCTGCCTAATGTACAGCTGCCCATACTCTGCCTCACCACATAAATATAACCACCAAATGTCAGCGCCTGCCCAAAAATTCATATAGTGTATCAAATATACACAACTCTATCATCACTTGGATGATGGCACACTTTCCAAAATAATCAGGCATACTGGTCGTGTTTGTTCAGACGCCGATTATTGTAATCATGTCTGTCTTTTTCGTTATCTGCGACATACTATCAGCGATAATGCCAAAATCAGTGTTTATGGCACACAGTAACAAGGCCAAATTTGTTGTCTTAGTTGAAATGTTAAGGTCACGTCAAACTGTGTTAAGGAACTCAATTATGTGACTTGCATTAATTTTAATTGAGATAGTTAAGGCGGATGTTCTAAAGAATTTTAAAAATATTGTAAATGTGAAATTAAAATTCATGCAGAATAAATATTTTTATTATTATTTATTAATATTAAAATAAATAAGTTGTGAAAAAAACTAATTAATAAACTTGTATATCTTTAACTACACGAATATGATTTAACTACACGAATAGAAAAATATTTGTTTGAATATGTTTGAATATAATTATAACGTAATTCGAATATAATCGAACATGTTCATTCTGAACATAAATATGTTTGAACGAAAACAAAAATATGTTTGGCTGTTTACATTAATGTTTGGCAATGCAATATTTAACACTTTGTTTTCATAAAGCTCCAAAGATATATGTAATACCTGTAAAATTATGTTTGGGAGAGCCTTTTTTTGCAGCGTGTAATCAGTAACTCAATTCTCAAATGTCGATTTATTTCGAATAAAACAAAGTCGAACGAAAATATAAAAAGTGAGAATTCTTGCCTAAACTTGAGAATTGGGTGCCTAAAACACAATTGGCGGGTGCGTTCGAGTATTGCTCTTCTGACAATACTCACAATTACAAAAATCTTGCAGACAAAAACGTGTATCATATGCAACTGAAAATTGTCGAATACGAGATTGTCGATTGACGAGAATTACGAGACACCTATTTACAACGCCCTGAAGAAGGCATGGAAAAGTATATAAAAATTGAATCAGCGTGATTTAACTTACTAAAATTTCACAAACAACCAGGATTAATTAAATAAATATGTTTTGAATAACCAAATTCACTTGAATGATGTTCACTTTTTGGTGTTCTTTCGGAACAACATTTCATCAATTCTGGAGTTCCGCAGGGTTCCGTCCTATCCCCGTCCCTATTTCTGGTATTTATCAATGACCTTCTGTCATTGACCCAGAACCCAAACCATTCCTTTGCAGATGATAGCAACATTTGTCATTCATACTCGTTCAAAAAGCGCCCAACCTCTTTGGAGATTGAGAGTAAAAGACGCACTATGAATGACACACTCAATAATGACCTTAAAACAATCTCCGAGTGGGGTCTTGCAAATAGAGTTGATTTTAATGCAAGCAAGACCCAATGTTGTCTGTTATCTCACAAAAGAATGGATTCACCCCTCCCTCCCCTCAATATGGGCTCTGTGGATATTGCGCAGTCAGCTGCTCTTGACGTTCTGGGCATATCAATTCAATGTGACCTCATGGAATGATCACATATTTGATGTGTCGAAAGAAGCGGCCTCGGTTTTCTAAAACGGTGTAAGACATACTTCACTCCTGCTGACTTACGCACAGTCTACACTACCTATATTCGGCCGAAGATGGAATACAATTCGCACCTTTGGGCAGGGGCTTCAAAATCTTCTTTGGAGTTCCTGGATCGAATCCAACAGCGTGCAATATATTTAATAGGGGATGAAAATATTTCATCCTCTATTGGTTCTCTTGAGCACCGAAGGACCGTAGGGTGTGTAAGCCTGTTCTATAGGTATGACAATGGTAAGTGTTCGAGGGAAATACATGGCCTGATTCCACGTGTGTCCTCTCGTTCTACTCGGGCATCGAACCAAGCCCACCCCTTCGTAGTTCACTCGGCTCTCAATAGAACCACGCATTACCGAGAGAATTCGTTCTTTAGTCGCACGATACGTTTGTGGAACAATCTCCCTGCGTCCGTTTTTCCCGACATTTTTGATATTGGCAAGTTCAAAACAAACATTCACCGACACTACTCCATCTTTCCCCCCTCCATTTAACCTATTATCCCAATTTTTGGAAAAAATATAAATAAGCATATGATTTAAATATCTATTTTTTTAAATTTAAAACCTTGGTAAATCATACAAAAACAGATTTACTCGGTGATATCTGAAATTTAAAAATCATGGTTTAGATAATTTATTACGAAATATAAATGTTTTATTTGCAAATTATTTTCCATTAAAAATGTTTGATTCGATTACAAAAAAACTTGATAATCCACAACAGAAATATGTGTTTTTATTTTTACTGTAAAAGGCATTAGTAGTTTTTGAAATTTAAGTATTTTGAGTGGTCTTTTTAGGACCAGTTTTTCAGTGGTAGTTTAAACTTAGTTAAAACTATATTTACTTAAACGTCTCACTTAGTTTAACTATTAGAGCAGTTTTTCAGTGACAGTTTAAGTTTCATTCAGTGCAGTGTTTTTTTTTTTAAATATGGCAATAGCCATTCATTTTATATGGCATTAGCCGGTAATGTCATCGAATTATCGATTGTAAATGGCATTTAAAGAAAGACGAAGATTATTTTTGTCTTTCGGAACAGCTGATATTTAATTTGAGAGAATGATGAAATTTACAAGGGCTTCAAAAATAATTTAGAAAAGTAGAATGATCGTTCAGTGTTAGTTTTTATGCAATGAATAATAGAAGTAAAGTAATAAAATGGAAACCGATGGAGAGACAAATCAGGGTACACAAAATCATGAGCGTATACTACAGAGCGTAAAGAGCACATCTCACATTTTCTCTCAGAAACATTGAGAGTTTAAAGCGACATAGGTGGGTTAAACTAAGTTTAAATAAACTGCGTTTAAAGTTCACTGAAAACACGATTCTAAGTTTAAAGCAAGTTTAAACAACAAATGGAGTTCAACTACCACTGAAAAACTGGCTCTTGAAGTAATGACCGCTATGAGAAATATTTAGATTATTGCTTTTATTTTAAACATCCCAGTTTAGTATTTGTTTTGATATCGTTACAAGATCAATGCAAACAATTCGATATGTATGTTTATCGTAGCGATATCAAGCGTCAAATTGGATATTCATCTAGATAGATATTAGTTGTATCTTAAGATACAACATGAATGTTAGAGAATTAAAATAACAAATGTGGCAATATACCCAAGTAACCATGAGACTTGATATGAGACCAATTTCGGTTGTTATTCTTTTATAAATGGGTCACAGTAACCGAGTTGTAACAGAAATAACGTAAAAGGCGGAGACTAATTGTAACCGTATATTTTATGTTTGTCACTTAGATTTTTTATTTCAATTTACATTTTAAATTTTCTGTTTACTTCTTGATGCACTTATTAAATATACGGACACTATTCAGCACAAACGAAAACGAATTTAAATTGGTTTCCGTCGTCGATTTTGGTTTGACATATATTTGTTTTAAAATTTTCAATGGTTTCATTTTGATTTCACATTTCTCATTTTGTTGACTGATAAGAGATCGAATTATGACTAATTCAAAGTAGATTGCTTCCAACCAGTTTCTTCAATATGTTCAATGTGTTCTTCAATATGATGAATTGTATAAGAAGAATAAGTTTTATGAAATACAACATATTTTACTTCATATTGAAGAATGCTCTTCATCAAATCAAATTTCAAATCAAATTTATTTTTCGTTCATTTTTGCCATATTTTTCAATTTTCAAATAGTTTTTCTATGTTATTTCTTATATAATGGAGTCCGGAGGGTGTCATAGGATATATATGGGCGGGATTGGACGAAGGGGCGTGGCACCTCCCATAAAACATAAAATCTCGACACATACACAAAAACTCAAATACAACAGCAAAAACGCAAAAAAAAGCAAAAATCAAACTCAAAAGCAAATAAAAAAGCAGATAAAAAAGCAAAAGCAGGAACTAAGGCAATCACACAAAAACAAAAGCAAAATAAAAACAAAACAAATTTTTTAATAAAAAGTTATATTTATAAAAAATATAATTAAAAAAAAAGTTTTGTTTGAAAAATTTTTTTTTCGATTTTTTTTGAATTTTTTTTCCAAAAAAATTTTTTGTTTGGATAATTTTTTTTTTTGAAAAATTTTTTTTTTGAACATTTTTTTTTTTTGAAAAATTCGTAAAAAAATTCCATTAATTATTTTTAAATAAAAATATTAGTACAAACATTATTCATCATATTAAATAATATATTTTTAAATATTATGAACAAATTCATCAACATGACAATTCAAATTCATTGTATTGAATATTTAGTTCTTCGCTATGGTGTTCGAATAATTTCATATATTAATGAATGTATTCAACAAATGTCATTTAATGAGCGGTGGTATCAAAATGATGAATCTAGTAGTTGGTGAAAAAATTCATATTATTTATGAGTAAATTCATCATATTGATGAATTTGTTTTTCTGTCTAATGCTGTGGTATATAAGTCATTTATTCCGATAATGTAAAATATACCTATAATAATGGACAGATCTTTCTTTGTTGCTATTTGGTAGCAAACTAGTGGAAAATTTTTAAATCTTTTATGTTTCATATATGTTGCAAATATAGAACGAAGAACCTTATAACAACATGTCTATAAATAAGATAGAAAATTAATATTAAAATGGAATAAGTGTATATTTTTAAATATTTATTATATCCACTACATATGTTTATGGAAAGTTGTGTTGAAAATAAGTGACACCCGTAATAATATAATTTAAGAAATAACAAAAATCACTATTTTAATAAATTTCATTAATTGCATTTTTAAGGTGCGCTTAAAAATTAGAGCAGACTATACCCAATAACTTGAACCGTTCATTAAATTCGATTTGTAATTTTGCCAAAACATTGTTTGTAAGACTTATGTCACAGCATTTTTTTTTGGCATTAAGTCCTTATAACATTTGTGTTCTTACACGACAAACTTGGCACTGCTTAGGATCTTTATTATTTTTATTTTTAACCTACACAAGTTCCACAATTAAAATTTCAGTTCAAGTTCCAAGTAAATGAACCGACACTTTAATAGATTCAAATTTGTGGCAAGTATGCCTTGCTCCGGGCTGTCAATTAGGTGGCTAATAAGTATATTTCCCATTATTTATAAGAAACACTTTAGTGGCAATAGTGTGGCTACCACTTAAGATGCTACAAAGTAGTTTATCATACAAACTCGATCTAAATTTGTATGATAAAAACCAATTTAGTTATGGTATAAGTATCATCAGAATAATATGGATCAACAACAAGATAATCTGGGTCAACATTAAATATCAGTTATAATATCTTGATTCGAATTCGTTATGAGATAAAATCCAAAGATAACATCTACACTTAAGATTACCTCTGGATTTGATATTTGATAACAGCAGTTTGAGATTATAAAAGTTCATACGATATTTGAGAATAGGTAAAACTATCGAAAACTTGTAAAATTAGTGTATTTGAAATTTATTCAAATTTGAATGCTTCATTCATTATTTCTTTTTTATACTCCATTTCAGATTAATACAACCGAAAATCGTCTGCTGAATTTGGAACGCAAACAGCCCACATTTACGGAACGCAGCCAGCTGAAGTATGCACGCCGTCTGGTCGTCAAATTGGGAAGCGCTGTAATCACACGCGAGGACAACCATGGCCTTGCCCTTGGACGACTGGCATCTATTGTCGAACAGGTGAGTGAATGCAAAAAAAATCAACATATTTTATCAAATCTGAAGCTGATAAGAAAAACAAGCGACCGCTTTTTGTATTTATTTGGTTTAATATGCTCTGCTTTTCATAAATGGCAGTCATAAAAATAAATTATTGCCCTCATTATGAAACTCTATAAAATGGGTATTTTTATGACGACACTAAAAAACATAAACAAGAAGTAGGAATTATAGTAAAAGCGAAGCAGAAGAAGAAGAATAAGCAATAGAGGAAGCTTGTTATTGTTGAAATTAACTGCTGTACTCTCCCAACAATGTGCAGGTTGCAGAATGCCATCTGGAGGGACGCGAGGTGATGATGGTGACCAGCGGTGCCGTCGCGTTCGGCAAGCAGAAGCTGGCGCAGGAGCTGCTCATGTCGCTATCTATGCGAGAGACGCTATCGCCGAAGGACACAACCAAAGAGGTAACGTGCAGCACATAATTAGCAATTGCAATGTTTCTTGAAGCCCCCATTTGAAGCCCATTTTAACCCCATTTCTATTTCCCTCTCTCTGTCCTACTCCTTATACGCTATGTTTTCGTTCGTCAAGCGCAGCAAGGCATGTTGCTGGAGCCTCGAGCAGCCGCTGCTGTCGGCCAGTCGGGTCTGATGTCCCTCTACGATGCCATGTTTGCGCAGTACGGCGTTAAAATCGCTCAGGTAAGTCGTCGTAGTTGGCACGAGTCGCATAATCGCTTTGGCGCATTCTCTACGCACACAGGTCCTCGTCACGAAGCCCGACTTCTACAACGAGGAGACGCGCAATAATTTGTTTTGCACTCTGTCGGAATTAATTAGTCTGAATATTGTTCCCATTATAAACACAAACGATGCAGTCTCTCCGCCAATGTTCATCGTGGATGATGATATGCCAGCCGGTTCCAAAAAGGTAGGTGATTCGTCGTTGTCGTCGTTGCAACGTTTCGAGTTTCGTAATTGCATTTTATTTTTATTTGTTGTGTGTGTCTTTGGACTCACCTATAGGGCATCGCTATAAAGGATAACGACAGCTTGTCGGCGATGCTGGCCGCGGAAGTGCAAGCGGATTTGCTGATCCTGATGTCGGATGTTGACGGTATTTACAACAAGCCACCATGGGAGGATGGTGCAAAGCTGATGCACACGTACACCTCGACCGACATACCAGCCATTGAGTTTGGCAAAAAATCCAAGGTGATTAGTGCTAATAAGTTTCAGGCACTACGTAAGACGGCGAGACGGAAATGGTATTTGTGATGTGCAGGTGATGAGATGAGCTACATATATAACTCGATCTTAATAGAAGAATAGTAAAGAGATTTCTGAGGCAAGATGAAACTAAAGATGCTTCTAATATTTTTTGATGATCCCTTAATCTTTATTCGGTACTAAATTAGAGATTTTGGGTCAAGAGACGAAATATTTGATAGAGGTCACATTCTATTTAGGAGATCGTAAAACAGAGAATTCCGAGTCAATAGATAAAATATGAAAATAGAGATTCTTCTAATATGCTGTGGTTGTCTCACTCTTTATTAGATTTTAGATTAGAGATTCTATTACAAAGAGACTAAATACCCGATAGTGCGTCGATTCGTTATCGACGCACTATGAATGACACACTCAATAATGACCTTAAACAATCTCCGAGTGGGGTCTTGCTAATAGATAGTTTTAATGCAAGCAAGATCCAATGTTGTCTGTTATCTCACAAAAGAATGGATTCACCCCTCCCTCCCCTCAATATGGGCTCTGTGGATATTGCGCAGTCAGCTGCTCTTGACGTTCTGGGCATATCAATTCAATGTGACCTCCGATGGAATGTGATCACATATTTGATGTGTCGAAAGAAGCGGCCTCGGTTTTCCAAAAGGGTGTAACATACTTCACTCCTGCTGACTTACGCACTGTCTACACTACCAATATTCGGCCGAAGATGGAATACAATTCGCACATTTGGGCAGGGGCTTCAAAATCCTCCTTGGAGTTCCTCGACAGAATACAACAACGTGCGATATATTTAATAGGAGATGAAAATATTTCATCGACTATTGGTTCTCATGAGCACCGAAGGACCGTTGGTATTCGAGGGAAATTCATGGCCTGATTCCACCAGGTCGTGTGTTTTCTCTGTCTACTCGGGCATCGAACCAAGCCCACTCCTTCGTAGTCCATACGACTCTCAACAGAACAACGCATTACAGAGAGAATTCGTTCTTCAGTCGCACGATGCACGATGGAACAATCTCCCTGGGTCTGTTTTTCCCGACATCTTTGATATTGGCAAGTTCAAAACAAACATCCACCGACACTACTCCATCTTTCCTCCCTCCCACCTATAATCCATTCAATCGATCAACACTGTGCATTGCATCCCCTGAGCGTTGGTTAATATGTAAAAAAAAATATACTAGCAGAGACCCGTGCTTCGTAGGGTGGACGTCTTTTATTGGTGTTATAAATGTAGTAACCAAAACAAAAATTGTAAAATAAACAACTTTTCTCAAAGACAATTCTTCTTCGTACTGTTCTTCCCGGTAGAATACTTCCCCGTATAATGTTTCCCAGTAGAAAAAACTTTTCTCAAAGACAATTCTTCTTCGGACTGTTCTTCCCGGTAGAATACTTCCTCGTAAAATTCTTCCCGGTAGAGCATATTTCCGTAGAACTCTTCCCCGTAGAGGTTTCCCCCGTAGAAGTATTAGTGTATGTTTCAGTTTGTTCAGTTTTAGTATGGTGAGCTTCAGTGTGGTGAGTTTCGATGAGGTGAATTTTTGTGTTGTGAATTTAGGTGTAGTGAATTTCGGTGTGGTGAGTTTATAGAATTTGTTGTGTAATATATTGATATCACTGTAATTACTCTCGACATACACCATCCTGAAAATGCACTTTCTATGTGGGTACCACGCCCAGTGGTCCAATCCCAAACATTTACAAATATATAGTACCGAGATATCGTAACGAGATAAAAAAAAGTTTATTCAAAATAAAAAAAAGCGTTTCTGAATCGATATCGCATCGAATATTCAGATAGATTTGAAAAACAATGCGGTATTGATGTGGTGAATATTTAAATTTCGTATCTTTTCGTTAAATTTTATTGTACGAAAAAAATTTTAAAAACAGTAGTAATAAAGAAACGATATCGCAAATTTTTATCGCAGTTAGTTCGAGAAAACTTCGATCATCGAACAGCTACGCGACATGGCAATCTAGATATGTGCTAATTTAGAATCTCGAATAAAAACAACTCTCTCTACCTTAATAGGAGTCTAGTTTATAAAATTTCTGGATCGAGAGACGAAAAATAAAAATATAGATTATTGAAATAAACGGTAGAGGTCACGTTGTATTTAGAAACTCGTAGTAATGTTACTCGAATTTCCTTTTAACACCGTAAGCTGACAAAAATGCAAAAATGCTCAGATTTGAGCACTAAGAACTAGAGCGAGTTGACAAAGCAGCTCGAAGAATTATAAAATGAACTTCTCAATCTTCGCGTGACTAGGGTCACTAGTGAGCTCCTTATAAATTGTCGAAAATTCAAGTTGTTAAGAAAGATATTACACGAGTCTTCCTTGTAGTGCATCAGAAACAAAAGGAGATTCTATTTAAAGTTTTCAAGAACAAAATATATATTTCTTTAGATTAGATGAACTAGAAAACTCTTGATATACGTTAAGCTTTGTCTAATTGTGAAGCAAAAAAAAATACTTGGAAGGAAATTCGGAAGAGGTATATTTACTCAAAAAGAAAATTTACTGTAAATCGTAGTTTTTATGTTCAAAAAAAAATTTTTATTTATGTAACTCAAATGAATTCTTTAACAACATTACTTTTCGGAAAAGATAAAAAAATGAGACTGAATATGAAATTTGAAAATCTCCAAAATATTTACTCTTTATTCGATACTAGATTAGAGACATTGAAGTTAATACACTAAATATGTAGGATTTTACAGTAATTATATTCACAAAATTACATTTCGGAAAAGATAAAAAAAGAGACTGTTAGAGAATTCGAAGAATATGAAATTTGGAAATCTTCAAGACATTGTAATGATTTCTTTCACTCTTTATTCGATACTAGATTAGAGATTTTGATGTGAATAGACTAAATATGTAGATATTTTACAATATGTAGCCGCGGTAGCTCAGTGGTTAGTGCGTTGGACTGCGAGCCGAAAGGTCCCCGGTTCAAGCCTGGACTGGGGGTAACAACATCTTTTCATAGAAACATTTTTCTATACCGCGCTACCTCTCGGCAGTAAATGGCCAACCTACGAGAGTAAAACATTGCCTATGAAAAGCTCTCACCCGCCGTTCGGATTCGGCAATAAACAGTAGGTCCCACCAATTTGAGTAGAAATATAACACGCACAGCTCAAAATGGTGAGAGAACTCGGCCGAAGTTCTAAACAGGACTGTAGCGCCAAACTATTATTATTATTATATTCCCAAATAAATCGATCTTAATGCAAGTCTAAATTTCTGGATTCAGAGACAATATTTAAAAATATAGATTAAGTGTAGTATTTGATAGAAATCATCAGGGTTTAAATTGCTCGAGCAATTCCTAAACTCATGCTATTTTCTTTTGAAATGCTGATTCGATGCCAAAACTTTCACCCTTTGCTTCTTAAATGATGCTACAATTCGAAAACTCTTACACTTTTTGCTTTAGAAATGATGCTTCTATTCCAAAACTCTCGCTCTTTGCTTTGTAAAAGATGCTTCGATTCCAAAATTTCCACTCTTTGCTCTCACTTTTTTTTTTTTTTTACAAATTAACCAACGCTCAGGGGATGCCCCCTGAATGTTTGTTTTGAACTTGCCAATATCAAAAATGTCGAGAAAAACGGACGCAGGGAGATTGTTCCACAAACGTATCGTGCGACTGAAGAACGAATTATCTCTGTAATGTGTATAAAAATAAAAATCTTTGGTTTAGAGACAGTGTTCACACTTGTCGCCAATACAAAAGAGGTATATTTTAAAAATTTGGGAAGTAGAAATGAATAAATGGTAGTAAAATTTGAAAATATTGCAAAATGGAGTAGATTTGATGTAAAAGGAGTACAAAATTAAATATACGAGTAAATTTGAAGGAAAGGGAGTAGAATGCTTTAGTGATTTTTTGGATTTTCTATAAGGGTGGTCTATTAGAAAATTAGAAAATTATGAGAAAGGAGTAAAAAATGCTACTACCGGAGCAGAGGAGTAGATTTAAAAAATACATATGAAATGGTGTAGATCTACTATGATCGGTGTAGAATAAGAACACTGTTAAGAGATAATTTTTATTTAAAAAAATTTATGTTTTTGGTTGAGAGAAACTTTTTATTTTAAAAAATAAAATTTTTTGGTTGAGAGTTATATAAAAACTTTTATTTTAAAGGTATTTGGTTAATGGTTGTTTGTAGAAAGAACATTAATTGGTCTCATTTATATGGAATTTTGTTGCTTGGAGAAACATAAATATTTGTTGTTGGAAAAAGGTGATTTCAACCATTGTGTTGTTTATAACGACCAAAATAGGTTTTTAACAAATTTTTTAACGACATTTTTCGAAAATTGTTTTTTTCTGTCCAATACTTTTTTTTTTTAAATTGTAATTTCGACTAATGCGTGTTTTTGTAGCCAAAAAATTATTTTAACAATTTTTTTTTTTAGAAAATTTTCGAACGTTATTGTTTTTTTTATCGACATTTATTTTTTCAAAAATTTTGAACATTTTTTTGTCGAATTTTTGTATCGAAAATGGTGATTTTGACCAATGCGTTGTTTTTGACGTTCAACATTTTTTTAAAAACATTTTTTTTTTTCGAAAATTTCGAACATTGTTGTTTTTGTCGAATACTATTTTTTTATATGGTGATTTTGGCGTTGTTTTTGTCGTTTTTTTTGTCGAATATTTTTTTTTTATTATTTTTGACGTGCAACATTTTTTTTCGAAAATTTTCGAACATTGTTGTTTTTTCTAATATATGTTTTAAATTGTAATTTCGACCATTGAGTGGTTTGTGTCGTCAAAAAATTTATTTTAAAGAATTTTTTTTTTTTTGAAAAATTTTCGAACATTGTTGTTTTTTTATCGACATTTGTTTTTTTCGAAAATTTTGAACATTGTTTTGTCGATTTTTTTAATGGTGATTTTGACCATTGCGTTGTTTTTGACGTTCAACAAACATAGTTTCTTTCGAAAATTTTCGAACATTGTTGTCAAGAAAATTTTTTTTTGAGAATATTAATTTCAACTTTATCGTTTTTTTGTCGTCCAATTTGTTTTAATAATTTTTTCGAAAATCTTCGAACATTGTTGTTTTTGTCGAATATTTTGTTAAATGGTGATTTTGACCAGTGCGTTGTTTTTGTCGTTCAAATTTTTTTATATTTTTATTTTCGAACATTGTTGTTTCAAAATCATTATTTTTGAAAAACAGTTTTTTCGAAAATTTTGGAACATTGCTGTTTTTCTCTAAAATATGTTTTCTTAAATTTTGATTTCAACCATTGTCTTGCGTTTTGTCGTCAATTTTTTTTTGAATGTTCGAAATTTGTTGTTTTTGTCAATTTTTTTTTTTTTTTAATTCTGATTTCGAAAATTGCGTTGTTTTTTTTTATGACAAAAAAAAAATTTAACAATTTTCTTTTTCGAACATTGATTTTGTCGACCAACAAATTTTTTTTCGAGAAAAAAATGGTAATTTTGGATTCTCAAAAATGACTAATGAGAGATATATTTTGATAACCATTAATCTTTCGCAGTTTAACCGCTACCAACATTTTTCAAAAATAAAGGTTTCTCACAGACCGAAAAATTTTAAATTTTAAATATTTATTTTGTTTTTTTTTTTTAATTTTTGGTTTACCGCTGATTTACTTAAAAAAATAGTGAGAGTTATTCTGACCTCTCGTATTAACTGTAAACGTCAAGCGGTATTTCGAAGTGACATTTCCGAAACATTTCGAATACTTAAAAATCTCGATAAATTTTGCGAAAAATTCGAAACATTTCGAAAACTTAAAAATCTCGATAAATTTGCGCATCACTAAACATTATGAAGTCTGTTACAATATTCGAGCAGGTACAATTCTTAGTTACTCCCATGATGCACATTGCAGTGAAATGGTTAGAACGCAAGAACGAACAAACAAACGCAAGACGGCTCATGCAACTTAAAAAGTTGCTGCATGAAATACGAAAAGTTGCACGAATAAAAGCGCATAAAACTTAATAAAAATTTAATAAATACCCCTAGCTACTCGTAATTGTTTTAAGTTCGTTGCATTCCAAAGAATTTAAAATCTTGCTGGACGCAATTTGTCGTCACGAAATGTTGATTTAAATTTGAACGTCTGAATGAATGCAACCTGAATGCTGACTGCGTTGCCGTCAATGCTTGACTTCAATGCTGCATAATTAAAATAAAGAAAAAACAACAACTACAAAAAAATATTCGAAAAAAAACGAAAGCAAAAACAAACATTATGTTCGCACAATAAAGTCATCCGTCGTGCAGCAACAACATTCCTTTCAAATTTAATTAAAAACTTTTCGTACGAGTTCCAGTTTCATAAATTTCATTAAAAATTAAAAGAGCAACGGACGACGGAGTGACAACTTACAGGACGAATTTGCCAAGCGGCAGAGTTATTTATTGCAAATACAACGAAGTGCAACAACAAACAAACGACAAACAAACAAAAAGTGCGCCGAATGAATGTTTTTCGGAGGGACGTCAACATAGTGCCCGGCGTCAGGTACCCTGCAATTTGTACCACGACCTCTGTTGTACTAGGTATATATTATAACAATGATGTGCAATTATGAGTGCTGCCCGTGTTGCTCCGACATTGCTCGGTGTTCTGCGAGAACAGCACGACAGGCAGCACTGTTTTGCATGCATACCGCATACCATCGTCGTGCCGTCTCCCTTTAAAAACACCCACTATATTTATTGTTTGGAGCATTTGTTACATTTTACGCCTTCTAGGTTGGCACCGGCGGCATGGACTCGAAAGTTAAGGCCGCCACGTGGGCATTGGATCGTGGTGTCAGCGTCGTTATTTGCAACGGCATGCAAGAGAAGGCTATTAAAACTATAATTGGCGGTAGGAAAGTTGGCACGTTCTTCACAGAATCAACAGAAGGTTTCACTACACCAGTCGAAGTGCTCGCTGAAAACGGTGAGTGCTAAAAATTATTGTTTAACATTTCCGAAAACACACAATGCTATGTAGTACACACAACCTAGAGGTGCCATGGAGGGTGGTGTTTTTATATTTGGCAGTATAATTTTTTGCCAGGAAATTTAAAGGGTTTTTGTGACAAGTCGTGTTTTTGAGTTTAAAGTTGTTAATTTTTAATGAATCAATTCCGTTAAAAACAAGAGGCTTTATGCTTTATAGAAGTGCTAAATTTTTAACATTTAGATATTCATAAAACGTACTCAATTATAGAAAAAGTATCAAATTCGGTCTCTCACGCTAAATTGATAAAATACGTTCATAAAATTTGAATTCATACTAATTCTAACAGATAAAAAGAATCAACGTAAATATAGCAACCAATATTAATTGCATTCATTAATAAAAGTAAGCAATTAAATTCATTAATTTAATGAAAACATTTGCTATTCTTCGTTATATAAGCAATTTCGTTCGCAGTATAAATATAAATAGTAATAAATAATAAGTGTAATATACGCACAGAAAAAAATAATCGACGTAAATATAGCAACCGATATTAATTGCATTCATTAATCCATCAGTTTTAGCTAATATAATTGCTGAAACTGCGCCGACTAATTACAAATTTCATATAAGCAAACATAATTGCTGATTTAACGAAGAATAGCAATTGTTTTCATTAAATTAGTGAATTTCATTGCTGAATTGATTAATGAATGCAATTAATACCGGTTGTTATATTTATGTCGAATATTTTTTCTGTATACGACATAATAATAAACGTGTGGAGAAAGCAATGTAAATTATTCTTAAACATCTGGTCATGTGACTGGTGAAAAATTATATATCAGTGGTTGTAATGTACACGGAAGTAAATAAACTTCTAGAACTGAAGAGGAATTCGGCTCGAAAGCAAAATAGCAGAAGTTGACTAATATTAATAACATGCTACTAAAATTCTAGAATTTATCATATGAATAGTAAGAAAGAGAATTATTCAATTATCAAAAAAATAAAATCAAGATTTCTTTTTCTAATGCATTGGTTATATGGGAGGTTCCGAGCCCCTTTGTCATATCCATCCGATGTACCTATTTAAATAAATGCTCATTGTCGATAATTATCCGACCCACCCCAATGTTGAGACCAACTAAATAAAAAAAAGAATCATCTATATCGGTCGAGCCGTTCTCGAATTCTTGCGAAACTAACGCACGGCAACTGATTTTTATACCCTACACCTATGAGGTACAGGGTATATTAACTTTGTGCATATATTGTAACGCCCCTTAGGAGGCGTGTCCGGTATGGAAAAGTATATATATTCTTGATCAGCATCACTACCCGAGTCCGTTTGGCCATGTCCGTCTGTATGTATGTCTGTCTGTCCGTCTTGCTGTCATGCTGTCCGAATACAGAATAACTTGAGAAATACTGATCAGAATGCAATGAAATTTCGTCTCAATATATTTTAGCCAAAATTAGGAACTGAGTTTGAAAATGAGCTAAATCGGTCAACGGACACGCCCACCTCCCATACAAGTCACTTTTAAATAACTCTTTAGGAACTACTAACTCGAAAAGTATTCAAGATATAGTTATAAAATTTAAAACATAATGTTATAATTCACCTAAAAATATGTGGTCCAAAAATGGGCGTGAACCGCCCACTTTTTTTTTCATTATTTCCCGGATTTTCATAGTGAACATTTGATCTACAAATTATTAAAATCAAATCTATGAAATATTAGCCATTCAAAATTTTAAATATAGGCTTGGTCCGCCCAATTATATATTTTTTTAATTTTTTTATTAGTTTTTTATACTTTTATATAATTTTTTTAATTTATGGGGATGTAAGACGTAAATTTCTGATATGTGAATAACATTCTGAGTGTGGGAAGGTTCAGCATAATTAAAAACTTTAAAATTAAGGTCAAGTAAATATCCCACATTATGATCCCCACCAAAGGTGTAGGGTATTCCATAGTCGGGCCCGACCGACTATAAAAATCCGCCCCATGTGACCGAACTTACCCATGTGACCTAACTTTCCCAACTCGTTTATATATAGATTCAGCGTAGACTGGAGAATAAAAATAATATATGAAATTTTCCATATTTCAGGAGAATGAAAATTTCCAAATTTTTACTAAAAAAAAAAAAACAATTTTTCTAAGTGTGCCATGTTACGAATGCCTTAGATTCACTGAAGATTGGCCGAACTAACTTCGATAAAAAATCGATTTCGCTCAAATATTAGATATCCTATTGTTTTTCGGTAGCTCAAAGTTAGTGCGTTGGACTGCGTGCCGAAAGGTCCCCGGTTCAAGTCTGGACTGGGGCTAACAACATCTTTTCATAGACATATTTTTCTATACCGCGCTACCTCTCGGCAGTAAATGGCAAACCTACGAGAATAAAAAATTTCCTATGAAAAGCTCTCACCCGCCGTTCGGATTCGGCAATAAACTGTAGGTCACACCACTTTGAGTACATATATAACACGCACAGCTCAAAGTGTTATAGGACTGTAGCGCCAAACTATTATTATTATTAATGTTTTTCAAAACAACATAAAACTTTGAATAATTTCCAATACCAAAATTGGTGCCAATATGAAAAAACCGATGACATTTTCGGAATCGGGTTACAATTCAGAATCAGGGTCACATTTTCGGAATCCGCGTTTTATCACCAAATTGTTTCAGTTCTTCGCCCATTAATCCCAGAATTTCCACAGGGATTTCAAAATGTTTGTACCAGAAAAAAGGCAACAGATTATAGATCAAAACTGCGCTTATTGATTTAATAAATTTAAATAAAAATATAAGTAAAATGTGTCTATACATTTCTGGTACAAACATTTTGCAATCACTGTTTTACGACCTCTTTTGATTATTTTAAGATATTGTCTTAACGTGCTCAAGGTCCAGTCCGTACACCGTAAATTAGGTGTTTTATACCAACAAATACAGCTGTTTCAGAGACAGCCAAGCCCCTTCATCAGCGTTCTTTTTCTGCAGGGTCTACATTTCAAGTCGTTATAGTTTTCCTTTTCCAGTGAACACAATAAGAATTATGTGCATCGTAGAAAGAACCAAAAGCAAAGAATGCAAAACTGCACCAACTAAAGATTTTACCAAAGTTGTTATTGCGTGCAGCAACGTTTTTTAGAACTTTGCCTCATTCTTAATACGCAATAACTTCGACTAACTAGACAAATGTTCATCTGATTTTTTTTAATTATCTATGGACTATCACCTTTCAAAGAAGCATAGTATGACTTCATTTGAATAAGTATTACCAAAGTTATGCGACTCTAACCAAATTTTTACTCGACCCAATATTTCTAAGACTTTATTCAAATTTAAAGTTAGAATTATTTATCGTATTAGAAGGCATATATATTACAGAAATAGTACGTGTTGGCGAATTAGTTGTTTAGGGATCTTAGCTCATTTTAAAGATGAATATGATAGACATTATGATAGTTTTCTGACTTCTTCTGCTGGTTGTAACTCTTTATAACAATTGTTAATAGAAAACCATTAAAAATAATGGTAAATCGTTAAGATACAAACTTAAAGCGTTCGGTAGAAATCATTGTTAGGAAGTACCCTATAATCGCTGCTTAGACTTCAAAAACGTACAATGAACCATTTCGCTACAAAATAACGAACTATATTAATTATCCTTTGAACGCTTTCGAACCTCATAGCGCCTAATCCAGGCGTGTACGTATACGTTTATACTATACTTTTTATGGGTAGAACACCTGGAAGCACACTATAAAAGTGCAATTAAAAAAGTTGTCGTTTTGTCGCACTGTGTAATTGATTTTCAGCCCTATTCTAGTAAGCAATGAGAATTGTTATCAATAACAATTGATACAAATGACAATTGATTCAGACTTTTACGTCAATATACATAGAAAATGAAAATGACAGAATACGAAATAGTGACAACTGTGACAAAGCGCACTATTGTGACAGATTTTAATTTGTGACTCGTGCCAGAATAGGGCATTTTATCAGAGTTATCAGTGAAATAAAATATTAAACTTCGAGATCTTTTCCCTTAAGATCGACTAATGCAGTTATACGAATGTTTTTGAAATTATAGAAGTTGTTTGTAGAACATATTCTGAAATTCGTTACTGTTCTCAAAATATGAATTTTATTTTTATGGAAAACACAAAATGAATATTTTAGGTATTACAGTTTTTAAGTATTACTGATTTTAAGCTATATAATCAAATATACTGGGATTAATTTGGTAGCATATTTATTTATATACCCTACTTTATGTAAATGTAAAAGAGTATACTCAATTTGGTCATACGTTTTTAACATCCAAAAAGAGCCATGGCCGGTGTACTATGAATAGTGTATTTGTATTTTTTTTTAAAATGAAACAACCCATAAAGGAAATGCCAGGCCTGACGACGGGCTGAAGACTCAACCAGCACTGGGAGACCAAGCCCTGGTATGGTAGTTCTCGCCCAAGACTCTGCCAGAATTGACAAATGAAGGCTTGGTAAAGTATTTTTCGCCCTAGATTCAGTCAGAAATGACAAACCAATGCTTGGTAAAAACACCTTTGCCTAAGACTTAGCGAGAAGTGACATATGCAGATCCGGTTAAGTAGTTCTCGTCCAAGACTCAGCCAGAACTAACAGATATATGCTTGGGTACCCATGTAGAAAACACCAGGCTTAAGACACCACGGGCGTAAGGCATATCCAACCTTGGCCGTCTAAGAAATGGCTAATTAGAACTTTAATAGTCTCAGCCATGATTGGATTACCAAGTCTTGGATGACTGATATTTTTCCAAAAGTCACCCAAGACTTATTGAATATGTCTTCGTGAATGAAGATTTAGTCAGGGCCAAGCGGCCAAATCATACTTCAATTAAAAAATAAATAAATAATAAAAAAAAATAAATAAAAACGAGTTGGGAAAGTTAGGTCACATGGGTAAGTTCGGTCACATGGGGCGGATTTTTATGGTCGGTCGGGCCCGACTATGGAATACCATACATCTTTGGTGGGGATAATAATTTGGGATATATAATTGCATACCATAATTTTAAAGTTTTTAATTATGCTGAATCTCCCCACCGTCAGAATATTATTCATATATCAGAAATTTACGTCTTATATCCCCATAAATTAAAAAAAATTATATAAAAGTATAAAAAACTAAGAAAAAAAATTTGAAGAATATAACTGGGCGGACCACGCCTATATTTAAAATTTTGAAAGACTAATATTTCATAGATTTCATTTTAATAATTTACGGATCAAATTTCTACTATGAAAACCCGGGAAATAATGAAAAAGAAGTGGGCGGATCACATATTTTAAGGTGAAGTCTAACAATACATTTTAAATTTTATAACTATACCTTGAATACTTTTCGAGTTATTAGTTCCGAAAGAGTTATTTAAAAGTGACTTGTATGGGAGGTGGGCGTGTCCGTTGACCGATTTGGCTCATTTTCAAACTAAGTTCCTACTTTTGGCTAAAATCAGTATTTCTCAAGTTATTCTGTATTCGGACAGCAAGACAGCAAGACGGACAGACAGACGGACATGGCTAAACAGACTCCGGTAGTGATGCTGATCAAGAATATATATAATTTTCCATACCGGACACACCTCCTAAGAGGCGTTACAATATATGCACTAAGTTAATATACCCTGTACCTCATAGGTGTAGGGTATAAACTGCGTACAAGTCCGGACTGCGTACAAGTCCGGAGCTCTACCCGTTACCCTATCAAGCTCACTTGATTCAGAGCATTTTTTCAAAATCTTGAACTTTATAATTTGAAAATGTCTGTCACATTAGAAAAAATTTTCAAAATTGAAAAAAAAAAAAAAAAACCATAACTTTTTTTTTTGAAGCAAAGACAATATAAGTTAGATGCGTAGCCTAACGGGGAGAGCAGTGGACGTTAACTTCCGGGTCAAGAGTTCGATTCCAGTTTGTGACAACTGAATTTTTTCTACAATGGTTGAATTACTTAAAATTGGAAATTGTATAAAATAAATTAGAAATAAAATAAATAGAATGGAAGAAAAAGAAAAAGAAGAGAGGAAAGTATCATTCCAAGGCTTCGCCAGTATTCAGCCAGTTCTGGGTACCAGACCTGGCCCAGAGCAATGCATTCTTGGCGCAAGACTGGGCACATCGTTTTTTCCTACATGGGAAGTAGAAACGTAATCATTTTATTTTTTCTGTATTGAAATCAGGGTTCGAGTGGAATTAGCACTGGAATCGTTATTTTATTTTTTTTTTTTTGAAATGGATATTTTCTTTCTTATAGAATTGGAACCTTTATTTTTATTTTTGTGACCGGAACTGAAACCAAAAAAAAAAGTAATATAATTACTTAATGGAACAGGAACTGGAACCGCAAAGAATAGAATATCGGTTTCTCACACTGATTGAAATCAATTAAATTAATTTGTTTTTCCTTTTACGTTCTAGTAATTGATTTAATTTAATACAAACTAAAAGTTATCAATCAAAAGTATATTTCAATGTCCGATTGATTCCAACATCCGATCTGGAATATTACCCTATGGGTCATGTCGGGCTTTCGATCGAATTACAATCGAATTTCATATAAAATTTGTAAACAAACTATTTGGAATTCGATGTCCACAATACAATAAAATTATTTCGCAAAAGAATTCAAATAGTTGAAGTCAAAGAAAATTTTGTTTACAAATTTTATATGAAATTCGATTTGAATTCAATCGAAAGCCTTAACATTACCGATAGTATTAAAATGTCAATTTGATCGAATTTTTTTTTGTTGATGTTCCTGAATTCAATTTTCAATATAAATTAAATCCTATTTAGTCCATTCAAGAAATCAGTTCTGTGCAATTAATTTTTGTTTTTATATATTTGAATTTCAAACGAAAGTGAATTTCGGAATATGTCTGGTTATGTAGTTATATCAAAATTTGATTTTTCATTACAAAATACTTTTTAATGAATTCAATCCGTAGAAGTAATGTGCAATCAATTTTCCATGTCAAATATTTGAATTTCAAACGAAAGTGAATTTCGGAATATGCCTGATAGTTTCAAAAATAAATATATATCAATTATTGTAAACAACAATTTTAACATGTGTTGAATTTAGCGAAAATGAAAAACAATTGCTTTGAATTTGGTTCAAATATATGGAATTTATGTCCAAAACATACGATGGATTTCATTTGAAAATGAATCTAACATTATTTAATATGTAATGAACAGCGAAACATTTGAATAAGCCATAAATTATGTTAATTAAATAATTTTTAATAATAAATAAAATAAATTAAGTTATTTATGAAATACAGTGAAATGCCATTGAATTGACAACTAAATTATGTAATTGATAACCAATTATAGCTCGCACTGGCGGCCGGCAGATGCAGTCACTCTCCGCAGCTGAGCGCGCGAGTGCCGTCAACACATTGGCTGATTTATTGGTGAGCAAACAGGACTTTATCATGGAGGCGAATGCGAGGGATCTGGCGGAGGCACAACGCAGTGGTTTGGCGAAACCGCTGCTCTCACGTCTCTCATTGAATGCGGCAAAATTGAAGAATTTGTCAATTGGTTTGAAGCAAATTGCAGATGCCAGTCATCTGGTGAGTGCAAAAGTGTTAAAGAGAATGCGAGTGTGAGTGTGAAGGAGAGACTGTATAAAGTGAAAGAGAGACTGTGTAATGAGTAGTGAGGGTAAATGAAAGGCAATTGATTGACTGGCTGACTTGTTGCGTTCAATTCGAGTCGTGAATAGTGATTTGTGTGAGCTGTGTCAATGCATGACACAAATTAGAAATGTGGCAATTAGTGCGCATAGTTTTCGTTTGTGACGTAACGCATATCCTTTGTGACATTTTTGCCAAAGACTTTGCTACATTTGAAAATTTGTCGTGGGTCTGAGTAGTGATCATAATATTTAATCTTTATGCATTTTTAATAGTGCCCTAAAAAGCAAGCAAGACGCAGAAAGCAGTGGTTAAAAATTGTATGAACTAAAAGAATAACAAAAAAACTCACAAGGATAATGTGTCCTTGTTTGTATATTTGTGTGTGTGTTTGTGTGTGAACTGACAAAGCACCAACATGAATTTATGTTGCATAAAACTTGAGCCAAACACCAAATAATAGAGTGGCGCTTGGCCTCGTTTGTAGCGGAATTGCGGCAGGACGAACACGAACACGAGTCGAGTGAGTCGTCTGTCTCCCCCAAAGGAATTTTGAATTTTATTCGGTGCCTTTGTGCTGCGTCAATTTCATTGTGTGGCAAATTGACAATGTGTTCGAGCTGACTTTGTCGGTCGGTTGGATGGATGGATGCATAGATGAATGACTGGTTGGCAGACTGCCTCAATGACTACATAGTTGTTTCCTCGCGCACAGCACACACATTTAACGAATTGTGTTTTGGGGAATTCATGGCACAAGTTTAAATAACTTGGTCAACTTTTCCAGGCAACAAAAATAAAAAAAGAAAAAATAACCCCTACTACAGCCACACTGGCACGTCGCACGTTTTCAACTGTTACATTTTAAGACAGTCTCTGAATATTATTTGCTGCTACTCATGTTTCATAATTTCAATCAGTGCTTTCGGCGTCTCACAGGACACTCGAAATGAGTGGCCACTAACGAAAATTCGCCGTTTTCATCATTATTGTGTAGCAATTGCATTAGAAAGTTGTATTACGTGCTTATTGGAATGCACTTTTGTTTTATGAAATACATAAACTGTGACAGTACTTTAGGACTAAAATGAGAGTATATTTTATACACAGTCCAACAAAATATTGTTTTCTCTATTGTCATAGAAAATTTCAAAATTTAGAATTGAAAACATTTTATTAAACTCGAAAGAAACACATTTGTATGACGTTTTCCTAAAAAATTTTAAACGTAATTTGTCTTTTAATTCTCAAAACTAATTTTAATATTTCAATAAATGCTAAAATTCCAATACGTTTTGAAGATATTTGGATCTAAACTCTGATTTTTTGTATTTTCTATTTCTGGATTTATTTTTGTTTTTGCTTTTAGGTTATCAGAACATAGTCTAAAGTAAAGAAATAAATTACTAAGTTTTTAGCATGTGTTATATTTTTTTTAAATTCTCTTTTATGTAAGCAATTTTTAATAAAAAAAATTGTTGCGACAACCCAATTGGTCGATTGTGGCAACCTCCTATTCCGCAGGCATTAGATGTGACAACCTCCTAGCCAGCAAGCATGACGTTGTTGCAACCTCCCATTGAAATTTTATTTGAAGAACGTTTTTTATAGTATATGTATCGTCGTTGTAGAACGAAAAGTCACCAAATACATTTTTATGATAAACGTAATTTTCGAGTTTGTGGATTAATATATTAAATAGTAAATGATGCATTTTTAAAGTTCAAAAATCAATTAATAGATATACATTTTTTTTATCATATGGCAAAAAAATTGAGATCATCGATTAAAAATTGAATATTTGGCATTTTCAAAATGTATTTGGTGACTTTTCGTTCTACAACGACGATATATAAAACTATTTTAAGTAAATTTTTAAAATTTAGAATTGAAAACATTTTATTAAACTCGAAAGAATTATATTTCCATGACGTTTTCCTATAAAATTTGGAACTTTACAAACAATTTTTGAAAGCAATTTGTCTTAATTCTCAAAACTAATTTTAATATTTCAATAAATGCTTAAATTCCAATACGTTTAGAAGATATTTGGATCTAAACTTGGATTTTTTGAATTTTCTATTTCTGGATTTATTTTTGTTTTTGCTTTTATGTTATCAGAACATAGTCCAAAGTAAATAAATAAATTACTAAGTTTTTTGCATGTGTTGTATTTTTTAAAGTGCTCTTTTATGTAAGCAACCGAATTTTGCGACAACCGAATTGGTCGATTGTGGCAACCTCCTATTCCGCAGGCATTAGATGTGACAACCTCCTAGTCAGCAAGCATGACGTTGTTGCAACCTCCCATTGAAATTTTATTTTAAGAACGTTTTCTTATATGTATACGATACATATTTAACTCGAAAGAAATATATTTGCATGACATAAAATTTGGAAATTTATAAACAATTTTTGAAAGCAATTTGTCTTAATTCTCAAAACTAATTTTAATATTTCAATAAATGTTAAAATTCCAATAAGTTTTGAAGATATTTGGATCTAAACTTGGATTTTATTTTCTATTTCTTTTAGCTTTTAGAATCTATTGCTAATCAAAGAAGTGATAGATGGTTATCCGAACCTATTCCAAAGTAAATTTTTTAAACGCTCTGTTATCCTCAATTATTAATAATAATAAAAAAAAACTGATTTGTTGCGGAAACCGAATTATTCCGTTGCGGCAAAAACTGATACAATATTTGCAACAAATTCTTTATTCGGTTGTGGCAACCTACTAGTCAGCAAGCATGAGGTTGTTGCAACCTCCAATTGAAATATGAGACGCACACAATTATAAAAAGTACATCAACTGTACATTCCTGTTCTCTGAAAAATAAAAACGTATGTTTATAATAATCCAAAAAACCATACAATTTCAATTGTACGAATGAACAATGCAATCATGAGGTTACGGCAATCGAATGTGTAGTTGCACGGACTAACATTTCTAATGTCATTTTAATGATATTACACTAACAAAACTAAAGATGGTTGAAAAGTATTAGAGCCTTAAACATCATTGAAGTTGCAAATTATTATTCAAGTCAAATATTTGACATTTTTGGGGATATTTAGACAATAGTTTTGCTACAAAAGCATTAATATCTGTGGAATATGTGAATATTTGTGGCAATGCTACCTTTTTCTCCAGTAGTTGCAGTGAATCCACAACAAATATGACATTTTGCGTGATGTTTATAAAAAAATCTCACAAATAATACAAAATATGTGATGTTTAAAAAATTATTTAACTTTTGCTGCAAATTTATTTGTATTTCCTGCATATTGGAATGGTTAAAGCGAGTAGTATTTTAGTTGCAGCAACACCCTCATAAACATTCTGTTTTCATAGTGTAGGTTACAACAAATGTATTTCGGTTGCATCAATGAAATGTTGGTTCGATTAACCTCATGCCAAAAGAGGATTGTTCTGTGTACACTTATTCATGTAATTCGAAAACTTCACTGCTTTATATTTAAAGTATTATTAATATTTTTGCCTTTTCAGTTTAGTTGCGTTGGTTGGCTGCTCGATTGGACTTCTAGGCAAAAGTCACTGTTGGGTAACGTTCCGCGATGAAAGGTCACGAGTTCGATCCCAGCATCTTTTTCATAGAAAATATTTTTCATTACGAAGCTATCTATCTGTAGCAGAGCTGTAAAGGTTGGATTACGATTACTAAAGAATCGTAATCAAATCTTTTGATTGCGATTCTTAGTAGTCGTAATCAAAAATTGTGATTACGATTTTAAAATAGTCGGATTACTAGTTTTTGATTATTTAAAAGTAGTCGTGAAAATAATCAAAAAATGTACTAAGAATCAAATTACTGTTTGATTAATTCTTATAGTAATCAACATTTTTGATTACGATTACTAAGAATAATAATCAATATTTTTGATTACGTTTCTTTAGTAATCGTAATCAAAAGTAATCGTAATCTAACCTGTAGGTCCCACAATTTTGAATACAAATACAAGATAAAATTTTTGGCACGGTCAAGGAACACAAGACAAAATTTAAATCAGAATTATCGGGAGATTTTAAGAAAAGGTGAAGTTTATGTGTAATGCTGCCTATTTTCTTTCCGTAGCCAAAATATGCCGATATCTGACTTTAAAATTTCACAAAATTTGATAACCTGCCATACGCTTCCTAAAATCTTCCAAGCACACAGATAATTTGCCAAAAATATGCCTCAAATAATCCACAAAACTAATAAAATTTTTGTCTTGCTCAGTTTAGAAATATTTTGTGACATATTTGAAACAGACAAATGCGGTGTTTGTGTCACAAGCTGTTTGTTTATTGACCGTTCCCAAAATAGGAATAGAAATTTCATAAAAATTGATAATCTGCCTATTTTTTAAAGATTTTAAACAGTCAAAGGTGGAATAAGTAATTTAAATACTAAAAAGAGGTTAAAAAGTGCATACAATATCGATAGCAATTAAATTAAAAAACAATATACAATATGAAAACAGTGAGTATGTAGTACAAATCAGTACCCGAGAATTATTTAAAAATTATATAAAGGGTTTTTCAACAGGGACGCTACAAAAGTAGAGCGACAGGGACAGCAAACGACGCCATATTTCTTGCCGCTCTTTTGACATTTCTCTTCAGCCATTTCATGATGGAAAGATATACGAGTCCACAACGAGTCGAAATTATTAAAATTTACTACCGAAATTCGGAGTCAGTGGCCTCAACGTTAAGAGCGCTACGTCCAATTTATGGTCGTCATAATCGTCCTAGCAGATCAACAATTGAGCGTCTAGTGGAAACATTTGAATCCACACGCACAGTAAAAAAAATGTTCCCGTGCCAGTGAGACAAAGAAGTGCCCGTACTGTTGAGAATATTGCTGAGGCTTCAGTTGAAGAAAGCCCAAATGTGTCTCTCACACGTCGTTCTCAATAGTTGGGCATCTATGTGACGTCCTTGAGGCGAATTTTGCGAAAATATCTTGGCCTATATCCTTACAAAATCAAATTGACGCAAGAACTGAAGCCGATTGACCACCAGAAGCGTCGTATGTTCGTGAATTGGGCTGAGCAACCACTTGAAAATGATTCGAATTTTCATCGAAAAATCATCTTCAGCGATGAGGCTCATTTCTGGCTGAATGGCTTCGTCAATAAACAAAATATGCGTTATTGGTCAGACAGCAATCCACACGTACTCCATGAGTCATCATTGCACCCCGAAAAAATTACGGTTTGGTGCGGTATATGGACCGGCGGCGTCATTGGGCCGTACTTCTTCTGTGATGCTCAAGACCGACACGTTACTGTGAATGGGAATCGCTACCGTTCAATGATAACCGAATATTTTTGGCCCCAATTGGATGATATGGACTTGGAGGACATGTGGTTCCAACAGGACGGCGCCACAAGCCACACAGCGAATGCCACAATCAATTTATTGGAAACCATGTTTGGAGAACGTGTTATCTCACGAAATGGTACAGTAATTTGCCTCGGTCGTGCGATTTGACGCCGTTAGACTATTTCCTGTGGGGCTACGTCAAGTCTATGGTCTATGCCAACTAGCCAGCGACGATTGATGAACTTCGTACGAATATCGAACGTGAAATTGCAGCAGTATCGGCCGATTTATGCTTGAAAACCGTCGAAAATTGGGTTCAGCGTCTGGACTTCTGCAAGCGTGCCCGTGGTGGCCATGCAAAAGAAATCGAGTTCCATACATAATGGCATCGAACGTACTTTTACAGGAATAAAGAATTTCATTGATATCCAAAACCGTTTTTGTTTTATTTAAACTTTTGTAGCGCTCTTATTGAAATACCCTTTATATGTGATTCCTATTGCAAATTTCTTCTCGTTTTGTAATTAAAACTATTGGAAAATTATTAAAAGCCATGCATTTTCATGTAATTTTCAGAGTGTATACAATATAATATATTTCAATCTATTATTTCAATTCTATTATTTAACTTTTGAGTATTTGACTTAAAAACCCTTATATTTTCATTGAAATTTTTTTTTATTGGACCGTGCTGACAGTTAATATTTTTGGAAAATGAGAAAAGTTTGCAAAATTGATGCAAACAATTACCGAGTAATTCTGATAAATACATTATTATTATTATTATTATCAACTTTTTAACTTTATATGGACAATAATTACACAATAAAATTCTTTATAAAATATTTTCTTTTATAGAATGTTGGACGTGTCCTGCGTCACACACGCCTCGCAAACAATTTGGATCTCACCCAAGTAACAGTGCCGATTGGCGTACTTTTGGTCATATTCGAGTCGCGTCCGGACTCGTTGCCACAGGTGGCAGCACTAGCAATGGCATCGGCCAACGGTTTGCTGCTGAAGGGTGGCAAGGAGGCGGCCTTCAGCAACAAGGCTTTAATGGAATTGGTAAAAGAGTCTTTGGCGACAGTAGGCGCAGAAAATGCAGTGTCACTTGTAAGTTTTACATGGGATTTTTAGAAAAATTTCAAATTTTTGTAAATAATTCTTGATTTTTATAAATATTTCTTGATTTTTATAAAAATTTCTCGAATTTTATAAATATTTTTTGATTTTTATAAATATTTTATAATTTTTTTTAAAGGTTTCAACACGCGAGGAAATCAGCGATTTGCTTTCTATGGAGAACCACATTGATCTGATTATTCCACGTGGTTCATCGGAACTGGTGCGCAATATCCAACAACAATCGGTACATATACCGGTGCTGGGTCATGCCGAGGGTGTCTGTCACGTGTTCATCGATAAGGATGCCGACTTGAAGAAGGCGCTGAAAATAGCCAGAGATGCCAAATGCGATTATCCGGCAGGTGAGTTTTAAATGAGTCGGAATAAAAGATTTTCAGTTAAATTATACGAAAATTAAACGTTGAAGAGATGTACGAACTGTTTAATATTTCATTGACCGTATAAGTGCTTCTTTCTGTATTCCGAACGAAAGAAAAATACAAACAAATGACATTAAAATTACGTCTATATCATTTTAATTACATGCGCTTTTATATATAAAAAAATTCCAAAATTTTGAGGCAATTTAAATTTAATTTTTCATGAAAATGTCTATTGAAATGATTTCGAATTGGTTTTCTCATGAATTTCGTATGAAATTTTCAAAATATCATTTAAAAAAAAATCTGTCAATGGAACTACTGACAAAACGAATTTCGTTTTTAATGTTATTTTCGTCATATCGAGGGTACGCCAGACAAAATTTTGGCAGAGTTAAAGCAGTTCAGAAACATTTTTTTCCAAAGATTTCAAGCAGACAAAGACGGAGTTTGTATGAGAAGCTTCCTATTTTCAGTACGTTCCCAAAATATATAGTGAATCTGCCATTATTTGTCGTCCTACTATAAACATTCCAAATATTCCATTTATCTGTGTGTTTGGCGATAAATGCACGAAATATTAACGAAAAATGCCAGTAATTTTTTTGTGCCGTGTATGAAATAGCTTCTCAATTCATGTTTTCTAAAAATCAGATAGATTGTTTAAATTAGAGATGGACATAAGTTTTGACTCACGCTCATTTGACATTTTTTTTGTTGTGAAAATTGTCAAAAAACGTAGCCTTTAATTTTAAAGTTGATTATAAATTGTCTATCAGCCTAACCAATAAACGAAATAAAGTCGACTCTAAAGATAGTATCAGTTTTTCCGACAATTTTCTCTACTGTTTATTTGTCAAAAAGCTGAAACTTTCTTTAAAGTCGACATTATTTCGTTTATTGGTTAGGCTGTATATTTCGAAATTTTTTAATTTGAAATAAATAACACTTTTGTAGTACATTCAATACTCACAATCAATCCCATTTTCATTTATACATCACTTTTTTGGAAAAAAGACAAGCTTTCGTTTAAAAATGCAAAAACGTTTTTAAAATGCAATAATTTTGGTTAAAAAAAAAATGTTTGTTCTAAAATAAATATTTTTTTGTAATGCTCATTAAAAATACTTTTTAAAACAGTCATAGATGTTTACAATTGAGCTCCTCTGATAGAAGTTATAAATAATTCAAAACAAGTCTACGTGTTCAAATTTACCATATTTGGATCACAATATTTTGACAACCAGCCATTTTTTTTTTTTTTTAATGTGGGATAAAAAAATAGAGCCACAGCACTCGGACAGGGTTATATCCATTGTGCTGTGACCAAGTTCCCTGGTTTTTAATGATACTTCTTAGATTCATTATTGAATCTAAGAAGGCTATTGTGTGATAGAGAGTGAAGCTGATCCACTCTCATCACGTCTGTGCCAAAGATCTGCCTTCTAGTTCTAAAAAATGCTGGACAGTCACAGAGATAGTGCTCTGTGGTGCCAGTTTCTTCGTAGCAGGCAGAACATAAGGCGCTTTCGGCCAGGCCGATTGCGTTCATGTGTTTTTCACATGCGTTGTGTCCCGTTAGAAGTCCCGTCAGTTTTCTGCACTCCTTTCTACTTAAGGAAAGTAGAAACGAGGCCGATCTTTTGGTTATCGTCGATGTCATGAGCTTGGAGAATCTGCATTTCGTCTCAGCTTGTTCCACCAGACTACCGATGCATATGATATCATCGGTCTTATCATTGCCGTGTAAATCCATAAAGTTTTGCTCGGCGATAGTCCATAAGACTCAGTATACGAGCCATCAGGTCTCCGCAGTGAGCCCAGTCGAGCAGTTCGGTCTCTTTTAAGAAATTTGACCAATCTGCTAGTCTCACTGCAGGATTCAATGCTACTGCAGAAGTCTTTATAAGGAACACTTTTCGATTTTCGAATTGGTTTCTTATACTCTTTCTGCTTAGCTCGATAAAGATACCAGTCAGAGTCTAAATTGCTCCCTACTTAGAAGCTTTCTGGAATCCTTGCGCAAGGTTTCAAGACAAGCGTTCCACCAAGGAACGGGAGGTCTAGATAACGTTTTTCGTACCGGACATGTTCGTACAAAGCTAGAATTTATGACATCATTCATAATTTGAACGGACGTCTCAATACTTTCTTTGGTACGAATTCTGACAGGAATATTGAGGGAATTCTCAAGTTCATGTCTGAAGCGTGGCCAGTTTGTTTTTCTGGGATTTCTTACCGTCATAGAGGGCAGCACCTCTCGGTCAGTATGAAACTCGATATACCTGTGCCAGGTATATCGATACTAGCCCATTCTACTTAACACTTTTTAATAAAGTCCACTTGCATTACATGTTCACCAAAAATGTTTGTAATTTTATTTAATATACTTTGAATTTATCCCTGGACTCTTCAATGTTTGAACATTTTCCATTTTAATCACTGCAGTGCATAAATGTACACCCTAATACGAAATAATTTTATTTTATATAAAGATGCATCCATTACCTTTCTAAAATATCCAAAATTGCTAAAATCGCTAAAATAATAACGTAGATATTGTTATTATGGTCGATATAAACGATACCTTATTCCATTGTGAATTGTGATCTATGGTTAACTTCTTCTCAATTAGGAGTAATTGATATGCCTTGTCCGAAAGTTGATCTCGCCATTTTTTATGATATTTTGATTGCGGATACTACTTATGTATAGGAATACGTTCAAGGAATATGATCAAAACTCCTAAACACAGCCAAAACGCAGATTTAAATAAGTCGATAACAAACCGACCGATTTAAAAAATTTTAAGTTTCTTGGATTTTTGAAAAAAATGTCCTTGAAAATTTTTGTGGAGATTTGAAAGTAACGCATTAAATAGAATTTTACTCCGATAGATATTTCACAGAGGTAATTGATGCCACTTTTTAAAAAATAAAATTATTTTGTATTAGGGTGTATCATTTATGCACCAGAGTGAATACAATGGGAAAATTTCAAAACTTTAAAGGGCCAGGGATAGCTCAAACATTTTTCGATTGAGTTGAAATTTTGTATGGTTTTATTTTTGCAGTCTCCTCCAAAGCGGGATTTGGATCAACTTTTCAAATAAGGCTCAGTCTAAGACGCATTACTCGTGGTAATCGTTGAAAGTCATAATTTTATTATTTGACTAACAAATTAAAAGCAATATTTGCTTGTATTGATTGTATTCTCTGCCCGAAATAATTAATAATTTTTTTCTGCCCACTTCCTAATGAAGTGCGCCGCACTTGTAACTTAATGAAATTGTGAATTATTGGACGCACAGTGATGTCAATAAAACGGCAGCAGCAGAAGCAGCTTCAGCAGTGGCAACAACAGTTTTGCCATTTAGGCGACACTTCATTAACGTGGCCAACTTCGTGCTGCCAATGCGCAAAAGTGGGCGTCGTTGGTGCTGCTGCTGCTGATGCTGGGGCAGTTGCCTATTGAAACTTTGGAAACTACTTTCAATTGAATGTTTGTCGTTGGCAACGATTACAACAAAAATGGAACTACAACAACACAAACAAACAACAACTATTACAACAACACGTAATAATTTTCTATTTCGTTGCGATTTATTACAGCCTGCAATGCCATGGAAACACTTCTCATTCATGAGGACCTAATGAGTGGCGACATTTTCAAGGATGTCTGCAACATGTTGAAGCGCGAGGGAGTCAAAATCTACGCCGGCCCAAAACTCAATCAGCAACTCACCTTTGGTCCACCGGCCGCGCAGAGCCTGCGGCACGAGTACGGCTCACTGGAATGCTGTATTGAGATCGTAAAGGACCTGGACGAGGCCATTAATCATATACACACATTCGGCAGTGGCCATACGGACGTAATTGTTACGGAAAATGGTATGTTTTATGGTTTTGAAAGGCTTTAATGTATGTGAATGTGGGACGTATATGAAAAACTAATCGAGCCACCCAGATAATTAATAGTTAGTTATTTTTAGCCAAAAATTAAAAAAATCTTTGAAAGGTTTGTATAAAAATATACATCAGCAAAAGCTTTAGTATTTCAAAAATTTTATTTTATTGCGAAAATCGAAATTGGAAGAAAAATGATATGCTTAATTTAAGAGTATAGTTAGGGTGTTTAATAGAATTTTTAAATTTAAAATTCTAGTCACTTTTGATTAATTGATTATTCAAAATTTTTCATTTATCAAGATTTTTCATTTATCAAGATTTTTCATTTATCAAGATTTTTGATTAATCAAGATTTTTGTTTAATCAAAGTATTTGATTATCAAGATTTTTGATTATCAAGATTTTTGATTAATAAAGATTTTTGATTTTGCAAAATTATTAATCAATCGTGATTTTCGATTTATAATTATTTTGGATTTATCAAGATTTTTATTAATCTAAATTTTTGATCATAAATATCGTTTAATCTATATTTTCTATTCATCAAGAATTTTTATTATTTAATATTTTTGATTTATCAAGATTTTTGATAAATCAATATTTTTGATTTTTCAAAAATTTTTATTAATAAGATTTTTGATTTATCAAGATCTTTGATTTATCAAGATTTTCAATAATCTAAATGTTTCATCAATTTCGTTTAGTGTATATTTTAAGATTTTTATAATATATATTTATCAAGTTTTAAATTTTGATTCAAAATTTCGATTTATCCTTATTTTCGATTCATCAGTATTCTTCATTCATCAAGATTATTGATTTATCAACATTCTTGATTAATCAAGATTTGTTTATTTATCATGATTTTTGATAAATAAGCAAATAAACAATCAAGATTTTTATTAATTTAAATTTTTGATCATGATTCGATTTATAATTATTTTGGATTTATCAAGAGTTTTAATAATCTAAATTTTTGATCATAAATTTCGTTTAATCTATATGTTCTATTCATCAAGAATTTGTATTATTTAAGATTTTTGATTTATCAAGATTTTGATAAATCAATATTTTTGATTTTTCAAAAATTTTTATTAATAAGATTATTGATTTATCAAGATCTTTGATTTATCAAGATTTTTATTAATCTAAATGTTTTATTAATCTAAATGTTTCAATAATTTCGTTTAGTGTATATTTTAAGATTTTTATTATATAAATTTATCAAGTTTTAAATTTTGATTCAAAATTTTGATTGAAAATTTCAATTTATCCTTATTTTCGTTTCATCAGTAATCTTCATTCATCAAGATTATTGATTTATCAACATTCTTGATAAATCAAGATTTGTTTATTTATCATGATTTTTGATAAATAAACAAATAAACAATCAAGATTTTTATTAATTTAAATTTGTGATCATGAATTTCGATTAATCAATATTTTCGATTCATCAAAATGCTGATTAGGCAATTAATCCGGATTCCGATTAATATTTTTTTTAAATTGAATAATCAATCTTTTGATAAATCAGAAAATAAAAATTTTAAACACTTACTTTGTTTTATTATTTAAAAAATATATTTTCACTAATTGACAAATTTGTCAACTATTTTCAGATTTATCAATTTTAGAACTCTATGAATTATCGATTACTGAAACAGTTGTATTAATCAATTTCTGATTAATTGATTAGTAAATTATTCAATATTTTCATTTGTTTAAAACATTCAGTAATCAATGAATCAGTAATTAGACAAAATTGATTAATTCAGTACCTACTCAGAATTTTGATTAATCAAAATATTATATTGATTCATAGACTTATGCGTCGCAAATTTTTCTATTTTTGATTATTTTAAAACAAATCATTGTGCAATTCAAGTTTACAATTTTTTTTTTAATGTAGTCGAATAAAATTATTTAATTTTAAATGAATCAACTTTCTGATTAATCAATTAATCACTTGATCAGGAAATTTGATTTCAATTAAACAAGATTCTGAAAAATCAAATTTTTGTATATTGTTAAATCACACAATCATAATCAATTTGTTAAAAACTTATTTCATTGATTAATCAATTAATCAGGGCAGTGAATAATCAAAATTTTGAATAATTGTTTAATCGCATCGTTTTAATATTGTCTCTCATAAATAGATAACAAATATTTATGTTACTAAAACAGAAACTCTTCAAACTAATTTAACATAAATTTATTTTTTAATCAATGGATATGGATTTTCCAAAAATGGTAATTCAAAATATTAAAATCAGACAAAATTATGTGATTATTTCGTCGTTGTAGAAATAAAAGTCACCAACTACATTTTCAAAATGCCAATTATTCATTTACAAAATTCTTCATATATCTTTCAATTTCTGATAGATGAGCTCAATATTTGTACCAAATGTTAAGAAAATGTGAATCTATCAATTGATATTTTATCTTTAAAAATATATCAATTATTTTTTGTTATAATTACCAAAAAAGTTGAAATTTCAGATTTTCATAAAAAGTTGGTGACTTTTGAAAGGTTAGAAAATCGCTCTGAAATTATGAATTTTGTTGATTATCCAGTCCTTGAGGAAATTTACCCATTAGGTCATCATCATGACTTGAGGATGTTGGTTTTGTAACTGGGGTCCTTATGCAATCTTCTTTCCCCGTTCATGACCCTCGTCTTGTTGGAACTACAGCTTGGATATATCGATGTTGTCGAGCTCTGGCCACAGAAAGGCAGTTAATATCTCCCTATACTGAGGATCATGGACGGGAAAGGTGTCTCCTTCTTTTTTTTTTGAAAGAAATAAGGTCTGATGATGCCACCTTGCCAAAAACTACACCAAACGATACATGATGAAATGGCAAACCTTACTAAATATTTTGTAAAATATGTCTTCCAAAAGCAATTAACAAAAAAAAGTGGTAATGCCATCTGTTAGAATATTTAATTACGGTTTCAACACAGAAAAAAAATGTACATCGTATTGTTGAATTCCGTTCTTCAATCCATGATTCATTGTATTGAAGAACCATTCATAATAATAATGACTAACGACATCAATGTTATAAATGATATCATAAATATGATGAACGCTTGGTAACTATCGAAAAAGTGTTCTTCAATATGATGAATTGTATGCGAAGAATACGTTTCATCATATTAATGAACAAATATAAATAAAGGTGTTTTCAATAAGAGCGCTACAAAAGTTTTTTTCAAGGGTATGCCATTTCATGATGGAAAGATGTACAGGTCAACAACGAGTCGAAATTATTAAAATTTACTACCGAAATTCAAATTCGTATATCTTTCCATCATGAAATGGCAAACCTTACTGAAGAGAAATGTCAAAAGAGCGGCAAGAAATATGGCGTCGTTTGCTGTCCCTGTCGCTCTACTTTTGGAGCGCCCCTGTTGAAAAACCTTTTACAACATAATATACTTCACATTGAAGAGCGCTGTTCATTAAACCAAATTTCAATCAACTTATTTATTTTTTATTCATTTTTTGCCGTACATCTCAGTTCTCAAGTAGTTCTTGTGTATTATTTCTTATATAATGCTTGCTCGACATGCATAAATTAGTAAAATGTTTTATAATATATTTATTTATAATAATAACATTTTATTAATAAAGTTATATTTATTATAAATATATTTAAAAATAAATTTTGTTTGAATTTTTTTTTTTTTTCAAAAAATGTTTTTGTGTCAAAAAAAAAAAATTCGAAAACATTTTTTTTTGAAAAAAAAAATATATATTTTGAAAACATTTTTTTCTGTTCTTCTTTAAAAAAAAAATTACAACAAATTTTTTTTTCTAATTATTTTCAAAAAATATTATAAAAATATATAAATGTTATGAACAAATTCATCAACATGACGAACTAAATTCATTATATTGAATATTTAGTTCTTCACTATGATGTTCGATGGTACGAATAATTTCATATATATAATGAATGTATTCATCAATATGTCATTTAATGAACGGTGGTATCAATGTGATGAATCTGGTAGTAAACTACATAATATTTATGAATAAATTCATTATATTTTTGAATAAATTCATTATACTGATGAATTTTTTTGCTGTCTTTAATATTGATTTTTAAATACTGAACAAAATAAAAAATACGAAAAATTTCTCTTCTAATAATCACTGCTTCCTTAGTTTTTTATGATTTTGCTCGTTGTTAGTTTTTTGAAACAGTATATAAATTTGATTACAGATGACTTATCCACTTTTTTAGTTTATTACTTTTGGAAGACGACATTTCAATTAAATTTTGAAAATGTCGATTTTGGCACCAAAACACGAACTTTGACGTGTCGGCAGGTCCATTTAACACATTCGAATTCCGCTGAAATTTCTCCACATTGATTTTCTCATCCAATAGCGCATTTTTAGGGTTTGACATTTTCTTGATTTGAAATTATGCAAAATTTATTGTCAGTCTTATGGCTATCCTATAAATAGGATATTATTTTTGTATTCCAATTTGAAAGGTTCCATTTTGAAGCCTAGCTCAGACAATAAGGTTTAAAGCGAACATTTCCTGTAATAACGTATCCGTAGGTCAGTTTTTGACTCATATTAATAATAAATCTTGATTCTGATGTTGTCAGAAATGTAAAAAATTCAAATGATGATAAGTAGCTTAAATCGAGTTTAATCAAATTTTACCAATACTTAAAATTAGATCGATTTATTATATAATGTTATTGAACTTTTTATGAAATCACATTATACTCTATAATTTAAAAAGTTACGAATATTTAACAAATTAAAATCTATTTACGTTATTATCAAACTTCATTTGAAATTCCTACATTTACCACCCACCATACATGTGGCATAAACATATGACCCCCTTGTTGGCGCCATTGTTCGTTTAGAAATACATTTTTAATAAAATAATTGTGAGTTAGATAGAGTTTATAGTTGCACCGCGACGGGGTTTTGAACTCACCGAAAAATTCAACGCATTAACCTTTTGGGAAATCAATTTTATTTTCAGACACTGCGGCACAACATTTCCTGTCGACCGTGGACAGTGCCTGTGTCTTTCACAATGCAAGCTCACGCTTCGCTGATGGTTTTCGCTTTGGACTGGGTGCTGAGGTGGGAATTTCAACGGCCCGAATACACGCAAGAGGTCCGGTCGGCGTTGAGGGTCTGCTGACGACAAAATGGATACTACGTGGACAGGACCATACGGCAGCGGATTTTGCCGAAGGTGGAAACGGTGTTTGGTTGCACGAATCACTGCCAGTTTAATTTACATTGTTTCAGAATTTCAATGTAGGTTTTGTAAATAATAATAATATTCAAAAAATATACTCATGCGTTTAATAAAAAAACATATATAATAAATATAAGTAACAGAAATTTGAAATTTGTTTTTTTTTTAATTTCATTTTTTATAATTTTGTTTTCAAATAAACTTCAACTTTTCGTTAATTTTAAGAGTAATATTTTTAAATACTAAAATAGATTTTTGTTTTTTTCGAGTTGTCTAACTTATCGCTTTTCAAGAAAATAGCAATTACTCAATATACAAGAAAAAACTTCAAAATCCATGAAGCTGCATAAAAACCCAGCTGTAAACAACATTTAATGGCGAAAAACAAAACTGTTTAAAAATCTGCACAGTTGACATGCTAATCGGGTAGGGGAGGGAGCGATTAGGTCGAGGTCTGTCTTATTTGCCTGATCAGGTTCTGTTCGAGCGAATGCTAAAAACATGCACAGTTAACACAGTACCTATCAAAAACAGTCAGAGCACAACTTTCTTGTTGATTATTTCAACCGTAACGTATCTGCAATCTACACAGATTATTAAATTATTTTCCAAACTGTCAAGCTTTTAGCAAGTTTTTCCATAGCAGAGCAGCGAAATGCATTTTGAAACTTTCATTTTAATATTTGCTTCAAACGGGAAAAACCTTAAGACGCTTACGTTACACGTTGACAACGTAAATTAATTTAAAAATTAAACTTTACAAACAATTTGTAATTTTGAAAGCGGAAATTATGTATGTTATTAAACATTTTTCACAGTATTAAACATGAAAATATTAAAGAAAAAGCAGTATTATAAATTGTTAATATAGAAAATAACAAGTTTGCGCAAAATTTCTGAAGAAAATTAATTTTTGAGACGAACGTGTGACTTGTACTTAGGTGCATATACGTTAACGATGTAGTGCACGAGGTGCACACGCGGTGCACACGAGAGCACACAAGAGCACATTGTAGCAAATTGTAGCAAATTGTATCACAAAGGTATACAAACACATAAAAACAATAACAAACACACAAAAACCCAAAGGTATCAGTGTGCACGCAATACGCAAACTAGGGAGAACTATTTTAATTTTACTGGAATGCAACATTTATTGTTTTTTAACAACAATTGCAACAACAGCATCCGCATCAACGATCAAATCCCAAAAAGAACCTGCAAGAAATAAGTCGAAACCTACAACAATAACAACAACGTTAATTAATTTAAAAATTAAAATTTACAAATTATTTGTAATATTGAATGCGGAAATTATGTTGGTTATTAAACACAGTATTAAACATGAAAATATAAAAGTAAAAATATATATATATAAATAAATTTTTAATATAGAAAATAACAAGTTTGTGCAAAATTTCTGAAGAAAATTAATTTTTGAGACGAACTTGTACTTAGGTGCATATAAGTTAACGATGTTGTGCACGAGGTGCACACGCGGTGCACACAAGAGCACACAAGAGCACATAAAAGCAAATTGTAGCACAAAGGTATACCAACACATAAAAACACAGACATAAACCCAAAGGTATCAGTGTGCACGCAATACGCAACCTAGGGAGAACTATTTTAATTTTACTGGAATGCAAAATTTATTGTATTTTTACAACAATTGCAACAACAGCATCCGCATCAACGACCAAACCCCAAAAAAGAACTTGCAACAAATAAGTCGACACCACCAACAACAACAACAACATGACCAAGAACACCAAACTGTTTTCACTTCAGTCACGTACCGCTGCAGCAGCCGTGAAAACTTTCATATGGAAACTTTCCCACAGCCACTTTTCATCATTGCCTTCGTTGTGCAGCATGAAAAATGTAAAAACGCAAAAACGAAGCGAAACTTTTTGCCCACGTTCAATACCTAGTCAACTGCTCACATTCGTGCGAGCCCGCCCGCCCGCACTGCTCATTCGCTAGCATCGTGCTCTTCGTCACGCTACGGTGCGTGAATTTTCCGCACTTACTTAGTTTGAACAACGTGTGGCCAAAGCGGAATGCCAACCATTTCAGTCATTTCCTAAATTAATTAAGCGCCGTCAAACGAACGGAATATTCATGGCTGACTCAAACTTGAAAGTGCACAATATTTGCAATATTCAAGTGTTATAAGTTGTAGGTGACAACATAAGAACGGGAGTCACTGGGAGTTCACTGGCGAACACGTACTCTCATTGGTGGACATGGACATTTGAGCAAAGAATATATTCAAGAAAGATGCTCATGCCCTGTGAGTGGCGGAGCAGAGTGTTGTAATGAAAATTCATGAGTCTCAAAAAAAAAAAAATATCTAAAAATAATAGTGTCGCTAATGCACTTTTAAGATTTCTCACTGCAAGGAGTTGCGCAAAATATTCAAGATGTTGAATTTCGTGTTGCTACTTCGTTTTGCACGTAGCGGAATTCACGCCGGAAACCTGTCGGCAGTTGTGCTGAGTTATAGTCAAGACCACTCAAGAGCCAATAGAGTCTAGACCACTACGGTCGTGACTCGAAATATTCAACTTGATAAATGTCGTTAAATCTTATTATAAAAATGGTTAATTGTTGTGCTTCCTATTTTCAAATTTTAGCTATGTTTAAGAAATACATTATTGCATATAAATTAATATGAAAATATGTCGGTGCCTTAGTTTAATATTACTCATTGACACAGTGAACAAAATGCTTTTATTGTTTATTTTATTTTCATAAATAGCAGTAATTTTAATTATTTATAGCATTTTTCTAATCCCGAAAATACCGGGTTTTCAGTTTTAAATCCCGGGATTATTTCGGGACTGATTTCATGCTGAATCCTGACATACATAGTACGTTCTTAAATAAAACAAATTGTTTTTACAAATATAAGTAAGGTTTCAATTATTTATAAGACAAATTCGTTTATTTTAAATTTCAAATGCGACATAATAAAGGTATTCTTTACAAATATCAAAAGAAGTCAATATACATTTGGTTGTAATTGAAGAATTTGAGAACATGGGACATTTTATTGAAGTTAGCAGGAACTATAAAAGTTATAGCAGGTGGTCCATGAAATCGAAAATAGTATTTTTGACCCCCTGTGGGCTGAACTAGACCACTCCAAAGGGTACTTTTAATGATGTCCGCTATCCATTTCCGCAATACAAAATGTTTGGACAAAAAGTGGCTTTGACACCCTCTTGGGGGTCATAAACCACCGACCATGGTCCCACGATGTCTGCTACCGATTTCAGCAATAAAACATTTTTCGGTGTTTTTATCACTTTCCGCTCACATTTGTCCAACCCACTTTTGTACATCCCACTATTTCCAACCTACTTTGGCCATCCACTTCTGGCCAACTCCCACACTAAGTAAAGGGACGGATTGATAAACGGTCAAATGAACCAACGGTCAAATGAAGAAACAAACGAACAACGAGATACCCGTCTCATGATGGCAGTGCCAAACTATTTTGAGAATCATTATAAAACTTTTAGGAATCCCAAACATTTTTTCCCTAATTTTTACCAGAAGTCGATATATGTTAAACCGTAGCGCCGCGGTAGTCAGTTTTATACATTAAATTTTGATATGTATATAATATTGCTACTCCACCTTTTTCAATTCCGTTTTAATAAAAGGATGTTGAACCATTAAGCTAACTAAGTTCAATAGTTTTTGGTAATAAATTCGAATATTTTGAGTATAATATACATAAAATAGCACCACGCCCTTTCCCGATTCTATCCATTTTTATACTATAGCAAGATACAAACATGGAGTAAATAACGCAAAAGTTTCATTTATTTATCTCTAAAAAAACATAAGTTACAGCGCTACTAGTCGGCAGTCAATCACCCGCCTTTTGGATTTGACATTAAACTGTAGGTCCCGCCATTTTAAAGTACACAATATAGCACACACAGCTCAAGTGGTGAGGGAGCTCGCACTAAGTTCTTCAGAATTGTAGTACCAAACTATTATTATTATTATATGTTTAACCTTGAAATAATGGGATTTCTTTAAAACTTTGGCTGGTAAAATAAAAGTCTCCCGTAGATTTTAGTGTAATATGAGGTATATGGGCATTTCCAGAATAATGTCAACCACGACCGAAAAATTCAAAATGCTCAAATCTTTGAAATAAAGATGGATTTTGAATCTTAAATATCTGAATCTAAATCTCTGAAAAGAAATTTATATTCCGTTAACTGTAACGTATAAAAAATATTCATAAATTTACATTACTATGAAATACGTAAATATACCAATTTTTCATGTATTTTGAGTAACCAAATTAATAACCTTTAAAGACATACAGATACAAAATATTATGTTCTATTTTTTTTTGGTAACATTAATAATTATTTTTTAAAACTTAAAAATAATGATACAAATTAAAATAACGGAAACATTTTGATTTTTGTATAAGGGTTTTCGATGTCCCGTCCAGAACCAAATGGATACATTTATTACCATAGTAAACTGATTTTTTTTTTTAAAGAGTTGAATACAGCAGAATTTCCTCGGCATTTCCAAAAATGTAAACATCATTTTCCTAGTAATTCTAGAAAATTTTTGACAGCTAATTGAAATCTGTCCCGTCCGGAACTTTGAGTACCAAAAATGTAGAACTACAGTATAAAAAATATCAAAAGAACATTTTTTTCTAAACAAGTAAAAAAAAAATTAAAAATCTTAAAAAACATCTGAAAATTTGGATAGTACATCACTTTTCATTTCGTAATAATGTTTATTAATATTACATATAAAAAATTATTTTTAGCAAAAAATCGTAGTGCAAATTTCCATACGGAACGTCCGGAATTATTCTTCGATTTATTACGAAATAACTGTAAACTTTAGGATCAAAGTGTACATATACAAAAATAAAGTCAATTTTCTCTGCTATATTCTGAGATAATTCAAAAAAATATATTATACGAAAAAAGTATTTTTAGAATAAAAATCGTACTGATAATTTCTATACGGAATTTTTTGTCCCGTCCGGAATTTTTCTGTGATTTATTTTGAAAAAACTATTATTTAGGAACAAAGTGTAAATATGAAAAGAAAGCACATGATTTGAACTATTTTTTAAAATATTTCAAAAAAATCATTATTACGCAAAATTCGCTGACCTTTTGCCATTTCCATATAAACCTCGACATGCACTTCCGTTTTTGTCCCGTCCGGAACTCCCACTATTTAATTTATATCTTTTTATCTACCGTACAGAATTCTCTAGTTTTTTGCAGATGCTTAGTCCTATTTAAATACTACATCAAGTAAATTCATTAATTTTCCTTCGACATATTAAAGTTTTAAGCGTACGAATGTCCCGTCCGGAACCCCAGGAAATGCCCATCTGTACAACAGACGGTTTATGAATTACAAAGCGCCCTTGTTTCCCATGACAAAATTTCCGGCATTTTTCTTGAATATTTCCGGCTGCAGTTAAATGGATGTTTATGGGAAGCGTACGTCAGATTATCAAATATGCATTTTTGGCAGGGTCAAAGCAGTTTCGAAACATTTTTCGATATATTTTAAACAGGCGGAGTTTTTATTAAGCGCTGTCTTTTTTCTGCTTGTTCCCAAAATGTGTCAGGAATCTGTCTTCAAAATTCCATAGAATCTGATAATATGCCCGAGACAAAATATTTCATTTGTGTTCCATTTTTATTTATCAGTGTGTTTGCCGGAAATAGGCCGGAAATAGGCCGGAAATATTCCTGAAAATGACAGACATTTTTCTCTCGGAATATTTTGGGAATCAACCACGACATGAACTGTCTCCTTCAGGTATGAATAATATGAACTAAAAAATGAAATTGGTTTATGACTTTCGTGAGACAACATTTTTGACATTTTTCAGGAATATTTCCTGCATATTTCCACAAACACGCACAGGTAAATGGAAGTTTATGGGAATTATATGGCATATTATCTAAATTTATAGAATTTAAAAGCAGATTCCATATTTTGAAAAATAGCGGACAGTAAAAATTTTGAAGTTTCCCACTTTAACACAACATTTTTCAACAAGTCCAAAATTAAGATGTTTTAAAAAATCGCTGGAAAATCAATATATTAATCAGCATATTAATGGTATTATGTTAATGCAAAAAGTAGTATCATTCAAAAGAATTAACAATTATTCAAATGCACTTTTTTTGGAGGAAAATTAAAACGTGTCCCACTTTACCCCAGACTCCCCTAAGAAAAAAAAATTATAATTTTGACTACATTAATTTCTTCGGTGTATGTCTACTTTTAAACATAATCTTCTCATTACAAGGGTATTTAAGTTTTACCGTCCGTGGCTAAGTGGTTACTGGGCTCAGAGCGTGTATTTTGCAACAGAAATTGACAAAAAAATCAAAAACTTGTTTGCCGACCGTACAGCTGTGTCGGAAGCAGCCAGAACCAATGCAAAATACATATTGCATTTGATAGACCTAGAGCCCGACCAATTAGTTAGCAATAAAAATTGAAAATGTTTTTCTATTCGGCCATACCGATGGGAATCGATCAATTTTTTTGTTAAATTGAATGTTCAATATGTAATAAAATCAGAATTTTAATAACATTTCACGATTCGCAATAAATACCTTGATGAACAGATTTGTTCCACATGATTAACGATAAAAAATTACTCCGAGTTCTTTGGGTATTTTTTTAAAATAACTTTATAAAAGTATTAAAACATCCCACTTTTTGCTTTATCATTTGCATGAGTAAACCACGTTTTATTTTGTTCGTTTGAAATTCAAATTTTGTGCATAATCAATTTAAATGCGAATTTTACAGTATATAATTATATTAAAATCCACTATTTTCTTTGTTTTAAAATTAGTCAATTATGGTCCAACCAAATTAAACTAGTCTCAACGTATGTAGCTGATGTGTTTTTTATTTGGTTGACTTGGTTTGGTTTGGTTGTCGAATATGCATTTAAACGTGTTTAAATATTGGCATTTCCACATGAAGCTCTCATTGCGTACACATTATTTGTATGCTGCACACTACGTGTCTCTGCAAATGATGAATTTGCTGTTATTGTTATCCCTGATTCACAATCATGGCACATATCACGAGCACAGAGCAGAATAGACCAGGACAGCAGCAGATATGAGCTGCACAGCGCGTAGTTGGACAAACAACAGGTCTTTAATTAAATTTCCCTGCTTTTGATAGTCGGTGAAAACTGCAAATTCGCGCTTCAATAAATCCAAAAACTATGTAGATTTTCAAGTGTCCACACACGTGTTGTTATTATTATTATTCCTTTATTTCGGAAAATGTGGTTATAATTGATATTCCGTCCAGAATACTGTGGTTTAAAATGTGAAACAATTAAAAAAGGCTTCAATGATTTAAGCCATTTCATTAAGGCATTTTTAACACACATATATTATTTGTTATTTCAGTTTAAAATTGATTTATATTCCATATTATATTATGATATCAACAAATTATAACTGCAAAAATCAAAATTCCTTCCTTCCTTCATTATTCATCATTAATAACTCACAATTCATAATCGATAATTCATAATTCATAACTCATCATTCATCATTCATCATTCATAATTCATCATTCTTCATTCATAATTCTTAATTCTTAATTCTTAATTCTTAATTCTTAATTCTTAATTCTTAATTCTTAATTCTTAATTCTTAATTCTTAATTCTTAATTCTTAATTCTTAATTCTTAATTCTTAATTCTTAATTCTTAATTCTTAATTCTTAATTCTTAATTCTTAATTCTTAATTCTTAATTCTTAATTCTTAATTCTTAATTCTTAATTCTTAATTCTTAATTCTTAATTCTTAATTCTTAATTCTTAATTCTTAATTCTTAATTCTTAATTCTTAATTCTTAATTCTTAATTCTTAATTCTTAATTCTTAATTCTTAATTCTTAATTCTTAATTCTTAATTCTTAATTCTTAATTCTTAATTCTTAATTCTTAATTCTTAATTCTTAATTCTTAATTCTTAATTCTTAATTCTTAATTCTTAATTCTTAATTCTTAATTCTTAATTCTTAATTCTTAATTCTTAATTCTTAATTCTTAATTCTTAATTCTTAATTCTTAATTCTTAATTCTTAATTCTTAATTCTTAATTCTTAATTCTTAATTCTTAATTCTTAATTCTTAATTCTTAATTCTTAATTCTTAATTCTTAATTCTTAATTCTTAATTCTTAATTCTTAATTCTTAATTCTTAATTCTTAATTCTTAATTCTTAATTCTTAATTCTTAATTCTTAATTCTTAATTCTTAATTCTTAATTCTTAATTCTTAATTCTTAATTCTTAATTCTTAATTCTTAATTCTTAATTCTTAATTCTTAATTCTTAATTCTTAATTCTTAATTCTTAATTCTTAATTCTTAATTCTTAATTCTTAATTCTTAATTCTTAATTCTTAATTCTTAATTCTTAATTCTTAATTCTTAATTCTTAATTCTTAATTCTTAATTCTTAATTCTTAATTCTTAATTCTTAATTCTTAATTCTTAATTCTTAATTCTTAATTCTTAATTCTTAATTCTTAATTCTTAATTCTTAATTCTTAATTCTTAATTCTTAATTCATTTATCATTCATCATTTATCATTTATCATTTATCATTTATCATTTATCATTTATCATTTATCATTTATCATTTATCATTTATCATTTATCATTTATCATTTATCATTTATCATTTATCATTTATCATTTATCATTTATCATTTATCATTTATCATTTATCATTTATCATTTATCATTTATCATTTATCATTTATCATTTATCATTTATCATTTATCATTTATCATTTATCATTTATCATTTATCATTTATCATTTATCATTTATCATTTATCATTAATCATTAATCATTTATCATTTATCATTTATCATTTATCATTTATCATTTATAATTTATAATTTATCATTTATCATTTATCATTTATCATTTATCATTTATCATTTATCATTTGTCATTTATCATTTATCATTTATCATTTATCATTTATCATTTATCATTTATCATTTATCATTTATCATTTATCATTTATCATTTATCATTTATCATTTATCACTTATCATTTATCATTTATCATTTATCATTTATCATTTATCATTTATCATTTATCATTTATCATTTATCATTTATCATTTATCATTTATCATTTATCATTTATCATTTATCATTTATCATTTATCATTTATCATTTATCATTAATCATTAATCATTTATCATTTATCATTTATCATTTATCATTAATCATTAATCATTAATCATTTATCATTTATCATTTATCATTTATCATTTATCATTTATCATTTATCATTTATCATTTATCATTTATCATTTATCATTTATCATTTATCATTTATCATTTATCATTTATCATTTATCATTTATCATTTATCATTTATCATTTATCATTTATCATTTATCATTTATCATTTATCATTTATCATTTATCATTTATCATTTATCATTTATCATTTATCATTTATCATTTATCATTTATCATTTATCATTTATCATTTATCATTTATCATTTATCATTTATCATTTATCATTTATCATTTATCATTTATCATTTATCATTTATCATTTATCATTTTGAATTATGAATTCGTAATTCATAATTCACAATTCATAATTCAAAATTTATACTTCATAATTCAAAATTTATAATTCTTAATTCATAATTCTTAATTTTTAATTCATAATTTATAATTCATAATTCATAATACATAATTAATAATTAATAATTAATAATTAATAATTCCCAATTCATCTTCCATCATCCATCATTCATCATCATTAATCATTTATCATTCATCAATCATCAATCATCATTCATCAATCATCAATCGTCAATCATCAATCATCAATCATCAATCACCAATAATCAATAATCAATAATCAATCATCAATCATCAATCATCAATCATCAATCATCAATCATCAATCATCAATCATCAATCATCAATCATCAATCATCAATCATCAATCATCAATCATCAATCATCAATCATCAATCATCAATCATCAATCATCAATCATCAATCATCAATCATCAATCATCAATCATCAATCATCAATCATCAATCATCAATCATCAATCATCAATCATCAATCATCAATCATCAATCATCAATCATCAATCATCAATCATCAATCATCAATCATCAATCATCAATCATCAATCATCAATCATCAATCATCAATCATCAATCATCAATCATCAATCATCAATCATCAATCATCAATCATCAATCATCAATCATCAATCATCAATCATCAATCATCAATCATCAATCATCAATCATCAATCATCAATCATCAATCATCAATCATCAATCATCAATCATCAATCATCAATCATCAATCATCAATCATCAATCATCAATCATCAATCATCAATCATCAATCATCAATCATCAATCATCAATCATCAATCATCAATCATCAATCATCAATCATCAATCATCAATCATACTACATCCATTCTAATTTGTATAAAAAATGTTCTGGTTTCAAAAGGGATAAAAAAACCCTCTACAACGAACCCTCACAACGTTCCGTTTAGATTCTACAGCCATTTTAAAAATGTATTTTTTCTGGTCCTACTGAACCGAGTACCATAATTTTTGTGCCAATTACTCACATTTCATGTATTATAAAAAGTGTCAAGTTTGACCGCTCTGTGATGCTGCTTTTAACAGGTATAACACATAACGAAATCGCTTAAACCCGGAATATATTTTAGGTAATTTGTGTTGTACTCTTTTATTATTAAAATAAAACTAAAATAAAGCAAAGTTTTCGCAATTTTGATGTAATTAAATTATGATAACTGCACGGCGAACGTACATTCGAAAACTTTTGTTAGAACTATAAATTTTTATGAAGCAAAATGTGTGGCGGAACATAGCAGAATTCTTGAATAAGTGCACTTTAACCTGCAATAAGTTCCAGTTTAGTTTTTTATGTATCTAATAATAATAATAAAAACCAACAAAGTTGCTCAGACCATAATCTCAGATGGTACCTTAATAATGTCATGAATATGTTATCAATAGAAGGTTGGGGTAAATTACGGCATACGTAGCAAATTTGATGGATAGCAGTATTAAGACTCCCAAAATTGAAATCTGCAATTTATGTATTTTATTTTAACTTTTTTTTTTATGTGAATAATAAGTGACTTAAAGATAGCTAGAATATTTCATAAATAATCTAAAAATATGTTAAAATCATATATCAAATTTTAAATTTCTAAATGAATAAAATATTATTTGTAATATTTGATTTTTCATAGAACAAAATTTAAAAAAATTCAACAATTTTTGTCACGTACTATACAAATTTTCACTTTCTATTGCAGCAATTCAACTTTTAGTGATTTTATAAAATATACATGAAATTGTGTTAATCATCAAAATAAATCTGAAATTCAAACATTTTTCATTTTGAATGGTCGCCGCCAATGTGAAAAATTGCACAATTTCACAGCAAACAAAATTCAATAAATATTTTATGCTATTGGCTGAAACAATTTCTATGCAGTTTCTGTGCAGCAATTTAGACGACCATGTTGGTCAAGAATTTAAATTTGAATTTTAGTAGTTTAAGGACATTGGACATTTTGTTCAAAAAAGTTAAATTTAAAAAACTTTAATTTAAAGTTTCCTATATGACCAATGTTGTAGCATTTATTAAATCGTCTGTGGAATCATTTTAATGGTAGAGTGCCAATAATGTTTTTTTTTTTTTTGCTGATTTTAAGCATAAAAATAGCCATAAATTTGCATACAACCGTTATATTAATTAATTTTCAAAAGTACGCGCCAAAGGATGGATGGTTGGTTGGCTCTATAAATAATATTTAAGCTCTCATGTTATCTGTTCGGCAGATAATATTTATGACGCATCTGTAATAATTCATCAATATTGATATCAATATATATTTCGCGAAATTTGCGTAATAATGCGTTTGTGGTTGAAAAACACCTTCAAAGGATGTTTTACTTCCTTCGAACATGGCAGTGCCAATGTTTAACTTCCGCTCACTACGCCCGGCTCACTATCATTTTTATCAAGAATCAACAGTTCCGACAACGAAAGCTTGATCCCTATTAAAAGCTCCCCCATCGGCAAACAACGTTGCAGGAAGTCATAGCGTGAGAATTCATTACAAGAACAAAGAGTGAGTGCGAGAGAGTGAGTGAGTGAGCGCGAAAGTACTCGTCGGACATATGTTTATGTTCAACAAACATACATGTCAAAACAGAGCGGCAAAGTATGAGTGTTATATTTTGACAGCAGGGTTGCCATCTCTTTTTTAAATGGGCATAAATTAATTTGAAATACTCACTATCGATCATTGATACACGTAATTAAGATTCGTGTTTTATGAATTCCGCACACAAGGCAAATCAAATTTGTTTTTGAGTTGCTTTTGTTTGCAAAGAAATAATATGGTAGAACCTGAGGTACAGTGGGAAATGGGGTAATTTGGGATTTTTAACTGTCATATGTTACTTAATATGGCATTCACTTTTTCATTCACGATTTTAATCAAATGTGTACGCACTTATTGCATTTCGAGAACAAGTGAAAAAATGTATTGTAAATGTTTTCTAAATTGGTTTGAAAAAGTGTGCAATTTGAAGGTTTATAATTAATTTTATATATTTAAAATTATCGTATATTGCATATCTTCAAAACAAACGGGTTTGGAAAATATGTAAAAATTGAGATATTGGTTGTATTAATGTGGGAATTTTGTGCGAAATGCAATTTAAGCAATTCAAAGAACGAGTAATTTCACAACTTTTTAATTTTATATATTATTTCTGTTAGATATTTCTGAATATTGATATTTTCCCATTATTTATTGCATTACATAGTACACTCAGAAAGAAAATATTGATTAAAACAACGATAAAAGTTGTTGTTTAACATTTTAACGATTTTGGTATTTTCAAATCAAAAATTTGTAATTTTAAACACGGTTGAATTGTTATATAAACATTCTGAAATAGTTAAATAGTAACATCAACTAATTTACAATTGTTGATGGCCATTCAAAATTGTATTGTATTGTATTGTATTGTATTGTATTGTATTGTATTGTATTGTATTGTATGGCATTCAAACTCTCTCTTGGTTAAAATAACTTTTTCATTGTGGTTTATGTTATGTTTTCTCATATTTTAATGGTGATATTTTTGACAAATACAGTGTTAGCTTACAACTAAAGTATTTGCCAACTTCAACTATTTTACTGGTTATTGTAAAATCTGAGTTTAACAATTTCCAATTGGTTGTTACAACTATTTTCATTGATAGGCGCTATAACATCCAAGGATTTTGGTTGATCTTACAGTGGTAAGATCAATTAAAATCCTTGGATGTATTAGTATATATTTTTTGAGCCCAAACTAAATCATTTACAAACGAGTTGGGAAAGTTAGGTAACATGAGGCGGACTGTTATAGTCGGTCGGGCCCGACTATGGAATACCCTACACCTTTGGTGGAGATATTCATTTGGGATATTTAATTGCATACCTTAATTTTAATGTTTTTAATTATGCTGAACCTCCCACCCTCAGAATATAATTCAAATATCAGAAATTATGTCTTACATCCCCATAAATAAAAAAAAATGATATAAAAGTATAAAAATTAATAAATAAAATAGAGCTATATAATTGGGCGGATCACGCCTATATTTAAAAATTTGTAAGGCTAATATTTCATAGATTTGATTTTAATAATTTACGGTTCAAATTTCCACTATGAAAACCCGGGAAATAATGAAAAAAAAAATGTGGGCGGATTACGCCCATTTTTGGACCACATACTTCTAGGTCAATTATAATAGTATATTTTAAATTTTATAACTATATCTTGAATACTTTTCGAGTTATCTGTTCCTAAAGAGTTATATAAAAGTGACTTGTATGGGAGGTGGGCGTGTCCGTTGACCGATTTGGCTCATTTTCAAACTCTGTGCCTACTTTTAGCTAAAATATATTGAAACGAAATTTCATCGCATTCTGATCAGTATTTCTCAAGTTTTTCTGTATTCGGACAGCAAGACGGACAGACAGACGGACATGGCTAAACGGACTCGGGTAGTGATGCTGATCAAGAATATATATACTTTTCCATACCGGACACGCCTTCTTAGTGGCGTTACTATATATGCGCACCTCAATATATGTGTACCTCATAGGTGTAGCGTATAACAAATGCTTGTACAGCAAATTTAACTTAATTAATTTCTTAAAAAGTTTGCATTCTCAAAAATGGAAAAACACTTCAACTTGTAGAGCATGGAGCATGTGATATTAAGACACGAATACTTGCTTATTCAAGCAATTTTACGTTTGGAAAAATTATCAAGTTTGTTTGACGTTTTCGTAGAAAACATATTTTTAATTTTAGTTCACGTTAATTTTCGTCTTAATGAGACATTTTTCTAGTAAATATGCGAAAAAAGTTACAAAAAATGGGACAAATATCACTTTTGTATGGTTGTTCATATTTCATTATCTTTTAAAGTAGAAATGCTAGAAACTCCGTTGATGACTCGTTTTAAAGCTAATAGAACAAGCTTTTAGATAAATTAAGTTGTAACTAGTTTGAGAGATATTTAACTATGAACAACCATACAAAAATGATTTTTGGACCATTTTTTGTAACTTAGAACCACTGTATCTCTGGAAGTAGTGGACGAAAAAAAAAATGGTCAGTTCCCCAAATTTCATTGAAATCGAAAAGGTAAAAGCTCAAATTTGATTTGGTTTGGAATGGCCCATATAACAAATTAATTTTGAAAACTGAGTAAAATTGAAAATAATATCGAAATATGCACTACAAATTTATTCTTTTCCAATGATTGTTTTTTCGAAATTTTAATTAAGCAATATTTTAAATAATTGCTTGGATTGCTTATTTTGATTAAATTAAAATCTTGCTGAATTAATTAACATACATTATTTTACCCAATAGTTGGAGTCAGTAGTTTGAGCCAATAGTTTGAACTCATAGCTTTAATACAAATTAACATCTTTATTAATTAATTTTAATACTTTTTCCTACAGTCCACGTATTGCTCATTTCAGACCCCACTAATACATTTAATAACCTTTCATTAAAAAGAACACTAATTGCAATGAATATGTTTAAATAATCTCATGGCAACTCTATGCGAATTCCGGTCGGAAGAAATAATTTTGTATGTCCGCTTGCCGGTTGAACTGCCTTACCGACCGACTGCACTGCGCATGTCACAAACGCGAGAGCACGGAAATGCAACAACTGCACAGCCACCGAACAGGCTTCGTTCGGAAAGCTTTACTATCAGTTAAAGCGCGAACCTTGACACCGGCGGACGCAATTGCTACATGGTACTCGACCTTCACGCACGGCACAAAACACGCAGCAGTCGTTTACGAACATTCGTCATCGGCGCACGATTTAAAACAAAGTGCGCGAGTCTCTTGATATGTGTTGAACTAGGATGTGGATGATGCACTTAACTTTGTTGCGTGTGTTCGTATGATGCATCGGTTGTGTGGCTTCATCGAGTGCAGTTCACGATTATTACAAAGTTGTTGTGCATTTCTTTTTTGTTGTTGTTGATTTGTAACGGAACTCACGATGAATTTATTGCAGTCAACTGATTGTGAGCAACGTTGCTTCATACGCAACAACAACAATAACGACAACAATATGAACAAGACGTACGATGATGCGGCATCGTCGAGCGACATCGTCTGCCTCAGTGGAGTCTGAATCGAGTGGAGTGTCAACGTGCCATTTGCAGCGTCGAATGTGTTAGTTGATCGAATTGATTAGGGCCGGAAATGGATATTGCTTTGTTTGTGCTCTTCATAAAAGCAGCATAATTAAATAAATGCGGTGGTCCTCGTCCTGATTGTATCGCCCACGCAAGCCGAACGAGAAGCGGAACGAAGCGGAGCAGAGCGGTTAGTTCGACGCAGTTCGAGTGCTACAAATGATGGGCACGCGATTTAATCGGAAATTAAATTGGTGAATAGCAATTGAGTGACAGTGTCAAAATAATTACCGTAATATGTACAATATTTCCAAGTAATTGAAAATAAATTGCACCATCAGTGTTTGACAACAATTGAAAATAATAAACAAAAATACAAAAAAAAAATAAAAATAAAACGCAAAATACTGAAAAATAACTGAATATTAAAAGAGGTGCTTCAAGTGCGCGTCAGTGAGTTCTCCACCGACCAACTGCGGGTGAGCTACATTTGTAACTTATTTGATTTGCATTATGAATTTATATTCCGGATGATTAGATTTTCGAATGAATGTTCTTTGGGGCTTAGTCGTCATCCTGTTGCTTATGCGAATGCGAATGGTGAACGGCGTTACACGTTGCAATAAAGATAAAAAAAAAACAAATATAGATTATGCTTGGCATTCGGAGAAAGTCAGAGATATACAGCGAGATATACTGCATATTTAATAGACATTTTCCGTATTTATTCAAATACATGGAAAACAACTCAATAAATCTGTTGGGATTTTTAAAAAGTAAAATTTATATATTTTATTTAGTAAAAATAAAAATGCATTAGTAAGAGTTTTTCAGTCACACTTTTAAATTAAAAGTAGTTTAAACTAGATGTAATTTCGTCAACATTTCACAAATATTTAATATGTCATATTAATTGATTAATAAATTTATTTCTGTCTTTAAAATTTAACGACTTTCGAACGTTTTGATTAGTAAATATCGTAGTTGTATTTAAAATGAAAAGTCACCAAATGCATTTTCAAAAATCTTTATATATCTGTTAATTTGTATTCGATGATCTAAATTGATATTTCAACTTTAAAAATACATCAACTACTTTTTATTGTATTAATCAAGAAACTTTTAAGTTTTTCATAAAAATGTATTTGGTGACTTTTCGTTCTACAATGACGATGTAGACATTTTAAATATGTGCAAAAGTTTAAACTAAATTTAAACTAGCTTTGAAAAAATAAACCTCACAATTTATTCGGTTTTTTTTTTTATATATTTGCATAATTTAAAAGTTTAACCAAAATAATTATAAAATTTTAGTTAACATATTATCGTCATTATCATGCCAAAGGGGCGAATGTGTAATTTTTGACATTTGGGTTTTTTTTTACATTTTTGAATGTAGTTTTTTCTCAAGTATACTGTGCTAAAATCGTGCGTGGTTTTGCTGGATATTTCTAGCAAAAAAAGACAAAAGGGCGAATTCGAAAAATTGAAAATGTTGTCTTGCCAAAAGGGCGCAACGGGGTTTTTTTTTTTTTTTTTTTTTTTTTTTTTAACCCGTTTTTTTAAATGGCTGTCCATTTTGTGTGTTTCGTTTTTTTTTTATTAATGTTTTAGCCTTTTGTGTTTTCCCGTTTTTTTTATTTTATTTTATTTTTTTATTTTATTTTTTTTTTCTTTGCTTATTTCTGTTTCTGTTTCTGTTTTTGCATTTGATTTTTTTTTAATTTTACTGTTTTTTTTATCTTTTGTTTTTACTTTTCTTTGTTGCTTTTGTGATTTTTCTTATTCTTTTGATTTTGTTTTTTTTTTGTTGCTTTTGTGTGTTTCGGTTTTGTTTTTGTGTGTTTGATTTTGTTCCTGTGTTTTTGATTTTTTTTTGTTTTTGCTTTTGTGATTTTTGCATTTATTTCTGTTCTTGTTTTTTTGATTTTGTGTTTTTGCTATTATTTTATGCTTTTGTTTTTTGATTTTGATTTTGTGGTTGTGTTTTTGCTTTTGTATTTTTTTTGTATTTGAATTTTTTGTTTTATCTTCTTAGCTGGTGTAAATTTCAAGTTATAATGCGTTGAAAGTTTAGATGAAGGTTTAGTATGGGATGTGCCATGCCCCCTTGTCCAATCCCTCCCATATATAGCCTATGTAACCCTCCAGACTACATAGTATACTAGAAAGTTTCTGGTGGAAATACTGGTGGAAAGTTTCAGTTAATTCGGTTCAGCGATTTAGACGTAATGCTGAAACAAACAGACAGACCGACAGACTGACATATGGACCAAGAGTTTTATATATACATAGATAGATAGATAGATAGATAGATAGATAGATAGATAGATAGATAGATAGAAAGAAAGAGAGATAAATAAATTGATAGATAGATGGATAGATAGAAAGATAGATAGATAGATAGATAGATAGATAGATAGATAGATAGATAGATAGATAGATATATACATAGATAGATAGATAGATAGATAGATAGATATATAAGTAGATAGATAGATAGAAAGAAAGAGAGATAAATAAATTGATAGATAGATGGATAGATAGAAAGATAGATAGATAGATAGATAGATAGATAGATAGATAGATAGATAGATAGATAGATAGATATATAGATAGATAGATAGATAGATAGATAGATAGATAGATAGATAGATAGATAGATAGATAGATTGATAGATAGATAGATAGATAGATAGATAGATAGATAGATAGATAGATATATAGATAGATAGAAAGAAAGAGAGATAAATAAATTGATAGATAGATGGATAGAAAGATAGATAGATAGATAGATAGATAGATAGATAGATAGATAGATAGATAGATAGATAGATAGATAGATATATACATAGATAGATAGATAGATAGATAGATAGATAGATAGATAGATAGATATATATATAAGTAGATAGATAGATAGAAAGAAAGAGAGATAAATAAATTGATAGATAGATGGATAGATAGAAAGATAGATAGATAGATAGATAGATAGATAGATAGATAGATAGATAGATATATAGATAGATAGATAGATAGATAGATAGATAGATAGATAGATAGATAGATATATAGATAGATAGATAGATAGATAGATAGATAGATAGATAGATAGAGAGATAAATAAATAGATAGATAGATAGATAGATAGATAGATTGAATGAAAAAAATCTAACAGTGATTCCCATAGTACGGAGTTGTTTTCCTTTCTCACCCTCTAAGATTTTTAATTAGGATTCAAACTCAGCTGTGGTTTTTTGTTTTCAAATTCGAAAACGGCAAAGACATTGAATGTAACATGTTATTATTATTTTCCCAAACAATTCTACACGAGTGCTTACTCAAAGTATTTGTTTGGTATTACGCTGAATTATAAATATTTTTCAGATACGTGATCCCGTTGTTTAAATTCGAAATACTGTTGCAGAAAATTGTGTTTTTTTTAAATAAAAAGAATGACACATTCCATATAACCTAAACTTTTACAAAACCTTTTGACATTTAAAAATATAAGTTCCTAAAATTGATACAAACCTTCCATAAAACATCCAGCTGGTCGGGATAAAAAAATAACAAGTATTTCTTATTTTAAACGACTAGTTTTTTACTTACAAAATCTACTCAGTTGGCCCAATTCGTCACTGATAAAAAAATGACAGGCGTACAACTTAAAATTTTAAAATTGTTGGAAAATATAAAAATAAAAAACATTGATTTTCTCACAGCTTTAATATCAGTATTATGTACCCGATCAGAAATTATTGTTCTAATGTTATTTCCTTGGCGTAATGTTGTATTTACCTATTCGGTTTCAATTTTACTTATGAAGTACATTATATCATTTTCAAAAATTATTGAAGCGAAAATTGTTCATGTTAATTTAATGTAGTCCATTAATCTAATTACAACGACTAAACCGAAATTACTTTCTTCATACCCATTACAGCCAAGCAAGCCACACTCAAATACTTAATATGCTACAAAGGATTTACTTCCATCAAATTATTTTTAGCTTTGCAATCTTAATTTGTTGTATGTATGGTTGAAAACACACTTAATGTGTAATAAAAACAAACGAGTTGTAAATTATAACGTAATGATTCGCGAATTATTTTGTCGCCATTTACGACATATACTTTATTGAAAAATTAATGAAATAACTTTGGTAAAAGAGAGGAATCACTAATATATATTAATTATATATATATCATTATTTTTATTATTATTATTAATACTTTATAGTTATAATTTCTCTTGTTGTTTATTTTTTCAAGACATTTTTGTTTGGCACTACAGTCCTATAAAAACTTTTCATAGGCAATGTTTTACTCTCTTAGGTTTATTTTATTTAATATAAAAATTTGGAAAATATTTATAGTTTTTAATTTAACATGAATAATATTAATGCTCATTTTTATAATGGTTGTCAAAAATATGTCTTTAAAAAATAGGAATCGAAAAAAATTGTTTCATTTAAAAATATGAGTTTCAACTTTAAAATTCTGTAGATCGTATACTGTATAAAATTTTAGTAAAGATTGGCGTTAGAATTGAAATCAAAATGAATACGATTTCGGGTTTACGATTTCGGGTTTCTTCCTTGTTTCGGTTTCGGTTGCGGTTTTTATAACGAAAGGTTTCGGTATACCGTTTCCAAGTTACGGTATCGGTTTCGATTTTTCTGTTCTCTTGAGCAAGAAACATAGGGGAGAAAATACATAGAGGAGACTGCGGTGAAGTGGGAAACGTTGTGATCTGCCTTCAAAAAACTATATTTAAATATTGTTTAAAAAACATTTTTGAAGGGTCTATTGCATAAAGTGGTTCGTGATCTAACTTTTTTTGCATTAGCAGAATACAATTTAATAATAATAATAGTTTGGCTCATACGACTCATTAAACTACAATCGTACGAAATTCCATTTCCATCAATTGAAATGAAAACATAGCAAATACCACAACCATTCCATCCAATAGGGGCGAATCCATCCAAGTATATTTGGAACATTAATATTTTTTATATATTCTAAATGTATTTAAATTGTTTATAAACATTAATTAAACATTGTAAATAAATATGAAATAATACAGAAATAACAAATTATTTGCCTGTTTGTAGAATTTTTAACATTTCCCACTTTTCCCCGGCAATTTTCAAGAGGTTCGGAAATGAGTTATTTTAAAAAAATCGCCCAAAGTCCTGTATAGAACTTCGGCCGAGCTCTCTCACCATTTTGAGCTGTGCGTGTTATATTTGTACTCAAAGTGGTGGGACCTACAGTTTATTGCCGAATCCGAACTGCGGGTGAGAGCTTTTCATAGGCAATGTTTTACTCTCGTAGGTTTGCCATTTACTGCCGAGAGGTAGCGCGGTATAGAAAAATGTTTCTATGAAAAGCTGTTGTTAGCCCCAGTCCAGGCTTGAACCGGGGACCTTTCGGCTCGCAGTCCAACGCACTTACCAATGAGCTACCGCGGCTACTATTAATATGTCCTTAATTGGTTTCTGGGCGATTTTTCAAAATAGCTCATCTCCGAACCTCTTGAAAATTGCCGGGGAAAAGTGGGAAATGTTAAAAATTCTACAAACAGGCAAATACTTTGTTATTTCTGTATTATTTCATAATTATTTACAATGTTTAATGTTTATAAACAATTTAAATACATTTAGAATATATAAAAAGTATTAATGTTCCAAATATATTTACTTGGATGGATTCGCCCCTATTGGATGGAATGGTTGTGGTATTTGCTATGTTTTCATTTCAATTGGTGGAAATGGAATTTCGAACGATTGTAGTTTAATGAGTCGTACACTGCGGTAAACGGCATTGTCAGTTTCATTTGGACATATATATGGTGAAAATTGAGACCAGTACTTCGTAATTTTCATATTTCTTAAATATTATATTTCATAAATTATATAAAATTAGCCGCGGTAGCTCAGGGGTTAGTGCGTTGGACTGCGAGCCGAAAGGTCCCCGATTCAAGCCTGGACTGGGGCTAACAACATCTTTTCATAGGAACATTTTTCTATACTGCGCTACCTCTCGGCAGTAAATGGCAAACCTACGAGAATAAAACAATACCTATGAAAAGCTCTCACCCGCTGTTCGGATTCGGCAATAAACTGTAGGTCCCACCACTTTGAGTACAAATATAACACGCAAAGCTCAAAATGGTGAGAGAGCTCGGCCGAAGTTCTTATAGAACTGTAGTGCCAAACTATTATTATAAAAAAAAATAAGAATTAAATAATGCACTTTAAATTCTAATAAGTGCAATCGCCTTTATTTTTTAAAACTTTAGTTACGCGATTTGGAAGAGATTTAAATTATTTTGTAATGTATTTTTTCGGAATTGATTCTTATTTTGATACAATGCTACTTTTTAGTTCTGCAATAGTGTTATATTGCCTATTTTCAGCGTAAACTTCCCTTGCAAGATATCCCCAACGGTTTTCTATTATATTGAGGTCGAGTGAACGAGCGGGCCATTCTAAAATGTCAATATCTTTTTCTTGAAAGAAGTCTTTAACAACTCTCGCTGTATGTACAGCGGCGTTGTCTTGTTGAAATATCGTTGGGACTTTTGTAAAATGTAGCCCTACGTTGGTATTTTCATCACCAATTACATTTATGTAATCTTGGCTCTTCATTTTGGATGGAACAAACTTTATGGTCGTCTTACCACAATACCTAATTCCGGGCCATATCATTACACATCCTCCTCCTCCATGTTGACAACGGCTAAGTATAAGTTGTACCTTCCTTTAATCATGGTAATAATAAGACCAATCATCAGGCCCATCTACGACGCCATTGCTTCTTCCAGTTTATGTGATCTTCAGCAAATTTCAATCATGCTTCCCGATGTTTCGTTGTAGGTGGTATTTTTTTGCAAATTTCTTGCGTTTAATTGTTCTTGAATTTTTCAAAATTCTTTAAACATTGCATACAGTTGTATTTACCCCCGTTGATTCCGCAATTTTTCTTGCAGTTAGATTAGAATTGGAGGCAATGCGCAAAATGGACCGTTCTTCTCTACGAGTGCTAACTCTTGACCGCCCACTGCTGCAAGCTTTCCCATAATTTTTAAGATCTTTTAATAAATTCATGATTACTTTACGACTTCGCTTTAAATATTTTGCGATTTCGCAGATTTTAACATTTTAATTATGACGGTTAAGTGCAACTTGCACTTCACCACTATTTAGCCATTTTTCATGTACCATTTCTGGCCCAATTCTAGATTGTTTAAAATAGACAAATGACATATTTTTATCAAAAAATATAACGATCTTCACTTCTAGACTACACACACATAAATAAAAATAATTGTATAATATTGAGCTATCATTTAGTCGCAGCAAGTTTTCGTGATTTTGAAGATAACGGCTTTTTTCAGAGAGGATTTTACCCCTATTCTCTTGAAAAGGCTTAACTTTTAATAAAAAATAGAGATAATAATTTTCAGACCAAATTTTTATATTATTTTAAACAAAAAAAGTAATGTGCTATATTTTAGTCGTGGAGTATATATCGAGTTGATCTGATATTCCGTAACTATTTTAAATAAAAAGTCTATTTTTCTCGGTATTCCCTACTGGATTATACAAAATGTGTTAAAACATATCGTCACTGTCATACCAAAGGGCGTATGTACATTTTTAAAAATATTGGGAAATCAAATTTTAAACTTTGTAGTGCTTTAAAAATTAGTAAAACTTAGTTTTTTTTTTAATTTGTTCTGTTCTTTAGTTTATTCATCAATTATTATAACGTATATAAAATATCTTTGCATTTGGACAATTTACTGAATTATAAAAACGGATTTTGTGGGGCTATATCCTGACCAAAACGCTAATATTTTTGTTTTTTATGCTGTAACTTTTTAATTAGCACAAGAAAAATAGTGATGTTGATACTTTTATTATTTGTTTTCAAAGCACCTATCGATTGGCATCGTTATTTAAAAATATTTTGCCAAACATTATTTTGCCATTTGTTATTTGCAGTAAAAATGTTTGTCAAAATATTTTTAAATAATGATGCCAATCGATAGGTTCTTTAAAAACAAATAATTAATGCTTCTACATCACTAATTTATCTTGCACTAATAAAGAGTTATAGCAAAAAAACGGAATGATTCGCCCTTTTGGCATGAGAAGATTTTCAATTTTTCCATTTTTTGCTAAAACTCTTTATTATTGCAAGATAAAATAGTGGTGTACAGGTATTAATTGTGTGTGTTTAAAGCACCTATGGCATCATTTTTTTGCAAACATTTTTCTTGCAAATGATAAAAATTCAAAAAGTATTTTAAAATTATAATGTTCGATAGGTGCTTTAAAAATAAAAAATTAATGCCTTTACACCACTATTTTATCATCTACCAATAAAAAGTAATGGCAAAAAAACGAAAAAATTCGCCCTTTTGGCATGACAACATTTTCAAATTATGCTAAAATATAGAAAAGATTCACCCTTTTGGCATGACAACATTTTCAATTTTTCGAATTCGCCCTTTTGATTTTGTCTTTTGTGGCTAGAAATATTTAGCAAAATCATACACGATTTTGGCACAGTACTTGAGGAAAAACTACACTCAAAAATGTAAAAAACGCAAATGTCAAAAATTACACATTCGCCCCTTTGACATGATAGTGACAATATGTAGTATTTAAATACATATCAGTATCAGAAAACTATTTAAATGTTTAACTTTACGACTTAGTAATTTTTGTTTCATCGCAAATTACATAGTATTGAAATTACGTAAATGAGAAACTATTAAGTGAATTTTATTATTAAAACAGAGAACAAAAAGAAGATGAAATAAAAAATAAAGAAAAATCACATCATTATATCACATCTTGACGGAAAATGACATAATGACATGCTTGAGAGACAGTACAAAATGATAATGAAATGAAAAGTTCCTGATACAAAAGAGAATTGCAAAAAATGCAAAATAAAATTTTCGTGTTGTTAAATTTTCATTGTACTTTAGTTGTTTCCAGAAATGAGTAATTATATTTCTTTATGTTATTTAATGCGCCAAATGATGGGAAAAATGCTGAGACTTAAACGTTTATTAAATTTGAATAACGTACATCATAGACTGGAGTGTATAATTGTCTTTATAAGAAAATATATAATAAATCTAATAATATACATAATAAATATAAAAAATAACAAATAAATATAAAAAATATTTCAGAACACGAATTGCAACTTCTTAAATCATTTTTCTGTTTGCAATATTTATAGACTTCCGCAATTCCGCAATGTTTGGTACAGATATTTTGTAGGTCGGAAACATATATTTTAGTTTGGCTAACGCAGCATATTTCTGCAACGGACACCACCGTTGCAGAAACCCAACGACGATGCGTTGACCCAGAAATAAATGTTTATTTAAATTCAACCTATTGGAATATTATCCGTGTGTTGCTGTGTGTCTATGGAATATTCGAGAAAATGTAAATGAGTTCATTGGGGAAGATGCCAACTCTGACTCGCAGATCACTTAAGGATGTCGTCTGTATGCATATCTCCTATGTAGTGCAATGTTACATGTTATTATTTGACAAAAAATCCTTTAAATGAAATGGTATATTTTATAACAGTGTCCATATGTTTTGTGAAATATATGCAATTTACTGATTTTTGATAAAATCTCTGTGGAACATGTCGAACATTAAAATACATTGGAAAACGAAATTTCAATTTATCGAATGCGAATAGAATCTGAAGAAATTGTACAAAATTTAACAAAAACACTGTTTTTGCTTTTCTTTTTTCATCAGTATTTGTTTTTTTTTTAGGTGGGGAAAAATTGCGCGATAAAGAATTAACTCGGGAATGAATTATCCGACGTAGAATTGTCTGAGAAAGATTTGCCTGATTTACAATTTAAAAAATGTGAAACTCTGCTATTAAGAAAAATTTATGAAAAATTTATTTCGTGACTATCAAAAAACCTGATAGTGTAATATATCATTCAGTTTAATTCTTGATTTTGCAAAGATTTAAAGAATTAAAAAGTTTATTTTAGTCCATTTAAATTAAATGTGAATTTTCAGTTTTTATAATACAAAATCTAGTTAAGATAAGAGATTTCAAATGAATTGCTATCTCGCTATTCTTTCATACAGCACTTCCAAGTACACCCAGAAAAAAATTCCCTCAAATCTCATTGAAATTGGTCAATAGGACAATTAATGATTTAATAGTATACAAAAAATAAATATTTTCATATACACCCAATGGCAATGTCATGGTATTTTCTAGTATTTAATGGTATTTTCCGATTAAAATAATGATTTATCCTATTGACTATTTTTAATAGTAAAAAACTATTATTTACACAGTATTTTTTTCTGGGTGTAGTAATATTCAGGCGTAAAAACCATAATATCATGAACAAGCTGGACCAGTGCACGACTCGTGCAAAGATTTTTTGAATGTGCTTCCTCGTAGAAATCTCCCCGTAGAAATATTCCCCGTAGAATGCTTTCCCGTTCTTCTCCGTAGAGTTTTTCCCCGAACGCAGAGAAATAATATGATTGCGTCATGATTGCGACAACCATGCTATGGTCTTAACAATCCTACATGGTTGTCACAATTAAAGTATAATATTTTCAATTTTATTTCAACAATAATAAGTTCGCCAAAATCATATTATAGTAGACAATTTATTATAATATGATTGTATTTCTGAAAAACCAAAATATGGTTGATAAGAACCATGTTATGATTACGATAAAACCTGCCATGAACAAAGTATGGTCAATACCAATCATACCATGATATAGACTGATCATAATATAATAATTTGTTATTTAAAACCATATAATTCTCACTGACTGGCATTTTTTTTCTCTGTCTTACTCACTTTTTATATTGGCTATGGCGTGACAAAGTGTCTTTTAATGTTTAAAACATCATTATTAAAAATAAACATATATCCGAAAGTTAAAACATTAATTGTTAATGCTTAATATGAAGACAATATACTTAGTTCAAACAAATTTCTATAAATAACATTAACTGCTCGTGTTTAAAGTGTATAACAAATTTCAGTGATTAATCGTGTGCTCGCGTTGTCAACTTCGTGACGGTGACGCTGTACTTTACACGAAAGTTCTTGTGCACGATAAAACTCGAACGATGCAGTCCGGCAATTGCAAGCACAGCTTCGCACAGAGTACAGCTTCAATGAGTTTGCCAAATTGTGTCTTTTATTTAAAAATATATACTTATATAAAAAATAATGTAAATAAAATAATCATCAATTAAACATGTGTCTTATTTATAATTTCTTTTCAATCCGCTCTTTCAGGAATTTAGGATAATCATAATATAATAATATAATCACTGTTCACGTAGGACCATAGTATGGTTGTATGAAATCGAAATGCGATTACTGACAACCTGTGGAATCATACTATGGTCACTGACAACTATAGTATGGTCACTCACAACCATACTATGGTTTCTGACAAACATAGTATGGTCACTCACAACCATAGTATGGTCACTCACAACCATAGTATGGTCACTCACAACCATAGTATGGTCACTCACAACCATAGTATGGTCACTCACAACCATAGTATGGTCACTCACAACCATAGTATGGTCACTGCCAACCATAGTATAGTCACTGCCAACCATAGTATGGTCACTGACAACCATAGTATGGTCACTGCCAACCATAGTATGGTCACTGACAACCATAGTATGGTCACTGCCAACCATACTATGGTCACTGACAACCATAGTGTGGTCACTCACAACCATAGTATGGTCACTCATAACCATACTATGGTCACTGACAACCATAGTATGGTCACTGCCAACCATACTATGGTCACTGACAACCACAGTATGGTTGTAAGAAATCGGCGTATGGTCACTGATTACCATTGTATGGTTGTAGAAAATCGTACTATTGTCACTGGACAAATTATATGATTTCCTACAACCATTACCCCTAATCATAGTATGATGCCCTTCAAATATGATCACCACAACCATGTTTTTTCTCTGCGTGCGCAGAGTTTTTCCCAGTAGAAATTTTAGTGTGGGGAGTTTTCGTGTTGCGAGTTTCAGTGTGGTGAGTTTTGGTGTTGTGAGTTTTGGTGTAGAGTGTTTCGGTGTGATGAATTTAAAGAATTTGGTGTTGTGTTGTTGATTCCCTGGTGTAAAATATCTTGATATCACCATGTTAATCACCATCTTGGAAATGTGCCTTCTATAGGGGGTGCCACGCCCAGTGGTCCAATCCTGCCCACATTCGGCGAAACCATTTAGAATGGTTAAATATAACGCCATGAAATCGTTCGTGTATTTTACGAAAAAAATTTTACAATTTATCCATGAAATATTTCGTAAAATACATGAAATAACTTTCGTAAATTTATGTTAAAATTACGAATATTAATTGTTTATTTTACGATATTATTCGTTGATTTTGTCTACGAAAGCCATTCGTACATAATACGAAATATTCGTACATAATACGAAATATTCGTACATTTTACAAAAGTATTCGTACTTTTGACGATAGCATTCGTACATTTATGAAACATTTTACGAATCTTTCGTAAATTACACGAATACTTTGTTAAAAAAAACAACAGACAATGAAAATGACTATTCATAAAAATATGAAATATGATACTTTTGAATTTTTGACACAAACAGAACTAACACAGAACACATTTTAAACCTTTTTGTATTTATAACTATCTATTTGCGTCCGCGATACCAATTAAATAAAATATTTCGTTTAAAAAACTCTCGATAAAAATGACGATTCATTCGTAAATATATAAAACATATTTTTTGCACTTTTAGCACAAACAGAACTCACACAGAACACATTTCAAAATTGTATTTTATAACTATCTGTGACATCAATTAAAATAAAATGCAGCTCCAAGTTGTAATTTGACGCAACTGATTTCTGTTTTTACGAATGATTCATAAATACACGAATGTTTCGTAAAATTCTACATTTCAAAATTTACGAAACTTTAGTAATTTATTCGTAAAATGTAAAGCTTTTTAGTAAAATATGTTATTCTTTCGTAAAAAAGTTGTAAATATTACAACGAAGGTTTCGTAATTTAAACGAAATATTCGTAACTTTGTTGTTGTAACATACGAATCATTCGTAAACAATAATTTGGCAAAAAAATGGAAATTACAAATGTTTCGTGTATTCTACGAATTATTCGTATATATTACGAAATTAAAAATTACGAAAAAATATTTCGTAAAATGTCCTAAATTTATTTTTAGTGTAGAACCCCATCCCGACTTAATGATTTCCTTTGTTCTTCTTTTATATGAAATGTACATTTTTGCAGTACTGTCCAATTTGTTGCTGAAAGAACAGCTCTCAGAAGGTTTCACAAATTATTCTGTAGAAGATGTGTTGGAAGTACACGAACTTAAGTGATCGCATAAGAAGAGATTATAGCATAGCTACTGCTGACAAGCCCTTTATAATTTTACTACTGGGTTATTACAGTACTCTCAGTCGTATTTGGTGCTAAACTACAACTCTGTTAAAAAACTAATTGCAGATTTCGCTTTACTTGGGTAATATTAAATTTTTTACAGCACACATTTTACTAATTTAACGTCTTTTTGTACAATGCTTTTGACTATTTACAATTAAGAAAAACAGAAATTTCCATTTTCCTAACCCTATGGTTCAGCAGTAATATGCGTCCTTCAAATATGATTAAACACACAAAAACGACAAAAACGATTTAGCTTAATTAATCTAGAAAATGGCTGACCTAGTTAATCCATTAAGGTTTCTTTGTCGAGCTAATAAAAGTGCGTATAAAATACGTATAATATAAATATAAGGATAATCATAATAAACACACTTAAATTCAAAAGGTGCGAACGACATTATATACGAAAAACTAATCAAATTTTGTATATGTTTATTAATTACTGCATTCAAACCATGTTAATAAATTTGAAAAGTTGTAAGGCTATTCGATAGATTTCCATGTGAAAACAAAAATGACCTCTTAAGGGAATTATTTAATAATATTTATATTATTTTTAAAGTTTTGGAATTCTAATTACTTATATTAAATTTTTACCATTAATGCTATGACCAATATTCTGGGGGAGCACGAACGAGTCATGGAAACTGAAATGAATATAGGTACTTGATAAAAAATATATGAGTAAATATAGCAAAAAAAAAAATGTATCAATGCAGTGAGTGTGTTCAGCATAATTAAGAACTTTAAAATTTAATTATACAATTAAATATCTAATATATTCCATAGTCAGGCCCGACGGACTTTAAGTTCCGCTCATGTGACTTAACCTGATTTTTAGTTTTTGCTTTTTATTTTGTTTTTATATTTTTGTGTTTCAAATTTACATATGCTTTTAATTTCGTTTTGTTTTATTTGTGTTTTTGCTTTTATTTTTTTATTGCTTGCGCCTTTAGTTTTTGCATTGGAATTTGTGATTTTATTTTTGCTAGTATTTTGCTTATATTTTTTTGTTTTTGCTCCTAACATTTTCCATTTGAAATTTTTTCTTTAAAATTTTGAACTTTTTTGATTTTTGGGTGTTTGTTTTTCCTTTGTTTTTTTTATATATTGTGTTTTTTTAAATAAAACAAAAACGGTTTTGGATATCAATGAAATTCTTTATTCCTGTAAAAGTACGTTCAATGACATTATGTATGGAACTCGATTTCTTTTGCATGGCCACCACGGGCACGCTTGCAGAAGTCCAGACGCTGAACCCAATTTTCGACGGTTTTCAAGCATAAATCGGCCGATACTGCTGCAATTTCACGTTCGATATTCGTACGAAGTTCATCAATCGTCGCTGGCTTGTTAGCATAGACCATAGACTTGACATAGCCCCACAGGAAATAGTCTAACGGCGTCAAATCGCACGACCGAGACGGCCAATCGACTGGACCATTTCGTGAGATAACACGTTCTCCAAATAAATTGATTGTGGCATTCGCTGTGTGGCTTGTGGCGTCGTGCTGTTGGAACGACATGTCCCCCAAGTCCATATCATCCAATTGGGGCCAAAAATATTCGGTTATCATTGAACGGTAGCGATTCCCATTCACAGTAACGTGCCGGTCTTGATCATCACGGAAGAAGTACGGCCCAAACCGTAATTTTTTCGGGATGTAATGATCACTCATGGAGTACGTGTGGATTGCTGTCTGACCAATAACGCATATTTTGTTTTATTGACGAAGCCATTCAGCCAGAAATGAGCCTCATCGCTGAAGATGATTTTTCGATGAAAATCCGAATCATTTTCAAGTTGTTGCTCAGCCCAATTCACGAACATACGACGCTACTGGTGGTCAAGCAACTTCAGTTCTTGCGTCATTTTGATTTTGTAAGGATGTAGGCCAAGATCTTTTCGCAAATTTCGCCACAAGGACGTCACAGAGATGCCCAACGCTTGAGAACGACGTGTGAGAGACACATTTGGGCTTTCTTCAACTGAAGCCTCAGCGGTAGCAATATTCTCGACACTACGGGCATTTCTTTGTCTCACAGGCACGGGAATATTTTGTACTGTGGCTGTGGATTCAAATGTTTCCACTAGACGCTCAATTGTTGATCTGCTAGGACGATTATGACGACCATAAATTGGACGTAGCGCTCTTAACGTTGAGGCCACTGAAATTGTGCAAGATTTAACAAAAATACTGTTTTTACTTTTCAGTTTTGTCAGTATTTGTTTTTTTTTTCTAGTGGGAACAATTGTCCGATAAATAATTAACTCGGTAAAGAAGTGTCCGGCGAAGTATTGTCTGAGAAAGAATTGCCCGATTTAAATACAATTTAAAATATTTAAAATTCTGCTATTAAGAAAAATTAATGAAAAGTTGATAGAAATTTCTATTTGAAATTCAGAAAAGATCTTTTCGCAAAATTCGTCACAAGGACGTCACAGAGATGCCCAACGCTTGAGAACGACGTGTGAGAGACACATTTGGGCTTTCTTCAACTGAAGCCTCAGCGGTAGCAATATTCTCGACACTACGGGCACTTCTTTGTCTCACAGGCACGGGAATATTTTGTACTGTGGCTGTGGATTCAAATGTTTCCACTAGACGCTCAATTGTTGATCTGCTAGGACGATTATGACGACCATAAATTGGACGTAGCGCTCTTAACGTTGAGGCCACTGACTCCGAATTTCGGTAGTAAATTTTAATAATTTCGACTCGTTATTGGCTCGTATATCTTTCCAACATGAAATTGCAAACCTTACTGAAGAGAAATGTCAAAAGAGCGGCAAGAAATATGGCGTCGTTTGCTGTCCCTTCTTTTTTTGATTTTGTTTGTCTTTTTGCTTTTATTTTCGATTTTCAATTCGCGTTTTTGGTTTTATTTTGATGCTTGTATTTGTGATTTTCTATTGTGTTTTTTAATTTAAGTTTTCGGTTTCATTTTGATTTTGATTTTGTTTTTTTTTTTTTATTTTGGCTTTGTCTCTTTGTAAACTTTTAGTTTGAGCTTTTTTGTTTTTTAGGTGTTTGTTTTTGCTTTTGACTTTGTGTTTTATTTTATATAGGTATTGAGTTTTTGTTATAATTTGTTTATTTTGTTTGTATGTTTTTGCGTTTATTTTTACTTTTTAATTGATTTTTGGTTCTATTTTTTGTTTTTTTATTTATGTGCTGCTTGTGACATTGCGTTTTTCTTTTGAGTTTTTTTTAATTTGATTTTATTTTCATTTTGATTTTGTGTTGTGTTGGTTTTCTTTTTGTTTTTGTTTTTTTTTTATTTTTTTAATTCTTCTTTTTGATATGTATTTCTTTTGATTTTGTTGTTGCTTTTGAATTTGTGTTTTTGCTTTTATTTTAATTTAGGTATTATGTTTTTTTGTGTTTGATTTTGGTTTTTAATTATATTGTAACTTTTGACTTTGAGTTTTTCTATTATTTTTTTTTATTATGTGTATTTGCTTTTTCGACTTTGTGTTTTTGCATTTTTTTATTTTGTGTTTTTGATATTTTTGTATATGTATTTTTTTTTATTTTTACTCCAGACAACATTTTTGGTAGGTTCGAAGAACATTTTTTTTTGTACATATTTCAAACAAACAAAGCCAGAGACTGTACCGCAAGCTGTCTGTTATCTGCCCGTTCACAAAATAGGCCGTGAATCCGCCAATAAAATTTCACAAAATTTGACATCCAAAATATTGCATTATGTATGGTTTCCATGTTATCTTTCGCTATCACTCGTCATCACTATTTTGTTGTGATACCGAGTGATAGTAAAAGTTCAAATGTTTCATCTATCTCTATCTTGCGTTATCCCCCCAAATTATAAGACGGCGAAATAATGATGACGAGTGATAGCGAAAGATAGTATGGAAACCATGCCTTAATCTGTGTGTTTTTCAGAAATATGCCCGAAATATTCCTGAATATGCCAGAAATTTTGTCTCGAGTTTTGTGTAGGTATTCTTTGTTATTTTTATTTCTATATTTTATTGCTTTATGTTCGTAGATTGTTTAAATGCCGAGTTATACAGTTTTAAAATTTTAGTTCGGCGTAACACCGCCTCCTTGTGCAATCCCGTCATATATGAATATTCTGCACTCTGACCTCCATACCATCTTCTGTTAAAATTTCAGTTAAATCTTGAAGTCGATGAGTCATAGAATTGATATTCATGTCACAAACCAAAAACCCCAAAATATGTGATAAATAACGCCATCCATTAAAATGTATAAAGCACATAAATTATGTAAATCAAAACTGTAATCTAACTTTAGAATTTTTAATTTCCAAAATTCATATTAAAAGCAGACAAAAGTCTAGACAATTCTATCTCACATATGTTGTAGAAAATATTAAATATGTAATAATTATTAATAAAGTGTTTTTCAACAGGGACGCTACAGAAGTAGAGCAACAGGGACAGCAAACGAAGCCATATTTCTTGACGCTCTTTAGACATTTCTCTTCAGTAAGGTTTGCCATTTCATGATGGAAAGATATACGAATTCGAATTTTGGTAGTAAATTTTAATAATTTCAACTCGTTGTTGGCTCGTATATCTTTCCATCATGAAATGGCAAACCTTACTGAAGAGAAATGTCAAAAGAGCGGCAAGAAATATGACGTCGTTTGCTGTCCCTGTCGCTCTTCTTTTGTAGCGTCCCTGTTGAAAAAGCCTTTAAAAATACTTTTGTAGCGCTCTTATTGAAAAACCCTTTACATTGTTCATAATGTTTAAACTCATATTATTTACATAATTTTAAGGTTTTGACGCATTTGTTCTATCGTGTTAAAACAATGTCATAAAACTGAAATATTTAATTATATAAAATTTGTTGATGCGTTTCAAAGTAGCAAGAACTATTTGATTTGCATAGTCTTTGTCTATGTATTGAAATACTTTGTATAAGTTCTACTTGCTTTTTGTTTTTGCGTAGAACATAAGATATGTGGCTGCCTTTTGTGCGCAACATGATGATGTTCATTACAAACGATATGTGTTCGAGGCAGCATTATCGATTGTCGTAGATCAATCGAGTGTGAACGCACAATAAATCAACTTAGGAATGTCAACATTGATTTCAGGCGACGTCACATACAAAACGCGAATGACAGGCAGACAGCGAGACAGACGTACGATAGATAGGCAGACGTACAACAGATAGACAGACAGACAGCTCAATGTCGAAGCCTATAAAGTATGTGTCCTTCTTTTGGAATGTTTGTCCTTTCAGATGCGCTAATAAAACATTAATGGATTTCAATTAATACAACATGTTAGAAGCATATCAGACGCTGGACTCGGGACACTGGATATGTGCAGCAAGCACGCGACATATAGATTAATTGAAAGAAGGCCTATTTTATAAATGTCTTATATACGAAATAATCAGTTTCTTCTGCGATGTTAATATTGTATAAGACATTCGGTTGATAGATGCATATTTTATGACATAATTATGTGCTATACTTTTTATATTAATGCCACATATAGCAAATGTAGTCATAAGTATAGGCCCCCCTTTTAAACATGTCATATACATCATACTTATACACTTTGGGAATTAATGACCGCACATAATTCGAAACATCTCGCAGACAAAATGGATGTATAATATTTGTGTGTGCTGCTCGAATAAGTACATGAATAAAAAATCTATTTCCGAAAATGTTAAAATAAGCAGAATCATTTCGATGGAAATTTATGCAATATATAAATATTTTTTTTATTTCACTGAGTATATTTTAATTTTGTGAACTCTCTGTGATTAGCATAATAATCCTAAAAGCTAAAAGCGCATACGCTGGGGAACAATATGCTGTGCCAGTGCGAATCATGCAAATTCTTGCAACGCCTCAGGACTCTGGCACATACATATGTGGGGCACTACTAGGAATTAGCATCTCGAAACGTAAATGCCAAAAAAAGGAGTACAGTATACATTCGTGTAAAGACGTATTAAAGTTTTACTAATTTCCATATAAAGTATATGTTTAATATCTGCACTTCTGTTGAAGACAGTAGTAGAACCAAATCTATGCTTCAGAGCATATGTTACACAAAAACCAAATTAAATTGGCAACATGCCATGCCATTTCACTATTTATGTGCCACACACGAAGACCGCTAAATCCTGCAAATGTTCATGTTTTTGATTAGTGCTACAAAATTCAATTTTTTTTGTTTTCGCTTTAAGCTGCATTTTTTATATGCTTAATATCAATAAATACTCTATACGTATGGTATATACATTTTAATTTGTTGTCTAAATAAAAAAGACCACATCGTCATTGTCAAACAATATGTAATAATACTAACAAATAGTAGTTCATGTCGAATTGTTGACTTAGAGTACATTTTAATTATATGCTGTTACCTCTATGAATTCCTATGAATCTTCAAGTGCTCTAGCTTTAATTTGAGCAATTATAAATGATTATTTTTGTCATTGAACAATATAATTATAATTACTTAAAAAGTAAAATGTTGCACGGAACGAAATTAAGCTAAATAACTAAAAAGTAAAAGGTAATATTAAATTTCAAAGGTTAAAGCTACCTCTATCCCGAATATTCTAAGGGTACTCCGAAAAAATATATGTGTAAATACAGCAAAAAATTTGACTAATATAATTAATTTGTATTTGATTAATCGCCGATACGATCTTTAATTGAATTTATTAAATATTTAATCGTATTAATAAATAAATAAACATAAAATAAACAACAAGTTACATCAATACAATTAAAATATTTGCTAAAATGGAATTAATTGTATTGATTAAATATTTAATCATCTTTATTAATAAATTAACAGAAAAAACAAAATGTTACATCAATACAATTAGATAATTTGTTGAAATGACTATTGAATAAATTGCATTAACAATGAGCACACGATGCGGCGTGGCGTAACGATGCGAGCTTGCAGCGAATGAACGCCGGAAAACAAGCAAACGATGGAATTTATGTTTGCGCGTTTGGTTGAGCGCATATTATTCCCATTTGGTATACGCCAAGATACATTCTTATAGAGCTTTTTTTTTTTTATTAATGTGGGATAAAAAAAATAGAGCCACAGCACTCAGACAGGGTTATATCCATTGTGCTGTGACTCAGTTCCCTGGTTTTTAATGATACTTCTTAGATTCATTATTGAATCTAAGAAGGCTATTGTGTGATAGAGAGTGAAGCTGATCCTCTCTCATCACGCCTGTGCCAAAGATCTGCCTTCTAATTCTAAAAAATGCTGGACAGTCACAGAGATAGTGCTCTGTGGTGCCAGTTTCTTCGTAACAGGCAGAACAAAAGACGCTTTCGGCCAGGCCGATTGCGTTCATGTGTTTTTCACATGCGTTGTGTCCCGTTAGAAGTCCCGTCAGTTTTCTGCACTCCTTTCTACTTAAGGAAAGTAGCAACGAGGCCGATCTTTTGGTTATCGTCGGTGTCATGAGTTTGGATAATCTGCATTTCGTCTCATTCAGCCATCTGCTCTTGTGTGCAGAGGCGACCCAAGAGCTGATGACGAATTTTCCCGTAGATGCAGGTAGTCCAAGCACAGGTTCTGGCCCAAATGGATTATCCTCAGATCCAGCACGTGCTAGTTCGTCAGATGTTTCATTGCCCGAAACTCCTTTATGGCCCGGCACCCAAATCAGTTTCAGTGTATTGTATTTACCAACACAATTGAGACGTGATCTGCATTGACGTACAATTTTGGATGTGATGACCTGGTTGTTCAAAGCCATAAGAGCAGCCTGACTATCGCTGCAAACTGATATAGCCCTGTTCTGCCATCTATTATCCGCAATGTAGTCCATAGCCATAAGTATGGCATAGACTTCGGCTTGAAATACCGAGGCATTGTCGCCTAAGGCGAAGTGAAGTCTGCGGTCATCCAGTTCCACAAACACTCCAGCACCAGATCCCTGATCGGTTCTGGAACCGTCTGTGAAAATGCGGTGTGACCCTCTACCTGGCTCACAGTCAGGCGTTAGCCAGTCTTGAATGTCAGGTTGGCAGACCTCAAAATTTCGTATTGGTAATATTTCTGTTATCATTGCATCAGAGAGCATCTCCAGTAGACAGGTGTCTAATGGAGTGTCAAGTGCAATGTCAGAGATATTCCAGGGAACATTAAACCAGAAACAGCCTCGTTTTAGTCTCCAGCAGCCTTTCATGGCTTCACCTCTGATGAAGATGTCAAGTGGTGGTAGGTTTAAGATTGCATTCAGTGCTGGACCAGGTGTAGTGGGAAATGCACCCGTAACACCCAGACACACGGTTCTCTGAATCTTGGCAAGACTAGTTGTCACGTATTTTCGCGACAGCTTGTTCCACCAGACCATCGAAGCATATGATATCATCGGTCTTATCATTGCCGTGTAAATCCATAAGGTTTTGCTCGGCGATAGTCCCCATGTCTACCCAAAAATTCCTCTGCATTGCCAATGAGCTTAATCATCATCTAAGTGTGTCGTCAAAAATGGTGATCCATTGCCACGGTTGCATATTAAATTATGCATCCAACTTCATCATCAGAAAAGTATATTTTATGTACTTTTACAAGAATTTATAATATTCTTTTTTAATTAACTGAATGAGAATTATAAAGACTGTGAGTATAATAAAAATACTTTAGAAACGATTAAATAGTTTGCTATTTATGTAAAGTCCTTAATTGGTATATTTTTGTAAGTAAATCTCATTTTTAGCGAATGTGTTTGCTAAATACATTGGAACTCATTGCTAGACCAGCACAATTATTTATGGTTGCTGTATTTACGTCGATTATTTTATTCTTTACATGTAAAATGTGCGTAAAGCGTGCCAATTTAGTAACCCATATTTATTTGAGCACAGATATGTTACCATAAAAACTGATCAAGATCTGGAGAACACGAACCAAACATAATTCTTCGAAAAGTTACTTTCATTAGCTTTCCAACGATAACTGTCACTAAATACTCAGCGATTTTAGATTATACACAAAAATATTGAACGTAAGTATAGCAATTGAGATTAATTGATACAAAATAATTAATTCTATTACTTAATATAATTAATTGGATATAAGGACTGCGTCGAATAAAATTGTCCGCTACAAAAATGAAAAAATCTAGAAATCTACTCATCGAATTTTTATAGAATAAAATATTTTTAGATTTAAAAAAAAAATTTAAAAAAAACAGAAATTAATATTTTTTAATAAAAAGTTTTAATTTTTCCGGAACCCCTTCCATTAATGTTGTAATGGTAGTGTCCGACACCCTCACAGCTGCTGAAGACCACTTTCTTTTAAAGTCTTGGAAGATTTTGGCCACTTTTTTTGTTGTCTTCGTCTCAGTTTTTACTAAAGCCCAGTATCTGTCAATCGGCCTGAGTTCTGGACAGTTTGGTGGATTGGCTTCTCTAGACACCAAAATCACTGAATTTTGTTGGATCCACTCTAAGGACGTTTTGCTGGCCAAAAAAATGTAGACACTTCATGTTGGCGTAAAAATGGAATCAATCTCATTTGCAAGCATTCCTTCACATATATTTCGCTATTAATTGTACCCGATGTCACGAATGAGCTGCTCCTTTTTCCACAACTGCAAATTGCCTGCCAAATAAGGAATTTCTTTGGGAATTTTGTCATTTTTTTTTTATTTGAATTTTTCAGCGACATTTCCTCGAGAATCGGCTGTATAAAATTCCTGCCCAGGTAGCTGAGAAAAGTCCGATAAAACATAAGTTTCGTCGTCCATTATGCAGCAATCGAATTTTTTAAAAAAATCTTGGTTCAGCTTTTTACCTCGTTATTTTGCGGTTTCATTCTTGACGGCATTTCTATCCGGAACTTTTTGGACCTTGTACGTCTTCAGCCCAGCTTCTTTCTTAGTCCTGCGCACGAAAGATTCTGAGCAATCCGCCATTCTCGCCAATTTCCTTCCGGATATGCTTGGATCTTTCTTTAAAATATTCACAACCTTCTTCGACTTTTCACGATCATGTGGGCCTTTTTTTTACCAGAACCTTTCTTCCGATCAATACTCAGGTCTTCCTTAAAGCGGTTGATAACGCGAGAAATGGTCTTAGGGTTAGCCCCTACCTCCTTGGCCATTTTTTTAAAAGATCAACTAGGTTGTTTTTGAAAAATTTTACTTATATTTTCTCGCACTTCCACTTCGTTTGCCATTTTCGCGTTAAATACATTTTGTATTGACTATAACTGAAACAAATTATTTTCTGCCATTTAATTCAGAGCTACTTTGATCACATTTTTTTTAATTTGAATCTTGCAATAGCACATTATGGGAAGATATGTAACGGACAATTTTAATCGACGCAGTCCTTACGAATTATTTAATCAAATCAAAATCAAATCCTTTCTGGGTTGGTGTACAAAACAAACCCATTTTACCGCAACTCCTCGTACTCCTCTTTAACTTTTGGAATTATGTGTAGGGATTTTCGAGAATTGAAAGAGTTTTTATTTAAAAATGTTCCAAATATAATTATATTTTACAAATCCAAAATTAAGAATGCATTTTCTTTGTAGTTCACAAAATATTTTTTATTACACTTAATTTTTGTGCAGTATATGTAAGGATGTAGTACTTATCAAAAAAAAAAAAAAATTAACAAAAAAATAATGGTACTTTATAGGTACTTTGAATACAAATAATTAATGCCTCGGCAACAATATTTAATCTTACATCCGCAAAAAGTTATGAGCATAAAACAAAAATATTCGCCCTTTTGGCATGACTTATATTGGTGACAACCACATTTTTTTGTTTTTTTTTTATTTTGTACTAGAAATACTCACCAAATTCACACATGATTTTGGAAAACAATACATGATGAGAAACTACAGCCCAGACAAAATTTTAAGCAGAAAAATGGTTAGAAACACGCAGGCAAACACGCTACCTATACGCTACCTATACGCTACCTATACACGCTACCTATACACGCTACCTTGAAATTACGTTTTATATGAAGCTTTGAGGCAGACAAAGGTGGCAATGTGGACAAAAGCTGCTAGTTCTCTGCTATAGCATGAAAATAAAATTGGTAGGGAAATGGCCGGCATACATAGTAGCCAAACAAAGGTAAGCAAAATGGTAGGCTCAGGCAGGTTAAGGTGGGCAATAATTTGAAAGCAAAATGGTAGGGAAAGGTATGCATCATAAACATATGATTTAGACTATCCATCCCGCCCTCAATCAAAACTTCTTATTGTACAACAACACCGACAAATTTTGTTTGTTGAATTTTCGCAAAAATCAATCGCTTCGATGATGTGTTGTTGGTTACGCATATTTCTGCTGCTTCACATTGTTAGTGTGTCGCCTTGTTATTGTTATCGAAGTAAGCAATAACAAAACACGTTTTGTACAACAAGAAGATTATGTTGTAGGCGAAAATGGCAAAAAGAGCCAGTCGCTGGTCACCTCCTGATGTAGATCAGCATAGATCGCGGCGATAGGGAAAATATTCACTTAACAAACCGACGGAATGAACACCGACTAAATAAAAAAACAAACGCACAAAAGACGCAGCGTGGCATATTAATTTGAAGCGTAACAAATAAATGCCAAGAAATTTTAATACTGAAAATTTTTGAAGGCAAATTTGATATTGTAAACAACATTTTTTATCAACAACTTGTTGATCAAGCTTTTAAAATTTCAAAACAGAAATAATATAAACAAAAATTTCTGTCGACAACTTGTTGATCAAACTTTTAAAATTTCAAAACAGAAATTCCTAAACAATGTGTTTGCCTGCTACTCGGAGGCTACCTTTCCCTTTCAGTTTCCTACTACGAAGAAGCTTTTTAAAATTTCAAAACAGAAATTCCTATACAATGTGTTTGCCTGCTACTCGCAGGCTACCTTTCCCTTTCAGTTTTCTACTATGAAGAAGCTTTTTAAAATTTCAAAACAGAAATTCCTATTCAATGTGTTTGCCTGCTACTCGGAGGCTACCTTTCCCTTTCAGTTTCCTACTACGAAGAAGCTTTTTAAATTTTCAAAACAGAAATTCCTATACAATGTGTTTGCCTGCTACTCGCAGGCTACCTTTCCCTTTCAGTTTCCTACTATGAAGAAGCTTTTTAAAATTTCAAAACAGAAATTCCTATACAAGGTGTTTGCCTGCTACTCGGAGGCTACCTTTCCCTTTCAGTTTCCTACTACGAAGAAGCTTTTTAAATTTTCAAAACAGAAATTCCTACACAATGTGTTTGCCTGCTACTCGCAGGCTACCTTTCCCTTCCATATTCAAGCTATAAAGATACCTTTCAAACTATCAAAACTAAAACTTACAGAAAAATGTTTTTGCCTGTTAGGGGTAAGATTGAACATACCAGTTTCCTGCGTAAATGCTGCTATAGGAAGCCTGCTTATTTTCAAAAATTCAAAATGCCTGCTATGCAATGTGTATATCCTACCATATTCCTGTGAGTTTTCCTCAAAACTACTACTATAGTACCAGTTTCCTTGCATATTTTCTGTCTGGGGCTTTCAAAAATGTTAAAAAACGCAAATGTTAAATGTTACACATTCATTCTTTTGGACGACATGATGTCACTCTCAATATAAGGTCTTCAATTGTTATAATATGACCCCACATTGTCATACTATGAAACAACATTATAAGAATACGATCCAAATACTGTCATAATACATATAAGCCCCCTTAACTATAATTACCTATATATGATATAATGAAAGAACTTAAAGAACTAAAAGAACTTAAAAGAACTAAAAGAACTAAAAGAACTAAAAGAACTAAAAGAACTAAAAGAACTAAAAGAACTAAAAGAACTAAAAGAACTAAAAGAACTAAAAGAACTAAAAGAACTAAAAGAACTAAAAGAACTAAAAGAACTATAAGAACTAAAAGAACTAAAAGAACTAAAAGAACTAAAAGAACTAAAAGAACTAAAAGAACAGAGAGAACTTAAAGAACTAAAAGAACTAAAAGAAATAAAAGAACTAAAAGAACTAAAAGAACTAAAAGAACTAAAAGAACTAAAAGAACTAAAAGAACTAAAAGAACTAAAAGAACTAAAGGAACTAAAAGAACTAAAAGAACTAAAAAAACTAAAAGAACTAAAAGAACTAAAAGAACTAAAAGAACTAAAAGTACTAAAAATACTTAAAGTACTAAAAGAACTAAAAGATCTAAAAGAACTAAAAGAACTAAAAGAACTAAAAGAACTAAAAGAACTAAAAGAACTAAAAGAACTAAAAGAACTAAAAGAACTAAAAGAACTAAAAGAACTAAAAGAACTAAAAGAACTAAAAGAACTAAAAGAACTAAAAGAACTAAAAGTACTAAAAGAACAGAGAGAACTTAAAGAACTAAAAGAAATAAAAGAACTAAAAGAACTAAAAGAACTAAAAGAACAAAAAGAACTAAAAGAACTAAAAGAACTAAAGGAACTAAAAGAACTAAAAGAACTAAAAAAACTAAAAGAACTAAAAGAACTAAAAGAACTAAAAGAACTAAAAGTACTAAAAGAACTAAAAGAACTAAAAGAACTAAAAGAACTAAAAGAACTAAAGGAACTAAAAGAACTAAAAGAACTAAAAGAACTTAAAGAACTAAAAGAACTTAAAAGAACTAAAAGAACTAAAAGAACTAAAAGAACTAAAAGAACTAAAAGAACTAAAAGAACTAAAAGAACTAAAAGAACTAAAAGAACTAAAAGAACTAAAAGAACTAAAAGAACTAAAAGAACTAAAAGAACTAAAAGAACTAAAAGAACTAAAAGAACTAAAAGAACTAAAAGAACTAAAAGAACTAAAAGAACTAAAAGAACTAAAAGAACTAAAAGAACTAAAAGAACTAAAAGAACTAAAAGAACTAAAAGAACTAAAAGAACTAAAAGAACTAAAAGAACTAAAAGAACTAAAAGAACTAAAAGAACTAAAAGAACTAAAAGAACTAAAAGAACTAAAAGAACTAAAAGAACTAAAAGAACTAAAAGAACTAAAAGAACTAAAAGAACTAAAAGAACTAAAAGAACTAAAAGAAATAAAAGAACTAAAAGAGCTAAAAGAACTAAAAGAACTAAAAGAACTAAAAGAACTAAAAGAACTAAAAGAACTAAAAGAACTAAAAGAACTAAAAGAGCTAAAAGAACTAAAAGAACTAAAAGAAATAAAAGAACTAAAAGAATTAAAAGAACTAAAAGAACTAAAAGAACTAAAAGAACTAAAAGAACTAAAAGAACTAAAAGAACTAAAAGAACTAAAAGAACTAAAAGAACTAAAAGAACTAAAAGAACTAAAAGAACTAAAAGAACTAAAAGAACTAAAAGAACTAAAAGAACTAAAAGAACTAAAAGAACTAAAAGAACTAAAAGAACTAAAAGAACTAAAAGAACTAAAAGAACTAAAAGAACTAAAAGAACTAAAAGAACTAAAAGAACTAAAAGAACTAAAAGAACTAAAAGAACTAAAAGAACTAAAAGAACTAAAATAACTAAAAGAACTAAAAGAACTAAAAGAACTAAAAGAACTAAAAGAACTAAAAGAACTAAAAGAACTAAAAGAACTAAAAGAAATAAAAGAACTAAAAGAATTAAAAGAACTAAAAGAACTAAAAGAACTAAAAGAACTAAAAGAACTAAAAGAACTAAAAGAACTAAAAGAACTAAAAGAACTAAAAGAACTAAAAGAACTAAAAGAACTAAAAGAACTAAAAGAACTAAAAGAACTAAAAGAACTAAAAGAACTAAAAGAACTAAAAGAACTAAAAGAACTAAAATAACTAAAAGAACTAAAAGAACTAAAAGAACTAAAAGAACTAAAAGAACTAAAAGAACTAAAAGAACTAAAAGAACTAAAAGAACTAAAAGAACTAAAAGAACTAAAAGAACTAAAAGAACTAAAAGAACTAAAAGAACTAAAAGAACTAAAAGAACTAAAAGAACTAAAAGAACTAAAAGAACTAAAAGAACTAAAAGAACTAAAAGAACTAAAAGAACTAAAAGAACTAAAAGAACTAAAAGAACTAAAAGAACTAAAAGAACTAAAAGAACTAAAAGAACTAAAAGAACTAAAAGAACTAAAAGAACTAAAAGAACTAAAAGAACTTAAAGAACTTAAAGAAATTAAATAACCAAAAAACTAAAACAATAGAAAACTAATATAACTAATAGAACTAATCTTCTTATAGAACTAATAGATTAAATTATTGTAAAATTACTCGATATATTTTTTTTTATGAGAAAAAGTGACTCCCACATTAATATGATATCGTCACTGTCATGCCAAAGGGGCGAATGTGCATTTTTAAAAATGTTGAGAAATCAAATTTTAAAGTTTGAAATGCTTTAAAAATAAGAAAAATTTAGTTTTTTTTCAATTTTTTCTGTTATTTTGGTTTATTCATAAATTATTATAACGTATATAAAATATCTTTGGATTTGGACAACTTACTGAATTATAAATACGAATTTTGTGAGGCTATATCCTGACCAAAACGCAAATATTTTTGTTTTTTATGGTATAACTTTTTATTCGCCTAAAATAAAATAGTGATGTAAAGGAATTAATTGTATGTTTTTAAAGCACCTATCTATTGGCATCATTATATTTTTCCAATTATTAATTTGCCATTTGTTATTTGCAGGAAATTTTTTTGGCAAATTTAAATAATGATGCCAATCGATAGGTGCTTTAAAAACAGACAGTTAATACCTTTAAACTACTATTTTATATTGCACGAAATATTTTTAAATAATGATGCCAATCGATAGGTGCTTTAAAAACAAACAATAAACGCCTTTACACCACTATTTTATCTCGTACCAATAAATAGTTATGGCGAAAAAGGAAAGATTCGCTCTTTTGGCATGACAAGATTTTCAATTTTTCAAATTCGCCCTTTTGGTTTTGACTTTTGTGGCTAGAAATGTCCTACAAAACGACACGCGATTTTAGGAAAAACTACATTCAAAAATGTAAAAAAAACGCAAATGCTAAAAATTGCACATTCGCCCCTTTGGCATGATAGTGACGATATGATCAATTATAAAATCACGATTCTTCGATCATAATATGATCCGCAATTTATCAGAATAGAATTTCTGTATTACCTTTATTTTATCATCATAATTATGAATGAAGTTATGATAAATACATTCCAAGGATATGATTTTGTTCAGACTAAAGTGAGTTTAGAAATATTTTTCAAAAGATTAGAAGCACACAAAAGAGTAATTTTTATCAATTGATCTCCAAAATTCGACGAGAATCTGCAATTGAGGTATTATACACTTCCATTTAATTGTGTGTTTGCTGGAAATATCTATTAACAGAAATTTAGTCTTTCCATTAATTTCCCATGAACACTTTTTTCCGGAAATATTTGTAAAAAATACCAGAAATGTCGTCTTAAATTTTTTTGCCCTTAATTGTTTGAATTTGAGTTATTTACCAATATGTTCTGTGATTTAAATATCATAAATTTATTAAACTTAAAGTCCTTCTGTCTGCAAACGACACATAATAATATAAATTGATTAGTATAAAGTTTATGTTACAACTTTGCAAACTCCGTTCGTTTCCAAAGTTTGCCAATATAAAGTGGTTTTCAATAAAAACTTAAAATACTCATATCATAGCACATAGAATCCAATTAAAATATGCAACGTACTCGAAAACTTTTTTGTATTCATATCGTTCCAAAGGTGCGAGTCCGTCGCTTAGAATGGCTCAAATCGGTGTCGTCGTCACTTCATGGTTCTATCACAATGCGAATGACTTCTGTCAGCCGCATTGGATGATGCGACAGGGTGCGATGGCCAGTCAGCAGCGCTTATCTCTGTCACTTGCATGCAACTCTGATTCCAATTTTCACTGAATTCGCACTGCGTTCTATGTACTGCATCGGATGTTGTACGACGAGCACTGAATAGAAAATGGCGAAAGTAAAAACTATGAAGCTATAAAAAAGATACTTCCGCAAAAAAAACGATAGCAAAATATAAAAAAAAAAATCATACGGATTGTTGTTACACACGCCAGCATCGGAAGTGCTATATTGGATCAATTTAACAACCGGTTATTTAAAAACCGTCATAATAAAACAGTGAGACATATAAAAAAGTAATAAAGTTTGAACGAGCCATAGTTTTACTTTCTCACCAAGTTTAGATCAAAATAAAACTGGATACGCGATATTCTGAACAACAGCAGTTTTCAGGGCTGAAACTTCGAACTTCATGTCTGAAATACTTCTGAAACATTTCAATATAAATATTCATTATTTAAGGTATGTGATTTAGCAAACTGAAAACTAGCTGAAACCTTGTCGGATACTGTTAGGTATAAGAAGAGTTTATTCCTGCCAGTAGAACTAGTCGAAAACTTGTAGGGATTCGAATAGAATATCTCCACCAGTAAAACTAGTCATAAACTGCTCGGTTTCTGGTAGGTTCAAATGTGCATTTGTACAGAAAACATTAAGTAAGATCGCCTGGGGATAAGAAACATGGTGCTTACAGCAGCGAGAATTATATATTTTATAATAAACAATAATAAAATATAACTATAAATATATTTTGTAATAAAAAAGTAATAAAATATAACTAGAAAATATTTTGGCTAGTTTCTAACCAGTCTTAAATTGTTTTTGGCAAGTTTTCAGCTAGTTTTTAACAAGTTTTTAACTAGTTTAGTATTGAACCAGTTTCTAGCAAGTTTCCCGCCAGTTTTTTACCTAGCTTTTAAACCTTTAAACACTTCATTTTTTAACCCTTCTAAGCGTGAAATATTCGCCTGATAAAAAAAAACATTGCATATATTGCCCAACATTTTCTCCAAAGTGCGTACAATAAATAGAAGCTAAAATAATTGTGTCTGTTTTTATAACCCAGTTCCACAGCACTACTGCGGTCTATATTAGATATCGCACCGTACAGACAACCCTCAGTTAAATTTACTATAATTAGTGTCGTCAAATCCAATTAAACTTAATAATTTTATTTGAATAAAACTATGCTTGGTGGTGGAATCAGTCAATGTTAACATTATTATGCTTCAAAATAAACAAAACAAGACAACTGCGAGCTCATATTATCACATATTAATCAAATCTGATATGAGTGTATAGCAATACTTATATGTTTATGATTCCTTTCAGTAGTCAGACCTGTCTGTCCGTCACGTCTAAACCGCTGACTGAAATACTAGGGTTGCGGGATACTATCCCAGTAGGAAATGTCATCAATGATTCCTCAATGATTCCCCTATGTCAGGTCAGAAACATCGATGACCGATAGCATTTTCGCCCTGCAAAGAACTAATGACATTTTCATACTCCGATTCATGCAAGAGGTAGCATTGACGATATCATGCACGTCATTCAACATGGAAGTCACAAATGTTTGTATGCCATTCGTATCGATATCGTTACGAGATCAAAGCGAGTAGACGGAGAAATCACATGATATCGGACCCGTTCTCGTAACGAGTAGATATCGGAACGTTCTGTCGGAGTTTTCTCGATACGAGAAATTTTTCAAAATCGGAACGATATCGATGAAAAAAATGATCAAAGTTCGAGATTTCTGTGAATAATATTGCGATATCGATTCGAATGTTTAAATATCGTATCTTGTCAAAGAATTTAAATGTACGAACATTTTTAAAAATTATATACATAGCCTATGTCACACTTCACTCGATCTCAGCAGGAAATGTCATCATTAAGGACAAGGTCATCAATGGTGAATCGAGGACATTCGATAGTTTGTCATTGATGATAATGCAACGAGATCGAACTTTTTTAACGAATAGTTGTAGAAATATTCATCAATGACAAACTTTACAAAGTCCTCGATTCATTATTGACCACCTTGTCCACAATGATGTCATTTCCTGCTGGGATCGAGAGAAGGGTGACATAGGCTATTTGCATATTTAAAACGATAAAACTCGGAACTTAAACCAGCTATGAAGATGAAACAAAAAACTCAAATACAAAAAAAAACAATGTATAAATAAAAAAGCACAAAAACAACAGCAAAAGCAAAAGCACAAAAACAATAGCAAAAGCAAACACACAAAAACAATAGCAAAAGCAAAAACACAAAATAAAAAGTAAAAACTGAGGCAAAACAAAAGCAAATACACCAAAACAAAATCAGTAACTCACGCAAAAACAAACATAAACGCTAAAGCAAAACACAAAAACAAAATGAAAAAATAAAACACAAAATCAAAAAGACATACCTAAATAAAAGCAAAAATACAAAAACAAAAGCAAAAATATGAAAACGCAAAAAAAAAATAAAAAATGCAAAAAACACCATAAGAGCAAAATCACAATAACAAAACCAAAATATAAAGCCAAATGCAAAAACACAAAAACAAAAAAGAAATAAAAAACAAGATCAAAATTAAAACAGAAAAATAAATTCACAAAATCGAAAACACAAAAATCAAATTAAAATCAAAAACAGAAGAAAACACAAAAACCATAACGCATAAAAAAAATAAAACGCAGAATATATGCAAAAAAAAAACAAAAACACCAAATAAAAAATAAAAAAGCTAAAACAGAAATAAAAGCAATAATACGAAATCAAAAATTCAAAAGCAAAAACACAATACAAAATGAAAGATATGTTAAAAAATGGGTTAAAAAAAGTAAAAAGCCGGGTACCAAATAATATTTTAAATAAATTTAGAAATAAATGCAAAAAATGATTCAAAAAATGTTTATATATATATATATATATATATATATATATATATATATATATATATATATATATATATATATATATATAGGTGCAATATGTATGTTCAAATAAATTAGAAAAAAAAAACTAAAACAAAAACACGAAACAAAACAAAAGCACAAAAACAACAGCAAAAGCAAAAACAAAGGTAAAAATAAAAGCAAAACAAAAGCAAAACTAAAGAAAATACACAAAAACAAAATCAAAATAACAGAAACACACGCAAAAACATACACAAAGTCAAAACACTTAATCAAAAGGCCATACCTACAAACAAATAAAGGCAAAAATACAAAAACAAAAGCAAAAATATAAAAAAAACAACAAAAAAATGCAAAAACAAAAGTAAAAAACACACAAATTACAAAACCAAAAATACGAAAACAACAGAAAAATAAAAAACCAAAAGCAAAACACAAAACACAAAATAAAATAAATAAAAAACAAACGCAAAATTAAAACAGAAAGCAAAATCACAAAACAAAAGCAAAATTAAAACACAAAAGCAAAATCACAAAACAATAGCAAAAACAAAACCAAAATTTAAATCAAAAACAAGAGCAAATACACAAAATCTATACATATTAAACTCTTGGTCCGTCAGTCTCTCGGTCTGTCTGTCTCTCGGTCTGTCTGTCTGTCTGTTTGTTCCAGCATCACGTCTAAACCGCTGAACCGATTTAACTGAAATTTGCATCAGGATACTATGGAGTCCGGAGGGTGTTATAGGCTATATATGGGCGGGATTGGACAAAGGGGTGTGGCACCTCCCATACAACCTAAACTTTCAAAACGACATAACTCGGCACATACACAAGCTAAGAAGATGAAACAAAAACTCAAATACAAAAAAAAATACAAAAGCAAAAACACAACAAAAATCAAATACAAAAACAAAAGTAAAAGCACAAAACTTAAGCTATAACTCAAAAACAACAGAAAAATAAAAAAGGATAGAAAACAAAATCAACCACACTAAAATTCACCACACTAAAATTCACAACACTAAAACTCACCACACTAAAATTCACCACACTAAAACTTACCACACTAAAATTTACCAGACTAATTTTCACCACACTAAAATACACCACACAAAAACTCACCACACTAAATTTCACCACACTAAAACTCACCACACTAAAATTCACCACACTAAAATTCACCGCACTAAAACTCACCACACTAAAACTCACCACACTAAAATTCACCACATTCAAATTGACCCACTTAAACTGACCATACTAAAATTCACTACACTTAAACTCACCACACTAAAATTCACCACACTAAAACTCACCACACTAAAACTCACCACATTAAAACTAACCACACTAAAACTTCTACTAGGAAAAACTCTACGGGAAAGAATTCTTCTGGGAAGAATTCTACGGAGAAGCACAGTCTGAGAAAGAATTGTCTATGAGAAAAGTTGTTTTATCGGATAATTACTACATTTATAAAACCAATAAAAAAACGTCCACAGCGAAGCACGGGTCCCTGATATAAATAATAAAAATGTTATTTATATTAATAAAATTGATCAATAACCTAGCATTCACATAATAGTTGCATGAGTCGTGTACGGGTCCAGCAAGTCAAAAATAAAATCAAAGACACAAAATACAAAACGCAAAAACTAATGCAACAAAAAAAAACACAAAACCAACAAAAAAATGCAAAACGCTAAATCAGAAATACAAAAGCAAATACAGAAACAGAAATAAAAGAAAAAATACAAAAACTCAAAAGCAAAAACACAAAAAACAAAATGAACAGAAATCTTCAAAAATGGGTTAAATTAAAGTAAAAACCCCTGTTGAGTATCCCGGGTACGAAATACTATTTTAAATAAATTTAGAAATAAATACAAAAAATGATTCCAAAAATGTTTATATATAAATTTAATTAATTTAAATAGCTTTTTGAACTGAAACAATAACGTCACTCTCTGGCAACATATTTTAATTCAGGTCGTTGCAAAATATGTTCACTTTTAAATATTTGTATGTATTCATAATAATATTTTTATAGGGTCTGGTACGATAAGTCGAAATTTAAAATATCGAAACTAAAAATACCGAAGACAAAAATGTAGAAAATAAAAATGCCGAAACATGAAAATGTCGAAAACAAAAATGTCGAAAACCAAAATGTCGAAAAAAAAATGTTGAAAACTAAAATGTTGAAAAACAAAATGTCGAAAACTAAAAATGTCGATATTTAATATAACGAAATCATTTTTTGCCGAAAAAATGATGGAAAATGTCGAAAAAACTAGAAGATAAATTTTAAAAAAGAACGAATTCTGATTTTTAGCTACTCTAGATTCAGTGGTCGGAAAAAAAATGGTGAATGCAGATCCCGATACCCTTTATCAGTTGCCAAAATATCATTGAAATCGAAGAGAGTGAGTTGCAAATCCTACGAGATTTGGTGTGAACTTGCTCATATAGGATTTGAAATTTGTATTTCAACATTTTGATATTTCTGCATTTTAATTTTCGACATTTTTTGATCCCATAAAAAAAAATGTTTTTGTATTTATAGTTTAAAAAATTTGTTGACATTTTCTAGCTTTAAAATATTTTTCGACATTTTGTGATTCGGCCAAATCTTGTTTCGGCGTTCTAAAGTTTTTATAATTTCGACATTTTAAGGTTTCGACACTTTTTTTTCGATATTTTTTACGGGTTCCGTTTTTATATGACACCATTTTAAGGGTAAACAATATTATGGATCGAGTATTTCTTATGTAATTTGCTCAAAAACTGATTAATAAGTCGAAATCAGTACACTTTATAATTAGGCTGTTCTGATATCGGCTGCTAATTATAAAAGAGATTAATGGAATTCGTATTGAGTAGTGTTTCTCAAAATTATATTATTAAAAAAAAAAAACTTCAAATAACCGGTTCATCGGTTACTTTGTGCATAGCTCGTTTTTGAAAACACTAGCAGGAAGGCATCATCATTCGCTTGTTTTGTTGTCCTGTTGCAATTGTAATCTCAACTTGGCACACATTGTGTTGTTGTTGTTTGTGGATGTGTGTGTGTGTTTTATGTTAGCGTGTGTATGTTTGAGTTGTATGATTGTTGCTCATGCACGGGCGCTCATGCAGATGCGATATGATGCGCTGCATACTGCTCACAGCACAGCGCACCGCAGCACAACACAGCGCTGTGCAGCGCATTGCGATGCAATCATTATTTTTGTTGCTGAGGCTACAGTTGTTCTTGTCACTGTTGCTGCTGCTGCTGTTGTTGTTGCTACTGTTATTATTGCCCTTTAAATTGAAATTTTCCAAATGTTCGCCGCCGTTGTATGTGACACAAGCACTGCATTCTTCTGTGTCGCTCATATTTTACGCTCGCCTCGCTTGCTCGCTGCTCGCTTTGCACAAAAGATCAGCAATTACGACGATTTCATTTCCCATCGCTGACTGACTTCACATAATTCATGCTGCGCAGGCAAGCAACACAACCAGAAGAAAACCAAATAATAATATGCATTTTGCCAATTGCAGCTGCGTCTCCTCGACTTGGTCGAAATTGGCTTTGGCTCCCCCATTAATTGAGCTTGAGCACATAATTATAAAAATTCATAATTGGTTCGAATGTATCGATGCTGGGCGCATATCCGGCTCAGTGCTGCTAATGACTGTTGTCAGCACACTTTGTTTGCTGACGCATTAATCGAAAAAGTTGCGAAAAGTTTGTTCATATTTGCTCTTTTTGTGTATATTCATTATTTTCAGACAATATAAATAAATATTTTTATCGGAATACTGAGTTTTAAAAATGCTATTTTTGAATTATCATTTAAAATTTAAATTATTTATATTGTGGTTAATTTAATAATTTAAAAACTGTCCTAATTACATTTAATATGTTTGTATTTGATTTCATAAGAATTATTTATACTACTAGTATTTAGTAACGAGGTTTTTCAGATGTTTTTTTTTAGTTTTTGAATCATAAAAGCATTGCTGTTCATTTTTACCATATATTGAACAAAATAAAAATTGAATAAGAAACATTTTTTAAATTATAAAAAAAAGATTTGAAATGTATGCTGTTTATTATGAGGTTTTTATATACAATTCCTTTCGTATGTAGACTTTGTATATGGGCCATTCCACACCAATCGACCAGCGGTTGGAACTCACCTTCTTCGATTTCAATGAAATTTTGGCAACTGATAAAGGGTATCGAGACATGCACTAAACAATTTTTTTTTATTTTTTCCGACCACTACTTCCAGAGATACAGTGGCTCAAAGTCGGAAAAAAAGTGCCAAAAATCACTTTTGTACTGCTAGAAACTCCGTTAATGGCTCGTTTTAAAGCTAATAGAACAAGCTTTTAGAAAAATTAAGACGTAATTTCCAAACGGTAACATGTGGCCCGTGGTCATTATCCTTGCACTTCAAAATTGATGTCCTTAAAAAGGACCCTTTTTAAAGCATTTCTAGTTCAAGAGATATTTAAATATGAACAACAGTACAAAAGTGATTTTTGGCACTTTTTTTCCAACTTTGAGCCACTGTATCTCTGGAAGTAGTGGTCGGAAAAAATAAAAAAAAATTGTTTAGTGCATGTCTCGATACCCTTTATTAGTTGCCATTGAAATCGAAGAATGTGAGTTCCAACCGCTGGTCGATTTGGTGTGGAATGGCCCATATATATTTTGATTTAATTTTTTTTTGTTATTTTCGATTATTTTTGTGTTTGTGTTTTTGCATTTATATTTGCTTATGTATTTTGATTTATGTTCAATTTGATTTCGGTCTATGATTTTGCTTTAGTTTTTATTTTTTTAAATTTTAAGTTTTTTTTTATTTATTTTGATAATATTTTTTGTATTGAATTTTTTTTTTTGCTATTGATTTTGTGTTTTTCTTTTCTGTGTTTTCGATTGTTTTTCATTTTTTTATTGCCATTGTTTTTTTTTTATAATATTGTTTGAGTTTTGTTTTTATTTGATTTTTGTGTTTAATTTTTATTTTGTGTTTTTGCATTTATATTTGCTTTTGTGTTTTGATTTATGTTTTTTTTTTTATTTCGTTCTAAGACTTGGCGTATTTTTGTTTTTACTTTTATTTTTTGATAATATTTTTTGTATTGATTTTTTTTTGCGATTGATTTTGTATTTGCTTTTGTGTTTTTCTTCTTAATTTTCCTATAAATATATTATTCGATTGTTCTTTGCCGTATAAATAAAAGCAAAAATACAAAAACAAAAGCAAAAATATGAAAACTCAAAAAATAAAAAATAAAAAGCAAAAAACACCAAAAGAGCAAAATCACAATAACAAAACCAAAATAAAAAGCAAAAACACAAAAACAAAAAAGAAAGAAAAAAAACAAAAAAAAGCAAAATTAAAACAGAAAAATAAATTCACAAAATCGAAAACACAAAAACAAAATTAAAATGAAAATCAAAATCAAAAGAAAACACACAAAAACCATAAAGCAGAAACTAATGCAAAAAAAAAAACCAAAAACACCAAATAAAAAAGCTAAAACAGAAATAAAAGCAATAAACAAAATCAAAAACACAGAATCAAAAAATCAAAAGCAAAAACACAAAAACGCAATACAAAATGAAAGATATGTTTAAAAATGGGTAAAAAGATTTGTTTTTATTTGATTTTTGTGTTTAATTTTTATTTTGTGTTTTTGCATTTATATTTGCTTTTGTGTTTTGATTTATGTTTTTTTTTATTTCGTTCTAAGATTTGGCTTATTTTTGTTTTTACTTTTATTTTTTGATAATATTTTTTGTATTGATTTTTTTTTGCGATTGATTTTGTATTTGCTAAATTTATTTTTCGATTGTGCTTTGCCGTAGTTTTTGTTTTGGCTTTGATTTCGAGTTTAGTTTTTATTTTATGTTTTTCCATTGTTTTTGTGGTTTTGTTTTATTCCTATTTTGTCTTTTTGCATTAAAATTTTCTTTTCTGTTTTTATTTATTTTCTTTTGAGTTCTATCTAAGATTTTGCTTTTATTTTCATTTTTGTTATTTGCCTTTGCTTTTGTTTTTTTATTATAATGTTGTGTTTTTGTGTTTATTTTTGTTGATATTGTTTTTTGTATTGACTTCTGTTTTGTATTTTCCTGGATTTGTATTTTCCTTTTGTGTTTTTTCATCATTTGTTTTTCGATTTTTTATTGTCGAGTTTTGTTTTCGTTTTTATTTTGTGTTTGTGTTTTTGTTTATTTCGGTCTAAAATTTTGATTTTTTTTTGTGTTTACTTTAATTTTTGTTGATAATATTTTTTGTATTGATTTATTTTTGGTACTGATTTTGTATTTTTCTTTTGTGCTTTTCTTCTTAATTTTCAACAAAATTTAGTTTTAGTTTTTTTCCTTTTATAATTTTTTTTGATAATATTTTTGTATTGTTTTTTTTTTTCCTATTGACTTTGTTTTTTGCTTTTGTGTTTTTCTTTTTCATTTGTTTTTCGATTTTTTATTGCCGTAGTATTTGTTTAGTTTTAGAATTTTTTTAGTTTTGTTTTTATTTTTTGTTTTTGCATTTATATTTGTTTTTGTGTTTTGATTTATGTTTTTTTTTTATTTTGGTTTTGCTCTTTTTTGTCTTTACTTTTATTTTTTCTAATAATATTTTTTATAGTGATTTTTGTTGTGCTATTGATTTTGTATTATTCTTCGAAATTTGTTTTTCAATTCTTCTTTGCCGAAGTTTTTGATTTATTTTTGATTTCGAGTTTTGTTTTTATTTTATGTTTTTCTTTTTTTTTTGTGTTTGTGTTTTTGCTCAATTTTTAATTTGTACTTTGTACTTATATTTGCTTTTGTGTTTATATTTATGTTCTTTTGATTGCTGTCTAAGATTTTGCATGTATTTTAATTTTTGTTATTTGTTTTTGCATTTGTGTTGCTAGTTTTTAGATATTTTTTTTTATTTATTTCCTTTTTATAATTTTGGGTTTTTGTTTAATTTTTGTTGATACTTTTTTATTGGTTTTGTTTGTTTGTTCTAAATATGTTTTTCTTTTAGTTTTTTCTTCTTTTTCTAATTTTCTTCTTTTATTTCTTTTATTTTTTTTTTAATTTTTCCTAATGTTTTATCTATGGCTTATAATTCTGCATTTGCATTTTTCTTTGGTTTATGTATTTTTGTCGTAGTTGTGTTTTTGATTTCGTATTTTGTTTTTATTTTATGTTTTCCTTTGTGTTTTTGCTTTTATGTTACTATTTTATTTAAATTCTTTGTTTTTGTTTATACGATTTCTGTTGTTTGTTTTGTGTTTTGTTTTTATTTTATGTTTTCCTTTGTGTTTTTGCTTTTAGTTACTATTTTATTTAAATTCTTTGTTTTTTTATACGATTTCTGTTGTTTGTTTTTTGGCAATGCTTTTGCTTATGTTTTTTGTGTATTTTGGTTTTAAATTCGTATTTTTGATTTTCTTTGCTATTCAATTTTTTTATTGTTTTTAATTAAATTTTTGCTTTAATTTTTATGTTTTTACTTTAATTTTAACTTTGTGTGTTTGATTTGGACTTTGGATTTGGCTTTGTGATTGTTTCTGTTTTTTTATTCATTTTTATTTTGATTTGGATATCCGTTTTTTTTGTTTTGTGTGTATTTTTTGTTTTTGCTTACGATATTATTTTTTTCAGTTGATTTTTTGTTTGCGTTTTTGCTGCAACATTTAGTTTTTGCATTTGACGTTAGGTTTTTCTTTTTTTTTTTACTATATGTATTTGTTTTTGCTTTTGTCTTTGTGTTTTTCTCTCTATTTTGTGTTTTTCTTTCGTTCTGTGTTTATGCATTTGATTTTTGTTATTTTTTGTGCGTTGTTTTTGAATTTTTTAGTTTGCCATTTTTGTTTTTGGCTTTTGTTTTATTTTTTTATTTGATTTTGTTGTGCCCGACTTCCTAACTAAATGAATATTTGAAATTACTTCGATTTAAAGACTTTGATATTTTTTTAGAAATAACATTGTAAAAATAAAAAATATACTAAACTTTATAAATTTATATAACTGGGTACATTTTCTGAACTGTTTTTAATATGACACTGATTACAAGTCACATCAAGTCTTTTCAACCATGAAAAGTCTTTAAAGTTAACAAAATAATAATGTACACCACACCACCGACGGTTTCACCTACTTACCACCATGTCGTATGAGTGACATTTGTGTTAATGTAAATGCACTCGCGGGGCCATTTGAGCATCGTAAACTAGATATATGGGGCGCTAGCGACATATTTAACACAGACTCAAACACAATAAAGACATACAGTATTCTTATATCAAATTAGCTATTATATAAATTATCCATTCGAGTATTTTCATGGGCAATATAAGTTACAGTGTTTTATTTTATATTTGTAAAACGAAATAAAAACTTTTTTTGATACAAAAAACAACTATAAAATGTAATGCCTAATAAAAAAATATTTTCTTTTACTTTAAATATAATTTTGATTAAGTATAACAAATAATAAAATACAAAAATTACCTAAAGTATAAAGAACATTATAATAAAATTTTAGAATATCACAGAAATATTATAGTTATAAAAAAAAAACATCTCTATAGTATTACGAAATTAATGTGACATTACATATTTTAAAGATTTTGTACACATTTTGTTAGATATATTTAGAATTTATTATTTTTGCGAATTATAATAACGAATTATAATAAAGTAAAATAAATAAAGAATGTAGTAAAAATAGAAAATATAAATAAAAAACACACCAAATCGACTGCAGTACCCAAGTAACCACTTTGTGGCAACTTAAGTGGTAGCCACACAATTGCCATTAAAATGTTTGTTCAATATCATGCGAAAAATACTTATTTGCCACCTAATTGTCAGTTAGAAGCCACGGAGCGAGGCTTATTTGCCACAAATTTTGATCCATTACAGTGTCGGTTCACCTATTTGGAACTTGTACTGTAATTTTAAATGTGGAACTGGTGTGGATCCAGTGCGTAAATGTTTGTCGTGAAATAAAACTGCACATAATGTCATAATAATATAAGTCTTCACGAACAAATGTTTCGGCAAACTACAACTCCAATTTAACAAATGGTTCAAGTTTTTGGGTTAAAGCTTATATTCTACCCCTTCTAATTTTAACGCGCATCCAAAAAAAAAATGCAATTTGTGAAAATTTGTTAAAATAGTGATTTTTGTTGTTTATAAAATTATATATTCCGACTTATAACCCAACGTACCATGAAAAATGTAGTGGATATCCTATCCTATTAATATAATAAGGGCGTTTTTCACAATATCTAGTTAAATATTAACTTCCACTTTAACCGACAGTTTGCGCCAAATTCGTCTCCACAATCATTTGTTATATCTGTTTGTCATTCAAATTTTCATTAATCGGCAGACTCTTTAACCGATAGAACATATTTCCATTATATTTATAACCCACAGATTTTGACAATCTATTCAAAAAATTATGCTGCAATTTGTACATAATATGGCGACAAACAAATTCATAATTTCCAGAAATTTAAAATTTGATAATTTAAAATTTGAAAAATTAAATTTGAATTAATTTATTTATGTCAGTTAGTTGCCAGATATGACAAAAAATCTATTACAATATCGTTCTAACCAGAAGTTAAATAATTTGTGTTGGTGAAAACGAAAATATTTAACAGAAACTTTATTCTGAAAGTTAGGCTGTCTGCCAGTTAAAAAACGTACAGATAAATTTTAACGTAACCGAACATTGTGAAAACGGCACTAAATCTGATTGTTTGTTGGTTTGTTTTGCATCCCCGTCTAAACGGCTCATCCGATTTTCATAAAATTTTTACCACAGATGCGGTATGGTCTGGTAGGAATGGGCGGGATTGGACAAATGGGCGTGTCACCTCACATACAACCTAAACTTTCAAAACGATATAACTCGGCACTTTCGGCAGATACCAACATAAAACAAAAAACTGAAATACAAAAAAAATATTTAAAAACACAAAAGCAAAGCAGAAAACAAAAGCAAAAATACAAAACCAAAAGCAATAACATAAAACTAAAAACCAAACTAAACGAACAACAAAAAGAGAAAAGAAAAACAAATAAGAACGAAGACAAATCAAAATCAAAAGCAAAAACAAAAACATTTTTTTTTCGACATTGTTTTTGGCGAATATTTTTTTATTTGGAAATGTTGTTTTCGACCATTGCATTGTTTTTGTCGTCCAAAACAATTTTGTAACAAATTGTCGATTAATTTTTTTTTTTCAAATGGTGATTTCGACCAAACAATTCACAACACCAAAATTCACCACAATAAAATTCACCACACTCAAACTCACCACAGAAAATTCGCCACACTAAAATTCACAACACTAAAACTCACCACACTAAAACTCGCCACACCGAAACTGACCACACTAAAACTTCTACTGGCGAAAACTCTATGGAGAAGAATTCTAAAGGAAATAATTCTACCGGAAAGAATTCTACCGGAATGAATTCTACGGAAAGAATACTGCCGGGAAAGCGTTCTACGGGAAAACATTTTACGGGAAGATTTCTACTTGAAAGAATTGTACGGCGAAATATTCTACGGCGAAATATAGACTGTGCTCCCAGTCTAAGAAAGAATTGTCTTTGAGAAAAGTTGTTTTGGCAGAGAATTATTTTAGTTTTGGTCACTACATTTATAAAACTAATAAAAAACGTTCACAGCGAAGCACGGGTCCCTGATATAAGTAATAAAAATGTTTGTTATATTAATAAAATTGCCCCATATCCTTGCATTCACAAAATCTTTGCACGAGTCGTGCACGGGTCCAGCTTGCAATAAATATTTTGTGTATAATAATATACATTTATACCATTTTAAATTTAATTAGCTATATATTAATAAACATGTCCCTATAAGGTTATTCATTATATACATGCAACACATATAGAACATAATACTTTTTTTAAGTTGCCACTATTTTGCCATGTTATAACAACAAAGTTAGCTCCGCCCAATATCGCTTATGTTCTTTTATCAGAATGTATGACTTATATATCACAGCATTGTGACAAATTATTGCGTTTGTTCCATACATGTTTTTAGCCACCGCTTTGCAACTAAAAAATACTAGTTTGCCATACTGGTGTTAAAGGTAACTTAAAAGCTACACATTTGCTGCAAGAGTTTGTGGCAATTGTCGAGCCGTGGTTACTTGGGTGGTTGGAACTCAGCTTCTTCTATTTAAATTAAATTTAGGCAACTGATGAAGGGTTTTGACCATTGAATTGACTCTTTTTTTTTATTAATTTTTGAACACTGCTTTCAGAGATGCAATGGTTAAAAGTTTCATCAAATTGTCTCTGGTTTTTGAGATATATACCGTTTTTCGAAATATGTAAATACTATATCCCAATATCTATATCTCAAAAACTTGATTCAATATAATAAAACTAACTATTTAAGAAATCAGAGTTACAAATATTCAAGAATTATTGAATACTTTAAAAATTTAATTTTTTTTTTCTATACAAAAAATAAATAAAAATTTAAAAAAAAATTTTTTTTAAATATGATGCCATCAAAATACATTGAAACTTGGTATGATCATTTATATTAAATCAAACAAAATTTATGATTTTTTTAAGAATTTAAAAATAGGTACTTTTTAAGAACATCAAATATAAAGTACAGGGTAGTATGGTAGATCAAAATATATAAATTAAATAGTTGTCGTTCCGGAAGGGACTAAAACGGAAGTGCATTTTGATGTTCACATAGAAATTTCAAAAAGTCAGATAATTTTACGTACAAATATTTTTTTTCAATTATTTTAAAATATAGCTGAAAGCATATGCATTATTTGTAAATTTACAGTTTGTTCCCAAAGTTTATAGTTTTTTTATAATAAATCACAGAAAAATTCCGGACTGTTCAAAAATGTCTTTCTTTTTATAAAAATAGTTTTTGTGTACACATAATTTTTTGGATAATTTAGAAAAATAGCCGAGAAAATTTACTTATGTATTATTTATTTATTGTTCTTAAAGTTTATATTTTTTTCGAAATAAATCACAGAATAATTTCGGATGTTCTGTATGAAAATTTGTACTACGATTTTCTGATAAAAATAGTTTTATATCTGGCAATATTAATAATCATTATTACGAAATTACGATTCCAATTGCTAAAAGTTTTTTAAGGTTTTTATTTTTTTTCATTTTTAGTGAAAAAAAAAATTTTATTTTTGCTATTTTTTTACACTTGAGTACCAACTCAAGTGACAGATTTCAATTAACTGACAAAAATTTTATAAAATTACTAGAAAATCGAAGTTTGCATTTTTAAAAATGCAAATGAGTAGCAAAAGTAACATTTGAAACACTAAATACAGTTTAATGTATGCGTTATACGGCCACTTTTAATTTAGCAACTCCGTACAAGTAAAATGAACCGTTTCCAATTAAAATGGATGAGTTGGAACCACACAAAGAAACCACAAAGAGCGTATGGCGAACAAGAAGCACAAAGAAAGATGTACACAATGCCAAAGGATATTTCTGGCATGCATAAAATGCATTCATTAATTCATTCATTCATTCTTTCTTTCACATGCTTATTGCTGCATTCTTTGGATGCTATGCAAAGACCATAGAATATCATTAAAAACCTGTCAAATATAGTGCGACTTAGTGGTAGATAAAATAAATAAATGAAAACCCCCTAGAATAAACTATGGCACAGCTACTACAAAATTAATTAAACTGCATCTTGTTGAAACATATTTCAATGGTTTTTGTTATTTTTTTGTGAGAAGAATATTTATTAATGTCATTCCTTGTTAAGTAAAACAATAATTTGCAAAATGGCAAATACAAGTTATACGGTTGAAAAAATGCTCAAGTTATTGACAGAAGTTTAATTACATTTCGGAAGGCAATAAATTTGACGCTGTATCGTGTGGGTTTTATACATTTCTAAAGGGTTTTAAATTTTATATTTTGGTTTATTTTTTAAGTTTTATTATGTAAGTTTTTATTTCGCATGTTTTTATACGGTGTTTCGGTTTGTTTTGAATGCAGCAACCTGTAACATTGCGTAAAGACAACAACAACAAAAATATATACTATATCATAAAAATTGATATTTTTTTTTTTTTTTTTTTTTTTTGATTTTTTCTATGTTGGTTTGGTACCGCACGGCTTTCAATTACGTTGCGCTTACATGTGCGCTTTTTTATCGATCTAGATATGCAAATGAAATTCATTGTGGTACCAACCCCCAACCGCATTGTTCTAGCAGAACAGAGCCACTCAATGGTTGGGTGGTGCCTAACAGCGATCATATATAATACTATAGCAAGCCCCCGGCCGATGGTCACCACCGCCGTTGCAACCGACACGGCGCATAAATAACCCGTTGTCATACCCGACAAACACACAGCAGAGCACAGCACGACTCTGGCCAGTAATGCAAACATAGCTTTGGTTCTGTGCTGTTGTATGCTGTCCTGCTCACTTCGCTTCGCTTCTCTCCTGTTCTGTTCGGTACTGCTCAGTTCTATTTTGTTCTATTCGTTGCTGCAATATATACCGTTTTTTTCTTGTCGCGTAATTTTGCCGAGATTTTCCATCTGTATCGCACACTCTCTGCTATGTACGTTTGTTATTGTCTATTCGCGTGCCCACCGCGCTACGAACATTGTATCGCTTTTAATTTCACATTGCAGTAATTTTCCGAAATCTTCCAGTCATAGTAGTGATTGCCTTTTTGCGATGACAAAGTTGGACATAGCAGTTTCATACTATGTCGTAGTTAAGGCTACAAATCGTACGGCTTTTGAAAGAACAGTATTTATTTTCTGTGGACTGTCTTTCTAATATTTAAGAAAAAGGCTTATTGTCCTTCAATTCTCTAGTTTAGATAAGAATTCTGTTGGATATTATTTTAAAATCGTGTCTCATACTGACTGTATCTCCCACTGAGCTATTGGTCAGTTCAAAAATATTTTTTAAAAAGATTTCAATAAGAGTTTGTATCTAAAACTGCTTTTTTTCTGCCGTTTCCTGAAATATACCTTGATTCGGCCATTAAAATTCCACAAAATTTGAAAACCTGACACTTTCCAAAATATTTCATTTTTCTGTTTGTTTCCTGGATATAAAAGACAGAAATATTATTGAAAAATCCCAAAATATACCTTTTCGGAAATATTCCTTAAATCTGCCATTAAAATTCCACAAAATTTTAAATTCTGCCACTTTCCAAACTCCATTTTTTGTGTGTTACCGGAACTAAATGCCAGAAATATATCTGAAAAATCCCAAAATATACCTTTTCAGAAATATACCTTGAATCTGCCATTAAACTTTCACAACCTGCTATAAACTTCCTAAAATATTCCATTTGTCTGTGTGTTCCAGCAAATATTTCCGAAATATATCTGAAAAACCCCAAAAATATTGTCTCGGGTTCTTGTTCTTTTTATTACTACCAAAGACAACATTATTGTAATGATACTGTTATAGTACCAATTTGTATGATAAACGACTGGAATTTGGTACAATATACAAATTGCATAGAGTATACTTTAAATACACGACTATAAGCAGACTTTCTGCATAACCTTTTATGTAGTAATCTGATATGTTCGACCCTGTCTCTATCCAACATTATTTCGAAATTTAAAAAAAAAAACTGCTTTGTAGCCGACAATTGGAAGGTAGACGTAGCATACTCAGTATGCTTCTGGCAGGAACCCCAATTTCTGAAATGCAAGTTTTCTGATAGAACATTTGATATTGTTTGGCAGGCATAGACGTATAAATATTGAATAGTGAAAAATTCTTGACCTTGCTATCATGTAGCATATTCAGTATGCCTCTAGCAGGAGAAACAATTTTTGAAAGGGAAGAATTTTGGTATGATATTTGTAGTGTCGAGCATATACAATATGTCTATGGCAGGAAAAATAATATTTAAAAGTTAGGATTTTGATAGGATATATCGTCACTATCATGCCAAAGGGGTGAATGTGCAATTTGTGACATTTGCGTTTTTTTACATTTTTGAATGTAGTTTATCCTCTAGTATGCTGTGCCAAAATCGCGTGTCATTTTGTTGGATATTTCTAGCCACAAAAGACAAAACACAAAGAACAAATTTTAAAAATTGAAAATCTTATCATGCCAAAAGGGCGAATCGTTTCATTTTTTCGCCATAACTTTTTATTGGTATAAGATAAAATAGTGGTGTAAAGGCATTTATTGTTTGTTTTTAAAGCACCTATCGATTGGCATCATTATTTAATAACAAATGGCAAATTAATGTTTGACAAAATATTTTTAATTAATGATGCAGATCAATAGGTTCTTTGAAAACCAACAATAATTGCCTTTAAATCACAATTTTATCTTGTACCATTAAAGAGTTATAGCCAACAAACGAAAAGATTTGCCCTTTTGGCATGACAAGATTTTAAATTTTTCCAATTTCTTCGTTTTTTTGCTATAATTTTTTATTGGTGCAAGATAAAATAGTGATGTAGAGGTATTAAATGTTTGTTTTTAAAGCACCTATCGATTGGCATTATTATTTTAAAATATTTTGCCAAAAAATTTTTTCTGCAAATGGCAAATTAATGTTGACAAAATATTTTTTATTAATTATGCAGATCGATAGGTGCTTTAAAAGCAAACAATTAATGTCTTCACATTACTATTTTATCTTGCGTTAATAAAAAGTTATAGCAAAAAAAAACAAAAATATTTGCGTTTTGATCAGGATATAAATAATAATAAAAATAGTTTGGCGCAATAACATTTTATTAGCTCAAGATAAACTGATAATGTATAGGCATTAATTGTTTGTTTTTAAAGCACCTATCTATTGGCATCATTATTTAAAAATATTTTGCCAAATATTAATTTGCAATTTGTTATTTGCAGAAAAAATATTTTTAAATAATGATGCAAATCAATAGGTGCTTTAAAAACAAACAATTAATACCTTTACACTACTATTTTATCTTGCATCAATAAAAAGTTATAGCAAAAGAGCGGAGAAATTAGAAAAATTTAAAATCTTGTCATGCCAAAAGGGCGAATATTTTTGTTTTTTCACCATAACTTTTTATTGATACGAGATAAAATAGTGGTGTGAAGGCATTTATTGTTTATTTTTAAAGTACCTACCGATCTGCACCATCAATTAAAATAATTTGCTTAACATTTAATGTTTGGCACAATATTTTCTTAGTTAATGATGCAGATCAATAGGTGCTTTAAAAACGAACACTTAATGTTTTTATACCACTAATTTACCTCGTTTCAATAAAAAGTTAGTCAATGATGCAGATCGATAGGTGCTTTAAAAACGAACACTTAATGTCTTTATACCACTATTTTATCTCGTATCAATAAAAAGTTATGGCGAAAAAGAAAAGATTCGCCCTTTTGGCATGACAAGATTTTCAATTTTCAAATTCGCCCTTTTGGTTTTGTCTTTTGTGGCTAGAAACATCCAATAAAACGGTACGCGATTTTGGCACAGTATACTGGAGGAAAAACTACATTCAGAAATTAAAAAAAACGCAAATGTCAAAAATTGCAAATTCGCCCCTTTGGCATGATAGTGACGATATCATTTAATGAACGATGCTATCAATATGATGAATCTGGTAGTTGTTAGAAAAAATCATAATAATTATGAATAAATTCATCATATTGATGAATTTTATTTTTCTGTGCAGGTTACCATATGGCATACTCTTTCATACTGGTTACCGTGGACAACATTCACACAAAAAATTTCAACAAAAATTTCATCAACTACCTGGATTCATCATATGTATAAATTCATACATTAAATTAAAATCGTATTTTTTAAATGTTTTTCATTTTCAATATTATTTTTTTTAACATCATATTGCAACACACAAAAAAATATCACCAACAATTTCACCAACTACCAGTATTCATCATATTGACGATTTCATTCATTGAACTAAAATCGTATTTTTTAAATGTTTTTCATGTTCAATATTTTTTTTAACATCAAATTTCAAACACAAATTTGTCTCCATTTACACATTTATGTATTTATAATTCTTATACGAGTTATAATATTTAATTGCTAATTATGCGAAGACGCCATTTCATCATATTAATGAAAAATGTACATCATATTGATGAATTTTGCTCATCAAACCACATTAATTTAAATATCATAAATATTATAAGAATTATAAATACATAAATGTGTAAATGGAAACAATATTTCAAAAATTCAAAAATTTGATATTTTAAAAAATATTAAAAGTGAAAAACATTGAAAAAATACGATTTTAGTACAATGAATGAAATCATCAATACTGTTAGTTGGTAAAATTTTTTGTGATATTTTTTGTGATATTTTTTTTTGTGAAACACAAATTTGTCTCCATTTACAAATTTATGTAATTATAAATCTTGAGGGATTTTTAATATTGAATTGTTAATTATTCGAAGTTTCCATTTCATTATTGATAAATTTTGCTCATCAAACCATATTAATTTAAATATCATAAATCTTATTAGAATTATAAATACATAAATGTGTAAATGAAGACCAATTTTTGTTTGAAATTTGATGGTATAAAAAATATTAAAAATGAAAAACACTGCAAAAATACGATTCTAGTTCAATGAATAAATTCATCAATATGATGAATAATGGTTGTAGGTGACATTTTTTTTGTGTTTTTGGAAGGTCGTTAATAATCATATTTTCGAAACATTTGAAGCAGACAAAGTTTGTATCATAAGTTGTCTATTTTATGCCTTTCCTAAAATATGCCGGAAGTCTGCTATTGAAAAATCCACAAAATGAAATAAGCTGCCATTCGCTTCCCCAAATCTTAAATTTCCCAGAAAAATTCCAGATATGTTTTTTTCTCGGGTTCTTGTAATTTTTGTTACTAGTTCTAAAACTAGATGTTCCGAGTAGAACACCATACTATACCGCACATCATACCGCAACGTAACGTTTTTCCAGTCGTTCGAACCATTCGTCATACCACGGCTCGAGGTGTGTTATGACGATTATATCCTCGTGCAGCGCCGCATTGTTGCATGTGAAAAAGTGAAAGGATTTATGTTGTTCTTACGTGCACAAACACAGAAACACAGCAACAGCCACACAGCAGATACAGCAAGACAAACAACAATACAGAGCAGCAACCCGGCTAAAAGTGAGACGAAAAACAATGGCAAAACTGTATGGGTTACTTTTTTTAAAAGGCTGTCAGTTGCCTGGGAGGAACTGACATCAACGAAAACATATTATGCAAATATTACAAGCGAGAATTGATAGTGTTGTTTTTTATATTGTTTAAAAAAAAAACAACAACAACACACAAAAAACAATAATAACAACAACAAAAACTACATCGAGGACGAGGATGTCAAAGCCAACAAACGTGCAAAAGGATTCATTGTATAGCTATCTACAACAGCCATAGATTTCATTGGTGTTCTTGCTGTGTGTTGTGGCTACAATCAGTAGGGGGTTGGTTGCAGTAGGGACGGAAATTGCTGTTGTTCAATTTCATAAAACACCTGCTGAAAATGTTGCAATGTTCAAACGGCAAAAATTCACTTTGACAGAGATACATTAATCTAGTTAAGATTTAATTGAAGCTGTTAAAATCGCAATATATTGTTGCAATTTCATAGAAATTGGAAATAGGTTACTTTGTCCAGTCAAAGGAATTAGTTGAATTACAGGTTGACTATTTTATTTATAATAAAAAATACTTTTAATGAAATATGGTACAATTGGAATTTTGTAGAATTGTCGGATTATGAGTTGACCAAAGACAATATGTTTCTCATATAATTTAAAAATAGATTTTATATATTACATCTCATTCTGTGGTCAGAAGACCAAAGATAATATAGTTCTCTGAACTTTAAAAGCTGAACCCCATTCTGATGTGGCTACGTGTAGAATTTGGTTAAGGTCAGCCTTATACCACAGCATATCCCTTATATCCCTGCGCATAATTCATAAAGACATCCCTAAGAAGTGCCCCTGTCATAATCCGCCTAATTTAAATCTACGTAAGGTGATCTCATCTAAAGTCTTTTCAAGATAACCTGAAATTACACTTATGAAAAAAACCTGTTTCGGAATCGTCTTATGAGGCAACCATTTCAGTATAGTAAATTCAAATGATCCATAAGAGTGATCATTACATTATTTGATGTCAGGTAATCCTGATAAGTCATCATCATAAATCATCATCAATAATCGTGATAAGTCATCATCATTACAATTTTCCTCTTGGGTATTTATTAATTTTCACTTCATCTGTAGTTAACCTAAAGAGTTTTTCAACAGGGACGCTACAAAAGTAGAGCGACAGAGACAGCAAACGACGCCATATTTCTTGCCGCTCTTTTGACATTTCTCTTCAGAAAGGTTTGCCATTTCATGATGAAAAGTTATACGAATTCGAATTTCGGTAGTAAATTATAATAATTTCGACTCGTTGTTGGCTCGTATATCTTTCCATCATGAAATGGCAAACCTTACTGAAGAAAAATGTCAAAAGAGTGGTAAGAAATATGGCGTCGTTTGCTGCCCCTGTCGCTCTACTTTTGTAGCTCCCTGTTGGAAAACCCTTGAAAAAACTTTTGTAGCGCTCTTATTGAAAAACCCTTTAGTAGAAATTTTAATGATGTGCCATCGCAAAATTATCAGGTTTTCTTCCCTATGAGAGTAAACATGAACATTGCCTTGTCAAGCTCTTATTACGCTCAACATAATATCATTTAAATTATCAAACATTCCTTAGGTTGTAAGAATTTTACAAAGACAAACGATGCCCAAAACCTATGCTAACTTTAAATAATTAACGATATCTGATTGTTGTCGTAAAAGTGATCAAAAAGATATCTGAAAGACTTACGAATGTCCGCCTCTTTGTTGACTTTTAGCTCCCGAATAGCTAACTTATAAGTTATGTTTAAGTCAACTATTAAAAGGCGTCATCAGAAAGTTGTCCTCTTGACAGCCGATAAGATAGCTTAAATACTGCTTTTAATTAACACTTTTAACTACCAATACACATGTAAAATATGACAACAAATCATTATCAATGTATTAGGTTGTCATTCGATTATTTACTTTTCCAAAAATTGATGGAAACAATCAAATGACAAACTAATACATATCAAATTAATATAGAAATAGACAGTAATAATGAAAAACCAAAGGCTTATATGTATTAAATTTAAATGCACTTTTATTTTAAATCATTTAATCTGCACTGTTTGTCACTGCCACAGTCACGTCCTGAGTAACTGCCTACGAACATTTTCTATTTCATAGACCCGATTTTGTAGCGATCCATAAACGCAATTTAATCGTCGCGGTTAATATTTTTAATCAATAGGACATTTTATTTTTTTATTTTATATCAATATGTTTTGAAATTGTCACATTAACTAATCGAGTATCGCTAAATCATGGTTAAAAGTTTTATGCATCCGGGCCTTAAGCAATTAATAATCCGGTAATCCCCTTTCGTACGAATATTTTAAAAATTTGTTTTATTAGACAATTTCGTGAGATTGTTCAGCAAAATATTGCTCCTCATCATGCCTTGACAACGATATCGTCCATAATTCGTATCAAAATCAATTGAAAATTGTACTCATACGATCAATTTTTGAATAAAACTAAATATATACACGGAGGGAAAAAAGTTCTAAAATCCAGAGTGATATATAGCTAAACCGAAAAATTATTAATTTCAAGAAATGGATTTTCTTAGTTGTCAAAAAAGTAACTAAGTAGAATTATTCTTGGATTCAGTTATTAATTTCTTGGGTATCAAAAAAAAAACTAAGTAGAATTATTCTTGGATTCAGTTATTAATTTCTTAGATATCAAAAAAGTAACTAAGTAGAATAAGTCTTGAATTTCTTAGGTATCAAAAATGTTGTTGTTGTTTTCGTCCCAAAATTTAATGAACACGTGTTCGTATAGTTGTTGTTTTTTCGATCTTGCTTTGTCGCTATTATGTGTTGTTTTACTTTGTCCGTCTGACAGCCCCATCTGTTTGTTCGTGTGTCTGTCTGTCGATATGTTGAAAGTAAGTAAAAGCAATTATTTCGAAGCTAACATAAAACATAATTTTTTGTTTATTTAGAACTTTATTACCTTATATGCATTTTTGTATAGTAAATGACTTCTTTGAATACTTAATGTAATTGAATTGTTTATTTTATTTTATTTTATTTTTATTATTATTATTAATCACTGTATATTATTCTAAAACCGTTTACTTACCTAATACACTTTCTCCTCTTCTGTTGATTATGTATAAACCCTCCGCACGTTACCCATAGCATTGTATAGTGTATTTAGATAACAATGGAATGAAATGAAACTTGGTATTTATGCAAAATTGAACCCAAATTTGTGTTTACGAACTGAAACCATACCAATATTCGTAGGAAAAATCGTTTTTTCTATTTATATCTTTAACATTCATACATACACAGACGCTTGCTTGTCTGGCTGTGCTTTGTTGTTCTATTCGTAAAAACACACCCATGCAAACATTGTATATCATGCCGTTTTTTGATACCTAAGAACAACAAAATTTGCAATCCAGACAAATTGTACTTAGTTACTTTTTTGATACCTAAGAACTTAATGTCTGAATATCTAGAAAAATTTGGCTTAGTTACTTTCAACAGACAGACAGGCAGACTAACAAACAGATGGTGACCTCGCAAAATAATGCATACAGACAGAGCAATATCGATGAAAGCAACAACAATACATGAACACGTGTTTTTTTGCGATGAATACAGCAACAATTTTGCGTGTTCTTTTTGTTTTTTAATAATCAGTAAATTAACTTCTGAAAATCCAGTTGAATAAAGTTTGTTTACTTTTTTGACAACTAAGTAATTTGCTTTCTAGATATCCAGATGACAAATTCTTGAATTTTAGTAGTATTTTATTGATATTAGTCAAATTCTACTATTTTTCTTTCTAACCGAATTCTTCTCGAGTTTTAGAATTTTATTTCCCTCCGTGTACATAAACTAAAACGTTGTCTACGTTCGTTTTGAGTGTTTTTATGTTGTCAGAAAATTAATTTGTTATTAAATTTCTGTTTGGCGCAAACATCAAAAGCAGTGGTGAATATGTTGAATATAAAGGGGGAAAAATGTCTATGGCATTATTGTTCAAGTCGAATAAAAGTTGTCTAAGTTGAATAAAAAGTTGTCCAAATTGCGACTGCGACGCACACTAACAAAACGATTTTTACATTTACATTGACGGAGTTTCGTGTCTAGTGGTCTATGCACCATACTAAAACTCAACACACTAAAACTCATCACACTAAAACTCACCACACTTAAACTTACACTAAAACTACTGCTAAAAATTATTCTGATGTGAATTCTACGGGGAAAAACAGTCCGAGAAAAGTTATATTGCCGGAGAATTATTTTAGTTTTATTTATAAATATTTGTTTATAAAGTCAGAGGGTTTTATAGTAAAATTCATCCGTTGATCATAATAATAATGAATTATGATGATAATTTTCAATCCCAGATAGCGTAAATTTCTATAATTTTTGTATTATTCAACAATTTTTGCATAATGCCTTTAATATTCTTTTAAAATATCAAATAATAATATAAAAAAAAAAATTTTTTACAACGCCTTACATTATTTGAATAATTCTATAGAAATATAAATAATTTAATACTAATCGATAACATTTTTGTTGCAAAGAAAACAGGTATATTTGACATTTTAAAGTATATCCGTTGATTGTTCCCATCAAATATTTTTCTACAGCAACCATTTGAGCAATTGAAAAGTAATTTCCGTTTAATTTCCTACTCAAATTTGTGATCGAACAAAGGGAAACGATTGTAATTTTGAAAAGCAAGCCAAATACAGAGTCTCAGGTATGTAGTATATTAAAGAACATTGTGAAAGACAAAAAGAAAACATTTGAATAAGAGTGCAACTGATGGCAAATAAAAGATTGGAACATTTTATTATTTTTATTATATTTATTATATTTATTATATTTATTATATTTATTATATTTATTATATTTATTATATTTATTATATTTATTATATTTATTATATTTATTATATTTATTATATTTATTATATTTATTATATTTATTATATTTATTATATTTATTATATTTATTATATTTATTATATTTATTATATTTATTATATTTATTATATTTATTATATTTATTATATTTATTATATTTATTATATTTATTATATTTATTATATTTATTATATTTATTATATTTATTATATTTATTATATTTATTATATTTATTATATTTATTATATTTATTATATTTATTATATTTATTATATTTATTATATTTATTATATTTATTATATTTATTATATTTATTATATTTATTATATTTATTATATTTATTATATTTATTATATTTATTATATTTATTATATTTATTATATTTATTATATTTATTATATTTATTATATTTATTATATTTATTATATTTATTATATTTATTATATTTATTATATTTATTATATTAATTATATTTATTATATTTATTATATTTATTATATTTATTATATTTATTATATTTATTATATTTATTATATTTATTATATTTATTATATTTATTATATTTATTATATTTATTATATTTATTATATTTATTATATTTATTATATTTATTATATTTATTATATTTATTATATAAATTCCATATATTGAGTATTATTTGATATTCTTATTTATCGTCTGAATATAAATAATTTACTGACTGACTAACTTGCATTTCTGATTAGTTTGTTAAATATCAATAAAGTCAAAAAGCAATTAATACATCAACGTTTATTTTCATTAATAAAGAGGTCTCTTAATTAACAAAACTTGAGTTGTTTTACTCAGCCTTAGCATACAAAATAATTTCATAATATTTTGTAGTAAATACTTAATTATAATTTTATACCAAATTTGTAAATTACTGCTAAAAACTTAGTTAAAATTTCACAGAAATTTTCTAAAATTAACTCTTGTTTTTGCAATTTACTTTACTGCCATTATCTACCGCTCTATCTAATCTCGTTGTGTTATTTTAAATCTCGAAACACTTGAATTACGCAGAATCAATATTTGTTTTTTGCTCTTAATTGTGGCAGTGTACAATTCTGATACTTACTGCAACTTATTACTTTCATGTTCTCATTATTATGTTTGCGTTAAATTAATTTATTTGCTTTTATGGTTTATAGCATTAAATATGCTTTTTATGCAGCTATAATAAGATTTTTAATGGAATTAAACAGAATTAGTTTTTAATGATTCCGATAGAAATTTGTTAGCCGAATTTTGTTGAAAGTTTCATTTTTATTATATTTAAAAAACATTTTTAACGAAAAAAATAATAGGTATAATAATTACAAAAAAAAATATGTATTCTAAATTGTTTAATTAAGAAATTAATATATGAGGCATTCCATAAATAAAGTAAAATTTGAGATTTTATCTCTTTGAGTTTAATGAAATTTAGGCAACTAATAAATAGTATCGAGATATGCAATGACCAATTTATTTCAATTTTTAAATTCACTATTTTGAGATCTACAATGGTTCAAAGTTACAAAAAATTAACCTAAAATGACTTTTGTATTAAAATAGCTCTTGAACGAGAATTGGTAGAGATCACATTTTAAAGCTGATAAAAAAGGCTTTTGATCAGTGATCATTATTTGATGCCATTGAAATGGACCATTCTTAAAATCTATATATATAAAACTCTTGGTCCGTCTGTCTGTTTGTTCCAGCATCACGTCTAAACTGCTGAACCGATTTAATTGAAATTTTGTAACAGGATACTATGGAGTCCGGAGGGTGTCATAGGCTATATATGGGCGCGATTGGACAAAGGGGTGTGGTACTTCCCATACAACCTAAACATTCCAAACGACATAACTCAGCACACACACAAGCTAAAAAGATGAAACAAAAAAACTCGAATACAAAAAAAAATATACAAAAGCAACCACACCACATTAGAACTCACCACAATGAAACTCACCACACTAAAACTTACTACACTAAAATTCACCACACTGAAACTCACCACACTAAAACTTAGCACACTAAAACTCACCACAATAAAATTCACCACATTGAAACTCACCACATTAAAATTTACCACACTAAAACTCACCACACTAAAACTCACCACACTAAAACTCACCACACTAAAACTCACCACACTAAAACTTACCACACTAAAACTCACCACACCAAAATTCACCTCACCTAAACTCACCACACTGAAACTCACCACAATAAAACTCACCACACTAAAATTTCTACTGTGAAAAACTCTACGGGGAAGAATTCTACGGGAAAGAAATCAACCGGGAACAATCCTACCGGGAAGATTTCTTCCGGGAAGAATTCTACCGGGATGAGTTCTACGGGAAGATTTCTACCGGGAAGAATTCTACGGGAAAGCGTTCTATGGGGAAGAATTTTTCGGGGCTGTCTGAGAAAAAAATGTCCCCTGATATAAATAATAAAAATGTTTTTTATATTAATAAAATCGCTTCATATCTTTTAATTCACAAAATCTTGGCACGAGTCGTGCACGGGTCCAGCTAGTTCTGAATAAAATCCTGATGTTTGTGCTAAAAGTCAAGATGATATTTTGACGGAATCATATACTTTGAACCAAGGATTGAAACCGTAACCGAAACCGAAACCGATATCCGTTTAAAACCGTTTCATTTTTAAAACCGAAACCGTAACCGAAACCGTTATACGAAAATCAGAAATAAACCGATATCCAATACCGATATAAACGGTTTCGGTTTTATACCGGTTTAAAACGGTTTTTGAAAAAGTATACAAAAAACCACGAACACATATTTTATTTTATATAGATGATCTTAAGTAAAATTTCATTAAGTAAAATTTGGAGTTCCCAAAATTAACATTTTTGGTTGTACAAAAATTCACATGTTGTTTTTTGAGAAACGATATTTCCAAAACAACGGTATTTGGTCTAAAATTTGTTTTTTGTTTCATTAATCGAATTAACAACAAAACACCAGCAACTCCAAGCAAAATTTTTACGTTAAAAAATGATTAAAATTTTAATAATATTGGTTTTTTTATTTATTTTATTAGTAAAATATATAGGGGAGCTTGAGGTAAAGTGGAACAAGTTTTGAAAAGTTCATTTGAAAATATTTTAAATTCTTTTAAATGATCTATTCAATAAAATACCATTTATAAGTCTTTTAATAGATTTTTGACTGATGTTTCAAAACAGCTCAATTTCGGACATAAACAAAACAATGTAATGCAAAAAAAATGTAAAAAAAGTTTCAAATTATTAACATCTCAGTACCTATTTAAGGAAATACGAAAAATAAAGTGCATCTTAGACAAGTTTAAAAATTTCAAGTATAAGGCAGATATTTGTTTACATTAGTGATGATTAAAAATTTCTTTTTCTTGCATTTTTTTTTTTGCAAGAACAAAAGCGAGAACAAAATCGAGATTTTGCAAGAAAAAGAACAAGAGCAAGTGCAAGACTAAGACTGCAAGAAAAGGAAGACTCTTGCGTTTTTTTATGATTTTAATGTATTTATTATGTTTTTAAGATAATAATGATATACAAAAGAATTCATGATATTACTAAATATTGAACAATAAGTAACAATGGAAAGCGTGCAAAATATTTATGAACGTGAACATTAATGAAGATGTGTGTTTTTTTTGTTTTTGTCGAATTCTAAAGAATATAAGCATCTTACAAATTAGGCCTGTGAAGCACTTTTGAAGCGATAAATAGCTTTAAAAGTGCTTCAAAAGTCGCTTCAAAAAGATAAAATAGACAAAACAATGTTTTTTTCTCTTTTCTTCGCTACGCAAGTTCGTACATCGATTGTGCATATGCACTGTGCTTATGCACATTATTATTTTAGTTTTACTTTTATATATAGTTTTTTTGTTACTTGTAAAATCATTAAGTAATAAAAAATAATATATTAACATTTTCACAGTGAGATATATTTAGCTGATATATTGCTTTTTGTGTTTTTCTTTTTTCACAAATCCTCTGATTCGTTTGAAAGTGCAACAACAACAAAAATGCGAATAAAGCAGCATCCAAGCTTTTGATAGAATTTTGGCGGGACATTTTTTGTACCACAAAGAGAACTCGTTGTTGTTGCCAACTAGAGAGCTGTACTAGATACATACATGTACATACCGTTGTCATGCGACTGTCTGTTGTCATGCGTCTGTCCGTTGTCATGCGTCTGTCTGTTGTCATGCGTCTGTTTGAGGGTTGTCGTTGTGAAAGTGTGTGTATACGAATCGTAATCGTTATTGTTATATTCTCTTCTTTCTGTTAGTATTCGCTTAGTAGCGTTTGAGTTTGTGCTCGCATGGTGTTCGCAAAGAAAAATGTTACTCTGCAAGATATTATTTGAGTTCTCCTGACATACGGTACGTGTAGCATACGGATTTTTTTAATCTGTGACGAAAACAGAAATATGCTTATACGAAATATTCCTTATATTTATTGTATATGTATATCGTATACTGTATATCGTCGTTGTAGAACGAAAAGTCACCAAATACATTTTTTTGAAAAACTTAATTTTCGAGTTTGTTGATTAATATTATAAAAAGTAATTAATGCATTTTTAAAGTTGAAATATCAATTGATAGATTTACATTTTCTTATCATGTGGTAAAAAAAAATGGAGATCATCGATTAAAAATTAACAGATACATAAAGATGTTTCTAAAAAATATTTAGCATTTTGAAAATGTATTTGGTGACTTTTCGTTCATTTTATTATGGCCTTGAGATTTTGAATTGTCTTGTCAACATCACTTGTTTTATACAATTATTTTTTTATTTGTTAATTCTTGTTAAAATATAATTCAAATTTTTATGTTATTGGATTTTTTTTTTGTTAGTAAAATGTTGAAGAAATTGAAAATATGGAAAAATAAGTAACTTAAATACAATTAGTGTTCAAATTCTATTCGTTTTCATAATTAATATGCAGTTTAAGATATTTGTCTTCGATCTTTATTTAAAATTTAAAAGATTAAGATTAACATTTCTTGCCTTGCTCTTGCAAATGATCATCGCTAGTTCACATATGATCATCGCAGTTCACAGAATTGTTGAAATTTAATTTCTTTGGCTTTTATGGATGAAAATTGTACAAAATTCATCTTCTTTTCAATTCAGATCATATATCAGGTGAAGTCAATATGTTGCTTTTCATTGGTTTGTGGTCACGAAATTTTAAATTAAATTTTTTTCTTGACGTAATCAATTAAATAATTCATATAACACAATATTTTTACTGAAATAACAACAAACATTGTTTAAATTACGTTTCCCACTTTACCCCAGTAATTTAGGACCATATAAAAAATGTAAAATTATTTGAAAAAAATGGAAATAAAGAAAATTTATACAAAAACCGAAATCAAAACCGAAACCGTAACATGGAACCGGTATACCGAAACCGTTTCGTTATAAAAACTTAAAACCGAAACCGTAACCGAAACCGAAACGCGGAAAAAACCGAAACCGAAATCGAAACCGTTATTCGTTTAGGTTTCAATCCTTGCTTTGAACCAATGTTTCTCTGATCTAAAAAAATAAATAAAAATAATTTGTCAAATCCTAATTTTCCTTTTGTTATTTGCTAAATATTTGGCAAAATATTTATAAATAATGATGCCAATGCATAAAAAAATAACACTAGACAACAAATGGAGACATTTTTTTAATTATGCATGTTCTTAGTATGATTTTCTAATGGGTTTCATACTCAGCTTTTTTTTCAGATTAGCTCAAGTTTTTGAATTATTTCGTAATACAAATTTATGGCAATTTTCGTGTTTTTCAACATATTTTGGACTTTAACATTTTCCATATTTGAGTTATTGATCCAATTTCTTTTATTTTCTCTGAGAATATTTTGAATTAAACCACATAAAATTCGGATTGATCTGACCAAAGTTATGACCATTTAAACGTAACAAATATAAATTTTAAACTATACCTATTAATTACTGCATAACATGTATAGTTATCATTATTCAATAAAAGTATGTATTATATTTCGAAGTAGATCCATAATTCTACGATTCGTTTTACTTAGTATTGCAAATAACTCTTTAAGTCTTCAGATTAAATACAAATTTACGTTTACGATTTTTGATTTAACTTTTGTTTGTTTAATCAATATAATTTTTTTATCCTCTAATTATTCATAGAAATTCCACCAAATTCTTCAGCTTTGTATAAATGATTTACTTTCAATGGGTTTGCCTTAGGATCTTACAATAGAATCAAATGAAGTTAACCCACTAATTTTTCATATTAAATAAAATAATTTCCTTCGTATGTTCATATGAAAAAAAAAGGAAATTTTTAATCGAATGTATGAATTTTACTTTAATCTCAGGACTTAAAGAGTGTTTTGTAAAAACAAAGTAAGAATAATCATTACATTATGGATTTAGTTTCACCTATATTATATAATTTTATAGAATTATGAAAATTTATTATGTTATGCAATATATAATAGGTACACCTTATGGGTCATGGGATGCTAATAGTAAAAAAAAAAACGTTTTCATTTATGTAATTGATATTAAAACTTCGAGGGTTGGGAAAATTGCAGTTTGATTTTGTACAAGTAGATTTTGTATGGTTGATTCCATGCATATTAAATTCCGATTGAATGTCATATGAAAATTTGAAAACAAATGTTTTTAAATTCGATTTCTTAGTACAAACATTTGAATTTGTATCGAAAACATTTTTTTTTATTAAGACATCAAATTTAAAACCATTTGTTTACAAATTTTCATATGAAATTCAATTGAAAGTTGCAATATAATCGAATCTTTTAAAAATTAAAATTTAGTTTTATAAACATATTTTATTTTTTAACTATATATTTTGTTACTTCATTTATTAACAATCTACATTACTTAATTAAAAATTACTAGCTGGAGCCGTGCACGACTCGTGCAAAGATCTTGTGAATGCAAGGATATGGAGCAATTTCATTAATATAAAAAAACATATTTATTATTATTTATATCAGGACTTTTCTCATAGACAATTCTTTCTCGTAGAATTCTTCCCAGTAGAATTCTTTCCCGTAGAATTTTTCCTCGTAGAGTTTTTCTCATTAGATGTTTTAGTGTGGTGAGTTTTAGTTTTTTGAGAATCGGTGTGGTGAGTTTAGTTGTGATGAATTTTGGTGTGGTGAGTTTTAGTGTGGTGAGTTTTAGTGTGGTTAATTTGAGTGTGGTGAATTTGAGTGTGGTTAATTTTACTGTGGTAAGTTTAAGTGTGGTGAATTTGAGTGTAGTGAATTTTACTGTGGTGAGTTTAAGTGTGGTTAATTAGAGTATAGTGAATTTTAGTGTGGTAAGTTTTAGTGTAGTTAATTTGAATGTGGTGAATTTGAGTGTAGTGAATTTAAGTGTGGTGAGTTTTAGTGTGGTTAATTTGAGTGTGGTGAATTTGAGTGTGGTGAATTTCAGTGTGATGAATTTTGGTGTGGTCAGTTTGAATGTGGTGAGTTTTAGTGTGGCGTGTTCTAGTGTGGTGAGTTTTAGTGTGGTGAGTTTAAGTGCAGTGAATTTTATTGTTGTGTGTTTTAGTGTGTTCCATTTAAATGTGGTGAATTTTAGTGTGGTCAGTTTAAGTGGGTGAATTTGAGTGTGGTGAATTTTAGAGTGGTGAATTTTAGTGCGGTGAGTTTAAGTGTCGTGAATTTTAGTGAGGTGAATTTTAGTGTGGTGAATTTCAGTGCGGTGAATTTTAGTGTTGTGAATTTCAGTGTGGTTAGTTTTAGTCTGGTGAATTTTAGTGTGATTGATTTTGTGTTTGTATTTTTGTTTTTGTGGTTTTGCTTTTATTTTTTAGTTTTTGCATTTATGTTTTGCTTTATTTTTGTGTAATTGCTTTTGTGTTTTTATTTTATTTTTGGGTGTTTGTTGTTGTGGTTTTTGTTGTTTCGTTTATTTATTGTATTTTTGCTTTTGTGTTTTGATTTTGTGTTTTTGCTTTTATTTTTGTATTTCTGCTTTTGTTCTTTGTATTTGCTTTTAATTTTGTTTTTCCATCCTTTTTTTATTTTTCTGTTGTTTTTGAGTTATTGCTTAAGTTTTGTGCTTTTACTTTTGTTGTTGTGTTTGATTTTTGTTTTTGTGTTTTTGCTTTTGTATTTTTTTTTTGTATTTGAGTTTTTTGTTTCATCGTCTTAGCTTGCGTAAGTGCTGAGTTATGTACACTGAGGGAAAAATGTAATAAAATTAAATAATAAAGTAATAAATTTAAATAATTTTCGGCACGTTTTTCACCCGTTGTCTTTTTTATTTAAATTAAATTCTTTTTATTTAAAATTGAAGTAAATACATTTTATTTAAATTTAAAACGCACGTAATAAAATTTGAAGTAAATACTTTTTATTTAAATTTATTACGTAGGTAATAAAATTTGATATACATATTTTTAATTACTTTTTATAAATTTTAATCACAAGATCATAAACATGTCAATTGGTATTTCAAAACTATTTGTTTTATGTAAGAAGGTTAGGAAAGATAAATTTATTATTTTTTTTCTTTTTTTCGAAGGTATTTATCACTCACGGTGGTTATGGAGGTTGGACACGTATTACATAATTTTGTCGTGGTTACTTTCAAAAACACAAACTTAATAATGTTAAAAATATTTCTATATTTCTTTTTTGAAATAATAAATTCAATTTCGTACGAAAAAAAATTAAATACTTTTTATTTAATTTGAAATTAAATACGCACGTAATATATTTTTGAATAGAGTATTACTTTTTTAATTACATAAATATTTAAATCAAATTTAAATAGATTTTATTTAATTTTATTACGTCACTTTTTTCTTAGTGTAGTTTTGAAAGTTTAGGTTGCATGGGAAGTTCACGCCCTTTTTTTCCAATCCTGCCCATATATAGCCTATGACACCCTCCGGTTAAATCGGTTCAGCGGTTTTGACGTGATGCTGGAACAAACAGACCGACTGACAGATGGACCAAGAGTTTTATATATATAGATAATAAATAATTATTTAGTAAAAGTTGCTATTCATTCGCTGAAAACAACACAAAATCCTTTAAGTTATTCCAAAAAAGAAATATAAAGAATTGTGCACATCTCAAAACAATGTCTTGGCTGGAGCTTCTTCATGTTACAGCGAAATTATAATTAATCCAAAAATGTAATTTATACAGTGCAGTGTACTGTACATATAATTGAAACAAATTAGCAAGAATTTTAACACTTGAGAAACCATTTTCGTAATATTATCATTGTCTGTGAAACTTTTGCACTCACTTCACTCGTTTCATTTGCGTGGTTACAACAAAGTTAAATGTAAAACTCATTATATCTTCATATTGTGTGCGATGTAGCTATACATTTTAATATAGAGCTATATAAAACACCTACTCACAAGCAGTACGTGTGACAGTGTGATCCGCGGAATCAGAAAATGTCAAATGTAAAACTGAGAATTCCGAAAACCACAGTAATTTGTTCTGACAATACAAACGTTTGTTGCTAAATGCTGGAAATGTTTTTTTGTTTTTTTTTGAATTTTTTATAAAATTCTATTTGCCACATGGTAAAGATAATAAATTGCAATTATGCTTTGTGAAGTAAGTCCTTACGCGTGAGTGTGAATCAGAGCCATTAACATCATATTTCATTTATGTGTAGGGTAATTAAAAGTAATTGCGATTTCTCAGAAATAAAAGGAACCGTAGTAGAAAAATGCGTAAATTGTTCTGGCACAACTTGAATTCAAATTATGGCCTGGCAGGGCAGGGCGTTGCATAGCAATGCTGGTTAATGGTTTGCAATCTCATCACGTTTAAAGACAATTTAAAATCGATGCTTTTTAATGGAATAATCTCTCATGTATAACGATAAAGATTAATATGTGCTGCTGCTGTTGTTGCTGGTGCTGGTTACCTCTTCATGCATCACGTATATGGAGAAAATGATGGTGCAAATACATATTTCAGAAAATACCTGCTCATGTGGGTACTACGACGATATGTGTTGGAAATTGTGTGTGTACTTTGTGCAAATCTCTGTAGGAATTTCCATTAATCAAGTATCAATATTTTCCCTGCAAAGTGCCGTTGACATTTTCTTCATACACGTACAAAATTTACCATCAGTTGTGATATATACATATACACTACAAATTGACAACATAATACATAAAAACCAGTTGGGAAGGTTCAAAGTGATATATAGGTCACCAGGGTATACGAATCCTGAAAATAACTACAAACATTCAATCGCTGAAGAATTTCCATTCATTTGATACCCATATTTACAAATAGGTAGGTGTACCGAATTTCGACAGACAGACAGACAGACAGACGGACAGACTGACAGACGGACATACAGACGGACAGACAGACGGACAGACGGACAGACGGACAGACAGACAGACAGACGGACAGACAGACGGACATCTAAATCGACTCAGGAGGTCATGCTGATCAAGAATATATGTACTTTTCCATACCGTAGATGCTTCCTTCTGGGTGTTACAAACGGCGTACCAAACTGAATATACCCTTTCACTCTTAGTGTAGGGTATAATAACCACTAAGAAAGAATAGGTTATGAAATTAGAAGTAATGAGTGTTGTTACCGTTTAAAGTGGTCCAATGATCCCTAGGTTTTCACTAGGTTTTACGAATCCTGAAAATAACTGCAAACTTGCAATCGCTGAAGAATTTCCTTTTATTAGAATACTCGTCTTTTTTTTTAACGCGTCGGTTCACATTGTTCACATTCACAAACATTCTCTCAGAAACAAAAAACTATAAAATCCATAGGAATCAACGATTTTTACGATTAAAAATGGTTAACGAGATTTTTCCTATTAATATCATAGTTTAGGAATTATTAATATTTTAGTAGCCGCGGTAGTGCCCCCGGTTCAAGCCTGGACTGGGGCTAACAACATCTTTTCATAGAAACATTTTTCTATACCGCGCTACCTCTCGGCAGTAAATGGCAAACCTACGAAAGTAAAACCAATGCTTAGACCGACTATAATTTTGATAATCCTAACTATCATAATAACGCATACTATAAAATGTCCCTACTTTAAAATTTCCCATGTGATCTAACCTTCCCAACTGGTTTAACTTATTGATGGAGAAAATAGTTCGAGCTGCCGAACTCCGTCGAAGCGGCACTATCTTCAACAAAAGTGTCATGCTGCTCGCATATGCCGACGATATTGATATCATTGGCAGGAGCACACGAGCAGTCAGCGCAGCATTCTCCAGATTGGAGAAAGAGTCACGTCGAATGGGTCTAGCGGTGAACAAGACGAAGTTCCTTGTGTCAACAAGCAAAAAAGAGTCCGTGCATCTTGGACAAAAAGCTGACTTTGACACCCACAAGTTCGACATTGTGAAGGACTTCGTCTACTTGGGATCCAGCATAAACAGCAACAACGACGTCAGCCTGGAGATCAAATGGAGAATAACTCTTGCCAACAGGTGCTACTTTGGGCTCAGTAGGCAATTGAGAAGCAGAGCCCTCTCTCGCCTTACAAAAATAACGCTCTACAAGTCACTCATCATGCCCGTCCTACTTTATGGTGCGGAAACATGGACGCTGGCCTCCACCGATGAAAGAGTACTGGGAGCGTTCGAGAAAAAGATACTCCGTAACATCTTTGGCCCTATCTGCTTTGCTAACGAGTATCGAATCAGGATGACCAACGAGCTGTATGAGTTATTCGACGACATTGACTTAGTCAAACGCATCAAGATACAGCGGCTTCGGTGGCTAGGTCATGTCGAACGAAGGTGCTTGAATCGAAACTCGAAGGTAGACAGCGTAGCAGAGGGCGTCCAAATCTGCGTTGGAAAGACCAAGTTGAGGACAACCTGGCAACGCTTGGTATTCCTAACTGGCGTCAGCGCGCGCAAAGCAGATCCGACTGGCGCGGCTTCATCTCAGCGGCCAAAACCGAACCACGGTTGTAAGGGCCATTTAAGTAAGTAAGTAAAACTCACTACACTAAAACTCGCCAACCAAAATTCACCACACAAAAACTTTTACTGGGAAAAACTCTACGGGGAAGAATTCTACGAGAAAGAATTCAACTGGGATGAATTTTACGGGAAGATTTCTACTGAAAAAAATTGTATGGCAAAATATTCTACGTAGAAGCACTGTCTGAGAAAGAATTGTCTTTGAAAAAAGCTGTTTTGGCGGAGAATTATTTTTGTTTTGGTCACTACATTTATAAAGCCAATAAAAAACACGTTTACAGCGAAGCACGGGCCCCTGATACAAATAACATTTTCATTATTTATATCAAGGTTATATTAATAAAATTGCTCCATATCCCTGCATTCACAATATCTTTGCACGAGTCGTGCACGGGTCCAGCTAGTAATGAAATAATACAAAAACTAATGCTTACCTAGAATGACCCACAGGAATTCAAACAAAAATTGAAAAATACAAAAAGAAATTACTTGATTTGATTTAAATGCATTTGCTTATAATTCTGTGATCTCAAGAAATAACAACATAAGTCATTTTTAACTACTTTTCAGGAGTGCATTTTAAAGGTTTAACTAATTATAGCATAAAATTGTATTAGGATTTTTAAGGTTTACCAGCGCAAATATCTCACATTTTAGTAGTATATTTAGTAAAAAATACTAGTTTTATAAATTGTTTATTATTCTAATACTTATAGCGGAATTAGTATTAAATGTTGTTATTCCAAATTGAAATATTGATATTTTATGTGCATAAGTCGAGTTATGTTGTTATTACACAAAGCAAAAAAATAAAACGAACAACATATGTCGACTTATGTTGTTATGCCGAATCGAAAATTTCGAATATGCTAAATTTATGTTGTTTTACCATACTAAGTATTGGCTCGATTTATGTAATCATGTTTCTTTAACAAAGCTAATATTATAAAACTAAAAATATTAAAATTACTGAATATTCTGTACAAAAAGAAAACCATATTATTTACTACATTTTATTAAAATTATTGGATAACTAGTATATAATAAGCATTGAATATTTTAAATGTCTGACTATGATAGTGGAATACTCGAGGGATTTCCAATTCGACTATGAAACTATTCAACTTTATTACTGTCAATTCCCATATATTTTAACAAACATTATTTGGAATATTTGCGATTCATCATTTTAGTTTATCATAAAAAGATGGATTTATAACTTATTTTTATTCAGATATAGCTCAGTGGTTAGTGCGTTGGACTGCGAGCCGAAAGGTCCCCGGTTCAAGCCTGGACTGGGGCTAACAACATCTCTTAATAGAAACATTTGTCTATACCGCGCTACCTCTCGGCAGTAAATGGCAAACTTCCGAGAGTAAAAACATTGCCTATGAAAAGCTCTCACCCGCCGTTAGGATTCGGCAATAAACTGTAGGTCCCACCACTTTGAGTACAAATATAACACGCACAGCTCAAAATGGTGAGAGAACTCGGCATAAGTTCTTATAGAACTGTAGTGCCAAACTATTATTATATTATATTATTTTTAAGTGAATCTAATTTACAGTTTTCATTCTATAATTTTGACGTCGTGTATAAGTTCTACTAAGATGTTATAAAATAACGATAAAAATATGAACCACAGACTATAATTTTGAATGTATGCCTTGTAGCAATTGTACAAATATACCAGAAGTATTGACCATCAACAAAACTCTTGTTATATTTTAAATAAGACATTTGCCACACATCTAAAGGAAATTGTTTTATTTACAATATAATAGTTTGGCGCTACAGTCTTGAAGATTTTACGCCGTACTCATAGGTGGTGGAACCTACTGTTTAACGTCGAATCCGAACGGCGTGGTAAAAAGTTTATTCATGGGGTGTTTTACTATCAGAGGATAAATGTTTTCTTTGAAAAAGATTTTGACAGTTGTTCACATTTGACAGTTGCTGACATCGAACCCGGGACTTTTCGCTCGTAGTCCAACGTACTAACCAATCGAACTACAATATACTCACTGCAAACAAATATATGAAAAGACTCGACTCGGTATATTTTTAGAATAACTGCTAGTTTAGGCGATTTAAAAACTTCTTTCATTATTTGCACTTAATAGCTTTAAATGTGCCTACACTATTATAGTTCAAGCGACAAAAACTCACGCCATTGTACAATTTTAGCGGGGAGGGCTATACAAAGACGAAGTATAACCAGAAAATTGCTTTAATTTTAGTTAAATAAAATTTACTTAGCGAATGATAATGGAGTACCTTTTCCAAGTATTCTTCAAGTGTTTTAAGATTTGCACAATATTTAATTAATATTTAATGCAATTAATCCGATTTTAATTAAACATTTAATTGTGGCATTTGTTTCATATTTTAAAGATGTTCGTCAGAAGTATAATTTTAATAATTTCCAAGTATATTTAAGTTCAGGACTGTGATAGTTGTGACTAATACTGCTTTAAACTGTAGGTACTACCATTTTAGTACAAATTAAACATGTTCATCTTAAATGGTTGAAAAGAGCTCGGCCCAGATTCTTCAGAACTGCTGTACCATTTTATTTTAACGTATAAAACTGAAATTACCTTTGTCTTTCTGACTATTGATTCGAGCGTCACGTCTAAACTGCCGAATAGATTTGACTTAAATATATACGCAAGGATACTATGGTGTTCAGAGGTATCATAGGCTATATATGGGCGAAATAAAGACAGCAGTCGTGTCTCCTCCCAAGCAATATACTTTTTTTCTAAAAAACATCATAATCAAATCCAAATTAAGCTCAAATTAAAAGCGTAAACATTATCAAATTCAAAAGAAATGCGAAAATAATGCCAAAAATTATTGTAAAAATACAACCTAAAGCATTAATAACAGCAAAAATAAGAATACAATATGAAAAATGCAAATACCAAAACCAGAATTTAGTTCTATATCGATACGATAAACTCTTCTTTTTCATAGACACATAAAAGAACATTCTTCTTGGTTGTTGTCCAGTACGAATGTTAAAGTCTTTGTTGGGAATTTTCATATTTCACTTGAACCTTCTTTAAAACATCTTTTATAAATTAAAAAGAAGGCATGTCCAAAAATATTGGCAAGACATGTGGTGTCTCCACATAACATAAACATTTTTATGGCTAGTGGAGACACCATGTAGATAGTAAAATTGTTATATTTTAGAACCGTTTATAACTTTATATAAAATATTCAATATTATTTTTTTTATTAAATTTTATTACATTTTGCTTATAAGAAATCATATAACTTGCAATCAAAGGAGAAAAAATAAATTTACGATAATTGATTACAATAACTATAAAAATTTGAAAAATGAAGCCTTAAAGAAGCCCAAAAAAAAACAAAAATGGCTATATAACAATACAATATGTTCCCTAAACGAGCTGTTACAGCTGTTAGTTTCAATGTTTAATAAAAATGTTTTGTTGCGGACGGACCCCTCTTAATAATAATATTCGCATAGTCCTATATATTTCTTGGTCCCCGTCATTAAGAAGGCACACACACACACTGAATCACATACCATTATTTAGGTGTACGTATATGTCACGTATGATCCTATGTATGTGTAATAGCAGCACATATGCCGAAATGAATTAAGAATAAAAACTCTTGCCATGTACTGTAGCAAAAAAAAAATATATATAAAAAAGTTTGTCATGTACAGCTGCATGACGATGCCAAAAAAAAGTTGGAAAACAGCTTAATTTTACATGTAATGGAACCAGTACGACAGTAATCTTTGTGATTTCAACAAAAAAATATTCAAACTTTATATTACTTCGTTGTTGCGATAAAATTACACAAATATATTTGAAAAATTGTATAATGGGTTAGCAAAGTACGTGATTTTATAAATATTAATTTCAATAATTTTATATGTAAAAAGTTTTCATATAAATATAAAAATAGTATTTCATCTTTTTACAGAAAATACGTCACGAATGCGTTAATGCGTAATATTAATAGTCGTGACGTTACGACATTGAACACTAAATAAATTAATTGTAAGTATAATAAAAACATGATATATCTATTTATTAAATTTGTAAATATGGTGTTAAATATAATTACTATATCGTCGTTGTAGAACCAAAAGTCACCAAATACATTTTTATGAAAAACTTAAATTTCGAGTTTGTTGATTAATATTATAAAAAGTAATTGAAGCATTTTTAAAGTTGAAATATCAATAGATAGATTTACATTTTTTTATCATTTGGTAAAAAAATTGAGATCATTGATTAAAAATTGACAGATTTATAAAGATTTTTGTAAATGAATATTTGGCATTTTGAAAATGTATTTGGTGACTTTTCGATCTACAACGACGATATTTAGTTTATAATATACATAATATGCATGGTGTATGGTTCATCGATGTTAATAATTTATGGGGTCATTCTATGACTCATAAAAATAAGAAAATGTTAAATAAAATTATGTCCTATTTTCCACCCTATTTGAGTTACAGGGTGTTTAGTAAATGCATATTGCTGACATAGTAGTTAAGAAAATTGGTTATAAAGTATAATATGGTAAGAAATGAATAACATTTTTTAACACATATTTTAGATAATTAAATTACCTTTCCAATGATATATCACATCTTTGAATCCTATGATTTTTTCCTTTTTTAAAACGTACGTAAAGTTGAAATTTACAAAAATTAAAATTAAAATCTTTACTTTGCCATTGAATTTCTCAAAATTTCGTTTTGGATATCCCAATTTTTTCGAATTTATAATGATAGACCAGTTCATTTCCATTACTTTCTAACCTAAATTACAGTGATTTTAACTTGGTAAGTTATGCTGCAGAAATAATTAAACAGTGGCGGATCTTGTGATTGGTGGTTGAAGTTCGGCGTAATAAATTTAAAGTCGCAATAAACTAATGAAAAAATAATAATTTTTATCATTTTATCTTAAACTAGCTGGACCCGTTCACAGCATTGCCCATGATAAGTTTTTGTAAATGCAAAGTTATATCTTTTTAAATTACGGCCCTTTTGCCCCTTTTTAGTGCCTACGTCGCCCGCTCATGTGCCACTCCCTTTGTCCATTCCCGTTCACTTTCTACGTGAGATTACAATGTTTAATATGATCATTTGTTTCGATTTTTACAACTCTGCTCATAGTAGGTCAGGAGTTATATCAATTTTAATGTTTTGGTTATATGGGAGGTGCCACGCCCCGTTGTCCAATATCGCCCACATTCTACGTGACGATTGGAGTTTTAAATATGAACATTTGATTCGATTTTTCTAACTCTACTCTAAGTATGTGAGGAGTTATAGTAATATAACAATATACATCATTGGGCTAAATTTCAATACTGTGGCTATCTTATGTACACAGATATTTGCATTTAAAAATTCAAGTTTGCCTCGCCCATTTTTCTACCTTAGGGGGTGAATTTCAAAAAATCCCGCCTTAGTGCGCGCCTACGTCGGAAGATGAACACCCTGTCCAAATTTCATGTTCCCAGGTCTAAGGGTTTGGTCTGGGCGTTGATCGATCAGTCTGTCAGTCAGTCAATCATGACTTGTTCTTTTATATATATAGATATTCAATAGTAAAATAAGTATTCTACATTTTACTTTCGCTCCCCCTATTTCAAATGTACGATTTCAATATCATATTTCACTGGTTATACCCGAGACAAAATTTTCGGTGAAATGGAAAGAAACAAACAGGCAAACAAGCATTTTTTCAAAGAACATCACATCAAGAGATGCCTATTTTCTACATATAGTGTAAAGAATAATAGGCAGGCACATGACAGACAAAGGTATTACGGGTGAAAGCAAAGGCAGGTTATTGTAGGCAAATAAGGTATAGCTAAATAGAAGTTAAGATATGATAGGCAATAAACGATCACGAGCTTAGATGTTGTGTTTTTGGATTTGTGTGTGTGTTTGTTGTTGCACTTGCTTGAATTGAACTCAGCAGAAGATGTGTGTGTTTGTTGTTGTATTCGATTTAGCGCTACACAAGTGGTCGAAGAAAGCAATAACAAAACACATGCAGAGTTCGGACCAAATAACAAATGCCAGTCGGTAGCTTTGAGAAATATTGTTTTTCAAGAAACCACTAATGATTATTTTTAAATGACACACATTTTTTGTTGTAGAAGGAAAATGCTTAAACTACGTGGCGAAATAATTATACAAAACACTTAAAGACGCGGCGTACAATGGTCCAAAATAGAAAAAACTGACTAAAATTCTTAAAATCGTCTATTTCGATTGAAGACATTTAAACGTTTAATGTGTCATTCAAATTCGCGTGATTCGGTATAAAAATTGCACTGGTCTGACAATTTTTTGGATTAGAAAAAGTTCAAAATATTCTTTATATAGACAAATAAGAATTTCGGTTAATAGGGGTAATATTAAGAGAAAGCTGATAACGCAAATGAAGGGGAAGATGATGATGAAGACATCGGTGAAGAATACCAAGAGTTTCAATCTTTTTATTGTCCCTCTCACATCCATTTCTATTTTATATTAATAATCTCATTTTTTATATATAACGTTAGTTTTTTCGCCAAAGCTATTATTTACAAAATTTATTTAAAATTTATCTCGGTATGAGAAATTTTTTGAAATCGGAACGATATTGAAGTAACAAATGATCAGTGTTCGAAATTGTCTCGAAAAACATTGCGATATCTATGCAATTAACGTTTATATATCATATATTGTCAAATAATTGTATTGCACGAGATATTTTAAATATTAGAAGCAATAAATCAACGAGATAGACATTTTTTATCAAAGTTATTAGAGAAAACTTCGAAGCATTGGAGATCTCCTAGACATGACAGATTGTGTACAAAAGCAGTTTCCCAACAAAAATTGTTTTTTTTTGTCTGGTATTGAATATAAAATAAACTAATTTTATTCACCAGATCAGGGTGAAAAAATGTCGAAAAGTATTTCAATGTTTTAAGTTTTTCCTTGACGTCGAAATGTATTTGTATTAACCACTCTTTTATTTAACTTTATTAATTCTTTCCTTAGGTGTAAGTAACTGTCACAATAATTATAGAGTTTTTCAAAAGAGTTTCATAAACATTTTATGATATAAGTTATTAAATATTATTATGGTCATACTAAGTTGGCTTCAAGGTAAATTTAAACTCTTCAATTACAAATTTTAATTCATCTTCACAGCAGAAAATTGCTAATCGCTGCTGAGTTTAGAGATCAATTTAATTCAGCATATTCAGTGCTGAACAATTAAGTTCAGCATTCATTACTTAACATTCTACAATATTCAGGGATGACTTATTATTACTGAATACAGTTCATTATTTGTTAATGGATTACTGAGAAATCAAGGAATATGCCTTATAGGCCTAATTTCCATTTTCGATCATCAATTATGATATGAAAACAATAGAATTTTCGCTAAAAAAAAGAACACATCGTCATTATCATACCAAAGGGACGAATGTGTAATTTTTGGCATTTTCGTTTTTTACATTTTTGAATGTAGTTTTTCGTCAAGTGTACTGCAATAAAATCGTGTGTGCTTTTGTTCTAGTTCTATTTCTAGCCACAAAAGACAAAACCAAAAGAGCGAATTCGAAAAATTGGAAATGTTGCCATGCCAAGAGGGCGAATATTTTCGTTTTTTTGCCATTACTTTTTATTAGTATAAAATAAAATAGTTGCGTACAGGTATTAATTGTTTGTTTTTAAGCATCTATCGATTGGCATAATTATTTTCAAGTATGTTTGTAACGAACTATCGGCCAGGATATCCTCAGTGGCTGTCCAGGGTTTTTTCGAATACAAATAATTTATTTGTTTCAGGGCTTCAAATTTGTATGTATTTGTTTCAATAATCGTATATTAGGCTTAATTATCTTTATAGAGAAATACTACACTCCATGTGTCTTAAGTCTAAATAAATATATATTATAGTGTAAGGACCGGGCCCTCTTCAGGTAAGTGAGTCCTGGTGACGACCCGGTAAACTTAGGAAAAGACAAAATTTATGTTGGTTTGTTTGTAGTTCGTGACTCGCTCGGATGTGTACGACGTTGCTAGGCCGTCGAGTCGTCGTCTCGGCTTCTGACGCGAACGATAGACGTCGTGTCGCGGTCGGGCGATATCTGCTGCCTGCCTTCGGCTTACGATGTGGTTGCTGCTGTCTGCCTTTGACTTCCGATGGACGACTCGTTGCGGTGTGGTTTTGCCTGCCTTCGGCTTACGACGACTACTCGTGCGGTTGCTGCTGCCTGCCGTTGGCTCACTTACTTGACTCGTGCACGTTCGTGTTCATGCGGCGGCTGGTCCCGACAGAGATGGTTGACTCGTTTTCTCGTTGACTGACTTGGAGCGACTGCCTAGAGTTTCCGGCTGTCCGCATGTGATCCACCCTTTGCCTCTGGGTACCGTGGACTTCGTCAGGGCACGGATGCTACCTTCTGTAGGTGATGGCTACTCCTCTTGGATATTTTTTTGTTTCACGACCGGACGTGGCACTTTACGGGACGTTTGAAAGCGCGAACTACTGCCGCTCCCTTTACTCGTTGCGTCGTGGCCGCAGTCGTCTTGTCAACAATCGTGCAACTCCTATTAAGAACCACGAACGTCCTCAAAGGGTAGTTGTCGATCACGGCCCTGTCTATAGTCAGTTTTCGCTGCCAACTAGCTACCCGCAGGGAACCACAAACGTCCTCTACGAGTCTAACTGGCGGGCGTTCGTTTTGTCGAAGCTTGAAGAGAACCACAGGCGTCCTCTGCAAGCAAACGATTTTGGCGGTATTTGTCGACGTTGTTCCTTGTGCGGTCTACGTCCGTTCACAATCGATTCGACCGATTCTCGGATGTTCGTCCTTTTATAGGCAACCGTAAAACACGAAGTTCCAGGCGATGCGGTGTCACTTTGTGTTTCGTTGCCGAGTTTTGTTATACAATCGCCGTCTCCCTCTGACTCGCTGATGTTGTCAGATCGTTCCAGTCGAGGCCAGTGTTACTACTTTTTTTTTCTTGCAGTTATCGATTTTATATCTTCGAATTTATATTTTATGATTATAAATTCCAAGTTTTCTTTTTCTTCTTTTGTTTTGTGTGCCAAATTTCATTGGGTAAAATTTTGGCCGTCACATTTTTTTTTAATTTTTATCATTAGCAAAAAAATATTCGACAATTATTTTTAAGTAATGATGCCAATCGATAGGTGCTTCAAAATCAAAGAATTAATGCCTTTACACAACTATTTTATCTTGCACCAATAAAGACTTATAGCAAAAAAACTAAAAGATTCGCATGACAAGATTTTCAATTTTTTTTTCCTTTTTTGCTATAACACTTTATTGGTGCAAGATAAAATAATAGTGTAAAGGCATTAATCGTTTGTTTTCAAAACACCTATCGATTAGCATCATTATTTAAAAATATGTTGCCTACATTTTTTATTGTAGTTAACAAATGGCAAATTAATATTAGGAAAAATATTTTTAAATAGTGATGCCAATCGATTGGTCTTTTTAAAACAAACAATTAATGCCCATACATCACTATTTTATCTTGCGCAAATAAAGAGTTATAGCATAAAAACAAAAATATTTGCGTTTTGGTCAGGATATAGCCACACAAAATCCGTGTATAAAATTTAGTAAGTTGTCCAAATCCAAAGATATTTTATATACGTTATAATAATTGATAAATAAACCAAAAACTATAAAAAAATTGAAAAAAAAAAATGTTTTTACATATTTTTAAAGCACTTCAAACTTTAAAATTTGAGTTCCCAATATTTTTAAAAATGAACATTCTCCCCTTTGGCAGGAGTTTTCATGTATTGATAGGGGATTTCTTAATGGACTAGAAATTTTTACTTATTAAAAATGAAACCAATTTTACAAAAATTCGATTATATTAAAAACATAATATGATTTATTATTTTTATTATATACAATATACGCAGATTATTTCTAAAAGCAGCAATCAGTATTTTATTGAAAACATATTTTCATTTGAATAAATTTCGAAATACAAAAGTGTACAAATCGCACTTTGATGCTTTAATTGGATTAAATCATTGTCAAATCTTTTACGAGATACTACAAGATACTAACATTTATTTTTGAGTCTGTGTTTATAGCACATGTCGCAAAAACATTGAACATCATAAAGGTTGTCACAGCTGCCGTTATTTATTTTTTCTGTTTTTGTTGGTCCTTTTTTTCATGAAAATATTGCTAAACATCAAAGTCGTTATGAAAACCGTCAATAATGTTGACAACAGCGGAGGCAAAATATTTGTGAGATTTTTTCGTGTTTTTTTTTTTTTGCTTTTCGACGTTGTCGCTAAAATTCAACTTTGATTTTGTACATTTTTTATTAACATAATTGTTCACGGATTTAACATATTTCCCCCGGTGATGCGACCACTCGCTGACATGTGGCTTGTAAGGTAGGTATGTCGACGGAGCAGTGCCATGTGTGGATGCTCTTAAATATTCTGAAATACATCAGTAAATGCACAGCATGAACCCACCTAACATAATGGACCATAATAAAGGTACCACGCTGTGTAATGCCAGTCAACAGCCAACCAAAAAAAATTAAAAATAAAAATTTAAAAAAAGGTCAACACTTGTCACATGCTACATGGTTACATGTGACAGCTTCATTTTTGCGCATAATTTTTATTGAATTTTTAATTTAATAACCAATTTATTTTTTTAATTTCTTTTTTTGTTACTACAAACAGCGCAGTTCAAATAAAATATTTAAATATGTTTTTAAATATTTATAGGTTTGACAACTGTGTAACATTTAAATGGTATTGTAAAATTCATTTATTTTTTTTTTGTTAATTTACTAAGTGATTTAAACAGATGTTGCATTTAAAATACCATTGAAATTGTTTGTGATGATTTACTTTATATAAATAGCAAAATTAATTTATTGATTGTGAGTTAAGTGATTGATTTTTGAGTAAATAAGCTAAACTATTAACCAATTTTGGTATATCTATAGAATTCTTCTTCAAGCTATCATTACTTTACTTTATATAAATAGCATGATTAATCAAAATTAATTGTGATGGATCATAAAAGCATGGGGGTTGGATTTAAATATTATCTTATATTAAATAATAAAATAAAATGAACTATTAATTAATATGCCATGGCCATCCAATATATCAATTCTATGATGCTGATTTTGACTCAGTTTTTTTCCTATTACCTAACGTTTTTAAGAAAATTGCAATCGTTATTTAAGACCGTTCAGACCCACTACTTAGAAATAATAAAAAAATATATCGTTTAAATTTAAAAATTAGAAAAATTTATATTTTTTTGAATTTTTTCTGTTATTTTAGTTTATTCGTCAATTATTATAACGTATATAAAATATCTTTAGATTTGGACAACCTACTGAATTATAAATACGGATTTTGTGAGGCTACATCTAGATCAAAACGCAAATATTTTTGATTTTTATGCTATAACTTTTTATTAGCGCAAGATAAAATAGTAATGTAGAGGCATAAATTGTTTGTTTTTAAAGCACCTATTGTTTGGCATAATCAATTAAAAATATTTTGTCAAACATTAATTTGCCATTTGTTATTTGCAAGAAAAAATATTTGGCAAAATATTTTAAAATAATAATGCAGTTCGATAGGTGCTTTAAAAACAAACAATTAATACCTTTACACCACTATTTTATCTTGCATCAATAAAAAATTAAATCAACAAAACTAAGAAATTGGAAAAATTGAAAATCTTGTCATGCCAAAAGGGCGAAACTTTTCGTTTTTTCGCCATAACACTTTAATGGCACAAGATAAAATAGTGGTGTGAAGGTATTAATTGTTTGTTTTTAAAGTACGTAACGAACTGCATCATTATTTAAAAATATTTTGCCAAACATTTTTTCCTGCAAATAACAAATAGCAAACTAATGCTTGGCAAAATATTTTTAATTAATGATACAGAACGATAGGTGCTTTGAATACAAACAATAAAATTACACCACTATTTTATCTTATTCCAATAAAAAATTATGGCGACAAAACGAAAACATTCGCCCTTTTGGTATGACAAGATTTTCAATTTTTCAAATTCGCCCTTTTTGTTTTGTCTTTTGTGGCTAGAAATATCCAAAAAAATGACACGCGATTTTGGCACAGCATACTTGGGGATAAACTACATTCAAAAATGTAAAAAAACGCAAATGTCAAAAATTGCACATTCGCCCCTTTGGCATGATAGTGACGATATGTAGTACTGTGAAAAAATAGTTTAACGAATAACTTAAAAGCAATTTTTCTTTTAATTGTCAAGACTAATTTATATATACACTATAATGCAATACGTTTTTACGATAATTGGTAGTAAACTCGGAACATTTTGAATATTTTTAAAGATTTTTTTTTTATTTTATCATTTAGTATTTAATGGCAAAGGTAAAGTGATCAATGTTTATCCAGAGCATTTGGTTTCTGTTCTAGTTTATTTGTTAGAGTTTTGTGTTTTTCCGTTTCTATTTTCTTTTGTTTTCACTACTCTTTATATTGTTTTTTTTTGCATGTTTCTGTTTTTGCTTTTCATTTTCTTTTTAATGTTCATGTTTTTTTTGTTTTGTTTTATTTCTTTGATTATGTTTTTGAGTTTTTACTTTTGTTTTTGCAATTTCAATTAAATTTTTGTATGTTTTCTTTTGTTTTTGTATTTTTGTGATTTTGTATTTTTGTGATTTGCTTTGTTTTTGGTGTTTTTGCATTTTTTTTTTTGTTTTTGTGTGTTTTTTTTGTGATTTTCCTTGTTTTTGGATTTTTTTATTGTGTTTTTTATGTTGTGTTTTTCTGTTTTGCATTTGTGGTTTTGCATTTGCTTTTGTATTTTTGTTGTGTTTTTCCTTATGCTATGTTTTGTTTTTACTTTAGTTTTTATTTTTGCTTTTGTATGTGTTTTTGCTTTTGATTTTGTATTTATGCTTTTGTTTTTGTATTATTGCTTTGTATTTATGCTTTTGTTTTTGTATTATTGCTTTGTATTTATTCTTTTGTTTTTGTGACATTGCTTTTGTTTGTGTTCTTGCTTTTACTTTTATTTTTGTGTTTTTTCTTCTATATTTGTGTTTTTTGTTGTTGTTTTTGCTTTTTTGTTTTGCTTGTGTTTTTTTTTTTGTTTTTGTTTTTGCTTTTGCTTTTGTGCTCTGCTTTGTGTTTTTATACCCTACACTAAGAGTGAAAGGGTATTATTCAGTTTAGTACGCCGTTTATAACACCCAGAAGGAAGCACCTCCGGTATGGAAAAGTATATATATTATGATCAGCATGACCTCCTGAGTCGATTTAGCGATGTCCGTCTGTCTGTCCGCCTGTCCGTCTGTCTGTTGAAATCCCTACTACTTTTAAAATTGAAGAGCTGAAACTTATAACTTAGATTACTAATATACCTACGCTGTATGTGCGAAAAAATTGGCGAGATCGGTCCATTGTGACCTATGATCCGACCACTTATGTTCAAATACCTCATATAAAATGTACATATAAAGATCAATTTTTATGTATACGTGCTTAGGTAAACTTTTTTGGTCAAATATATATTGATATCATGCTCAAATACATGATAATAATGTTTTCCGTCGAAAAGACTTGTGGTACACAGTCGGCTTAGACCGACTATAATTTTGATAATCCTAACTATCATAATTACACCTACTTTAAAATTTCCCATGTGATCTAACCTTCCCAACTGGTTCATTTTGTAATTATGCTTTTGTTTTTGTATTATTGCTTTTGTGTTATGTTTTTGTGTTATTGCTTTTGAATTTTTGCATTTGTTTTACTTTTGTTTTAGTGTTTTTGGTTTTTTTTTTTTTTTTGTTTTTGCTTTTGTGTTTTTGTTTTTGTGTTTTTGCTTTTTTATACCCTACACTAAGAGTGAAAGGGTATATTCAGTTTGGTACGCCGTTTGTAACACCCAGAAGAAAGCATCTCCGGTATGGAAAAGTATATATATTCTTGATCAGCATGACCTCCTGAGTCGATTTAGCGATGTCCGTCTGTCCGTCTGTCTGTCTGTCCGTCTGTCTGTCCGTCTGTCTGTCTGTCTGTTGAAATCCCTAAGACTTTTAAAATTGAAGAGCTAGATAAATGAAATTTATAACTTAGATTACTAATATACCTACGCTGTATGTGCGAAAAAATTGGCGAGATCGGTCCATGGTGACCTATGATCCGACCACTTATGTTCAAATACCACATATAAAATGTACATATAAAGATCAATTTTTATGTATACGTGCTTAGGTAAACTTTGTTGGTCAAATATATATTGACATCATGCTCAAATACATGATAATAATGTTTTCCGGCGAAAAGACTTGTGGTTCACAAAAAAAAAATCGAAATTCGGTACACCTACCCATTTGTAAATATGGGTATCAAATGAATGGAAATTCTTCAGCGATTGAATGTTTGTAGTTATTTTCAGGATTCGTATACCCTGGTGACCTATATATCACTTTGAATGGTAACCACACATATGTGTAGGGTATTTATAGTCGGCTTAGACCGACTATAATTTTGATAATCCTAACTATCATAATTACACCTACTTTAAAATTTCCCATGTGATCTAACCTTCCCAACTGGTTTTATTTTGTGTTCTTTTTTATATTTGCAACACCCAGACAATTTTTATTTGAAAATTAAATTAATTTTTGTATTTGTTTAGTATTTTTTAAGTGAATTTGTAGTTTTTTGACTTAATTTCACTACACAATGTATTAGAAATTTGTTTCCACATTTTGCAGAAACTGTATTTTTTTCTTTATTGTTTAAATTTTTCCCTCTTTATGTACAATCAAAAGCAAAGCAATTGAAACGCGTTGAAGGCAAATGCAGAGCGTTAGGTCAAACAATTCTCAGCGAGTAATATTTTTTTGAGCGTATTATTTATATCTGGTTCAATACTTAAAAATGTGTGATGCTTTTGTGTCGTCGGAACTGATTATGATAAAAGTTTCATATCTTGTTATGCTTCCATCTTCATCATCAGGAAAATACCAAATTCTTTTCTATAAATTATACATAATGCAGTAAAAATAAATTAAGATGTAGTATTTTAGGAAAATAAATGCATTTACATATTTCCTTAAATGAAATAAATAGTAAAAATAAAGTTAAAATAAATGCATATGAAGTAATTTTTCTTTATATTTCAAGGGTTTTAAATAAGTACAAAATTTATTTATTTTTAATACAAATGAAGAAAAATTATAATACTGAAATCCATTTAATTTATGTAGTTGTTTTCCATACAAAAACAGCTACACCAATGTAGTTAAAATAAATACATTTGCCTAGGGTTCTAGTTATGAACAGAATCAATTCTAGAATCAGTTTCATCGTGGTCACTTGAATAATTTCTACGATGTCACTTTCATGCCAAAGGGGCGAATGTGTAATTTTTGACATATGTGTTTTTTTTTACATTTTTGAATGTAGTTTTTCCCCAAGTATATTGTGCCAAAAACATGTGTGGATTTATTGGATTATTCTAGCTACAAAAGACGGAACCAAAAGGTTCAATTTAAAAAATTGAAAATCTTGTCATGCCAAAAGGGCGAATCTTTTTGTTTTTTTTCCAGAACTTTTTATTGGTACACGATAAAGTAGTAGTTTAAAGACACGAATTGATCGCTTTTAAAGCACCTATCGATTGGCTTCATTATTTAAAAATATTATACAAACATTTTTCAAAAATTCGAAAATTTATTTTGAAATAATGATGTCAATTAATATGTGCTTTCAAAAAAACAATTAATTGCTTTACAGTATTATTTTATCTTGTACCAATAAAAAGGTATGGCAAAAAAACGAAAGTATTCGCCCTTTTGGCATGACAAGATTTTCAATTTTTTGAATGTTGTACTTTGCAAGTGATAACTTTTTATTGGTACAAGATAAAACAGTGGTGTAAAAGCATTAATCGAGCTATCGATTTACATCATTAATTTAAAATGATTTTTTTGAATTTTTATTATTTGCAAAAAAGTTTTTAGCTAAATTATTTTTAAATAATGATGCCAATCGTTAGATGCTTTGAAAGCAAATAATTAATGCCTCTAAATTACTATTTAATCTCGTACCCATGAAAAGTAATGGTCGGATATAGCCCCACAAAATTCGTATTTATAATTCATTAAGTTGTCCAAATCAAAAGATATTCGAATTGATGAATAAACCAAAAAAAAAAAAACAAAAAAAAAAAATGTAAAAAAATAATTTTTAATTATTTTTAAAGAAATTCAAACAAAAAAAATGAAAAAAAATAACTTTTAATTATTTTTAAAGAAATTCAATTTTTATAATTTGATTTTCAAACATTTTTTATAAATGCAAATTCGGTGACGATATAAAACATGTTCGTGGTTAACACATTTTTTTCTCTCCGTGCATAGTTGTTCAACAGCAAACTCTAACATAATTTCTAAAAGTTAAGACAAGCTCTAAGAACTGTTACCATTAATTGCTTTTCATCTCTATATATTTTAAATTCAGTTATAGCTGAACTTTACGCAGGTGTAAAAACGAACGACAAGCACTTGCATAATAACTTTTGTTAGTTTTTTATTTTTTTTTGTATACTTTATGCCACAAACTTTGACACAAAATGAACAAAAACCTCTCAACACATACTAAAGCATATCAGTTTCTACTGTTTTAAAGTAAAAAAAACTGCATATTGTATAAGAATAACAAAATAAAAAAAAATGTTATTTCTGAAAATTATACAAGCATTGAAAATGAAAATATTCTCTACAGCAATGGACAATCTTTGTATTGAAATATTGTTCCAACCTCCATCGACCTGCCCCATGGGGCGTCAACGACTCATCAGCACAAGGAGTACAAGGAGTTTGGCCAGAAGACTCGCATCGATGTATTGAGTTGAGTACCTACTACAGAACTTGGCGCAAACTTTTGTTTGCCGATAAATAGTGCACAAAGTTGCTCTTATATCCAACCAGGCTATACATGCATCTATCCATCCATCCGGGATATATGCAAAGAATCTATCTTTGCATATATCCCTTAGTAGATATGTATACAAATCGATTTTGTTCGCCTGTGACATGTATTGTTGATGAGCACTTTTTGGGAAAGTTATGAACTTTTCTTCAATGTCTGCCAACACCGACCGAACAGATTCTTGTGTATATATCACAGTGTAGTGAGTACATTATCTGTCGCATTTTCCAAAATGTACACAAAGTTTTACTGTATATATATTTATGATGATATTTTAGTGTCTGTAACTCAATGAACATGAACACGGATGCTAGAATTGTGGAGATAAACTAAAAGTCATTATTGAAATCTCTGTCTGACTTGAAAGTTTTTGCAGTAATTTGGGTAATAATTCTTAAAGTCTCATATGAGGCAAGGTACACTGTATAAAAATGCGACTGAAGATAATGACTTCATACGATTCATACACCAAATGGAAAATACTGTAAAAAAAAGGAAAAATGTTTTCAAAATTAATTTATATAGCTCATTTACTTCATTGTATTTAAATAAATACACTATGTAGTAAAAAGAATAGAAGATGTATTTGACGTATTTTTGGACTTTTAAATTTATACAAAATTGAGTTATATTTAATACAAAAGTAGTACTGAAATGCAGTAAATGAATTTAAATATTTTCCACACAAAAACAACTACATCAAGATAGTAAATAGAAATACATTTTTTTTTACTTATATAAAATACATATCGCTCATTAAATTCATGACTGTCAAAAATAAAAAAAAAGATTTATCAGTTAATGATGCAGTTTTATTCGTTATATCATGTTTTATCTTATTTAAAAAAATCATATAAATATATTGTATAATCACCACTTAAGAAGAGAATATTTCATTTTTCATTTTTTGATTTATGACAGTCTTAAAAGAATGAGAGATATGTATTTTATTTACGTCAAAAAGTAAATGTATTTGTTTTAACTACATTGATGTATTTGTTTTTGTGTGGAAAATAACTTCATTAATTTACTGCGTTTCAGTAAAAATTGAAACTACATTTGTATTAAATAAAACTTCATTTTGTATTTTTTTAAAATTCCACAAATATGTAGAAAAATGAAATTTTATCAACATTTACTACATTCTGCAGTTATTCTAATTACATAAATAAGTAAAAATACTACATCTGCATTATTATTTACTGTGTTCTGTATTTAAACTAAATAAGTTATAAAGGGTTTTTCCACAGGGACGCTACAAAAGTAGAGCGACAGAAATGGCAAACGACGCCATATTTCTTGCCGCTCTTTTGACATTTCTCTTCAGTAAGGTTTGCCATTTCATGACGGAAAGATATACGAATTCGAATTTTGGTAGTAAATTTTAATAATTTCGACTCGTTGTTGGCTCATATATCTTTCCATCATGAAATGGCAAACCTTACTGAAGAGAAATGTCACAAGAGCGGCAAGAAATATGGCGTCGTTTACTGTCCCTGTCGCTCTACCCCTGTAGCGTCCCTTGAAAAAACTTTTGTAGCGCTCTTATTGAAAAACCCTTTATTCTCCATATAGAAGAAATAGTACGTTGTGAATTAAATGAATACATTTTAGAGAGCAACACGTTTTCATAATTGTAGCATTAGTGTAATCTGATGTATGGCTAAATTGGGAATATGACGGACATTCTAGAATCTTTCTTTCTTTTTCGGTATTTAAATATGATATCTGAAATGATTGATGCATGTTGACAATAATGCTAATGCTGAAGCGGAAAACAAAAAATAAATTGTAGCGCTCTTATTGAAAAACCCTTTATAAAAACTAAATCTACTATATATTTGTGAATGTAAGTATGTATATTCCGAATAGACCCCATAGAAGGCACAATTTGAAGATGGTGTTTGTCAACAGTTATTATGGTGATATCAAGATATGATATCAAGGGTATTAATCACACCAAATTATTTAAGATCACCACACCGAAATTACCACACCAACATTTACCACACCGAAACTCACCACACCGAAACTCAGCACATCTAAACTCACCACACCGAAACTCACCACACTAAAACTCACCACAATAAAACTCACCACACTAAAACTTCAACTGTTAAAACGCCGAACCACACCAAAATTCACCACACCGAAACTTACCACCCTAAAACATCTACTAGGAAAAACTGTTCGGGGACAGAATTCTACGGGGAAGAATTCTACCGGTCAGAATTCTACGGGAAACCGTTCCACGAGGAAGATTTGTACTGGGAAGATTTCTACTGTCACATTCATTTGTTTATTTCCACATCCAAAGCCTATTTGTTTAAACAACCCAGCGGTTAGTATCATCAACCATTCCTCCAATAAATTTTTAAATGTCCATAGAGATATAGCCCCTCAAAATATTCCTGCAGTGAAATTTGACAAGAGAAGTTTATGACATTTTTTTTTTGTTATATAACGACTTTTATTTTTGTTACTAGAGTTACAAATTTTGTGATAGAAATGAAATAGAAAGAATTAAAGCAGTTTTAAAGATCCTAAATAAGAATTAAAAAAATTTTAATTTTCAATTTAAATTTAAAATGACTTTTCACTTAAAAATTAATTTTAAATAAATAGCAAGGGCGTCTAATTATAGACAATTTAAAGTTGTAATTAAATTTGAAATCATTTTTTACATTTTATTTAAAGTTGACTTTAAATTGTCTATAAGTATGCGTATTAAACGTTTAATTTAAGAATACTTTTTAATTTGTAAAATTTTTTTGCAAATGTTATGTATTCTGTTAATGTATTAAAAATCTTATAAATGGAAAGATATACGAATTCGAATTTCGGTAAAAAATTTTAATAATTTCGACTCGTTTTTGGCTCGTATATCTTTCCATCGTGAAATGGCAAACCTTACTGAAGAGAAATGTCAAAATAGCGGCAAGAAATATAGCGTGGTTTGCTGTCCCTGTCGCTCTACTTTTGTAGCGTGCCTGTTGAAAAACCCTTGAAAAAAACTTTTGTAGCGCTCTTATTGAAAAACCCTTTATTCTCCATATAGAAGAAATAGTATGTTGTGAATTAAATGAATACATGTTAGAGAGCAACACGTTTTGATAATTGTAGCAGTAGTCTGATGTATAGCTGAATTAGGAACATGATGGACATTCCAGAATCTTTCTTTCTTTTTCGTTATTTATATATGATATCTGAAATGATTGATGCATGTTGACAATAATGCTTATGTGTAGTAATGCAATGAATGATGATATCATTCATTCTGACAAATATCCAATATACCATATTTTTTTTGACACATTTTTTAGTACATCTAAGGCGTTATTAATTACATAAATATAGATATAATGTATAAATGTCAAGTTCTTAAAAAAATAAAAATTCAAGATATCTCAATTATACCTTAATCATATATTTATTTGTGTATAGCAGACCATTTTTTAATTCTGAAATTTCGGAAATCTCAGATTCCGGTATCGCGGTATACAAAAATACTAAATGTACCCCAATAAACAAGTATGGATGATGGCATTTGTATAATGCTCGAATTAAATTTTGATAAACATTGTTTTTGGTAATCTAATTAGTAGTCCAAGTGTTATTTAGAAATATTTAATTTATATTGAAACTACTTCAATTGTAATTCAGAAGTTTTATTTGAAATTCAAAAGCTATCAATTGTAATTACGAAAATCCATTTGAAATCCAAAATTCCAAAATTCAATTTGATTTTCAAAATACAGCTATTGATATTCCTTACTCTCCAATTGAAATTCAGAAAATATCAATTAAATCAGAGGTCAGACATAAGGGTTAACTATTTCGAAGGTTCCTGAAAAAATCTAACAAAATAACATTTATTAAATTAATCAGTGAAAAACCAAAAATTAAAAAAAGTTTTTGTCTGAGAGAAAGTTTTATTTTTGAAAAAAATCGTTTTCGGTCTGAGAGAAACCTCTATTTGTGAAAATTATCGGTAGTGGTTGAACAGCGAGGGATATAAAGGTTAACATAATATATCTATCATTAGTAATTTTTGAGAAGCTAAGATGAGTGGATGCACAATTCTCCTTTCATATGACTCGCAATAATTCTGGACCACAGACTGTGGCTAATTTTTGATTAAACATTTCGGTATATATGTAAATAAACCTTAAAAGCAAAAATTAAACATTTTTATCAAAAAAAAAATAATAATAAAAAAAAATATAAAAAATATTTGGTCGACAATACAGTAATTTTCGAAAAGAAAATTGTCAAAAAAAATGTTGGGCAACAAAAAATACGCATTGTTCGAAATCACCAAATAAATTCCAAAATGTTCGAAACAAATTTTTAGACGACAAAAACAGTGCTTTTTCCAAAAAAGAATATTCGGCAAAAACAACAATGTTCGTAAAATTTCGAATAATAAAATATAATGTGGACCACAATAACAATGCAATGGACGAAATCAAAATTATTCAGAAACAAAATATCGACAAAAAAAAACAATTTTCAAAAAAATTTGAATAAAAAAATGCTGTTAAAAAAATGTAGACGCCATAAACAATGGTTGAAATCAAAAATATTCATAAAAGAATATTCGACAGAAACAACAATGTTCGAAAATTATCGAATAAAAAAATTTGAACGACAAGAACAACGCAATGTTCTAAATCAACATTTTCTAAATCGACAATAACAACAATTTCGAATAAAAAATTTTGTTAAAAAAATTGTCAATGTCCAAGACAACGCAATGGCGAAGTAAAAAAAACATATTCGACAATAAAAACAATGTTCGAAAATTTTCGTATAAAAAATTTTGGACAACAAGAACAACGCAATGGTCGAAATCAACAATTTGCAATAAAAAAAAATATTTGACAAAAGCAACAATGTTCGAAAATTTTCGGATATAAAAATTTGAACGACGTACAAAAATTTGAACAAAAAAAAAAATTCAACGAAAAAAAAAAATATTCAACAGTAATTACAATGTTCGAAAAATTTCGTATATAAAATGTTGTTAAAAAAAATTGTGGAGGAGAAAAACAACGCAATGGTCGAAATCACCATTTTGAAAAAATAAAATATTCGACAAAAACAACAATGTTCACAATTTTCTCGAATGAAAAAATTATGACGACAACAATGCAATGTTCAAAATTAACATTTTTCAAAAATAAAATAAAAATTATTCAACAGTTATGACAATGTTCGAAAAATTTTGTATATAAAATGTTGTTAAAAAAATTGTGGAGGTTAAAAACAACGCAATAAAAACAATCACAATTTCAAATAAAAAAATTTTCGACAAAAATAACAATGTTCGAAAAATTTCTAATCAATAATTTGGGACAACAAGAACAACGCAATGGTCGAAATCAACATTTTCCAAAAAAAAAAATATTCAGCAGTAATAACAATGTTTAAAAAATTTCGTATATAAAATGTTGTTAAACAAAATTGTGGAGAAGAAAAACAACGCAATGGTCGAAATCACCATTTTCAAATAATAACATATTCGACAAAAACAACAATGTTCGAAAAATTTCTAATAAAAAATTTAGTACAACAAGAACAACGCAATGGTTGAAATCAACATTTTCCAAAAAAAAAATATTCAGCAGTAATAACAATGTTCGAAAAATTTCGTATATAAAATGTTGTTAAAAAAATTGTGGAGGATAAAAACAACGCAATGGTCGAAATCACCATTTTCAAATAATAACATATTCGACAAAAACAACAATGTTCGAAAAATTTCGAATAAAAAAGATTAAACAACAAGAACAACGCAATGTTCGAAATTAACATTTTTCAAAAAAAAAAGTATTCAACAGTAATAACAATGTTCGAAAAGTTTTGTATACAAAATGTTGTTAAAAAAAATTGTGGAGGAAAAAAACAACGCAATGGTCGAAATCACCATTTTCAAATAATAAAATATTCGACAAAAACAACAATTTTTGAAAATTTTCGAAAAAAAATTTGGACGACAGAACAACGCAAAGGTCAAAATCAACATTTTCCAAAAAAAAAAGATATAAAAAATAATGTACGAAAATTTTCGAATAAAAATGTTTGGACGACGACAAAAACAACACAATGGTTGGAATTTTCTAAGAATTTCTGCAATCCATTTCTTTAACAATAAAACAAACCTTAAATGAGACCAATTGAATTTTCTGTCTACATAACACCCATTAACTAACGATCTTTAAAGTAAAGGTTATTTAATAGAAATAACCTTTATAAAAAGTATCTCTCAACCAAAAACCTTAATTTTTTAAAATTAAATATATCCCTTAAACAAACCCCAATTATATTTTTGTAAAAATAATATCTCTCAGTGAACCAAATGAAAATAAAGGTTAATAGTTATTTCTGATCTCTGATTATAATTCATAACTTTTCGTTTGAAATACAGAAAATATCAAACGAAAAACATAATTTTTATTTAGATTTTAAGAAACCTCAAATGATATTCATAACTTTTCTCCATGTAGAATTATTTACAATTGATTTTTTCTGAATTTCAAATGGAAAGTTATTAATTCTCATTAATGTTTGCTGATTACCAAATGGAAAATTATGAATTTCAATTGATAAACCATTTTCTTACAAAGATTAAACTGAAACGAATGAAAAAGCCGAAACCGTTTAGGTATTTTCGATTTAAAATACATTTTTTCGCTCTCTGTAATTACTTGACGTACGATAATGACACGCATTCGGCTGGCATCACGCGTCAGATGCAGTCATCCACTCATACTTGTCAGTTATTCAGTTACTTAATTCATTGCCTGCCAGAGAGCAATGCCTGGATGTGGTGGTCGAAAGGACGAGATAGACGTTGGGGCAGTGAATTACTCCAACAATTCATTAAAATTAATTTTAAGAGCAAACAAATGTGGAAAGCCGCATGTCTCAGTCATGACAAGTTTGGTATTTCGAAGCTGTTTCCGTTTTCGTTTTCGTTAACGCTAGCGCAAACGTCGACGTTCCGTTAACGCTGCTGCGCTGTTGACAGACAGGCATCCTGGCAGGCTGGCAGACAGGCAACCACAACCTAAAAGCACATCCATTATTAAATTGGGGTTCTATAAAAATGTTGATTTGTCTTTGGACTGTGTTGCTGAGTGACTTAACTGATTGATTGAGTGCTTGCAGATGGGTGGCCACTCACTCACTCGGCGACCACCAGTGGTTTTTGCGGCGGGTGGCCACATGCTGGCCATCGAATCGCGTTGCCAACTTCCTTCGTTATTGTGTTGTGAATGAAAACATGCGCTGCGCGTCATATTGCGCCAGATGAGAACGTAGACAATGGACACTTAAGCCACTCATATTAAAAAAGGAGCAGACAATGTCCTTGATATGGTTCTTGTGGTGGTTATATTGTTGTTCGTGTTCTTGCCGCTGCTTTTTCTGCTCAGTTTTTCATTTTTATTTATTGTCCATTTAGGCACTGGCAGCGATTATACGTTAAAAAATGTTCATTTTGCGTTGTTATGTGTCATCTGTCTTCTATTTAATCGCAGAACATCGCCATTGTTGTTCTTGATTTTGTTGTTGTGGCTCATATGGTGGTTCCTGTGGTTATACAATGTACTTTGGAGTCCCCTCCAAAAATACTTGGAGGCTACGCGAAATTGCTTCGGGGCAATTCGGACTTAACTGCCGAGAGTTGCCATGGGGGCACTCAGTGCAAAACAAGTTAGTTTTGTGTTCACAGTCGTCATCGTGCGGTGATGCGATGTGATGCGATGCGGTGTAGTGTTGTGCGATTCTCCGTGCGTTTCTGCCTTAGTGGCATCCTTTGAAATCGCTTTAATCCAAAGCAAAAGCCAAAGAAAACATTTGCTGCAATTGTTTTTGCTGTTTCTGCCTCTTACGCTGCTGTACAAATGTTGAGTGATGTACTTAGCAAAACGGAACGTAAAAGGCGGTGCTAAGTACATCTGTCAAAATGTTCTGCTTATGCAGTTTCCCAACCTTTAGTCAGCCAAAAAAAAACTTTCAATTTTATATATTCTTTAAGAATTTTTAGAATGTTATATTTAAATACAGAATATTGAAATTGAAAACTAAAAAAAACCAACACCTATAACTAATTTTCAACATTATACAGTATTAATAATCATAACTTTTGAACCTGTTGAACTAACATTCGAATTAAAATCTTAAATAATAAATTGATTATTTATCTTCCACATGTATTCTTTTAAAAATTTCAAAAAAATTGGTTTTTGAGATATCGTCACTATCATGCCAATGGGGCGAATGTGTAATTTTTGATATATGCGTTTTTTTTACATTTTTGAATGTAGTTTTTCTCAAGTATAATATGCCAAAATCATGTGTCGTTTTGTTAGATAATTCTAGCCACAAAAGACAAAACCCAAAGGGCGAATTTTAAAAATTGAGAATCTTGTCAAGCCAAAAGGGCGAATCGTTTCGTTTTTTCGCCATAACTTTTTATTGGTATAAGATAAAATAGTAGTGTAAAGGCATTTATTGTTTGTTTTTAAAGCACCTATCGATTGGCATCATTATTTAATAACAAATGGCAAATTAATGTTTAACAAAATATTTTTAATTAATGTTGCAGATCAATAGGTTCTTTAAAAACCAACAATTATTGCCTTGAAATCACTATTTTATCTTGTACCATTAAAGAGTTATAGCCAACAAACGTAAAGATTCGCCCTTTTGGCATGACAAGATTTTAAATTTTTCCAATTTCTTCGTTTTTTTTGCTATAAATTATTGGTGCAAGATAAAATAGTGATGTAAAGGTATTAATTGTTTGTTTTAAAGCACCTATCGATTGGCGTCATTAATTTGCCAAACATTTTCTTCAGCAAACATTTTTTTCAGTCATGCCAAAAGGGCGAATCTTTTTGTTTTTTTGCCATAACTTATTATTGGCATTAAATAAAGTAGTGGTGTAACGACATTAATTGTTTGTTTTTAAAGCACCTATCGATTGACATCATTAATTTAAAATGATTTTTTTGAATTTTTTCATTTGCAAAAAAAATGTTTGAAAAATTATTTTAAAGTAAAGATGCCAATCGTTAGAAAAAAAACAATTAATATTTTACCGCTATTTTATTTTGCACCAATAAAGAGTTAAAGACAAAAAAGAAAAAAACCTCCTTTTTTTATGAATTTTTTATTTTTTTTCATATAACTCTGGATTTTCGGATTTTCAAAATTTTGCATATGAGCAAAAAGTGAAATTTTTAGAATTTTAATATATTTTAATATTTAATTTTAATATTTTAATTTTTTTTAATGGCACATGAATTTAGTTTTTTAACAATATACTTTGATATTAACGCATTTGAATACTGTTCTGTTCATTTTAAGGACATAAACGATTGAATTTATTTTAAATTAAAAAATAAATTAGTCATTTGAAACAATTTAAAATGAATCATAAAAGGAAATATGTTAATATCTCTATTAGTATAGCAATTCTATTTCATAGAGATAAAATTTAATATAGTGATGCTTTTTGATATTATGAAAATTTAAGTTGGTGTATGAAATCTAGAATTTTCAAAAAATTTTAGTGTGCCTTACTTTTTGGGTTAAAACATTAACCAAAATTACGAATATTGAATATTTTCGAGCAGTACTGTGGATGTGCCTCAATGAAATATGTATTGACAAAGTGTCGCGGTTTCACCATATAAGGGCTTAAGATAGAAATTTTTAATTGCAATCCATTATTTGAATCGTAACCATTCTACGTAGATGCTAAAAAGTCTTCACAAACATTATTTACTATTAAAAATTGCAAAAACATAATATAAAATATAAAAATTTTGCACAATTTTCAAAAAGTCCATGAATTTTGTGCATGTAATCTATAAAAAAACTCAATTCACTATTTCAAATAATAACTTTTTCAAATAACGCTCTTTTTAAAACATTTGCTGTGATCTTACTCTTTTGGTATTGAAGGCACATTAACGTGATCTAGGTCATCCCTAGTAGAAATTTACCCGATGCGCCATCGAGAAATGATCGGGTTTTCGTTGGGTAAGTCCTATTAGAGAAAATGTGATCATTACCTTAACATGCCCTTATCATGCTTGCCATACCAGGGTTTGCATTATCTAAATAGTCAATGTTCCCGATCATAGCTACATTATTTGTTCCTCATAACGAAATGACATCAGACAATGATCGAGATTTAATGAGAGAAACCCTATTATGCTCGGGCTCTGACAAGGCAATTGTCGGGTAAATAATAAAATGGGGAATTGCCCGATCAGGGTTACGGCCCTAGTAGAAATTTTGGTAGGGCCATGGTCATGAAGTGATCATGTCACTATTTGAGATGATCGGGATATGACGAGGCCCATAATGTCCCTGTAACGCAGTGTCCTGATCATGTACTGACCTCAGGCCATGATTATGTACTGATCGGGCAATTCCTCATTTTATTATTTACCCGACAATTGCCTTGTCAAAGCTCGAACATAATAGGGTTTCTCTCATTAAATCTCGATCATTGTCTGATGTTATTTCGTTATGAGGACAAATAATGTAGCTATGATCAGGAACATTGACTATTTAGATAATGCAAACCCTGGTATGGTAAGCATGATAAGGGCATGCAAAGAGGCAATGATCATATTTTCTCTAATAGGACTTACCCAACGAAAACCCAACCATTTCCCGATGGCGCATCGGGCAAATTTCTACTAGAGGGTGCACATTTACAACCACTTTCAACTAATATTTTCAAATTAAAATTTCATTGCGGGGCGTACGTGTTCCAAACACAAACATTTTGAAATTGGGGAAAACAAGGTTTCTATTTTGCACAACCATATATCAATCTATCAAATAATCAATAATCATCAATTACACATATGGGCATATCCTGGGATTTCGGACGGGACATTCGTACGATTAAAACTTTAATATCTCGAAGGAAAATTATTGAATTTACTTCATTACAACTAGTATTTAAATATTTAAATAGGACTAAATATCGGCAAAAAATTAGAGAATTCTGTACGGTAAATCAAAAGATATAAATTAAATAGTTGTCGTTCTGGGAGGGATAAAAGCGAAAGTAAATGTCGAGGTTCATATGGAAATTCCAAAAAGTCAGCGAATTTTGCGTACAAATTATTTTATTGAATTATTTTATAAAATAGCTGAATTCATGAGCTTTATTTTTATATTTACATTTTGTTTCTAGAGTTTATAGTTGTTTCATAATAAATTACAGAAAAATTCCTGACGGGACAAAAATATCCGTATAAAAATTAACACTGCGATTATTTTTCTAAAAATACTTTCGGCGTACAATCTATTTTTTGAACTATCTCAGAACATAGCTGAGACAATTTTCTTTACTTTTCTTCACATATAATTTGTTCCTAAAAATTACAGTTACTTCGTAATAAATCGCAAAATAATTCCGGACGTTGGGAATTTTCTGTATGGAAATTTTCACTACGATTTTGTGCTAAAAATAATTTTGAGAATTATAACAATCATTATTACGAAAATGTCCAGATGTTTTTTTTTTATTTTTTTTACTATTTTTGAGAATTTTTTTTTTTTTTGATATTTTGTATACTGTGGTTTTACACTTCTTCCGGACGTGACAGATTTCAATTAGCTGTCCAAAAATTTCTAAAATTACTAGGAAATCGATGTTTACATTTTTGAAAATGCCAAGAAACAAAGGGTTCAACTCTTTAAAAAATGTTGTTTGTTTAGTATGATAATAAATGTATCTTTTTGGTTACGTACGTAACAATAGGACATCCTTATACAAAAATCAAAATTTGTCCTTAATTTGAATTTTAATGATTATTTTTAAAATTTAGAAATATTAATTAAGGTTGTCTGAAAAAACCTTAAATATTATTTTGTATCTGTAGTTCTTATAAATTATTTAATTGGATTGAGGGGCGTGGCACTTCCGATACAGCATAAACTTTCAAAACGATATAACGTAGCACTTACAGCAGCTACAAACATGAAACAAAAAACTCAAATACAAAAAAAATAAAAACAAAAGCAAAAGCACAAAACAAAAGCAAAAATACAAAAACAAAAGCAATACTAAAAGCCAAACTAAAGAAAAACAAACCCAAAAGCAAAAACAAAAACAAGGTTTTCTTTTCGACATTGTTTTTGGTGAACATTTATTTTTTTTGAAAAATTGTGATTTCGACAATTGCATTGTTTTTGTCGTCTAAAAAAACTTTTTAACAAAATTATTTTTTTCGAAACAATTTTTTTTTTGAAAAATGGTGATTTTGACCATTGCGTTCTTTTTCTCGTCAAACATTTTATTTAATCAAATTTTTTTAACGAAATTCACCACATTAAAACTGACCGCAATAAAACTCACCACACCAAAATTCACCACACTAAAACTCACCACACCAAAATTCACCACACTAAAACTCACCACACAAAAATTCACCACATTAAAACTCACCACACAAAAAGTCACCACACAATAAGTCACCACACTTAAACTCACCACACTAAAACTCATCACTTAAACTCACCACACTAAAACTCACCACACTAAAATTCACCACACTAAAATTCATCACACAAAAATTCATCACACAAAAACTCACCACACTAAAATTCACCACACTAAAACTCACCACACTAAAATTCACCACACTCAAATTCACTACAATAAAATTCACAATACTTAAACACACCACACTTAACACTCCACACCAAAATTCACCACACTAAAATTCACCACTTTAACACACAAAAACTCACCACACTAAAATTGATCACACTAAAATTCACCACACTAAAAGTCACTACAATTAAATTCACCACACTAAAATTCACCACATTAAAATTCACCGCACTAAAATTCACCGCACTAAAATTCACCACACTAAAACTCATCACACCAAAAATCACCACACTAAAACTCACTATACTTAAATTCACAACAGTTAAACTCACCACACTAAAATTCACCACACTAAAACTCAATACACCAACATTCACCACACCTAAACTCATCACACCGAAACTCACCACACTAAAACTTCTACTGGGAAAAACTCTACGGAGAAGCATTCTACGGGAAAGAATTGCACCGGGATGATTCATACCGAGAAGAATTCTACGGAAATGCGTTCTATGGGGAAACATTTTACGGGGATTTTTATAAATAATAATAATAGTTTGTCGCTACAGTCCTGTACAGTCCTTCGGCCGAGCTCTCTCACCATTTTGAGCTGTGCGTGTTATATTTGTACTCAAAGTGGTGGGACCTACAGTTTATTGCCGAATCCGAACGGCGGGTGAGAGCTTTTCATATGCAATGTTTTACTCTGGTAGGTTGGCCATTTACTGCCGAGAGGTAGCGCGGTATAGAAAAATGTTTCTATGAAAAGATGTTGTTAGCCCCAGTCCAGGCTTGAACCGGGGACCTTTCGGCTCGCAGTCCAACGCACTAACCACTGAATTACCGCGGGTACTGTTAATAATTCTACTGTTAAGAATTCTACGGGGAATCACAGTCTGAGAAAGAATTGACTATGAGAAAAGCTGTTTTAGCGGAGAATTTTTTTTGTTTCGGTTTCTAAATTTATAAAACTAATAAAAAACACGTTCACAGCTAAGCACGGGTCCCTGATATAAATAATAAAAATGTTTTTTTTTATATTAATAATATTGCTCCATATCCTTGCATTCACAAAGTCTTTGGGTCCAGCTAAGTAGTAACAAATATACGGAAGTTATTGACAAATTAAAGTCAATTTCAATTATATTATAAAATACAAAATGTATGCCCACAACGATAAATTATTTCATTTCACCTTAGTTATGGAATGCCAATGCATCAGCTAAATCTATATTGTTGTCATTGCTACTCCATAACAAATTTCACTCGATATGGTTAAATTACATACTCTTTTTTATAAAAATAGAAAACAATTAACTAGGTCTTAAATTTAATTTCATAAAACAAATAAAATAGAATTAATTTTATGCTAAGTTTAGTATTTTCACAAAAAGGTAAAAAGGATGTTCTTTTATATTATGTACTTAATATTATAAAATTAAACTGAACGAAATACTCCCGAATATGTTCATAAGTGACCTAATATAATATGTCAACAGAAAACATAATTAAAATGTAATCTTTAAAAGTTCGCACTGACTGATACTGCATAACTTTCTACCAGATTAGTGACAAAAACTTTTTCACCAGTCACGTGACTAGTTGTTTACAAGTAATTAACGCAGCTTTTCTCGTACGGAATTTATGAATTATTTATTATACATTTATAAGAATGATATGGAAGCTTTTGGTCATTTTTAAACATAATCTTAGGAAAAAAACATACTAAAACTAAATTTCATTCTAATCGGATTTTTTTTATTTATTGTTTTTTATTAATTATTTCCACTTTCGTTAAATGCGTTATTTGGAATGTTCCCTAATTAAACCCTACACTAAGAGTGAAAGGGTATATTCAGTTTGGTACGCCGTTTGTAACACCTAGAAGGAAGTATCTCCGGTATGGAAAAGTATATATATTCTTGATCAGCATGATCTCCTAAATCCATTTAGCGATGTTCGTCTGTCCGTCCGTCTGTCTGTCTGTCTGTCTGTCTGTCCCTCTGTCTGTCTGTTGAAATCACGATTACATAAAGAGTAGAAGAGCTAGAGCAATGAAACTTTAGATTTAGATTACTTATATATCTAAGCTGTCTAAACAAGAAAATTGGCATAATCGGTATATTGTGACCTGAGAACCGATCACTTATGTTCAAATACCTCATATAAAATGAATATCTACAAATCAATTTTAGGTAAACTTTTTTTTGTGAAATATATATTGACTAATGCTCAAATACATGAAAATTATGGTTTCCGGCGAAATGACTTGTGGTTCAACAAAAAAATCGAAATTCGCTACACCTACCAATTTGTAAATATGGGTATCAAATGAATGGAAATTCTTCAGCGATTGAAAGTTTGTAGTTATTTTCGGGATTCGTATATCCTGGTGACCTATATACCACTTTTAATGGTAACCGCACATATGTGTAGGGTATTTATAGTCGGCTTAGACCGACTATAATTTTGATAATCCCAACTATCATAATAACACCTACTTTAAAATTTCCCATGTGATCTAACCTTCCCAACTTGTTTTTACGTTGCAAAAGTCCTCAGAGTCCTATATCTTACCAAACCGAAGATATTAATAAAAAAATCACTAACTTCAAATATTTAAAAATTCCGTTCAGTGAAAAGTACTCAAGTCGACAATTAGCTCTTAAAATGGGTATGATCACATCTATTTTGGAGTTAAACTATAGAAGAAGATCTACATGAAGATTTCTTATCAAAAAATATTATAATATTAACATAAACGCTGCGTAAAAATTCAGTTTAAAGAACTTAGTGATTTGTCAGTGCACGGCAATTGTCTAAATCTGAATGAAGCCTGAGTCCATAAAAATGGTCGGATTTAAACATTTCTTTCATCTCCAATTCAAACTAAAATCGGATACAATTTTCGAATCTATAATTGATCAATCCCTAAGAATCGACCGGAGATCGACCACGTACACCTTCTTCAGCTCAAAAGATGTTGCAGGGTGGATTTTTGGATTTTTGTTGGATTTTTATGTGGTCATTGGGGTAATGAAGTTATTATTTTTTCACGCAATTGCAGCCTGCGATTCATATCGAAAGACATGGCATTCCCTTTTTTGATATATTTTGATATACCCTTTTTCGAAAATAGGGTTTTCCCTATTTCAAATTCAAATGAGTGAATTTTTAATTTTTAGGGGGGGGGGGGGGTTACTGTTGTGTGGTGTGTTTTTATTTTATTTGCGTAGGAGGCCTCCATAGCCTGCTTGACACTCTAATTTTTTTTAAGTTTTTGAACCTTAATCTGTGAAATACACCTAAACGCTGTATTGACCCCTTCCTTTCTTTATTTTTGGTGGGTTCCAGGGAAACGTGGTGCAAAATATTTCTTAACTTATATTTTTAATTTATTATTTAAAGGGCCGTTGCATTTTATTTTTTGTTTGTTTTTAGTGTCTGGGAAACTACACAGAAAAAAAAATCGTAAATATAGCCAAAAAGGTACATCAACACAATCAAACTATTGCTAAAACTGCGCCGACTAAATTATTAATTGTATTAGCGTACATATTCATCATAATAGCAATCGCATTTGCTGGCAACAGCTATGCGTATTCGCGTACCGTGTTGATGTTATAGCAGTGCGTGGTCGCTATAGCAGTTAGTGGTAGCTGTAGCAGTGCGTGGTCTCTATATCAGTGCATGGTCGCTATAACAGTGCGTGGTGTGTGTTCGTATACTCGCTTACAGTGCTGGTGAATTTAGTGGAATTCGTGAAATTGGTGGAATTCGCTTAGAATTAGAATTTTTAGTTGGCGGTTGGTGCGCATATCAGTTCACTTTTGGTTCATGTCAAAAGAAACGTTTATAGAGTTTGATCATACTCTATTGGTGTCGTTGAAAATGATGATGATGGCAATAGTTGTATATTTAATTATGCTTCATCATCAGAAAAGTATATTTGTTATATACTTTCACAAGAATTTATATTATTCTTTTTTAATAAACTAAAAAGGTATTATAAGAATACTGTGAAAATACAAAATAGCTTTTAAAACGTCGACCATACCAATTAAATAATTTGCTACTTATGCAAAATCATTTATTGGTATATTTTTGGACGCAAATAACATTTTTAGCGAATGTGTTTGCTCAATACATGAAAATGGCAAGAATGTCATTGTTAGACCATTCATTGGTGTACAATTAATTTTGATTGCTGCATTTACGTCGATTATTTTTTTCTGTGTACAGTTCTTCCTTCTTATTTTTTAGCAAATAAGCCAATAACTGTCACGTCTATTTGAATCCTAAAATATTGTGATTTGTTACGGTAATTTATATCTTAAAACGCGTTTATCTTAATACTAAATTTTTGGACTTAGTGACTTTTCACTGAATGACGACGATGTTTGAATTTGCGTTTTTTTTTATTATTTAACAGTTTTGATCTTATATGTCGAAAAATACTGAACGTTGGATTCTCTAATTTATATTTGTGTGCCCATACATACGTAATAAGAATAAACAAAATAATATTTGTGGAAATCAAATTACGATCAAATAATTCAAATATTTTCTATTTGAGAAAAATAATAGTTTTAAATATTAATTAAATTTTTCTTCCTTAGAAATTCAATTTGCTTCTAAATTTTAATGCATTTTTTTCTCATATGGTAATAAAAACGAGTTGGGAAAGTTAGGTCACATGGGTAAGTTCGGTCACATGGGGCGGATTTTTATAGTCGGTCGGGCCCGACTATGGAATACCCTACACCTTTGGTGGGGATATTAATGTGGGATATTTAATTGCATACCTTTTAATTATGCTGAACCTCCCCACCCTTAGAGTATTATTCATAAATCAGAAATTTACGTCTTGGGGATATAAATTAAAAAATTTATATAAAAGTATAAACAACTAAAAAAAAAATTGAAAAATATAATTGGGCGGACCACGCCTATATTTAAAATTTTGAAAGGCTAATATTATATAGATTTGATTTTAATAATTTACGGATCAAATTTCCACTATGAAAACCCGGGAAATAATGAAAAAAAAAAGTGGGCGGATCACGCCCATTTTTGGACCACCTATTTATAGGTGAATTTTAACAATACCTTTTAAATTTTATAACTATACCTTGAATACTTTTCGAGTTATTAGTTCCGAAAGAGTTATAAAAAAGTGACTTGTATGGGAGGTGGGCGTGTCCGTTGACCGATTTGGCTCATTTTCAAACTCAGTTCCTACTTTTGGCTAAAATATATTGAGACGAAATTTCATCGCATTCTGATCAGTATTTCTCAAGTTATTCTGTATTCGGACAGCAAGACAGCAAGACAGCAAGACAGCAAGACAGCAAGACGGACAGACAGACAGACAGACAGACGGACATGGCTAAACGGACTCGGGTAGTGATGCTGATCAAGAATATATATACTTTTCCATACCGGACACGCCTCCTAAGGGGCGTTACAATATATGCACAAAGTTAATATACCCTGTACCTCATAGGTGTAGGGTATAAAAACTCCTATTGTCATAACCACATAATTAACATGCAAACATACAATGTAAATAATGAACTAACCACATAATTAAAACATTAATTAATTCAGAGATTAACAAAAAAATTAAAAATTTGTGTTTTTTTTCTGCTTTGAATATCCTAAGCAAATAATTTGAATTTTTTAGCAGCTATATTAAAAAATTCTAATGGAAATATATTATAAAAATGTAATAAGCATCAGACCACCAAAGCCTGCAATTAATATTAATTAATATATGAATATGTTAAAATTAAAAAAAAAAAATTGTACTAAAAAAACTACACTAAACTCATTATTTCTTTCATGGCCGTACAATATATTATGCCAAGTAGCAATTATTCTACATCTATGAACTTAAAATAATCATAGAATCATGTCCTGATCATAACTCGACAAGCTACAAGACTAAATAAATTATGATTACTATTACTCCAAGAACCCCCAATATTTATAGTGTTTATAACAACTGTTTGAAATGTTTCCTCCACATATTTGTAGTGTTTAACACAAATATGTGTAGTGTTCCCAACAATATTCACAATGTTGGATTTGGTCAGATAAACACTTACCAAAAAGTAAAAAGTGTTCGGAGCAGATACTTTTAAAATTTCCCCAAGAAATACATTATAAATATTTTACACGCAGAGAAAAAAAATGTTTACAGCAAATATAATATATTTACAATAATAACATGAATGACTATAATAGATTGTTATGAAAATATTTATTTTAAAAGTCTCGAAATTCACGAAAGTTACACTCAAAATAAAGAGTCTGCTATTAATAGCAAACTCTGAATGCTAAATTTTGCATTTATAGCAAACTTTTATCTGCAATAGCGAACTGTTTGCTGGGAATCTTAGTTCTGCTAGTGAACAAGATCGTGCTAGTGTCACTGGTGTGCATATTGCTAGTGTAGCTAACCTGCACTAGATGGCGCCATAGTCACGAGACGCTGCAGCTAAATGTGTCTATAATTCGTAGACTCTTATTCGACCCCATGTTTATTTAAAAGAGATATTTCTTCTACGTAATAATAATGAACGCATGCAAGAGTGAAATAAAGGTAAAATAAAAAAAATTAGATAATTAAAAATAAATAAAAATAAATAAAAATAAATAAAAATAAATAAAAATAAATAAAAATAAATAAAAATAAATAAAAATAAATAAAAATAAATAAAAATAAATAAAAATAAATAAAAATAAATAAAAATAAATAAAAATAAATAAAAATAAATAAAAATAAATAAAAATAAATAAAAATAAATAAAAATAGATAAAAATAAATAAAAATAAATAAATAAAAATAAATAAAAATAAATAAAAATTAATAAAAATAAATAAAAATAAATAAATAAATAAATAAATAAATAAATAAATAAATAAATAAAAATAAATATAATATAATAAAAAAAAAACAATAATATAAAACATATCAAAATACAAAAAAAAAATATTTTTGTATATTCTTTTTTATGAATTGGAGTTAATAGCAAAAAAATTAGTTAAAACAGCTAAAATTGTATGCTCTAATAGCATACAAATAGTTTATTGAAACAGCAAACTTTCATTTCAGCAAAATCCGGCGCTTTCCTCTTTGCTGCAAACATTTTTTGCTACTGTTGCAGACTTCTTATTTTGAGTGTACATGTAACATAAATAGCATGAATATGATTTTCCATTCCGAATACTGCTATCATGAAATGCAAACTCCCACAAATTTATTCTCATATAAAATACTCCGCTATTGGCAATGATCTCGAAACTTGCAAAATAAATGTAGAGGAAAAATGTTTCATATTACAATATCTCTTAAAGTAGAACACGGTGATCTAGAAGTAATCACAAGTATGACAAAAATGAATATAAAAAGTACAAATAGGGTTATATTCATCATCATTTCTAGTTTAAAATCCGTTCGAACCAACATCTTATCATTTCCTTTTCGCAAGATATCGTCATTTACGTTCACTTTCAAGGATTGTTTACAATTTTTCTCTATTTCTTATTAAAAATATATTACACAGTGCTGCAAAATGGCAATTTTTTTATTGAACTCCGATTTTTTTTTATTTTGTGCTTCTATATGGTCTACTGATAAAAAGTGTTGTACCCCTACACGTCTGGGTTAGGCGCTATATTCTCCGAAAGGGTTGATGATGGATCGTTTCAAAGCTAAAAGTACAAGCTTTTAGAGCAATTATGTTGTAACTTATAAGCATGAACATATGGCCCGTGGTCATTATCCTTGCACTTTAAAATTGATATCCTTAAAATGGACCCTTTTAAAAAATCACATATTTTGGTTCATTTAATATAAATGTTCATACCAAATATCAAGATGGTATTTTGATGGCATCATATTTAAAAAAAAAACATTAATTTTCTAAATTTGTACACATTTTTTGTAATGAAAAAAATAATATATGTTTTTTTCAAAAGTAAAATTTGCAATAATTTTTTAATGTATTTTTATTTCTGATTTCTAAAATGGCGTCATTTTCATCAAATTGTCTCTAGTTTCTGAGATATAAACCATTTTTCGTAAAATGTAAAAACTATATCCCAAAATCAATATTTCAAAAACTAGATTCAATATGATAAAACTGACGCCATTTTAGAAAGCAGAGTTAATACAACTTTTACTGAAAAAATATATATTTTTTCTATTGAACATGAGGGCGTGGTAGTGTTACCTGCTAAAGGGTTTTTCAATAAGAGCGCTACAAAAGTTTTGTTTCAAGGGTTTTTCAACAAAGACGCTACAAAAGTAGAGCGACAATGACAGCAAAGGACACCATATTTCTTGTCGCTCTGTTGACATTTCTCTTCAGTAAGGTTTGCCATTTCATGATGGAAAGATATACGAGCCAACAACGAGTCGAAATTATTAAAATTTAATACCGAAATTCGAATTTGTATATCTTTCCATCATGAAATGGCAAACCTTACTAAAGAAAAATGTCAAAAGAACGGTAAGAAATATGGCGTCGTTTGCTGTCCCTGTCGCTCTACTTTTGTAGCGTCCCTGTTGAAAAACCCTTTATATATCAAAAATGTTAAAAATTCCATATATTAAAATTAATGGAGTTGCAGTGATGAAACTTTGTAATATACAGTTTTTCATTTATATAATTCACAAGTCGGTGGGACACTCAAAAAATATTGGAATTATTAATATTAGTTCGCTGAAATGAGAATACCTTGTTGTTTATTTAAATTTGAATTTTATTTCGGGGTAATTTCAAGTCATGAGAATTTTACAATAGGAGAATTTAATTCCCTATCGTGATTATTCTCTCGATATTCACGATAGGGCTGAATAATGTTAGTTGCAAGATGTTTTGAACCGGTATTCACTTCTTTAAGCATGCAGTTGATGTTGTACTCTAAAAATAATTTATTCCAATTACGAAGCCGAAATTTAAAACCTTTTAAGCAATAAATCAATTATCCATATACAAATAAATTTCATAATAAATATCTTTTTAGTCAACATTAGCAACCAAATTGTAGCATTTTATAAATCCCATCCATATGCACTATTTTCTAATATCTGCTGCTGACATTAAATACAAAAATAAACCAAAACATTTAATTTGTTATTTTCAAAGACGAATAATACTAAATGCAATTAGACCAAAATAGTGACACACATTAATTTGAAGGAATTAAATTGCATACCACATAAACAGTTTTCTTTCTTGACCCATTGCGCAAACATGGAGTGTGGTCCCTGCTTCAATAGTTCAAATGACGCAAGTGCAACCGTTCACGGTCGATCCATTAATAAATCAACATTGACCAAAATGTGCCACTAACAAATTAATTCTGTTCACACATTGATGTTGACAAATTGGAGGTTTGTCAGACTGTGCGAGCAGAGCTTGAGCTTGTGTGCAGAAGTAATTAAAAGCGTATTGGAAAGAGATTTACCATGCAGATTATAAGGCTCATCGATGTGAGTACGGAAACGACCAAAACTATTCGAATCAACCAATATTATGTGTAATATACACGGCGAAAATTGTTTACTGATGTTTTATGAATAAGATGTTCATAAAAGATATTCATTCGTTCATAAACATATGAAGCAATCAATCCTATGTGTAATATACACGAAAATATTGTTTACTGATGATTTATGAATAAGACGTTCATAAAACATATTCATAAACATATAAACCAACCAATAATGTATGTAATATACAGGGAGAAAATTGTTTACTGATGATTTATGAATAAGATGTTCATAAAACATATTCATTCGTTCATAAACATATGAAGCAATCAATCCTATGTGTAATATACACGAAAATATTGTTTACTGATGATTTATGAATAAGTTGTTCATAAAACATATTCATTCGATCATAAACATATGAAGCAATCAATCCTATCCTAAGATATAATCCTACACGAAAATATTGTATACTGATGATTTATGAATAAGTTGTTCATAAAACATATTCATTCGTTCATAAACATATGAACCAACCAATAATAGGTGTAATATATATGAAGAAAATTGTTTACTGATGATTTATGAATAAGTTGTTCATAAAACATATTCTTTCGTTCATAAACATATAAACCAACCAATAATATGTGTAATATACAGGGAGAAAATTGTTTACTGATGATTTATGAATAAGATGTTAATAAAAGATATTCATTCTTTCAATACTATGTGTCATATACACGAAAAAATTTATTTACTGATGATTTATGAATAAAAGTGAATGTGTAATATATACGGACCAAATTGTTTACTGATGATTTATGAATAAGTTATTCATAAAACATATTCATTCGTTCATAAACATATGAACCAACCAATAATATGTGTAATATACAGGGAGAAAATTGTTTTATGAATAAGATGTTCATATAAGATATTCATTATTCCATAAACATACGAAGCAACCAATACTATGTGTCATATACACGAAAAATTTTATTTACTGATGATTCATAAAACATATTCATTCGATCATAAACATATAAACCAACCAATATTATGTGTAATATACACGAAAATATTGTTTACTGATGATTTATGAATAAGATGTTCATAAAAGATATTCATTCTTCCATAAACATACGAAGCAACCAATACTATGTGTCATATACATGAAAAAATTTATTTACTGATGATTTATGAATAAGTTATTCATAAAACATATTTTTTCTTATATTCTTATTTATGAGTAATATTCATGAATTCTGTATAATACTAAAAATGCAATAAAAAACTATAAATCACTATGTATTTATTATAAATAAGATTCATCATTTTTACAAACTTTATTATTAATCATAACAGACGAAATTATGATTAGTTATTCATCACTTGTGTTGTTTCAAATTGCATTTTAATTTTCTTAAATCGTAATTCAAGTCAATTGTGAAAACCATGTCGTAGCTGCAGTCTGAAGAACATTTAAGTGAGTGAATTAAGTGAAATATAAATCAATTGAAAAAAAATGTGAAATTTAACAGACAAATAAATTGAAGTGATGTAATTTTCCATTGTTTTTTTTTTTAATATTAATTGCCTTTTGACTTATTATATATTCAAATGCGATATTTTTCACTTTGTTTCGTATTATTTAGCTATATGGCACAATGTAAGACATCTTAATCATAAATTATGAATAATAAAACATAAAATGTATTCCAGAACCTATGTTAATTAATAATTACTCATGACTTATGAATAGATTATACATAAATAATAAGCATAATTTTGTCAATTAATCATAATAATTGATTGTTACTTTAATCATATATTATGAATAAAAACCCAAATAATTGTGTTTACTTATTCTTGGTAGGATATCATGATTGCTTTTTGCTAAATTTATGCGTATAATACATGATTTATGAGAACATAGACTTATTAATATATTATGCATAAAACATGACTAAGCATACGCATAATTTTATTCAATTAATCATAGTATTTGATATTTACTATAATCATATATTATGAATAAAACCAAATCATTATGATTACTTATACTTGGCTGGATATTATGTTTACTTTTAGCAAAATGTATGCGTATAATACATGATTTATGAGAACAATGTCTTATGAATATATTATACATAAAACATGAGTAAAAATACACTTTTTTTATTCAATTAATCATAATAATTGATTGTTAATTTAATCTTATATAATATATAAAACCCAAATCATCATGACTACTAATTCTTGGCTGGATATCATGATACCTTTTGCAAAATTTATGCGTATAATACTTGATTTATGAGAACACTGACTTATGAATATATTATACATAAAACATGAGTAAACATATGCATAATTTTAGTAAGTTCATCATAATTATTGATTGTTACTTTAATCATATATTATGAATAAAACCAAATCATTATGATTACTTATACTTCATGATTACTTTTAGCAAAATTTATCAGTATAATACATTATTTATGAGAACATTGTCTTATGAATATTTTATACATAAAACATGAGTAAAAATACGCTTTTTTTATTCAATTAATCATAATAATTGATTGTTAATTTAATCATATATTATGAATAAAACCCAAATCATCATGATTACTTATTCTTGGCTGGATATCATGATTGCTTTTTGCAAAATTTATGCGTCTGACTTATGAGAACATATTTCTCCGTGTATATAGTCGAAATATGTGGACATTACTTCGAAGTATTAAGGGAATCGTCTATGAGTCTCGGTGGAATAAATTAAGTATTTTTTTTTGGTATGGCGTATAATTAAGTATTTGCGCAGCTATAATTACTGCATTATCGATTTGAACGTATCAATGTTCCAATGAATTAAAGGTTTAAAAGTGTCGTGGTGAGTGGATCTACGAGGTACCCAAATCATTGGCGCAATACTAATCTATTCTAATGACGTTGTACATGACATTCATTTTTATACATTTGCAAATGCGCTGACAACCGAAAGAGAAAATGTAAATATTAATAATAAATAAAAATAATAATAAAGAAATATTGTTATTTTTTATTATTTTAATAATGCAATTTATGTTTACAATATTTGAAATTGTATTTATAGCGCGTTCTTTTGCCACGACACAAAATGCTTTTTCACAATTTTTTTTCTTTTTATTTTTATTTATTTCTTTGCTACAGATACAAAAGAAAATAAAATGAAGAAATGTATAGAATAAGAAAAATAATAAAAATACAAGGAAATTGTAAATTCATCTTTTGTTACAAAAAATGAGAAACCTTTTAGCGACGCATTTCCAGCAGATTGCCAGAATCTCATTGAAATGTAAAAATATATTCAAAATAAATCATTATTTTTAATTGCTTGCATTGTTGTGGAAATTTATGAAAGAAACATATCAACAAAATATAAAAAATATTAGAGCGCTAATAGGCCCTAAGCTATTATTAAAGGTTAGTGAAAATTGGTGATTTTATTTTTATATATTTTATTTTTTTTATATATTTTATTTTAATTATATTCAGTCAGTAAAAAAATACATACAGATTAGCGTCATACAATATATCGTCGTTGTGGAACGAAAAGTCACCAAATATATTTTCAAAATGCCAAATATTCATTTACAAAAAACTGTATATATCTGTCAATTTTTAATCGATGATCTCAATTTTTTTACCACATGATAAGAAAATATAAATATATGAATTGATATTTCAACTTTAAAAATGCGTCAATTACTTTTTATAATATTAATCAACAAACTTGAACATTAAGTTTTTCATAAAAATATATTTGGTGACATTTCGTTCTACAACGACGATATATTAAAATTAACATTATAATTAAACTAATTATAAATTATACATAACAACTATTTAAATTTCCATAAAATAACTCTTCAGAAAAACATTCTCGAATTAAGCTCAACACAAACATCAATGTATCTGCATAACTTTGATAAATTCAAATCGTTGCATAAATTGTATTTCATACAGTTTAAAATATTTCCCATGACATCTACAGCAATTTGCTATGGTTAAGTCACAAAAATGTTGGGTTATTTCCGAAAAGTAAGCCAAATAAATATGTAAATTAATTTAGACTGTCCACACAGATAGGCCAAATGATAAAGTGCTGACAAAATTTATAATCTTCCAATGGGAGGTAGGTTTCGAAATAGATATTTTCGTTTCAATGCAAAATACACTAGGCCAATATGTGCCATTGTTAAAACTCATGCTGTAAAGTAGTTGACGTGCTTGAATAGAATATTATAATATATAACTTAATATTTTGCATATCATCTTACTGTAATCAATATAAAATATATTTATGCCTTAATGGTTCTGATGTGGATAATGTGAGCTTAAATGAATAAAGAAGGTTTTTCGCATGAAATACAGAATTTTTAAGCAAACTGTCAACATTATATAAAGCCTGAAATATGGTATTTAACGTGAAAATATAAAATATATATATTTTTTTTCATTGGATATTATTTTATTATAACACCCAGAAAAATACTGTATTAAACACACACAAAATTAATTCATACAAGTGTTTAAAAAAAATAACTAAATAATTTTATATAATTTTTATACAAAAAGTTACAACCAAATAAATTTGTATATTCAAGCATAAAGTTAATATATATTGCAACAAAAAAGCTTACTCAAGCCGATATAAAGAAAAATTCACATGAAGATGTAACAGACAGACTGGCAGACAATCGACTAGGATATGATTCTTTCTGGGTGTTACAAATAGCGTACCAAACTAAATATATCCTTTCACTCTTAGTGTAGGGTATAAAAAAATATAGACCCTTACACAACTAGTTTTCTAAAAAACTATAACTCAATTTTTATTTTCATTTCTGAAAAAAAGCTGTTTTTACCCAAATGTTTCTCAAAAACTCTACGTGTACTACGTAGTGTACTACTGGTCCTAAAATGAAAAAAGCTGGATAAAATTCAATATTTATTTCATTCACTTATATTCACTTATAAATACTCCAGGCCATAAATTCGCCCAATAAATGCGTTCAAACGTACACCTGTCCACGGATTTTCCTAAAATTTGGAATATATATTCTACAGACCCAGGAGAAGGTCACTGTAGAGTTTTCGTTGACCACGCCCACTTTTACGACCATTTTGTATTTTTGATGTATGTTTCAGCCTAGCAAAACCGCTGAACGTATTTTTCTGAAAATTTGCATTACTATGGTATAAGGTCCATGAAGTATCCTAAGTCAGAAATAAATCAGATTGGACAAAGAGGAATGCCACCTCCCATAGAACCCAAAAATTCATTACGCTATATCTCAGCCCTAATGTTCTCGATTTCAACTAAACTTTAAAATTGGATGTTACTCATCTTACTAAAGCTCACCACACCAAAACTCACCACATCAAACTCACCACACCAAAATTCACCAAATAAAACTTCACCACACCTAAACTCACCACACTAAAACTCACCACACTAAAACACCTACTGGAAAAAACTCTACTGGGAAGAATTCTACACCAAAGAATTCTACGGGAAAGCGTTCTACGAGGAAGAATTATTTTTGTTTTGGCTACTACATTTATAACACCAATAAAAAATGTCCACACTAAATTATGGGTCCCTCATATAAATAAGAAAAATGTTCTTCATATTAATAAAATTACTCCATATTCTTGCATTCACAAAATCTTTGCACGAGTCGTGCACGGCTCCGCTAGTTATATATAAATGCATTCAGTCTCTGCATTACTTTACTCTAGTTCTAAACTAGTTTCCGAACTGTTAAATTTTGTTCTGGTTCACTTTAGACTAGTTCTGGTACTATAATTTTTTAGACTAGTTCTCCTTTTTCCAGGGGGTATAAACATTCGTGTAATACCATTTTTTCAAAAAATAAAAAATGAAAAATTAATTTTGTGGTTTTCACTTTTTAAAACTCCAAATTAAAAATGCTTAAAACGGGTTCAGGTTTCATTTATGCGTTTGTAGCCCCATTCATCTTCTTTCAGAAACTGAAATTTCTACGTTATACTAGCCATATCTCATGGTCATGTTTATGACAGAAAAATTTTATGTTTATGTCAACAAAAACTCATATGGACCAATTATGTCACAACATTTTATTGAAAACCTTATCTTTTGCACTCGCGCCAAGCTGTATAACCAATATTTAGACTGCGAATTTATTAAAGAAAAGTTCAACGCTATTCAAAATTAAAAATTGATAAAATGAAAATTTGCAATTGTTTTGATTTGAATTTATTTCGAAACGTTAAAGTCATGACAGATTTTATGTGGACATTTCAGTTTGACAGTTATGGCAAGACATGTAGTGTCTTCACAAAACATGTTGATGGTACAACATAAACATTTCCATGATTTTTCAGTGTCGATTTTGATTATTTATTTTTTGATATTTTTATAAGAAGTTCCAATTTTGTTTTAATTTTTGCCATTTTTTTGTGACTTTTGAGGTACATCGTTGTAGTGAATTCAAAGAAGTGTTTGAGCAATGTTTCAATTCAGAGATTTGTTATTTTGTTCGTTAATTGCCACATTGTTAATAACACACATGAAACTAGATGATTACAACAGAACTAAAAATGATTGTGTATGAAACCTTTTTATGTTTCAATTTCCACAAAATATTACCTGTTGAATATAATATTTAATATTAAATTTGGACCCATGATTATTTTATATTTTAGCATACCATATCAACAAATAAAGAATTTTTTTTATATCAGCTCCCAAAGAAAACTATTATCACAATATGTGACAATGTCAATGGAACACAACTGCATTTTACAACGTATTAATCATGGCCATAACATTTTTCAAACATATTTTCTATATATGCCGTAGTACTTGAACAGAATCTGCATATTATGTATGTACTTTACACAATATGTTTGGAATATTAATAATGGTAAAAGCAATGAAAGAATGTGACAACAAACAAGTTCGAAATTAAAACTGTTATCTGGTTCAAGTACAACGACAAAATCAGACAATTACACACAGAGAAATGCAAAGAATTATAGGATTCTAATGATGACAATTATTTTAAATTGATTGACCTTTGGAGAGAAATTATTTGTATTTATTTCTGTTTCGTTAATTATAGTTTGACATTAATTATTGGGGCTCATTAATCTAATATTTTAATATTTATTTACAGAAATAGAAAATAGTATGAAATGACTGAGTTATTTAGGACTATTATAAAAAATGATGTATTTAACGTTAAATTGTACATTTTAAACAGCAAAATGAAACGTTTATTTTTACAATTCATTTATACAATTTTGTATTTTATCATATATTGTTTTTAATACCCAACTTATAGGCTCAATTCCAATATTCACTGGTTCTATTAAAAAAAAACTATAACTTATATTTTTACCAAATTTCGTGTGTTTTTATTTAAACTTTTATTTGGTTTATATTTCAAATACAAACTTCAGCAATACCTAAAAAAAAAAACGTAAAATGAATGAGCGCAACTCACCGTAAACTGCGGAAGTGGGTTGTAATTCATTTTCCGGTTCACATTCAGACTGCGGTCACGGTGACCTCAGTATGCGAACCGTTGCATTCTGACAATCAACACGAGTGCTAATTACATGCATATATGGGTTAAAGACTAAATGGGAAAAACAAAAACTAACTAAAAAAAAAAAAAGTAAAATATAAATAAAAATATTTCATGGAATTTTGTTAAAAATTTGCAGTGCCATAAAATATTCATAAATATTCAAACAAATGCAACTGAAAAAAAAATGTTTTAATTGCACTACAGCGAAAATGATTTATTACATTCGAATTGTAATGGTCATAAAGTTTTTTTTTAGATTTTTCTGTTTTTAATCAAAAATAAAATAAAGCATCAAATCGATTTTAGTTTTTAATCTCTGATTGCTATTAGTGCAAAACTAGAGATGTTGCTGTATATTTCTAGCCACAAAAGACAAAACCAAAAGTGCGAATTCGAAAAATTGAAAATCTTGTCATGCCAAAAGGGCGAATCTTTTCATTTTTTTGCCATAACTTTTTATTGATACGAGATAAAATAGTGGTGTAAAGGCATTAATTGTTTGTTTATAAAGCATCTATCGATTGGCATCATTATCTTCAAATAATTTTTTGAATTTGTATCATTTGCATGAAAAATGTTTGGCATTTTTTTTAATAATGATGCCAATCGATAGTTGCTTTACAATGAAACAATTAATGCTTTTACATCACTATTTTAGCTTGCAGCAATAAAGAGTTATAACAAAAAAACGAAAAGATTCGCCATTTTAATTTTTCCAATTTCTTCGTTTTTTTTGCTATAACTGTTTATTGGTGCAAAATAAAATAGTAGTGTTGAGATATTAATTGTTTGTTTTTAAATCACCTATCGATTGGCATCATTATTTAAAAATATTTTACTAAGCGTTATTCGAAAAATTGAAAATCTTGTCATGCCAAAAGGGCGAATATTTTAGTTTTTTCGCCATAACTTTTTATTGATACGAGATAAAATAGTGGTGTAAAGGCAATTATTGTTTGTTTTTAAAGAACCTATCGATCTGCAACATTATTTCCAAACATTAATTTTCCAGAAATTTTTTTTTGACAAAATATTTTTAATTAATGATGCCAATATATAGGTGCTTTAAAAATAAACAATTAATATTTCTACATTACTATTTTCTCTTGCGCAAATAAAAAGTTATAGCATAAAAAATAAAATTGGTTGCGTTTTGGTCAGGATATAGCCTCATAAAATCCGTATTTATAATTCAGTAAGTTGTTCAAATCCAAAGATATTTTATATATGTTATAATAATTGATGAATATATGAAAATAACAGAAAAATTTTAAAAAAACCTAAATTGTACTCATTTTTAAAGCACTTCAAACTAAAAAAAATTGATTTCTCAACATTTTTAACAGGGCACATTCGCACGTTTGGCATAATAGTGACGTTATAATACACAAAATAACTGCATTTAATTATAATGAATATGAAAAATTAATTTATAATATAAAAATACTTTTTTCTTTGTGTAAAATTCATGATAGACTGGAACCTTTAATGTCTATTGATCTGGAAATCAACTGGTGTGGTAAACAAGTGATTTGGAAACAAAATGACTTGGAAACAAATTTTAAGTTAGTATTTAAATTTGTGGGTTGAGCAGTCATTTGGAAACTCGTTTTTTGAAAACAAATTAAAATTGTCGGTAATGTAGGGTTTACTATTAGATTTAGCAAAATTTTCGAAAAACGTAAATTGAACTAAATGGAATGACAGCAAACAAACAGACTATACATCAATTGATTAACGACTTTAGCGAATATCGTTTACCATATAGTGATGGAATAAATACAACCAAAAAAAATACTATATAAATAATAGTTTTTTACTATTAAAAATAGTTAATAGGATAAATTATTATTTTAATCGGAAAATACTAATAAATACTAGAAAATACCATGACATTGCCATTAAGTTTATATGAAAAGATTTATTTTTTGTATACTATTAAATCAATAATTGTCCTATTGACCAATTTTAATGGGATTTGAGGGAATTTTTTTCTGGGTGTGCACAAAAATTTAGTCTATTCTACAAATTAATATAAACTAGCACACAACTTTCGTAAGAGATAAGAGATATAGCGAATAGATTTTATGGTCAAGTAGAAGAAGGAATTTGACGAGAATTTTGAGCTTATATAGAATCATGCATTAAAAGGTACACACAGAAAACTATCCCTCAAATCCCATTAAAATTGATCTATAGGACATTTATTGATTTAATAGTATACAAAACATAAATATTTTCAATGGCAATGTCATGGTATTTTCTAGTATTTAATAGTATTTTTCGATTAAAATAATAATTTATCCTATTGACTATTTTTAATAGTAAAAAAACTATTATTTATAAAGTATTTTTTTCTGGGTGTAGTTAACGGGTTAAAGTGCAGCCAATTTGAATGGAAATTGTAAAAATGAAAATGGTCGAAAAATAATAAATGAGTATTATATAACTCACATCGCTATGAATGGGTTCCGAAACACAATAAATACGAAAAACTATTTAAATATAAAAATGGTATATTTTTTGTGTTTTTTTTTTTTATCACATTGTAACGAACCCGGATTGCCGGTCTATAGCTGGGGTATGCTCAGCGGGCTCCAGGTATTCTTGTGCGTTACAAAAATTTATATTTTGCAGGGATCCCCGATGTTTTAAATAAAACGCGGCCCGGTTAAATTTATATTTTAATTCAATGTTTTATTTTTTGAACTTCATTATTTTTATCGTTTCAAATTTATTGCTTTATATATAATTAATAATATATTGAACGAATTCTTACTCGTGCAGCTGGGTGTAGGTCCTTCACGGCATTGATGCAGTCATGCCCATGTCCAGGGCGCTAAAGCTACTCAAAAACACGTGATCACCCCAGTGGTTTCCATGCAAAGAAGACGCGTCACTTCAACCACTCCCACCTCTGTTCAAACTAGCCTCAAAAAGTCAACGTTCCTACGGGCGTTCGTTGACTATACTGCATCTGGCGTATTTACACATACCACGCTACAGTATAGCCGTCAATGTTGTTCGTCAGTCGGTCAGCAGCAAAAGAGAGATCGATTTTCGTTACGCGCTCGCTTTTATACGCGTTTCTTCTTCTTCATTCTTCTTCGTCGTCAGTTGTGAAGTATGCTGTGTTTTGCAAGCTCACTGGAAAGTGAATGACGACGTTGGCTGCGTTTTGGTGGTGTTCATTCTCGCTGTGTTTAATGTTAATTCTCGCTGTGTTTTATGTTTGCGTATTGTGCGGTATTATTTCGGACGAAATGATATCGTCACAACATTACAAAAATATCACGTTCCTAGTAGAAATTGCTCTTAGATCATTATACGTAAATAGTCATTGAATTTTTTTCTTGCCTTGATCTGACTATTTATATGACGAATCGAGACATAATGATATCTACTAGACGTCTGCACAAATGCATTTAAAACCCACTTCAAGACATTAATTGTATTTCAAAACATTTACTGTCACCAACTCTATGCATGAAATAAATGTGTTGCTCACAACAACAAAGCACTAGTAGTGTCAAAACAAAACACAAACAAGTCGTCGTTGCAGTGACACTGAGTACTCAGTGCATTTAACATTTTATTTTTTATCATTCTTACTCTATGGAATGTTCATTAACACCGCGTCTACACTATTCATATCTCATGTTAATTTTTATGACAATGAATTTAATGTTTATGTCGACAAAAACGATATGGTCGAATTACTTCACGACATTTTATTGATAAACTTATATTATATAAACATTATTTATATAAACTAGTTCAACGCTATTCGTAATTTAAAAAATTGATAAATTAAAAAATTGTAAGTAATTATTTTGATTTGAATTTATTTTGAAACGTCAAAGTCATGGCAGACTTCATGGTGACATTTCAGTCATACCATAAGGTTTAACAACCTTGAATTTTTTGAAAAAAAAATGTGTTGACAGTATTTGTCACCAATACTGCAGTGAAGTCGCTGGAGAGACTTCACTATAATACTGCAGAGTGCCATTGCAAAATGCACTCAATACTGTTGAGTGCAGTAGTGCATATTTTGCAGAGAGAACTTCAAATACATTTGTGCCGGTGTTTAATACAAATTATGACAATTCTTTTATAAGATATATTTCAAAATAGAGAATGAATGACTGATCATTAGCGTGACAATGAGTTTTCATTATTTCAAATCGAGAAAAGTTCGAAATCCGAATTTGGGAAATTGATCTGCCTGGACCACAAAGTTCACGTTTTGGTACCCAAACGATTATTTTAAAATTGAAATGATATGACGTCTCCCAATTTGCCATAAAAATTTCGCAATTCGAATTTGGATTTCATATTATTTGACTTTAAAAACATTGAAATTTGTTAAAAAAAAATACGTCACTTTCGTGTAATACGTATTCGTATTCGGCCGGCCTCAGCAGTCCAGAGGTAGCGCGCTGGACTTGCATTCTGAAGGTCTTGGGTTCGAATCCCGGCTTGGGCATGGGCGCTCGTGGTGATATTAACCACAAAATTGTAGGGAATATATTTCACAGTACAATGGATATAGTCTGTCTGAGTGCTGTGGATCTTAGTAGATATTCAAAAAAAAAAAAATCTTTTCGAAATACAGAAAGAGGCACATCATATTTTTTATTTTGTTCAGTATTTAAAAAACCGACAATGGAGACAAGTTGGGTATAGAAAAAGGTGTATATTTTTGATGAGGGTTACATGAGGGTATGCACTATTTAATAATTCCACTATTTAATAATTCGCTTTACAATGAAAAGATCAACAACCATTGAACTTTTGAACAATATACAAAATTGAAACTCTAAATTAAGTCGGAGTGTGACCCTGATCAAAAATAGATACACATTTGTACACCTATTGTGGTGCTAATGCTGGATTTTTAAATATTGACCAAAATAAAAAGATTCCTGTTAAATTAGTTAATACTTCTGTGTTTTTTTATCTGATTTTATTCGTTGTTAGTCGGTTGAAACAATAATTAAATTTATTGACATTCCCAGTTTTTTAGTTTATTACTCTTGGGAGACGTCGTTTTAATTCAATTTTCAAATATTCGATTTAGGTACCAAATATCGAACTTAGAAGTCGCGCGGGTCCATTTGCCATATACGGATTTTGCTAAAAATTCTTCACATTGATTTTCTCATCAAGTAGAGTATTTTTATAGGTTGACCGTTTCAATAAAATTCTATAAAAAAAATTTTCATACAAAGCCATTGTCTACTGTCTACAGTCTACTGATCATGCTTATTTTTAATACCAAATAGCGTAAATATATACCTTAGTAGAAATTTACCCTATTAGGATAGACATGATCATGTTCGGATCATGTTCGTCATGTAACTGATCGGGTTATAACAAGAATAAAATTCCATGATCAGTTCTCTATCATGACCTTATTACAATTTTTACTAGGATAAGCAATTTGAAATCTGAGTTTCATTCATGTAGCTCTTAAAGTACACCAAATTCCCTTTAAGTAGTGATTTTATTTACTTTTCGGTAACTCTTGAATTCTGCTCCATTTTGCAAACGTTAATACGAATTAAATATATTCTATCACTTCATGTGTAGGGTATTCAAAAGAAAATATTAAAGTTGCTCAACACTAGACCTACTAAATGTTTGCCCTATTAATGATGATTTGATCATGGCCTGATCATGTTGGTCATTGAACTGCTAAAAATACAATGATCATTTCCCAATCATTACAGTATACAAAATTTTTGCTAGGAAGTATACATTTTGGTAGAGCCACGATCATGAACTGATCGTGTCATTATTGCAGAAAATCAAGCACGGACGAGGCCCAAACTACATAAATTATCGGTTACACGCACTAGTAGAAATTGTACTAGGGTAATGATCGGAAACTGATCATTGTACATTGTCATAATTTGACCAGTTACACGACAAATATGATCTGGTTATGCTCATGTCTTTCCTAATAGAGACAATGTCTACTAGGTATGACCCAACCGGAAAATTTTATCAACTGTCCGATCACTTTAAAATGGGGTTGTCCTAGGATAGAGAAAATTACACCTCCTGCAAACCTTCAGATTCATCACTAAACTGGTCTTCAATTAAATAATTTTCAACAGAAAAGGATTTTCTAATTGAAAACCAGTTCGGTAATAGATTTAAAGTTCTGCAGAAAGTGTCAATTTACCCCTCCCTAGGACAATGCCGTGTTAAAGTAACCGGTTCTTTTCATATAAAAGAATCAGAACTAGGACCAAATCAAATTTTCCCGTAGGTCATGTCGTTATAACGCAGTTACCTTAGTTATCTTTTACTTTTCAAGTGCAAGATTAGATCCTGGTTGAACAGTTTCCCATTGCTTGTTTCATAATTATTGCTTTGACAGAATCGGATCAAAAATATATGTATAACATCATAAATTAATCCAATTTCATAAAATGTTTTATCCATCTATTAAATTGAGATCAATTTCTGCTACGGTATTCAAAATAACCAATTCCCAAAAAGATTTAACTTTGCTACGATTTTCTCAAGTAAACAAAATAATGTATTATATTTAGCTCTAGTTTAAGCCAGTGCTAGTTTAAACCTAGTTTACACTTCGTTTAATAAATCTTCTCTTTAAATTAAACAAAAAGTGTAGTGAGAAAATTTACTTATCAAAAATATTGAAAGTTTAAACGCAGTTTAAGCCTTTAACATCGGTCGTTTAAACAAAGTATAAACGACATCGTTAATACTAATCTGTCGCTTAAACAAAGTATAAGTTAACTTTAGTATAAGTTCACTTTAGTTCGAAGTCCGATTCTATTCCTAAACGATTCTATTCCTAAACCACACACTAAGTTTAAACCTTAAACTAAGTTTAAACCACAAACTAAGTTCAACTAGAACTGAAAAACTTTGCCTTAAATATATAATAATTTTTCTACTAAACCCCAACAATTTTTCGCTGTGTATAAATAGTAGCAACAATGCAAAGTGACATAGTTGGCAAACTTAACTCAATAATGGAAGCCATGTACTACGTGAACATGGTGCTTGGTGCTGCACATTCCAAGTCGAGTCGATGTTTTATATGTTTTATGAGTAATCGTTGGCCGTACGCTCGGCACCAGCACATTTATTATGTGGCACAACTATTTGGGATTCTACTTAATTGTATCTAACAAACATGCTCCAGATACTTGAACGGCTAAAGACTGATGCGGATGTGGATGTTGCTGTGGATCTTAATGTGGATACATTGCGTGCCGTTCACACTGAGGTCAATGCAATTCTGCAGGGCCACAGACACAAACACACACAACTTGTTGGCAACATCTCAGGGACTGGGTTGTGTTTGGTTTGGTGGTGGCAACCAACTTGGCACAACGAGGTGTTAATGTAGTGTTACATTATAGAAAGCATATCTATATTTCAGCAGTACTAGTCACTTTGCCACGGGCAGGAAATAAAATAGTACTTCGGACTTTAACAACATCGTTTTTGGCAAGTAGAATCTTTGAAAGACTCGGAGGCAGGCGTCAGTGGTCGGTCGGAGGTGCACCGAAGGTTCTACACTTCAACTGGCAAGTTCTCGACGTTAAGTGCTCTCGTTCACACGTTGGGTACGTAGATGGATGTTGTTTGTACGAGCTGAGTAGTGGGCACTATTAACTCCTTCTTTTCCTTAAAAGTGCGCCTAAACTCTGCGCACAAAATAAGGAATTTTACATTATTCAAGTAATTTTAATTACAATACCATTTGACGAGGCAGTCGTCGACCGAGTAAAATAGTCTTTCCTCTGGGAAATTGCTTTTTTGGCTATGCTTCGGGTGCACTACTATTCGATGGAAGCATGAATTAACATGGTTGCATTGAGGAAATACACAGGAGCTATAAAGCGGTTAGAAAGGAGCTGCATTGGAGCTGTAGTGGGGCTGTAGAGCAGCTGCAAAGGAGCTGCTAAAGAGGCTTGTTAAGTCGCAAGCAGACATTGAGTGCAGGCAGTACCCGAACCATTTTTGCTCTTGTAAATTGTTTGCGGTGGTTGTGCATTTTAGTCATTTAAGTGGTTTCCTTGTTACACGAAAAGATATTTCAATAAAGCACAGCCAGTTGACGATGGCACCCAGTGTCACCAACATTTTTATGCCGGAAATGGCAAAAAGAAATATTAAATGGAAATAATTAAGCATCGTTTAAAATACAATGGCTGTTGCGCGTTACAGGCAAAGTTTCTAAGAAATGTAAATTAAATAATTAATGTTTTCATTTAGTTCATGGTTACAGTGCGCTCTGGGAGAAACCTATTTCTAGCAGGTCTGATTATTAAAATATTCTAGAATTGTATACAAAATAAATTAAAATTTTATAAATTTGAAATGAAATATACCCTATAAATTTGGATTCAAAATGATTGTGTATCCTCAAAGTACTTCCCATATAAAAGGGAATCGTGATAAATCTAATAAAAAGTTTATTCTGAAATTAATACATTTGAAAGTATGAATTGTCCCATAAATAACCCTCATAAGTAAGTCTTTTTTCTCGATTATCATCGGTATTTGCAATTCCAGGGTTTTTAAAATGATAAAAAAACCACGAAATGATGTCTCCAACATTCATATAAAATCTATCTATGTAAATAAAACTCTTGGTCCGTCTGTCTTTATGTTTGTCGGTCTGTTTGTTTGTTCCAGCATTACGTCGAAACCGCTGAACCGATCTGACTGAAAGGGGCGCAGCACCTCCCATACAATCTAATCTTTAAAAAAGGGATTACTCGGCACTTGCACCAGCTACGAAGATGAAACAAAATCAAATACAAAAAAAAAATATTACAAAACCAAACACAAAAAATCTAAAACACAAATACAAAAATAAAAGAAAAAAAGGAAAAACAACAGCAAACTAATAAAAAAAAGTAAATACACAAAAGCAAAATCACAAAAAAAAAAACACAAAATAAAAAACAAAACACAAATCAAAGGAAAACACACAAATAAAAAATACAAACCTAAGCAAAACAAAAAATCTAAAAAAACAAATACAAAAATAATAACACAGAGCAAAGAAAAAACAGCAGCAAATTAATAAAAAAAAGTAAAACAAAAACATAAGCAAATACATAAAAACAAAAGCAAAATCAAAAAAAAACAAAATACAAATCAAATCAAAGGAAAATCAAAAACACAAACAAAAGCAAAAGAAAAACACAAAAACATAAGAAAAATTAAAATCACAAAAGCAAAAACACAAAAACACAAAAACAAAATCAAAAAACAAAAGCACAAAATCAAAATCGAAATCGAAAAAACACAAAAAGGAAAACAAAAGCAAAACACAAATCCAAAAGAAAAAGCAAAAATACAAAAATTAATAAAAAAAAGTAAAACAAAAACATAAGCAAATACACAAAAAAAGCAAAATAAAAACAAAACACAAAATAAAAACAAAACCCCAATGAAATCATAGAAAAACACACAAATAAAAAACACAAACAAAAGCAAAAGTAAAAACACAAAAGCAAAATTATAATCACAAAAGCAAAAACACAAAAAACATATCACAAAATCAAAATAGAAAAAACACAAAAACCATAAAGCAGAACTAAAGCAAAACACAAATCCAAAAAAAAAAAAAGGAACAATACAAAAATAAAAGTATAGTCAAAACAAAAACACAAAATCGAAAACGAAAAAACACAAAAACCAAAAAAGCAGAAACAAAAGCAAAACACAAATCCAATATAAATACAAAAATAAAGCAAAGACTCAAAACAAAAGCATAAACGCAAAATCACAGCAAAAATACAAATCAAAATCAAAACACATAAAAGCAAAAAAGAAACAAAAATAAAATCAAAAATACAAAACCAAAAAGAAAAACACAAAATCAAAACACAAAATCAAAACTCAAAAACAAAAGCAAAATAAAAAAACAAAAAAAAGCACATATTTGAAAACACAAAAACCGAAACAGCAGAAATAAAAGCAAAACACAATTTCAAAAAAAAGAAAAAATAAAAACATAGACTCAAAACAAAAGCAAACCAAATTCAAAACATATAAAAGCAACAAAAAAACAAAATAACAGAAAAATACAAAAACAAAATAAAAAAACACAAAATAAAAAAACAAAAAATCAAAAATAAAATAAAAACCAAAATAAAAACACAAAAAAAAAACCAAAAAAACAAAATTAAATTAAATACGCAAAATATATAAAAAATATAAAAACTAAAAACGAAATCAAACCGAAACGAAATCAAATAGAAAATACTATTTGATAAAGGGTTTTTCAACAGGGACGCTACAGAGCGACAGGGACAGCAAACGACGCCGTAGTTCTTGCCGCTCTGTTGACATTTCTCTTCAGTAAAGTCTGCCAATTCGTGATGGAAAGATATACGAGCCAACAACGAGTCTAAATTATTAAAATTTACTACCAAAATTCGAATTCGTACATCTTTCCATCATGAAATGGCAAACCTTACTGAAGAAAATGTCAAAAGAGCGGCAAGAAATATGGCGTCGTTTGCTGTCCCTGTCGCTCTACTCTTGTAGCGTCCCATTTGAAAAACCCTTTATAAAACTGCATTTCGAAAAAAATGGGATTTAGTTCCTTATTTACCCCAGCCTTCAATTCATTATTACCATCTCTAAAAATATCGATGATGAAAAACTTTTTTTGATAAGAGAAAAAAACATTTTGTAAATAATATTTTATAATTTTAATGGCTGCCAAATTCCACGAAGGCATTTAATAATTAATTTTATTTCATTATATCTTTGAGTAGACCTTATTTCATCAAGTAGTCAAATAACAGCTGCTCATTATCAACAGTTGGTAGAAAGCAAAATGTTCAATGAAATTTAACTATTTATTGTGCTTCTAATTTATTAAGATGAAATGGTATTCTGTATTTTTTTCTCTACCATTAAATGAAATTTTAATATTTGTTTCAATTTTAGTTTTGATTTTGTTGGTTAGTTTTTTTTTTTTTTGATTTTAGTTTTAGTATTTTCACAGTAAATTCTGAATTAAAAGATTGAATAAGAGCACAACATTTGAATCAATTTTCAAATAATTTTAATATCAATCGTGTGATTTCTCAATTTTTGTATGGAAAATTTAGCAATCACTCGATTGATATTAAAATTTTGTCGAAAATTAATTAAAAATTTGGGCGTTTATTCAATCGTGTAATTCAGGCTTAAGATATGAGAGTTTTTGTAGCTATTTAAATTTGTGCTTCCTTTTTTGTGTTCTTCATTTTTTTTGGGTTATGAATTTGCTTTATTATTTGGGTTTATTGTGTTTTTTTTTTCTAACGTATTTCTGCATTTATTTTTGTTTTTATATATTTGATTTTACTGATGTTTGTGTATTGGAATTTGTGCTTACTTTTGTGTTTTTTCCTTAGAACTTGAGTTCTGGTATTTATTTGTGTTCTTAATTTCGTGACTTTACTTTAATTTTCGATATTGTGTTTTCCTTTTATTATCTGTTTTTTGCTTTTGATTTCCAGTGTTTTTTTTTTTTTTTGTTAATTTTGCTTCAGTTTTTATTTTGATTTCGTTATTGTTTATGTTTTTGCTATTATTCCTTAGATGTCTTGTTTTTGATTTTCGGTTTATATTTTTGTGTGTTTTGCTTTTGTTTTTGATTTTGTGTTTTTTTTACTAGTTTTTATGTTGATGTTGATTTTGAGTTCTTGTTTTTGTTTGTTTACTTTCGTTTTTGATTTTGCGTATTTTTTTATGTTGTTTTCTATTATTTTTGTTTTTTTTCTTAGCGTTTGACACAGTTATTCATTTGACTTTTAATTTTGTTCTTATTTTTTTAATTTTGTGTGTTTGTTTTTTCATTTTTTGTGTTGGTTTTTTTTACTTTTGTTTTTGCATTTGATTATTGGTTTTTTCTATTGTGTTTTTCTTTTGAGTTATTGCTTTTGTGTGTTGTTTTCGAGTGTTTCTTCTGTTTTTGATTTAGATTCAGTTTTTGATTTTGCTTTTTTTTTATTTTGCTGTTGCTTTTGTTATTTTTTTTATTTTTGTTTAAATATTTATTTTATGTATTTCAGTTTTGTTTTTAATATTCGTAGATTTTTTAAATCCGAAATATATCGTTTAAAATTTTAGGTTGTTTTTTTGCCGCTCTTATAAAGCCTATAACATCTTTCTGACTCCATAGTATCATACTGTAAACTTTCTGTGAAAACGGTTTAGCGGTTTAGACGTGAAAAAACAGACAGACAGACTAAGACTTTTAAATACATAGGTTGTAGTATTTTGTAGCCGAACTGCATTTACTTTTTTGTTTGACTTTATATTTTGTTTTAAAATAAATTTGAATTTAGTTTTATTTTTCATTTTTGCAGTTTTCTGTTTTGTTTCTGTTTTAATGTTTTTATACCCTACACCTTTGAGGTACAGGGTATATTAACTTTGTACATATATTGTAACGCCCCTTAGGAGGCGTGTCCGGTATGGAAAAGTATATATATTCTTGATCAGTATCACTACCCGAGTCCGTTTAGCCGTGTCCGTCTGTCTGTCTTGCTGTCCGAATACAGAATAACTTGAGAAATACTGATCAGAATGCGATGAAATTTCGTCTCAATATATTTTAGCCAAAAGTAGGAACTGAGTTTGAAAATGAGCCAAATCGATCAACGGATACGCCCACCTCCCATACAAGTCACTTTTATATAACTCTTTCGGAACTAATAACTCGAAAAGTATTCAAGGTATAGTTATAAAATTTAAATGGTTTTGTTAGAATTCACCTTTAAATATGTGGTGCAAAAATGGGCGTGATCAGTTCACTTTTTTTTTCATTATTTCCCGGGTTTTCATAGTGGAAATTTGAACCGTAAATTATTAAAATCAAATCTATGAAATATTAGCCTTTCAAAATTTTAAATATAGGCGTGGTCCGCCCAATTATATTTTTCAATTTTTTTATACTTTTATATAAATTTTTTAATTTATGGGGATATAAGACGTAAATTTTTGATATATGAATACTATTCTGAGGGTGGGGAGATTCAGCATAATTAAAAACTTTAAAATTGAGGTATGCAGTTAAATATCCCACATTAATATCCCCACCAAAGGTGTAGGGTATTCCATAGTCGGGCCCGACCGACTATAAAAAACCGCCCCATGTGACCGAACTTTCCCATGTGACCTAACTTTCCCAACTCGTTTCTTTTGGTTTTGTTTTTATTTTAACTTTTCATTTCATTTGATTTTATTTTCATTTCGGGTTTTATTGGTTTTTAAAATTTATTTTCTTGTGTTTTTGTGACTTTGGCTTTATTTTTTTGCATTTGTTATTTTGTTTTGATTTATTTCGTTGGTTTTTATGTTTGCTTTAGTTTTTGGTTTCTATTTTGTGTTTTTTCTTGTGTTTTTGATTTTGTTGTTGCTTTCTTTTTTGTTATCTTTATTTTTGTTGTTTTAGTGTTTTTGATTTTATAACATATTTTTTTATTTGTTTTTTTTTATATTGTAACTGGTTTAAGTGCCGAGTTATATCGTTTTAAAAGTTGGCGTTTGTTTTGGCTTTGATTTTGATTTGGTTTTAGTTTTTTGTCTTTGTTTTTGAATTCTTGTTTTTGTGTGTGTGTTTTTTTTTGTGTTTATGCTTTTAAATTTGAGTTTTTGCATTTGTTTTTGTGTTTTTGCTTATACAATAAATATATTTTATTTCAGTTTCTTATTCATGTTCGTAACTGGTAACTGGAGGTGTCACGCTCCTTTTTTCAATTCCGCCCATGTCTCATGTGTCCTAAATTTTCAAAATACCATAGAACTAAATAATACTCTATTTATCCGAAATTAATTTGAGTTTAATTTTGTTGAAAACTTAAAAAAGAATTAAAAATCAAAGCCAAAAATCTATTTTATTGAATTACAATATAAATTAGATTTCAATCAAGATTTAAAACCTTCCGGTATGTTTTGCTTATAGATATTTATATATACTAATAAATTTATTTATTAAATATTCTCATACTTCATAGAAGTTAATGCATTTATTAATGTGCATTTTCTTAGACTCAACTTCCGCAAAACATTCTGTCATGATGCAAACAAATGCAAATGCCGGATATGCTAATAGCACACAACATTATTAACATTAAAATCTACATCCTCCAGACTGCAAAATATTGTTTCCTTGTGCATTATTTTCAATATACTAAATAGATACAATTATTTTACTTAATTTCTTTCAGCAAACAAATTAGCAAACTACTTCCGTTGAAACGTGCTGCAGGCATCCAGCAGTAAAGTACATTATCTCGGAGCTGCCGTTGCATATCCCATACATTTTATGCGGTTTGTACATACTTTTTAATGCATTTATAAGAAAACGTCAAGTCTCATTAAGTCTATGGATTTAATTTTTATTTTTTACTATTTATGGCTTATTTACAGCATACCGTAATTTCTAGAATAGTGCTTTTTTATACCCTACACTAAGAGTGAAAGGGTATATTCAGTTTGGTACGCCGTTTGTAACACCCAGAAGGAAGCATCTCCGGTATGGAAAAGTATATATATTCTTGATCAGCATGACCTCCTGAGTCGATTTAGCGATGTCCGTCTGTCCGTCTGTCTGTCCGTCTGTCTGTCTGTCTGTCCGTCTGTCTGTCTGTCTGTTGAAATCCCTACTACTTTTATAATTGAAGAGCTAGATAAATGAAACTTATAACTTAGATTACTAATATACCTACGCTGTATGTGCGAAAAAATTGGCGAGATCGGTCCATTGTGACCTATGATCCGACCACTTATGTTCAAATACCTCATATAAAATGTACATATAAAGATCAATTTTTATGTATACGTGCTAGGTAAACTTTTTTGGTCAAATATATATTGACATGATGCTCAAATACATGATAATAATGTTTTCCGGCGAAAAGACTTGTGGTTCACAAAAAAAAAATCCAAATTCGGTACACCTACCCATTTGTAAATATGGGTATCAAATGAATGGAAATTCTTCAGCGATTGAATGTTTGTAGTTATTTTCAGGATTCGCATAACCTGGTGACCTATATATCACTTTGAATGGTAACCACACATATGTGTAGGGTATTTATAGTCGGCTTAGACCGACTATAATTTTGATAATCCTAACTATCATAATTACACCTACTTTAAAATTTCCCATGTGATCTAACCTACCCAACTGGTTATAACATATTTTTATAATAATTAAAATTAAGTTGAAAGTAAAAAAAATGTGACGGAGGCACCCTCTTCTACGTCAAATATTTATATAGAACATTAACGAAACGTTGATAATTTTGAAAAATTTTCAATATTAGGTTGTAAAATTAAATATGTCGCAATTTAGCAAAGACACAACCCATATTCACTATAGCAGAGCTAGCATACCATAAAAAGTAATATTTAATTCACTACTGTGAACAAAATTCAATGATATCTAGTTCGTTGGAAAGGTTATTTCATTACCTATGCAACGATGTCAATCACTTATTACCTAGGGATTATCAGATTATACGAATTTTGACTCTAAATACTGTACTATAAAATAACACAAAAGTTGTTTTTTAAGTGACCACTGTGATCGAGATTATGGGGATGCACAAACCAAACATAGTTCGTTAAAATGGTATATTCAATTCCTATCCAAATATGTGATTACTTAGAGATTAAATAATTTACGAATTTGCCTTTTGGAAATTTAAAAAATACCTACCTTCTTAAAAATGTGATCCTTATCAAAGGTTAAATTTTCAAATGCAAATTTCCCATCATTTAGAATTCTTGGATACAGAGTAAGTAACATTGTTGCATAGTTAATGAAGGTATATTTCTAAATAACTATGTTCGGTTCGTGCACCCCCAGAAAATTGGTCACAGCGGTCACCAAAAAAAAAAAAACAATTTTTGGTACCTTAAACAATAAATATAGAGTCAAAATTCGTATAATCTGAAATTCCTGGGTATTAAGCTATTACCGAAGTTGGATATATGTAAAATTTCCTGTGTAATGAACTATGATTGTTTTGTGCTTGGTCAGAAACTTAATAGGATCAACTAAAAAACACTTTTGTCGTACCTTAATGTATGAAATTTACTGTCAAAATTCGTATAATCCGAAATGCCTGGTTACATAGTAATTCATATATTTGGTAAGGTAATTAAAGTACTCTTCCAACGAACTATGCTTGGTTGGTGCATCCCCAGAAACTTGATCACAGCAGTCACTTAAATTAAGTACTTTTGTGGAACCTCATAGTACCAACTTTAGCGTCTAAATTTGTTTAATCTGAAATCGCTACACAGAAAAAAATATTGAACGTAAATATAGCAACTCATATTAATTGATACAAAATAATTAATTCTATTAAAATAATTAATTGGATACACGAATTATTTAATAGTATAAATCATCTACTTTCTGGGTTGAAGTATATGCTCAAAATAAATACATATATGTGATAATGAGATTATTACTTATTAAAAAGTACTTGTTATAAACAACATTTATATAATGTGTTTTGTTAAAAAAATCAATTGAAAAGTTTTGGAAAATTAGTCTGAATAAAATTATGTAGAACGAGTTGGGAAAGTTAGGTCACATGGGTAAGTTCGGTCACATGGGGCGGATTTTTATAGTCGGTCGGGCCCGACTTTGGAATACCCTACACCTATGGTGGGGATATTAATATGGGATATTTAATTGCATACCTTAATTTTAAAGTTTTTAATTATGCTGAACTTCCCCACCCTCAGAATATTATTCAAAAAAAATCAGAAATTTAAACCATAAATTAAAAAAATTGTATAAAAGTATAAACAACTAAAAAAAAAATTGAAAAATATAATTGGGCGGACCACGCCTATATTTAAAATTTTGAAAGGCTAATATTTCATAGATTTGATTTTAATAATTTACGGATCAAATTTCCACTATGAAAACCCGGGAAATAATGAAAAAAAAAGTGGGCGGCTCACGCCCATTTTTGGACCACATATTTATAGGTAAATTATAACAATACCTTTTAAATTTTATAACTATACCTTGAATACTTTTCGAGTTATTAGTTCCGAAAGAGTTATATAAAAGTGACTTTTATGGGAGGTGGGCGTGTCCGTTGACCGATTTGGCTCATTTTCAAACTCAGTTCCTACTTTTGGCTAAAATATATTGAGTCGAAATTTCAAGGCATTCTGATCAGTATTTCTCAAGTTATTCTGTATTCGGACAGCAAGACAGCAAGACGGACAGACAGACAGACAGACAGACGGACATGGCTAAACGGACTCGGGTAGTGATGCTGATCAAGAATATATATACTTTTCCATACCGGACACGCCTCCTAAGGGGCGTTACAATATATGCACAAAGTTAATATACCCTGTACCTCATAGGTGTAGGGTATAAAAACGTTGATTTCAGTGTTTTGATTATTACCATCCTACTATATAGCATATACACCAACCGATAGTTTTAGAGGCACTACACAGTTTTACAGCTGCATACAGTTTTAAATTCACTACACAGTATTAAGAGTAATGTTGTACCGATTTTAATTTATCGCAACGCGTGCTTGCCTATTTGGTTCGTCAGTTAGTTTTCCGTACATTGTGCGTCTATCTTCACTTTAATAATCTTCTCCCTTATTTGTGTTTAACATATCCCTTTCATTATACAGCTGTATTGGTGATGTAAACGTGGTTCAAACTTCGAACAACAAGTAGTAAGTAAAGTTGTATAAAATAAATAAATTTAAAATAAATAAATATAAATAATTGAATAAATGAATAAATGAATAAATGAATAAATGAATAAATGAATAAATGAATAAATGAATAAATGAATAAATGAATAAATGAATAAATGAATAAATGAATAAATGAATAAATGAATAAATGAATAAATGAATAAATGAATAAATGAATAAATGAATAAATGAATAAATGAATAAATGAATAAATGAATAAATGAATAAATGAATAAATGAATAAATGAATAAATGAATAAATGAATAAATGAATAAATGAATAAATGAATAAATGAATAAATGAATAAATGAATAAATGAATAAATGAATAAATGAATAAATGAATAAATGAATAAATGAATAAATGAATAAATGAATAAATGAATAAATGAATAAATGAATAAATGAATAAATGAATAAATGAATAAATGAATAAATGAATAAATGAATAAATGAATAAATGAATAAATGAATAAATGAATAAATGAATAAATGAATAAATGAATAAATGAATAAATGAATAAATGAATAAATGAATAAATGAATAAATGAATAAATGAATAAATGAATAAATGAATAAATGAATAAATGAATAAATGAATAAATGAATAAATGAATAAGTGAATAATAGAATAAATGTTATTTTTATTATAATTATTAAATTTATAATTATTTTTTGTACTTACCTCGTTCTTTTACTTTTCAAAGGGTGTTAATTCATTTTATTTATGTTCAATCAATTTATTATTCAGTGTAATTATATATTTAATCAATACAATTAAATATCGTGTTGTCGATGAAACAATTAAAAATTAATTGTATTGATAAATTTATTTGCTATATTTACACATGTATTATGTGTAGTTAATAAATGATTGCATCGTTGGATAGGTAAAAAAAGAACCTACGAACAAAAAAAAGGACTTACGAGCAAAGGATTTGTGCACCCCCAGAATCTTTGACAGTTAAAAATCACTTCTCATGTTATGGTCTCCGCTCAAATGAATATGGTTTGTGACTTTGCTAATTCCGCGACGTATTTAACTTCAAACCATTTATTCAACTTAGGACATACGAAACAATGATTTAAAACTAAATTATGTGAAAATATGATTTACGCTAATTACTTTAGAACTATATTAATAAAAACTACCTCTAACGACTATGTATTCCCGAAATCGATTTAGCAACTTTTGGTCGCTGTCTATTTCAGTCTAATTACCCGCAATAAAATTAAACAATGCTGGTAAAAGATACTTAAAATGAAATATATGATGATCACGCACGCGGTCGAACGCTAGGTAGGTAGTAAGTAGGTAGAAAGCGGCAACTGCTAATATTTATAAGCATAATAAAAACTAATTTATGCTCTTAAAAAGACCAACTATAAATTCCAAACTCAACTTCAAAGTTTGAACTTTAGTGTGTTCCGGTGCTGCTTGAATTTGGCGCCATTCTGCAATTTGATGCTAACAAATTGCAAAGATATTTCAATGTATTATCATCTCATTTGATCCAGGAAAGTGTATTTTAGCACGAAATTAGTTTTTCTTAACGTTTCGTTTCGTTGCTGCTGCAGCAGGTGCTAATTTAATCGGAGCTTTGACAATCGCGTTCGAATTATTTCCAAGAGTTTATATGCCTCTTCAGTCCTAGGCAAAGGATGGCAAAGGATGAGCAAGGATGCGCTCTCCTTCTTGTGCCATTGAAATTGTGATGCTGTTTCCTTTGAAATCGTGCGCATTCAATTTATGAACAAAAACTAAAGGCATGCACATAATCCTGGCATAGTTCGGAGCAGCCGAAGCTGTTCAGGACTTAATGGCAACTCCGACTGAATAATGGCGGAGCATTATGTGGGCCCACAGAAGAAACGCCAGGCAGGACGAGGATGGAAGGCCGCCTGGCACAACAACGGGTGTTATAAAGTACATTTAGTCAAATTGAAATATGCTTTGAACACGCATATAATAGAAATGTTGGCAAAAGGATTTCATAGACAACATTCCGCAAAGTTTGCAGCAATTAGCTGAAAATCCTAGTAATTCGTTTAGTAAAAGGTGTTTAAAATTGTAAATTGCATTTTTACAACTAATAGCTAGGTATTATTAATTATAATTAATTTATAAAAAATGTTCTTAAAAATAAATTTGAATATTTTTATGTCTTTATTATAGTTGAACTATTCAAAATTATATGGAAATTGTAAATTTTTATAGTAATTAATTTCGCTTCCTTTAAATCACTGTAGAGCATCTCAAGGTCGACCTTAACCTACTTGTGCCACTCTTCTTTTTTGTGAAACTCAATTAGAGTTTTCGCAATTTGATGCATAATCAGAATGTCAGACGACAAAACTGAATTTTCAATTATATTTTAAATTAAAGTGTTGATGCTGCATTTTTGTGTGTCAATTCTAACGAGTATTTTATGGTAAAATATTTAGCAAAATTATAATGCACAAATATTTTTTTTTAATTCAGCAATTTTATATTTTAAATTTTATATTTTTAGTAAATTTCAATAACCACTCACCGAAATACTAAATAGTTTTAAAATTATTTTATTATGGTCACTTTTTGTACTCACGATATTACGTACTAACACTAACCAGTGCTTCGCTGTTGACGTTTTTTATTGGTCTTATACATAAATGTAGTAACCAAAACAAAAATAATTTTCTTCCTCCTTGAATTCCTTCCCGTAGAATAAATCCCCGTTGAATTATTCCCAGTAATGCTTTCCCGTAGAATTTTTTTCCGTAGAGTTTTCCCAGTTGAAGAACAAATAATTTTTTCCCCCTAGAATTCCATCCCGTAGAATAATTCCCCTTAGTTTTAGTGTGGTAAGTTTTAGTGTGGTGAGTTTTAGTGTGGTTAGTTTTAGTGTGGTAAGTTTAAGTGTGGTGGATTTAAGTGTGGTGAGTTTTAGTGTGGTGAGTTTCAGTGTGGTGAGTTTTAGTGTGGTGAGTTTTAGTGTGGTGAGTTTAAGTGTGGTGAGTTTTAGTGTGATGAGTTTTAGTGTGGTGAGTTTAAGTGTGGTGAGTTTTAGTGTGGTGAGTTTTAGTGTGGTGAGTTTTAGTGTAGTGACTTTTTGTGTGGTGAGTTTTTGTGTGGTGAGTTTTAATGTGGTGAGTTTTAATGTGGTGAGTTTTAGTGTGATGAGTTTTAGTGTGGTGAGTTTAAGTGTGGTGAGTTTTAGTGTGGTAAGTTTTAGTGTGGTGAGTTTTAGTGTGGTGAGTTTAAGTGTGGTGAGTTTAAAGAAATTGGGGTGGAGTACACCATGGTGTAAAATATCTTGATATCACTACTGTCATGCAAAACCTAATTTGTCTGGCTCCAGGTCTACCGAATGCAATATGTATTTTGCATTGGTTCAAAAAAAAAACTACATCAGTAATTGAAAAAAAACCAAAAACTTGTTGGCCGACCGTCGACATACAGCATCTTGAAGGTGTAGCTTGCATGGGAGGTGCCACACCCAATGTCCCAAACCCGCCGAATGGATACATATAACGCTTTAACCAAATTTCATTAAATTTGCTATCCTAATGGCTGATATAATGTGTAGGTGATAAGGGTAATGCTACGCCGAGTCCACCGATCTAACCAAGGTATAGCCTATACTCAGCACAGGTACAACATACATATTGAGCACAATTCTATATAAATACTGCCATACATAATAATAATAATAATAATAGTTTGGCGCTGCAGTCCTATAAGAACTTCGGCCGAGCCCTCTCACCATTTTGAGCTGTGCGTGTTATATTTGTACTAAAAGTGGTGGGACATACAGTTTATTGCCGAATCCGAACGGCGGGTGAGAGCTTTTCATAGGCAATGTTTTTACTCTCGTAGGTTTGCCATTTACTGCCGAGAGGTATAGAAAAATGTTTCTATGAAAAGATGTTGTTAGCCCCAGTCCAGACTTGAACCGGGGACCTTTCGGCTCGCAGTCCAACGCACTAACCACTGAGCTACCGCGGCTGCCATACATATTTGGGAGAAATTGATGGGGGAAAAAGCTTCGTATGTAAATTCAATACAAAGTTTTTTTTCTCCCATGAATTTCTCCCATGAATTTCTCCCAAAAATATTTGTGGGAGTATTTATTTAGAATTGGGCTGATTGTGTCATAAATGTATATGATTCGGTTCAGCTATTTTGACGTCTGTTCGGATCATACTTACATTCACAAATATATAGTAAATATTTCAGAATAAATTTCTAAAAATAATATCCGGTATAATAAAAACTTGAAAATACTTAGCTAAATATTTTAAATATTACATTGTTTTAAATCGATTTCGCATAAATTGACCCATATTAACATAATTTAACCTTTCTTCTTATAAAATATACCTTTATTTTTTTCGCATATGAAACATCAAAAAAAGAAGGGTTTTCTCAAACATTGTGAATTCTAAAGCATTGCTGAATTGAAACATAGTTTTTACACCTTTAACTACAATGGAGGTATTTTTCTTATAACATGTATAAAAAAGTGATTATTCAATGTTTTTTTATAGATTTTTCAATATTAAAAATAAATGGCGCATAATCATAGACAATTTAAAGTTGACTTTAAAAATAAATTCGACTTTTTTGATAAATTTTGTATAGAATAATTTGTCAAAAAGCTGATTTTAAATTTGACTTTAAATTGTCAATGATTTTAAATAGTTTTTATAAAACTATTGAAATTATAAAATAAACTTTGAATTGTATATTATTGTATTAAGAATAATCACTGTACCTCACATTATATTTAGAAAACTTCTAAAACTACGCTAACTGCGATTAAAAATAGAAGCAATGAAAATCTAATACTAAACAAATTGGTGACATAATAATAGGGAATTCTCTAATGATTACAAAGAAGTAATTCTTTCATTTTTGTTTTACTATAATTTTAATTTCCTTACTATATGCTCAAATGTGTGGTTATTAATAGTCGACTTAAACACGCACAGAAAAAACTTATACATCATAATTATGCCATGTCACAATCAACATTTACCCCCAAATCATGTATTTCCCATGAGAAAAAAAAACGATATCGGCAACAATCCGGTCAAACCCGTAATACAAAGGGCTCTCCCAAACATAATTTTACAGGCATTACATGTAGGTTTGGAACTCTTTGTAAACATAATATAATTGCCCCATAAATGCTTTATAAACAGAGTTATAATGATAATTAAAGAGTATTGAAATGGGCTCTGATTTATATTATGTTAACCCCTTTAAATGGTGTATGCTCAAATATAAATATAATTAGTATTAGATGCATACAGAAAAAATATGACTGGAACATTATTATATTCAAAATCAAATAGCCTGAATATAAATATCTTTCCACAGAAACTTATCTTTGTTTTAGTTCAAAAAGTAGTACGTTTGCATATAGTTTTTGAAACTAATCAAATCCATATCTAAATAATTTTAAAACGAAACACTGAAAATAAAATAATAATAAAATATTGTTGTCTTTTTTTAATCAATTTTTATTAAAAATCTTTATACAGGCATACTACGAAATACTTTTACACCATAATAGAGTCAAATTTTAACCAAAGTGTCTTCTACACTTTTGATCTTTGTCTTATCCTAAGTATATTCATGTTTTAAATTAATCGTTTTTAAACCGTATATGTGTTAATTGAAATAGCATGTTTTGGAAATAACATTTTTAAAAGATAGCACTTTTTGGAATTAAAAACTATTACATTACATCCTCGTACATCCTACATTATTATATTCTCTCAGACTGATATTATGTTGATCGGTAGAAAATAATATTTTTGTCGTATAAATTATGGGCGACATTTGCTATATTATAAAGATTGCAAATATATAGTACCATAATTGCACCTCACTATTTTGAAATGGAATAGGTATTTAGTTTCTTACTTTGAAATTACATTTCCAAAACGTGCTATAGAACGAAAACTTATATCGTTCTATAGCACGTTTTGGAAATGTAATTTTCTCCAAATAGAATGTTTTGGAAATAAAATTGATATAGCACGTTTTGGAAATTCCATTTTCGAAGAATAGAATGTTTGGGAAATAAAGTATTATTTTATAGTCCATTAACACTGCAAATGGTATACTTAGAGACCTGATTTTATTTTTACTGATTCGACAACTAAGGACGAATAAAAGTACATAAATAACTTTTTTTTCGATTTTTGACTGGATAGCACGTTTTGGAAATGAGCTCTTCAATTGCTTCCTATTAAATTATATACTATACATTTTTTTGTACATTTGCACTTTTTGTAACACAATTTGTATAATTATTTAATCGCCAGAAAATGCCGACCAATGAGTGCCAATTTCGTATGTTCACAATTTACCGAATGCAAGACGAATAATTCAAGCATACGAATATTTAAATGTAATTACATTTTTGTTTCTTTTTAAACATAATTTTATTAAAGAAAAGTTACGAGTACCTAAGTATTACTTTATTTAAATGCAATTAAATTTTATGTTTGTTTTGAAAAATATTTGATGGTAAAATTGATTCTACTGAAGAATATAATAATATTTACATATCGTAATATGGTATTGCAATCTGAACAAAAATATGTTCAGATGGTAAGTCAGTTAAAATTTTATTGCATTTCATTTTTAATACACGTATGGTAATTATTACTATTACTTTTTAATTATATTCAAACAAAACCAAACCAATCTTAAAGAACCTAAAAGAACAAGTCCTGATTGACTGATCGATCAACGCCCAGACCAAACCCTTAGACCTAGGAACATGAAATTTGGACAGGGTGTTCATCTCCCGACGTAGGCGCGCACTAAGGCGGGATTTTTTGAAATTCGCCCCCTAAGGTACAAAAATAGGCGTGGCAAACTTGAATTTTTAAATGCAAATATCTGTGTACATAAGATAGCCACAGTATTGAAATTTAGCCCAATGATGTATATTGTGGTTGTTTATCATTTTTCCAAATGTGGGCTGGATTATACCACGGGGCGTGGCACCTCCCATATAACCAAAACATTTAAATTACTATAACTCCTCACATACTTAGAGTAGAGTTAGAAAAATCGAACCAAAAGTTCATATTTAAAACTCCAATCGTCACGTAGAATGTGGGCGAGATTGGACAACGGGGCGTGGCACCTTCCATATAATCAAAACATTAAAATTGATATAACTCCTGACCTACTATGAGCAGAGTTGTAAAAATCGAAACAAATGATCATATTAAACATTGTAATCTTCACGTAGAAAGTGAACGGGAATGGACAAATGGAGTGGCACGTGAGCGGGCGACATAGGTACTAAAAAGGGGCAAAAGGGCCGTAATTTAAAAGATATAACTTTGCATTTACAAAAACTTATCACGGGCAACGCTGTGAACGAGTCCAGCTAGTTTCTATATAAAAGAAACGTTGAATACTTTTTTTTTTTGAGAGTTTTTAATTAGATATCATCTAAATCATACGACAAAGAAAAAACAAAAATATTGAACAAAACGATCGATTCAATGAGCGAACGAAATGTTTGAAATATTTTATACCAATGTTAAATAAAGCGGACTGGAAACGAATCGTAGACACATGATAAAAAAAAAATAATATAATAATAGTTTGACGCTACAGTCCTATAAGAACTTAGACCGAGCTCTCTCACCATTTTGAGCTGTGCGTCTTACATTTGCACTCAAAATGGTGGGACCTACAGTTTATTGCCGAATCCGAACGGCGGGTGAGAGCTTTTCATAGGCAATGTTTTACTCTCGTAGGTTTGCCATTTACTGCCGAGAGGTAGCGCGGTATAGAAAAATGTTTCTCTGAAAATATGTTGTTAACCCCAGTCCAGACTTGAACCGCGGACCTCTCGACTCGCAGTCCAACGCACTAACCACTGAGCTACCGCGGCTCCCATATAATTGGGGGATTAATCATATTTTGCTGCGTATTTTGCAAGTGAACCCTGTTGTGAAAAATATCTCTGTTTGCCAAAATTCATTACATGATTACTACAATCATGTTTATCAATGTTTGACAAAAATCATGGCATTGTAATCATGGCAAAAGCAATCGTGACAAGATTACAAACTATTTGGGTTACATTTTTAATCGCAATCATTATTTATATAGGGTGTTTGATTTATCGATGTCAATAATTCAGGGGTAATTCTATGACTCAAAAAAATAAGAATACATTAAATAAAAAAATGTCTAATTTGGCAGCCAGTTTATGATTTTGGGTATTTAAGAAATGTATATTACTGATATCACATAGTCAATAAAATTGGTTATTAAGTTATCAATACATTAGATAAATGTATGTGAAGTTTTATTCTTGTTTTAGATAATTAAATTACATTTCTAATGGTGTATTACTTTTTTAAACCGCATTATTTCTTCTTTTTTTTAAATATACGTAAAGTTGAAATTTATAAAAAGAAAAATACCAATTTTGACTTTGTCATTGATTTTCTCAAAATTTCATTACAGTTACCACATTTTTCTAATTTAAATGATAGACCAGTTCATTTCCAATATTTCTTATCAATAATCGTGATTCTAACATGGTTGGAAATGCTGTACAAATAAGTAAACAAATGCGGATCTTGTGGTTGAAATAAAAAAAAATATTATGTTTGGAAATATATTCAGAAATCATGTTATGTGTAGAAATATAATAATGATTATAATTTTAATAAATGTTTAAAATTATTTCTCTATTATTTTGATTTTTTTTTTTTAATTTCAATTACCTAATCACAAAACCTGAAACTGTTTGTTTATTTCTGCACCATAACTTCTCAGTTTCAACTGATCTATCTTTATAAATAAGAAGAAAATAGGGTGATCCGTAACGAACTTTTGAGAAAATCAAAATTTGTATGTTTATTTTTGAAAATTTGAACTTGTTTTTTAAAAAAGGAAGGAATGATGGGGTTCAAAGATGTGGTATACCATTGGAAAGGTGATGTAAATGTCTAACCTCATGCCTCAATCATATTTTTTCTCGGCGTAAACCGCCTATACATTTTATAATTCTTAAATTTTATCTAATGACACAATTTCCATTTGACTATGCGTTCTTCACTGGATTTATTTGCTTTGTTTTCAAGTTAAAGTATTTTTGATTTAATTTAGTTTTTGCTTTTCAGACGATTAATATTCATCAAATATGTACTTTAGAAATATATTTTAAACCATTTTTACGCACTCTATATGATGTTTTAAACAATTATACGAATTTCATGAAAGCTTCAACTATAGCTTTAGTGTATAAATGTTAAATATATTAAATATAGCCACCTTCATTTAAAATTATCAGACTCAAACAATTAAATAAATTAGCATAATACTTGAATTCACACAAAATCATGTATACTGCCACACAGAGATTGGTAAATGTACAAACCGAAAACGACTATTATTTTATGTTTACACTTTAAATAGATTACATTCCGAGTTGGGTACTAACAGAAGGTTGATTGTAAATCCTGCATGGCTTTGCGGATTTGCTGCAGCTAATGTCCGGGTGAACAGATAACGAAAAGCCAAATAATATTACTGTTAATACTGTAATTATTGTGAATTTTCTAATGCTTTTTGTAGTAGTCGATGTGGGAAAATGAACATGTGTGCGGGAAAAGGGTTGATATTGTAAACAAAAATATGTTTAAATGTTGAAATATATTTTCAGAGTAATGCTAAATTAAAAAGACCTTTGTAATTTTGCATTTTCAATGTTTTATTTGGTATTAATTTGTGCAAATAATTTGTGCAAATAATTTCTTTATACAGTTTTGTGGTTTCTAAGACTTGAAGTGGAATGAACTCACATTAATAAATAAAATTGATTAAATTTCCATTTATTATGCATTACAAGAATCACTAGAATATCCTTTCATCTTTTGATTTGCTTTCATTTCATTTCGTATTTATTAAACTTTCATAAAAGGATTATAATATTTGCAACTTATTTTGAAAGTTACAACTTATAGCATAATAATAAAGCATAGATGCCCTTTGATTTTTGCTTTCATTAAATATTTTCTTGTTTTGTATATTTTCTGCCATTTTTTTGGGTATTTTTAATTTTAATTTCATTTTAACGGTCAATTGAGCAACATTTATTTATAGCAACGAGCATCAAAAATAACCTTTTGTAACCACGTTTCGGCAACTTGAATAGCAATTCATATAGAATTTCTTATTAACGGCCAATTGAGCTGCAAACTTTTTTCATTTCGAACATTAAATTTTTTGTGTTTTTTTATTTTTTGTTTTTTATTTCTTGGCTGCCTCTTGCACAGTAGTTATTAAAATATAAATAAAAGGGATAACGAATATTTTAATATGAAATCGATATTTGAAGTTCTTTCTTTGCCACCACAAAAGAAAAAGCCGGAAAATTAAAGAATATAAAAAAATACAGCGCTTTGTGTAAATATTTGGCAATGTTAGGCAATATTAGGCATTCATTATTTGGCTGAATTAACATTGTCGTTTGACCAATATGTAGGTTTTTTCTATATAGCCATTTTTCAGGAATTGTTTAAGCATATTTACGGTAAACACATAGATAAATGGTAAATATTAAATATTTGGCAGGTTTAAAGCAGTTTAAAAACATTCTTTCAAAGGATTAAAGCAGACAAAGGTAGAGTTTGTAACAAATACTGCATTTTTTGGTCAGTTTCCATAATATGCCGAGAATCTGTCTTTAAACTACACACAATTCACAAATCTGATATTACTTCCCACAATCTACCATTTATCTGCCTGTTTTCAGGAAACATAAATGGCAGCATTCTTGAAAAAGCAGAACATTTTGATTTATTACTCTTGACAAAGTTTTTGGCAGGCTCACGGTAGTTGGAAAACAAGTTTTTGAAAAATTTGAACACATAGATAAATGGTAGTCTGTGATAAACCATAAGGTATTGTTTGCAGGTTTAAAGCAGTTTAAAAAACATTCTTTCAAAGGATTAAAGCAGACAAAGGTAGAGTTTGTATCAAATACTCCTTTTTTTTGGTTAGTTTCCAAAATATGCCAAGAATTTGTCTTTAAACTACACAAAATTCACGAATCTGATATTACTTCCCACAATCCGCCATTTATCTGCCTCTTTCCTGGAAATATAAATGGTAACATTCCTGAAAAAATCAGGACATTTTGATTTAGTACTCTTGGCAAAGTTTTTGGCAAGCTCACGGTAGTTTCAAATATTTGAACACATTGATAAATGGTAGTCTGAGATAAACCAAAAGATATTTTTGGCAAATTTAAAGCAGTTTAAAAACATTCTTTCAAAGGATTAAAGCAGACAAAGGTAGAGTTTGTATCAAATACAGCATTTTTTTGGTCAGTTTCCAAAATATGCCGAGAATCTTCCTATAAATTACACAAAATTTACGAATCTGATATTACTTCCCACAATCTGCCATTTATATGCATGTTTAAAGCAAATATAAATGTTAACAGTCGTGAAAAAAGCAGGACATTTTGATTTAGTACTCTTGGCAAAGTTTTTGGCAGGCTCACGGTAGTTTCAAATATTTGAACACATAGATAAATAGTAGTCTGAGATAAACCAAAAGATATTTTTGGCAGGTTTAAAGCAGTTTAAAAACATTTGCTCAAAGCATTAAAGCAGACAAAGGTAGAGTTTGTAACAAATACTACATTTTTTTTGGTCAGTTTCCAAAATATTCCGAGAATCTTTCTTTAAATTTCACATAATTCACTAATCTGATATAACTTCCCACAATTCGCCATTTATCTGCTTGTTTGCTGGAAATATAAATGGTAACAATCCTCAAAAAGCAGGACATTTTGATTTAGTACTCTTGGCATGCTCACGGTAGTTTGAAAACATGTTTTTGAAAGATTTGAACACATAGACAAATGATAGTCTGTGATAAACCATGAGATATATTTGGCAGATTTAAAGCAGTTTAAAAACATTCTCTCAAAGGACTAAAGCAGACAAAGGTAGAGTTGTATCAAATACTGCATTTTTTTGGTCAGTTTCCAAAATATGCCCAGAATCTGTTTTTAAATTTCACAAAATTCATTAATCTGATATAACTTCCCACAATCTGCCATTTATCTGCATGTTTAACCCAAATATAAATGGTAACATTCCTTAAAAAAGCAGGACATTTTGATTTATTACTCTTGACAAAGTTTTTGGCAGGCTCACGGTAGTTTTGAAACATGTTATTAAAAGATTTGAAGTCTTAGTTTGTATTAAAAGCAGTCTCTTTCTGACCTTTTCAAAAATATGCCGGAAAGCTGATATTTGCTATGGTTTGTTTGCTTGATGCATGGGAACAATGTCTAAAAATTTCAGATATTTTGTCTCGCGTACCCAAGATCTAATTTTTGGTAGATTTAATGCAGAAAAAGGAGTAGCTTATATCAAATTGTGGCTTTTATGTCCAATTTCTAAAGTCTACCAGGTATTAAGTTTTAAAATTGCAGAATTAATCAATAAAATACCTTCCCAGAATCTTCAATTTATTTGCGTGTTTTGTATCAAAATCTGTCATCTCGCGGACCCCCCGACATACTTTTTGGCAGACGCAAAGCAGTTTAAAAATATTGTTGAAAGATTTAAAGCACAAAAAAATGCGGAGTATGTTTCAAATTCAGGATTTTATATCCAATTCCCAAAGTATAACAAGTATTATGTTTTAAAATTTCAAAATTAATTAATAAAAATACATTCCCAAAAAAATACCTTCCCTTCCATTTATTTCCGTGTTTTGTATCAAAACCTGATAGATTTAAAAAACAAAAATTCAGACTTTGTTTTATATTCTGGCTTTTATGTTCACTCCCCTAGTATTCTAAGTAGCTTCTGTTAAAATTTCAAAAACATTGAATAATCTTATATATACCTTCGCATAATCTTCCATTTTTTTGAGTTTTTGTTAAAAATCTGTCTGCTCTCTACCCGCTACCAAAATATGCCGGAAAGCTGACATTCAAATTTCATAAATATTCATAAAATAAACGCCATATGCTTTCTACAAATTTCCAAAAATATACTCAAAAATATTTCTAAAATATCCCAGAAATTTTGTATCGCGAAGATAATATTTCTGGGAGGCTCAAGGCAGTTTATGTAAATTTTTTCCAAAGATTTCAAGCAGACAAAAATGTTCCGTCCATTCCTCAAATCAGATGAGAACATGTCTTAAAATCACAAAAAATAAAATTAAAACTGCTTTTTCTTCTTTTTTTTTCTTGAAAATAAGCCATAAATCTTCCGGAAAATTGACAGAAATTTTGTCTCGGGGATCCTGACAACATTTTTGGCAGAGAAAAGACATTTGAGAAAGTGTTTTTCAGTTGATTTAGGCAGTCAATTGAGGAGTTTCTATCAAAAGCTGCTTTTTTCTGACCATACCCAAAATTAGCGAGACATCTACCCTTCTGAAAATCTTCCATTAATTTGTGTTTTTACAGGAAATATACTCGAAATAATCCTCGAAAATATCTCAAATTTTTTGAAATTAGAATTAATAAAGATCCGTGTTTTGAGTTGGGCTGAAATATGAACTCTTCCTTTGGATACTTAAAATCTATCAAAAAAAAATTCCTAGGAGGCCTTTTCTATCCGTTACCAAAATCTGCCGGGAAAATGTCTTAAAATCCCACACAATTTAATAACCTGCTATTCACCTCACAACTTTCCAATGTTTTACAGGAGCTTTTTACTATCCGTTACCAAAATCTGCCGGGAAAATATCTTAAAATTCCACAAAATACAATAACCTGCTATATACATCACCCAACCTTCCATTTATCTCTTTTATACCGGAAATATTTCCAACAGATTTCAGACATTTTGTCACGGGTTCCTGGCAACATTTTTGGCAGGATCAAGGCGGTTGAGAAACTGTTTTTCAGCTGTTTTAGGCAGTCAAATATGAAGTTTTTTTTTATCAAAACCTCCTTATTTTCTGACCATACTCAAGGTTTGCCAAGAATCTGCCGTTAAAATAACTAAAAATTTTATAAACTACCATACACTTTCCCCAATCTTTCAATTAACTGTGTTTTTGCTAGAAATATAGACGAAATTATTCTAAAAAAAAACTCTCGTTAAAGTTATCAAATGATTTTGAATTTAAAATAGCAGTTTTTCGGCACATTTTGGAGACATGTTGCCTATTTAAAATCCTTTGTCTACTTAAAATCTATCAGCAAATGTTTCTCAAAAGACTCTTTTCTGTCTGTTACCAAAAATATGCCGAGAATATATCTTAAAATCCCAGAAAATAGTATAACCTGCTAAACCATTCCACTACCTACTATTTATTTCTCCTTTGGTCGGAAATATTTCCAAGAGTTTTCAGACATTTTGCCTTGGGACTCTCAGAACATTTTTGGCAGAATCAAGGTAGTTAAGAAAGTAGATTTAGGTAGACCATTAAGGAGTTTTCATCAAAACCTGCTTATTTCTGACCATACACAAAATATGCCAGGAATCTACCTTTTAAATTACTAAAAATTTGATAACCTGCTAAACACCTCCCCAAATATTCGAATAGTCGGTGTTTTTTCTAAAAAATATACACGAAATAATTAGGTTATCAAATATTGTATATGGAATTTTAAAAAAGGCAGTTTTGCGACACATTTTTAAAACGGATTGTATATTTAAAATTTTGTTGTCTAAATAAAAACTACGAACAAATATTTCTTAGATGACTCACTTCTGTCCAATCCCATAATATGCCAGGAATATTTCTCAAAAAGACCAGAATAAATAATCTTCTATACGCATCCCATAATCTTCCATTTAGCTTAGTTTTTGACGGCAATATGTCCGAAATATTTTCTCCAGATGCAAGAAATTTTTTCTCGCATACTCTGACAACATTTTTTGCGAGGTTTGGTGGTTATGAAACGGTTTTTCGGATTATTTTAGGCACACAAATAGGCGATGTTTGTAAACATAAAAACATGCCTGCCTTCTTCCCAAAACAATCAGAGAATCTACCATTCAAATTCCACAAAATTTTAAACTTACTACATTTTCCAAATCTTTTATTTATCTCTGTGTTTTACAGAAATATATTCGAAATAATTCAGTAATTAACAGAAATTTTGTCTTTGGTAGATTTTTCAAATTTTTTGGTAATTTTAAAAACAGCTGTTCGGCATATTTTGAAGACTGCATCTAAGTAGCTTTTTTATATAAACTCTTTCATTGCCTGCCTAAAATAAAAGAAAAATGATTCATAACTCTCCCGAGTCTACCAAAAATATACCGATAATCTGCCTAATTCAGTAGCATGCGGTAGACTTTTTGAAGACAGTCACAAAGTAGCTTTTTGATATTAACTCTTTCCTTGTCTGCTTAAAATATAACAAAAATTGATTCATAACTCTCACGAGTCTACCAAAATTATACCGATAATCTGCCTTTATTTAGTAGCCTGTTACAGACTTCCCACAAAGAAATGTGACTCTGTGTGAATGCCAAAATTTTGATCCAGTTATTACATAAAATATTCAAATATTATGTCGCAGGAAGATTATCTAATATTGTGAAATTTTAAGGCAGACTCCAGGCACATTTTGAAAATGGGCTAAAAACAAATATACCTCCTTTTTCTGCTTAAAAACTATCAAAAACTGTTTTAAAACTGCCTCGAGCCTGCCAAAAATGTTGTCTAGGTTAAGTTATGAATTGCTAATCATAGTTTTTAAATTCATTTTTATCGAAAAAATTAAAATTTAAATTTTTAATCAAATTTTGTTTGAAAATTGCATAATTTATGGCATAGTTTATCAAGTCTTCAACACAAGTGCAGCAGCACTTTAATGAAAGTTGTCGGTTTTTCTAACAGAGACCATCTTGTATGAAGTACCATTAAACAAAGCTTATGTTTTGCCTGAAAATTTGCATATGTATAGAATGGTGTAGAGTACATTTTCATAGAACCCTAATAAAATTCAAATCGAATGTCCACAATGCGTATACAGACTACGTACGGACTGGGCTCTGTCTTTCGCATGAGCTGTGTTATCTTTCTTGTTGCATCTTTGGCAAAGGGTTTTTGCCAACATTTTATCCGATTGGATTTCCACTTCAATTTGGTGGCAAGCCAAAGGCGAACATATGTTATAGGTAAATGATTTTTTTTTTTGAGTTTTTGTAGCAAACACCTTTGAAATAAATTTAAAACTTAAGAATTCCTAAACACGCATATTTTATGTTAACAGCACGTTAAGTTGTTTTTCCAGATCCACGGAACCCATGGGACCTTTGGCACCAAATTAAATTCAGTAGACTTTTAGTAAATTTATTTAAATGCAATGTGCTTGAAAAATACTCTATGGTACTTTTATATCTGCACCTAAAGAGGTACTCTAAATAAATAAACTCATAAATACTAAATAAACAAACGCATAAATACTGGTGTTTTCTTATACCAGAAATATCAGAATTTAGAAGTTTTTTTTAATCTTACTGAATACTATTGTATTCATAAATTTGTGTGTTATAAAATATATATTACCTATATATTGTAAAAGTCTGTCATTACTTAATTAGTATACATTATATTTTATTTTTTGATTATTTCCAAAGCAACAGTTTATTAGATTTTTCGAAGGAAATTGAAGAGCACACCTCGCCAGTAGAACTAGTCGAAAACTAGTAGGTTACTGGTAGGTTACTGGTAGGTTACTGGTAGGGATTTGAAGAGTAGATCCCTGTAAAGTTAATCAAAAACACTTCTGTCCCAAGTAAAACTAGTCAAAAGCTGGTCGATTACTGATCTTTCATGTGAGTATTATATATATATGTACGAGTACCCATGTGTACCGAATTTAACACAATGGATTTATTCTTCATATGCGAGTTTATCTAACTAATGAGTTTAAACTATATACAAAATTAAAAACCACACAAAGGCTCTCCCAAACATAATTATACAGGCATTACACATATCTTTGGAGCTTCATGTAAACAAAAGTATTATTTCATTGCAAAACATTATCATAATAACAGCCAAACATATTTTTGTTTTCGTTCAAACATATTTATATTCAGAATGTATAATTTTCGGCGTTATTGTAAACATATATATGTTTGAATGTGAAAACATTTTAATTACATGTAAACATATTTATGTTTACATTTAATTTTAATTTAAAAAAGTTAATTTAGTGCTAATAACATCTTTACACAATATTCATTTTTCTCTTTTTTAAAATTAGATTTTTTATTTCTATTATATAATTATAAACTTAAACTTTTTTTTATTACACATCTTCAATTTATACTTAATAATTTTATTTCCATCTATTGTTCCTAGTTTGAGTTCAGTCAATTACGAATGAATTGTATATTTCACAAAGAGCCACTATCTGGTTTTAACAGTGATTGGTGGTACTTAAACAAAATCTTCCACCAAAAAGAAGTTTTGAACTATATGAAAAGTATTAATGTGAGTGTTACTGAGTGCTAAAAGTAGGCAGCGCTGTTATTTAATTGTGCTATCGTAATGCCAAACATACATATAATCAAAATAATCCTATTATTTTTAAATTCGTTGTCACCCAGTAACAATCTCTAATAACCAAATACATATAATTCAAAGAACCTTTTATTGACGTTGTGTGTGTTAAATAGCGGAAATATCAAACATACATATATTAATATCTGATGAAAAAAATATATTTCTGCAGAAACATTAATATAGTAAATTCATGTAAATCCGCGATTAAAGTAATTTATGTTTAAATATCTTATAATAATATTTCAATCTGAACAAAATAATTATACAATTCAATTATAATGTTATTAGATTTTAATCCTAATATTTATATGGTGATTTCGAATTACGTTATAATAACATTCATACATATTCAAACAACTCCTTTTTTCCGTGTACAGATGTATGGCCCATTGTTTCTGTTTTTGATTTTGTTTTTCGGATTGACTTTTAGTTTGTTATTTAGTTTTTTCTTTTATTTTTACTTTTTCTTTTGTTGTGTTTATGTTATGGCTTTTGTTTCAATGTGTTTGTTCTTGCGCTTGATTTTGCATTTGTTTTTGCGTTTTTTTTCGTCTTTTTTTGTTTACGTTTTATTATTTTTTTTTTGTTTTTTTAGTTTTGGGTTTTTTGCTTTTTGATTTTGTAATTTCTTTTGTTTTTGTGTGTGTGTTTTTTTTTACTTTGTTAGTATATTTGATATATTTTGTGTTTTTATTTTGCTTTTTTTCTTTTGTGTTTATGCTTTAGGTTTTTCATTTGTGTTTTCGCTTTTACCTTTTTTTTTACTTTTGTTTTTTTTTTTTTTTTTTGTTTTTGCTTTTTTTTTGCTTTTGTGTTTAATATTTTGTTTTTACTTTTCTTTGTGTTTGCTTTTGTTTTGTTTTTGCTTCAGTTTGGATTTGGTTTTGTCCTTTTTTGTATTTGAGTTTTTTTTTGTTTTAGTTTTTGTATTTATGCTTTTTTGAGTTTTAGTGTTTTTATTTTTTATTTTTTGTTTTTTGCTTTTGCTGTTTTTGTGTTTTTATTTTTTCGTCTTTATTTTGCTTTAATTTGGCTTTTGCTTTTATAAATTTGCTATGTTTTTGATTCGATTTTTGTTTTTTTACTTTGTTTTTTCTTTTCTTTTTTTGTTTTTCCGTTAGTTTGGCTTCTAGTTTTATGTTTTTGCTTTTGTTTTGTGGTTTTGCTTTTGTGTGTTTTGCTTTTACACATATTTTTTTGTATTTGATTTTTTTTTTGTTTCAGGTTTGTAGCTGATGTAAGTGGTAAGTTATGACGTTTTGAAAATTTAGGCTGTATCGGAGGTGCCACGCCACTTTGTCCAATCCAACCAATATATAGCCTATCATTTCTTACAGACGCTACCGATTTCAAGAAAATCGGATCAGTCGTTTCGACGGAGAAGCGGAACAAACAAAAAAAGAGATTCTTTTTATATTAATAGGATATTAATTATTTAATTGGTTAGTTAGATCTCGAATAAGTTAATGAAATAGAGCCTTCAAAAGAATTTAAATAATATTCAAATAAATATATTAATATTCAAATATTATTTAAATAATATTTAAATAATATTTTGAAGAAAATCAAAACGTTTCCCTCTTTACCTCAGGCTATAGTAAAATTCAGTCGCAGTGCCTAAGAGGTTGTAAAATTTTATGGAATTTTAATCGCAGATTCATGCATACTTTGGAAACAGATACTTGGCTGTATCCAAAACGGTCCATATGATCATTGCCTGTGTTGTGTTTTCAATTTGTTGTTGTTTCTTCAAAAACTTTTAAAAGTTTTGTGGTTTACACCAAACTCGTTTAATTAAATCTGGTTATAATTTGGCTGAACACTTAAAATCGCAGTAACCAATATCTGGGGAAATGAACCCAAATTTGAAATAATAATAATAGTTTGGCGCTACAGTTCTGTATAGAACTTTGGCCGAGCTCTCTCAGCATTTTGAGCTGTGCGTATTATATTTGTACTCAAAGTAGTTGGACCTACAGTTTATTGCCGAATCCGAACAACGAGTGAGAGCTTTTCATAGGCAATGGTTTTACTCTCGTAGGTTTGCCATTTACTGCCGAGAGGTAGCGCGGTATAGAAAAATGTTTCTATGAAATGATGTTGTTAGCCCCAGTCCAGGCTTGAAACGTGGACCTCTCGCAGTCCAACGCACTAACCACTGAGCTACCGCGACTACATTTGAAATATTTAAACTTAAATAACGAGTAAATTAATGTAGAAAAATTGAATGCATTTTTGGATTTTTACTAATCATTGCATTTACTTACTTTTTAAGTATATTTTATTACAAAAAAAGTTTTTTGGTCGAAAGAAACATGAGATTTATTTATTTAACCCAAATTTGATTTTTTTCGGTTTTGCAGCTTGCTTGTAAAATTTAGAATATTGTAAAAAGTGGAATTCTGTGTCAAATGAATTTTTTGCTATTAAATTAAATATCTTAAATTGAAATTCATATCAAAATGATATTAAATAATACCACAATTTGTTATCCATTACATTTTAAAACACAGCTGCATTTAATCATTCAAGTATGCTAATTTAAAATTTCCTTTTACAATTTCCCTTTCTGTAAATATGAATTGAAGTAGTTTTTCATTATACGTAACTTCATTAAAACTTTATCTAAAATAATCTTCCAAATATTTGCATAAAGCATTTCATATAAATAAAAAAAACTAATGTGTTTTTCGACAACATTTCCTTTTTAAGCTGATTACAAAAATCAACAAACGCATTTAATTAAAATTTAATTAAGTAAAAAAATATCAAGATATAGCATTTTCAAATATTTGCTTAAAGTGTATTTTTTTCTTTTTTAATTATGCAATCAATGAAGCATATCGATGTTTTCAAATATTTATATTTAAATATTTATATTTACTATGCCGCTATATATACTTTTCTCAAATGTTTACACATATTAGCTAAACAAATAAGTTCAAAAATTGTTTAAATGTGATTCGCTGAAAGTGCATACGAACCATAAAAAAAATAATATTTAGCAAATATTTGAAATTGTAAACATTACAAATTAAAAAAAAAAGTAAAATGTCTAATTTTAAATATGCAAAAAGAAAAACATTTAAATTATGAATGTTGCTATATTGTTAAATTGATTAAAAACTATTTAGTAAAATGTATTTTTTATTAGGCATAAAAAGTGAGTCGTACACCATATTTGTACTAAATACTGACTTTATCTAACTTAAAACTTCAATTAAAACCTCACTTCTAAGTTTCAAATGGTTTCAAAACAAGTGCACAACTTATAACACTTAATTTTAGTCAAATAAACCCCATCCAATTTGACATTATCTCAATTAATTCAATTTTACAAAGCCTACTTTTTAATGGTCATATCAAATAAAGATTTTTACTACAATTGCCTAATAGCTTTCAATGCCAATCTGGTAGTTACTTCAATACAGCAGATATAAAGCTTCAAAATACTATTTGAAAAATCTTTATTTTCATTAAATTTTGCCATACAAAGTAGTCTAAGCCTTTCAAATAGTCAATCTTATTGTCGCATCTTTCATTGCCGAGTCAACTATTTGTCTAAATAAATTTGCAAATAAAATACGGATTACGTTGTGTACGTTTGCCGCCCCAAAGTAGGCAGCAATCGGGGCCAATAAGTAGAATTTCATTTGCACGCATCTGTCGTTGTTACGTTCAATGTGTGCGGTACAAATGTGTGGTACAAATGTTGATCGTATGCGCATATTTTAATTTGAAGGTGCCACGCATTCGGCGTGTTGGTTTTATGGCGCCTCAGTTGTTGCTCACGGCACCAGATGCACAGCAGCGTGGTGGATTGCTTGCGGCGTACACTGAGCAAATTTGTTTTTATTTCTAAAATAAATTAAAAACTTTAAGGGGCACTTTTTCAGTGAGTTTTGTTTTAAACTTACTAAATTTAGAATAAAGTTTATCAATAAACCTCAATCTCATTTAATCTTAGTTTAACCGATCGATGTTGATGGGTTAAATTTTGTTAAAACTGTAAGGGACAGTTTTTCAGTGGTAGTTGAACTATATTTGTAGTTTAAACTTAGTTTAAACGTCGCATCGTGTTTTTCAGTGAACTATAAACGTAGTTTAAACTTAGTTTAACCCACATTTAACGCAAATATCATCGGTGAGTTTAAACTCTCAATGTTTTTCACAGAAAAATGTAGGTAGTTGAACTCCATTTAAATGTAGTTTAGCCCACCGATGTCGGTGAGGTTAATTACGTTTAAAATCTCAATCTTTTTGACAGAAAAACGTGAATTGCGCTCTTTGTGATCTGCAGTTCACACTCATTTTTAAGTCTTAGTTTAACCGATCGATGTTGATGGGTTAAACTTTGTTAAAACTCTTTTTAGTGGTAGTTGAACTCCATTTGTAGTTTTAACTTAGTTTAAACATCGCATCGTGTTTTTCAGTGAACTTAGTTTAACCCACCGATGTCGTTTAAACTCTCAATGTTTTTGACAGAAAAATGAAATATGCGCTCTTTACGTTCTGCAGTTCATTTTTCATTTTATTAATTTCATTTTATTAATTTTCTGCTATTACTCAAATTCTGATTGATATTTATTATTTCGTGCTTTATACTATTCTAAATTATGTTTGTAATTTCTTGTAAATTTCGTCAATTAAATATCAGCTGTTCCAAATGAGAAAAATAATATTCTGCTTTTGAATAATTCTCTTTTGAATGAAACTTTAACTGCCACTAAAATACTGCTCGAATAGTTAAACTACGCAAGACGTTTAAGTAAACGTTCACTAAAAATAATTTACAGAAGATTTTACGAAATATTTTCTGGTAATTTTAATTTCGTAAAATATACGAATAATTCGTAGAATACACGAAACATTTGTAATTTCTATTTTTTTCCTAAATTATTTTTCACGAACGATTCGTATATATTACGAATCAACATTCATAAAATTAAAACATCAAATTACGAATATTTCGTTTAAATTACGAAACTTTCATTATATTATTTTCTATTAAAATTTCTTTTACGAAAGAATAACATATTTTACGAATGAGCTTTACATTTTACGAATAAATTACTAAACTTTCGTAAATTTTGAGGCTATATGGAGCTGCATTTTATTTCAGTTATTATCACGGTCGCAAGCAGATAGTTATAAAACACAAACATTTTTAAAATGCGTTCTGTGTAGTTCAGTTTGTTTCAAAATTTAAAAAGTATCATATTTCATATTTTTTCTTATTTTTATGAATTTTCATTTTCATTGTCAGATTTTTTTAACAACGATTAGTGTATTTTACGAAAGATTCGTAAACTGTTTCATATGTTGCATAAAAGATACATTGTAAAAAGGTACACAAATATTCAACAAATAACCAATCTTTCGTATTATGTACGAATGGCTTTTGTAGATAAAATCAACGAATAGTTTCGAAAAATAAATAATTAATATTCGGAATTTTATCAGAAATCTACGAAAGTTCTTTCGTATATTTCACGAAATACATCGTGAATAAACTATTTCGTATATTTTGAGCAGATTTTATTTTGAGTGTAGTTTAAACTAAATTTAAACTACCACTGAAAAACTGGTCCTTAATATTTATGTGAGGAAATTTTATATGGTTATAATTTTTATTGGATCGGTATTCATTCAGAACTTTCTCTAATTAACTGCAAAGTTAAATTTTGTTAATTTAAAAGAGACTTTTATAACCAAAGTTTAAACCAGGTTTAAAAAAGCACTGAATAACTGAGCCTAAAACAATTAGATTAATCTAGATTAACTAATAGACAAAAGGTAATATTTAGCACCAAACTAAACTGCTAAATTATAATAAATTATTATTATAAATTAGCAATGTCCTAAAACAAACAGTACACAATTCATCTGCAAACTTGAGAATCTTGAAATTCTATATATTCTTAAGGTAAGTACTCTAAAAAGTTAAATACATGCGTTTTCCAGATTATCTTGATCAATTCTTCAAAGGAATGTACTTCAAAATGAGACATGGTTGTCCGATATCAATTTGTGTTAGGCTTTTGCATTTTAATTATATAAGTATCATCAAATTTTAATTTAATTCATTTTAATAGATTTTTAAAATATTTTATAGTAACATTTAACATGGGAATAAAACCTTTAAATGTACTCATATTGGAAAACATTTTTCAAATGTACTTTTTAAAATAACCAGTAAGAAAATAAACCATTAAGACACATCGTGACTGATGTGAAAAGGAGCAAATCTGCATATTCAAAAATGTCGGAAAATCAAATATTAAAGTTTAAAGTGCTTTAAAAATTAGTAAAAAAAAAATTTTTATTTATTTTTTGTTATTTTGATTTATTCATCAATTAGCATAACGTATATAAAATATATTTTGATTTGAACAACTTACTGAATTATAAATATCCTGACCAACACGCAAATATTTTTGTTTTTTAGCCATAACTTTTATTAGTAAAAGATAAAATAGTAGTATAAAGGCAATAATTGTTTGTTTTTAAAGCACCTATGGATTGGCATCATTATTTAAATATATTTTGTCAAACATTAATTTTCCATTTGTTATTTTCAAGAAAAATGTATGGCAAATTATTTTAAATAAAGATGCCAATCGATTGGTGCTTTGAAAACAAACAATTAATAACTTGGCACCACTATTTTCTCTTGCACCAATAAAGAGTTATAGCAAAAAATAAAAACGAAGAAATTAGAAAAATTTTAAAAACTCGGCATGCCAAAAGGGCGAATCTTTTCGTTTTTTTTGCTATAACTCTTTATTAGTGCAAGATAATGTAGTGATGTAAAGGCATTCATTGATTGTTTTGAAAGCACCTATCGATTGGCATCATTATTTAAAAATCATTTGCCAAACATTTGTCTTGCAAATAATACTGTTCGGTAGAAATTCTCCCTGTCTTCATTCATATCATTTCTCTTTAATTTCAATATGCTGATTCGAACTGCGTTTTAAGTTTTTATTTGTGAGTTTTGCGGTGTGAGATTATACAATTCGCTAAATGAAATTCTAAAATCTCATCTCGCGAATTTTCCTAAAATGAAGCAAAAGACCATGATCACTTCTTCCAAAAGACAAATAAGAATCAGAATAGTGCAGCAGGTTTTACACTTTGTGGGTTAAAAATATATGAAGTACGTTGGTAAATGTATTCAGTTCAATTATAGTTTCAGGGAGGTGATGTCGGCGCAGTTTTAGCAATTATATTTGTGTGCCGACTAAATAATTTGCTGCATTGACGTACAAATATTCAAATTAGCAAACACACGGTAGCTCAGTGGTTAGTGCGTTGGACTGCGAGCCGAAAAGTCCCCGGTTCAAACCTGGCTAACAACATCTTTTCATAGAAACATTTGTCTATACCGCGCTACCTCTCGGCAGTAAATGACAAACCTACGAGAGTAAAACCTTGCCTATGAAAAGCTCTCACCCGCCGTTCCGATTCGGCAATAAACTGTAGGTCCCACCACTTTGAGTACAAATATAACACGCACAGCTCAAAAATGGTGCAGAGAGCTCGGCCTAAGTTCTTATAGGACTGTAGTGCCAAACTATTATTATTATTAAACACATTTGCTGATTTAACTATGCAAACTTAGCAAATGTTTTCATTAAATTACTGAATTCAATTGCTGGACTGACGAAGGCATGCAATTAATAGCGATTGCTATATCTACGTCGATTATTCTTTTTTGCTGTGTAGTGACGATATATTTTCAAGTGAGAACGTTTTCTTAGTAACTAGGTGCAATGAAACTTTAAAACATGTGAAAGACAAATATCCTATGCAACAATTTAAATACGGTTACCATTTAAAAAGTGTGCCAGAGGTCATCAGGGTTTAAGAATCTTGAAAATAACTGCAAAATTATTAATGTGAAATCATTTTAATTTTTATTAAGGTACTCAACTTATGGTCTACCGAATCATAACATTTTTTTGGGGTAACACAAGTTATTTTTAAAGTAAAAGGGTTCGTTAAAAAAGTATGTCGTATGCTCTCATAGGGTTTAGTGCAAAATGAGGTTTATTTACAAAAATGTTATATTTACAAAAATGTTATATTTACAAAAATAATCATAATCAACCAATAATACGTTGATCAAGAAATTTAGAAGACATATTTGCACTTTTAGAAATCATAATTATACTTATTGAAAACATACGGGCATTTCCTGGAGTTCCGGACATTCGTACGCTTAAAACTTTAATATCTCGAAGGAAAATAAATTAATTTACTTGATTTTTTTTTGTTAAAGTAGTATTTAAATAGGACCAAACAATTGCAAAAAATTAGAAAATTCAATATGCTAGATCAAAAGATATAAACTAAGTAGTGGTCGTTCCGGTTCATATGGAGGTTCATATGGAAATTCCAAAAAGTCTGCAAATTATGCGTACAAATTATTTTTTGAATTATTTTAAAAAATAGCTGAACTCATGTGCTTTCTTTGTATATTTACACTTTGTTTCTAAATTTTCTAGTTTTTTCATAATAAATCACAGAATAATTTCGGACGGGACCAAAAATATCGCATAAAAATTATCAGTACGATTTTTATTCTAAAAATACTTTTTGCATACAATATATTTTTTGAAATATCTCAGCACATAGCTGTGACAATTACTTTAATTTTTATACAAACATTTTGTTTCTAAAGTTTGCAGTTATTTCGTAATAAATCGCAGAATAATTCCGGACGTTCCGTATAGAAATTTGCACTATAATTTTATGAGTGTTTTTTTATACGTTACCGTTAAAGGAGTAGAATTTCCATTTCAGGTTTTTAAATTTACATATTTAGGATTCCAAATTCACTGTTATTTCAATGATTTGAGTATTTTGAATGTTATGGTCGTGGTTGACGTTTTTCTGGAAATGTTCATTATGCGATTTCATCTAAAACTACGAACTGCTTTAAATTTAATAGTTTAACCAAAGTTTTAACGAAATAAAAATCTTGAAACTATTGTCCTTTAATATATGATTGGCACCGATATACAAAAAAAATTTTTAAATGATTAAAACAAAAGAAATCAGGGAATTTATGTCGAGAAATTGAAGATAGTAATTGGTACTATTCTGGAGAAGTTTGTATTTCTAATCTGGTAGCCAATGGCAAACCTCAATTAAATATTATTTTTTTTATTCTCAGTGTGTGAAGAAAAGTCATAGTGCACGGTACACAAAATAAGTTAAGCACGGACGGGCAGCATAGCATTTTGGCGGAATTTATTTTCGTATTTTTATGAATTCATTGACTTTGGCTGTCAATGCGTTTCAATATTTGTCGAAGTGTGGCTGATGCTGTCAATGTGATTGTTATTGTTGTTATGCTGCTGATAACTTTGACAAATCTGTGCAGTGCCATCTTGACAAAATCCGAAAAAAAAAAATCATTAAGAATTGGTTTCTCTTGTCGCCGTTGAAAGCAACAAATAAAGTAGCAGATATTTATGGATTTTCAGGAAAATCCATTTATACAAATGTATCTAAATACAAAACACAAACAACACAAAGGCAGAAACAGCACACAACAACGACGCGCGGCGCGTAGCGACGAGACGTTGCAAATGATGCTCATCGGGCGTAAACAGAAGAGCTTCACCAAAAGCACAGGGCGCGCAGTGCAGAGCAAAGGGAGAAGAGCAGAAAATTTATGATAAAAAAATTTAAATCTTTTCATTTGCGGTTGGTACCGTTCTCGATGGTATTACGAAATGAACTCCAAATGAAATAAACTAAAACATTTCATACGGTTTATGTAAATGTTCGGGTTATGATGAATTCAAGCACTAATTCTAGTAAGCCCGACGATTATGATCAGAAACTGATCACTGTATTTTTAACTTAACATTGTCCGTCCCATAACATGTCTTACCAAATAGGGTACATTTCTACTAGACATCTGTCCATATCTATATGAAGTTCCCTGTGCAAAATATGCACTACTGCACTCTTCAGTATTGAGTGCATTTTGTAATGACAGTTTTCAATGTTCGTGTTATCACTCGTTGCGCTTACTCGTTGCGCTCACTCGCTGCACTCACTGCATTTGTTGCATGTTCAGTGACAGTATTGTTACTTGGTTTTGTTTTTCAAAACATTGAATGTTTTGAACATAAAATGTGTTGGCAGTACTTGACACCAATGAAACAAATACTGCAGTGAAGTGAAGTCGGCCACTTCCTCATAAAATTTATCTTATAGAATTTAAAACATATTATAAAAATAACATCCCTGCGGAAAAAAAGATGTCAATTGCTCTAAAACTACCTATCACGTGACCGTTACCGTTGATACCAACCAAGGAAAGAATCTTGAAGACCATTTGTGTCTTAGGTCTATAGGTCTGCATGAAGAGACTGATCGTGTTCATGCTAAACTTATCGCTAGTGAAGCAAAAAGGCACTAGTTGGTGCCATAGTCACGAGACTTATTTACACGCTGCAACTAATGCGCCTATAATTCGTAGGCTGTTTTTCGATACTGTATAGATTTAAATAAAGTAGGTCTTCCAAGTAATTATAATGCACGCATGCAAGAATGGAATCATTTGTGAAATGTGATTACATAAAGGTAAAGGTAAAATAAAATAAAATAAAATAAAAAAAAATAATATTTAAAATATATAAAAAAGTAATAATAAAAAAGTACCATTGATACAGGTCACTGAACAGGATTTTGAAGCACAGCTCTGTGATAGGTCTAAAAGTACAGGTCACAGAGCATGATTTTGAAGACCAGTCCTGTGAAAAAGGTCTGCATGAGGTGTTAATTGACACCTTCCTAGGACAACGCTATGTTAAAGTTGCCCGTTGGCTTCATATAAAAGAGCCAGAACTAGGAGCGAGTAACTACTCCGAGGAACCAGCCCAGTCACGAGCCTTGTCTATTCCAAAAATGGACCCGAGCTGCCCACATTTTTTACATTTAACTACATTTTTTAATGCCGATTTAATGCACATAATATAAAAATAATATATAATAGCTCTGAAATACGTAGACCATTCTCTCGGATAATTTGATCAGTGCGTGTTATATTTGCACTTCAAATGGCGGGACCTCATTTTTTACCGAATCAGAAACGGAGTGAGATATTTTGGATGTTTGACATTGCCTATCGTTAGATAGCGTTGTAGAGATAACTATAACTACAGTAAGAGTGTAAGGGTATTTTCAGTTCGGTAGGCCATTTGTAACACTCAGGAATAGTCAAATACGGTATAGAAAAGTATGTATTTAGCGATGTCCGTATGTCTGTCTGTTCATGATTACAGGAAAAGAGCTAGATCAATGAAACTCATAATTTAGACAATATCTGATATTAAAAATGGGCATGATCGGTCGATTGTGACCTGAGAACCGACCACTTATATTCACTCGGAAAAAATACCATAGAATTAATAGTTTTTTGCTATTGACATTAGCCAATAGGATTAAATACCATCCAGATTACAATTTTGCAGTTATTTTTATAACTCATAAGCAATGTGGATCTTTGGACCACTTTAAAAGGTAACCATATACATTTTTTTACTTACATCAGCTATTAAAATTTCCCTACTTCAAATTTTCCATGTGTCCTTCTTTACAGGTTTTATGTTACAGTCACGGTGATGCGAACCAACGATCTTTCAGCTCGTTGTCCAACGCATTAATCAATCGAGCCAGCGACGCACAGTGGGGCAGGGAGTACCAAAACTTGGCGAAAACCTCAAATTGTGTTATTTTTAGAAAAAATAAGTATGATGATTGACTATTATTGTATGAAAATTTAATAATCAACATTTAGATGTAGATTTTTAAAAGTGGGCGTGGTACCAACCCTTACAACTGAAATGATTAAATTTATATATGTTAAATATATTAAATAATGAATGTGTTTCATTAATATAATGCAGTTCTCGAAATTTCATCTTGATTGGAGAAGTGGGCGTGGTATCTCCCATACAACCAAAAACTGTTGAAATTGTTAATATTAGTATAAATGGTCGGTCGTTGAAATATGAATAACTCCGAAAAGTCAAAAAGAAAGGCAACATTTTCATTAGTTTTTAAAAAATTGAACATGTATACTAAGTAACAATGTAATCTGTTTTTCCGGAGCGTATCTGGAACGTTTTTGTTTTCATCTTTATATATGAAAAATAATTAAAAAAAAAATAAACCAGTTGGGAAGGTTAGATCACATGGGAAATTTTAAAGTAGGTGTAATTATGATAGTTAGGATTATCAAAATTATAGTCGGTCTAAGCCGACTATAAATACCCTACACATATGTGTGGTTACCACTCAAAGTGATATATAGGTCACCAGGGTATACGAAACCTGAAAATAACTACAAACATTCAATCGCTGAAGAATTTCCATTCATTTGATACCCATATTTACAAATGGGTAGGTGTACCGAATTTCGATTTTTTTTTGTGAACCACAAGTCTTTTCGCCGGAAAACATTATTATCATGTATTTGAGCATGATGTCAATATATATTTGACCAACAAAGTTTACCTAAGCACATATACATAAAAATTGATCTTTATATGTACATTTTATATGAGGTATTTGAACATAAGTGGTCGGATCATAGGTCACAATGGACCGATCTCGCCAATTTTTTCGCACATACAGCGTAGGTATATTAGTAATCTAAGTTATAAGTTTCATTTATCTAGCTCTTCAATTTTAAAAGCCTTAGGGATTTCAACAGACAGACAGACGGACAGACAGACGGACAGACAGACAGACGGACAGACGGACAGACGGACATCGCTAAATCGACTCAGGAGGTCATGCTGATCAAGAATATATATACTTTTCCATACCGGAGATGCTTTCTTCTGGGTGTTACAAACGGCGTACCAAACTGAATATACCCTTTCACTCTTAGTGTAGGGTATAAAAAAGTGAATTGATTTCCTTTCTAAAGTATGAATATTTTCTAAAACAATAACATTATACAAACTTTATAAATACAATATGTAGATGGCTAAATTACAGAACAAAAAGTAGTTTTTATGGTTTTTAAAATAAACGGTTCAAAAAATTGATCACAAATTCGATAATATATTTTCTTGCAATTGTCTGTGGTTAAGAGTGTGTGGAGAAAATTTGGATACATATGATATAAACTGAGTGATGCAACATTGTAGACAATTTAATTTATTATTCAATGAATTTAATTTATTATTCAAAATGAGTGTCTGAGCTAAATTTGACTTTGGAGGTTTTGGCCAACTTTTGGTACTCGTTGCCCTACTGTGCGACGCTACATTATTTTGTCATTTATATGTGTATAATATTCAGGAGGTCTAATGAATAATTTTAAAATTAAGAATAAAAACTAATTATCCCACATTAAAAGCTACAGCAAGGTGTAGTCTATTTAAAAGTCGGCCCCGATCGACGTATAGTTCCGCCCATGTGTCAGAACTTTTCTTACTCTTTTTCTTTACTTTAATATTCTTTTTTTGTTTAATTTTTCTTTTTATAGTTTGCATTATTTTATTGGGTCTTATTTTAATTGTGTATTATTTCATTAGGTCCTATTTTGTTATGCCCCCCCTCTTATCATGCGGTGGCCGGCTGCGGCGCTCACTGCGAGGTGTTCGTGCGACTCAATGCCGCAATGTTTTTGTTGGAACAGTACGCCAAGTAACGCAAACTCAACACAAATATTGAAATTCAATTAACTAATAAAAATTTCAACTAAAAATCTCTTTCTCATGCTCTCTCCCACACTCGGTGGTACTCCGTATTTGTTTCGCAATAAGTTGGCGGCACAAAGTATTGCGCGTACCTTGTAGGGTGCGAGTGGTGCAAATGGTGTTGGCACGACACGCAGCCGAGCGCCCGTTCAGTACACAACACTTGCACCCAGTGATGACGCAGACGAAGACACTACGAAGCAGATAGCTGCGGGTCACATGAAAATTCGCAAATCGTACCTGTTATGCCGAGCGGCAAGTGAAGTGACGAATGCGTTGACATAAATAACCAAAATTTACACAAATAATATTTTACGAGCGACGGAGCGAGCGCTGTCGCAGATGGGCCACATTGGCAGACATCACTTACTGTAGTATGTAGTATGGCATGTGCCTTAATGATTTATAAACCTCAACGAGTCGACGTTTTGCACTTGACGCAGCTACAGATACCAGAAGAAAAGTGTGAAAAGTGTGAATGAAAATCAGAATAAATGTTTTTATTGTTTCGGGTGAAAACTTCAGTGCGATTTAACGTTTACGTTTAGTGTGAGTATATCGTACGGAGATACGGAGACGGTATTTATTGCATACGAGCATTCGCTGATCGAAAGAGCGCATAGCATAGCACAAATCGAAATGTACGCGAGTGCCCCAAGAACAGTGCTAATCGTGAGTGATGTGCGTGAATAACTACTATGTATCGCGCAGATACAAATGCATGTGTTTTATCACAACAATGTCATGCAGTCATGTGCAACACTTTTCGTTCGAAGTGTACTTTACGACGCGTCTGTCAGTTTGACAGTCAGAGAGTCAGTTATTCGTTCGGTCGGTCGGTCGATTGGACGTTGAGTCGGTCCGTGTGACGCGCAAATGTGCGCCAGCTGTACTACGAAACTGCAGTCATTACCCAGAAATCGCATGCAATATTGATGCATCAAGTTCAACGTGGATATCTCGTGATGATTTATATATGTAATATAGCAGTTTAACTGCAGTGTAGTGCATTCGTCTTTTGGCAGTTGTGATAACTAACCCGAGTTTCGTTTATCACCAGCTATGCATTGCATATGCTGCCATGTGGTATTGTGTTTTATTTCAATATATATATCCTCCTCCTTATCTTCAACCGAATTGTATTATAAATTTTCGATGCGAAAATTCCCATTATGTTCATTCACAGAAGTTGCCTTTCGTTATATTAATCACCTACATTAAGGCATACTATTTATAAATAACAGCGTTTCTTTGAGAAAATTACAACTAAAAAAAAAGCACCCACTTATTTATGTTGTTGAAAATAAAATAAAATGAATAAAATAAACGTGGAAGTTTTTTAAAATTTTAAAATTTTGTTGCGTTTTAATTAGCAGTTTTTCCAGCACACTGACAGCGCTAAGTTTACAAAATATTATAATATTTAAATTAAATTAATTTTTATAAAATATTTGCTACAATTTTAAGTGAAATAATTCCAACTTGCACTAAATGTTATGTTTTTTCTAGTCTTTGAACTGTCCAAAATCTAAATTAATTGCTATAAATTGATTTTAAATAAAAGTGTTTATAAAAAGTATTGAACGAAAGAAAATTTAGCTGTTTCGGGGTTGCTGCATAAATGTACTCTGTACAAAAGTACTAAATTTAACATCAGAGCATTGGTAAGTCTTACAATTATCTTCACTTTAATTAGTTTCTAAAGCATAAAAACAAAAGTAATTCTAAAGTAAATAAATGTTAGGGTATGGTAAACATTTTAGTTCTTATTCGATAGGTAGTTGATTCAAATGTAGCAAAAAAAAAATTAAAACCTGTTGGGAAGGTTAGATCACATGGGAAATTTTAAAGTAGGTGTAATTATGATAGTTAGGATTATCAAAATTATAGTCGGTCTAAGTCGACTATAAATACCATGCACATATGTGTGGTTACCATTCAAAGTGACATATAGGTCACCAGGGTATACGAATCCTGAAAATAACTACAAACATTCAATCGCTGAAGAATTTCCATTCATTTGATACCCATATTTACAAATGGGAAGGTGTACCGAATTTCGATTTTTTTTTTGTGAACCACAAGTCTTTTCGCCGGAAAACATTATTATCATGTATTTGAGCATGATGTCAATATATATTTGACCAAAAAAGTTTACCTAAGCACGTATACATTAAAATTGATCTTTATATGTAAATTTTATAAGAGGTATTTGAACATAAGTGGTCGGTTCTCAGGTCACAATAGACCGATCATGCCAATTTTCTTGTTATATAAGTAATCTAAATCTAAAGTTTAATTGCTCTAGCTCTTCTACTTTTTCCGTAATCGTGATTTCAACAGACAGGGTGTTACAAACGGCGTACCAAACTGAATATACCCTTTCACTCTTAGTGTAGGGTATAAAAACATAAAGTCTAATTGAAACCGTTTAATTTGAATGTTGATAGACTGACTTATGTTCAGTTTTTCAGTGCTAGTTTATACATAGTTGCAATCTCTGAAAAATATCCTTTGTATGTACAATTGGATAAGTATTTTTTTTTATACAAATTAACCAACGCTCAGGGGATGCCCCCTATACATGCAATGCACAGTGTTGATCGTAAGAAGGGATGATAGGTTAAAGGGAGGGAGGAAACATGGAGTAGTGTCGGTGAATGTTTGTTTTGAACTTGCCAATATCGAAAATGTCGGGAAAAACGGACGCAGGGAGATTGTTCCACAAACGTGTCGTGCGACTGAAAAACGAATTCTCTCTATAATGCGTGGTTCTGTTGAGAGCCGAGTGGACTACGAAGGGGTGGGCTTGGTTTGATGCCCGAGTAGAACGAGAAAACACACGACCTGGTGGAATCAGGCCATATATTTCCCTCGAACACTTACCGTTGTAATACCTATAAAAACAGGCTTACACACCCAACGGTCCTTCGGTGTTCAAGAGAACCAATAGACGATGAATTATTTTCATTCCCTATTAAATACTTATGTAGCCGCGGTAGCTCAGTGGTTAGTGCGTTGGACTGCGAGCCGAAAGGTCCCCGGTTCAAGCCTGGACTGGGGCTAACAACATCTTTTCATAGAAACATTTTTCTATACCGCGCTACCTCTCGGCAGTCAATGGCAAACCTACGAGAGTAAAACATTGCCTATGAAAAGCTCTCACCCGCCGTTCGGATTCGGCAATAAACTGTAGGTCCCACCACTTTGAGTACAAATATAACACGCACAGCTCAAAATGGTGAGAGAGCTCGGCCGAAGTTCTATACAGGACTGTAGCGCCAAACTATTATTATATTAAATACTTATATCGCACGTTGTTGTATTCGGTCCAGGAACTCCAAGGAGGATTTTGAAGCCGCTGCCCAAATGTGCGAATTGAATTCCATTTTAGGCCGAATATAGGTAGTGTAGACAGTGCGTAAGTCAGCAGGTGTGAAGTATGTTTTAAACCGTTTTAAAAAACCGAGGCACTTGGCCGCTTCTTTCGACACATTAAATATGTGACCATTCCAACGGAGATCACATTGAATTGATATGCCCAGAACGTCAAGAGCAGCCGACTGCGCAATATCCACAATACCCATATAGAGGGGAGGAAGGGGTGAATCCATTCTTTTGTGAGATAACAGACAACATTGGGTCTTGGTAGCATTAAAATCAACTCTATTTGCAACACCCCACTCGTAGATTGATTTAAGGTCATTATTGAGTGTGTCATTCATAGTGCGTCTTTTTCTCTCAATCTCCAAAGAGTTTGGACGCTTGTTGAACGATTATGAATGGCAAATGTTACTGTCATCTGCAAAGGAGTGAATTGGGTTCTAAGTCAATGACAGAAGATCATTGATAAATACCAGAAATAGGGACGGGGATAGGACGGAACCCTGCGGAACTCCAGAATTGATGAAATGTTGTTCTGAAAAAACACCATCCATCGGAACTCGTATTGAACGACCCTGGAGAAAACTCGATTTCCCGACAATAAATGCAATTAGTTTTGAAACGAGGGCTTTATGCCACACTCGATCAAAAGCCTTGGAAATATCGAGAGCAACAGCCTTACTCTCCCCGAAAAGGTGAACACAATTATTCCAGTTTTCTACAACATTTTGAACATTTTTAAATACATTTGTATTTATTTAACATAATTTACCAACACATTGTATTTGAAATTCGATTACTACATAGTACAGAAACTGTACGGTGTCATCGTTTTCTGCATTTTTTTAATTATCCATTTTTCAAATCTCTAACTTTGTGGTGCATCCATCTTCATAATCAGGAGAATATTTTTGTTATACACTTCTACTAGTATATATTTCTTTGTATATTTTCCTTGAAGTTATAGGTACACCTCGTTAGTTTCATATGTACCTTGCTTCATATTTATAACTGTTGTATCTTATTGTTGTTAATCAAAAAATATTAATATTAATATTCATATTAATATTCATTCATAAACCTTTACAAATCCGTAAAAAATTCTTTTTTTTTTCATAAAATATAAAAATAATTTTCTGTGATTTCTCCACATATTTTAGTAAATAAAGACAAAGTCTAGTTATTTCTATACAAATGTTTTAAATTTTTGTATAGAAATGCATTCAAACTATGTAGTTATTTTCCATAAAAAAAGAATAAAAGAAATCAAATAAAGGGTTTTTCAACAGGGACGCTACAAAAGTAGAGCGACAGGGACAACAAACGACGCCATATTTATTACCGCTCTTTTGATATTTCTCTTCAGTAAAGTTTGCCATTGTGCTTTGTTGTTCTATTCGTGAAAACAAAAACAAGATACCAAAGTGGAACAACTTCTGTATATCAAGAATAATTCGACTTAGTTACTTTATTGATACCTAGTATCATAATCTCTGCATATCTAGAATAATTGCTCTTAGTTACTTTCAACAGACAGGCAGGCATACTAACAAAAAGATCGCAATGACAGACAAACATCGCAGAACAAAACATACGAGCAAATATTACCAAAGACTGTAATAAATACGAGTTATATAAAAAACGAGTTGAGAAAGTCAGGTCATATGGGGGCGGAGTTTTATAGTCGGTCGGGCCCGACTATGGAATACCCTACACTCCGAGTGAATATATTAGTAGTATAATTTGGTGGGATAAATTTTAATAATTTACGACAAAAATTTCCATTACAAAAAATCGGTAAACAACGAAAAATTCATATGTAGGCGGATCACGCCCATTTTTGGAATATATATTTTGAGACGAATTCTAACAATATGTTTTAAATTTTATAAATATATATGTAATACTTTTCGAGTTATTGGTTCCTAAATAGTAATATATAAGTGAGTTGTATGGGAGGTGGGCGTGTCCGTTGACTGATTTTGCTCAAATCCAAACTCAGAACCACTTTTTTACTAAAACGTATTGAAACCAAATTTCATTACATTCTGACCATTATTTTTTGAGTTAGCTTGTATCCGGTCAGACAGCAAGACAGACGGACAGACATACGGACAGACATGCAGACAGACGGACATGGCTAAACGGACTCGGATAGTGAAGCTGATCAAGAATATATATATACTTTTCCATACCGGACACGCCTCCTAAGCATTGCGATATCGATGTGGAAAATGTTAAAATTATCCTCACATAAAATGTTACTCTACGAAAATTACAAAATCTTAAAAATTAGCAACAAGATTGGATTTTTGTTATCCAAGTTTGTTCGAGAAACCTTCAAGGCATAAATCACATGTCAGACTAGTAACCAATTTTTTTAAATTTTTCGATACAAACAATACTTAAACTATTGAAAAAGTTTGTTTTTTAAAATTCCGTATATAAATTTGATATTTGAATAAATTTGAAAAGGTTTCCTTTTTATGAACAATTAATTTAAATTACAATGACAGTGACCATTGATTTGATGTTCAGATTTAGGACTTATGACGAAGTTGGTTTTATTTCCTTTGCTGCATTCTACGGTCAAGAGTTTTTTCTACACAAAGTAATTATTTGTAATTAATTGTTTGTTTTTAAAGCACCTATCGATTGGCAAATATTTTTTTTTAATTTTTGTTATTTGCAAGAAAAATATTTGGCAAAATATTTTTAAATAATAATGCCAATCAATAGGTACGTTAAAAAATAACAATTAATGCCTTTACACAACTATTTTATGTTGTACCAATAAAAAGTTAAAGCAAAAAAACGAGAAGATTCGCCCTTTTGGCATGTCTGAAATTAGTAACATATCACATTTGCCCTTTGGGTTTTGACTTTTGCGGCTAGAACTATCCAACAAAAGCACACACAATTTTGGCACAGTATACTTGAGGAAAACCTTTATTCAAAAAATATCAAAAATTACACATTTGCCCCTTTACAATATTTTAATAAAAAATGTAATAACTTTTGTCTCTTTCCTTACAACAACTGTTTTCAATTTCCAATTGTTTACCATTTGCTGCCTTTTGCTTTCTCATGCCGAATAAATGTTCGGAATCCTCTTTCAAAGTTTTACAATATTTAACCGTCCGAAATCTACTCCAATGAATGCAGAAAATACCAGAAATTGTGTCTCATATAATACCTCAAATAAAGTTAATTCGGGTCATTCATAAGTAAAACTTGAAAACAAATTTCGTCTGCATTTTACTTACTGGCACACTTGTCACAACAACAACAAAAAAGCATCAAATGCGCCATTGGAACATGACCATCTCAAATTTTCTTAGAATATGTTTTTAACATTTCTTGCGATTATTTTAAGATGAAATTAAATTATTAAAATTAATTATTAATTACTCAAAAAAATTACTAAAAACTGCATCAAAAAATGTATTAAAATCACTATATTTTAAAAAGTCTACAATTTTTTTTTAATCATCATAAAATATCCGCAAAGAATGTCAAAAACATATTCGAAATAAATCTGAGATGGAAATCGAAGTTTGAGTTTAAAGTGTTCTTGGCGTGATTGATGGAAATAAAAAATGAAGAATGTCTGTTAAAATAATCACTGATTCTGTATTTTTTTATCTGATTTTTATACCCTACACTAAGAGTGAAAGGGTATATTCAGTTTGGTACGCCGTTTGTAACATCCAGAAGGAAGCATCCCCGGTATGGAAAAGTATATATATTCTTGATCAGCATGACCTCCTGAGTCGATTTAGCGATGTCCGTCTGTCTGTCCGTCTGTCTGTCTGTCTGTCTGTCTGTCTGTCTGTCTGTCCGTTTGTCTGTCTGTCTGTCTGTCTGTCTGTTGAAATCCCTACTACTTTTAAAATTGAAGAGCTAGATAAATGAAACTTATAACTTAGATTACTAATATACCTACGCTGTAATTGGCGAGATCGGTCCATTGTGACCTATGTTCCGACCACTTATGTTCAAATACCTCCTATAAAATGTACATATAAAGATCAATTTTTATGTATACGTGCTTAGGTAAACTTTTTTGGTCAAATATATATTGACATCATGCTCAAATACATGATAATAATGTTTTCCGGCGAAAAGACTTGTGGTTCACAAAAAAAAAATCGAAATTCGGTACACCTACCCATTTGTAAATATGGGTATCAAATGAATGGAAATTCTTCAGCGATTGAATGTTTGTAGTTATTTTCAGGATTCGTATACCCTGGTGACCTATATATCACTTTGAATGGTAACCACACATATGTGTAGGGTATTTATAGTCGGCTTAGACCGACTATAATTTTGATAATCCTAACTATCATAATTACACCTACTTTAAAATTTCCCATGTGATCTAACCTTCCCAACTGGTTTTTAATTAAATTCATTAATAAACTACTTTATATCTGGAAACAATATAAATTTCTATAAAGTTCTTCATGCTTTTCGATGCTTCATAGTTTCCGTTTCTTTTATGTATAACCCTGATAGTCCTTAAAATCGAATTAATCATTACTTTGTGATTACAACTGATTGTTAAGGATTCTTTAAAGAACAATAAAATATTTTCTAATAAATTATACCAAATTAAACGATTGTTATACGATATAGGTAACGGTTTTTCAACGCCCATATAGAGCTCATATTATAAATGGGTTTCATTACCATAACAGTATCACTGATATACATTAATATGCTGCCTCCACAAAAAGAAATGTTTCAAAGTTGATGAATAATATAACCTCTTAGCAATTAATACGTTTCACACAGTTTCACGCATAAACATCTCTTGGGCGCACATTGCCCCAAGTATTCACTACAAACATAGGCCCCTTGTGGCCTATATTCTCAAGAGTTGGGCCGTAAACATGAACTTGACGTAGTAACGAAATGAACTGCAAATTCACCCACTTTTTTCAGTTTATGACGTACGGCCCATACTAATGTTAGGTGCTGTCACTACACGAGCTGTGTTTGTTTAATAGGCGACGGGTCGGTGGTTTGATGGTTCGGTCGGTTGGTTGGTTAGTTGGTTCCCGCAATGTCAACAATCCACAAATGGTTGCTGCCAAAAATCAGTGTTGAACAAAAGCTCAGTGGTTTAGTTCGATACATAAACTTAGTGCTACTAGTGCAATACACGCCTAATTCCGGCCCACACTTTGGGCAACCAACAAAACCCAACAAAACGGAACAGAACAGAGCAAACAAACAAATAGCCCCGGCTGCAGTACTGTTTTCTTTATTATTTCGTCAAATAGAAGCCAGGCACTGTTTACAGATTTGTTTGTCGCTTGCCTCCTTAATAACGATAAAATGTCGAGGAGTGGCAGACAGATAGATAGGACAGACAGACAGATAGATAGACAGTCGAAATCAAATCATGTTGATTACACTATGTAACAAAAATTAGTTTAATATTGCTGTTAGTATTGAAACTGGAATTGAAGTCATTGTACATATTTTTAAAAAGGATAATTTTTTCTATAACTTAAAAATTAAATAACTTGGATTTCTGTATGTATTCAATGTTTTTCGTTCTAAAAGGGATTTGATCAATTGGAGTTTATAAAAAAATAAAACATTCAAATTCAAATTGACAGCTTGACATTGACAAATTGACATAAAATACCTGAAATAAAAATGAATTCAAAAATTAATAATTTGAATGAAATTGAAGGTTTGGTGTAAAAAAGGGTCAAGTCTTATTTTTTTTTTTAAATGGAGTTTTACGCATCCTTTGGAACTATATCAGAAGTATATGCATATGGTCAATTGCATTAAATTTATATGAAAAATACTATAATCCACAGACATATTATAGTTTTATCCTTTTAAAATAATATGTTTTCCTATTACTTTTAAATGCTTTAAACTATATATATTTCAAAAAATAGTCTGGCTTATTAAAACAATATTTTTATCATATTTCTTAATGAGAAGAACCATTATTTTAATAGGACATTCCATATTAATAGGATATTACAATAATTTTTAATACTAAAAACTATTAAAATCATTATCAATCAAATCAAAATAGTTCCCACACTATAATTTTAATAGGAAAAATCGCCATAGAAATATTACAGTTATATCCTCTTAAAATAATATGATTCCTATTACTTTTAAATGATTTAATCTATATATTCAAAACAATAGTCTGCCTAATTCCATTAATAATTTTATCATATTTATATGATAGCATCTTAATGTGAAAAACTATTATGTTAATAGGACATTCCCATATTAATAGGACATTACATTAATGTTTAATAGTAAAAACTATTAAAATCAATATCAATCAAATCAAAATAGTTTCCACACTAAAATTTTAATAGTAAAAATCGCATTGATCGATTTTAATATAAAAAATCTTTGAAACAATAGGAATTCATATGATTTTATAGTTTTTTTTTTCCAAATCTGCATTGAGAAACCACTAAATGCTTAAGGTTAAAACTTGAAAATTACATCCAGAAATGCTGAATATTTAACAATTTGAATGAAATTTAGAAATTGAATTCAAATTAAAGTCTAATGAAGAATAAAATTCGAAATTCCAGATTAACAAATTGACATAAATTATAAATCAAATTCAATATAGTCAAATCAATATGAAAAAGAACAAATAATATAAAAGAACAAATAATATAATCTACTATATATTTGCGAATGTTCCGAATAGGCGTCAAAACGGCTGAACCGAATTGAATCAAATTTTGACACAATTTGTATGTTGGGTCTGGGCAGAGTATAGGCTATATCTCGGTGAGATTGGTGGACTGGGAGTGGCACCTCCCATATAACCAAAAATTAAAAACACATTATGTCAGCAATTAGCACAGCAAATTTAAATAAATTTTGGTCAGCGTTATATATAACCATTCTTAACGGTCTCGCGGAATGTGGGCGGTATTGGACCACTGGGCGTGGCACCCGCCATAGAAGGTACATTTTCCAGATGGTGTATTTCAACAGTTATTATAGTGATCTTAAGATATTTCACACCTGGGTATACCAACCATCCCAAATTCTTTAAACTCACCACACTAAAACTCACCACACTAAAACTCACCACACTAAAACTCACCACTCTAAAATTCACCACACTCAAACTCACCACACTAAAACACACCACACTAAAACTCACCACTCTAAAATTCACAACAACGAAACTCACCACACCAAAATTCACCACACTCAAACTCACCACACTAAAACTCACCACACTAAAACTCACCACACTAAAACTCACCACACTAAAATTCACCAATCTAAAATTCACCACACTAAAACTCACCACACTTAAACTCACCACACTAAAACTTCTGAGGAACTTCTTATTTCAGTTTTAATTGAAAAAGCATTAAACTAAAATCGCTAACGTTCAAATATTATTCAAAATAGTTAAATTAATTTCAGAATAGATCTAATGTTCATTAAAAAATGCCAAATTGATTTGAAATTTTAAAAATTAAGTTGGAAATGCACAAATTCTAATCACAATTGTCGAATTTATTAAGAAGAAGGGCATATTTAATTGTGTACCCAGTATGTCATTCGTTTCAATATCATTACGAGATCAATACGAAAAGAAATATAATTCACGCAATATTTGACACTTTTCTTTACGAGAAATTTTTGAAAATTGTACCGATATCGAGTATAAAAATAAAAGTTCCACATTGCTTCGAAAAATATGGTGATGGCGATGCGATTAATGTTTTTATATAGTATCTTGTCAAAGAATTTAAATGAACAAAACATTTTAAATATAGTAACGAGATAGAACTTTTTAATCGAAGTTATTCGAGAAAAACTCGAGGCATCGGAGATGTCCCAGACATGGCAGACTGTGTAATGAGCCCATTCAATTCAACAAAAGGTTTATTTGTTCCACAGATCCGATTGTATTTTTCTCATAGCTAATTATAAAAATAAGTCTTAAAAATATAAGTCTTATTCAATTTATTAAATAATCCTTAAATCTAAAGTAATTTAAGGATAAGATACGATATTTACACATTTATCACATCGATATCGCAATATTTTTTGAAGCAATTTCGAACTTTGATTATTTTTACTTCTATATCGTTCCGATTTCGAACATTTTCTCGTACATTTTTTTCTGAATTCAATTGGCTAATTTCTGTATGAAATTTGTTCTATACCATTCTATTTTGTAAAAAGAAAGGAAAAGTGAATGAATGAAAAAGAAATAAAGAAAAGAAAAAAAAGAAAAGAAAAAGAAAAGAAAACAAAAAAAAAGAAAACAAAAGAAAAGAAAAGAAAAGAAAAGAAAAGAAAAGAAAAGAAAAGAAAAGAAAAGAAAAGAAAAGAAAAGAAAAGAAAAGAAAAGAAAAGAAAAGATATAGAATAGAATAGAATAGAATAGAATAGAATAGAATAGAATAGAATAGAATAGAATAGAATAGAATAGAATAGAATAGAATAGAATAGAATAGAATAGAATAGAAAAGAAAAGAATAGACAAGAATAGAATAGAATAGAATAGAATAGAATAGAATAGAATAGAATAGAATAGAATAGAATAGAATAGAATAGAATAGAATAGAATAGAATAGAATAGAATAGAATAGAATAGAATAGAATAGAATAGAATAGAATAGAATAGAATAGAATAGAATAGAATAGAATAGAATAGAATAGAATAGAATATAATAGAATAGAATAGAATAGAATAGAATAGAATAGAATAGAAAAGAAAAGAATAGACAAGAATAGAATAGAATAGAATAGAATAGAATAGAATAGAATAGAATAGAATAGAATAGAATAGAATAGAATAGAATAGAATAGAATAGAATAGAATAGAATAGAATAGAATAGAATAGAATAGAATAGAATAGAATAGAATAGAATAGAATAGAATAGAATAGAATAGAATAGAATAGAATAGAATAGAATAGAATAGAATAGAATAGAATAGAATAGAATAGAATAGAATAGAATAGAATAGAATAGAATAGAATAGAATAGAATAGAATAGAATAGAATAGAATAGAATAGAATAGAATAGAATAGAATAGAATAGAATAGAATAGAATAGAATAGAATAGAATAGAATAGAATAGAATAGAATAGAATAGAATAGAATAGAATAGAATAGAATAGAATAGAATAGAATAGAATAGAATAGAATAGAATAGAATAGAATAGAATAGAATAGAATAGAATAGAATAGAATAGAATAGAATAGAATAGAATAGAATAGAATAGAATAGAATAGAATAGAATAGAATAGAATAGAATAGAATAGAATAGAATAGAATAGAATATAATATAATAGAATAGAATATAATATAATAGAATAGAATAGAATAGAATAGAATAGAATAGAATAGAATAGCATAAAATAGAATAGAATAGAATAGAATAGAATAGAATAGAATAGAATAGAATAGAATAGAATAGAATAGAATAGAATAGAATAGAATAGAATAGAATAGAATAGAATAGAATAGAATAGAATAGAATAGAATAGAATAGAATAGAATAGAATAGAATAGAATAGAATAGAATAGAATAGAATAGAATAGAATAGAATAGAATAGAATAGAATAGAATAGAATAGAATAGAATAGAATAGAATAGAATAGAATAGAATAGAATAGAATAGAATAGAATAGAATAGAATAGAATAGAATAGAATAGAATAGAATAGAATAGAATAGAATAGAATAGAATAGAATAGAATAGAATAGAATAGAATAGAATAGAATAGAATAGAATAGAATAGAATAGAATAGAATAGAATAGAATAGAATAGAATAGAATAGAATAGAATAGAATAGAATAGAATAGAATAGAATAGAATAGAATAGAATAGAATAGAATAGAATAGAATATAATAGAATATAATAGAATAGAATAGAATAGAATAGAATAGAATAGAATAGAATAGAATAGAATAGAATAGAATAGAATAGAATAGAATAGAATAGAATAGAATAGAATAGAATAGAATAGAATAGAATAGAATAGAATAGAATAGAATAGAATAGAATAGAATAGAATAGAATAGAATAGAATAGAATAGAATAGAATAGAATAGAATAGAATAGAATAGAATAGAATAGAATAGAATAGAATAGAATAGAATAGAATAGAATAGAATAGAATAGAATAGAATAGAATAGAATAGAATAGAATAGAATAGAATAGAATAGAATAGAATAGAATAGAATAGAATAGAATAGAATAGAATAGAATAGAATAGAATAGAATAGAATAGAATAGAATAGAATAGAATAGAATAGAATAGAATAGAATAGAATAGAATAGAATAGAATAGAATAGAATAGAATAGAATAGAATAGAATAGAATAGAATAGAATAGAATAGAATAGAATAGAATAGAATAGAATAGAATAGAATAGAATAGAATAGAATAGAATAGAATAGAATAGAATAGAATAGAATAGAATAGAATAGAATAGAATAGAATAGAATAGAATAGAATAGAATAGAATAGAATAGAATAGAATAGAATAGAATAGAATAGAATAGAATAGAATAGAATAGAATAGAATAGAATAGAATAGAATAGAATAGAATAGAATAGAATAGAATAGAATAGAATAGAATAGAATAGAATAGAATAGAATAGAATAGAATAGAATAGAATAGAATAGAATAGAATAGAATAGAATAGAATAGAATAGAATAGAATAGAATAGAATAGAATAGAATAGAATAGAATAGAATAGAATAGAATAGAATAGAATAGAATAGAATAGAATAGAATAGAATAGAATAGAATAGAATAGAATAGAATAGAATAGAATAGAATAGAATAGAATAGAATAGAATAGAATAGAATAGAATAGAATAGAATAGAATAGAATAGAATAGAATAGAATAGAATAGAATAGAATAGAATAGAATAGAATAGAATAGAATAGAATAGAATAGAATAGAATAGAATAGAATAGAATAGAATAGAATAGAATAGAATAGAATAGAATAGAATAGAATAGAATAGAATAGAATAGAATAGGATAGAATAGAATAGAATAGAATAGAATAGAATAGAATAGAATAGAATAGAATAGAATAGAATAGAATAGAATATAATAGAATAGAATAGAATAGAATAGAATAGAATATAATATAATATAATAGAATAGAATAGAATAGAATAGAATTGAATTGAATTGAATTGAATAGAAGAGAATAGAATAGAACAGAATAGAATAGAATAGAATAGAATAGAATAGAATAGAATAGAATAGAATAGAATAGAATAGAAAAGAATTAGTGAAAGAATAGAAAAGAAAAGAAAATAAGAGAAATAAAAAGAAAATTTATAAATAAGAACGACGACGAAATGAACCAGTAAACAAATGTTGTCACTGGAATTTTTGACGAATCACTTTTCGTTTCAATTTACAAAATAAAGGGGCTTAATTCTGTATTTTGAATTACAAGTACTCTTTTATAAAATCAAAGTTTCGTAAGTTTGCGGGATTCAATTAAATATTAAATGCATTGCAAAAATATGAATATAATTGAAAGGATTATCATGTAATTGTCGTTTAGTTCATATCGACAATAAATCGTCACTGTCATGCCAATCACAGAAAAAATAATCGACGTAAATAAAGCAACCGTTATTAATTGCATTCGTTAATAAATCCAGCAATGAAATTCACTAATTTTATGAAAACATTTGCTATTCTTCGTTATATAAGTAATTGATTTCTCTAATATGAAAATAAGTACGTCAATGCAGCAAATATTTTCATTAAATTAGTGAATTTCATTGCTGGATTGATTAATGCATGCAATTAATATCGAATGCTATATTTACGTCGATTATATTTTTCTGTGAATGTTATGCCATGGATGTTCATTTTTTAAAATGTTGGGAAACAAATTTTAAAGTTTAAAGTGCTTTTAAAATTAATACAACTTATTTGTATTTAAATTTTTTATTATTATTTTAGTTTACTCATCAATTCCAACATCACGTATATAAAATATCATTGGATTTGAGCAACTTACTGAATCATAAAATCGGATTTATGTGTTTCCGGCCAAAAGGCAAATATTTTTTGTTTTTTCGACATAACTTTTGGTTCGTATAAAATAAAGTGGCAGTTTAAAGGCATTCATTGTTTGTTTTTAAAGCACCTATCGATTGGCAAATATTTTTTTTTAATTTTTGTTATTTGCAAGAAAAATGTTTGGCAAAATAATTTTAAATAATAATGCCAATCAATAGGTACTTTAAAAAATAACAATTATTGCCTTTACACAACTATTCTATGTTGTACCAATAAAAAGTTGTAGCAAAAAAACGAAAAGATTCGCCCTTTTGGCATGACTGAAATTAGTAACATATCACATTTGCCCTTTTGGTTTTGTCTTTTGCTGCTAGAATTATCCAACAAAAGCACACACAATTTTGGCACAGTATACTTGAGGAAAAACTACATTAAAAAATTAAAAAAAAAACCTAAATGTCATAGGCCCCTTCGACGAAATTATAAAATTTTATTAAAAAACATAAATGCCTCTACAACAACTGTTTTCAATTTCCAATTGTTTACCATTTGCTGCCCTTTGCTTTCTCATGCCGAATAAATGTCCGGAATCCTCTTTCAAAATTTTACAATATTTAACCATCCGAAATTTACTCCAATGAATGCAGAAAATACCAGAAAATGTGTTTCATATAATACCCCAATAAAAGTTTAATGTTGCATAGTGTTTTATTATTGCGTATCATGCGGCGCATCGTTCGACGAGTACGAATATCGCAAATGCTGCTACCGCACCAGTACTGAGGGTCAACCAGTCAACCGTCAATAAAATCGATGCAACAACATTCGCTGTTGTAATTGCGTTCACGCAATAACGAAATTCCCAACTCCTGCCATTCGAGGTCCTTTATATGTTTAAGTAGCAGCAGCAGCAGCGTAGCCACTCCTGATGATCGCGTCTGTGAGTCGAGAGTCTGACAAGTATTCCGAGTTACAACGAGGTGCCACTGGTGCTGCTGGAAAATGGCGTAAACTTATCACGTAACAGTGCTACTGCCAATGCTGCTTCTACTGCCACTGATTTCAATGGCAGGACCCACAAACGAAATATGACAGGCGCTGCTGCTGCTGCTGAGTCTCCGTATTTGCGCAGAGTTTGTGTTGTGCAAACAAATATTTAATGGAAAACGTCGTGTAGTCAGTCATCATCGTCGCGCGGTACATCATCATTGTCATCATCATTGGCTGGCGCAACAAAACCCAACCCAATAACGATGGTAAAGCAAACTTAATTAATTAGTTCTTAAGACGAGCGCAAAAGGATACAAAAGGATTTTCATTATGCGGCTGTTCGGCGAGGCCCTTTGCGGATTAATCAAAAGCCTTATCGGATTGTATCGTATTATATCGTCGTATCGTATCGTCCAATTTGAAGAAGGTGCCTTACAGCGCAATGCGCAAATAAAGTACAGATGGTTTTGCATAATGGATGTTAATTTAATTAACTGTATTTTTTATTCTTTAAAAAAACGTAGTTTATATCAAAAAGAACCCAGCCAAGTGCAACTTATCACATTTGGCAGGTTAATTGAGAGATGAGCATACAAAGAGTTTTACGATAATCTTTTATATTTGATATAATGGGTTTTTTTTTTGTTCTTTATTTGAACAAACTAAGAAATCAAGTATTGAAAATGATTTTTGTTTTTATAGCAGAACTGATATTGAAAAGATGATATTAAAAATAAAACATACCTTAAAGCACAATCTAAAGAATATCGGAATTTAAATAATTTTTTCTATATTTATTGGACATTTTTTTTTGACATGGACTTTGGACCTTTTCAGCCACTTTTTAGTATTAAAAAAAATACAGTCCCTTACACAACTAGTTTTCCAAAAAGTTATAAACGCAATTTTTCAATTTTTGTCAAGACTAATTACAATATACCGAAAAATACTATTATTCCGATAGGCTTTTTAGATATTTTAATCTAAACTCTAAATATATAGTTTTTTTAGACTATTTTTGAACGATTTTTTCAGTATTTTGAATCTGATGATAAATAAGAAAATAATTTATGGTTATATAGTACATAGTTCAAACTAATTATGAAAATTACTAACTTTTTGTTATCGGCTCTTAATTTTAAAATATGTCCTATTCTGACCAAAACTGTTTAAATTTAAAAATGCTTGAATATTTTACATATAAAACGGTGAAACTAGCCGTTTTCTTCCGAATTTTTCGCAAAATGCTACGTAACAGGAAAAATCTAAATATGCAATACGAAAAAGCATTTTTTATATATTATAAAACGTTTCTTAACCACAGTGCGGCATTAAACTGTAGGTCCCAGCATTTGAGTACGAAAATTCCACCTATTTTCTACTGTGTTGTGTCACACAGTATTACTATGTGTTGTATCAGGCGGAGGATTTTATTATATTTGATAATATGGCATCATATATGCATAGGTGTCAGTTGAGAATATTCGAGAAATCTTACTAAAGATTTAGGCATTGTCATAAAACATGTGTGTTCTTCGACAAATATTCGATATTTGCATACGTGACTTCAATTACATAAAAATATATCATATTATAGTGTCAAATTTTAAATCGTATTATATTTAAAAGCACCGGAAATTACAAAAATAGCCATGATTATAGCCATGCCGAAGGGGCCAATGTGCATTTTTAAAAATGTTGGTAAATCAAATTTTAAAGTTTGAAGTGCTTTAAAAATTTGCAAAATTTATATTTTTTTCAATTTTTTCTGTTATTATTATCACGTATGTAAAATATCTGTAGATTTGGACAACCTACAGAATTATAAATACAGAATTGGTGAGACTATATCCTGATCAAAACGCAAATATTATTGTTTTTTATGCTATAACTTTTTATTAGCGCAAGATAAAATAGTGATGTAAAGGCAATTATTGTTGGTTTTCAAAGCATCTATCGATCTGCATCATTAATTAAAAATATTTTGTCAAACATTAATTTGCCATTTATTATTCTTATACCAATAAAAAGTTATGGTGAAAAAACGAAAAGATTCACCCTTTTGGCATGACAAGATTTTCAAATTCGTCTCTTTGGTTTCGTCTATTGTGGCTAGAAATATCCAACAAAATGACTGTCAATTGAAAGATAATGTATTTTTTTACTGCATTTTGTATTTATTTAAAATGCATGGAAAATATGTATTCTCGAAATGAATTATTATAAAAATTATAAAAAAGATGGAAACATAACTAAATATTAACCCATTATTTTCGTAAGATCTGACAATACTAAAGCATAAAAAGCATCTCATTATAGCTATTAATTTGTAATAACAATGAATAATACTTATGAGAAAAATTAAATAATATACTCTCTCGCTCAAAATTCTTTGTCCTATGGCTTTATCTTATGCTTTTCAGTTCCTCACATTCTCACTAAAACCTGCTGTGTGTGTGCATAAGGACAGCAAAAAATGAAAATATATAAAAAAAAACAAAAATAATTCTACAGTTTATGCAATAAGTAGAAATAGCGTTATTAATACATTATGTAGTAAAATCAAGTCAAATAAATACAAATGTTGTAGAACTACAGAACAACATCAAAACAAATACAAAAATAAATTAAAATTCATTACATTACCCGAGACAAAAAAATCGGTAGGGAAGTGGTAGGAAACACGTAGACAAACAGGTATTTTTTAGGTATTTAAATCATATTTTTTAGGTAGCTTATAGGTATGGAAAGGTGGGAATCAGGACAAAAGCTACCTATTTGCTACCTATTCTGAAAACGAAAATTGGTAGGCAGGGGTAGGGTACGGGTATGGTAGGCTCTGGTGGGAAATAGGTATTTTTGAACGACTGCTTGATTAAAAATGATTTTTAGATTTGTGGAGTACTTCTTTAGAATTTTATTGCGCATAATGAATAGAAATACATTTTAATATAACTGTGGACAACATACAGAATAATACCATGATATAATTATCATTATAACACTTAAATTACACGATTTAACATTCAAAAATTTAAAATTTTAAATAATAGACGTTAAACGAGGACTTTGAGTTAGCCCATTACTTCATGTTTGTCAATCTTGGAAGTTGTGATACTGTTGTCGTCGTACTCGTTGCAAGTAGTCGTTGAAGACTAAAGTTTTAGCTTGCTAACTGCGGCTTGGTAAGAACGATTTGTCCTATGGTCTCCATTTCGTTTAAATATGAATGCGAGACATTGAGTCTGTGGAAATTAAATTAATAGACTTTTTACGAGACTAAATCGCAAAAAAAGCATTCACCTGCGATATTAAAACCTAAGCATAAGCACTCCATCTGCTTAGCGTTGAGGGGATCGATGGTTTAGCTTGGGTTGCTCGCTATCTTTGTAGGCGATACATAGCAGAATGTGAGACATCTACGATACTCAATCGCAAAAAACACTCACTCACGCATATCCGCATGCATATCCGCATGCATATCATCGAGTCAATTCGGTTATGCTTGGCTTCCTTGCGATTCTTCTGTAGCGATAGATTTGGTCGGCGAGACACCCGCTGACCATCGACTCTACATCTTGTGCGGCAGTCACGGATTTGTCAACGTGCACTCGTTCAGCATTTTTCACTGCTCGGCGAGTGTAACGCGTTACTCGAGTTCGTCAATTTGGATTTTCACTTTGCTGACGCCGAGACCGCGAACTTTTCAAGCTTATTCAAATACCGGACACAATCCGAAAAGACGCGGCGAAGCTCAATTTATTTGCCAACAAACGTATGAAGACAAACAATTTTTAATACTGAAAATTTCTGAAGTTTCATTTTTTATTCGTCAAAAATGAGCAACCCAAACAATACCTATAAACTACCTACAAAAAGTCTTCAGAACGAAAATAAAATCTAAAAAGTTTTTGCCCACCTCTGTCCACCTTTGCCTGCTACAGACAGGCCACCTTTCCCTTTCAATTGGCTGCTATAAAGATGCTTTTAAAATTAAAAAAAAAACGAAACTTTCAAAATAACGCCTTTGCATGCTAGGGGCAGGCTTGAACATACTAGTTTCCTGCGTAAATGCTGCTATAGGGAGCCTGCTTATTTTCAAAAATTCAAAATGCTTGCTATGCAATGTGTATTTTCTACCATATTCATGTGAGTTTTCCTGAAAACTGCTACTATAATACCAGTTTCATTGCATATTTTTTGTCTCGGGTAATTTTCTCTATTTCCCAAAAATATTGCTTTTGGAAAGTAGGTATAATTTTATAAAGTTTTCTGAAATACACAAAAAAAAATATGTTTTTACTTTATCACAGATTCTACATTCATATTACGCATATAATTAATTGTTAAAGAGCTGATACATCTATAAAGTCGACATTATTTATTTTATTGGTTAGACTGTATTAAATTTCATTCAGAGAAGAATAGGAAACTTCCATATATTGGCTAACATATTTTTTAAATATCAATTCTTCACACTTTAATGAGACAGAAAAGTATTATAAACATAAAACAACGCCAAAATAACAAAATTCTGTATGAAACATTTATGAATATGACATAAATTTCAAATTTAGCATTTTCCAGTCAGTTTCATTTCCTTTTTACGATAAATCTGTTGCTAAATGAAATATATTGAATACTGAAAAGGGGTCAGTCATTTCATACTCAATAAAATGCCAGTTACTGATAAAATTCTGCACATATTGCTGTTCTTTGAATACCCTAATGAAATCGTTTTTTCCCCCTTATTGATACTTGATGAAAACGATAAAATGAAACTATCAACGTTATCGTTTGGTCTACTGGGTAAAATCAAAAAAAAATAAAAATACATAGTTTTCATCGAACTTAAAATGAATTTTATTGCACTTTTAGTTTCGGAACGTGATAAGTTTTGTCTACTTTATGCACGCAGCACTTTCAAAGAATAGTTGACTCAAATAAAAAATAATAAAAAAAAAACACTAGAGCGGTGGTACACACTTCTAATATCAAATAACCAACATTAGAACGTAAAATCGGACAGAGCGGAACCGGAACATGTACCAAGTTTCTTAGTTTCTTCTGCTTTATTCGCATGTTTTCGCTTTGAAGGTTTTGTGGGGTTATATTGCAGTTGTCGACATACGGAATACATGCAATTGTGGTGTAAACAAAAACATACACAACCGACTAGTATTCAATCTCTTCAAAAAAAAAGAAGAAGTACCTACGGTCATTTCGGTAGAATAGCACACGTATCTACTACAAGTACGACACGAGTTCATGTGGCAAAAGGATTTTAAAATATGGTCAGCCTAACCGAATGTCACTAAACTAAAGGCAGTTTTGCACATGCGACAACCACATTTTATAGGTGTCGCACTTGTCGCATTTTTTGTTACTTCTTTTTCTGTGTTATGTCTGCTTAAGTTGAAATGCATCATGTGGCTGCATTTATGGGCTGCACTGCACGTCAGTACCACGAGACGTGCTCCAACATAAAAATTCTATTTATTTGCCTATATTGTGTCAGGCTGCTGCAGGTAAAGTAAGTGAATGCCTTGGAACGTGTGCAGCCGGAACGTGCGAACACAAAGTAGGCATCAGACGTTTAAGGACACGTTTTGCCTGCTTTTGTGGCAACACAAAAAACGAATAAGCCTCAGCCATTAAGTCGAAACCGAGCAAATAAATTATTTTAGAATAATATACACCACTTAAATTTTATTAAATGCAGCAATAAAACATTTATTTATTTTATACCACTACGTTTTACATAACATTTTCACATTCACGCTCATTTCATTTTTTTAATTGATAGCAAAGTTCGCTCTGGTACTGCCCCACCGAGTTCAAACTGTATAAAGATGGAAACTTTATTTAACGAACACTCGACGGCGGTTTCCCGGCAACGTATTAAACTGTTGTATGGTAGAAAAACTTAGTTTTTTTTAGTACAATTTTATTTCAATTTCTATTTCAATTTAAAGTGCGATACAAAAATATGACAGAGTACAAAAAAATATAAATGAAAACTGGTTGAAAGCATAAAGAGAAAAGTTTGTCCTTTGGCATAAAGGTTGCAAAAACATAATCTACCCAGTTGGGATTAGTTTCAATTGATGCTGCGATCGGCAGTGGTCGTTGCAGGGATTTAGATTTATGTATAACAAGTTTATTTAAAAACTGGCATTTGTACACAGAGAAAAAAGTGCATACTATTTATGAATTTGTTCAACAATTTTATGAATTTTCCATTATTACTCAACCAATGACCAAATTCTACCAATTTATGAATCATTCATAAAACCGTAATGAAAAAGTTCATAATATTGATGAACGCTTTCGTAATATTTATGAAAATATTCATGGTATTTACGAACTTTAAACTAATTAATAATAAAAAAAAAATATATTTTTTTTTTATTTTCTTGTATTATTTTTCTATTATTTTATTATATTACTTTTTTATTTAATTTTATTATATTAATTTATTTATTTTTTTAACTGCGTCGAATAAAATTGTCCGCTACAAAAATGAAAAAATCTAGAAATCTAGTAATCGAATTTTTATAGAATAAAATATTTTATTTTGCAAATTATTTTTAGTTTAAAAAAAATATAAAAAACCCAGAAATTAATATTTTTTTAATAAAAAGTTTTAATTTTTCTGGAACCCCTTCCATTAATGTTGTAATGGTAGTGTCCGACACCCTCACAGCTGCTGAAGACCACTTTCTTTTAAAGTCTTAAAGGTCTTTGGCCACACCCAGAAAAAAATACTATATAAATAATAGTTTTTTACTATTAAAAATAGTCAATAGGATAAATTATTATTTTAATCGGAATATACCATTAAATACTAGAAAATACCATGACATTGCCATTGAGTGTATATGAAAAGATTTATTTTTTGTATACTATTAAATTAATAATTGTCCTATTGACCAATTTTAATGGGATTTGAGAGAATTTTTTTCTGGGTGTACTTTTTTTGTTGTCTTCATCTCCCTTTTTACTAAAGCCCAGTATCTCTCAATCGGTCAGAGTTCTGAACAGTTTGGTGGATTGGCTTCTCTAGGCACCAAAATCACTGCATTTTGTTGGATCCACTCTAAGGCCGTTTTGCTGTAGTGACATGAAGCAAGGTCAGGCCAAAAAAAATGTGGACACTTCACGGTGGCGTAAAAATTGAAGCAATCCCTTTTGCAAGCATTCCTTCACATATATTTCGCTATTAATTGTACCCGATGTCACGAATGAGCTGCTACTTTTTCCACAACTGCAAATTGCCTGCCAAACAAGGAATTTCTTTGGGAATTTTGTCATTTTTTTTGATTTAAATTTTTCAGCGACATTTCCTCGAGAATCGGCTGTATAAAATTCCTGCCCAGGTAGTTGAGAAAAGTCCGCTAAAACATAAGTTTCGTCGTCCATTATGCAGCAATCGAATTTTTTAAAAAAATCTTGGTTCAGCTTTTTTGCTCGTTGTTTTGCGGTTTCATTCTTGACGGCATTTCTATCCGGAACTTTTTGGACCTTGTACGTCTTCAGCCCAGCTTCTTTCTTAGTCCTGCGCACGAAAGATTCTGAGCAATCCGCCTTACTCGCCAATTTCCTTCCGGATATGCTTGGAACTTTCTTTCAAATATTCACAACCTTCTTCGAATTTTCACGATCATGTGGGCCTTGTTTTTTACCAGAACCCTTCTTCCGATCAGTACTCAGGTCTTCCTTAAAGCGGTTGATAATGCGACAAATGTTCTTAGGGTTAGCCCCTACCTCCTTGGCAATTTTTTTAAAAGACCAACTAGGTTGTTTTTGAAAAATTTTAATTATATTTTCTCGCACTTCCACTTCGTTTGCCATTTTCGCATTAAATAAATTTTGTATTGACTATAACTGACACAAATTATTTTCTGCCATTTAATTCAGAGCTACTATGATCAAATTTTTTTAATTTGAATCTTGCAATAGCACATTATGGGAAGATATGTAACGGACAATTTTATTCGAAGCAGTCCTTATATATATTCATTCCATTTACGAACAAAATTTTATCTGTATCAATGAAAGAACAATCTAGAAGCACTTAGTAAAAATCATTCATAAAATACATTCTAAATTTCTTTTTATACCCTACACTAAGAGTGCGGTGTAATAAACTGAATATACCCTTTATTCAGTTTGGTACACCGCACAGTTTTCCATTTGCAGTTCTAGCTTTCCAAAACCTAAATAAATTCATTTTTATGTTTAAACAAAAATGAATTACAAAAGTTAAATATGTAAATATTATGAAAAAATATCTAAATTTTCAAAAAATCTAACGCAACTTCATAAAATGGAAAAAGGGTTTAAAGTATGAAAGAAATATTTGTGAAAGTTTGTGAAAGTTGCGAATTTTAATAATAGTGGTGTAAAGGCATTTATTGTTTGTTTTTAAAGCACCTATCGAACTGCATCATTATTTATTATATTTTGCAAAACATTTTTTCCTGCAAATAACAAATGGCAAATTAATGTTTGACAAAATATTTTTAATAAATGATGCAGATCGATAGGTGCTTTAAATACAAACAATAAATGCTTTCACACTACTATTTTATCTCGTACCAATAAATAGTTATGGCGAAAAGAAAAGATTCACCCTTTTGGCATGACAAGATTTTCAATTTTTCAAATTCGCCCTTTTGGTTTTGACTTTTGTGGCTAGATATATCCAACAAAACGACACGCGACTTTAGCACAGTATACTTGAGGAAAAACTACATTCAAAAATGTAAAAAAATGCAAATGTCAAAATTTGCACATTCGCCCCTTTGGCATGATAGTGACGATATTAACATTTTTATTATATTTTTTTATGAATTAGGATTTTAGTGGACTGCAACTTTTGTTTACCATATAATACTGGAAAAAAATGTTAATTGATACTATATTTGGACTGTCCTGTAATAGAATCAATAAAAACATTCTGCCCAAATTTGCCCATGCTGTACCACTCTTTTCAGCTTACATTATGACCTCTGTAATCATAGGGCACCAGTTTTTCGATTTACATTAAGACCTCTGTAATCATAGGGCACCAGTTTCTCGATTTATGTGAGCAGCGATTTATGGGTACTGCTTGTGGAATTTACACGACACCAGTTGTTCGATTTATGAGTAGCAGAAAAATGATACGTTATAAAAAAATTCCCTTAAATAATATTAATGTTTCTGATTGTTATTCTGATTAATTGCAAAAATATTTGTTACAAATAGCAAGTGTGGCGATTCAAAGAAAAAGTTAAATTCTCATTGTAACTAATTCTGTTTTGTGTATTCATACAAAATACTGGTAATTTTTATTAGCATTTGTATGGGAGGTAGGCATGGAAGATGCCCTATTCATCCAGAAGAGTTGTATCTGTATATAAAACGTATATTCAAAATTTCAATGTGCTGTCTCCATTGGTTTTCAAGTTATAATTTTTGGCAAGCTAAAAGTGAAAGTGAAAGTCCAACTGTAACTTTCATAATTCATACTAACTTCTTCACACCTACTATCACAATTTTCCTACTTCAAAATTTCAAATATGAGCTAACCTTCCTTACTGTTTTTTAATCTTTCTGACTTTTCTTTATAAAAACAAATCCATATTTTCAATCTTTTTCAGCATTAATTTGAAACCCGTAGGATTATATACAAAGTAATAATCATGTATTACAATGTTATACAGCTAGATATAACTAACTTTTTTTAATATCTTAGTATTATAGCCGCGGTAGCTCAGTGGTTAGTGCGTTGGACTGCGAGCCGTAAGGTCCCCGGTTCAAGCCTGGACTGGGGCTAACAACAACTTTTCATAGAAACATTTTTCTATACCGCGCTACCTCTCGGCAGTAAATGGCAAACCTACGAGTGTAAAATATTGCCTATGAAAAAGCTCTCACCCGCCGTTCGGATTCGGCAATAAACTGTAGGTCCCACCACTTTGAGTACAAATATAACACGCACAGCTCAAAATGGTGAGAGAGCTCGGCCGAAGTTCTGTACAGGACTGTAGCGCCAAACTATTATAATTATTACTATTATTGCAATTTAATTAGCAACTAGCACCACTACATTATATCAGTATGAAAATGTAAAGGGTTTTTCAACAGGGACGCTACAAAAGTAGAGCGACAGGGACAGCAAACGACGCTATATTTCTTGCCGCTGTTTTGACATGTCTCTTCAGTAATGTTTGCCATTTCATGATGGAAAGATATACGAATTCGAATTTCGGTAGTAAATTTTAATAATTTCAACTCGTTGTTGGCTCGTATATCTTTCCAGAATTGGTAGATTGTACTACAAGGATTAGAGACACGTTTATCTCTGTGATATAACCTTTCGATCAATGTTTAGATTGTCATTAATATTTTTCAAAACCCGGCTAACATTTTGACGAAACACTTCAACAGTTTTGCCAATTTTTAAGTGACTCTATTTCGAATTTAGTTGAAAAAAATTCACAATGATTTTTCGAATTTCATTTTATTTCACCAAACAGATTCGTGGAAATCAAAATAATTATTTTGGGTACATTAAAATGAAAGACGATGATATGCTATTTTTTTTTAACGGAACCTTCTAACAAATTAGGAAATAAAATACTATGTTACATTTTTTTCGTGCGCACTCCTTATATACAATAAACATTTTTTTGTTGTAATTAGTTTTTTTTTTATTGCCATTTGGCATGATTGATAATATTAGAAACTCAAAAATAATTTTGGTTTGAAATTTTGAACCACTGAACATTTTTAAAAAGTGAAAATTTGTGAATTGTTTTTTTTTTTTAATTTGAGTTCTAATATCTCCGTGAGTTTTAAAAATATTGCGCTCAGGTTAAATTTTTTAAAATACTGGCTATTTTACCTATAATTTTTCAAAAAGAAATAATTCTCGTAACGAGAAAATATTTCACATATAACTTGACATATGACTTTACCTCTTTTTATACTAAACCCAACCTAGTCCGCCATGTTTTGGAGACTTCCGATGCTTCAAAGATTTCTCGAATAACTTCGATAAAAAATTTCGATCTCGTTGCTTTATCGATTCTAGTTTTTTTAAATTTCTCGTACATTCAATTTTTTTTTACAAGATACAATATTTAAATAATTATCGCAGTGAAATCGCAATACTTTTCGTAGAAATCTGGAATATTCATCATTTTTTTGTTCGATATTGTATCGAGAAAACTTCGACAGAACGTATCGATATCTACCTACCATGTAGGTCCAATTTGTCGCTCGATATCGCTACGATAAAGTGTCCGATATCGTGTGAATTATCCTTCTTCTCGTATTGATCTCGTAACGATATCCACATGGCATACTGGGAAATTAGCTCACACAAATTAGGAATTTGAATTGTCTTAGGATGAAATGTATCGGTGAAGAATTGTCTCTGATAAGACATATCTCAGGAAGCAATTTTTTTTTTAGAAGTATATTCTGGGGAAGAATTATCCTGTAAGAATTGCCAAGTGAAAGATTTGTTGATCAAAATATGTATTTCGAAGCCATAAACATTAATTTCTATAAATTTTCTCATATTTTTGAGTGCTATTGAAATATATAAATTCAAACAATATTAATATAATATATCGTTATCTGTAGTAAATTTCGGATATTTGATCAATTAAAATTAAATGTTTTTTTGGTTATTTCAATAAGTCTTCAAACCGTTTGTGAATTCCCTTTATATGTAAACTTTAGACACCACTTCAAATCGTAGTTGCCACAGCTTTCTCTAATCCTACTGGGTCAACGCAAAGTGTTTAGCTCTTGCATTGAATGGTACTACTTAAGAACATACATTGTATATTTCTCATTATGCAGTTCCATCCCTCCCCCCCCCCGGAACCCGGTATGTGTTAAAAACTTGTGCACTTTATGTGCGTTTCCTAATACGATTTTGCCACAAAGTTTACAACTTGCAATTACGTGGCGCCAATATAAGCGCTGTGGCGGCATTCATCTCTTCATCCATCCTTCCTTCCTGCATTTGTTCGTTCGTTGCTTGGTTATTTCATTTGTCCTGCTTTCATCACTTTATATAAAGTTGGCCAATTTGTGCTTCTTTAGAATTTCAATAACAATTTTAATTTATTTTACTTTGCATTGTCATATTTGGCAAATTCGAACCACCTACGCTTTTCCGGTCAATGATGTCTGTTCGGGGTAGCCAATTATAGACTATATAAATAAATAATATAGATATATAATATAGACTATATAAATAACATAGCATGATTTTCAAAATATATTTACAAATAATGTAGATAATAAACTACATAGCTGTTGTAGTGAATTTGCATTTAAATGTGAACATATTCTATTATTGTCAAATATTTATAAATTGCTATGCAGATCATTGCATCACATTCATTAATCATGATGGAATTTCCTTTTGTCGATAAGGATTACATTGTTCAAAATAAAAGAAAATGCAAAATAAAAAGCTTCATATCAAATCGCAATAAACGTCAATCCAAGAAATTCGACGCTTTATCTGCACGTTGCATTTATTTTACTTGCATTTGATGTATTTGTGTTCTTTTTAAAAATAGATTATAGTTTAGTTGGTGGTTCTTAGAAAAGTACACCCAGAAAAAAATACTATATAAATAATAGTTTTTTTACTATTAAAAATAGTCAATAGGATATATTATTATTATTTTAATCGGAAAATACCATTAAATACTAGAAAATACCAGGAAAAGATTTATGAATCTCATAAAAAGATTTATTTTTTGTATACTATTAAATCAATAATTGTCCTATTGACCAATTTTAATGGGACTTGAGGGAGTTTTTTTTCTGGGTGTACACTCGAAGAAATACAAACAAAATCTAAAAAGGAACCAGCAACAATTTTAAGAAGTGGTTCTCAATACCATATATTCTAGAACGTGCTCTTTTATAACGACTTTCTAGTCTTATTAGCTTCTTTAGGGGCACTGAAAAAAGATCGCATTGCAATTCACATTGTACAGCATAGTTGGAAGTATCAGAAAATCGTATCTCGGAAAATATAGCATATCAAAAATACGCAGACAGTCGATAGTCTTCTCGAATCGTCTGTATATGCCACATAGTGACACGTTTATTTTTATAGGAGAAAGAACCTTAAAGCAATAGTATTTGTACCATTATATTCAATAATATTGAAATTATTCAATTAACAGTATTGAATTTTTCAAATATTGAAATTATTAAATTAATAGTATTGAATTTTTCAAATACTATAGAATTTATTAGAAAACTTTGAAATCAATATGAAAACGATTAATACAGAGACCATAAAATCAATAGTCGTAACACTTAAAAGTAACACTTAAAAGTGAGATCCGGATTCATTCGATCGATTTGAAAGAAACTTCATACACCCAGAATAAAATTCCTTCAAATTCCATTAAAATTTGTCCATAGGACAATTATTGATTTAATAGTATACAAAAAATAAATGTTTCCATATAAACTCAATGGCAATGTCATGGTATTTTCTAGTATTTAATGGTATTTTCCGATTAAAATAATAATTTATCCTATTGACTATTTAAATAGTAAAAAACTCTTATTTATATAGTATATTTTTTTCTGGGTGTACAGATAATATCCACAGACATTTTCATGCAATTTTAAAGAGTTTATAAAGTTTACTTCGTCAGATATGAAAATATGAAATATTGAAATCGTGATATTATAAAATTAATAAATTATAAAATTATGAAATTATGAAAGTATGAAATTATGAAATTATGAAATTGTGAAATTATGAAATTATGAAATTATGAAATTATGAAATTATGAAATTATGAAATTATGAAATTATGAAATTATGAAATTGTGAAATTATGAAATTATGAAATTATGAAATTATAGAATTATGAAATTATGAAATTATGAAATTATGAAATTATGAAATTATGAAATTATGAAATTATGAAATTATGAAATTATGAAATTATGAAATTATGAAATTATAGAATTATGATATTATGAAATTATGAAATTATGAAATTATGAAATTATGAAATTATGAAATTATGAAATTATGAAATTATGAAATTATGAAATTATGAAATTATGAAATTATGAAATTATGAAATTATAGAATTATGAAATTATGAAATTATGAAATTATGAAATTATGAAATTATGAAATTATGAAATTATGAAATTATGAAATTATGAAATTATGAAATTATGAAATTATGAAATTATGAAACTATGAAGTTATGAAATTATGAAATTATGAAATTATGAAATTATGAAATTATGAAATTATGAAATTATGAAGTTATGAAATTATGAAATTATAAAATACTGAAATTATGAAATTATGAAATTATGATATTATGAAATTGTGAAATTATGAAATTATTAATTATAAAATTATGAAATTATAAAATTATGAAATTATGAAATTATGAAATTATGAAATTATGAAATTATGAAATTATGAAATTATGAAATTATGAAATTATGAAATTATGAAATTATGAAATTATGAAATTATGAAATTATGAAATTATGAAATTATGAAATTATGAAAATATCAAAATATCAAAATATGAAAATATCAAAATATATCAAAATATCAAAATATCAAAATATCAAAATATCAAAATATCAAAATATCAAAATATCAAAATATCAAAATATCAAAATATCAAAATATCAAAATATCAAAATATCAAAATATCAAAATATCAAAATATCAAAATATCAAAATATCAAAATATCAAAATATCAAAATATCAAAATATCAAAATATCAAAATATCAAAATATCAAAATATCAAAATATCAAAATATCAAAATATCAAAATATCAAAATATCAAAATATCAAAATATCAAAATATCAAAATATCAAAATATCAAAATATCAAAATATCAAAATATCAAAATATCAAAATATCAAAATATCAAAATATCAAAATATCAAAATATCAAAATATCAAAATATCAAAATATCAAAATATCAAAATATCAAAATATCAAAATATCAAAATATCTAAATATCTAAATATCTAAATATCAAAATATCAAAATATCAAAATATCAAAATATCAAAATATCAAAATATCAAAATATCAAAATATCAAAATATCAAAATATCAAAATATCAAAATATCAAAATATCAAAATATACAAATATTAAAATATCAAAATATCAAAATATCAAAATATCAAAATATCAAAATATATCAAAATATATCAAAATATATCAAAATATATCAAAATATCAAAATATCAAAATTATGATATCAAAATATCATAATATCAAAATATAAAATATCAAAATATCAAAATATCAAAATATCAAAATATCAAAATATCAAAATATCAAAATATCAAAATATCAATATATCAAAATATCAAAAGATCAAAATATAAAAATAATAACATGTCAATTTAACATTTAAAAAAAAAAAAAAATAACAAAATTATAAAAATATGAAAATATCAAAACATCAAGATGGTTGAATTCTTCAAACCCACTTTATATAAATTTATTAAAATATGTAAATGTATAAACTTTTTTCATTTTCCTTATATTGTATTAGGTTGCCAATGAATCCTTTGATCGTATAAAAAAAATGTTGTCGAAAACGCCACTAATTAGAATTAAAAATGTTTTTAAACTGAATTAATGCTTCAGAGTGATGTATTTCGTAGAATTGTAAACAAAATTCTATGTTATTTTTAAACAGTACGCAATTTAGAGTATTTTTATGCATTTTAAATCATTAAACAATATTCTTAAATTATCCACACCTAATTTGAGGTTGTATGAAATAAGTCAAACAATAATGCAAAATAAACACGAGAAAAGAAGTATTCCCCACATATATTAAAATTATGAAAATAAACATTTCCAAAATCAATTTATTTGCATTTTATGAACTCGTGAAATTTATGAACTTTGTGGTTGTAAATATTATTTTTGAAGAATAATACTTGGCGCGTTCATTCGAAGATCAAAATAATTTGGCAGCTCATTCGATTTGTTTGTGCAGTATCTATGTATTGGAGGAAATGCATTTTTGTAGAGTACTTTTGATTTTAAATATTATAAACTAAACAAATAAAGATAATTTGTGCGTTAACCAGTAACGAAATTGCTTTTCTTTGTGAGCAAATTCTATGTTTTATATTTTAACCAAAAATCGTATGGTTTGTATAGTCGTTTGTGCGTTTTACTGTCACTCATCCATCAACCACAGCAAAATAACCGCGGCTGACACTGAAATATTAATTTTCGGCTATGTAAGGAGCTTATTTACCAAACATAATAAATTAAATTGTGGCGCACAGGCAGCCAGCCACACGCAGCGCATATTCACACTAAATTCAGACTAAATAAAATAAAAAGAAATAAAAAAAAAAACGAACGCAAAAATAATAAATCGAAATTCACAGCGCAACGAATATTGTTGTGAATATACCGTTAAATTACTGACAACCCTGACAACTGATGCAAAATGTCTTTTGTGAGTAGTTTAACAGGGACAAATTACACATCATCAAATGCACACTGCTCTACACAGAAAGAATATAAAAAGTACATCGAATTTATGAATTTTAATTTTTGAAATTTTATAAATTGAATCTGCTTTAACAAAATAAAATTACATCGAATAGATGTATATCTAAATTATAATAATTCATCGCATTAATGAATTTGGTAATTTTAACTCAATAAAAGTTCATCGAATTGATGAATTTTAACGAATTTGTTATCACTAATAATTCAAAGTATCAATAAATTAATTTTTTCAAAAGCAATTCTCTACACAGAAAGAATATAAAAAGTACATCGAATTGATGAATTTTAATATTTGAAATTTTATAAATTGAATCTGTTTGAACAAAATAAAATAACATCGAATAGATCTATATGTAAATTATAATAATTCATCGCATTAATGAATTTGATAATTTTAAACTCAATAAAAGTTCATCGAATTGATGAATTTTAACGAATTTGTTAACTCTAATAATTCAAAGCATCAATGATTGAATTTTTTAAAACCAAATAAAAGTTCATAAAATTAATGAATTTGAGTTTTTACAAATGTGTTTTTTCTAATAGTTTTTGTATTTATTTAATTCTAAAAAAAGAACATTGAATTGATGTACAAATTTTAACAAATTTGTTTAATCTAATAATACAAAATATTAATTAAAATTTAATTTCAAACTAAATAAATGTTCATCAAATTGATGAATTTGAATTTTAAAGAATTTTTAATTTCTGATTATTCAACATATTATTGAATTGGACCAAATATAAGTACATTGATTTGATGAAAATAAATTTTAACGATTTTGTTAATTCTAATAATTTAGTAGATTAATGAATTTTTCATTTCATTAATTTGATGAATTTGAATTTTAAAGTATTTGTAATTTTTAGTAATTAAAAAAAAATCATTTCAAACTAAATAAAAGTACATCGATTGGATGAATTTGAGTTTTATTAAATTGTTGATTCTAATAATTCTGAATATTAATGAATATTTCAAACTAAATAAAAATACATCAAATAGATGAATTTGAATTTAAAAAAAAAATGCTAAATCTAATAATTTAGAATATTAATAAGTTTTTCATTTCAAATTAAATATAAGTTCATTGATTTGATGAATATGAATTTTGAAGAATATGTAAAAGCTAACAATTCAACACAACAATGTACTGAATCATTTTAAACTAAATAAAAGTACATCGAATTGGTGAAAATGATTTTAATTTGTTAATTCTAATAATTCGGAAGCTGAATGAATTTTTTATTTCAAACTAAATAAATAATCATCGAATTAATGAATTTTAATGTTATAAAATTTGAAATTACTAGTAATTCATTTCGAGGTATATAAAAGTACATCATATAGATGAATTTGAATTTCTACAAATTTTAAATATTAATTAATTGTATTATTAACACTGAATAAATGTTCATCGAATTGATGAAAATGAATTTTAACGAATTTGTTAATAGTAATAATTTAGAAGATTAATGAATTTTTCAATTCAATCTAAATAAATATTCATCGAATTGATGAATTTTAATGAAATAAAAGTTCATCAAATTATTAAATTTGAATTCCAACAAATTTTTAAATTTAAATTAAATTCAAAACATTAATGAATTTGTTTATTTTGAAATAAATAAAAGTACGTCAAATGGATGAATTTTAATTTTAACGAATTTGAAAATTCTAATAATTCAACATATTTCACTCAATTTAAGTCCTAGGCATTGAATAAATTATAAATAAATTAATAATATTTATATATGTATTTCTGACAGATATTGTTTATTTTTAATATTTAATAAACGTAGTCAATAGTCATAATTTTGATGTATTATTTTTAATATGTTATTAAAAAAAGTGCAGCTTATAATATCTGATGTTGTTTTCATTAAATTAATTGATTTAGTTATTCATAATACATTAGGTTAATGAATTCTTATAGTTATTTTCTGTGTTTTTTTTTTTAAATATTATGAACTGATTAATTTCATTAATAAATTATCAACATATTTATGAATAAATTAAGATATTAATGTGACATATTATACAGTTTATTTCAGTACGCATACAATTGCAAATTTCATCAATATGATGTAAGATCGTTCATTGGTTCAAACATCATCATATTTATAGACGTAATGTGGTATTAATAAGTGCTAGTATTATGTTTTTTTTCATCAATATGATGTAAGGTCGTTCATTGATTCAAAAATCTTCATATTTTACTAGTATTATTATTTTGTTCATCAATATGAAGCATTCATTGATTAAAAAAACTGTAAATAATGAAGAAATTATAATATTTTTACAAACCAATCAACAATATTATGAATTTTTTTCATTAATATGATGAATTTTTCACCAATAAGCGATTATTCATCATATTAATGAAATTTAGTTGATATTTGTTTCTTAATAAAATAAATTCATAATGAGATCAATGCGACTTTGATTAAAGACTTTTCAAAAAGATTTTATATTTTTATGTTTTTATTTTATTGCCGTTTATAAGTCAAAAACTCAAATCATATTTTCTTAAATATGATGTACGACTTTCATTAGTTAAAAAATTTTCAAATATGTTTTTTGATCAATATCAATAATGCACGACCGTTCCATAAAAATCTATAAATTAATGAAATTACAGTAATAATATGAACTAATCAAAAATATTATGAATTTATACATTAAAATGATGAATTTGTCAGCAATAATACACAGAAAAAATGTACATCATATTGACGAATTCCGTTCTTCAAACCATGATTCATTGTATTGAAGAACCATTCATAATAGTAATGACTAACGACATCAATGTTATGAATGCGATCATAAATATGATGAACGCTTCGTAACTGTCGAAAAAGTGTTCTTCAATATGATAAACTGTACGTGAAGAGTAAGTTTCATCATATTAATGAACAAGAACATAAAATACAATATATTTTACTTCATATTGAAGAATGCTGTTCATCAAACTAAATTTCAATAAAAATATTAATTTTTCGTTCATTTTTTGCCATACTTCTCAGTTCTCAAGTAGTTCTTGTATGGCGTTTCTTATATAATGCTTGCTCGGCAAATTAGTAAAATATTTTATAATATATTTATTATAAATACAACTTTTTATTAATAAAAAAATATATTTAAATTTTTTTTTTTTTAGTGCAAAAAATAAATGTTATGAACAAATTCATTAATATGACGATTCTAATTGATTGTATTGAATATTTCGTTCTTCACTATGATGTCCGATAATACGAATAATTTCATATATATATAATGAATGTATTCATCAATATGTCATTTAAGGAACTATGGTATCAATATGATGAATCTGGTAGTTGGTGAAAAAATTCATAATATTTATGAATAAATTCATCACATTGAAGAATTTTTTTTTGTGTCGGTTTTTCATCATATTGATGAAATATTACAGTTCTGTGATATTTTATAAAATAAATTCATTGATTTAGAATATGAATTGAAGACATATATTTTTCATCAATAAATGATGAATAAGGATTCTTCAAGAGTAATTCATCACATTGTAATTTAATATTATCTTTATAAAGTGTAGGACTTTTTAATGAGATCAATGATACTTTAGATTGCATCTTAATTAAACACTTCTCAGTTAGATTTTTTTTTTTGTTTTCTGTGTACTACATTCATCAGCCAGATGTCAGCGCCCACAAATCTCATTATATTCATGGTGGGAAAACTTACGCGATTCTTTGTCTTGTCAGTTTTGAGTTCAGTTTTCCTTCGAATAGAACCGCAAGTGAGCAACGCGATACATTGATTAAGCCGCAAGGTATTGAGGTAAGAAGCAGCAAGTTTTAAAGTTCAAAAGTTAGATGAACTTGTTGAGCAACCATTATCCTTGCTAGCTGCAACCGAACCTTTACCCGAAACGAACCTAACCTAACCGAAAGCAACACAGTTAGATAGAGACCACCTGCTGTTTTAATTATTGTGGCCAGAGCAAATAATGGAGCGTACATAAACCCTGTGTCCGTGCGTCGTAAATCATGCGTCAGTCAGCGGCTCCGGTTCGGCTGCGGCTGCGATGTCCTGTCGTTGGCAGTGTCCGTGCCCACTCGATGTCCGCCCCACTCAATGTTGTCCACCAATAGTTGCTGACAATATGCTGGAAGTTTCCACGTTTAATTGCTGTGCTTGACACACACAGTGAGATAGGCGACAACAGCAGCAGGTGGAGGAGGAGGGGAAGCGGCAGCTTGTTTTGGCACTTTACCACGCAAACAGTTTTAATTATCTGCCACAAAAAGTTTTAAACTTTGAGCAAGTAGCACACATTTTATCCCTACTTGTCGATGTTATGTGCTATGTGTACTCTGCACATTTGACTGAGTGGTTTTCAGAAGTTTATGTTGAACCTCATTGAACATCTATATTTCGGTTGCTGCAGGACATAGTTTGGCTTGGCTTGGCATGCCTGACGTCTTCCTTTTTCCAATAGTTAACCGAAAAAACATAAAGTTGCTGTGAAGTCAACTGTCAATGCTAATACCACTCGCAGCCGCAAATGTATCTTTCGAGCATAAGAACCCCAATGCCACCGAAAAAGACGACCCGATTCTGTCAAATTGTGTCGTCGTTCGGTTCCTGCTAAAGGCTTAGCTGCTGCTGCTGCTGCTAAAGCAACATCATCCTGTGCAATACTAACTCGTTGTACGATATATTCTTGGTCCGTGCCAATGTGTTGCACTGATGCGGAAACACATGCTGCTGTCTCGTGGTGCTCCTCCACAAACTACGGAAGATACAACTTTTTCCATGTCGCTTCTAGTTTGTGGCAAAGTTTTTGTTGAGAATAAAAACAAATTAGCATAGTGCTCCCTAAATAGCTCGACATGGTTTGCACCGTTGTGTATTAAAGGCGCACTATGTGGCTGGGTTTGGTACAAGATAAAAGGTCCATGTTAAAAGGTAACTCTTGTGCCTCTTGTGGAAAGACTGGTAACTGGTTACTGGCAGCCAGACGCACAATCTACAACTGTAGATTTGAGTTTTTAACTATAAAGCGTAACTTTAATTTCAACTACTGAGGGTGACGGTACACTAGAAAAGAGCATTTAAGAGCGTTTTTATTCGTAGAGAATTTATTTTAATTTTTGATTCTTTTAAAACTTGTTATTATACTGTGAATATAGTTTGTCAAAACCATAAATTACCGAAACCAATATCCGTTTAAACCGTTTCATTTTTAAAACCGTTTTACGTAAATCAGCAATAAACCGATGAAGAGTGAAATTTAAATGGCTAAATCCTTAAAAGTTTTAAAAGGATATGAGCTGCTTTTATGTTTTTATTCTATGGACATTGATAGTGATCTGAAATAAGTTCGTGTTAATGAAGGGTATCGTTTGCAGTCCGTAAAATAAATTTACAAAAAAGGTACATATGTATGAAATTAGGAAATAAAATGGTAATTTTTGCCATGTAATTTCTCCTAATCCGGGAACGATATCAGAGTAATATTTTTTTAAATTTTTAACACATTGATTGTAATTAGAAAAAAGTTAGTGCGAACGAAGGATATCGCTTGCAGTCCTTGGAATAAATTTGCAAAAAAGGAACAAATGTATGGAAAATGGTAATTTTACCAAGAGAATTTCTCCTAATCCGGAAACGATATCGGGATGATATATTTTTCATTTTTTATCACATTGATTGTGATTATAAAAAAGTTAGTGAGAATGAAGGACATCGCTTGCAGTCCTTGGTATAAATTTACAAAAAAAACGAACAAATGTATGAAAAATGGTAATTTGTGCCATATAATTTCTCCTAATCCGGGAACGATATCGGAGAGATATATTTTTTGTTTTTTACCACATTGATTGTGATTAGAAAAAAGTTATTGCGGACAAAGGATATCGTCCTTGGAATAAATTTACAAAAAAAAAAGCACAAATGCATGAAATTAGAATAAAAAGGTCATTTTTGACACGTAATTTCTCCTAATCCGGGAAAGATATCACGATGAAATTTTTTTTATTTCGGTATCGGAGAGATATATTTTTTGTTTTTTACCGCATGATTAGAAAAAAGTTAGCGTGTGTGAAGGATATCTGAAGGTTTAATTGATATAAAATTATTACCTTTTCATAATATTTCTTAAATTGGAAGTTTTGGCATAAAATTTTATGTACTATGTGGATGTACTAATGGAATGTTTGTATTTTTATATTTTTCCTCAAACTATTGTAAAAAATGTGTGTAAATATAAATTTTGTGCAGTTAGTGTGTGTTAAGTTATAATATCAAACACTAAACAATTAAAATCAAATAAGTAAATTTCTAACGAAAATGGTAGTATTTCACAACAATTTTCTTGTAAACCGGAGCAAACCGGAAGCTACTTTTTTTTCAGAATGTGTTTTTTGTAAAAGCCTAAATACAATTTTAAGGATTTGAGAGGATATGCAAGGATATTTTAGTTATGTTCCAATATGTATTTCCTATATTTTTGTATGAAATACAATTTTTTCCTAACTTTGAAGGCTCATATCTCTTAACCTGTTAATGTTCTAAGAAAAATTGTTACAGATTACTCTTAGTAGGTCTTTTATGTATGTAACAGTATTGAGAATTTAAAAATAAAAAAATGGCGTTTTGTTCAAAAATTTAATTATTTTGTTCACCGTGCGACGGAACGAAAATCAAATATATGTACACCCAGAAAAAAATTTCCACAAATCCCATTAAAATTGGTCAATAGGACAATTATTGATTTAATAGCATACAAAAAATAAATCTTCTCATATAAACTCAATGGCAATGTCATGGTATTTTCTAGTATTTAATGGTATTTTCAGATTATAATAATAATTTATCCTATTGACTATTTTTAATAGTAAAAAACTATTATTTATATAGTATTTTTTTCTGGGTGTATTTATTTAAAAAATATTTTTCTTCCAATTTAATACTTAATAAATTTTGTGTGGCGTTAAGATAGTATTTAATTTAATAAGTATTTCGAATTTAATGTCGTCTATCATAAACATTGCTGTGGAGATTATACAAATTTTTAAACCTTGTGTAACACATTCATTTGTGACTGTTGTAAGAGATGTAGAAACGTTTTGTGGTTAATCTTAAGCTTGCAGAAATTAATTATACTTTAAACTTATCACAAATAATAAAGGGTATACGTAAAAATCTATGGTATATTAATCAATAACCGTGAGCGCAAAAGATTAGATTATATATATATATATATATATATATATATATATATATATATATATATATATATATATATATATATAAATTTTGGTCCGTCTGTCAGTATGTCGGTCTGTTTGTTCCAGCATCACGTCTAAACTGCTGAACCTAAACATTCAAAACGTCATAACTCGACTCTTACACCAGCTAAGAACTGAAACTGATATACAAAAAAAAAAATTACAAAAGAAAAAAACAAAAACCAGATTCACAAAATAAAAGCAAAAATATAAAAACAAAATCATTAAAGCAAAAGCATAACAATAAACGCGAAAGCAAAAACATAAAACAAATGCAAAAGAAAAGCAAAAACATCAAAACACAAGAACAAAAGCAAAGACACAAAAATAAAAAAAAAAAAATTCAAAACAAAATAAAAATAAAAAAAAAAAATTCAAAACAAAATAAAAATAAAAAAAAAAAACAAAATGCAAAAACACGAAAACTCAAAACCAAAAATAAAAAAGAACAAAAGCACAAAAAGAAAAACAAAATCAAAAATGAAAAAAATAAAAAAAAAACACAAATGCAACAAAAAAATTAAAAAAAAAAATAAAACAAAAACAGTAAATCACAAATCAAAACACAAGAACAAGAACAAAAGCAAAGACACAAAAATAAAAAAAAATAAAAAAAAAAACAAAAAAAAAAAAAAAAAAAACACGAAAACTCAAAAACAAAACCAAAAATAAAAAAAACAAAAGCACAAAAAAAAACAAAATCAAAAATAAAAAATTAAAAAAATAAAGATAAAACACAAAAGCAACAAAAAAAGTCAAAACAAAAACAGTAAATCACAAAAAAAATTAAAAGCAAAAACAGAAACAAAAAAAATGGAAAAGTCAATATCAAAAGAATATCAAAAACAAAAAAAAACGGGAAAAACAAAAAAGGCTAAACCATAAATAAAAATATAAGGGCCATTCCACACCAAATCGACCAAAAAATGTCAAATTTGAGATTTTACCTTTTCGATTTTAATGAAATTTCGGCAACTGATAAAGGGTATCGAGACATGCACTAACCATTTTTTGTATTTTTTCCGTCGACTACTTCCAGAGATACAGTGACTCAAAGTTGAAAAAAATGGGCCCAAAATCACTGATAAAGGGTATCGAGACATGCACTAATCATTTTATTTTTGTATTTTTTCCGACCACTACTTCCAGAGATACAGTGACTCAAAGTTGAAAAAAAACGGCCCGAAATCACTTTTGTATGGTTATTCATATTTAAATATCTCTTAAACTAGAAACTCCGTTAATGGCTCGTTTTAAAGCTAATAGAACAAGCTTTTAGAAAAATTAAGTTGTAACTTTTAAACGTTTACATGTGCCCCGTAGTCATTATCTTTGCACTTCAATATTGTGGTCCTTAAAAAGGACCCTTTTAAAATTCTGAAAAAAATCTTAAATTTTTGTCAATTTATTGTAAATGTTCATGCAAAATTTAAAGATGGTATTTTGATGGCATCATATTTAAAAAAAAAATTTCTTAATTTTTTCAATATTTTTTGTATTAAAAAAAATATTTTTTTTTTCAAAAATATAATTTGCAATAATATTTCAATGTATTTGTAACTCTAACTTCGGAAATGGCGTCAGTTTCATCAAATTGTCTCTAGTTTTTGAGATATATACCATTTTTCAAAAATCTTAAAAACTATATCAAAAAATCAGTATCTCAAAAAAGAGATTCAATATGATAAAACTGACGCCATTTTAGAAATCAAAGTTACATATATATTCAGGAATTATTACAACTTTTACTGTTGAAAAAAAAATTTTTTTTTTCTATACAAAAAATAAATAAAAATTTAGAAAATTATTTTTTAAAATATGATGCCATCAAAATACCATCTTGAACATTTATAAAAAATTAACAAAAATTTAGGATTTTTTTACAATTTTAAAAAGGGTCCTTTTTAAAGACATCAATTTTGAAGTGCGAGGATAATGAACACGGGCCACATGTTCACGTTTAGAAATTACAACTTAATTTTTCTGAAAGCTTGTTCTGTTAGCTTTAAATCGAGCCATTAATGGAGTTTTTAGCATTTCTAGTTTAAGAGATATTTAAATATGAACAACCATAGAAAATTGATTTTTGGCCCTTTTTCCAACTTTGAGCCACTGTGTCTCTGGAAGTAGTGGTCGGAAAAATAAAAAAAAAAATTTGTTAGTGCATGTATCAATATGCTTTATCAATTCCCAAAATTTAATTGAAATCGAAGAAGTTGAGTTCCATCCGCTGGTCGATTTGGTGTGGAATGGCCCATAAGCAAAAACCGAAACAAAGAAAAACAAATTGAGCATTCATTTCAAAAAACAAAAAAGTAAATTTAGAAACATTAAAAACCCCCGTTGCGCAGGTATGAAATACTATCTAATATATTGTTATGAAAATTCAGTCTACGGAAAACTTTTCTACGAGTTCGTATCGCTGAATTGTGTACAAAATAAAAACACACTTATATTTGGTTTAAACTAGTATTATTTCAACTAGTATTAATTAACTTTATTTATTTAAATAACAACTTAAGAATAATCACTTTTATCAACTGCTGAATTTATACAATTTAGTTTAACAATGTTCACTCACGAGACGCACTAGTTCACTATCAAATTACAACTGAAGTGCTGTGCCTGAGATGCGTCGGCCTTATATACTGCAGGCATCAGTTCGCCACGTTTCGATAAGCTTCGACTTGTGTCGAGAACTTTTTTACTCATTTCGTGAATGACCCATGCTATTGGCATCTCATTCGCACTCATATGTTTTAATGTGCTGGTCTACCATCTGTTTCTCGCACATTGCTGAGTACGCTGAATGATCTTCCATCTCTTTCTAACACATTGCTTAGTGCGCTGAATTGTCTTGCGTTTCATTTATTATTGTTGAAAGCTTGCACTATGGGGCAAATTACATCTTTTCGTAACAATATTTTTGTGAACATAGTTATGTATATTCCGAATAACGTCAAAACGACTGAACCGAATTGAATGAAGTTTTGACAAAATATCTACATTGTATCTGGGCAGAGTATATGCTATATATTGGTGAGATTGGTGAACTGCGCGTGGCACCTCCCATATGACCCAAAAATTAAAAATCACATTATATCAGCAATTGGTATAGAAAATTTAATGAAATTTTGATCAGCGTTATATTTATCCATTCTAAACGGTCTCTCCGAATGGTTGTGGCACCTCCCATACAAGATACATTTTCATGAAGCTGTATGTAGACCGTAATTATAGTGATATCAAAATATTTCACATCAGGGTATACCAACCACGCCAAATTCTTAAAACTCACCACATCGAAATTCACCACACCAAAACTCACCACACTTATACTTAAACTCAACACACTAAAACACACCTCCCTAAAACTTCTACTATAAAACTCTATGGCGAAGAATTCTACGGGGAAAAACAGTCCGAGAAAGAATTGATTTGGAAAAAACGTTGTTTTTGGCGGATAATTATTTTTGTTTTGATTTCAACATTTCTAACACCAATAAAATAACGTCCACAGCAAAGCACGGGTCCCTGCTATTAGTATTAATAGTTTTTTTTTATATATTTCGATAGTTTTTGCTAGAAAAAAAAAATTAACAACTCAATGAAGCAATTACTATTAAATATAAATACTATACAATATCATAATTTAATCCAAAATACTAATACATTATTTTTGCGATTATGTCAAAATAACTTTGAAAGCTGTAGCATTGAATCAATGACATACTTGTTGAAACTTTTTTTTTTGAAGTGTACACTACATTTTTCAATGCATATATGTTTTTTGTGCTATGTGAACTAAGTTGCTAAATGCTGATTTTAAAAACCATCCAACCTGTGGTCTAAATCTGTGGCACCAGTTGGCAAAACTAATAACATAGTTGGATAAATCAATTCATTGAATGAACTTTTTTCTTTAGTCGGTGAAATTCCACAATGTCATGTTGTAAAGTACGAAATCAACCTTAAATTTATTTATTTGAAAAACGGAACCACAGAATAACCGTAAAACTGAACTGAATATGGGGCATAATTAAGAATGAAATCAATAGACCTTTAAATATTCACTTGAAATTTAAAAATTCGATGACCAACAGAAAAACGATAAAGTGTGAAAAAATTAAAATAAAACGCGTTTATCGTTCGAAGAGGTCAACAGAATTTATAAATTCTGAAAATACCAGGAAATTTCTAAATGTGGAATAAATAATTCTTATGTAATTTTACTATAGATCACTGAATACTGAATGCAAAGCATAGCTATGAAATTATATAAATTGTTTTACCCGAGCATAAATCTATTAGGGTAGACATTATGATGACCAGTTGACGTTCGTCATATAAATGATCAGGTTATGAGAAGAAAATAATTCAATAATCAATTCCCATAAACCAATAAATAAGTGTTAGACTTGAAACATTTTCTTATTATACAAAATAATTAAGGCATAGGGAATCAATAGTTTCTAAGGCTTATATTGCATCGGAAAACATCGATGTATCGAAGCAATATATCGAGTGTTTATAAAACATCGATGTATTTTGGACATCCCTACTCCAGACTGCTATTCAATTTGAATTCGCTCCTAGAATGTTTCGAGATATTAGGGAATTCACTAGTTCTCGGTTGCGATTCTTGTATCTATATCATATTACAATTCGTTTGAAGATGTACGCAGATATCAAAACGAGATATTGAAGTTTTCTCGTAACGATAAATATTTCGAAATTTAACCGATTGATAACCTCAATACGTTCACGAGCATATCGTACTATACAACGAGCTAAAACACGCCATATTGTTCAGAAATCTCCCAATATTTGGGAATAAAATTTCGTTTACGAGATATAGATAAAATAAATTAAAAGCTTTGTCAAAAATAAAATACCACTAAAGAAAATTAATTTCCTACAAACATTTTTTCCAGTCTACCATATCTCGGAGACCTTCGTTGACTCGAAGCTTTCTGAAATAACTTCGACAAAAAAAAATGCGCGATCTCGTTGCTTTATCGATTCTATTTTTTTTTTAATTTCTCATTCATTCTTTGACAAGATATGATATTCAAACATTTATCAAATCGATATCGCAACATTTTTCGAATCTCGTACTTTGATTACTGTTTTTATTTGATATCATTTCGATTTCGAAAAACAAATCGTATCGAAAAAAACTTCAAGAGAACGTATCAATATCTACCTACCTTGTATGTCCAATTTGAAACTCGATATCGCTACGAGAATATGTCAGAGATCGCGTAATTTCTCCATCTTCTCGTATTGATCCCGAATGATATCGTTGTAAAAGTTAAAATTTCTGATAATACATATTTTAAAATGTTTAAATTAACTTGTGAAAAAAATGTACCTTTATATGACATAAATTCGAAATAGCTAGTAGAGCTATTAGATTCTCGTATTTTCATAATGAAACCATGAATTCAAGAAACAGCAAACAATTGAACCGATATAACAACGATATGGTAAATTGATCTCGGAGTGAGTTCGAGAACTATTTGAGGCATCGAAGGGCTACAAGATATGGCAGACTGGGACGTTCCATCGGATTTTTCACGGTACGACACAATTTGAGAAATCAAACCGTTATCCAATTGAGTAATGATTACAATTCGTATTGTTTCGCAAAATATTGTGATAAATGTTTTTAATAACTAATTTTGTCATACAATTTGAATGCACTATCAATAGTGTAACTAATAGCCCTATCGAACTTTTTTATTGAAATTAGTTCAATGCCACAAAGGTCTCTGAGATCATTTCAAGATTTCAGTTGTCCAAGATTTCAGTAGTCCTAAATCCAAATAGTACCGAATTAAAAATTATTAGACCCGTTTTTTATTTCTATGGAATTGAAAGCGGTTAGAGCCAAATGGTCCCGGGTTCGATTCCAGCAACTATAAACATCTTTTCATAAAAAACATTTACCTATATCGCGCTACTTCTCGGCATTCAATGGCAAACCTACGAGAGTAAATCCTACAAGTATAATTTTTGATATTTGCGTTTTTTAACATTTTTCAATGTAGTTTTTCCTCAAGTATACTGTGCCAAAATGGTGTGTGATTTTGTTGGATATTTCTAGAAACAAAAGACAAAACCTAAAGGGCGAATACGAAATATTGAAAATCTTGTCATGACAAAAGGGCGAATCTTTTCGTTTTTTTACCATAACTTTTTATTGGTATAAGATAAGTTATAGGTTTAAAGGCATTAATTGTTTGTTTTTAAAGCACCTATCGGTTTGCATTATTATTTTGAAATATTTTTTGAATTTTTTATTACATGCAAGAAAAATGTTTTAAAGTAATGATACCAATCCAGATAGGTGCTATAAAAACAGGTAATTAATGTCTTTGCACCACTATTTTATCTTGCACCAATAAAGAGTTGTAGCAAAAAAACAAAAAGTTTCGCCCTTTTGACATGACAAGATTTAAAATTTTTCAATTTTTTTTTGTTTTTTTATGCTATAACTCTGATTTGATTGATGGTAAAATAGTGATGTAAAACCATTAATTGTTTGTTTTCAAAGCACCTATCAATTGGCATTATTATCGCAGAAAATTGAAAAAATGTGTGCAACGGGTATTTTGACTTTTGGTGTGCTTTTAAAATAAATTTGTATTTTTCATGTGAAGCAGGTATAATGAAAATATCCATAAAATAATATGAAAAATGTGCGAAACATTAGACTGTTATTAAATTTCCTTTCTGTCATATATTGTACAACCTTCATTATGCATGGATAGGCATCGATATGGTAGATGGTACTGCATTTCATAATGAAGCCTATACATTTTATTACAGTTTTTTTTTAAACGTGTTAAATATAATTACTGAATCGGATGCTAACTTAATTTTACCTTAATGAGCCTTTTGTTATGAGCTTGTCGCATGTATTATGTATTTATAATGCATACCGGCATAAAAGGTTTATGGCATTAAATATGCAATTAAGGGGTGTTGTTTGCATGCGCATGCAGACTACGATTAAAAGGCTTCAAATGGCTACGGCCGAACAGTGCATGACAGAGAAAAATGCATATAATACGCTTTAAGAAGCTTAAATTATGCCCTGTACTTATTCCAGTAATTTAAACTCAATTCACCGAGTCCATTAAAAATTTCAAGCCAAATGGTTCGGTGTGGTTGGAGCGCAATTGTTGGCAGCCAAAGAGCATTTTCAATTTGCATTTTAACATATCTGCAGTTACATACAAACACATATGTACACATATATGATGATCTAGGACATACACAGAGAAAAATATATTTCTTTATTTTCAAGGGAAAAATAGTTATGTTTTAAGCAAAGTTTTTTTGTGATAAACGAATTTATTTTAAGTTGATTTTGATTCATTTCACATGGTCACAATTAATATTTTCATATCATAGAATTCTGTCAATGGAAGTTCTTAATATAATAGGTTTTAAAAAATTATTCGATTGTCACAACTAATTTGCCAGAGTTATCCCTTTGAATATTTCTATCCACAAAAGACAAAACCAAAAGTGCGAATCTTTTCGTTTTTTTGCCATAACTTTTTATTGGTACAAGATAAAATAGTAGTGTAGAGACACTAATTGTTTGTTTTTAAAGCACCTATCGATCAGAATTATTATTTTAAAATATTTTTTTAAATTTTCGTTATTTGCAAGAAAATTTTTTGGCAAAATATTTTAAAATAATGATGCCAATCGATACGTGCTTTAAAATTAAACAATTAATACCTTTACACCACTATTTTATCTTGCACCAATAAAAAGTTATAGCAAAAAAACGTAGAAATTGGAAAATTGAAAAATCTTGTCATGCCAAAAGGGCGAATCTTTTCGTTTTTTTGCATAACTGTAGAAAAAAATTGAAAAAAAAAAAAAATTTACAAATTTTTAAAGCAATCAAACTTTAAAATTTGATTTCCCAATATTTTTTTAAAAATGCACATTCGCCTCTTTGGCATGACAGTGACGATATGTTTTATTTAATAATAATAATAATATCGATTAATATTATTTCTTTTCAACAAAAACTCTACATATTACATATTAAAATATTCAAATCTGAAATTTTTCGGTTAACGCAACTGAATTATAAAACAAAAACACACACAAAAGAGGATTTCGTTTGATATGAGTTGAAAGGTTTTTGTTTTATGATTAAAAAGAGATTATTTGTTAAAATATGGAACAGCTGGGTAATCTATAACAAAGCAATTGGCATCATCATCTCGGTTCTATGCCCGAATGAAATGAAATCTGGTGGAATCAGCCCATACATTTCGTTCAAATACTTTCCGTTGTAATACTCATAAAACGGGCATAAACATTTAATAATTTTTCGTAGAACCTCTATTGGTTCTACGAAATATTTTTGTTTCTCGTATTTTTGTTTCTCGTAAATAATAAAATTAGGTCCATTTTAAATTCAACCATTTAACAAAAAATAATCGAATTTATACACTAAAATTGTCCAAATTTGCCTGCATATTGTGAGTAATACAGATGTGAAAAAGCAAATCGGGCTGCAGATTTCTGAGTACAGAGACCTCGATTTATATACAATTTGGATGTAGCACGTGAGTGATAATATAAAGTCCATTGCAAATTCGACCACTAAATAAAAAAATCGTTTTTAAACACTGTTCAAATTTGCCTGCGAATTGTAAGTAACACAGAAGAGCAAAACGGGCTGCAGATTGAAGACCTCGAGTTTTATACAATTATGAAAATCTTAGTTTGTCTGTTTAAAGTTGTATATATATCCCAGTCTGCGATGACTCGGAGACCTTCGATACCTCGAAGCTTTCTCGAATAACTTCGATAAAAAGGTACGATCTCGTGGCTTTCGCGATTCTAATTTTTTAAAAATATCGAACATTTAAACATTTATCAAAGCGATATCGCAATATTTCGAATTTTGTTCATTTTTCGTATCGAGAAAACTCCGACAGAATGTTCCGATATCTGCCTACCATCTAGGTCCAATTTGACGTCCGATATCGTGTGATTTCTCCATCTACTCGCAATGATATCGTAACGATATCGATACGATTGGCATACTGGGATGTTTCTATACTACTTTGAGTATGCCTAAAATGTTGTCTAGGATAAGATTATGTCTAAACTAAATAGTAACCGCGGTAGCTCAGTGGTTAGTGCATTGAACTGCGAGCCGAAAGGTCCCCAGTTCAAGCCTGGACTGGGGCTAACCACATCTTTTCGTAGAAACATTTTTCTATACCGCGCTACCTCTCGTCAGTAAATGGCAAACCTACGAGAGTAAAACATTGCCTATGAAAAGCTCTCACCCGCCGTTCGGATTCGGCAATAAACTGTAGGTCCCACCACTTTGAGTACAAATATAACAAGCACAGCTCAAAATGGTGAATTATTTCCAATTACTCATGCCTAATGAATATCTTATACATAAAACATGAGCAAACATAAGCAGGAATTTATTCAATTAATCATAATAATATATTTAATCATAAATTATTTAATCTTATATTATGAATAAACCCAAATCATAATGATTACTTTTTCTTTGCTGGATATCATGATTAATTTTTGCAAAATGTATGCGTATAAAACATGATTTATGTGAACATTTCTAGCAGTTTACCTCAACTATATATTGTTCATATATATTAATAAATTTAATAAGTATATCGTTTAGTTCCCACAAACATTTCTTGTTCTGTGTGTATATATTTAAATAAACTCAATAAAAATCAACAACGAAAGTTAGGAAACATCAATAATTTTGAAGTAGGGACATTGTAAAAGATTGTATAAAGGGACAGGGACATTTTAATAGATTTTATAAAGGTGAAATAAATGTATAATAATATAATAATAATTTGGCGCTACAGTCCTATAAGAACTTAGGCCGAGCTCTCTCACCATTTTGAGCTGTACGTGTTATATTTGCACTCAAAGTGGTGGGACCTACAGTTTATTGCCGAATCCGAACGGCGGGTGAGAGCTTTTCATAGGCATTATTTTACTCTCGTAGGATTGCCAAGATTTTGTTAGCCCCAGTCCAGGCTTGAACCGGGGACCTTTCGGCTCGCAGTCCAACGCACTAACCACTGAGCTACCGCGGCTAATGTATATATACTAATATTAGCGGATCACTGTTATTTATAGACCGACCATAACCATTTTCAATAGCAACCAAGACAAACTGCGAGGTATTCTAAATTTTGAGTGTTATTGATTTAGATATTCTAGTTTTCCTTTAATGGTGATATCAATATATACTGACAGACAGACGAAAATTCTTATTATACATGATATTTCATAAGGTAACGCTGATATATATAATTTGGGTGTAATAAAATTTAAATATTTTTGCAATTTGACAAAATATACAGAAACCGTTTAATGTTATTGAATACTATAAAATACCATTGAATTAATTGGAAATACTATTAAATTCATTTTACTGAATACTATAAAATACCATTGAATTAATAGGAAATACTACTAAATTCATTTTACTGAATACTATAAAATACCATTGAATTAATAGGAAATACTATTAAATTCATTTTACTGAATACTTTAAAATACCATTAAATTAATAGTTAATACTATTAAATTCTTTTAAATTTACATGAAAACTCTCATTAAAGCTAAGCGCTTAAATCAATAACTGTGCTATTTAGGTTCACCGTTTGTTTTTATGAGTGTACATAAACTGTTGGAGAAAAATCTGACGACATTTATTACTCATGTCCTGACTGACTGCAGTAGCAGCCATTTATGGACGACATGGCCGATGCGCTGCAGGAGCGCTTTTATAATAAAAGTAAACACATCAGCCGGCATTTGACGCATCACAATTTAAGTTGATGCCTTAAACGAGTTTCACGCCATTACCGACATTGACATCGCCATTGCCGATGACGATGCTGATGCCGTTGTCGATGCCAATGTCGATGCTGATGCCGCGAACCGTGCAGGGAGCACGACAGGCCAAACGTCATTGAGTGGCAGTAGCAACCATGCAGTGTACTCCGCCAACTCTTCTTCGCTTTCTCGCTGTTGGGGAGTAAGTAAGTGTGATGTCCTGTTGTGTGTCGCCGCTGCATGCGTGACTGCGTCCGTCTGTCCGTGCGTGCGTGCATGTCACACGTGTCTCGTACGAGTGTTGCCAACATTGTAGATGCAGATTGCATGCGATAATTTAATTTGCATCCACAGCATCCTGCTGTCGCTGTCATTGCCACAGCCACTGCAGCAACGAACAGCAACAGCAGTAGCAGCAACTTCAGTAGCAGCAGTTGAAAATTTGCAGATTGTTGACGCAGCATGTTGTTCGTTTTTGTTTGCATTTTTTTTATTAGTATTTTTTGTCATATATTTTGTTTGGTTGTTTGATATTTTGGGGGTATTGCTGCTGCTGCATGCAACTTTCCAATCTTGTGAATATCATATTCATGTGCGTCGGATGTTGACACATATTTAAAAATGCCAACTGTAGTTGTTACGTTACAATTTGGTTAAAGTTTTGCAAAGTGCGTCGTTGCACTCACCCATTGTTGACCTTGTAAAATAACATCGGAACAATCCTGACAACATTTGAAACTTTTGTGTGGTTATTGTGCATTTGCAATTTGGCTACAAATAACGCTGTTTTGTTTTAAAGTTGTGATCTTTTTGTGGAATTTGTTATCCCATATGATTTGCAAAAAGTTTTGAGATATTTGCTAACTACAATATCAACGTTTTTTTTAGTTTTTATTTTTTTCTATTTTTTTTTTTTTTTTGATGACTGTATTTCATTTTTATAAATTTTGCAACTATTTGCCAATTTTACACTCAACCAACACAGGTTGTATTTAAATTGTGTTATACACTATGATAAAGTTCAAAAAGAGCTCTTTCAATTACACTGTTCGGCAGAGAATTCACGCTGTTTTCATTCATATCATTTCTATATAATTATAATGTGCTGATTCGAACTGCGTTTTTAGTTTTTTCCCTATACGTAACGTTTTTGGGAAAAATGCATTTTATGTTTTTTGCATTTTCACTACATTTTGCAAACAAAATTTTTTATGAAAAGACGAGACAGCAATTGATTTAAATTTAATACGGTTATTGCCCGGGAATAAATCAAAGAATGATATGGCTTTATGTCAACTTGAATATCGTTTATGGTTTGACTAAAATAAACTGTTAAAGTTGAAAATTTTAGAAAATTAGGACAATTTATGAAATCATCGGAAAATCATATTTAGTAAAAAAATAAATGTTATATTTTAAAGCATTGCTACTACTAGAGAGAATACCCATTTCTACAATGGTACAAACATGAAACAAAAAACTCAAATACAAAAAAAAATATTTAAAAGCAAAAACACAAAAGTACAAAACTAAAAGCCAAACTAAAGGAAACAAAAAAAAAAGAAAAACAAATCAAAAACAAAAACAAATTTTTCTTTTCAACATAGTTTTCGGCGATTTTTTTTTTTTTTTTGGAAAATGATGATTTCAACCATTGCATTGTTTTTGTCGTCCAAAACGTCAAAAGTAAACACATCAGTCGGCATTTGACGCATCACAAATTTTTAACAACAATTTTTTTTTGGAAATTTTCGAAATTTTCGAACATTATTATTTTGTCGATTAATTTTTTTTTTAAACTGTGTTCGACTATTGTTGTTTTTGTCGAATCATTTTTTTTTGTAAAATGGTCATTTTGATTATTGCGTTCTTTTTCTTTGTCCTCCAAAATTTTTTTTAAACAAAACTTTTTTTTTCGAAAATTTTCGCACTTGAAACTCACCACACTAAAATTCACCACACTAAAACTCACCACACTAAAACTTACCACAATAAAATTCACCACTAAAATTCACCACACTAAAACTCATCGCACTTAAACTCACCACAATAAAATTCACCACACTAAAACTCACCACACTAAAATTCAATACACTAAAACTCACCACAATAATATTCAGCAGACAAAAATTCACCACACAGAAACTTACCACACTAAAACCCACCACACTAAAACTCACCACACTAAAACTTCTACTGGGAAAAACTCTACGGGAAGAATTCTACGGAAAAGCGTTCTATGGGGAACAATTTATGGGAAAGATTTCTAAGGTGAAATATTCTACGGGGAAGAATACTGCGGGGAGTTACAGTCTGAGTTTGAATTGTATTTGAGAAAAGTTGTTTTGGCGGAGATTTTTTTTTTTGTTTTGATTACTACATTAATAAAACCAATAAAAAAAACGTCCACATTTATATTAGCACGGGTCCCTGATAAAAATAATAAATATGTTTTTTATATTAATAAAATTGCTCCATATCCTTGCATTCACAAAATCTAGTCCAGCTAGTAATGAATATATATTTATTAATATATTTAAATAAAATTTTTATTCTGAAGATATTGCAACAGAATACATTGACGAGATGAATGAAAGATATCGTCGTTGTAGAACGAAAAGTCACCAAATACATTTTCAAAATGACAATATTCATTTACAAAAATCTTTATATATTTGTCAATTTTTAATCGATGATCTTAATATTTTTTACCACATGATAAGAAAATGTAAATCTATCAAATGATATTTTAACTTTAAAAATCCACCAATTTTTTTTTTATAATATTAAAAAAAAACAAACTTGAAATTTAAGTTTTTCATAAAAATGTATTTGGTGACTTTTCGTTCTACAACGACGATATGGTATGATGAATTATACCCTAGAACTTATTAATTGCTATAATTACTATTTATATATTTTTATATAGATGAAATTCAACAAAAAATAATTTATCTCAAAAAGCCAAAAATGCACAGAAAAAGTAAATCCATTGTCAAAATGAGTAGAATCTCTAGTAATTTTAATAATTTAAAATAAAATAAAATATTTTTTATTAAATATGCTTTTCCGGTGATTTCACAAATGAGGCATTCTTTTTCAAATCGAACGCATAATATTTTTGACACTCTGGATTTGCTTGAAATTTTGTTTATGGATTGCTTATTAAAAATAAGCCCTCCCATATTTATTTTTTATTTTTTGTCAATTGGTTTGAAAATACAGGGTGTTTAAAAAATGAAAATATGACGCATAGACCTTTTTTAAAAATTATATAACTTTACATCTGTGCATCGTATAACGTCAAGTTTAATATCATTCTGAAGATAATAGTGAGGTTAACAAGTGCTCTTGTCGTATGAGTGTCAAAAGTAAGAAGCAGTTTTTAAAGTATGCCAGATTATCCAGCCAGATTTTGTTTTATTAATATTTTATAATTAAATTAAAATTTTTAATTCTTCATTTAATATATTTTATTAAATTACAATTTGTATAAATAATTTTGTATTACAAAAAACCAATATCAATTAAACACTCATACGACATGTTGTACACAAACACATGTCGTATGAGCGTTAACTGAATAACTCTCACTAATTAACATTTATTAAATAAATCAGTGAAAACCCAAAATTAAAGAAAAACAAAAAAATGTTGGTCTGAGGGAAGCCTTTATTTTTGAAAATTGTCTTTTGCGGTATACGAGAAACTTTTATTTTTACAGACGATACATAAAATCCAAAATTGAAAATGTTTATCAAAAAATTGTTTGGTCGAAAAATTGTAAAAAAAAAAATTGATAAAAAAAACGCAATGTCCGAGCGTTGTTTTTATCGCCCAAAATAAAAATAACAATTTTCCAAAAAAATGTATCCAAAAAAAAACAACAATGTTCGAAAAATTCGAAACATATTTGTTAAAGTTATATTGTGGTCGATAAAACAACGCAATGGTCGAAATCACAATTTTCCAAAATTTAAAAAAAAAAATATTCGAAACAATTCGAAAATAAAATGTTGTTATTACAAATTTTAGACAATAAAACGTGTTCGGAAGTTTTCGAAAATGTTCGAAAAAATATATTTTCGAAGAAATAAAAATTAAAAACAACAATGTTCGAAAAACATAAATTTGTTAAAAAATGTTTGGACGACAAAAAGAACGCAATGGTCGAAATTACCATTTTCCAAAAACAAAAATATTCGACATAAAACAAAAATGATCGAAAAATATCGAAATAAAAATGGAAGACAAAACATCACAATGATCGAAATCGCAATTTTCCAAAATTAAAAAAAAAATTACATGATTAAAACTGTTCGAGAATTTTCGAAAAAAAAATTTGAACGACAAAAACAACAATGTTCGAAAAATAAAAAATTAATAAAAAAATTTTGGACGACAAAGACAACAATGTTCGAAAAATAAATATTAGTTAAAAAAATGTTGGACGACACAAAGAACGCAATGGTCGAACAATGGTGGACAAAAAAAAAATTCGACAAAAACAACAATGTTCGAAAATTTTCAAACAAAATAATTTGGAAGACAAAAACAACGCTATGATCAAACCAACCATTTTCCAAAAAAAAATATATTCGACAAAAACAATGTTCGAAAAATTTGGAAAAAAAATGTTGGTTGATAATAACAACGCAATGCTCTACTTTTTCAACAGCACATTTGAATGTTTCTCTAATCAATTTCTGCAACATCAAAAAAATCCATATAAATTAAACCAATTGAATAAAAAAGGGATACAGCAAGACCATACTAGAGCTCAAAAAGACAGAACTTAGATTACTAGTAGGAATTATCACAGGACATAACACCTTACTATCACATCTTAGAAAAATGGGCTTTAGAGTGGACGACCTGTGTAGGTGGTGCGGTGACATAGAGGCCGAGGAAAACAGCTATCACTTCCTCTGCCAATGTCCTACACTATCGATCAAACGTAACGAAATTCTAGGCTCTTTTTTCTTCCAGGAAATAGACGATATCAAGAACAAACATCCGCGAAATATAATGAAATTCATCCGCGCATCTGAATGGATGAAAATGGAAACACGTCCATAAGACACCATATAGAGGGAACACAATCGATCAACTCTGGTCTAAGTAGTCGACAACACAACGATTGCCGACACCTCAAAACCTAACCTAACCTATGACCAATTGAATTTTCTGTTTACTAACAACCAAAGACCTTAATTTTTTTAAATACAAAATATCTCTAAACCAAAGATATTTTTTTATTTATTACTTACTTATTTTTTGCAAAATATTATCTCTCAGTGAAAAACCAATGGAAAGTACGGTTAATAGATATATCCGATCTAATTTTAGTCATTACTTCCATTTTCGATAAATTTAATTGACTCTAAATAAAGGGTTTTTCAACAGGGACGCTACAAAAGTAGAGCGACAGGGACAGCAAACGACTCCATATATCTTGCCGTTCTTTTGACATTTCTCTTCAGTAAGGTTTGCCATTTCATGATGGAAAGGTACACGAATTCGAAATTCGGTAGTAAATTTTAATAATTTCGACTCGTCGTTGGCTCGTATATCTTTCCATCATGAAATGGCAAACCTTACTGAAGAGAAATGTCAAAAGAGCGGCAAGAAATATGGCGTCGTTTGCTATCTCTGTCGCTCTACTTTTGTAGCGTCCCTGTTGAAAAACCCTTGAAAAAAAACTTTCGTAGCGCTCTTATTGAAAAACCCTTTACTAGGCATTACTTAAATATTCGATCAATTCACTTGACTCTCAATAAAACAAGTAGGTATAGTTTTCCATAATATAGTTAACCATGCACATTGTAATTGCAATATTAGCAGCAATTAACGATATCTAACAAATTGCATTCTAACTTATATAATATAAGAAATTATGATAGTAACCAATGAATTTTAGAAAAACAACTTATTATGAAAAATGTATATTTGGTTATTACTACTTTTACTGTAATGTTATTGTTTGTCGTGTTACTTGCAATTTATTTAATAGCACAGTTCTAACCATTACTATAGATTTATATTACTCCGACATGCTCTTAATATTTATATTACACGAACATCAATCATATTAAACTTTGGGTAACTCTTTTGCATTAAATATTTCGTAATTGAAAACATATTCAACTGAAAACTGTGTTTTTTATAACAATTTAAAGTAATTTTTACCGAAAAACAGTAATAAAACTGGAAACTGATTATCTTAAATGTGGAAAACATATAAAATATTGTACTAGGAAAATGGTCAACATATTGACAAGTTCTTTAAAATGTAAATAGTAACTACTAAAGAGTTCAAAGATCACAATAGAATTATGTATGCAGACAAAAATAGCAATAGCAACCGATTTTAATTGCATTCATTAATCAATCCAGCAATTAAATTCACTAATTTATTGAAAACATTTGCTATGCTTCGTTAAATTAGCAAATATGTTTGCTAAAAAGAATATTGAAATATTGAAAATATGAAAACATTTGCTATTCTTTGTTATATAAGCAATATGAATATCTGTACGTCAATGCAGCAAATTAATTAGTCAGCGCATTTTCAGCAATTATATTTGCTAAAACTGCGCCGACTAAACTATTTGCTGCATTGACGTACAGATATTCATATTGCTTATATAACAAGGAATAGCAAATGTTTTCATAAAATTAGAGAATTTTATTGCTGAATTGATTAATGAATGCAATTAATATCGGTTGCTATATTTACGTTGATTATTTTTTTCTGTGTATACAGAAATAATTAAACTCTTATTATATAATTGTGTTTTAAATGCACTCTGAATGTTATATGAAATAGATATTTTTGTACACAAATGCAAAACTGAGCACATAAACATACAGCCTTAAAAATAAACGACTTTAAAGTATAAGTGTAGGGTATAAAAATATTTAATAAAAATAATTAAATTTATGTGCATGCTTCACAATCGACAAACAAGTCTCGTACCGACGAAAACAGCACATGCATAGTAAGAAGACGAAAGACACTAGCGTAGCGAAGAAAAAAGAAACAAACAACTTTATCTAGTTGCGTGTGTTGTTGTTAAATTCGATTTACTGCTACACAAGTGAATGAAGTATAACAAACACACATCTTAAGTAAATACTAAAGATTCTCAAAAAACAACATGTGAATATTTTTGTACAATAAGAATTCTTTATTTTGGAAACTTCAGATTTTGTTAAATTATATATTAACATATCATGTACTTTATAGATTTTATATAAAATAAAATAATTTATTTCTGTTTGTTTTGCATACTTTAAAAAATCATTTAAAACTGAAACCGTTTAGCTATCGGTTTTATTTTGGATTTTTGTATAACGGTTTTGGTTTTGGTTTCAATTATGGATTCAATTCTTGATTTTGATATTCATTTGATATTCATATTCATTTATAATCGGATTCTATGCCAATTAAGTGGTTTCTATGCCACGTTAATGCGCTGCAATTAAATGCAGATTAATTAGAACTTCGCAAAAGAATTAAATACGAGGCACAAACAAAACAAAGCACTTGATAAATGCTTTCAGATAATTCTAAATGTTCATATATTGTATTAAAAGCATTGATTTATTGTTTAATGTAACTTTGAGCAAATCTAATTAAGAAAATTTTATATAATATACTTGAATTAAACTTTTTTGTTTGCATACATAAAGAAAATTCATTTTTAGCATGAGTTTGAAAGTTGAAAGTTGATGTGCACACGAAAAAAATAATCAACGTAAATATAGCAACCGATATTTATTGCATTCATTAATCAATCCAGCAATGAAATTCACTAATTTAATGAAAACATTTGCTATTCTTTGTTATATAAGTAATTGCGTTCGCCAATATGAATATTTGTACGTCAATGCAGCAAATAGTTTAGTCGGCGCAGATTTAGCAAATATAATTGCATTGACGTACAAATATTCATATTAGCAAAGAGAATTGCTAAATTAACGAAGAATAACTAATGTTTTCTATCAAATAGTGAATTTTATTGCTGGATTGACTAATGAATGCAATTAAAATCGGTTGATATATTTACGGCGATTATTTTTTTCTGTGTAATAACAAAATTCATTTAATTAAAAATAAATTTCTACAAATATTTTGAAAGATCTACCTTATACGGTTCCACAAACAAAGAATATCAAAGACACAAACCAAATTTTTATATATGTATGCATTGCTTTTAGTCAATGACAGAACCCTTTTAGTTTTTGGTTACAAGAACTGCTCTATACGGAATATCAGAGACACCAGCCTTATTAATCTGTATATAGAGCTTTTTAGTACTTAGTTGCAAGAAACGTAATTTAAAATTACGAGAACCAATGTTAAGACATTGTTTTTATGTTAGTATCTGTTAAAATGTACATCCAAAGAATTTACATATAAAAAGATAACTTAAACCACATATGTTTTCTATTCTACTTTTTCTCCATAAATGATTCTCCTACGCATTCGAAATGGTTGCAGCAATCGAATGCAAACATAGCCTTTGCTCCTGAACCAAAATAAGTGATTGCGAAATTTTTTGTCTGATGTACAGTTTAATTTGCGACATACTTCAGACTGCCTGCATTTCGACAAACATTCTATAAAATAAATACAAATTGCTAAAAATAAAAAAATGCGAACAGCAAGTTTTATTTCAAGGACGAAAACATTATAATGAACACTAAACCTTGTGCTTCGCAGCACAGCAGTGCATTTGAAGTTGTCGCTAACGATGATTTCGATGACGATGATGAAGTTTGCAGCGCATGAAAACCACTTCAGTGAGTTCTCATGCGAAGAAGCTAAAAAGCGAGAATCGTTTTATCAACCATGATTGCATTTCAATTTAGCAGCAGCTGTTCAAATAGAAAAATTATTTGAAAAAAATGAAAAAAAAAAGAAAAATTATTTCAAAAATTAAAAAATATAAAAATATAAAAATATAAAAATATAAAAATATAAAAATATAAAAATATAAAAATATAAAAATATAAAAATATAAAAATATAAAAATATAAAAATATAAAAATATAAAAATATAAAAATATAAAAATATAAAAATATAAAAATATAAAAATATAAAAATATAAAAATATAAAAATATAAAAATATAAAAATATAAAAATATAAAAATATAAAAATATAAAAATATAAAAATATAAAAATATAAAAATATAAAAATATAAAAATATAAAAATATAAAAATATAAAAATATAAAAATATAAAAATATAAAAATATAAAAATATAAAAATATAAAAATATAAAAATATAAAAATATAAAAATATAAAAATATAAAAATATAAAAATATAAAAATATAAAAATATAAAAATATAAAAATATAAAAATATAAAAATATAAAAATATAAAAATATAAAAATATAAAAATATAAAAATATAAAAATATAAAAAATAAAAAATTAAAAATATAAAAATATAAAAATATAAAAATATAAAAATATAAAAATATAAAAATATAAAAATATAAAAATATAAAAATGTAAAAATATAAAAATATGAAAATTAAAATTTTAATAAATAGAAAAATAAAAAAACAAGAAGTAACAAATAAAAAAATAAAAATCAAAAAGTAAAAAATAAAAAATAAAAAATAAAAATAAAGCAATTAAGAAAGTTTAAAAAATAAAACGAAAAAAATTAAGAAAATAAGTATTATGGCAGAAAACCAATAGAAAACAAATAGTTGAAGAAAAATTGCTCTAAAAAAAATTGTCATAGAAAAAATAGCAAATCTCTAAATCCACCAACCTAAGACTCTAAGCGTAATTGAATTTTTTCATCTTCCTTTTTTTTTGTTTCACTCTTTGCAGTTAACTGAACGTTGCCAACATTGTCGTCGTCATCGTCTGGCCACATCCTTGCAACTCTGCACTGCTCGACTTGGAGTCAAATAAACGCACTGTTCAAATATCGAGCAAAGCAAAAACAAAAGCGCATCTGCATCTGCCGCCAAGTCGCATCCGGCAAATCGCGTCGCAGAAATAGCAGCAGCAGCTGCAGCCAAATCAACAACAGCAACAGCAGTAGCAGCAAAAAATGCAAAATGCCTTTAGTCGAGCAAATGCTGTACCAGAATATGTCCTCTGTTAGTGTCGCCAACTTTTCCACCAACACCAGCTACTTCAACTCAACATCCACCAACTCCAGCTCAACCTCAAATGCGCCCAACTCCTTCGCATCCTCCTCCTCATCAGCTGCCACGGCAAATGGCAATTTTTCCGCTTCACTAAACAAATCACAGTATGAATGTGTGGAGGAGCAGTCAGAGCTGCACCCGAGCATGTTCGGTGTGCTGTTGGCCGTGCCCGAATGGGAGGCCATCGCCACCGCCGTCGTGCTCTCCGTCATCATAGTGCTCACCATTGTCGGCAACATTCTCGTCATACTGAGTGTCTTCACCTACAAACCGCTGCGCATTGTGCAAAACTTTTTCATTGTCTCACTCGCGGTGGCCGATCTGACGGTGGCGCTTCTCGTGCTGCCCTTCAATGTCGCCTACTCCATACTGGGCCGCTGGGAGTTCGGCATACATTTGTGCAAGATGTGGCTCACGTGCGATGTCATGTGCTGCACCTCGTCCATTTTAAATCTGTGCGCCATAGCGCTCGATCGTTACTGGGCCATTACGGATCCGATTAACTACGCGCAGAAGCGCACAGTCGGCCGTGTGCTGATGCTGATAGCAGGCGTCTGGATACTATCGCTGCTCATAAGCTCGCCCCCGCTCGTTGGCTGGAACGACTGGCCCGAGAAGTTTACGAGCAACACGCCCTGTGAGTTGACCTCGAATCGCGGCTATGTGATTTACTCTTCGCTGGGCTCGTTTTTTATGCCGCTGGCCATTATGACGATTGTCTACATCGAGATTTACATCGCCACCAGGCGCCGTTTGCGCGAACGCGCGCAGGCCTCAAAAATCAATACGATCGCCATTAAGGCAGGCGACGCATCAACGGCGACTACAGCAACCACCACCGATAAGTCGGCTGGTGGCGGCGGCTGGCGCGCTTTTGTCGCAAACAGCTGCTGCTGTTGCCTCAAGGATGGCAGCAACATTGCGACACCCATTATTCAACCGGACCAGGAATCAATCAGCAGCGAGACCAATGTCAACGTCAACATCAACAACGAAGCACGCGTCGTTGTGGTCACCAGCACCACAACTGCCGGCGGCGGCAGAAGCAGCAGTTGCCAGAAGAAGTCACGTCGCGCCAAAATCAAGGACTCCATCAAGCACGGCAAACTACGCAGCAAAAAACTGTCAACGCCGCCATTGAAAAATGATGCCGGTCACACAGCCGCCGACCGGCTACTGCTACCGCAAACGCCCAAGGATACACGCAGCATGCCACATGATACGCCGCTCGAACATTACGAGAATTCATCGGAGAGTGGCGCACAACCGCACAGCAGCGGTGGCGATGCAACCGACCGTCTCAATGATGTTGACGATGCTGACACGGTCGATGAGGAGAATGTTTCGCTGAAAATAACACCGCCCCAATCATCGACCGGCGGTGGTGGCGGCACCCTGTCCTCGTTGACTGCCACACCATTGCAGAAAAAACCCACGGGCGTCTATCAATTCATCGAGGAGAAACAGAAAATATCGCTGTCGAAGGAGCGACGCGCCGCACGCACCCTCGGCATTATCATGGGTGTTTTTGTCATTTGTTGGTTGCCCTTCTTTCTGATGTACGTCATTCTGCCGTTCTGCGAGAGCTGCTGTCCGACCAATAAATTCAAGAACTTCATCACCTGGCTGGGTTACATCAATTCTGGTCTGAATCCTGTCATTTACACGATATTCAACCTGGATTACCGCAGAGCATTTAAAAGACTTCTTGGCATCAACTGCTAAGAACCCGATAGGCAATAGATTAATGGGCTTTTGTCATGGGCGCAGCACGTGTATTTCGTAAGTCATTCCGGCAGAGTAATGATGATTGGACTATGATTATTGGTAAACAGTAAGTTATAAAGTATGCTATAAAATGGATTTAATAACTATTCCGTGTGTCCGAAGAAATACGGCCTAATTGGCAAAAGTACGTAAGTAGTTTTAAGAATCCATATGTAGCATGATAGAGCCAGTGCTTTCCAGAATCTTCTACAATTATGTAGATGGTTATGTATTTTATGTCTAAGCTAAGCAAAAGTACAATTTCTATCAGAAAATGACTATATATTTTAGAATTCATTAGATCATCAGTAGTAAAATATTTCAACTTTTATAGAACTAGTTTCTATATTATTTTAGGAAATCAATTGAGATCGATAATAGATTTTAAAGCCAATATCCAATTTCATTTTCATTATTTTTATTTTAATAATTCGGTAAAATGTTCATTATTCTCACAAAAAAATAAACATTTGACATAAAGTAGAATGAACTGTACACAGAAAAAAATGTACATCATTTTGATGAATTCCGTTCTTTAAACCATGATTCATTGTTGAAGACCCATTCATAATATTAATGACTAACGACATCAATGTTATGAATGCGATCATAAATATGATGAACGCTTGGTAACTGTCGGAAAAGTCTTCTTTAATATGATGAACTCTCTGTGAAGAATTCGTTTCATCAAATTAATGAACAAATACATAAAATACAACATATATGTACTTCATATTGAAGAATGCTGTTCATCAAACGAAATTTCAATCAAAATATTTATTTTTCGTACATTTTTAGCCGTACTTCTCAGTTCTCAAGTAGTTCTTGTATTTTATTTCTTATATAATGCAGGCTCGACATGCCTTAATTAGTAAAATGTTTCATAATGTTTATATTTATAATGACAACTTTTTATTAAAAAACAGTTATATTTATAAAAAATATATTTTAAAAATATGTTTAAAAAAAAATTGTTTAAAAATTTTTTTTGGACAATTTTTTTTCCAAATTTTTTTTTATATTTTTTTTCTGTTATTTTTTGTTTAAACAATTTTTTTGGACAATTTTTTTTTTGGACATTTTTTTTATATTTTTTTTTCTGTTATTTTTTTGAACAATTCATAAAAAAATTTCCATCAATTAATTTATTTTGGAAAAAATATTAGTTTAACATCATATTGAATATTATATTTATAAATATTATGAACAAATTCATCAATATGACGATTCAAATTCATTGTATTGAATATTTCCTTCTTCACACTGATGTTCGATAGTACGAATAATTTCATATATATAATGAATGTATTCATCAATATTTCATTTAATGAACGGTGGTATCAATATGATGAATCTGATAGTTGATGAAAAAATTCATAGTATTTATGAATAAATTCATCATATTGATGAATTTCATTTTTCTGTGTAGTAAAATACCTTTGTTGTCACCTACATTCATTAAAATAAATATACCTCTAACGATAAGGCAATTTAAGAGTGCTCTGCAATTGAAGCCATAAAGAAGACTCATTTTTGAAATTTTTCTGAGCTTCAAAAGTCTTATAAAAGTATCGGCTTTAAGACTGTTTTCGGATCTCTACAAAATATAAGCGTCACACACAAAAAAAAAGATAGGTAAATGTAAACGAAAAAGTCCATTAAAATTGCAGTGACCGAAAAACGTAGTAAATCGAACATATTCAAATTGTCAAACATATGTTATAAATATGGTTCATTAAAATAGTTCGTTTACGATGAAAAATAGTTTAGTTACCATGAAAAATAGTTTATTTAACAGGAAAAATTGATTATTTACCATGGAAAATAGTTTATTTACCAGGAAAAATTGTTTATTTGCCATGAAAAATAGTTTATTTACCATGGAAAATAGTTTATTTAATTAAAAATTGTTCCTGTACTATATTTATGGTTACTTTACTGAAACAAAAAGCTTCGTTTAACATGAAAAATAGTTATGCTACCATGAATAATAGTTCGTGTACCATGAACAATAGTTTATTTACCATTTACCATTAAAAATAGTTTATTTGAAAAATAGTTTATTTACCATTAAAAATTGTTCATGTACCATATTTATGGTTACTGTACTAAAACAAAAAGCTTCGTTTATCATGAAAAATAGTTTATTTACCATGACATATAGTTTATTTACCAGGAAAAATTGTTTATTTTCCATGAAAAATAGTTTATTTACCATTAAAAATAGTTTATTTGAGAAATAGTTTATTTACCATTAAAAATTGTTTATGTACCATATTTATGGTTACTGTACTAAAACAAAAAGCTTCGTTTACCATGAAAATAGTTAATTTACTATGACATATAGTTTATTTATCAGGAAAAATTGTTTATTTACCATGAAAGGTAGTTTATTTACCATAAAAATAGTTTATCTGAGAAATAGTTTATTTACCATTAAATAAACTATAATCTTGAATTTATTCTAAAATAAATTTTTAATGATATGTTTTTTTCTATATTTTCTATAAAGATTCGAATTAGAAATTTTGGAGTACGATAGCTTGTTCAGTTAATTTAAAATTTCGTCTACTCAACCGAATAAAACATCTTTGAGTTTTTTGTTATACGATGCATTTCAAAATTGTTCCTGTACCATATTTATGGTTACTTTACTGAAACAAAAAGCTTCGTTTAACATGAATAATAGTTCGTGTACCATGAAAAATAGTTTATTTACCATGACATATAGTTTATTTACCAGGAAAAATTGTTTATTTTCCATGAATAATAGTTTATTTACCATTAAAAATAGTTTATTTGGGAAATAGTTTATTTACCATAAAAATTGTTCATGTACCATATTTATGGTTACTGTACTAAAACAAAAAGCTTCGTTTACCATGAAAAATTGATTATTTACCATGGAAAATAGTTTATTTACCATTAAAAATAGTTTATTTGAGAAATAGTTTATTTACCATTAAAAATTGTTCATGTACCATATTTATGGTTACTGTACTATAACAAAAAGCTTCGTTTACCATGAAAATAGTTAATTTACTATGACATATAGTTCATTTATCAGGAAAAATTGTTTATTTACCATGAAAAATAGTTTATTTACCATAAAAAATAGTTTATTTGAGAAATAGTTTATTTACCATTAAATAAACTATAATCTTGAATTTATTCTAAAATAAAATTTATAATAGTATGTTTTTTTCAATATTTTCTATAAAGATTCGAATTAGAAATTTTCGTCTACTCAACCGAATAAAACATCATTGAGTTTTTTGTAATACGATGCATTTCAAAAGTAGCGATATTATTGTTAACCCTTTTAAAATACTTTGGAAAGCACTGTGTTCGATTATTATTTTATTATTATTCTATAATCGTTTGTGTTCAGAACGCATTCTTGCTAGTCAGATAAATTTAAAAGAATTATCGTTAAATTGTAAATGAAGTTTAAAGTGACAACATTTAATATGTAATTGTCAGAAGTAGTGTAAGTTTTGGTCAAACTCTAAGTATATTAATGATGAGCCCTAGCATAGCTTAAAACAGGTGTAATATTTATATAGTATATGAAATATCGTTCAACTGTGTTACATGTACTGAAATGTTTGTTCTTAAAGAATACATTCTATCCTAAGCAATTTGCAATTAGCTAAATGTAATAATATTATTAATCATAAAAACTTTTATTTCATAAGTATTTCAATCTAAAATAATCGACTAAGTCTAGTATAACTAAATAAATCAAATAAATATTGTATGCCAAAAATACCCGTATTCTTAAAATGTTTAGCATGAAATTTCCATAAAATATATATCTAACTACTATAAAAATCTTCTATTTTTGTTCAACGAATTTTGAGAATTATTAAAAGTGTGACATTGTTCTGGTTATACTGAGATGTTATCAAAAAAAAAATAAAAAAATGTACTATATCAAAAAATATTTCAAAATCTAAATCTAGTTATGCATTAATACCTAAGCTAGTTCTAATGATAAACTATATAAATTATCTCTGTATGCTATTTAATTGAATATGAATATTTAAACAAAATGTGATATAATAAATAAAATAATTACACAATATAATGTTTAATGGAAATTGGTTTTATTATTTTTACTTCTCTTAACAGGTAAATATTAGAAAATTATATGTTTTTTATCATTTTTTTTTTTTATTAAAAATGTTCGAAAATATTCGCTTTGCAAGGTATATCTCAAAATGGTGAGCCAGAATCAGAAAATTATGAATTTTGTTCAATTTAATGTATAATTTTACCTTTGATAATTAGATCTTAATTACTTTTAAAATATATTTCACGTTTGGCTGTTTCGAACGTTGACTATGTCCGTCTGATTTTTTTTTATTTTTTCTTGAACGAATCCCACGCCCTCTTACACGCCCTCTTATCCGACCGAGAGGCACGTCCACATATCGCGCGGATTGGTGACCGTTTCTTGAGCAGCCCGAGCTGGTCAGATTCACGAGAATTCGCGAGTTAACTACAGATAAATATCATCAGTTAACTAAAAAAAAGTCTCATTAAAGTATACAAAGTCTAATTAAGTATTTAGGTGTTGAACGATATTATTTTTTACTACGTCAATCGAGTCAGAAAGATAGAAAAGAAAATATAATTCATTAAACTCATTGCATATCCGACGGAACTGATCATTTGAAGAGTAGTTAGAGCTACATATGCCCAATTTTATCGAAATATATTGTCTGGTTTGCCTTGTAGGACAATTTAGGGATATATTTTGAAGTAAATAACTTGATTCTATGCCACCATTAATTAATTTAAATACAAATATGACACCAAGCATTGTTCGTCTGCTTTTAAGAGTTGGAAGATTAAGTAATTTTAGTCGATTTTCATAAGGTGGTAGGTGTATATCCGGATTCCAATTGAGGTTTCGAAGTGAAAATAATAAAAATTGTTTTTGAATTGATTCAATACTGTCATTATGTATATTATAGTGTGGGTTCCAAAGAATGGATGCATATTCCAAAATGGGACGTACAAGTGAGGTATAAAGCAATTTCGTCGTATATGGATCGTCAAACTCTTTAGACCAGAGTTTTATAAATCCTAAAACATCTTTAGCTTTATTTGTCATTTTATTAATGTGTAGATGAAAACGAAGCCTAGGTCATTTGCTTACATTTCTTGAGTTTAAGGTTAAGGTGGTTATAAGTACACCAATCTTCTAACCTATTTAGATCTTCTTGAATGTAAGATTGCTGTACTACATCGTTAAATGAATGGAATAATTTGACATCATCTGCATACATTAAAATTCTACAGTGTTTTATAACTGGCGGTAGGTTATTTATAAATAAGATAAATAATATTGGGCCAAGATAACCGAAATATACCTTCATGTAGCTTCCTTAAATAACACTCTCTGTTTTCTGGATGTCAGATAAGATTTTATCCAGTTTAGGAGACTTTTTGGAAATTCCAATAGATCTAATTTTATTAAATGTAATTCGTGATTAACACTATCGAAAGCTTTGCTAAAATCTGTGTATACTACATCTGTTTGTAATACACAATTAAAGCCATTTATGACTGTAGTTGTGAACTCTAACAGATTGATACATGTTGATCTACCTTTCAAGAATCCATGAAACAATTCGGTGAAACAATTGATAGCAAACTATGTGTGAGCTGATCGGTTAAAAATTTTTCAAATAATATAGGATAATATAGTTTTGAAATACCTCTGTAATTTACAACGTTAGATCTACTACCACTTTTAAACAGGGGAATAATAAATGATTCCTTCCATATATACGGAAATATACCTGTCTTAAGGGACAAATTAAATAATGTGGTTAATGGTTTATGTAAAATATCCGCACACCGCATTAATACACAACTATATAAAATATCAACGAAAGTATACTCAATTTAATCCCAACAAAATAAGATAAAAACAAGTAAATCGGTAAATAGTCACAGTTCAAAATATCGGCCATTCCACGTCAAACTATCTTTAATATAAATTTAGAATTAATTTAGCTCTAACGCTTCCAAAGGCCAAGTTCCGTACTACTCAGCAGCAAAAGTAAATATGTAGAGAAAGATTATTCATTCAGCTATAAGTTTAAATCAATTCTAGTTTGAAGACTTTTAAAAGATTTTACTTATGAAACTTCAAAATAAATATTATGAAAAAAAACAGACTTTTCTTCTGTCTTCCATAGCATACAAACTAAAACAAAATAAACTAATTTTTTTTCGCAAAAATACAAACAATATATCCAGTATTCAAACAAATGTAACCTGAGCGCAATATCTTTAAAACTCACGAAGTTATTAGAACTCAAAGTAAAAAAAACGAATCAAATATTAACACTTTTCAAAAATATTTAGAGGTTCAACATTTCAAACAAAAAAAAATATTCTTGAGTATCTAATATTATCAGTCATACCAAATATTAATAAAAAAAAAACTAATTACAAGAAAAAAATGTTCTATATGGGCCATTCGACACCAAATCGACCAACAAAGGTAAAATTTGGAATTTCACCTCTTCGATTTTATTGCAATTTGGGCAACTGATAAAGGTTATTAAGACATGCATGGACTAATTTTTTTGTTTATATTTTTCGACCACTACTTCCAGAGATAACTTACAACTCAATTTCTCTAAAAACTGGCTCTATTAGCTTTAAAACGAGATGTCAACGGAGTTTCTAGAAATTCTACTTTAATAGATATTGAAATATGAACAACCATAGAAAAGTGATTTTTGGCTCATTTTTTGTAACTTTGAACCATTGTATATCTGGAAGTAGTGGTGGAATAAAATAAAAAAAAAATGTTCAATGCATATCTCGATACCCTTTATCAGTTGCCCAAATTTCATTGAAATCGAAGAAGATGAGTTCCAATCGTTGGTCGATTTGGTGTGGAATGATTCATATACTAAAATTCAAGTACAACTTTGAATTATTGTGCAGCTAAATCTAATACGTCGATTTTTATTTTTAGTATTTTAAAATCATATTTCAACAATTTCCAAAACAAAACGCATTCAAAATAATTCACTGTATTAAAAGATACAAAGTTTTGGACGACGAAAAACGGTTGTGAACCACTATGTGCCGAAATTTTTAGAATTTACAGAAATCTACATCGTATATACAAAATACTTTAAAGAATACATACAAATATAATAATAATAATAGTTTGGCGCTACAGTCCTATAAGAACTTAGGCCGAGCTCTCTCACCATTTTGAGCTGTGAGTGTTATATTTGTACTCAAAGTGTTGAGACATACAGTTTATTGCCGAATCCGAACGACAGGTGAGAGCTTTTCATAGGCAATGTTTTTACTCTCGGAGGTTTGCCATTTACTGCCGAGAGGTAGCGCGGTATAGAAAAATGTTTCTACGAAAAGATGTTGTTAGCCCCAGTCCAGGCTTGAACCGGGGACCTTTCGGCTCTCAGTCCAACGCACTAACCACTGAGCTACCGCGGCTACATACAAATATACGCTAAGTCCAAAGGTCTTATTCCAGAATCTGAGATCAAAACTATATGGGAGCCTGGGGTAAAGTGGGACACGTTTTGGTTTTTCTACAAAAAAAAAAAATACATTTGAATATTGTTTTTAAATTCTTTTGAAAGGTCCATTCCATAGATTGGTTCATGATCTAACTTTTTGCATTAACAGAATACTTTTTTTAAGCCAAATAATAGACAGACACTCGAACTAATGTGCTCCTCGTGGCGCTGACGTAACACTATTCTTGTTGTTTTTGCCAGCAAATGTCTCTTTGAGACAATAAAAAGACGATTGTGTTTTTGTTTTAATTTAAAACTGTATAAACTTTAATGAATTTAATAAGAAGCGATGTTCTGCTTCCTGCTGTAGACGAAGAAGGATGCGATGATTAGCAAATGGAGGGAAACGTCACATTGTTCGTTTGTCAATTTGCGTATGTGTGCGTGTGTGTGTCTCTTTAGAACAGTGTTGCCAACTTTTTAAAAGCAAAACTCACTAAATCGAGGCAAGAAACCCGTTTTTTAAGCAAAACCCACCGTTTTTATACATATTTTAAAATTATACAGGATCTGTTCACAATAACAAATAACGTAAGAATATCACATTAATATTATAATGTATTTTATTTTATTTTACAAACATGATCTGGCCATGAATATGTATTTCTTAACCCTTCTGCACAAATTAGGTCAAAATGCCCCATTTTTTCTGGAAAATAAAGATTTTAGGTATTTAAAAATAATTTTATTGAAAGTATAAAATGTGTATGATTTTGCTATTTTATATATTCATTTTTCTTTCAAGTAATTAAAGAAAATTTATTTAATTAAAGAGATGGTTTTTCATCGAGTTTTATTTGCATTCACATTTAACTAGGAACTTAGTTTAACAATTAAAAAATTAAGGACAACAACATAATTCAGATAAAACTGACTTCAGTCTGTCATGTCTGGAAGCTCTTAGAAATCTCAAATAATTCTTAAACACAATGCGAGAAAAAAATACTTTTCATCGTAGCATCGGTTCAATTTTCTGTTTCTCGATTATTCTTAATTTAATTCGAACATATCGCCATTGTAGAAGTAACCAACTACATTTTAAAAATTTCAATAATAGGTTTACAAAAATACTTTTGTATCCGACGGTTTCTAATCTATTAGACCGACATTGCTATACATTAATGAGAACATGATATTCAAATGGTTTTAATTTTTATAGTATTAATATAATAGTATTAATATATAGTATAAAAATAAGTTTTTGTAAAAATAGTATTGGCGATTCTTTCCACCTCGACGATATGCATATTGTAGAAAATACTTTTCTTATTTAAATACTAAGTTACAGATTTAAACGAATAGAAAACATAACGAAATGCACTAAATCCTGAAATAAATTAGGCCCGAATCCTTCTTTATACAATCGAACTGTTAGCAATTTCGGTCCAACAACCTAAAATCATCTCTGTGTTGCTGTTCAAAGAAATGTTATTCAATATAAAAAGTTTAATTTCAATTAAATTCAAATAAATAAAAAAAAAACACGCTAAATTATAAAAACACTCTGTGTCGAAACTAAAAACCCACCAAAAAAAACCCACTGTCCGTCGTACAATTTTTTTTTCGCGTTTTATTTTTTAAAACCCCCCAGATTTAGCGGGAAACCCACCAAGTTGGCATCACTGCTTTAGAGCCATTCGCACGCAGTGCTGCCACATGTCTTGTTGATTCGCATTATGACTTTTGATACGGCGTTCACATCAGTTGATGATATAAAATTAATGTATGGCGGCGCGAACACCAAATTATCGGACTTCAAATAAATAGAATTCAAAATAACTTTGAATATTTTTTTTTTTGATGTCAAGGTAAATTTAAGTATACAACTTAATGTCAATGTTATAATAAAATTTAAACATTTTCTAAAATGGTAAAATTATATTATACAAATTATTTTTTTATAGTATATAAGAACAAGTAGTAAAAATTATTATATTACTTACTTCTTGATATTAGCTTTAATTTTAGAGTCAAATCTTTTCATACATTTAATTTTAATATTTATATAACGAAAAATTTAGTTAAAATACTTATACGAAAAAATATAAATACTGTGTGTAATGTCGACTGAAAAAACAAAGGTATTATCGCAGTGTTCAGTAATCTTAACAGCAATATTTAACATAATTTCAATAAAATCAACATAATTATAGAGTTAATCATCAGAATACCCATGTTGCCTTTTTCAACTCAATAATCAAAAAGTGATTTAATTAATTGTTAATGTTAACTTAATGTTGTGTTTTGTATTAATAAGAAATATTCTCAGAAATAAGCCAGCAAAAAAAGGAAAACAAAATCCCTTGCACAGTTCGGGGTACAAAATGTTTCATTGCTCTTTGCATTCGTATTCTATGCACGTCTCTGTTAATAGAGAAAAACGAAAATTATGAATTTATGTTGATAAATTTTAACACTTTCGCCGGTAGACCTCACTGGCACCATTAAATTAAACCTAATATCCTATTCACCTCCGGGCCAAATTAAGCAGACATTTACAATTCAGACCTAAATACATAGACCAGAATGTTATTTTCCTTTTCATTTGCCAACATAGATAAAATATCCAGTGGGGTTAGAGTGTTTTTTTTCTCTAATTAGGCACACAATGAATAAAAGTGAATAAATTTGAGACACTCAAATAACTTCACCTCGTGGACAGACAATAAACAGACAATTTGTTGAAATATCGCAAACATGCCTGGCAATATGTAGTAGCTAAGTACGATACATAGTCAAAATGAACACACACGTGTTCAGGCGGAGGCAGGCTTTCCGAATTGTTAACCAAAGCGTGAACAGCGTACTTAAATGGAGAAAAATCGTCTAATTAACTTAAGCTCTGTGTATGATTAGATTGTCGTTCGTATATTTCGTATATCTGGTGTTGTTGCTGCTGCTGATGCAGATGCTGCTGAAAATGAAAATGTATGTATTAGCATTAAATTAAGACATAGGGATTGTTGGGGCTTTAAGAGAATAAAGTAGGTTGTTACGCAAATTAAATCAATTGAGGCTGCTGTTTTAGGTTAATTTTGCAAATGTTGTGCATGGAAACGAACATTCAGTGAGGTGGCTTAAGAAGTGCTTTAAAAGATAAGTATGTTATTTTCTTTTTTGTTGTTGTTGTACCTTCTTTTGACTAAATAAACCCCTATTTATATTGCAGTTACTGACCGATAATATGGTGTGTTTCTTTTGGATTAAGCTACACACATCGTATACTACCTTGATTTAATTTAGTGAGAAAGAGCAGCAAATTACATTAAATACATTTTATTATAATGTTAAATTCATAGTTTTGAAGGTATCGATAGTATTTTTGAATATTTTTCATTAGATCTGAAATAAAAGTAAAATTGCTACGTTCGTGCTATGGCATATTGAAAAAAACATGAAAAACGTATATTTGGAAAGCAGCAATTTAAAATATTAAATTGCAAATGAAATCCGTAGATATTTGTTTAACATACGCACAGAAAAAAATTCCCTCAAATCCCATTAAAATTGGTCAATGGGACAATTATTGATTTAATAGTATAGAAAAAATAAATCTTTTCATATAAACTTAATGGTATTTTCTAGTATTTAATGGTATTTTCCAATTAAAATAATAATTTATCGTATTGACTATTTTTAATAGTAAAAAACTATTATTTATATAGTATTCTTTTCTGGGAGTATGTTAACGTTAATTATATTAAAATAAACTGTGCTAGTATTGAGATCAAAATATGAACTTTGATGCTTTTATATTTATAGTTCATATTTTGTTTTTATTATATACACCAAGAAAAAAACATGGAAAATTAATAGTGTTTCAATAGAAAAACAATAATTTATACTATTAAAATTGGTCAATAGGATGCATCCCATTAATTCAGTAATATTGGAACTATTAATACAATATTTTGTTGTACCATAAATTTTATAATGTGCTCCTTTAAATACAATAACCATAAACTAATATAATAAACCTATAAATATTGTATGATAGTATAGTCGAATTACATTTTCCTAATAATTTATTAAAACAAAAATGGATTTTAGTTAATTTACTGTATAATTTATTTTAATTAAATGTAGAAATTGAAATTCACTTTTAAAAAATCACACACATAAATGGACACTTCTCGTTGCAAAAGGTAATAGCACATTCAATGTTCGCTTCAGTTTTCAATACTTGAGTCTGCATTTAGAGTCCGTCGCCATAACAGAAGTTTGATTTATTATTTATTATCTGTAATAAATAGAAAACGGTTAAAAATAATGAATTTATATTAAATACATTAATTCCTTACCAATGTCGCTATTAATAATGTGGATTATTACAAAAAATGCATGCGACCATTTTGAGAATGACGTACAAAACGAACAAGTTTATATTCGTGTTTATGTTATTTATGCCACGTTTATTATTATAGGAGGAAACTATTAAAACAATAGTATTTATTCTATTAAAAATAATAATATTGAAATATTTAGATTTATGGTATTGAATTTTTCGAATACTATCAAATTAATTAGAATACTTTTTATTCAAAAAGAAAAAACTATTAATTCATGAACCATAAGAATGATGGTCGTACCATTAAGTACTTAATGGGACATTTTCTTCTGAGTGTAGTTCATATTGGATAAATAAAATTAAACCCTGCAAACATAGATAAATGTGACCTAATTAAATGTTTGAAAATCAAGAATTCTGTTGTTTGTAAATAACAAATTAAAAAAAAAAATCATAAAATAACGTTTCTATAGAATTTCACATATGCTCAATGTTGAACTCCCGGTGCCTGATGGTTCCGCAAAGAACCAACCGAAAATTCGAAAAAATCGACTAAAATAAAAAATTTCATTTATTTTACAATAGCTTCTAGATATTACAGCGATCACGACAATATTTTTTTGAGCTTCGATTTCGACAAATTTACCACTATAATATTTTTTTGAAAGTACGCAATTTTACAAAAGTTAATTTTCTTGAGGTTGGTTGCCCTTACTTGACATACATCCGGCAAATGAAGTTGGTTTCAAACGGGAATCGGCACAAACGGTGGCGCTTGGATCAATAAATATTTTAAAAGCCGAAATGTTTTGATTTCCATCCGTTGGTTCCTGGCGGAAGCAGTGGACATTTAAGGGTTAAAGCGACATCAACTTTTTCATCCATAGTTATAATCAAATGTATACCTCTGAGAATTCTAATTTTTTTGAATGAGAATTTTATCGTTTTTAATTAAGACCGTATGTTTAAAATGTTCGCATATTGGGTATTTTTTGAAATACAATTGGGTGTTGAAAATAATTTGATATTGCTTAAATGGTGCTATGTTATATTGAAATTGCGATATTGGGGTAAAGTAGGAAACATTTTCTGGGGTAAAGTGGGAAACGTAATTTGAGCGACGTTTGTTGTAATTTTAGTAAAAATATTTTGTAATATGAATAATTTAGTTGGTTTAGCAAAAAAAAAAACTTTAATCGTGGCCACAAATCAATGAAAAGCAACATTTTCATTATAGATATGAATAAAGATATAGATGTATTCCCACAAAATATCAGTAATTTCAAATCATGTAGAAATCAGAATAATGTCTATAGAAAAAAAATAGCATTAAATAGTTAAATATTTTTTTAACTCTAAATACGACATCAATAATAATAATAATAATAATAATAATAACATATTTACAAAATTAGCAATAATACCCACTATTTTCACATAATAACCTCTCATGGTTTCATCGAATAAACGATTATCCATAGTAGATACTTCTTCCAAATAGGTATTTTACCAAATTGCATTGAAGTATTATAATGACAACATCGAAATTATCAGCTATTAATATAAATAATACAAAAATAAAATTCACATTATGATATTGAGGTGGTGCTTCCCGCTAATGATGTCGATTTATTTTGAATTGTCTTATGTATTGTTCAACGAATATCTAGTAGTAAAAACATGAAAACTGTAATCAACTACTTTAGTAGTGTAGTAGAAATGGCAAACTTTACTGAAGAGAAATGTCAAAAGAGCTGCAAGAAATATGGCGTCGTTTGCTGTCCGTGTCGCTCTATATTTGTAGCGTCCCTGTTGAAAAACCCTTGAAAAAACTTTTGTAGCGCTCTTATTGAAAACCCTTTGGTTAACCCTTAAAAGCCTGACTTTTTTTTGAGTTGAAAAAAATGTATGTTATAGAACTCGCGATTCTGGATTACGTTTGTTCTACGATTTTGCCCATATGTGTTACTTACTTTAAACGGATCAAAAATACCTCGTTGGTTCCTTGCGGAACCACTGGGCACCCGAACTTTAAAATTGAAAATGTGCATTTTGTAATTAAGAATTTTTAAAGCAATAGTCAAGAAATTTTATTATGAAATATCGTGGAAAATGTAAAAAAGAAGTTTAAAAGTATGAATATTTGTGGCTTGTTTTGATGAAACAGTTCTTTTTTTTATGGATTCACTCCGGCCATTGTTGATGTCGTATTCACACCATTAATTTCCAAGCACTTATTCTGTTCGAAAATCAGGAATTCTGTTGTTTGTAAACAATAAACTTAATAAAAACATAAAATAACGTTTCTATAGAATTTCACATATGCTCAATTTTGAACTCCCGGTGCCTGAACCAACCAAAAATTCGAAAAAATCCATTAAAATAAAAAATATTTTTTTTTTTAAACACTCACAATAGCTTCTAGATACTACAGCGATCACGACAATATTTTTTTTCAGCATCGATTTCGACAAATTCACCACAATAATAATTTTTTGAAAGTAGGCAATTTTACAAAAGTTAATTTTCTTGAAGTTGGTTTCCCTTACTTGACATACAGCCGGCAAATGAGGTTTGTTTCAAACGGGAATCGGCGCATACGGTGGCGCTTGGATTAATAAACATTTTAAAATCGGGAAGATTAAATAAAATTCGTTGAACAAAGTTTTGATTTTCATCCGTTGGTTCCTGGCGGAACCAGTGAGCATTTAAGGGTTAAATTAAAGCCTTTAATTAAACTTTATTTGGCGTAAATTTTAAAAATTAAAAATGCCTTGCCTTTTCGTTTATATTTATTACTAGTATTTTGTACCCGAGCGACGCAATGGGTTTTTCCAATTTTTTTATATACATAAAATAAAATATTTGTAATAAAAACGTTCTTAATGGAAATGCGGTTTGGTTTTATGTGTTTTTATTCTTTTTTTTTAATTTTACTTTTTTCATATTTTTTTGTTAGTATTTTGTTTTATTTTTGGGTTTAACTTTTGTTTTTTCTTTTATTTTTATTTATGTTTTAGCCTTCTGTATTTTTTAACGGTTTTTTTTTGCTTTTCACGTGTTTATTTTTGCTCTCTGTTTTTTTTTTGCTTTTGTTTTTGAAGTTGACTTTGTGTTTTTTTTTTATTTTTTTTTTTTTTTTTGGTTTTTGTATTATTGTGTTTTTGTTTTTTTGTGTGGTTTTTTTATTGTGTTTTTGCTTTGGTTTTCTTGTTTTTGTGTTTGCATTTGTTTTGTGTTTTTGCTTTTGTTTTGTTCTGTTTTTGATTTTGTGTTTTTATTTTGCAGTCTTGATTTTTTTGCTTTTGTGTGTTTCGGGTTGGATTTATCTTTTATTTTTGTGTTTATTTATGTTTAAGCCTGTTGTATTTTTCCGTTTTTTTTATGCTTTTAACATATTTCGTTTCGTTATTGATATTTGTTAGATTTTGTTTTTGAGATTGACTTTGTGGTTTTGTTTTATCTCTTGCTTTTGCTTTTTTTGTTCTTCAGTTTTCGTGTTTACTGTGATTTTTTTATTGTGTTTTTTGCTTTGGTTTTCGTGTGTTTGCTTTTCTTCTTATGTTTTTCCTTTTTGTGTTTACATTTGTTTTGTGTTTTTGCTTTTGTTTTTTGTGTTCTTGATTTTGTGTTTTTTGTTTGCCCTTTTGATTTTTTTTGTTTGTGTGTGTTTCTGTTCTGTTTTTGTGTGTTTGATTTAGTTCCTGTGTTTTTGCTTTTGTTTTTGTCTTTGTTTTTGTATTTTTTTTTATTTTGTTCTCGTTTTTGTGTGTTTCGCAGTGTGTTTGATTTTACTTGTGTTTTTGCTTTTTGTTTTTTTTTATTTTGTTGTTTTTGAATTTTTGGTTTTGTGTTTGTTTTTTGTTTTTGTGTTTGATTTTTGCTTTTGTAAATTAGATTTTTTTGTTTTATCTTCTTAGCTGGTGTAAGTTCCTAGTTATAACGCGGTGGAAGTTTACGTTATATGGGAGGTGCTACGCCCCTTTGTCCAATTCTGCCTATATACAGCCTATGTCACCCTCCGGACTCCATAGCACCCTGGTGCAAAATTTCAATTAAATCGGTTCAGCGGTTTAGACGTGATGCTGGACCAAACAGACAGACAGACGGACAAGTATGAATGACTAAAGAATAGAATGAACTAAATAATTTCCCAGATATATATACAAAAATCATTTCATGCGTCGACCGACAATCACATCCTTTGAGTTTTTGGAAGTTTTCGCACCTCTGTCACAACGCATATTCAGCAAATCAATTTAAACTTTTTGGACTTTTGGTATTTTAGCCAGTTAGGAAGTTTTGGAAAACTGCGTCGAAAAACATGTGCTACATTGAATATAACTTTGTAAATACTATTTGCTTTTAAAATTATCAAGTATGAGGATGCCGACGCCAACGTCCAACACCAAAAAATGTTTAAAAATTAAGTTTACAACGTTTATCTAATGAATACGTTTTTGTTGTTGTTTTATACGGAACATGTAGAAGCTGTATACACAAGTAAAACTGTTGTAAATGAAGTTGAAAACTTTATAAAATAAATAAAAACAAAATTTTATGGGTAGAGATTTTCAATCAAGAAAGTTAAAAATTAACTCGTTTAGCTTTCAGTCGTTTTTCCAAGACTAAATTAAATTCGGATGTTGTTGCCACTGCTGCTGCTGCTGCTGCTGATGCTCTTGTTTGTTGAACGATAACATCACAAACTTTGACATTGTTGCTCCTTAAAAGACACATATTACAATAACAACGTAATAATTCAGAACATTGTAAATTCGGGATGTCTGTGAACCTAGAGATATCTGCTTTTTGTACTAACCTTGAGTTTTACATATTATTATGTCTGCGCCAACAAGTAATAAATAAATTATTAAAAAAATATTTATATTTATTATTAAAAATTATACTAATTATAGGATGCATGAAATCCTATCCTTTAATAAATAATAAATCTCTTTGTTGGTTTGTTCTGTCTAAACGACTGATCCGATTTGCTTGGTCTATATATGTGAGGTATGGGACAAAGGGTCGTGGTAACTCCGATACTTTTAAAACGATATAACTTAGCACTTACACCAGCTACGGACATGAAACAAAAAAACTCAAATACAATATAAAATACCAAACAAAAACACAAAAGCAAAAGTACAAATCAAATGCAAAAACACAAACCCAAATGCAAAAACTCAAAAAGCAAAAACTCAAAATTAAAAGCATAAATAACAAAAATAAATAAAAACACAAAATTCAAAAACAAACAAAACACAAAAACCAAATCAAAAACAAAGCAAAAATATAAAATGAAAAACAAAAACTAAAGCAAAAACAAAAATAAATAAGCAAAAACAAAAGAAAATACACTAAAGGTAAACAAAAATAAAAATACAAAACATAAAATTAAAAGTATAAAAACTATAACAAAAATACAAAAGCAAAAACAAAAACAAAATCTAAACACAAAAACAAAAGCCAAACTAAAAAAAACAAAATCAGAACCAAAAAACAAAACGCAAAAATAAAAATAAAATCAAGAACACAAAAAATAAAATAACATAAAATAAAATAAATTAAAAAAAAAATACAAAAAAAAAACAGTTGGGAAGGTTAGATCACATGGGAAATTTTAAAGTAGGTATTATTATGATAGTTAATAATAATAACAGTTTAGCACTACAGTTCTATAAGAACTTAGGCCGAGCTCTCTCACCATTTTGAGCTGTGCGTGTTATATTTGTACTCAAAGTGGTGGGACCTACAGTTTATTGCCGATTCCGAACGGCGGGTGAGAGCTTTTCATAGGCAATTTTTTTACTCTCGGAGGTTTGCCATTTACTGCCGAGAGGTAGCGCGGTAAAGAAAAATGTTTCTATGAAAAGAAGTTGTTAGCCCCAGTCCAGGCTTGAACCGGGGACCTTTCGGCTCGCTGTCCAACGCACTAACCACTGAGCTACCGTGGCTACATAGTTAGGATTTTCAAAATTATAGTTGGTCTAAGCCGACTATAAATACCCTACACATATGTGTGGTAACCATTCCAAGTGGTATATAGGTCACCAGGGTATACGAATCCTGAAAATATCCCTGAAGAATTTTCTTTCATTTGATACCCATATTTACAAATGGGTAGTTGTACCGAATTTCGATTTTTTTTTTGGGAACTACAAGTCATTTCGTGGGAAAACATTTTTTCATTTATTTGAGCATAATATCAATATATATTTGGCCAAAAAAGTTTACCTAATCACGTATACAGTAAAATTGATTTGCAGATGTAAATTGTATATGAGGTATTTGAACATAAGTGGTCAGTTCTCAGGTCACAATAGACCGATCATGATAATTTTCTTGCTTAGATATATAAGTAATCTAAATCTAAAGTTTCATTACTCTAGCTCTTCAACTTTTTCTGTAATCGTGATTTCAACAGACAGACAGACATCGCTAAATCGACTCAGGAGGTCATGCTGATCAGGAATACATATACTTTTCCATACCGGAGATGCTTTTTTCAGGGTGTTACAAACGGCGTACCAAACTGAATATACTTTTTCAATCTTAGTGTAGGGTATAAAAACAAAAACACAAACACAAATACTAAAACATAACACAAAAACTAAAGCAAAAACAAAAACCAAAATACAAAACCAAAGACACAAAACCAAAAGCTAAACTATAAAACAAAGCAAAAAAAAAATAAAACAAACACAAACACGAAAACAAAAACAAATGCAAAAACAAAAAACCAAAAATAAACGAAAAAAACAAACGTAAAAATAAAACACAAGGCAAATATATAAAAATAGAGTAAATATACAAAACACACAAAAACAAATTAAAAAAAGCAAGAACAAGAATAAAAACAAACACACAAAAACAGAAGCAAGAACACAAAAACAAGAGCAAAACACAACGAAAAACACAAAACTAAAAACAAAAACAAAATATGTAAAAAAATAAATAAAACGCAAAAACAAGAACATAAACAAAATGAAAACAAAAACACAAAATCTATCTCAACAACAAAATAAACGAGTTGGGAAAGTTAGGTCACATGGGTAAGTTCGGTCACATGGGGCGAATTTTTATAGTCGGTCGGGCCCGACTATGAAATACCCTACACCTTTGGTGGTGATATTAATGTGGGATATTTAATTGCATACCTTAATTTTAAAGTTTTTAATTATGCTGAACATCCCCACCCTCAGAATATTATTCACATATCAGAAATTTACGTCTCATATTTCCATAAATTAAAAACTTGATATAAAAGTATAAAAAACTACTAAAAAAAATTACAAAAAATTAAATTGGGCAGACCAGGCCTATATTTAAAATTTTGTAAGGCTAATACTTCATAGATTTGATTTTAATAATTTACGGATCAAATTACCACTATGAAAACCGGGGAAATAATGAAAAAAAAAAATGTGGGCGGATCACGCCATTTTTGGGTCACATATTTTTAGGTGAATTATAACAATATGTTTTAAATTTTATAACTATATCTTGAATACTTTTCAAATTATTTTTTCCTAAAGAGTTATATAAAAGTGACTTGTATGGGAGGTGGGCGTGTCCGTTGACCGATTTAGATCATTTTCAAACTCAGTTCCTACTTTTGGCTAAAATATATCGCATTCTGACCAGTATTTCTCAAGTTATTCTGTATTCGGACAACAAGACGGACAGACAGACAGTCGGACTTGGCTAAACGATCTCGGGTAGTGATGCTGATCAAGAATATATATACTTTCCATACCGGCCACGCCTCCTAAGGGGCGTTACAAAGTTAATATACCCTGTACCTCATAGGTGTAGGGTATAAAAACTGAAACAGACAAACATAAAAAAGTAAAAAAAAATTGAAACAAAAGCAACACAAAAACAAAAGAAAAAAAACCAAAAATACATAAATTTCTGCAACAATTGATCTGATCTGGACAAAACAAGGTTTCGCGACATTCTGTAGAATTTCGCTTAATATAGACTAAATATTGTATCCAATTTTACCACCAGCTGGCGTACATTTTTTTATTTCTGCTATCAAATTTAGTTTCGTGACACTCTGAGAGTTCCCTGTCTAAAAGAAGTAAAAATTCCATTTCTATAATTCTTAATAATTCTTAGGGAACATCGCTATTTAAACAACAATTTATTCATAAAATATGTTGAGCTTTACATCGAAATATTATCATTATTAGATTGAATATATAAATGATCGTCAAATCGTCTTTGGAGAATCGATCGTAACTTAGAACCGTCATAATTCAGAACATGTAAGATAACCGAAACATGATGATTCAAATTCAAAACCTTTATTAGTTCTGTTTATTACATGTTCAAAAAGAAAACCTCCTAACTTAATTCAAATGTTCCATTCAAACTTCACAACATACTAAATGAAATTCATAAATTCTATTTGAAATTCAAATATTGTATTCAATTTTTCATTTGTTATTCAGAAAATTCCAACAGAAATTTGAAAAATTACAAGTGAATTTTATAATGATCTATTTTAAATTTATTAATTTACGTAGCTAAATACAATGTTCAAAAAAAAAGACCCAATAGAAATCAGACAAAATTATTTTGAATTCAAGATATAATTAAATTTTTTCATTTCGTTTTCAGAAAGCATCATTGAAATGCATATACTTTATTTGACTTTTTTAAAATTAGAAATGAATTTCAAATATCTAGATCTATATGAATTTAATTAATTTACCAAATAAAATTTAAACTTTCTACTCTTAGCAGATTACGAAAATATAGATTTGCGAATGTAAAATATCGTTATTTTTATTTTCATTCTTTTGAAGAATGTTTTTTAAATCATACATTTTTTAGAAATGCTGCATCGTCGAGAACAATTTATTTATTTCATTTATTCTTTAACGATAAGAATGAATGTACCTTGTATTAATAATTCTGTGTTCTCAAGGCATAACAGCTTAACTCATTTTTTCCTCATTTTTGGAGAGTTTTTTTAAAGGCGTCTAGTTCTGTCGTTATTCCATGTATTACGTGGTGCCAAATAGAATGTGTCTATTAGTCTTTTGACTAATTTAACTCATGAACAAAAAGAGATATTGGCACCAAAATTGAAAACAATATTAAAGCAAATACAGTAATAACATAATACGTAGAGTTATGTTGTGTTTCAATTAGCGTATTCACATTCGTCGTATGCTAGTCTGGTATTCGTATCAAGTAGTATATATACGACACAATAACACAGAAACGTCAATTTGTTGTTGCATCCCTTATAAATCTGAAAGATCACAAGTGTTGTATTTAAGAGTAGCCCTGAGGCATGTTTTTGGTGTCGTATTTTGTGAAATTAAGATAAATTGTGAAATTGAAGATAAATAGTACGCATTTTTAATTTTTAACTCTAGGCATATTTATGATAACATAAAAAAATCCTAAATTTATAAGAACTAGATGCATTTATTTGACGAAAAATTTGAGCAAGCAAAAAAGGGGTGCTCACAGTTTAAATGGCGTACTGTCGTATTCATACCATTAACTGTGAATACGCTAAATGATTTTAAAATATAAAAATTTATTCTGAAAAATAAAAAGTTTTAAAATAGCACTATTTGCAACATTTGCATATCTACTATATATTTGCGAATGTAAGTATGTATGTCTGTATGTTCCGAATAGGCGTCAAAACGGCTGAACCGAATTGAATCAAATTTTGACACAACATGTATGTTGGGTCTGGGCAGAGTATAGGCTATATCTCGGTGAGATTGGTGGACTGGGCGTGGCACCTCCCATATAACCCAAAAATAAAAAACACATTATGTCAGCAATTAGCATAGCAAATTTAATGAAATTCTGGTCAGCGTTATATATAACCATTCTAAACGGTCTCGCGGAATGTGGGCGGTATTAGACCACTGGGCGTGGCACCCCCCATAGAAGGTACATTTTCCAGATGGTGTATTTCTACAGATATTATAGTGATCTTATGATATTTCACACCTGGGTATACCAACCATCCCAAATTCTTTAAACTCACCACACCGAAATTCACCAAACAAAAACTCACCAAACTAAAACTCACCACTCTTAAATTCACCACACTCAAACTCACCACACTAAAACACACCACACTAAAACTCACCACTCTAAAATTCACCACAACAAAACTTACCACACCAAAATTCACCACACTAAAACTCACAACACTAAACTCACCACACTAAAATTCACTACACTAAAACTCACCACACTAAAATTCACCACTCTAAAATTCACATAAATTCATAATAAATATGTTCTTTATATTAATAAAATCACTCCATATCCTTGCATTCACCAAATCTTGGCACGAGTCGTGCACGGGTCCAGCTAGTCCATTATGAAACCCAACTCATGCAGCATTTATCACAACTATCCGAAAGATACCTTTTATCGAACTAAATAAATAAATAAATTTAATCTATAAAATAAATTCACATCTGAACACATAAAAGAACATAAATCCACGTAAGCATTCGCAGTTAATGAAGCAGTTAAAATCCTCAACTAAATAGTGTAAATATTCGCAGACAGCAGTCATGTCCTTTCATATACTTAAATCCTTTGCCTGTGTAAATTTGCGTTTAACACACATGACCAACAACATCTGTGGCTGGGCGTCCGTCGTATGAGTGCGTTTTACGTTGACACCTTTTAAGTATTTCATAATTCACATGGTGAAAACCGAAATTAATTAAGTAGTGCGAAGCATTTTTTTATTTCTTTGTGTCTTTTATGCCATTGTAATAATGTGAACAAAATGCAAAAGATAAAATTCGCTGTTTAACAGCTTTTTAACTCTTATAGACAACACAACGAATTTAAAGACTACATGTTGTAAGTGTTTTAAAGCAGTATTTTGAAGTTTATATTTTCAAATTACCTCTAAGATATAGAAAATAATCAGAATTTTGAGTAAAAACCGTTTCGTTGCATAATTATATTTAAGTATATTTTATTGCTACTGGTTCTAAAGCTTCCACGTGCTGTGTATCTAAACCTCAAATCAGCTGCTTTGGACTTTAATCCTACCCTCTTGTGTCATAAGTGGGTAAAGTATGTTTATAATATGTATAGAAATGTGTATAAATTATGGGGGAGCATCAAGCGATGGATGACTGTGTGCAAAGAAAACCCGTTCCGTTAATGAAACCGTAACAATTATTCTAGTTTTGTGATATTTGGACTTTAATCAGGACTGTAACTCGTTTCCAGGCTTTCAAAAATAAGGGTCTTGTTTTCGAATTTAATTTTGTTCTTCGTTTTGATGACTTTTCAGAGTTAACTCTGTTGTTCAGACTGAACCCAGGACTTTAGCTCGTTTTCGGGACATTGAAAATAACGATAACGATTTTTTGTCGTTTCGATAACGGTTTTCAAGTTTCAGGATTTAGCTCGTTTCCAGATATTTAAAAACAAAGGCATCGAAATCGATTTTAATATACTTCCTGATTTATATAACGGTTTTCTATATTAAATCGAACATCAGGACTCCAATCAAGCTGGTTTCCAGGTATTGAAAAACAAAGATCTTTAGATTTTATTTTTTTTCATTCACTCCTAAGTTTTATGGTTGGGCTGGAATCAGGACATTACCTTTCATGCATTGAAAAACATAGGTTTTGATATCGATTTTTATTTTCTACTTCGTTTCGATAACGGTTTTCGGGTTTTAGTGTTTTTGCTACAAATTAACCAACGCTCAGGGCATTCAGGCATAGCACAGTGTGAGTCAGATTTAGGATTATGGGGAGGGAGGAAAGATGGAGTAGAGTCGGCGTATGTTTGTCTTGAATTTGTAAATATCAAAAATGTCGGTTAAAACAGACGCAGGGGAATTGTTCCACAAATGTATCGTGCGGCAGAAAAACGAATTGTCTCTGTAATGCGTGGTTCTACTGAGTTCCGAGAGTACACACGTCCTAATAGAATCAGACCATGTATTTCCCTCGAGCGCTTACCATTGTATTATCTATAAAACAGACTCACACGGTCCTTCAGTGATCAAGAGAACCAATTGAAAATGAAATATGTTAATTCCATATTGAATTATTGTTGTATTCAATCGTGGAACTGCAAAGTGGCTTTTCAAGCCCCTGCCCAAAAGATTTAGAAAAATTCTTAATAATGAAATATTACATTTTAATGGTAAAAGTTAAAATAAAATATCCTGTGATTTAAATTATAAACACGAGATGGAAAATTATTTCTTTTCAGAGTTTACTTTGATGACAGCATCGCCGATCGGACTTGGTTCTTCTGCGAAGGAATCTCAAGTCGTTGTAAAATTTTACCTTCGAAGGATTTATAAAGACGATGGTGATGTATAACCAGGATACTGTGATACCGCGAATTCTAATGGAGTACCTTTTCCAAATATTCATCAACCATCTTCCTATTTGTGAGATGTTTAATTGATGGTTGCTATAAAGAATCGTAAATTTGAAAGAAATTTGCCAGAAATGTTTATCGCATTTGTCGGATGTTTGAGAGATGGTTGTCTCAAATACGATTTAAATAATTTGTAAATATCTTGATATTTAGGGCTGTGATATTTCTGGTAATTATCTTTGTTTTCTTAGAGTAATTTCAGCAATTTTACTATATTTGTGTAATATTTGTGAGACCAACACTAATATCTTATTAATGTACATTTTTGTACAGGTGGTGTAGTTTGTAAAATACAGCAACGCATTTCGTCACCTTCGAATTAGTTTGCCCCAAACGCCATTTTTGATTCCATTATCGGTTTTTTGATATCTCGCATCAATCCTGTGTTAACCACCATTTTCTTCCACACACTAGCTCTAATGAGCAAAAATTGGTTTGATACACGTGATATTTTTGAGAAATAAATTCTATTGAAATATAAATGAGTACAGATAATACCCATTTTTGAAAAAACGAATATAAATAAAGGAACAAAAAATTAACGTGTTTTCATTCGATCTCCATTCCGGTAACCGGTAATTGTTAAAGTCCATAATCAATCGATTATCTCTGTTTGTTTGCTGTCATCCAATTTGATTCAATTTAGTTTGTTCGAAAATTAGCTAAAGTGAATAGAAAACACTGTATCAGAATTTTATTCGAATATGCACACAACCGTTTTACGGTTTAAAAAAATCAACTCTACACTAAGTACTTTCGAAAATATAGCATATCGGAGATGCTGGTAGTTGGAAAGTTAGGAAAACGTAAATTTTTAAAGCTAAATTGGATATGGTGCGTAACACAATTTTCTATGTGAATCTACCACTCGGCAGTCAATGGCAAACCTACGAGAATAAACATTGCCTATGAAAAGTTCTCACCCCACCGTTCGGATTCGGCATTAAACTCACCACTTTGAGTACAAATATAACATCCACCGCTCAAATGGTGAGAGAGCCCGACCTAAGATATACACGGGACTGTAGTGTAAAACTATTTTTATTACTATATATAACCGAAATTAGATTTTGAAAAATAAATAACGTAAACCTTTTTATTGTTTTCTCGAAACCGAGTCAATGGTGTATGGAGCAAACTAATTCTTAGGTAACGTTTATGTTCCTCTGCACGGTCGATCCAGACCAGTAATCAGTAAACTCTAAAGCCGGTAATTACTCGAATAATCATGTTATCATTCAATTCAATTAAGATCGATAAAATATTTGTAAATTAGAATAGTATGTGCATGGAGTACACATTATTGGGTGCATTCAGTGATCTCAACAGTTGCGAGACTGCTCACTAACTAATCGCTCACTTTTATTGAATGCACCGCTACATCAGCTGTCAATTCTAAATTCCATTTATATTTATATTAATTTATATTTGAGTTAAAATGTCATCGATAACAAAGGCAGCGCAAATGTAGCGTTTTGTGCTGAAAATAATGACGACCGATCAGTAAACAGACATTTAGTTTAGTCTTTAAATGTAGCCAAATTCGCAATTATCCTTAATGTTCTGAATACCCCTAAATTAAAACCTGTTGAATGAGTACTTACTTCTTGACACATTATATCGCAGTAGGTGGCAGCTCTATTCGAGCATTTCACAATTTCAGTTTCTGCTATTGGCTGCACTGCAATCTGTCGGTCAAAAGCTGTCAACCCGCCTGCATTTGAATTTAGTTTGTTTTCAATTATTGCAGCAGTCAGTTTATCGTGGGTAATTTAATTACCTACATAGCGCCGCACCACGCTCGAGACGTACCCTTTGTTTATTGTCGTCTACCTGTCTTCCGCGAAAGCAAACAAATAAATCCGTTTATTGCTGGTATTTCGAGGCAAAAAAACCAACCCAGCCAATCGTCTAATGATGAACGCCGCGTCCTTCACGAGTTCCGCGGAAGATCTGGATCTGCTGAGTACGTGCGCTGGCTACACGCTGGACAGCACGGCAGACAGTCACCACAAAGCCATGGATCATAATTCCTCGTATCGCCTGCACACCTCGCACTGCTCAACGCTTTCCAGCGATAGTGACCTCTCGTTATCCATCGATCGCGAACTCAGTTTGTACACCAGCAAAATCATCGACTCCGACGAGTTGCCAGCCTTCGAGATACGTCTAATATCGCCACTGGGACGCACGCCGTCGCCCATTGATAGCGACTTTGATTTTCAGACGCCCACCAAGTGCCACACAACGCCAAAACGAGACGTCTCACGTCAGTCAGCCAACTACCGCGAAGACAATCCGGATTTTATTACGCTGCAGGACATCAATGCGCAGATAAGTCCGCCCAGCGACAGTGAAGCGGAAGCGAGCGCCATCAGTCGCACCGACAGTCTGGAGACAATATTCGAGGGCGTCTTTCTAAACACGCCGCCGCGTCAGCGACTGACGCCAGCCAGACGTTCGACATTGCTCGAGAAGGTGACGCGCAATAGGTTGCACTACGGCAAGGAGAATGTGTTGCCCGCCAGCAGTGAGACGCAAACGAAGCTGTTACCCATGGAGTCTTCAGATTGGATGGAAAAGAATGAAGAGGTTGTTACAGAGGACTTTGGCAGCTACATCAAAGATTAGACATTAAGTATTTCTATATTTTTAGCTATAAATCTCTTTATATCAGTGCCTATTTTTTATACTACAACAACGAAGGCATTAAAATGCACTTTGTCAAGTCCTTGTATATATTATATACACCAAGAAATGTTCTTCGTCTATATATCAAGCAATATAGCAGACATTACGCATTGCAAATTTAAAATAATTATTTTAAATCTAAACATTAAATTATAGTACTTGTGAATACAACTCAAAGTTCCGAATAACTAAAAAAAAAAAACCATTTGGTGTCTTGGGTTTTTGCACAAGAATTCATTTCATTTTCATCATTTGTATGGTATAAAAAGCACGCATTTTAAAATATTGCGATCGTTAAAAGTAACTTAGAACTATGCATAACTACCCAGCAGTGGCGATACGCCAATGCGATACCTATTTAAAAAGTAAAATCTACAAAAAAAATCTGTAACACTAATAATATTAAAAATATTGATAAACAAAAACAAAAAAAAAATTGTTTGCACTTGAGTTTAGATATTTTTGGAATATCTAGATGCAGAGAATATCTTTACTTTCAGCAGTCCAGGATTGACTTCGCTCCATCTGTAAGTATAAAAAATAATTATTAAAAATTGGACAAAACTGAAGAAAAAATTGAGAAATTAATTAAATTCTAAATAATATTTCGTCGTTGTAGAACGAAAAGTCACCAAATACATTTTTATGTAAAACTTAATTTTCGAGTTTGTTGATTAATATTATAAAAAGTAATCGATGCATTTTTTAAGTTGTAAAATCAACTAATAGATTTACATTTTCTTATCATGCCTATGCGGGCAAATTTGACATATTTGTACGCAAAAATCTCGGCAAGCCGTCATACTAGCCCAACCTCCTCAACAGATTTAAATGAGGTCCACTTATATTACAAGTTCACAAAATTTCTTTCAATTCGGAAAAAAACTTGCGGGTACGGTTGACAAAAGTTCAGCCATATGAAAAGTATCATTCGTCGAAATCTTGTATTTGTACAGCACAATCATAACAAATGAAAAAAATATCCATGTGATACAAATTTTGCAGGCAGAAAGTTTAAGCCATATGTAGCACTTAGGTATTTCCAATTAACCTTTTTTCACATCAGGATAAACCGAAAAATAATTTATGAAAAATACGAAAACAAAATACATCCAAATTACTACAACTATTCAACTTTCCTGTATTTATCCCATCGGACAATTTATTCGTGACAAAGAACGGAGTCGATTGAAATACCTTTCATTTGTATTGTAAAATTGAATTTTTAAAAAGCGATTCGATTGCATTGAAATATTACGACGATTTCTATCATAAATCGCAAAATGCTGTATAGATTTTTTTTTCTAAACTGATTATTCAAAATATGAATGGTGAGTTTTTACCCCACATTCTCAAAAGAAATAAAAAAAATATTTTTGAACCATTAAATAAAGTTTTGGAATACTCATTGTACAGAATACCCAAAATACAGATTTCGCCAAGAATTCTACATATTTTCGTTAGTTTGGCAGTAGATACGTAGTAAAATTTAAATGGAAAAATGTACAGAATTCCAAACAAACCGCCTCTTACGAAAAGTAACATGTGTGAATATTTTTTTAATGGAAATGTTCATACACAAATTTTAAACGTGTTACGTTTTCGTATAGAACGTCGATTTATACATGCCGAACTTAGACCGGTTTAAAGGTATCTACACCTTCCTCTGAATAAAAAAGAGAATTTAACTTGATTTTCTTAAAATTTTGTAGAATTTTGGTAAACATATCTGCTATGTGGTATGTCTTGATGATTTTGATTAGGAACGAGAATTACAAAAATAACGGCGGGCGCATTTTCCATATCGTCACTATCATGCCAAGAATGTGCAATTTTTGACATTTGCGTTTTTTTACATTTTTTAATGTAGTTTATCCTCAAGTATGCTGTGCCAAAAAAAAGTAGAAATTGGAAAAATTGAAAATGTTGTCATGCCAAAAGGGCGAATCTTTTCGTTTTTTCGCCATAACTTTTTATTGGTATCAGATAAAATAGTGGTGTAAAGGCATTTATTGCACCTATCGATCTGCATCATTAATAAAATTAAATTGCCATTTGTTATTTGCAGGACATTTTTTTTGGTAAATTTTTGTAATTAATAATGCAGATGCCTTTACATCACTATTTTATCTAGTACCACAAGATTTTTCAATTTTTCCAATTTCTTCGTTTTTTTCTATAATTTGGTGCAAGATAAAATAGTGGTGTAAAGATATTTATTGTTTGTTTTTAAAGCACCTATCGATTGGCATCATTACTTAAAAATATTTTGCCAAACATTTTTTCCTGCAAATAACAAATGGCAAGTTAATGTTTGACAACATATTTTAATTAATGATGCAGATCGATAGGTGCTTTAAAAACCAACAATTAATACCTTTACAACTTTAGTTTATCTTGTACCATTAAAGAGTTATAGCAAAAAAAACGAAAAAATTCGACCTTTTGGCATGACAAGATTTTCAATTTCTTCGTTTTTTTTGCTATAATTTTTTTATTGGTGCAAGATAAAAATGTGGTATAAAGGTATTAATTATTTGTTTTTAAAGCACCTATCGATTGGTATCATTATTTAAAATTTTTTTCCAAACATTTTTTCCTGCAAACAACAAATCTCAAATTAATGTTTGGCAAAATATTTTTAAATAATGATGCCATTAGATAGGTGCTTTAAAAGCAAACACATAATGCCTTTACATCACTATTTTATCTTGCGCTAATAAAAAGTTATAGCATAAAAAACAAAAATATTTGCGTTTTGATGAGGATATAGTCTCACAAAATTCGTATTTATAATTCAGTAGGTTGTCCAAATCTAAAGATATTTTACATACGTTATAATAATTGACAAATAAACCAAAATAACAGAAAAAATTGAAAAATATATAAATTTTGCTAATTTTTAAAGCACTTCAAACTTTAAAATTTGATTTCCCAATATTTTTAAAAATGCACATTCGCCCTTTTGGCAAGACACTGACGATATTAGGTTGTCGCTTAAAATTCTCCACATCGCTTTTTCAATGCACCATTTTTTTGGGTTGACCTTTTCTTGATTTATAATCATGAAAATCCATTATCAGTCTAGTGTATATAGATCTATAATTGAAAATATCAGTCTCTACCAAACAAATTATATCCAAAAAAATAACTACGCCAATTTATAAAATTTGAAGATACCCAAATGTCGTCACACAAGGTATCTAAAAAATCTTCCGTAGACCTTTTCCGCCTTTTTTTATACTATTTTACATTGTCTGGAAAAGGACAGAGTAGTGTCTCAAGAAGACAAATCATTTTTACATTGTTTCGTCGGGGCCCATTGGCAATAACAACAACAACTGAAACGAAAGCAGCGCAAACGCAGCGTACAGGCAGCGAAGCAGCCACCATAGAAAGTGGATTCAGCTAGCAACAGCAACAAGTGAAGTCGCCCGTCTCCCAAGTGGACAAGATGTCCAAAAATTTCAACATATTACCCCATGTCTCACTTTATCACAGGTTTTCATAATGTAATTAACATACAAACCATACAAGAATTATTCATATTTTCTTCATGATTTCCATTCTTAGGATTCTTATTATTAGACTTCTATTTCAGATATGGTACGTGTTTAATTGTTTGGAGACTCTAGCTAACTTTTAAAGACAAATATTTCCTCAGAAGACATGGTGCTACTATTCTGACTTCTTCTTTGATGATAAATCTATTAAAAATGGTGGTCAAATGTTTAGATTGAAATTTAAAGCATTTGTGGAAATCATCTTTAGGAAGTCTCATATAATCCTCCTTAGAAGTAACAAAAGCACAATGAACCATATCGCTACAAAGTATTTTAGTTATCTTTGAATCCTTTCGGACCCCATAGCACCTAACCCAGACGTATGAGGCATAAATTTATACTACATTTATGGTCCACGGATCATAGACTTTTAGTGACAAACAGTTATTTTTTTCTCATTTTCAATGTTTTTTTGTCATATATTTGGTTGAAAACTTTAATTAAACTGCTACTGTTTGTCTTTCTGTCTGTACGATTATAAACAATATTCCGTTTTCATTAGAAATTATTGATGTTTTAAAATGTATAAGTTTAAACTAAGTTTAAACTAGCACAGAAATAATTTTTAATATTCAAGTAATGCCAGTCTGTCGAAAAGTTTCCTCAATTTGTTTATTCTTTTCATTTATTCTTTTCAACCGTCTGTGTTTGTCACAAGAAGTTGCTATTATTTTCCGTATGACAAGAATTTTATACTATTAAAATAACTTTACGCCAATTTATAAAATTTGAAGATACCCAAATGTCGTCACACAAGGTGTCTAAAAAATCTTCCGTAGACCTTTTCCGCCTTTTTTTATACTATTAAATAACCAAAAAGTTGTTTCAGTCATCCAATAAAAGTCAAAATCGAAAAGCATCATTATACTGTTTAATAGCCTTATTCTAATGAGCTATAACAATTGCTAACGGAGACAATTGTCACCTACTTTTGCGTCTATAACACAAATTACAAAATTGAGACAATTGCGAATAAACGTGAGCCGAGTTGTGTTTGTGACTCTTTCCCGAATAGGCCCCTTAATATCATGATTATCATTATTGTTATTAGCAATTTCTAAAAGTGAAGTAACCTCAGCCTTTTTTTCGCACTCTTTTAAATGAACTAAATATCTACTAAATTTCAGAGTTTTGTCCACCTAAATACCCACTTAATTACCTCAAACTGCGCTCCTTCAGACGGCTCTTCACGCGGTTCTTTATGGCCGAAACGCCGCCTGCGCTATGCAAACCACGCCCTGTTATTATGAAGATGTGTTTGTAACTCTTGGCCAGACTGCGCAGGCACGTAATATGGCGATCCAAAAACAGATCCAGACATCCAACGGCCTCCACCACATGCAAATAATGGAGATCCAACAGATCCGGATTATTTTGCGTATGCTTGTGCACTTCCATAATGCAATTGGCCGCACGATGATTATACATATCAATCTTCTTCTTGTGCAGATTAGCAATCTGTGAGTAGTAGACAGCGACGGCGCTGTTGCCGCGCTGTATAGCTTCCTTGGCCTTCTGATAGCACTCGGCCTTCAGCTGGCAGTGGTGGGCAGCAAAATTGCGCGTATCCTCAAATTCACGCAACGCCAAACGCTTGGCGTCCTCCGCCTGATTCGGCGACTTGCTGTACGGCATATCATAGTCGTCAACGGCGATTTTGTAAGGCGGCGGCTGTATTACCGTTTGATTATTTAACTTTGTGTTCAACAGAAAAGATAAAAAAAGACAAATGCACAAGAAGAAAAATTCAAATAAAAAATAAAACCATAATGTTTACCAACGCATTTTCCTGCATGGCACGCGCCAGCAGCTGTTGTTGTGCCGTGCTCTCGCTATCGCTATCCTTGATGCTGTGCTCCAGCATCTGCACCGTCTCGTTGTATTTGTTACCGTGCGCCGCCAATATATCGAGCAGCGTTTCGCGCGGAATGTTTGGATAGATTTCGCAGAGTTTCATCTGCGTCAAATGTGTGGCAATGTCACGTGGATTTTGCTGCTGCTCCTGTTCTGCACGTTGTTGCTGCTGTTGTTGTTCGCGCTCGCTTTTATAAATCATCCAGGCCATTTCCATGTCCAGTATCTCCTTGACATTCTCGGGCGACTCCTTGCATTCGGCGTATTTTGGATTCTTAAGCAGACGCGCAAAGTCTTCGTCCTCGCGCAGCGTATGTTGACGCTGCTCCTCCATTTGATTGTAGGCTGATTCCATCCAGAGCATGAAGAGCTCTTTGGCCAACGACTTGGGCATGAATACGTTTGTCTTGAGCTGCGACGGTATTTGGCAGCTCAATGTATCAGCGCTAAACATGCCGCTCAGCTGCTGCACGAACTGTTCGCCGAGCGTAATTTCCAACAACTCGTCATCGTCCTGTTCTTCGTCAGCTTCCAGCACAGTGACAGGCTCTGTTTGTACCTCGCTGTCGGTGCAGCTCTTTGGTGGCGCTTCGCCGTTAATGTTGCCGCTGCGTATATTTTTAATGCGTTTCACATGCGTCGAATAATGCTCTTCGCCGAGTACAAAACGATTCTCGATTGCCTCCTTCACCTCGAGCAGCGCCGGTGAGGCATTTTGTTGTATGCGCTGTGCACGTGCGCGTGGTGCACGCTGTGGTTTTATGCCGCTAGCTAGCGTTGTAATTACGGCTGCAGTAGGTGGCGCAGCTTCGACTTCCTGCACACCATCCCCATCACAATTGCAGACATAAACCAGTTCATCGGCGTCGTTTGGCTCATAACAATCGTTGCCCATTGCAAGTTCATCTTCCTTGAGCAGTATGTCGACCGCCCAGTCAATGTCGCCGTTGCACTTGACAAACAGATCCCACAAGCCGTTGAGCTGCTTGTTGGGATAGATTTGACGCAGCGAGGTAAATGATAGGTTTTCGTTTGCGCAGTTTATCGAGTGCCTGCGAAAGCCATTTTCAGCGACGGTGGGCTCAACAACTGCGTCTGCAGTTGATGGCTCATTACTGACGCCCTCCTTTAATAAATCGAGCAATGTCTTTTCGCTTTTTTCTGTTGTTGCTGGCTCCAATTCAATTGTTGCCGACGTCGCCGCCACCGGCTGCTGTTCAAGTCCCCAAAATTTATTGGCTTCCTGTTCGTAGGGTTGCCACATGTTTGAAGGCACATCTTTTAAGAGGGTTGCATGGTGCTCCTCATCGTTGTTTTCGGGCAGACTTAGTGCAACTTTTGTTGAAGAGCGCGAGCGCACTGCTTTGCGTTGAGCCTTAGGCGCACTGGCGCCCTTGACGGGTGACTTTGAGGTGTTGTCTGTTGCATTGTTGTTGTTGGTATTTTTGGACAATTGCGTGTTGTTGCGCGCCACATCAAAGGCTTTAAAAGTTTCTTGCGTTTCATGCATGTCATGGTTAGAAATGCGCCACGCTGGAATGCTGCGCATTTGCGGCAAAGGCAGCGTGTACTTTGTGTCCTTTAACATCTGCGAAATAGTAAAATAAAAACTAATTAAAAATTAAATTTCATTATTTTGTATTCAATTTAGTCCGTATTAAAAAAAAAAACAGTGAAAATTACAGATTTGAATAGCGGTGACAGATGTTTTTAAACAGAAAACAGGAGTTTATTATTCTTTTTTTACTTGAATTTGATCCTTTACTCTCTATATCGCTTCTTAATCAAAGAGATAACTTCTATTTCTTACTGTCTGTGATATGAAATGTAAATTTAACACAGAAACATAGTAATTGTATTCATTTTTGTTAAAAATTCTCCACAGTCTTAATAATGCCATATTTTACCCATAAATGTTAATATAATAGATAATATTAAACAAAAAGTGCTCTAATTTATGGTTATTGACCAAGATTTTTTTTAATAGAAAAGTGATAAAATTAAACAATATCATTTATAGTTAGGGCCGAGCTAATAGTGTCACTGACATTTTCCAATTATTTTGAATTTTTTTTACCATTTTTTGTTTACGAATGTGACGATCACTTGCAAGAAATTATTTTGAATATGTCTTATTTGAATAATGTTAAATGGGAACAACTTAAAAATAAACTGAGTTAAGTACAAGGTGTTAAACTCAAAAAGGCATTATTGAAAGCGAGCAAAAAAAAATAGAGTCACATTAAAAATAATTAAAAATGAATATATTTTCAAAGAAAAATAATTTGTAAGCAATAATTTTATAATCTCCGTAAATATATTTAAATTTAATTTTCAAAATAAAATACGTTACTTAAGAAATATGGATCTGGCAAGGCAATGTTCAGATGTCAAATATTTGGTTGTTTTGCGTTAGCTTTAATTTCACTTTAATTTTTTTAAGGGGGTATCATTCGAAATTTGAAAAAGTTTCTCGTAAGAATTTGAAGAGAATATTTTCGCTACTGAAAACTAGTTCAAAACTTGTCTATTAATGGTAGGGATTTGATCTTTGATGTTAGTTTTTGTCAGTGTTGCATATATGCGTACTTTCGTACTATTTAGAGTATGTTTTTATTTTGAAAGTACGAAATACTTTGAAGTTCGTACTAAGCACAGGGTTTTTCAAATGGGACGCTACAAAAGTAGAGCGACAGGGACAGCAAACGGCGCTATATTTCTTGCCGCTTTTTTGACATTTCTCTTCAGTAAGGTTTGCCATTTCAAGATGGAAAGATATACGAATTCGAATTTCGGTAGTAATTTTTAATAATTTCGACTCATGAAATGGCAAACCTTACTGAAGAGAAATGTCAAAAGAGCGGCAAGAAATATGGCGTCGTTTGCTGCCCCTGTCGCTCTACTTTTGTAGCGTCCCTGTTGAAAAACCCTTAAAAAAAACTTTTGTAGCGCTCTTATTGAAAAACCCTTTACTTTTTTTTAATTTTGTAGTACGTTTTTGTTTAGAAGTACGAAAAATATTTTTCGTACTTTTTTTTTGTCGTCCGTTGTGATCCGACGGGAAAATTTTGTACATTTTGGATTCCACACGAAAATTTTGTACTTTTAAAATCTTTCTGTCTGTCCTTTTTTTTCTTGTCGTCAGTTGTGATCCGATGGGAAAATTTTGTATCTTTTCAATATTTTTTTCGGGTGCACTGAAAAATTTATTATGATACGTTTCGAAAATTTTGGTACGTTTCAAAACCAATTTTTTTTTACAAAAGTACGATTTTATTTTAAATCGTACGTTTTTATTTTTTGATGATACATTTTTATTTTCTCAAAATTCATCTCTGGTTTTTGTTCATATATTCAATGGGTCACATTGATAAAACCTGACTTAGCTCAAAAAATAAAGCAAATGCTCCAAATTGCCAATATTTTCGCATTTGCATTAATTTGAATGCTGAAACTCATTTGCTATGTTCGAAAATATTAAATTTAAAATTTTTAGACATTAATAAAAACGTTAAAACTGATCATTTACTTTAAAAAGCAAAAACTTTTTATTATTATTTTGAATATCATGAATAAAAACACAAAAGAAAAACAAAAATATAGTATGATATAACATCACTTAATTAAGATAAACCCTAAGTATTATAATGCTCGGAATCGTGGTTCTCAAGATAAGGCACCATAAAATATGAATTTTACAACAAAAACAAATCACAGCAGTTGTGTTTCATTGATAACGACTTGTGTTATAATTAAAACTATTTGAACTCATGAAATTGGACACTTTCGTTAGTTTTAATATGAGAAATTATGTATATATCACTTTTCAACATATATTATTTAAAAACAACATTTTTCAGATTACCTTCAACAAATCATTGACCGTGCCACGCTCGTATTTGTCCAGCATTGTTTGAATTTTCTCACGCGTCACACGATGGCGATTTTTTAGCGCCAATTTTCCCGCCGAGTAACGCCACGATGTACTCGGCTCCAGTAACTGCACTATGTAGCCATGCCGCACTGCCGACTGCACATATGGCAGCATCTCCCACAGCTGCATGTTGGTGTTGTCCACCACTAGCGGACTCCAGCCGGCTGCTGTCTTCTCTCTGACACGACGATGATTAAAAGAATGTGCATCCTCCAGCTTGCTGGCGTTGTACTTGTAGCGACCATTACTGTCATAGAAATAGTCGTCGGTGCTAAGTACGAAATCATGCAGCCGATACTGTCCATTTAGCGCAACGTTGCTTTCGACCAAATTGCCAGCCAGATATGACTTGCCGCAGCCAGGTGCACCACGCATCAAGACCAAAACTTTGTAACCGGCCACAATTTGATCGGCCAACTTTTGTTCTGCATTGGTAGCCCATTTGCGTCGTGTGCTGTGCAGGTTTCTTTGCTGATCAAAGCCGGCCTGCGTGGACGTAGTTGATACCATTGTGCCAGTGCTGGCGCTTTTTGGTATTGCACCCTGTGGAACTTCAGATTTTTCGTTGACTGTCTGTCTTTTGTTATGCCAAGGCCATTCAGGTGGCTCCGTTGTGTCATCGGTGACCATAGGTTGTATGCTGTTAGTGTCTTTGGTGTTGTTTTCGTTGCCGCCCTCGCCACTGCTGCTGATAAGCTGATCGATGCACAATTCCACTGCAAAAACAATGATCAAATTTCAGTGCAATATATAGCAATACGCTTACCGTTCCAAGCATTCTGTTCACAGACGCTTCGTATACGTGCAGGCGATTCTGCCTGGAACATGTCTATTAGTTGTTGCAGGACAGATGGATTTCCCCCGCCCAAATTCATGATTCCGTTTTAATGCAATTCTGGTTTATTTTTCGAGACAACAGTCAACTAAGGGTTTATCTAAATTTGTGAGTGGGTTATATTACGTGGAATAGAAAATATTACAAAATGCAAAATGTAAGAATTATAAAATGAAGACGCAAAACAATAATGCACAAAACTTTTCTACGTGTTTACAAACTGCGCCGAGCAATAATTATCGGCGGGGATGTCTAAAGGGAAAAAATGCGCCGGCGGTATAAAGCCGGCTGAAATTCGACGACTTAAGCTAAAGAGTCGATTACATAAGCGAAGATATGCGTGCGGCCGTTTCAATGTCAACTGCCGCAAATATCGCAATCATGTACATCAAGTATCCCAGCATCATAGACCACAAGACATGAAACTCCGTCAATGTAGTTGTAAAAATCGATTTGTTAGTGTGCGTCGCAGCAACTTGGACAAATTTTTATTCAACTTGGACAACTTATCAACTTGTACAAAAATACGTTATATTTTTCTCATTTTAGGGGGTAAAATTCCTATATATTCAACATATTCAGCATTATTCAACATAACCTTAAATTTTTGCCAAATAAAAAAAATCATTTTCTGGCAACATAAGGACTCTCAAAAAGATCATAATCAACGTTTTAGTTTATATACTAATTTAGTTTTATTCAAAAAGTTCAGTCACTCGATATTCAAGCAATTTCGATCGAATTTTGGACGATATCGTTCTTAAGGAGAAATGCATGATCAGTATAAATGTATATTTCGCTTAACAAGAGTACGAAACTCTCAACTATAATAACCGATGTAGAAAATTATACGAAATGATACCTAAAAGGACATCTTTCTAATGTGAACTTATTTGCATTCTCCAAAATCTATCCTACACTAAGAAACCAAGATGTTTATGAAAGTTTTGCAGCAACTATCAGTTTAAATTTACGCCTTGTAGTAAATATTCAAACATCCCATAAGTTTTAATAAAGTTGCAGCAAAACTATAATTATTTAAAAAAAAAAACGTATATGCAGATAGTTACGAGATATTGGCCACAACAGCAATAAAAATTGAGATATTTACAGTTTACTGATAGTAAACATCCTGAGTTCTTGGACATTTGCAGCAAAACATTTAAGTTATTTTGACATTTGACTACTAGAAAAGGAAAATGGCGTACTTTTTCTTTATGCTCGATTTATCCACAACAATTAAGTAAATCCAATTGTGTAAAAAAAATGTAAATGGTAAAAGTGGAAATAAAATTTACTGGGATTGAAATTATCAACAAGTGATGAAAAATTATTTCTTTTCAGAGTTTACTTAGATGACAGCATCAACGGACGGACTTGGTTCTTCCACGAAGAAGTCTCAAGTCGTTGTACATGTTTACCTTCCAAGTATTTATAATGACGATGGCGATGTATATCAGTATGTACCATGTGCCAAGTTACTGTTTTAATTCAAAAATAAATAAAAATACATTTGATTCATTTTCTTTCAATTCAATAAGAATAAGATGGTTGCTACACCGAGAGTAAAACGTAGTTATTCTTAACTATGTTTTCAACTACTGCGTGAATGAAAATCCTCCGACAATGAAACGTAGTCAATTCCAACTACGTTTGAAAATTGACTTCGACTAAGTTATGATCAACTTCGACATAGTTATAAAAAAATCAATTTCAGCAACAGCGCCATAGTCATTTTCAATTAGTTCATAATTTCTGAATGCCATATATTTCTTTTTGTTTTCTTTCATTAAAAATAAAAGTCAAATAATTAAAATGGTTTTCTTTTTATTGTTTTGAATAATATTTGTATACAAATAATATTATAGTATACAACTTATTAGATTTGTGGGAAATGATATACCTTGCCGCCGTTTAGAAAGCTGATAGTGAACACGTCAAGGAAGTTGCAGCAGCCTGCGAGTGTTAAATGAAGATGGCTTGCTTGGCTTATTTCTTTTTGTTACAATGAGACCTATAAGAAAAATGTTTTAATGCTACATCTGATGAACGCGGCAACAGATCATTTTAAGCTTTTTTAAAAAGACTTACCTGTTTTACCATCTATTGAAATGGAATGATCACACATCGTCCATTTGGATAGCATCAACTGCTTTAGTATGATTGTTATCACCTTACGTACCATGACCGTGGGGTCGTTGAGCCTCTTTATTTCACCGACGTCACTTTGTACGACTTGATCAAGTAGCTGCTCATGTGCAGGTCGACCGATATCATACGGTATGATTTTGTAGGGGCGTCACATCGAACTTAATACCATTTCATGCATGCATGTTCGTCCGCAATCAGACAGGCACTTGCAACCGCTGGTACGCCAGTATGACCTATAAGCTGCTGCATCAGGCAGCGAGTTTTTAGCGAGTAGGCGCCTCCAAAAGCACGTATTTAGTATTGTCCTTTTTTACAAAAAATTTCCTGGAACTGACCTGAAAATATATCATTAGCATCACAACAATTACATATATATATGACTTACTTTAGACAACATTTATATTGATGCACCAAAATTCGACAGTGTAAAAATTGTGACATTATTTAATTATTTATTTTTTAAACTCTCATTTTTCTCATGTTTCTCAGTAACTACGGCGTAGTTATTAAAATGAAACGTTATTACTTTTTAAGAATTTTCAATTGACTACGAAAAATATTAGATAGTTAACTACGATTTTCTCTCGGTGTAGCAATATTTATCGTATTTGACGGATGTTTGAGAGATGGTTGTCACAAATACGATCTAAATAATTTGTAAATATCTTGATATTTAGGGCTGTGATATTTCTGGCAATCATCTTTGTTTTCTTAGTGTATATTAAATATCATTTGAACATCAATCACTATTAAACTATTTAAAAAGCAACGTTTTTCAATTTGGAGGTACCTCACTAAAATGCTAAACATATCAATGCGTCGTACAACGTTTCACACAAAGACTTTAAAGTCTTTGCTGCAGTTGCTGCTGTTGTAGGTGAGCAAAACAATAATTCAGTGTGAGCACCAGAAACTAAAACCAAACTATCTTAGATAATTCTGATAAGCAGTCAAACACGTACGTCTGGCTTAGAGGGCCATACATTTATTTATTGTTTTAACTACATCGTCAGTTAATTTCTGTTCAACAAAACTGTATAAAAATTAATGATATTTAAAAAATATATATATTTAATTATTTTTGTTTTTGTAATCCTTGTATTGTATAAAAGTTGTAATAAGCTTCTATAAACCTTTTTTAAACCTTTTGTAATCAAATAGCATTTACACGACATCTACATAGCTTTTATATAGACATATGCTGTACAGACTTATGCTCTTTGAACTACATAGAACCCGTATAAGTACTTTAAGAGCTTTTATTCAGTAAAAAATACTGAATAAGAATGTCGTGAAAAACTTTACACCACATGTATATAGGAGATTGTACTACTTGGGATGCAATCACCCAAGTAGCACAATCAACGGAGAAAGTAAACGTTAAATGGCATAAAACTGTATGAACGTCGTGTATCTACTGTAACAGTAGGTCTTTTTAGTTCTATTAAATTCACCGTGTAAAGGATTTTTGATCTAATAATACAACTCATACACCGTGACATTAGTGCCTTCTGTTGCAGGAACCTTAATACGGGCGTCACGACGATAGCATGCCTGACTTCTATGTACGAGGACGCGGGTTCGAATCCTGCCTGCGGCAATATTTATTTTTTAATTCATTTTTTTATTTTTTTTTATTTATTATTATTAGTATAAATTATTATCATATAATTTATCATTATGAAATTTTAACTTTATAACATGTATGTTGCAATTTAATAATTAATTCCCCAATACATACGTTTGGTTATTATACATCGAAGTGAATTGCATAATATTAATGGACAGTGGTCGAGTGGAAGTGTACTAGCTTTGCAATCTGAAGGAAGAGAGTTCTATTCACCGCCCGGGCTTGGTGAAATAAAAGTAAAAATCATGTTTTTTTTTTTCAATTATAAATAATATAACTAAATAGTATAATTAAGTTTGTATAATTTCAGTTTAACAAAACTATATAAAAATTTAATTATTAATAATTAATAAACGTAAATATTTATTTTTGTTTTTGTATTCATTGTATTCTATAAAAGTTGTAATAAGCTCCTATAAACCTTTTCAGAGTAATCAAATAGCATTTACACGACATCTTCATAGCTTTTATATAGTCATATGCTGTATAGACTTACGCCCTTTGAACCATATAAAAGCCTCATAAGTACTTTCAGAGCTTTTATACGGTAAAAATTACTGAATAAGAATATCGCGAAAAGCTTTACACCACTTTTATATAGGAGATTGTGCTACTTGGGCATCGTGAGACCTGTATTAAGGTTGGGTAGTTCCTGTCCAGAAGTCACAAATGTCACTGTATGAATGTTGAATACTTAGTTCAGTAAACCTCTACACAGTAAATTTGATATGACTTATAAAGACCTACTCTTACAGCGTTACCAATAATCAAAAATACTGTCCAAGTTAAGATAGTAATCGACTTTTGACATAAATTTATGTGGAAGAATTGTCAAAAAGTCGAACATTTGTTAAAGCTGTACATTCAATTTTATTTATTGGTTACGCTGTTACGGTAACTACACGACGTTCATACAGTTTTATGTCATATAACGTTTACTTTCTCAGTTGATTGTGCTTGGGAGCATATTAACTTTTTCCATCGTAATAATTCTATAATTTAAATTTTGTTAGCTGTGTTGCTTTCGACAACCCTGTGTTGAATCCGTTGACGTTTAATGATTGCCTAAGTAAACAAGTAGTTGGCAACACTTTTGTCATAATATTTTTATCAGTGAAATTTTCTACTACATTTGTGTTTGCTTTCAATTAATTAAATTAAGTTATGTGAATTATTCAAAGCAATAAAATACAAACAGTAATCAAAAATACTCGTCGCATTAATGCAATGAAATGATGAAACACTAAATGTGCAATTAAAACACCTAAAAAGGTAAAAACAATGAAAAACAAATTTGGCCAATTACATTTTTAACACTGTGCAATTTCAGTCAACTTTCTCGTCTACACCTACAATAACCACTTAAATCATGTACTTCCCAATTGGTTGGCCCAAGGCCGTCAATCTCTCGTTGCCAAACGGTGCTGCCAGCATCATCAATCACATCAGCTGCGATGCAGTGAAGATTCTAGTGGCCGCCATTGGCGACGACTTCCTGGGCGTGTGGTACGCCAATCCACTGATACCCATCACCTTCTACAGGCGCAGCGAAGAATCACTGCTGGCGCACGGCACCAACAAACTCATCATCTGGAAGCCGGACTCGCGCAAGCTGGCTCTACTGACCAGCAACGGAGCGCTGATACTCTACCAGATAGATTTCGACAAGGATGCACTGGGCGTGCTAACGCAAGTAGATCCACCCACAGCCAAACTGAAGCGCGACTCAGCGGAGCTTTTCATCAAGGAGAACATACCGCGCCTCAATCTGAAGGAGCTGTGCAGCATATCGATTGGCTCGATCATAACGACGCTGTGCTGCATCAGCCTGACGGAGCTGATCATCGCTACTGCCAGTTGCGAACTCATCAAAACGCAGTGGAGCGAATTGGAGCAGGAGAGCGACGGCAATCATACGGTCATCAATCTGCGCAACATACCGTTCTACATGAATCAGCACAGCAACCTGAAGAGTTTGCCGCCCATTGGTGCCACGCACTATGTCTGCGCCATGGAATACTCACCGTTCATAGGCGGCTGCGCGGTTGTCTTCAACGATGCACGCGCCGCTTTTCTCATTGCAATGCATTTGCGTTTCGAACAGTCGAAAATGCACGGTTTCTGGGTGCCCGACATAGATGATGCCACTGTCTGTGCTGTGAATCACAAATTTCGTCTACTCGCCTATGGGCGTCGCAATGCAGACGTCGTTGTCTATGGCATCGAGGACACCACGGGCGGTTTAGAGTATTCGCATAAATTGTCGCTGAATACTCGTGTCATGCCCGGAACACTGGGCGCTGTCAACGAGTTGAAATGGAGTCCGGACGGTTGTGTGTTGGCCGTTGCCTGGGACAATGGTGGCATCTCGTTGTGGAGCACATTCGGTGCATTGCTCATGTCCTCGTTTAGCTGGGAGTTTGGCGTTAATGTGGATCTGATGCATAACAATCCGTTGCTCGTCAACAAGCTGGAGTGGTCCACCGAGGGTTATCAGCTCTTTATGACGTGCGATACATCATCGTCGCAGCGCAAAGTGGAGGGCAGCAATGTGTTGCTGTTGAGCTTGGTGAAGAGCACCTTGACGATGAATCCCTGCATGACGGCCAACTCGCATGTGCTGCTGCAAGGTATGTTGAATTTCTTAAAATTCTGTCTAAATTTAGGCGTATTTTTTATGAATTTCCGGCACTATAAAATAATCCAAATTGAAATTACTCTCAAATTAAAATAATCCCAAATAATAACCCACACAATTTTTCATATAATTTTGTGTGTAAAATTTTTTTTTCTAATCTTTAAAGCACTTCAACTTTAAAATTTGATTTTCCAACATTTTTAAAAATGCAAATTCGCCCCTTTGGCATGAAAGTTTTTTTTTTTTTAATTTGGTTTTCAACGTTTATTTTATCCTTTTGATTTTCATTACTTCTGTGTTTTTCCGGAGCTCAGACATTAAGGTTAACTGTTATCGTATGTTTCTGAATAACTCTCACTAAATAACAATTATTAAATAAATCAGGGTAAAACCATAAATTAACGAAAACTAAAAGAAAAAAAAAGTTTCTGGTTATTTTTGAAAAATTTCGGCTGTGGTCTGAGATAAACCTTTAATTTGGAAAATATTCGGAACAGCCAGAGATTTAAAAGTTATCAAAATATATCTCTCATTAGTAAATTTTGAGAAGCTGAGATGCGGTGATGCACAATTCTCTTTCTAAATGACTCCCACTATTTAAATTAAACCCTAAAAGCAAAAATTTTACACATTTTTTATGGAAAATAAAAAAAAAACTTTAAAAAATGTTTCATCGACAAAAAATGTTCGGAAAAATATTGTTAAAAAAATGTTACTCGAGAAAAACAACAAAGCTCGAAAATTTTCGAAAAATGAAAAAAATGTTAAAATACTTTTTGGGCGACAATTTTCGAAAAAAAAATGATTACACAAATTTTTGGTCGGCATGAACAAGATATTCCAACAAAAATGTAACAACAATATTCGAAAATTTTCGAAAAAAGAAAAATAAAATGTTAAAAAAATGTTGGGCGACAAAATCCAACCATAAAATTTATTCGACAAAAAAACCATGTTCGAAAAATTTCAAAAAAATGTTTAAAAAAAATGTATAAGTGACACATACTCCGCAATGTTCGAAAATAACATATTTAAACAAAATCATTCGACAAAAACAACGGTCGATCAAAACCACGCAATGCTCGAAAATAACCTATTCCCACAAAAAATTTATTTCACAAAAACAACAGTGTTCGAAAATATTCGAAAAAAGAAAAATTGTTAAATAAAGTTTTTCAACGATAAAATCAACACAATGTTCGAAAACAACATATTCCAACAATAAATTTTATTCGACAACAAAATTTTATTTGAAAAATTTCGAAAAATTTCGAAAAAAATTTGTTAAAAAATGTTTAAACGACAAAAACAATGCAATGTTCGATATTAACATTTTCCAATAATAAATTTGTATGTTACTCCAATCAATTTCAGCAAATATAGAAAATTCCGTATTAATGAGAAAAATTTAATTTTCTGTCTACGAACAACCATTAACCAAAGACCTTTAATATAAAGGTTTTAATTTAACTTTCAACTTCTGAAATAAAAATTATCTCTAAACCAAAGACCTTTATTTTTTAAAATAAAAAAATATCTTTCAACCAAAGACCTTTATATTTTTTGAAAAATATATCTCAGTGAAAAACCAAATGAAAATAAATGTTACTTGTTATTTTTTTTCCCTTTGATTTACTCCCCGATCATGTATTTGCCGGTGACAACGATATCGACTACAATTCGTTTGAATATCGGTTGAATATTGTGTGACTACAATTTTTGATTCATGTATAAAACGAAAAGTTGAGTACTCTCCTTTTGAGAGTTTTTTTTTCTTGCCAGCATATAAATCATACGACAAAGTAAAAAAATATTGAAATTTGTGTATATGAAAAATAGTAGACAAATCAAAAATATTGAATGTTCGATTCAAAGAGCGAAAGGAACGAAACGTTTGAAATACGTTATATCAAATTTATACAAAGGGGACTGGAAACGAATCGTAGTCACACGAAAATAAAAAGAAGCATGATTTGGGGGTTAGTGTTTTAATTTATAGTTCTATTTTTTTGTTATTTCCTGTTTCTTAATTTATATTTCCTATTATTTCCATTTCTGTTTTTTTTTTCTTTTTTTTTACTACTGTTCAAATTTTATTTTTGCTTCTGGGGCCCTATTCTCGAGTTCATGCCAGAATTCTCACTTTCGTGAATTCTCGCTTGATCAGTGTCGAACGATAACCAAATAAGCAATTCTTGAGTTTATGCAAGATTGAATTCGATAGAAAATTTTCGTTCGACAATTTTCTATAGACAATGTATCTATTGTGAATTGAACAAAGTAAAACTGAAGAAAACTTTGACATTTATTAAATTAGAAAGAAAAACAAAAACGTTATATTTCAAATTTTCAAATAATACCTAATATAAAAAAATGCAAAAATGTGTGCACGTTAAAAGTGTACACGATGCAATATAGGAACTATGGTCGCGTCCAATCATCAATAACGTGGTGCACGCATTTGCTGAATGATGGAGTCGTGTGCCTAGTGAATAGTTTAACCCATATATTTCCTATATAATATGCCGCTATATTGTTTACAATGTTTTGTAGTATAGAACTGATTTGTAATAAAAAAATAATGTACAAAAGTTATTGTACCTAATGCAGAGTACCGGCCGGGTTGGCGAGTATACCCGTCGTTATAATGTCAAAAAAGTCGCTAATATAGCTTTCCGCCATTACCATTTGTTTATCCAAACAGTATATTTTATTAAACATCCGTTTAATTAATTTGATAAAATGCATTTCTTTGATAAAATGCATTTATGACTTCGATACCTCTCCGATTTCAAAGATTTATTTCGTGCGACTTTGAATCTCACCAGAAAAACACCATTCGTTGCAAATTCGAGAATTTCATCACAATTGTCGCATTCGACAATTCTCATAAACTCGGGAATGACTAATTTGTGTTTCATGCGAGAATTTACGGAAATTGTGAGAATTGTCGCATGAAAATCTCTCGAACGAACTGGAGAATAGGGCGCTTGGATATGTGTTTTTTTGCTTTGCTGTTTCTTTTTTTTTTTTTTTTTTTAATTTAAAGTTTTCGTTTTATTTTTGTTGTTTTTTAAATTTTTATTTTGTTGTTGTATTTTTATTTTTATTGTTTTTGTGTTTTCGTTTTGGCTGCTGATTTTGTACTTTGCTTTTGTGTTTTCTTTTGGTACTATGTAGCTTTTGTGTTTATGCATTTATTTTTATTTTTATGATTCTTTTTGTTATTGTATTTTTCTTTTGAGTATGTGTTTTTGTTTCCCTATATTTTGCTTTTATTTTTCTGTTTTTTTTTATGTAAATTTTTAGTTTTAAATTATTTTTTTTTTGTTTTTTTTTTTGATTTCTTTTTTTTTTAATTGCTTATGGTTTTGCCACTATTTTTTTGTTTTTGTCTTAAATTTCATTCAATTTGCATCCATTTTTGCTATTATGTTTTTCTTTGGAATTGGTGTTTTTGTTTTTTTTGCGTTTGACATTGTTTTGAAATTGTTCTTTTGGTTTTTTTTAGCTTTTTTTTGTTATGCCTTTTTTTTGTTATGCTTTTTTATTTTAATTTTGCTTTTTTATTTCTTCTAATGCCTTGATTTATGGTTTCGTTTATATTTGTGCTTTTATTTTGTTTTTTTGTGGTTATGATTTTTTTGTTGTTTTTGCTTTTCTTTTGATTTTGGTGTTTGTTTCATTTTTGATTTTATGTTTTTACTTTTATTTTTGCTTTTGATTCTTATTTTGGAGTTGACTTTGTGTTTTTGATTTGTGTTTTTGATTTTGGGCTTTAGTTTTTTTTATTACTAATTTTACCTGATTGAATATATCATTCAGTTATGTTTATTTCATATTATTTTTTTTTGGATATATTTAATTTCATTGCGACGTCTTTCCTGATGCTAATTTCTCATTAATTAAAAACACATTTTTACTTTCCAGGCGACGATACGCTATACCTCAACCAGGGCGACAATCTGGAGAAAACCTACTTTGGCGCCAAATTCACGTTTCCCAACAACCAGAGCGATCAGCCGCAACAGCATTCGGCTGCCGACAACATCGAACACGACAACATGGAAATCAAACAGTCGCCCAACATCTCCAGCATACTCTCCGAGAGCAAATACTGGAATGTGATACAGCTGCCGCTGACCTATGCGGCCACCAACTGGCCAATACGTTACTCGGCCATCGATGCCGAAGGACTACATCTCGCTATTGCGGGACGCACCGGCCTGGCGCACTACTCGCTGCTGAGCAAAAAGTGGAAACTGTTTGGCAACGAGTCGCAGGAGAAAGATTTCGTGGTGTCCGGCGGCCTGCTCTGGTGGCAGGGTTTCGTTGTTATGGGCTGCTACTCGCTGCTGGAGCGTATCGACGAAATACGTTGTTATCCGGAGGAGTGCAAGCTGGACAATCAGTACGGCCACAAGTTGCAGGTGCGCGCCCCCGTCATAACACTCAACATGTTCAAAGATCAGCTGATTGTGCTGACAGCTGACGGTCTGGTCAGCATGTTTGCGTTGCGCAAGCGCAGCGCCTACACACTACATGTCGAATGCATTTACGAGATCGATGTGAAGAGCATCTGCATACATCCAGCATGCATAGTATCGCTGACGGTAACCAATCTCAAGAACGACATGACCATGAAGTCGGAGGCGTCCACAGCGGGGGAGTCAACAGCAGCGCTCGAGGCCGCCGAGACAATTATCGTGAACGTCTGCGGCCGCATACTCATGATACAGCGTGATCTGCGCAACAATGTGCTCAATGCACTGATGGCCTCCTGCCTGGCCTCGTGCGTCGAATGCTGCTGGTTGTCGCAGACGCGCGGCGTGGCGCAGAGTCCGCTGCGCGACTGTCTCTGGCTGTATTCGGGCGCGCACGGCATGCGCGTCTGGCTGCCAATATTGCCGCCCAAGAATGCAGAAGTGCTCGATGCAACACAGCGACTGCACACGTTCATGTCGAAGCGCATAATGCTTGCATTTCCGCTCAAACTCTATCCGCTGGCCATACTCTTCGACAATGTGGTGGCGCTTGGCGTCGAGAATGAAACGACACTGTACAGCAGCAGCAACGCGCAGGCGACAACACATCACGCGCTGCCCTTTTGTCTCCTCGAACGCAAGTCGCAGGTTTATCTGCACAAATTGTTGCGGCAGCTGATCAAGCGAAATCTGGGCTATAGCGCCTGGGAGATGGCACAATCATGTCGCGCACTGCCCTATTTTCCACATGCGCTCGAGCTGCTGCTGCACGAGGTGCTCGAGGAGGAGGCAACCAGCAAGCAGCCCATACCAGATGCACTGCTGCCCAGCATACTCGACTTTATACGCGAATTTCCCGTCTATTTGCAGACGATTGTGCAGTGCGCACGCAAAACAGAGATTGCGCTCTGGCCATATCTCTTCTCGATGGCCGGCAAGCCGAAGGATCTCTTTCAGCAGTGTCTGCAGTCCGAGGAGTTGGAGACAGCCGCCAGCTACCTGATTATATTGCAAAACCTGGAGCCGTCTGTGGTTAGCAAACAGTATGCGACGCTGCTGCTGGACATATCGCTCGAGAATCGCAAGTGGGAGCTGGCCAAAGATCTGATACGCTTTCTCAAGGCGATCGATCCCAATGAAATCGATTCGCCGCGCTCTTCGTTGGTGTTCAATGTGAAAATAGCGCCGCCTACGCAAGCGCAAACGCAGGTCAATCAAAGCGCTGATGTTTTTAATCTGATACTGGGTCCAATTGCGCGCGAGCGCAGCTTTTCAACGACGGTCATTGGCGCCGCCGCGGCTCCGCCACTCAAGGAGCGCAAAGAAAAAGCTGGCGCGCTATCAGGTGCAGCGTTAACCAGCGCCGCCACTGCAGCTGCCAACGAGGCGTCGTCAGCAGGCAATGCCAACAATACGCCGCACGTTTTGCGTCGCAAATCCGAGCGCAGCAACTCGACCAAAGACAAGAAGCACGAGACGTTCTTCATCGAGTCCATACTGCAGCGTCATGCGCGCGCGCTGCTGCAGCAGTGCAAACTCATTGAGCTCGGCTACATGAGCGCCTACCTCGACTTCCATCTGGTCAGCTGGCTGTCGCAGGAGCGCGAGCACACTGCGCGCCTCACGGACTTTGTGTCGGCGCTGCTGGTGATGCATCAGGAGCTACAGTTGCCGGCGCCGCTGCCGACAGCTGCAGACGTACATGATGACAACGGTAACGACGACGACGTCTACAACGATAACATTGACTTGGAGGCATTGCTGGGCAGCACCGCATTGCCGCCGCACACCTCCAGTCACACCTCAGAGTCGGGCTACTTTAGTCTGGCGCTCATGGACACGCCGACCAGCACCAACAATGGTTATCAAATAGGCGCCATACAGGAGCACGAGGAGGAGCAGCAAATCGAGCAGCTGCCCACTACAGCAACAGCTTTGAAAACCACAAAAACTACAACGAAATCACGCTCCAACTCACAGCATTCCATCGATAATGCACGCTTTCGACGCTGCTCGTCGCCCGCCTTTACGCTGGGCATTGACTGTGCCGCCAGCGTTGCTTGCGCCGACTACAGCAGCAGCGTACAGCTGCCACATAAGCTGGCGGTTAAGCTGCGCTATCTGCTGCAGCTCTTCATCGAGGCCAACTGCACTGACTGGGCGCTTGTGCTGTCGCTGCTGCTGCAAGATGCCGCCTCTGTCGGCCGCATCATAAATGTGCTCGTGCGCGCCGAGTCGCTCGACACCTGCAGTCGCATCGAGGCGGCGCTGCTGCGCGTCACACACTGGTCGCTGCATAAGCGCTGCGCATATCGTGCTTTTATGTTGGCGCTGCAGCCGCAGCTGTACTCACTGCATCAATATGTGCACGCGTCAACGTCGCATGCGACAGCGGCGCGCAACAGTCTCAGCGGCGGTAGTGTTAGCGGTAGTATTAGTGTTAGTCAAGCTTTGGCAACGCCGCTGTGCGACGATGCGCAGTCGCTCAATGACGACGCTCTGCTGCATGCAACACAAACACATCATCGTCAAAGCATCACAAATGCCAATGGAAACTGGTCGCTGGAGCAGTATCGCGCGCCGCCCACTGCCGGCGGCAAACATCATCATCTGCTGCGTCAGTCGAGCGTTGAGCGCAAACTCAGCAACGCGCAAAACACTGCAGCCAGGCAACGCAATTCCAAGGAGCAGGACGTCGGCCGGCGTGAGGAACCTGGTGGTTGTAGCATTATGTAAAGCCTTCCGGTGGAGGAGGAGGCGAAGGCATCAAAGAGCAATTTTGTATTTTTTGTTTATCTTCTTTTTCGTTTTTCTTGTAGCAATTAAGTTTATGTTGTTAAAGCAATTATGTAATGTGACGATTTTATCAAGAATATTAAAATATTATTTAATCATAAATATTGTGTGTAACGTTGTTTAATAATTTTTAATAAAATTTTTATCGAATTTTAATTGCAAAGGTTCTCAAGCCACTTTTAGTATAAATCAGGGCTCGGAATAGAAATTCTTTTTTCTGCAGTTTTAGCTCCGGTTTCACTGAAAACATGGTTCTCTAATTATTTAAATTTTGGTTTCAATATCGGTTAAAAAAAAATGTTTTTGGATTCAGTAAGTTTTAAGAGAGGTACTAGTTTAAAAATCCTATTTTTCCATAACATGTTTTAAATCAATTTAAATATCGCATTATTCAATTTTACGGCTCTAGATGGTTCTAGTTTTGGCTCCAAGCCATTTTCAAATATTATTACGTGCATTCCATTTAAAATTAATTAGTAAATTTTAAAATGAAATTGAGTTTTCCATTTAAAATGTACAAATGTGAAAAGAATGAAATATGAATATTGAAATTTGCAAATGTAATTACACTTTTAATTGATATTAAGATAATAACAAATGAAATCAAATGGAAAAAATTTTAAATCAAAACTGCCAATATAAATTAAATTTTTTCAATTTTTATATCAAAAATGACAATTTCAATTTTAATTTTACACAATTTAAAATAAAAGTTTAATTGGAATTTCCTCATTTCAAATTGGAGATTCCTAATTCAATTTCTAATTTTCTTAATTTAATATACATTATTTAAAATGTCAGTTGAAAATGGTGTAGAATTTAAATTAATTTCGGTTCTAGTTGCGCTTTTGGTTGAACTAAAGTGAAAAAGTTTCAAAATAGGTTCCAATATGGGTATTTCCAGTGGTGCCGGACGTGACATTCGTACGCTTATAACTGTAATATTTTGAAGGCAAATACATTAATTTACCTATTTTTTTTTGGTACAATTTGAATAGAGCAATAAATCGTAACAAAATATAAAAGATTCTGTACGCTAGATCAAAATATATCAATTAAGTAGGGCGCGAAGTGCATTTGAGGTTCATATGGAAATTCAAAAAAGGCAGCAAATTTTGCGTACACATTATTTTTTTTTTAATTATTTTAATATTTGAGATATGTTACTTACCCTATTCATCGTACAGGGTGTGACCATCCGGCTAGTTAGCTCAGCGTTGTCAAGAATAGGTTCGACCTGACACATCCGGTCGAGGGTGCACAATAAAAAATAACTGTCATAAAAAAATACAAATACAACTTTAAACGATCATAAATTAAACACATAAATACACCTATAATCCCACCAACGCAATCCCATACTTCTCACAACATTACACGAGGATCGGTCGGCTATCTCGAAACGCTCCGTCCCTAGCATTGGCACTAATTTAAATGTCATTAGTAATCCCTTTTTCCGAAAATTCATAATATCTTAAATCATCAAACTACATGGTTAAATACCCGTTCTTCCCCATTCAAAACCTCCACAAAAACATTAGCCACTCATAATTCCCCAAAATTTCAAATACAATTTCCAAAGATATAGATTACTTTTTTTAACATTTAATTCTTAAGAACTTAAAAATGCAAAAAAAAATGTAATTCACAATTACCAAAATTCCTTAAAACCAAATTATCGTCCAATATAGGACATGAATGCAATTTATACGGGGAGAAAATAATTTGATTACAGGAACGAATTTACATATTACACTTGAAATAATTCGGCATACACCAAAAAAATGACAATTAATATGGTTGGAACGATTATCAATTTCATCAATATTTCTTTATATATGTTTACTAATTTTTTTATTTAAAATTTTACTACACCTCAAACTCTTCCTTATGCTCGGAACTTCAAGTAGTACAAAAAAATACTATATAAATAATAGTTTTTTACTATTAAAAATAGTCAATAGAATAAATTATTATTTTAATCGGAAAATACCATTAAATACTAGAAAATACCATGACATTGCCATTGAGTTTATATGAAAAGATTTATTTTTTGTATACTATTAAATCAATAATTGTCCTATTGACCAATATTAATAGGATTTTCTGGGTGTAGATATCTCGTACCTAACAGATATCTCTTACCTATCCGGTGTTTTTGCTCCTTAACTATACGTTAAAATTACGAAATTTTGCTAACACGATAGATAACTAAGCACCAGTAGATACCTATTCGTTGAAGTTATGGACATTAAACCAACGAAACCCACAATCAACCCTTACGCGGGATTTTACCCAACGCACAAATAATCACTACGTTAATACAGCTACTTGAGAGAGCTCTCTAAAGGGTTTACGAAAATTATTTCATGCAATATACGACCACACAAATAAACAAAAATCCCACATTCAATTCTTTGGTTTTTCTTTCTTTTGGGGGGATTTTACACTCGAATCTCCTGTTAGATAAGCGTTCAAACTATATTCAATCTCTTACAAAAAAATGATATAGATTCACAGATGACTCATTATATTTATCTATGGTTTGGTAATTATATTTCTTTTCCCTAAATTTTCTCCCATTTTCCTATTTTATAATTTATAAAAACTATATTCTAAATCTAAATTATTATTTTTTAAAATTTTAACTTCAGGCGCATTTTTATTTAGTCCTTTGTCTCTGCAGCAGCTTTTTTCAATTTCGGCGGATTCCGGGGAATTTATGTAATACCGGAAAATAACTGGTACTATGGATTTGGATTCGGAGAAATATGTAAGGTGGAAATCGGTAGTGGATCTTTCTGGCACTCACCACGATGAAACAGAGCGCACCCTTTAAAGAATGCATCGCGTATTTTCAACAATACTGTGGCGGTGCTTCAATGTTTAATTTTGTATTTTTCTTTTATATTATTATAAAATTATAAAATGTATTAAATATAATCATGTACTTATCTTATTATATGCTTATGTACTTGTGATATATGCGTAATTATAGAGTTCTTCTTTTTACAGTGCTCCCGAATCCTTTAAGAAACAATTTATCTATAAAAATATATTCTATTTGACTTATTTTTATTAAATTTTTACCATTTATTCAAATCCCTTTATTTTAAATTCGCCTTCTTTACGAATATTTCGACTAAATTTTCTCCAACATTGAAATTTGTTAACACATTATTTAAATTTTACTAATTATTTTAAAATTTGACTGTTTGTCCTTTGTTTTGATTTTTATAAGCTGTGCTCTAAGCAATTTTAAATTTTTCGTTATATGAGAGATGCCACGCCCCATTGTCCAACCCCGCCCACATTCTACGTGACGATTAGAGTTTTAAATATGAGCATTTGATTCGTTTTTTATGACTTTACTTTTAAAGTTTTAGTTATAATGGAGGTACCGCCACACGCATTTGTCCAAACCCGCCCACACTTGGGAGAACGATAAACAACCACAATATACATCAATGGGCCAAATTTTATGACTGTGGCTACACAGATATTTGCAAATAAAAATAAAGGTTTGCCACTCCCATTTTTGTACCTTAGGGGGCGAATTTTATAAAAATCACGTTTTATGGCGCGCTTACGTCGGGAGATGAACAGCCTGTACAAATTCCATATTCCTAGGTCTAAGGGTTTGGTCTGGGCGTTGATTGATCAGTGAGTTAGTCAGCCATGACTTGTTTTTTTTATATATATAGATTGTACATACTTTTCCATATCTACAACACCTCCTTTTGAGTCTTAGTGTAGGGTAAAATATTGCCAACTCTTCTTCTAATAGCATTTCACTGTCATACAATGTCAGATGGTTTAAAATTGAGAGGTGGTGAATATTTTGGTGAATATCACAGAGTTGAGCGAACAACAACAACATCAACTTCGTAAAAGGAGCCAACTTCAGTTAATTGTTCTGCTGATTGCGCATAGTTCAGCTGCTTCTAAAAAGTGTAAAAATTAAACCAAAAAGTTCGCAATAATATAAATCGTGTGCGCGTTTGTTAATCTTTAGAATTGTTTCGAAATATTATTAGCAATGTTCCGGCGCAATTGAAATGCGTTAAATGGTGCGGTTTTCTTTATATCAATTGCCGTAAAAAGTGTTTAATCATTTTCTTTTGCAAAATCCAAAATGGATGCCCGCAGTGCTAAAAGTCAAGTGCAATTATTGTATTTAATAATTAAATGTAATAAGGTGCAGAATGAAAAATAGTCGCATGCTGTGTGAAAAATCAAGTGAAAATCGAAAGTGTTCATGTGTTTTGTGTTTTAAAAGTAAAATGCAATCCATTGCATAGAAAAGGAAATGAATTCCAGTAAAATAAATGAATTTTAATTGAAATTTGCTAAAAAGTGAAGTGAATTTCATAATAGAAAACTGATAAAAATGTGTTAAATCAAGTCAACTACATAAAGCAAAATACGTGGTGAGTAGTACAAATTATTTCATGATCATTAGCAGCGGCTGCGGCTCGATTTGAATCGTAATCGTCTTGTTGTTGTTGTCAACCGTTGAATCCGTTTCCTTCCTGTTCGCTGTGTTTAATGCTTCGTTGTTTGAAAATGGGTTGCCGTGTAGGAAAAAATTGTTTCATACTAATTGTTCGCTGTGTTTAATTTTCGTTCTTTGAAAACGGGTTGCCGTGTAGGAAAAACTTTGTTTCATACTAATTTTATAATTCTGATGATGTAAAACAAAGGCTTATTGCTTTTTAGCGAATGTATGTTTATTTGAAAAAATTAATTTCGATAGTGAAAATTGAATTTTATAAAAAATAGCACACACATTGAACGTAGTGCTTAGAATAGTCAAATTTATACCGATGTTATATCGTCGTCGTTCAGTGAAAAGTCAGTAAGTCCAGTAATTCTGTATTGAGATAAATGCTTTTCAAGATATAAATCAGAATATATTTGGATTCAAATAGTTCTAATCTTGAAGTATAGACAACACATTCCGCTACAAAATGCAACAAAAAAATAGTTTTAACAAAACACATGACCGTTATTGGATTATTTGCTAAAAAAAGGAAGGAAAAACTGTAGTTTCCCAGACACAAGAAAAAAACAAAAAATAAAAGGCCACGCCCCTTTAAATAAAAAATTAAAACTAAAATTTTAAAATATTATACCCCTCGTCCCCCTGGAATCCCCTAAAAATAAATAAAAAAAAGGGTGAAAACAGGGTTTTTGTGTACCTCACAGATCAAGTATCAAAAAATTAAAAAAAAATTGCAGTGTCAAGCAGGCAATGGAAGCTCATACGGAAACAAATTAAAAACTCACTTATTAGAAAACCTTATTTTCTGAAAAAGGTATATAAAAATATAAAAAAAGGCTGGCATTCCTTCGATATGAATGGCAGAATGCAGCCTTTGAAAAACCTTCATTACCCCAATAACCGCATAAAAATCCACAAAAATTCATGCTGACGCATTGCAACATTTTTTGAGCTGAAAAAGGTGTGGGTGGGCGGTCTAGATCAGTTCGAAGGGATTAGATCAATTATAGATCCGAATATTGGGGTTAATGCCTTGCAACACTTTTCTTAGTGCAAGTAGGTCGCTATTCTCATTCTGTTTATATGAGACTAAGTCCCATTTAAACAGAAACGTAGCTACAGTGTATCCAAATAAGGGTTTTCAATGTTAGTTTTAATTGGATATGAAAGAACTGCACAAAATTTATCATTAAATCCAAAAATCGTTTAAATCCGACCATATTTGTGGATACAGCACCGTTTTATTTAGATTTCGACGATTGCGTTTTATGAAAAATCACTAATTTGACTGATTTTTTACGCCGTATTTATGGTCATATTTTATTATATATTAATAAGGAATGTCCATGTAGATCTTCTTCTATAGTTTAAGTACAAAATAGGTGTGATAGGACTCTTTCTAAGGGATAATTGTTGACTTGAGTCTTTTTACTGAACTGTATTTTTAAATATTTGGACTTAGTGATTTTTCATTTTTAATATCTTCGGATTGGTAAAATAAAGGACTTCGAGGACTTTTGCAATTCGTTTATCTTATAGTGGCATAGAGTGTTCACACTTTTCACCAATGCAAATGGAGTAGATTTGAAAAATTTGAGGAATAGAAATGAGTAAAAGGGAGTAGAATTATTTGATGTAAAGGGAGTAGAACATTGAATATAGTAGTCAATATGATGAAAAGGGAGTAGAAATATGCATTAGTTATTTAATTTCAAATAAATTAATAGATATGTCAATGTTAGAATTTTTATTCATTCCTAATGTTATGTATGCTAATGTATACAGGATGGTCTTTGCTAGAGTTGGGGTGTATCCAATGAAATATATGGTGTTTTAAAATTTTCATTTAAAAAAGTTATACAAGCGTAGATTAAGTTTTAACTTCTACCATTTAAAGACCATGGCAAAAATATTAGATTTATTTCACAGATAATTTATCATAATTATTAGGAAAATTAAAATATTGACAAATTTTGCAGAGGGAGTAGAAAATGCTACTACCGGAGTAGTGAAGTAGATTTTAAAAATACAAATGAAATGGAGTAGATCTACTCTGATCGGAGTAGAATGAGAACACTGGTGGCATACTTATCTCGAAAAATTTCGAAAAATGGACTTAACGACTTTTCACTGAACGACGACGATATTTAAGTTTAGAATAATAGTAAAATTTATAGCGTGGTTAAAGCTGAGGTTTTTCGATTTTTCGGTTTTTCCTTTGAGTTTTTTTGAATTTTCTTTTTTCCTAAACCACTCTTGCATTGACACGAACAATATGTTCTAGCCAAAAAATGGTTCTGAGTTAACTTTTTTATGTAACTATTTAGGAACTAATAACTCTAAAAGCATTCCAGTAGCTTGTTTCAGTAACTCATTCGACAAATTGTCGATTTCTGTGACGTCACGTCGTTTCGTTCCATTATTGTCGATTGCGCGATAATTGTTGTTTCTGTACGAAGTAATCGTTTAAAACCGATCTGATTTGAAACTGGCATAAAAATCGAAAGGAAACTTGTGAAATTGAAATAATTGTCATTTGTTTTTTTTAGTTATTTACAAAATATTTAAAACAAATTTTATAAAAATTATGTATAAAACAATACGCAGTTGAATTCGTATTTAATATGATACGTTTTAAGAGGTGTCGGTTAAAGGACTCGGCGGCCCAATTTCATATACCCGATTCGCGATTTATGGAGTTCTTTTGGCTCACCAAAGATGCTGCAAATGAACTAAGTAGTGTAGAAATCTCGTCATTTATGGAAACGGAAGTAAGTTGCACCTCCCATGGCATTCAATTCACTTGCAACTGTGTTCCAAACATAATGTTATTTTCTAGTATATTTGGACGTGAACCTGTCTCTTGCCTACACTCCGGTGTTTGCTGCATCAGCTTTTTAAGCCATATCTCTGCACTTTAGTTTATAAAAATTCAAAAACTAATGTTTTTTCCAATCAAATATCAATCATTTTTAAAGTCGAAAGGCTTCTCACCAAGTCAAAAGCAAGTGAGAAATACATTCGTTTCAAAACGATTCGATTTATTTGTAGAAACAGTGGTGTGAGTAAATTCCTACTAAAGTGAAATTGGAACATGTCAAAATGAATCGATTCAAACTTTTAATATTTTACAGAAACAATAAAAATGAAAATGACGTCATTATGACGACAATACTAGTCGACAACTGCGATCGAAAACAAATACAGAAACGAGCTACAGATATAGTTATAAAATTTAAAATGTTTTGTTAGTATTCATCTAAATATAGTATTCATCTAAAAGATGTAATTTGCCCCATAGTGCAAGCAATCAACAATAATTAATGAGACGCAAGACAATTCAGCGCACTAAGCATGTGTTAGAAAGAGACGGAAGATCATTCAGCGCACTGAGGCAGTGTGTGAGAAAGAGATGGAAGATCAGCGCATTAAAACAAATGAGTGCGAATGAGATGCCTATAGCATGCGTCATTCACGAAACGAGTAGAAGGTTCTCGAAACAAGTCGAAGCTTGTCGAAACGTGTCGAACTGATGCATGCAGTGTATAAGGGAGCCGCATCAGAGGTACAGCACTTCAGTAGTGATTGTAAAGTGGTCGAGAGCAGCTCGAGTGATAAATGTCAAGTTAAATTGTGGACATGCAGCAGTTGATAGAATTTGTTATTAGTAAAGTTGTTTATTAAAGTTAATTGTAATAATTTAAACCAAACCTAAGAGTGTTTTTATTTTGTACACAATCCAGAGATACGAACTTGTAAAACAGTTTTCCGTAGACTGAATTTTCGTAACATTATATATGTTCCAAAAATTGTCGTGATTCTCCCACATTTGAGCATTTTTTATTTTTGGATCGTGGTTGACATTTTTCTGCAAATCCCCATAAAGTACAACGCAAAGTGGTTCAGAAACGTTTTTCATCGCCCAATTTTTTTTTATTTTGATGTAGTAATAATTTTTGAATGCGGTTTTGTATTTAATTGGAAATTGATGATATTAAAAAGATACTAAAAATAAAAATCGACCGATTAGTTTCTGCTCTATAACACTGTACGAAAAAATTCGACTTTTAACGTACTATAAGAATATTGAGAATTTTCTCATATTTACAAATTAGCCAAAGTTGAACTTTTTTTTCATCTTCGACATTTGGTAAATCGGCCATACCATGGTCAAACCGTGCGCTTTTCGATAATAATGAATTAATGAGTACCGAAAATAATTAAAAAAAATTATGTGCTGACTACCAAAATCGGGTTTAAAACTGTCGGACCATCATTTCTTATTATGTTTGTATTAGATGGTTTAAAAACGAGTAAACCATTAGAAAGAGCAATATATTTTCTTTCAATATTGAACATATGGTTTCTGTGCTACAGTAATTTAACTGAATGCAAAATGTTGAATTTAAACGAAATTATTTAATTTATTAAGGTTTATAACTTCCAACATGAAACACGAGTTAAAAATTTTTGGACCTGTAACATGAGTCCCAAGTTTCAACGAAATCAAAAATAGTAAATCTTAAAAGTGTCGTTCTGTCCCAATGTGAGAGTGTTGTTTGAAATACTTTAATTATATAGAGTAGTTTATGCAGTTCCTCAGACATCTTACAATATTTAGTACTATTAAACAAATATAAATTGTGAGAAGTTACAACTCATATTTTCTGCGGGTAAAATTTGAAAATATCAAAATATTTGCCTACACCTCAAAATTTTCGAATACCTTTGCCTACCACTCAAGTGCCATAGGTTGGGTGCCAAACTTTATAAAGGTGCCACACATACTTTTGCATCGTTGATTGAATCTATGGGTAACTTCATTTTTGTTGTAGTTGGTTGTTGTAATATATATTGTAATAAATGTTGTTGTTGTTGCCTGAATGCATTAGGAACTAATGGAACGTAGCGCCCAAGGTCTTGAACGTTCCATCAACATTTTGCTAATATTAAGACGTCCTTTGGACCAAATATTTGGCTCGTTTTAAAATTGCATATTTCTTTATTGTTGTTGTTAGTGATACTGTTCTTGTTGTTGTTGTTGTTGATAATGCTGTTGTTGATATAGTTGTTGTTGATGTTGCTGCTGGTGAACAACACAATCAGCAATCAGTGCAGTGGGCGCCGCTGCCGCCGCCTGTGATGCGTTGGGTGGGCCTTGAGCCGCCCTGCAGCCAGGTGCCAAATGTGTCTGTCTGTCTGTTTGTCTGTCCGGATGACTATCTGTCTGTCTTTCACTGTGTGTGTCTGTTGATGCTTGTGCAGCATCCGCGTAGCTGAGCATCCGCAAGAACTTTGTTGCAAGGAAACGCCGGCTCCATCCAGTACGAGGCATTGACGTACCTGCAGGATCAAAAACGAAATTGTGTAAAACTTTGCCAGGTACTTTATTTTGTGGCAACACACAAAATGCCACAGACTAGAAGGAGTGAAGCAAAAATTCACGAAAATCCTGCCCCGCAGCCAATGCCGCAGCTCTGGCAACAATGTGTCCCGGGTTCAGAAAGTTGCTTAAGCCCTGCTGCACGCGATACGGGCGAGCGTTAGTTGCTGTGTGTGTTTGTGTCGATGTTGTGGGTGTCGATGCCGAAAGTTTGTTCCAACAGTACGATGAGATGCGATGTGATGTGGTGCAGTGCGGTGCGGTACGGTAAGGCCCAAGGATATCTATCGACTTGTATCCTTGCTGCATCTATGACGCTTCCTGCAGGTGCAACGACACTCGAGCTGCACACACAACACACAGCCCATCATACACATGACAGGCGCCATAGCCATCGCCTGGCAGCAAAATAGGGATTTTTCTTTGTGCACTCAAAGACCACATCAGCCGCGTCGCACGAGCTTCCGAACAGTGTCGCTCGCTCTCGCCTCTTCTCGGTGATGAAAAGTTTGCGCCAACGTGTTGTCATGTGTGCAGCGATGCCAGGGTGACCAGAGATCGATGGAGTTACTTTAAAGAAATTTCTTTATAGAATTCTTATTGAAAAAAAAAACATGGTAACTATTGGGTTAATAAAACCTTTAAGTGTTTTCAAGAAAGTCACTGGATCATTATGATCTGCATAAATATTTGGAATGATATAGTGTAATTTTCCTGAAATTATTTAAAATTAAATATTGTTACGAAAATTCAGTCTACGGAAAACTGATCTAAAAGTTCGTATCTCTGGATTGTGTACAAAATAAAAACACTCTTATGTTTGGTTTAAATTATAACAATTAACTTTATTAATTCACTTTAATAAACAACTTTACTAATAACAAATTCTAACAACTGCTGCATGTCCACAATTTGACTTAACAATTATCACACGAGATGCCCTCGACCACTTTACAATCACTACTGAAGTGCTGTACCTCATGCGGCTCCCTTATATACTGCATGCATCAGTTCGACACGTTTCGACAAGCTTCGACTTGTTTCGAGAACCTTCTACTCGTTTCGTGAATGACGCATGCTATTGGCATCTCATTCGCACTCATGTGTTTTAATGCGCTGATCTTCCATCTGTTTCTCGCACACTGCCTCAGTGCGCTGAATGATCTTCCGTCTCTTTCTAACACATGCTTAGTGCGTTGAATTGTCTGGCGTCTCATTATTTATTGTTGATTGCTTGCACTATGGGGCAAATTACCTTTTTTTCGTAACAATATATTAAAATTAAAGGAAATCAGATCGAAAACTGAAATATGTAAAATGGTTTAGTCTAAGAAAAATACGAAAATTGTTTTACGTAATAACTCAAAATCTTTAAGACAGACTTTAGAATAAAATCTTCAAGGCCATCGGAAATCATTCTACGATTACGGATATTTTTTTTTAGTTGTATTGTGTTATCTATTTTATTTTTATTTTTACAAATTATTGAAATTAAAAAAAAAAATCTGTTTTCTACAACGACGCTATATAAAAATTTAAAAAAAAAACAAACTTTGAATTTATATATTTCCAAATTCGGTTATGTTTTAAATAAGTTCACTTTGTATGGAATGGCTCTGAACAAAATGGTGTTATCCACACATAGTTTATTCTAAAATAATCACATTTGAAAGTTGTAAATGTCACACAAAGTTTTATTACTTGGCTACTAATAACATTTGCTGCTTGAAATTTGTGTATTAGATAGAGGACATCCTAAATATTTAAATAAATATTCGATACGTACCAGAAATGAAATGTATGTAATGTTGTTGATATTAAGTTAAAAATGTTTAACATTTTAAAAACTTTTGCGTGTTCACCATCCTGAACTGTAATTTTGTAAATTTATTTCATATCATAGTTAATTTTTATACCCTACACTAAGAGTGAAAGGGTATATTCAGTTTGGTACGCCGTTTGTAACACCCTGAATAAAGCATCTCCGGTATGGAAAAGTATGTATATTCTTGATCAGCATGACCTCCTGAGTCGATTTAGCGATGTCCATCTGTCCTTCTGTCCTTCTGTCTGTCTATTGAAATCACGATTACGAAAAAAGTAGAAGAGCTAGAGCAATAAAATTTGGTAAAAATTGGCATGATCGTTCTATTGTGATCTAAGAACCGACCACTTATGTTCAAATACCTCATATAAAATTTACATCTACAGATCAATTTTACTGTATACGTGCTTAGGTAAACTTTTTTGGTCAAATATATATTGACATCATGCTGAAATACATGAAAATAATGTTTTCCTGTGAAACGAGTTGTGGTCCCAAAAAAAATTCGAAATTCGGTACACCTACCCATTTGTAAATATGGGTATCAAATGAATGGAAATTCTTTAGCGATGAAAAGTTTGTAGTTATTTTCAGGATTCGTATACCCTGGTGACCTATATACCAATTTGAATGGTAACCACACATATGTGTAGGGTATTTATAGTCGGCTTAGACCGACTATAATTTTGATAATCCTAACTATCATACCTACTTTAAAATTTCACATGGATCTAACCTTCCCAACTGGTTTATATTATTTTTGAACATGTTCTTATATTATAAAGTTCTATATTCTACATTCGCAACATGTATGGAACATAATTCATTAAATATATTTCCACTTTTTTGCTAAAATATAGCAACAAAGTAAGCTCCACCCGTTATTGTATATGTTCCATTATCGGAATGTATGACTTATATACAGCATTGTGACATATTATTGCGTATATCCCACACATATATTTTTAGCCAACGCTTTGAAACTAAAGAACAGTGGTTCGAAACACTGGTGCAAAGGTAATTTAAAACAGTCCCGAATTCAGGTTTATTGCCGGGTCAAACTCAGCTGGCTCCAGGAGTTCTTAACGTTACAAAATTTATATATTGCAGATCCCCTCAGGTTTTATATTAAAATGCAGTCGGTTTTTGTCTTATTTTGTATTGTTTTATTTAATTCAATTTCATTTATTATTTATATTATTATTAACGAGTTGGGAAAGTAAAGTCACATGGGCGGGATTTAAAGTAGGTCGGGCCCGACTATAGAATACCCTACACCTTGGTGGGAATTTTAATGTGGGGTATTTAATTGTATACCTAAATTACCTAATATACCTAAAAGTTCTTAATTATGCTGAACACACTCACTCTCATAATATTATCACCAGTGCTAACAATTATATGGACGAAAAACAAGGAAAATATGTATGGATTATGGACTGAAAAACTAGATAAATATGGATCAAAAAACTTAAAATAGAGATCAAAACTTAAAATATGAATATGAAATTTGTTTTATTTTAATTATTCAGTCCTCTCATAAAATTTTTCCCTTGAAAAAAATAAATAAATTGTAATGAAAACAATTATTTAAAACTATCACAACAATCACAACAATTTTTAGTAAAACACTTTGTTTTTATATTATATCGTCCATCATGCCAAAGGGGCGAATGTGCAATTTTTGAAATTTGCGTTTTTTTACATTTTTGAATGTAGTTTATCCTCAAGTATGCTGTGCCAAAATCGCGTGTCATTTTGTTGGATATTTCTAGCCACAAAAGACAAAACCAAAAGGGCGAATTTGCAAAATTGAAAATCTTGTCATGCCAAAAGGGCGAATCTTTTCGTTTTTTCGCCATAACTTTTTATTGGAATAAGATAAAATAGTGGTGTAAAGGCATTTATTGTTTGTATTCAAAGCATCTATCGTTCTGCATCATTAATTAAAAATATTTTGCCAAACATTAATTTGCTATTTGTTATTTGCAGAAAAAAATGTTTGGCAAAATATTTTTAATTAATGATTCAGATCGATAGGTGGTTTAAAAACAAACAATAAATGACTTTACATCACTGCTTTATCTTGTGCCATTAAAGAGTTATAGCAAAAATTAAAAGATTCGCCCTTTTGGCATGACAAGATTTTCAATTTTTCCAATTTCTTAGTTTTTTTGCTTTATTTTTTTATTGGTGCAAGATAAAATAGTGGTGTAAAGGTATTAATTGTTTGTTTTTAAAGCACCTATCGAACTGCATCATTATTTTAAAACATTTTTCCTGCACTTAACAAATGGCAAATTAATGTTTGGCAAAATATTTTTAATTAATTATGCCTATAAATGTTATATGGCAGCTAGGCGTGGCAGTTGACAATAACCGCCCATTTTTTGTAACACGGTTTGTACTTAAGATATATGAGTATATACCAGTTTTTATTGATGTATCTCAAACCAAACCAAAATTATGGCGATTTATATACTAAATAACAGGATTTTTAAAGTTAAGAAAAAAATAAAAGAAAAATTCTTACAATTCCAAATTAAAGTGGAATGATCTTTGTTCAATGTCAGGAATTTATGTAAATTTTTTCAGAATTTTAAAAAGGCAGTTTTTGCATGCTGTGGTGCAAAACAGCAAAATCGTGTTTTTACAGTTTGCTAAGGGGGTGAAGGGGATGCGATAGAAAACTGAAAAATTAAATTTAAACTTCATTGATCAATAATAACAACATATTAAAATATGAAGCAAATCAGAGGGGTCAGGGTCAAAGCTCGGCGAATTGACTTGGAATTCCCCATATACTTTTCCATACCGGACACAAGGGCGGATCGAAACCAAACTTTTATTTTTATTTCAAAATGTAATATGGCTTAAAAGTTACATTTTGCCGCTAGAGTTTACCAAAAAAAATCCCAGGTTTGCACCATTCATGCAATTTTCATTATAAATTAGCAAATCTCAATTATTTCAAAACTGTTTTATTTAAAAAATCGTAAACTTCAAAATTGGGCATACGATTTAAAAAAATTTAAAATTTAAAAAAAATATATATACAAAATTTTTAGCATAAAAAATTCGAAGATATATTATTAACTCTAACTTAATTTTACTCTTTTATAATGTTATTGTGGTAAGGGAGATAGTTGGGTCTAATTTATCAGTAGAGAAATAAATGCCCAAAAATGTGCATTTTTTTGGCCATAAAATGAGTCCTTTTTGCATTATATCTCAGGTCCAGTTAAAGGAATTTTGAAAATTGATATGTACATATAATTTGTGTTCTGTTATACATGTTTTGAATAAAATAAAAATAAGTTTGACATTATAATCAACACTTACCAACTAATAGAATCCTCAAAACGTGGTTTTTCGTTTTTGTCAAATATCCTTGAAACTGGACGTATAGGGAAAAAACTGAAAACGCCATTGTTCTTAGAATTTACAAATCCATAAGAATATATAACTTTCATTACTGGTGGTAAAATGGATGCGCACAGTGTAATACTTAAGGAAAATAATACAGTCTGATGGTTTTTTTTTTTCGTTAAAAATTAGTTTTTCCTTCCCGAAATTCACTCTTTCCTACTTCTACAATAATAGGTATTTTTAAATTCAACATTAATAAAGGGTTTTTCAATAAGAGCGCTACAAAAGTTTTTTTCAAGGGTTTTTCAACAGGGACGCTACAAAAGTAAAGCGACAGAGACAACAAACGACGCCTTATTTCTTGCTGCTCTTTTGACATTTCTCCTCAGTAAGGTTTGCCATTTCATGATGGAAAGATATACGAGCCAACAACGAGTCGAAATTATTAAAATTTACTACCGAAATTCGAATTCGTATATCTTTCCATCATGAAATGGCAAACCTTACTGAAGAGAAATGTCAAAAGAGCGGCAAGAAATATGGCGTCGTTTGCTGTTCGTGTCGCTCTACTTTTGTAGCGTCCCTGTTAAAGAACCCTTTACTTGATTTGTGGGCTTTTATACAGATTTTAGATGTTAGAAATGAAATTTTGCAAGTCTTTACCTACCAAGCAAAAATGTAATATGGAATGATTTTTATGGAATACGGGTGGTATGAGTAATTTAAAATAAATGCTTTATTGTATTTCCAAAGGCTAAACAAATGTATTTAGAAAAAACTGGCAGATAAAGTTATTTTATTTTAGGTTATTTTATTTTCAGCCCTTAATTCAGAATATATAGCATTTGAAATTTTGTGTCGGAGGGTGTTTAAAAAAATATCAAATAGATATTACTTTTAGGACTCGAATTACCAAATTATGACAAATTATGACGCATATACCAAAAAAGTAACACTGAAATTAGAGATGGGCACGTGAGTGAGTTTTGACTCACACTCACTCACGCTCACGAAAGAATTTTTCTAATCACGTACACCCACTCACGACATTTTTTGTTCTACTCACACTCACTCACAATCACGTGAGTAAAATTAAGATTCAATCACGCGTGATTCACGTGAATCACGCTGAATAACGTGGTTTTTTTGCTGTTGTTTTCAGAATGCATAAAAACACATATTTCATTCACTCACGCTCACGAAAGAATTTTTCTAATCACGCACACTCACTCACGACATTTTTTGTTCTACTCACACTCACTCACAATCACGTGAGTAAAATTAAGATTTGATCACGCGTGATTCACGTGAATCACGCTGAATCACATGGTTTTTTTGATGTTGTTTTCAGAATGCAGAAAAATACATATTTCATTTGTATATGTTGGTGAGATTGGTCGACCGAGCGTGGCACCTCTAATACAACCTACATATTTCAAACGCTATAATGATGTAATGATGTTAGGGATTTCAATTTTTAACGGAGATGGAAATGTGAAAGACATTCGATGTACTGTTTATATAAAAATGTAAAAATTGCCTCGAAGTAATTCTCAGGTGAAGAATTCGTTCAAAATCTTTGAGAATGGTCCCTGAAAAAAATATCTCTGGAAAAGAATGATCAATGAACAAATTGTCCGGTGTAGAATTTTCCAGGGACGAATTGACTTTGGGAAGAACTATTTTTGAAGCGATTTTTTTGTTTACTACATTTATAACTCGAATTCAAACGGTACCCCACACGAACCTATCGAACAAACTAAACTTAATAAACAAAAGGAAGTCAATACAGAGTTATCATATATAGTTGAAATTGAAAATTCAACTTTTTACAAAAATGGGTATATCGAAAAAAATGCGTTCTATGTCCATTTTCATGAATGGTCTTATGAAACCAAGCAAAAACTATTGACATGACCCCACAAAAATTGAATAGCCCATACTAAGTACGGACGGTTTGTAGGGGGTTAGATCAGTTGTTGACTGAACCTTGTAACTTATTCTGAGTTGAAGAAGGGGTGGGTATTTGAGGGTCGGTTATCAAGGGTTTGATTTATTATAGTTCTGAATAGTGGGTATCCGCCTTCCCAAAGGCATGGCCCTGTTCTGTAGTTCAGCAAAAATATAGAAAAATCGCAAAAAATTAAAAGTGAGATTTTTTTATTTTATGAAATATTCGACGCACACTCACTCACTCACGAAAAAATTGTACTCACGCACACTCACTCACGGTCTTTTTTGGTCTGCACACACTCACTCACAATCACGTGAGCAAAATTAGGATTCAATCACAATCACGCGTGATCACGCGTGATTCACGTGAATCACGCTGAATCCCGCGCACATGCCCATCTCTACTTGAAATGTTGCATTTATTAAAGTCAAGCTTGTATTAAATCAATAATATTTATGTATTTTGATTAACTTTAATTTTGAATTTAAACGAGACTCATTACCTACGTTATCAGCATTTACTTCACGTCATTGAGCCATGTTGTAATTCTTAATACTACCGATAGCCATTATATGCGTGCAAATTAATCAAATTAGTGGCAATGAACTATGTTATAGAACATGAACATAAACTGTTTTGATTGAAAATCATTGAATTTGAATGACAGAAATTGCATTTGAAAGTTTTGCATTATAAATTTAGGATACGACCAAAAAGGTACGTCAAAATTTTATACAAATATGTGAAAAGGTAATATTAGATTTCCTTTTGCGGTTGCCGTTATCTGCATTGTAGGATGCTTTAAATTGCAGTCGTAAATTTGCATAAAAAGGTCGGAAGCTCTTATTTCAAAATGGCTCGGTGGCCAACGATGCGGTAAACGGATACAGCAAGAAAACATGCATTGCTGCATTTTGACACATATTTGATGAGAATTAATACAGAACTGTAGTAAGTATTCTACAAAATTCTATTTCAAGCTAAAATTCATATGAATGTCCATAATATTTGCGCAGAAAATCTCGAAAATTTCTTGATGTAAGGTATACATTTTAATGATAAAAGCGTAAATCACCGTTCTGATATATGACATTTTGAGAAAAATACAAAAATTACGATATTGTTTTAGTAAATGTATAAAGTTAGTTAATACAACTAACTTTTTCATTATTCCAACCACATGCAAATCGAAGAATTTTCTAGTGTAGAAATTAAAAACTGCACAACGAATTGAAATCGCAACGAAACTGAGGTCCATCAAACAATTTACAAAAATTTAGTTTTAATCGAATGAAGTTAGTTGTTACAACTAACTTTATCGGTTTTCTAACAGTTTTACATATATTTTGTACTTAACCAATATTGATACTCAAATATTCAATAAAATGAAGCTTAAAATCGTTCAACACCTTCTCCTCCCCAAAAAGAAGTCTTTACTACCTCTTCAAATTCGAACTTCTGTGGTCGTCTGAGTCCCTTTGAACATTCGTTGATTGGAGTTCAATTCAATTTACGACTTCCTGCACTTTAGTCCTCAAACAAACAGACAGACAGACAAACAAAGAGCCAGTCACATCTGTGTGCAAGCGCATAATTATATTGTTTACCAAAAATCACTACCTCGTCGTCGTACCTTTCTCGAAGTGAGAAAATAAAATTTTATTCTAATTTATTCGTAACTCTGCAGTAAGTAACCCACAAATAGCTGCAGATTCACAAACTTTGTGGGAGCATCATATGGAGCAGAGCGCCAATTCAAGCTCCTCCAGCGGCATTACTGATTCTTTCGACTACCGCATACATTTTCACACACATACTCACACATATATCCTTACACAAATACCCTAACACATATAGAACGAGTTGGGAAAGTTAGGTCACATGGGTAAGTTCGGTCACATGGGGCGGATCTTTATAGTCGGTCGGGCCCGACTATGGAATACCCTACACCTTTGGTGGGGATATAAACCCTCAGAATATTATTCATACATCAGAAATTTACGTCTTATATCCCCATAAATTAAAAAAATTATATAAAGAATAAAAAACTAAAAAAAAAATTTGAAAAATGTGATTGGGCGGACCACGCCTATATTTAAAATTTTGAAAGGCTAATATTTCATAGATTTGATTTTAATAATTTACGGATCAATTTTCCACTATGAAAACCCGGGAAATAATGAAAAAAAAAAAGTGGGCGGCTCACGCCCATTTTTGGACCACATAGTTTTAGGTGAATTATAACAATATGTTTTAAATTTTATAACTATACCTTGAATACTTTTCGAGTTATTAGTACCGAAAGAGTTATATAAAAGTGACTTGTATGGGAGGTGGGCGTGGCCGTTGACCGATTTAGCTCATTTTCAAACTCAGTTCCTACTTTTGGTTCAAATATATTGAGACGAAATTTCATCGCATTCTGATCAGTATTTCTCAAGTTATTCTGTATTCGGACAGCAAGACAGCAAGACAGCAAGACAGCAAGACAGCAAGACGGACAGACAGACAGACAGACAGACAGACAGACAGACAGACGGACATGGCTAAACGGACTCGGGTAGTGATGCTGATCAAGAATATATATACTTTTCCATACCGGACACGCCTCCTAAGGGGCGTTACAATATATGCACAAAGTTAATATACCCTGTACCTCATAGGTGTAGGGTATAAAAAGCATTGTTACTTTGGTCCTGTTGCCTGTTGTGTTGTTTCTGATATGGCAGCCATAGCCAGTGTCAAGGACACAAATACGTTGAATGGCGTCGAGTGTATTGCCAAATTTCTAATCACACACCTTTTATTCTGTCGAAGCTTATTTATTCCCGGAGGCCAGAGCGCACAATGGGATGTTAATGGCTTCGCATCCACAATCACAGGCAACGCATTAGCATTAACTTTAGCACCAGACTGGTTCAAAGCGCCGCATCGCACCGCTTGGCACTGCACCGAACCGTACCGCCCCGCCTCGTACCACGCACCTGCCTTCTGTCAGTCAAGTGGGCTGTTATGAGAAGAAATTACAACTGGTGACAGAAAAGTTTTGTCGGTCTGGCATCAATACACAGTGCGATGCACACACAAACCCAGTTGGAAACTTGCGTTTAGAACGGTTCTGGTTCTATCACGGATTGAAACAGTAACAAATCTGATATACATCAACCGATTTGTAAACATTTTGTTGAAACCGAATATAGCACAGCCATTCAGTTGGCACCGGAAATTTCTTCTGGGTGTTCTGTTTGTTGTACAAAAATATTTCCGCGAAAAACTCGATCAGAAGCTTGGATGCTGTGTTATTGGATTCGCACTTTTAAAAGAAGCAACCCGAAACATATTATTTTCAGTGCATATGCGTGCTTTACAAACGACGAAATGACATTAGAGTTGCGAAAAAAACAGAAACAGCTTAGCTTTGTCCATTTTTTGGGAGTTGCGTGTGTTTTTGTTGTTTGTTACCGTTACACAAGTGATCGAAAAAAACAATAACAAACACATGCATAGTTTAGATCAAAGTTCGTCGATCTGGGATATATTGTTTCACAAACCAACATGTAGATATTTTGGTACAACAAGAAGTTTTTATTGTAGAAGCCATGAAATTTTTTTTCAAAACCGTTTTAAAACCCAGAAAAAATCCCTTAAATCGCATTAAAATTGGTCAATAGGGCAATTATTGATTTAATAGTATACAAAAAATAAATCTTTTCATATAAACTCAATGACAATGTCATGGTATTTTCTAGTTTTTAATGGTAATTTCCGATTAAAATAATAATTTATTCTATTGACTATTTTAAATAGTAAAAAATCATTATTTATGTAGTATTTTTTCTGGGTGTATAAACAAAAATACATTTATATCTGATTTGTATATCGGTTAATTTATTATTTTTGTATAATGGCTTTCGTTACGGTTTTTCTTACGGTTTTAAAAATGAAACGGTTTCAAAAGAATATCGGTTTCAGTAACAGTTTCAAGCTTTGGTTGAAATTATAAAATTGCACATATTAAAACGGTAACGAAAAATGATGTCCATATAGAATGATATATTTTTTGAATTTTAAAAAAAGTTAATAGTTATTTACCATGTAAAAACCGGCATAAAACAGAAATTACATATCAAAAAAATCTTTTGGAAAAATGTTTGAAAAGTTCATAAAAAAAACAGTTATATTTTCTATATATTTATTAGAATTACAATTTAATCTTTTATGGCGCAGTAAGAATTTTAGGAGCGCTCTAATTTTGTGTGCTCTCGGAAAAAAGACGCATAAAAGTATCGCATTTAAGACTGTTTTCGGAGCTTTCCAAAATATTACAAACAAAAGTACAATATTTAATTGTTTTTGTTTTACGACCTCTTTTGATTATTTTAAGATATTGTCTTAACGTGCTCAAGGTCCAGTCGGTACAAATTGGGTGTTTTGTACCAACAAATAAAACAACAAACAATTGGCAAAATGCATTGAGTGGCAGATCGTACAGCTGTTTCAGAGGCAGCCAAGCCCCTTCATTAGCGATCTTTCTCTGCAGATTCTACATTTCAAGTCGCTAAAGTTTTCCTTTTCGAATGAACACAATAAGAATTATGTGCATTGAAGAAAGAACCAAAAGCAAAAATGCAAAAATACATCAACTCAAGATTTTGCCAAAGTTGTTGTTGCGTGCAGAATTTGCTACGTATATGCAGAATCAAATACGTAGGCTGCACTTTGTATAAAAAATGTTTTTTTTTATTATACCCTACACCTATGAGGTACAGGGTATATTAACTTTGTGCATATATTGTAACGCCCCTTAGGAGGCGTGTCCGGTATGGAAAAGTATATATATTCTTGATCAGCATCACTACCCGAGTCCGTTTAGCCATGTCCGTCTGTCTGTCTGTCTGTCCGTCTTTCTGTCTTTCTGTCTTTCTGTCTTGCTGTCTTGCTGTCCGAATACAAAAAAACTTGAGAAATACTGATCAGAATGCGATGAAATTTCGTCTGAATATATTTTAGCCAAAAGTAGGAACTGAGTTTGAAAATGAGCCAAATCCGTCAACGGACACGCCCACCTCCCATACAAGTCACTTTTATATAACTTTTTAGGAACTAATAACTCGAAAAGTATACTAGATATAGTTATAAAATTTAAAAAATATTGTTGTAATTTACCTTAAAATATGTGGTCCAAAAATGGGCGTGAACCGCCCACATTTTTTTCATTATTTCCCGGGTTTTTATAGTGGAAAATTGAACCGTAAATTATTAAAATCAAATCTATGAAATATTAGCCTTATAAAATTTTGAATATAGGCGTAGGTTTTTCAACAGGGACGTTACAAAAGTAGAGCGACAGGGACAGTATACGACGCCATATTTCTTGCCGTTCTTTCGACATTTCTCTTCAGTAAGGTTTGCCATTTCATGATGGAAAGATATACGTATTCGAATTTCGGTAGTAAATTTTAATAATTTCGATTCGTTGTTGGCTCATATATCATAAAATGGCAAACCTTACTGAAGAGAAATGTCAAAAGAGCGGCAAGAAATATGACGTCGTTTGCTGTCCCTGTCGCTCTACTTTTGTAGCGTCTCTGTTGAAAAACCCTTGAAAAAAACTTTTGTAGCGCTCGTTACGTTCGTGAATCCACGTTTTATTGCCGTACCTACGGCCCATTACGAAATTTTTTTGAATGCTTTACGTTCCGTAAACTGCTGCTGTAAACGGTGTTTATACCCGTAAAAACGGAACGTATTCTGCACGTTTACGTGTGTTTTGGTTTATTGGGTAAAGACAAATTTGTGTGTATATTTGATGTTTAAAAACATCATATTGAACATTAAATTGCAATTCAATAATTTCATTCATCCATAAGATGTATCTAAATAAATTCATAATATTTATGAATAAAATCATCATATTGAAGATTTTTTTCTATGTTTGATATTTTATGTATTTTGAACAGGGGGAAACCTCCTCGAAAATTGAGTTGTTAAAAAGTCTCAAAAATATAAATGTTTTAGGATTATTTAAAATGATCTTAAATATAAAAGGTTTTTGTGCTCTTAAAAGGGGCTATTTAGCCTCTTTTTAGTGCTTATATATGAAAGTTTTAGGAGTAATAAATGTCTCATAAATACGAAGATTTTTGGACCCATAAAATAGCCCCTCCCTCTGCCCTGATTTTGTGAATGTTTTTAGGCTATATTTATAGCTGGATTCAGTATACTTTTTGGATTTTTTTTTATAGTTTTCATATATTAGGGTAACACTCAAAAATATGGCTCATTTGAGAGTCTTAAATGACACAAATTATTCGTTAGATGCTTTTAAAATACGTAATATGAAAAAATCCTAAAATGACGAAATTTTGTTCAGGTGTCGGATGAGCTACACTTAAGTTATAGCCGGCATTTTACGAACAACTAATACATTTATTTGAGAGTTTTTATGTAGTGTTAATATTGGTGTGTGTGACATAACCACACCACGGACATACACCCAAAAAAAAATTTACCTATTTTAAGTAAATATGGGAATGATTTAGCACCATATAATATATTTCTTTAAATCAAGCCCATTTTTCTTGTAATCCAAGAAAAATTTCTTTAAATAAACGATTTTTTTTTTCTTCAAATAAAAGAAATTTGTGTTTCCGTGAAAGAATAATTTTCTATGGAGCCATTTTACTTCAATTACGTAAATATTTGTTTTAGTGTAATCTCCATTTCGAAAATGGAAAGTATGTTCTTAAAACTGTCGGACTTAATCCAAATATCTTCGAAATTTGAAAATAGGCATTATGACCGTTTCCCAAGCGGTCGAAATATGATATTAATGATTTTAACGAAATATTTTCTAACGATCAACAACGGCGTTTAGAATAATAGTAATGAATAGTTTTATGCCCGATTTACATTGTATCTTCTGTGAGTCTCACTGTATCTCCTACACGGAGGGAAATAAAATTCTAAAACTCGAGAAGAATTCGGTTAGAATTTGACTAATATCAATAAAATACTACTAAAATTCAAGAATTTGTCATCTGGATATCAAGAAAGAAAATTACTTAGTTGTCAAAAAAGTAAACAAACTTTATTCAACTGGATTTTCAGAAGTTAATTTATTGATTATTAAAAACCAAAAAGAACACGCAAAATTGTTGCTGTATTCATCGCGAAAGAACACGTGTTCATGTATTGTTGTTGTTTTCATCGAAATTGCTCTGTCGAAATTGCTTTGTTTTGCGAGGTCGCCATCTGTTTGTTAGTCTGCCTGTCTGTCTGTTAAAAGTAACTAAGCCAAATTTTTCTAGATATTCAGACATTAAGTTCTTAGGTATCAAAAAAAGTAACTAATTATAATTTGTCTGGATTTCAAATATTTTTCTTCTTAGGTATCAAAAAACGGCATGATATACAATGTTTGCATGTGTGTGTTTTCACGAATAGAACAACAAAGCACAGCCAGACAAGCAAGCGTCTGTGTATGTATGAATGTTAAAGATATAAATAGAAAAAACGATTTTTCCTACGAATATTGGTATAGTTTCAGTTCGTAAACATAAATTTGGGTTCAATTTCGCATAAATACCAAGTTGTTTTCATTTTTGATACCTAAGAAATTAATAACTGAATTCAAGACTTATTCTACTTGTTACTTTTTTGATACATAAGAAATTAAAACCTGAATCCAAGAATAATTCCACTTAGTTCCTTTTTTGATACCCAAGAAATTAATAACTGAATCCAAGAATAATTTTACTTAGTTACTTTTTTTGACAACAAAGAAAATCCATTTCTTGAAATTCAGAATTTTTCGGTTTAGCTGTATATCACTCCATATACTTCTTGATTCCTTCTGGATTTTAGAACTTTTTTCCCTCCGTGTAGGGTTGCATTTCAACAAATGTTCATATGATTTTTTATTTAATTCATATATTGTAAAATAGTTATGATGTATGATGTTTTTGAAGGAGAGAAAAGAAAACCAAGAAAATTACAATATAATTAAGTTAAAAATGAATTAATTTGGAGATGTTTTTGCAGAGCATGACACATCGGAATAATAACATAATGCCCAATGTGGGATATTTAAGGCACCGTTGATATTTAATTGGTTGTGATTCTTGTTTCTTAAAATTGTTAAATTTGTATAAAATTAAATTGTGTGTTTTTTGAATGTAATATCATTTTTAGTTACAATATAAACATTTTATTTTTTTTTCTTTTAATTATTCCGTTAAATCTATAGAAAAATTGAATTATTAAACGCATTCGCAAACGAGTTGGGAAAGTTAGGTCACATGGGTAAGTTCGGTCACATGGGGCGGATTTTTATAGTCGGTCGGACCCGACCTTTGGTGGGGATATTAACCCTCAGAATATTATTCATATATCAGAAATTTACGTCTTATATACCCATAAATTAAAAAAATTATATAAAGTATAAAAAACTAAAAAAAATAAATTTGAAAAATGTAATTGGGCGGACCACGCCTATATTTAAAATTTTGAAGGCTAATATTTCATAGATTTGATTTTAATAATTTACGGATCAAATTTCCACTATGAAAACCCGGGAAATAATGAAAAAAAAAAGTGGGCGGATTACGCCCATTTTTGGACCACATATTTTTAGGTGAATTCTAACAATACTTTTTAAATTTTATAACTATACCTTTGAATACTTTTCGAGTTATTAGTTCCGAAAGAGTTATATAAAAGTGACTTGTATGGGAGGTGGGCGTGTCCGTTGACCGATTTGGCTCATTTTCAAACTCAGTTCCTACTTTTGGATAAAATATATTGAGACGAAATTTCATCGCATTCTGATCAGTATTTCTCAAGTTATTCTGTATTCGGGCAGCAAGACAGCAAGACGGACAGACAGACAGACAGACAGACAGACAGACAGACAGACAGACAGACGGACATGGCTAAACGGACTCGGGTAGTGATGCTGATCAAGAATATATGTACTTTTCCATACCGGACACGCCTCCTAAGGGGCGTTATTTATTAGTATCGTGATTTATTTCGGAAAGCTTGAACTTAAATATGTTTTCATAAATATTTTGTGCCATCTTTTCGTTAGTTGCAAAAAAAACAATTTTTTGTGGCAAATGTTTGTTTATTAAATTTTATTGTAGACTGGTTTTAAGTGATGTAATTAAAAATAGTATACATTAAAAATGTTCATAAAATAGATTACGCGAAGTCAATTCAAAGTGCATTCATGTAAAATTTCGCATAAATTTATTAATTTTCGAGATCAAAAATTGAGGGGTTCGATTTGACTTCCTTTTTTTAGAAAATTTAATTGATTCATAATTTACATGCAATAATTGGTTCAAGTACTGTCTACTGGGTCACCGCGTGAGGTGATTGTTTGTCTCCATGTCCGCGCTTGTGTGCGTTCCGTTGTAGTCGCTAGCTGCTCTTCATCATGTGTTGGAAACAATGTTGTTGCCGGGTATTTAATATTCGCCTCTTATCTGTCAGTGTCGACCTCTTCATACACAGGCAGACGCGCACACACACACGCACACTTATCGGTCGACTGAGTCAGTGAGTGTGCGAACACAACAGATACAAGCTTCCGGTGAAGCCTCTGTTGGCGATGGCACGAGCTTATTTTCCCATTTCAGGTGAAAAGTTTGCCTCATTAATTCATTAATCAAACCACCACTCTCACCACCATCAGCATACTGTGCTCTCTCTCTCTCCCCACCGACCGTTTCGCTTCAATGACAGTTTTGGGCGGTGTGGCACCTGACAATAATGACTATCGTTCGTACAGTCAACATTTTTCAAAGTTTTCGTGTTTTTCTGTAGGTTCTACTACCGCCTCCAACCGTCGCTTCCGATGAAAGATTATTTGTTGTGTTTACTGTTGGGGTTCTGTGCATGAACTGTGCCACAAATGACAAATTTAATTGCAGTTACTTATAATAAATACTCACATCTAGACTGTGTTCTATAAATATTTTATTTTTTTCAGATAGTATTGGGTGTGATATTATTTAACAGACATGCACCATGTTATTAAAATTCGATTATTGATGTTTATATTATTGGAGATATTTTTTTAGTAACACGAATTATGTTTGTGGCATTCGTGTGATATAATTGGAGAAACAATATCAAAAGAGGATGATATTTTCGAGAGAAGAACATAATGGACTCAAACATTGTGCCATTTTTGCATGATTGACACAAGTTAACAAGCTTACACATAAAGTAAGGTTTGTCATTTCATGATGGAAAGATATACGAATTCTAATTTCGGTAGTAAATTTTAATAATTTCGACTCGTTGTTCTTTCCATCATAAAATGGCAAACCTTACTGAAGAGAAATGTCAAGAGAGCGGCAAGAAATATGGCGTCGTTTGCTGTCCCTGTCGCTCAACTTTTGTAGCGTCCCTGTTGTAGCGTTCTTATTGAAAAACTCTTTTTTTTTTTTGGAATATCTACTAAGATCCACAGCACTCAGACAGACTATATCCATTGTACTGTGAAATCTGTTCCCTACCTCTGGACTACTGAGGCCGGAGGTAGCTGGACTGCTGAACCCTTTAGTAATAACATGATTACAGGGATTATGATAGTTTTTTAGTACACTAAAATCAAAGATGTTTGCTAAAAGTATGTCAAACTTAAACATTAATTTACTTGCAAATTACTGAGATAGTATTTCAGACAAACATCTCTCAAATTTGTGACAAATATTTTTCACAATTAATAAGTATACATCTGTTAAATATCTAACATATAGGTTCATGTTCCGGCTTTTGATCGAATTCCGATCGAATTCCGATCGTATTTCATATACAATTTGGAAACAAACGATGTGTTTTTCAAACAAAATCAAATCGTTGAAGTCAAAGCAAACGGTTTGAATTCATTGAAAAAACAAAAAAAAATTTTTGTTCTGAGACATTGAATCTATATATATAAAACTCTTGGTCCGTCTGTCTGTCGGTCTGTCTGTCTGTCTGTCTGTCTGTCTGTCTGTCTGTATGTTCCAGCATCACGTCTAAACCGCTGAACCGATTTAACTTTAATTTTGCCACAGGATACTAAGGAGTCCGGAGGGTGTCATAGGCTATATATTGGCCGGATTGGACAGAGGGGCGTGGTACCTCCCCTACAACCTAAACTTTCAAAACGACATAACTCAGCACATACACAATCTAAAAAGATGAAATAAAAAACTAAAATTCACCACACTAAAACTCACCACACTAAAACTCACCACACTAAAACTCACCACAATAAAACTCACCACGCTAAAACTCACCACACTAAAAATTCACCATACTAAAACTCACCACACCAAAACTCACCACACTAAAACTCACCACACCAAAATTCACCACACTAAAACTCACCACATTAAAACTCAACACAATAAAGTTCACCACACTTAAACTCACCACACTAAAACTCACCACACTAAAACTCACCACACTAAAACTCACCATACTAAAAACTCTCCACACCTAAACTCACCACACTAAAACTCACCACACTAAACCTTACCGCACTAAAACTCACCACAATAAAACTCACCACACTAAAACTCACTACACTAAAAATTCACCACACTAAAACTCACCACACTAAAACTCACCACACCAAAACTCACCACACTAAAACTCACCACACTAAAAATTCACTAAACTAAAAATTCAACACACTAAAACTCATCACATTAAAACTAACTACACTATAACTTCTACTTGGAAAAACTCTACAGGGAAGAATTCTACCGGGAAGAGTTCTACCGGGAAGAATTTTACTGTAAAGCGTTCTATGGGGAAGAATTTTACGGCGAAGATTTTTGGATCTTCTTTTTCATCTAGACAGAATCTGCATATAATGACCGTTTCTGTACCCTGTAAGTCAGTGTCCTGTAAGAAGTCCCATTAGAATTCTCAGGTTTTTCTTCGATAGATTGATACATTCTTTAAATCTTTCAGGTCATAGGTTCCAATGAATTTCTTGGACTGACTCATTTTTTCCTGCCCCAACCATAGTTGTTCACTGATATTAGTTAGTTCTTTTCGTAATAACTTGTTTACACTGTCGCCACTGATAAAAGATTCGGGACCTATGAGTTTTTAGGCGGATCCTTTCTTTGCAAGTTTGTCAGCTTATTTATTGCAAGCTTTTCCCCAGTGACCAGGAACACAGAATATGGTGACGATATTTTTTATGTCAAGTTTATTTATCTTACCTAGACATTCCCTTACTAATTCAGAGTTGATCTTGTAAGATTCACATAAAAACAAAATCATTTTCATATTGATGAATATCGTTCTTCAAACCATGATTAATTGTATTGAAAAAGGATTCATAATATTGATAACTAAGACATCAATGTTATGCATTCATTATCAATACGATGAATGACTGAAAAAGTGTTTTAATTAATTTTATTACACAGCCATTCTGCGCAGCAGTCAAGGTTATTTTTGTATTATGTAAAATGACGCCCTTATTCCGAATATATGGTTTAATAATGTTTCTTTGGATAGGTTTACAAAATATGGGCCAATAACTTTTGGACCGAGCTTTCATAAAGGCGGTCGCATATATTTGCAAATATCTCGCGTTCTAAATAACACATATGATCAAATATTATATCGAATGAATGTTAATTGAATATTAAATAAACATTTCTTAGAACATTTTTAAATTGGTTCATTAGTTTAAGAGAACTCGAAAGGAGAACTTGAAAAAACATTTTTTTTCAACAAAAATTTAAGAAAAAATTCATTTAAAATAATGAAAAAAAAATCGAGAAAGTAAGATGATACACAAATTTTAATTTTTCAAAATTAGTTCATACTCCATCGAAGAAATTGAGCTATAAATGACAAAAATATATGGGTAACATTTGAGGATAAAAAAAAGTTATGTGAAAGCAATATAATTGAGTGCTATACAAATAGGCATAAAAATAAAAAATGTGAGCGGATCACGATTATTTTTTGAGTACCTATAGATAGATGATTGTTTGTAATTAATTTTAAATTTTATAACTTTATCTCTAATACTTAACGAGATATGTGATCCTAAACAGTAAACCCATATTTCGTAGTGGATGTAGTAGAGTACGTTGACTAAATCGACTCATTTTCGAACTTCGAATTACTATTCTACTAAAATATATTGAAAATAAATTATACATCATTCGGAATAGCAGTTTTAAAGTTATCGTGTATAGGCGGACAGACAGACGCTCATATCTAAATCGACTCGGAAAGTGATGTTGACCAAGAAAATATATACTTTTTCATACCAGTCACGCCTACTAAGAGGCGCTAAAATATCTTCACATATATTTTATAACTTGTAACCCATGGGTATAGGGTATAAACATATTATGCGATTTTTTTTAGTTAATACCCAATTGTAATGCTTTCACAGGATTTTTTCTGTTCTCAAAACGTATCCATAGATTTATTTTATTTTTACATCATTTTCTTTAAAAATGTAGAGGCTAATTTTGCAATATTACAAACTGTGCATCATCTTGCGTTTTTCGCCGTTTTTTAAATGCATTTTTTAATAAAATTTTGGTCGACAAAATTTACATTTTTTGAGTTCTTCTATATAGTTTTCTTGAATCAGTAAACCAATTCCAAACTATTGTAAGAAATGTTTATTGAATATTTAATTATCTTTCATTCGATATAACAATTGCGTTTATGGGTTTTATTAAACGCGAAAAATTTACAAATATATGTGACCATCTTTTTGAAAGCTCAGTACAAAAGTTATTGCCCGAAATCTCGTAAACCTATCCGTAGAAAAATTTTTAATTCATATATTCAAATTCTGCGAGTCATTTTCAATAATACAAAAATAATGGAATTTACTGCGCAAACTTTTTTCTCATTTTGTTGTGTAGTGTATGAATATGAATATGATTTATTATTCAATTACACTGAAACGTGTTCATAGGCACATTTTTGCTAAGTAAGCGTTAAATAAAAAGCCTCATTCAATTTGTTTAGATAAGTATAAAACACCACACATCAGGTATTCATGTCAATTTTAAAAATACCTATCATGGTTCACGAGATGTAGGTTAAAAAGTAGTGAATTTTGTGCTTAAAAATGCCCTTTTTTTGAGTATTTATTTCAAGGTATCCATGTGAGTACCATTCTTGTACTTCAATGATTGAGATAGGTGATCTCATCAATTTAAAATCTGCTCTTTTCAATTAATTCATGTACGCCACGATTGGGTGTAAATAAATAAATGTTTAAAATTTCTAATAAGTTTTAATATATTTTTCATTACCACTTCAAATTTATTGATATTTTATACTTATTATATTTTTTATACCTAAATATTTTTTCCGCTTATATTTTTTAGAATCTGATTTAATTAAATAGATTTTTAACCAGCATCGAGGTTTCAGTATTTGGTAGCATAATTCATAGAAATAAAAATCCAAAAACACTTCTAGAAACATTTTTGTGCTAAAAAAAACATTTTTTTTAATGATTTCGTTTTTTTTTTTAGCAGTTTTATGCATGGCGTGTACGAACTAATTGAATAGAGCAGTTTAAAAAAGTTTGAGATTCCCTAACGGAACAGTTAAAGCACAAGAATGGTGTACAATTAGATACTAAGAAATAAATACTCTAAAAAGGGCATTTTTTAAGCACAAAAATTTGTATTTTGGTCTCATATCTCAGGAACTATAGAAGGAAAAAAAAAAATAACGACATCCTCCTAAAGCATAAAATGTACGTAATTCCATCAGGTTAACTGCTAAATGGGTACAGTAACCGTGTTGTAATAAAAAAAGCATAAAATACGTAAGTGTAATCGTATATTTTTTTTTTATTCGTGCAATGCACAGTGTTGATCGTAAGAAAGGATTATAGGTTAAAGGGAGGAGGAAAGATGGAGTAGTGTCGGTGGATGTTTGCTTTAAATTTCCCAATATTAAAAATGTCGGGAAAAACAGAAGCAGGGAGATTGTTTCACAAACGTATCGTGCGACTGAAGAACGAATTATCTCGGTAATGCGGGGTTCTAGAGAATCAATAGAGGATGAAATATTTTCATCCCCTATTAAATATATTGCACGTTGTTGGATTCGATCCAGGAACTCCAAGGAAGATTTTGAAGCCCCTACCCATATGTGCGAATTGTATTCCATCTTAGGCCGAATATAGGTGGTGTAGACAATGCGCAAGTCAGCGGGAGTGAAGTATGTCTTACACCGTTTCAAAAAACCGAGGCACTTGGCCGCTTCTTTCGACACATCATATATGTGATAATTCCAACGGAGGTCACATAGAATTGATATACCCAGAACGTCAAGAGCTGCTGACTGCACAATATCCACAGAGTCCATATGGAGGGGAGGGAAGGGTGAATCCATTCTTTTGTGAGATAACAGACAACATTGGGTCTTGCTAGCATTAAAATCAACTCTATTTGCAAGACCCCACTCGGAGATTGTTTTAAGGTCATTATTGAGTGTATCATTCATTGTGAGCCTTTTACTCTCAATCTCCAAAGAGTTTGGGCGCTTGTTGAACGAATATGAGTGACAAATGTTACTGTCATCTGCAAAGGAATGGATTGGGTTCTAGGTCGATGAAAGAAGGTTATTGATAAAAAGCAGAAATAGGGACGGGGATAGGACAGAACCCTGTGGGGCTCCAGAATTGATGGAATGTTGTTCTGAGAAAACACCATCCATCGCAACTCGTATTGAACGACCCTAGAGAAAACTCGATATCCATCGAGTAAAAGAATTACCGACACCATATGCAATAAGTTTTGATACCAGGGCTTCATGCCACACTCGATCAAAAGCCTTGGAAATATCAAGAGCAACCACCTTACTCTCCCCGAAAAGATGAATACAATTATTCCACTTTTCGGAGAGGACCGCCATCAAGTCACCGGTGGACCTGGTCCTACAGAAACCATATTGCCGGTCACTAAGTAATTCGTTTCGCTCCAGATAGTTCACAAGGTGGAAGTTTATTACGCTTTCCATTACCTTGGATAGCGCAGAGCATATTGCAATGGGTCGGTAATTAGCAGGGTTCGTAGCCTCACCCTTTTTCGGAACTGGCTGGACATTGGCAACCTTCCAACAAGATGGAAAACCTCCTGTCGTGTAGGAGATGTTGAGAAGGTTATGCAATGGACAAGCCAGCGTTGACGCACACTTCTTCAACACATGGGCAGATTTGCCATCAGGCCCGGAGACTTTATTAATGTTGAGATTTGCTAAAACCTTTTTAACTGCCCGAGTTCGAAAATGTATCTGCGGCATTGCAGAAGAAACAAATTCAACGACGGGCAGTGGTTGATTGCTATCTGGGAGCGTTGAATTATTTGCAAATAATTCTGCCTTTATCAACCGGGTCAGTGAAGGTCTGGCCATTCATAACAAGGGTTGGAGTAGACGATGTCGTCTGATTCTTCACCCTTGCTTTTTTTTCGAACATCCATAGTTTTATTTAAATCTGTTATTGTGGTTTTATGTTCAGGTATTGGATATGGTACACTTACGTTATTTAGTTTATAAATTATCTTAATATTTAGGATTTACAGGCATATTCCATCTTTCGAACGAATTCCGATCAGTTTTGTATGAACATTTTGTGAAGAAACGACTTTTTTATTCGATATATCGATACATAAAACTATTTCCAACGAATTGAAATCATCTAAGTCATTACAAATGCTAAATTCATTTGAAAAACAACTTGTTTTATTGAGATATCGAATAAAAAATTATAATTAAATCGAAAGTGGAATCATATTACATAAACCTGAATACTTCAATTCGGAACATTCTATTGGGTACATTTGGGTATCTGTGTAGCGACCCAAGTAACCACTTTGTGGTAACTTAAGTGGTAGCCACACAGTTCCACTAAAATGTTTGTTCTAAATCATGCGAAATATACATACTTGTCACCCAATTGCCAGTCAAAAAGTCCCGGGGCGTGACTTAGTTGCCACAAATCTTGATCCATTAAAGTTTCGGTTCACCTATTTGGAACTTGAACTGTAATTTTAAATTGAACGTTAATTTATGTGTAGATTAAAAATAAAAATAATAAAGATCCTACGCAGTGCCATTAACGTGAATGTTTGTCCTGTAATAAAAAATAAACCAGTTGGGAAGGTTAGATCACATGGAAAATTTTAAAGTAGGTGTAATTATGATAGTTAGGATTATCAAAATTATAGTCGGTCTAAGCCGACTATAAATACACTACACATATGTGTGGTTACCATTCAAAGTGATATATAGGTCACCAGGGTATACGAATCCTGAAAATAACTATAAAATTTCCATCGTTGAAGAATTTCCATTCATTTGATACCCATATTTACATATGGGTAGGTGTACCGAATTTCGATTTTTTTTTTGGTGAACCACAAGTCTTTTCGCCGGAAAACATTATTATCATGTATTTGAGCATGATGTCAATATATATTTGCCCAAAAAAGTTTACCTAAGCACGTATACAGTAAAATTGATCTGTAGATGTAAATTTTATATGAGGTAGTTGAACATAAGTGGTCGGTTCTCAGGTCACAATAGAACGATCATGCCAATTTTCTTGTTCAGACAGCTTAGATATATAAGTAATCTTAATCTAAAGTTTCATTACTCTAGCTCTTCTACTTTTTCCGTAATCGTGATTTCAACAGACAGACAGACAGAAGGACAAAAGGACAGACGGACAGACAGACAGACGGACAGACGGGCATCGCTAAATCGACTTAGGAGGTCATGCGGATCAAGAATATATATACTTTTCCGTACCGGAGATGCTTCCTTCTGGGTGTTACAAACGGCGTACCAAACTGAATATACCCTTTCACTCTTAGTGTAGGGTATAAAAATATGCATGGCATAATAATAGAATTCTTTACGAACAGAGTTTTGGAAAAATTACAACTCAAATTTAACAAACGATTCAAGTTTCCGGGTTAAACCCTATACCCCCTCTAGTTTTTGCGCGCACCCAAAAAAATGCAATTTGTGAAAATTTATAAAAATTCTGATTTTTTTATTTTTTAAATTATGCTTTTGCGCATGTATATTTTTGCAACACAACTTTCCATAAACATATGTAGTGGATGTTATATATATGTCGTGTATAATAATATACATTTATTAAATTTTAAAGTTAATTAGCTACATTATATATAAACATGTTCCTATTATGTTCTTCATTCTACACTTGCCACATATATGGAACATAATACATTTAATAATTTGCCACTTTTTTGCCACCTAATAGCAACAAAGTTAACTCCGCCCTTTATTGTATATGTTCCATTATAAGAATGAATGATACAGCATTGCGACATATTATTGGTTATGTTCCATAAATGTTATTAGTCACCTCTTTGGGACTACATATTATTAGTTTGCAACACTGGTGTCAGAGGTACCTTAAAAGGTACACATATGTCACAATAGTTTGTGGCAATTGTCGAGCCGTGGTTGTTTGGGGAAGAGTGTACTATATGTGCTAAAAATCTACTGTGTTAATAATACAAATATAATACCATATATATTTTGCTAATATTTTTAATTTATTGAAACATTGCTTTTTTTCAAAATCCTGTACGTATCGAGAAAATGAGAGAAATAATTAAAATACTTGAATACAAATTAAACTGATTTAATAACAACGCTTTTTTTTACAATCGCACCAATCCATAATTTTAAAATGTTCCGTTTATTTTTTTTTGTAAAATATTAAAACGGAAACAAAATTCTTTCCGATAGGATTTCCTGTAATACATATATTTTTATGCTGTTTTATACTTAAAAAAAATTTAAGTACATCCTGTTTAATATTCTTTTTGTAATAATATTATAAGGTAAACTCAAGTTAAATACTTGAATTTAATGAAAATATTGCGGCATTTTGCACAGATGCGATGGGCGGAATAATGCGTTCTCAGAATGGGACGGATGTACAGGTGGCTTGGTGGTGCTGACTGTGCTGGTGATGATGGTGGCGATGGTGGTTAACATTATTATAATTACTGAAGCGAAAATCTCGCACATCAGCGTCGACTGCACCGCTGAGTGCAGCATCATTAAGTAGAGAGTTGTTGCTGCTGCAGCTGCCTGCTGCCATACACGACGAAATGCTTTTCGGTTACGACCAAAATGCAGTAGTTTCTGCCAAGGTGCTTAGAGTGGCTGCATCACTTGCTGCCTGCTGCCGCGCACTTAAAATATATTATATTTTATTATATTAGTTTGTGCATTGTTGCTCACGAGCATAAAGTTGTTGGCTCACAGCAGTAGCTATAGCAAAAGCAGTAGCAACAGCCGCAGTAGTAGCAACAGCAGCAAGAAACAGCTGCATTTTCTTAACACAACTAAATTGGCCAAAAACTGTGCGCAGTCTGCAAATTGTATATATATTTTTTTATTAAATTTTCTACTCCAAACTGACGGCCAGTATTGCATATAGCATAGTGGGTGGGCAATAAAACAGTTAATCCTGCTTTTATTGACTACAATTTTAGTGCTGGCCAAAATGCTTGAATTGCTGTTTTCATTTCAACTGCAACTACAACAAATGATTGCAATACATATATATATTATAATGTATAATGAAAAATTAAAACAATCTGATTTTCTTTTGTATAAATTTCAATGGGTCTGTTTTATTTTAATTTCCATTTAAATTATTATTGCCAGTTAATTTAAATTAAAATACACAAAATTTAATAATAAATAAATTATATATATACAAAAAATTCATATACAAATATTATGTTATATTTTTAACTTAATGACTGAGTTCTTAAACGTGATAGTGATTCATATACAGTACACTGTAAATATATTTGTGCTTAACTCTTATTTATTTTGAAAGGGAATTTTAATTAATAACATTAATATGGTTATTATCGCTTAAAGTTGAGTTAAAGAGAATATGTGAAAAACGAAATACAATTTTTACACTTACATCAATTCATAATCATTTCCTTTTGTATTACGTCATATTAAATTCCTATAGTTCATATGATTCACATTTTTTAAAATTGCATTTTTAGAATTTTATACTGTATGGATTTCCTAAAAATATTTCAATTTTATAATTTAGATTAATATCCTTTAAACAATTGTTCTAGGACCATGATCCGAAAACCTTCTTTGAAATTTGATCTCGTCAAAACCAAGCAATTTCAAAGTCAAAAATGTCTTGATATGATTATAGGTTACCCTGTAATAAGATGATTTTTAACTAAGCATGTCTTAAAAATTTCAAAGAGTATTGAATGAATACGTTTTAGTACATACTTGTTATAGGAAACTATCAAGAAATCACTCAAAAGTAAGTCCAAAACTATATCTAATAAAAAGTGATAATAATCGGAAAGTGATAATATTGATATTTTTAGCCTTTTCTAACCCCACCAGCATAATGAACCACATAAACGAGGTGTAAAATGAATATCTCAAAACAAAAATTAATTCTGTGGTTTTGCAAATCACTGATTCCGATATACTTACATCACCTCCACACACTTCAAATTGTTGATATACAGAAAGACAATGTCAAAAAATATCAAATATTTGGATTTAAGAAGAAAGTTTCTGTATATCATCGATTTCTGTGAGGTCCAAATTGTTTCAAAAGCCGTCGACAATTTTGATAGACAAAATACAAAGACCACCTTTGTAATCAATTGAGACAACAATTTTTATAACATGATTTGTATAAAATTGTAAAAATTACAAATAAAATAAACACTCGTCATCTGAGAATAAGTTTGCTTCATACTCCATTGATTCAATTTCGATAACAACGATAAAGAATGTCTTAAAAAGTGACACGATAACTATTTTCTTTTATATCATTATCCGGCCTCATATAGATTTCAAGGTAATTTATTTCAATAAAATAATTTCAGCTAATGTGTTGAATAAAAAAAAGCACTCAGAAAAAAATCTCATAAAATCCCATTAAAATTTATCAATAGGACAGTTATTGATATAATAGTATATAAAAAAATAAATATTTTCATACAATTTCAAAAATAATTTTATAGTATTTTGTAGTATTTAATGGGATTTATCGATTGAATTACAGAGACCACCTTTGAAATCAGTAAAATTGTGAAAATGACAAAAAAAAGACCATTCGTCAATTGAGAATTGGTTTGCTTCATACAACAATGCAGTATGAAGCAAACTAATTCTCAAGCAAACTAATTCTCAACAGTTCTGATAACAACGATAGTTTATCCTATTGTTACGAAAATTCAGTCTACGAAAAACTGTTCTACAAGTTCGTATCTCTGGATTGTGTACAAAATAAAAACACTCTTATGTTTGGTTTAAATTATAACAATTAACTTTATTAATTCACTTTAATAAACAACATTACTAATAACAAATTCTAACAACTGCTGCATGTCCACAATTTAACTTGACATTTATCACACGAGATTCACTCGACCACTTTACAATCACTACTGAAGTGCTGTACCTCAGATGCGGCTCCCTTATATACTACATGCATCAGTTCGACAAGTTTCGACAAGCTTAGACTTGTTTCGAGAACCTTCTACTCGTTTCGTGAATGACGCATGCTATTAGCATCTCTTTCGCACTCATGTGTTTTAATGTTAAGATCTTCCCTCTCTTTCTCTCACATTGCTTAGTACGCTGAATGATCATCCCTCTCTTTCTAACACATTGCTTAGTGCGCTGAATTGTCTTGCGTCTCATTTATTATTGTTGACTGGCACAGTGGGGCAAATTACCTATTTTCGTAACACTATATTTTTAAATTTTGGCATTGACGAAAAAAACAACAAATTTGTGCAATTTTCGAACACATAATTCTTTTATCGATAATTCCGAAAAATATTAATCTTTGATTTTTGATCTTTTTATATTAAAATCTTACTTGCGAAGTTAATGATAACGAATAGGGCCAATCTTATATATAAATCCAATTTACCGATTTCGAATAAATCCATTCTATCGGTGTTTTAGTCCTAATCGAATCGAAAACGATATGTTTTAAATTTCAATAAAAAGATTCAATTTGTTTGGAAAATTTATTTTTTTGACACAAATTTGCTTTTAATATTCGAAATATTTTCATTTTTAATTTTTCGTTACACTGTGTTAAATTCGAAATAATTCTCAACAGAAAAAAAATAAATCAAAAAAATTCGTTTGAGACAATTGTTGATATCCAAAGTTATCACAGAACTCAAGAATGAATAATTTATACATTCAGAAAAAAACTATAAAATCTATGGAAATTCCTATTGCTCCAACGATTTTTTTACAATTAAAATTAATCAATGCGATTTTTCCTATTAATATTATAGTGTGAGAACTATTAATTTTATAGTGGCGTTTCACTATTGATTTCAATAGTTTTTACTATTAAAAATTAATGTGATGTAGGAATGTCGCATTGAAAAAGCAAGCGAAACGTGAAAAATGATACCGGAACCGTTTAGAATTTTGGAAAAATGTGTTGAATCGGAAATGGCATCGGAACATATATGTTTTTTCTTGTTGGAATCGGTACCGCTATTTTAACCAGAATCGGAACAGATATTATAGTCCCTGTCAGGGAACGCAAAGAACCGGAATCGGAACCGTTATTAAAAATGTATGGAACCGGAGTCGAAATCCATTTAATTTGTTGGTTGAAAAAGGAAACATAACCAGAACCACGCTTTAAAAACTCTTGGAACCGGAACCGATATTTCAATAGGTGTTAGTCCCTGTAATAAAAATTAAGTTTGATACCGTTTTATTTTCTTAAATCCATAAGTAAAGTTAAAACAACAGATTTTTTAGAAAAGGTTAAAATACCACGAAATTTTTATTTTCTGAAGCTGAAAGTATGGGTTTTTTTAAATTGGGGTAGGAACTATAAAAAAATCTTTAATGGGCGCGTACACGCACCCAGAAAAAAATACTATATAAATAATAGTTTTTTATTATTAAAAATAGTCAATAGGATAAATTATTATTTTAATCGGAAAATACCATTAAATACTAGAAAATACCATGACATTACCATTGAGTTTATATCAAACGATTTATTTTTTGTATACTATTAAATCAATAATTGTCCCATTGACCAATTTTAATGGTATTTGAGTGATTTTTGTTCTGGGTGCGGACACGCACGGGCACGATAGCAACTAGCACGCACGGAGATTTGCACTCACGAACTCAGATTTTCGAGCACGGCACGCGCCCATCTCTAGTTTTAATCTTTTAAAAGTAATAGGTCTTCATATTCTTTTAAAATGATAAAATTATAACATTTCTATGGGAACATACTATTAAAATTATAGTTTTTTTTCATATTATTTCAATGCGATTGATCATATAAATTCAATAACATGTTGAATTAATGTTGACCATTTTATTAGCTAAACAATTGTACAAAATACTATAAAAACCTATTGAATTAATAGGACTTTTGTTTAATGTCATATATAGTCGTACTATTGGTTTTAGGACATCATATTCTTTTAAAATGATAACATTATAACATTTCTATGGGAACATACTATTAAAGTTAAAGTTTTTTTCATATTAATTCAATGCGATTGTTCATATAATTCAATAACATATCCTATTGAATTAATGTTGACCATATTATTAACTAAAAAATGATACAAAATACCATAAAAACATTGAATTAATAGGAAAAACTATTGTTTCATGACATAGAATTAATAGTCGTACTATTGATTTTTTGTTTTCTTTGTGTATATATAGTGCAAAAATCAGGCAGACAATTTCTTGATTGTCGCATGAAGATATCTCGAATTGGGTTTCAAAAAAAAAATATAATTAAGTATTTTTAAAGAATAACTATAAAAATTCGCACATTATATTTACAGTGTACCAAATTAGTTAACATACGCACACACATATTCGTATTATATATTTATATAGTATAAAATGAAAATTAATTAATTTATTGTTTCATGTTTTGAACATAACAATAATACAAAAAAATATTTAAAAATTAATCTTCAATATCAACAATGTTCACAAATTAGTTGTAGGTACTAAAATATAATTTACAAATATAAATTTCTATATAAATCAATAGAATTTGTAGTAGATATTGTACGTATAAATATTGCTATATGTTGAGAGTGTGTTCAGTGTGTGTGTCTGTGCAATTGTGGCCGAGGAGGACGATCCACACTGCAATGCACCTGATTTTTCAACTGTTCGACCCACATGGGCCTAGTATTATTGTTTGGCTAAACGTAAAATGCAATTTAAATGTATAATCTATGGAATAAATCAATGTTCTTGCAAAAGCAAATGCGAGAAGAGAACAAATATGATACTTGGGATATGTGCGAATTTTACTAAATTACGGATTTTTGCTCAATTTTTGAAAAGAGTCGAAAAGATAGTGTTTAACAACAGCGTACAATTTGCATAGGATTATGAATACTTCATTATCGATAACTTACAGCAATTGAGGTTAGTTCTCAAATTCAATAAAACTCACACACATCCCTAGGATGCGTGCAAATTCTTCTAAATTGCTTGCAATTTTTGATAGAAGAATCGATAATACAGCGTTTACCAATCAATGCACAATTTGCAAAACTTCTACTGAAAATTTAGAAAAATCATTTTCGTCTAATTTGCACACATCCCTAGGATGCGTGCAAATTTGACTAAATTAGAGATTTTTGATAGAAGTGTCGCTAATGCAGCGTTTACCAACAACGCATTATTTGCAAAACTCCTTCTGAAAGTCAAGTCAAATTTTTGTCTACTTCGCACACATCCTTACTACTCTATGGTAGAGCTAAACTAAAGAGCAGTGATATTTGTTCTGTTTGCTATACTTTAATTTTCTTTTTTCTTGTTTTATTTTTTAGTTTAGTTTTTAAACGGCTGCTTAAGAGCTTCTAATGAAAACATTTAATGATATTCATGCAAAGGTATCCACGAACATTTATGAGTATATTATTTACTACTATTGGTAACGACATTTCCACTACTTCTACGGCTTGGTAACGACATTTTAATAAATACTACATTTAAATAGTTGTTCTGGTTGACATTTTTTTTTACGGTTTATCTGCATTATCAATATCGATATCATCAGTATTGTTATCTACGTGTTTATTGCTTTATTTTCACATTATTAATATTTTTTTTATATATATATTTTTTTATTTTATTTTTTCATCAAACATGAATGTATAATATATGTATGTAAGTATTTATTTATGAATGTATGTATATTATGTGTGTGTATAGTATATGAATATTTTTTGTTTTTAATATATGTAGGTTTTTTTGTTTACTCTCCAAGGTTTCGTTACGAAAGGATTTTAGGTACTTACTAAAAAAAGTAGTAGGTTTTTTTTGCATAAAAATTATATAGCGCATAATTTTGATGAATTTTCTATTTTTAACCGATTTTTTGATTTTGTATGCTATGCATTTACAAGTGCTTGTTATGTTATGATAGATTTAAAATTTTCCTTCAATCATATAATTCATAATTTATAATTATTAGTACTTTTTATACCATCCAAACCGTTTAATTTTTGCCCTTTTTTTAGCTTTGTGAAATTAGCGATATCTAGGAGCAGAGCAAATTTTTGTTTTATTTTGCATTTACTATATGTGTGTATAGAATCTATTTGAGTTTTCTAAATCTTGATTTATCAATAGATGTAGAAAAATATCTTGCTTGATCTTTCTTTTAGGCGTAGTTCATATTTTTTTGTTTTGTAAGTTTATTTCACTATTTTTTTTATAGTATTTGCTTAGATTGAATTCCATTTAAACTGAAGCTTACGAAAAAAATAATTAAATATTAGACGTTTATAGTTAGATTATAAAATAAACCAAAAAATATCCTTTCTGTAAAGCTATTCTCAAAAACGCATGAGTCTTATTTAAACTGCAGGTATATAAAGCATTTCATTCACTGGCCAACCGTATTCGTCGTGTTCTTAGGAGCTGCTTTTTTAATTCTTTCATTCTATCATACGAAATTATAGCCTATAATCGATTTTCGCTAGCAATACGTAATGCTTATAGTTTTGATTGTTTTTACTTTCATTTCACTTCATTCATCGATAACTCTTAACCTCTCTTAAAATATATATTTATATGTATATTCAATATCTATAGCTATTTATTTTTTAAATTTTTTGTTTTTTGGTATAAAAGATTCACGAGATGTTTTACTATGTACTGCTTAAATACATTTATACTTATTTACGAATATAATATGCTACGAATATAATAATGCTACGTTTCAAATTTGAGCTCAGCCCACATAACTTTTGAGGTTGTGGCCACTAACCGAGTTTGCTAAACTGATGTCATTTTGCTATGTACAGTTGTCAGAATGGAACGAACGAAAAATGTGTGTTTGCAGCAAACATAATATGTTATTTATTTGCTACAAACGTAATATGTTTGCAGTGAACATATTATATTTGTAGAAAACATATTATGTTTGCAGTAAACATATTATGGTTGCAGTAAACATATTGTGTTTGTAGTAAACATACTATGCTCGCAGTAAACATATTATGTTTGCAGTAAACATATTATGTTTGTGGCAAACGAATTATGTTTGTTGCAAATTATTATGTTTGTAGCAAACATATTATGTTTGCTTGAGTTTGGAAAATTTACCTACACATTTGTTAATCACCATAAAATATAAAATTATTATCAAAATCGTACTAAAAATATGCCAATCAGCCATTTCTATTTATAATATATATGTTTGAGTTCATTTCATGTTTGCTGCAAACAAATTATTTCTATTTGTGAGTGCTACTGTTATGTATTTTGAATTTTAATTTAAGTCTAAAAAATTAAGCCTAACATATAGAAAAACATTTCATCAGTCATATAACGCAGTTCTACTTTTATATAGTAATACTATTTGCTGTAGCTAATCAGAAATGTGACCGGGACAGCAAACGACGCCATATTTCTTGCCGCTATTTGGACATTTCTCTTCAGTAAGGTTTGTCATTTCATGATGGAAAGATATACGAATTCGAATTTCGGTAGTAAGTTTTAATAATTTCGACTCATTGTTGGCTCGTATATCTTTCCATCATGAAATGGCAAACCTTACTGAAGAGAAATGTCAAAAGAGCGGCAAGAAATATGGCGTCGTTTGCTGTCCCTGTCGCTTTACTTTTGTAGCGTCCCTGTTGAAAAACCCTTGATAAAAACTTTTGTAGCGCTCTTATTGAAAAACCCTTTACATTTATTTTTAAAATTTTTTCGATATTTTCTTGCTTTAAAATATGTTTCGACATTTTTTGTTTCGGCCAAAAATGGTTTCAACATTTTAAGGGTTTTAAAATTTCAACATTTTAGGTTTCGACATTTTTTTTCGACATATCGTACCGATTCCAATTACTATTCTATATTTTATCATAAATTTACGAAAGTTCTTTCGTGCATTTTACGAAATATTTCGTAGATAAATTTTACGATTTTTTTTCGTAAATTACACGAACGATTTTGTGCAACGTTACGGCTTTACTTATACAGCTTATTATAAAGGGTTTTTCAATAAGAGCGCTACAAAAGTTTTTTGCAAGGGTTTTTCAACGGGGACGCTACAAAAGTAGAGCGATAGTGACAGCAAATGACGCCATATTTCTTGCCGCTCTTTTGACATTTCTCTTCAGTAAGGTTTGAAAAACCCTTTACAAGTATTGTGAACTTCTAAAAATTTAAAAATTTTTTTTTACGGAAAATGTGTTGATAGAGAATATTTTAAACATTAGAACCGATTAAACAAAAAAGTATGTTGGTCGTCTGCATAACCAAAATTATTTGCTTGTTTATCATTAAATTCTAAAAGCCGAGAATATTTTTTTAAATATCTTACAAACATATTGTAATATTTAAGTTTTAATTTATATATTAACATTATTGACAATTAAATGACATCTTGACAATTAAAAGAAAACTTGCGTTTTAAGTTGTTTGGAAAATTACTTTAATAAAGTTCTTCATTTTTGAAAGTGCCTACAATGAAAAGAGCCTACAATTTTAATTGCAATTTTTATAAAAAAGATCAGTTAATATCAGCACCTGTGATTTATATAGTATTGATATATGAGATGTCTATTGCAAATGTTTTTCTAATTTTGTTGAGTAGAGTGGTATTATAAAAATTATAAAAAAATAGATGTGAAAAATACTGGGAATTTTTTATGTTAGCCACTTTATTTATAATATGTTCGCTGCAAACAACTTTGTTCTTCTTACGTGTTTAACTATTATGCATTTCGTACATAATGTGAATTTTTGATTATGTCTAACATTAAATCAAACATTTTATCAGTCACAGTATACAGTTTTTCTTATTTAAGTAATAAAAAGTTATCGGAAATGTTGAAAATTTGATTTTTTAATTAATAATAGATTATGCTGTATACAGAAAGATACTCTTTTGCCATGAGGTTGGAAGGGAGAAAACGTTACTTTAACAGCTAACTCGGTTAAAACAAATATCTAGACACAAGAAAATTCTCCTTTGGCATGAAGTTAGAAGAATGCAACAGTTAGTTGTAGGAACCAACTTCACTTAGTTATACACACTCCAAATTGTTCTAAAACTCTTGTAGTCCAAACTGCAACTCTTTTAGATTTGACTATAAGAATATAAGAAGAACCTAAGTTGAGATAACCGTATAAAATGGTTGGACAAGAAGACGGTTAAACAAAAATATGGTTGGACAAAGAGTTGTTTGGCCCAACAAATCTCTATTCTGTATGCACAAGCTATAAGAATCGAATAAATTGTTTAGACAAAGAATTCTATTAGTGTGTATGCTTAAATGTTTAAAAATACAAACCACGAAATAGTCAAAAGTTATTTTATTAATGAAAGTGAAATATTTTTCTTCATTCTTAATGTTTTTCTTTAGCATCAACCGTGTTCATAATTTTATCCTAATCACAGTAATCACAATTCGTTCCATTCTGCTATCGTCTAGTAGTTATCTAATATTTAATAGTTAATATTAATATTACTGAAATCATCGATATGATATTATTAGTTTTTTTTTTCTTTTGTTATAACTACTGAGAAAAATATATTTCTTTAGATATAGTGCTTTTTAGTTTATAACAGTTTAAGCGCATACAAAACGTTGGGATTCAGCCTAGAAAAATCTACACATTCTCGTCTACTAACTATGTTCATGATATCCGAATTCATTAAACATAAACGGGTGTCTTAAAGACTCTATTACAATAGAGTTGTTCAAGAATGCATTCTTTCTTTAATGAAGAAAAAATAATAATAGTTCGAGATTTCTTTGAAAAGTATTGGGATATCGATGTGATAAATGTTTAAATATAGCATCTTGTATTTGAGTGAATGAAATGAAAATGTGGTAGACTGGGGAATCTAGAATATGCTGTATTGTTCTGACACATTTTATGAAGCACTCGTTGGAATTACCAATGAGATTAGCTTTTAAATCGACGCCCAGAATATGAATTTCATATTGAACATAACCCATTATTTGAGGGTTTTAAAGAGTTTTTCAATAAGAGCGCTATAAAAGCTTTTTTTAAGAGTTTTTCAACAGGGACGCTACAAAAGTAAAGCGACTCCGCTCTTTTGACATTTCTCTTCAGTAAGTTATGCCATTTCATGATGGAAAGATATACGAGCCAACAACGAGTCGAAATTATTAAAATTTACTACCGAAATTCGAAAGAAAAAAGACTCATATAAATATCTCATTTAAGACTGTTTTCGGAGCACTCAAAAGTATTACTCATAAAAGATTCATATCTAGGAGTTATTTATAAGCCTTCATAAATTAGACTCCTAAAAGCATCAAATATAAAATTGTTACTGAACGCTCAGAAAAAAGACTCATAAAAGTTCTATATTTTAGAATGTTTTAGGAACGCTCCAAAATTAAACTCATAAAAGTATCTCATTCATTAGGGCTTTAGGAGCCCCCTCAAATGGAACTCATAAAATCATTAAATTTAAGAGTATTTTAAAAGCACTCAGAAAAGGACTCATAAAAGTATCTTATTTATGCTGGTTTTAGGAGCCTACTGTTTAAATAAAATTAATATACTAAAATTCGTTTTGAATTTGAAATCAAATGAAAATTCGCTATGCAAGATTCTGTAGCCTTTTGGGGATCCCTTCAGTATTTAAATATGACTGATTTAGGAGCAATAAAAGTCTCATAAAAATGAGAGTTTTTGTGTTCATAAAATCGTGCCCTCTACCCAGGGGTCGGGAGTCTTTTGCGTTTTCTTTAAATGCTCATATATGAGTTTTTTAGGATCAATAGAAGTTTCATAAATATGAGTGTATTGGGCTCATAAAATTTGCCCTTTACCCAGAAGTCGGAAGCCTTTTTGGAATCGTTTTTGGTGCTCAAATATGAATGTTTTAGGAGTATTACAAGTCTCATAAATATGAGGGTTTTTGAGCTCATAAAATCGTGCCCTTTACCCAGAAGTCGGGCTCGTTTTTGGGCTCGTTTTTGGTGCTCAAATATGAACATTTTAGGAGTATTAAAAGTCTCATAAATATGAGGGTTTTATAATAGTAATAATAGTTTGGCACTACAGTCCTATAAGAATTTAGGCCGAGCTCTCTCACATATTTGTACTCAAAGTGGTGGGACTTACAGCTTTTCATAGGCAATGTTTTACTCTCGTAGGTTTGCCATTTACTGCCGAGAGGTAGCGCGGTATAGAAAAATGCTTCTATGAAAAGATGTTGTTAAGCCCCAGTCCAGGCTTGAACCGGGGACCTTTCGGCTCGCAGTCCAACGCACTAGCCGCGGTAGCTCGGCTAATATTTTAGGCTCATAAAATGGGGCCTTCTACCCTGGGTTGGGGAGCCGTTTTTGGACTATTTTAAGTGCTGCATTATGAGGGTAACATTCATAAATATGACATATTTAGGAGTCTTAAAAGACTCAAAATGTTTGCTGGGTAACACCATCAAGTTTAAGAAAAGTTCTTTGGAATTATGGTACGAAAGAAAGCAATTTGGAGGCATCAACGGAAAGAGTTGAGGCATCCGAGATCTGTGGCAGACTGGGGAATCTAGAACATTCTAAATTGTACTGACATATTTTATGAGGAATTTCTTAAAATTACCAATTGATATTAGCTTTGAAATCGACGATCATAATATGAATTTCACCCTGAAGACTTTAGTAATATTTTAAAGAAAAACTCTTTGAAAATATGGTAAGAAAGAATGCATTTTTGAACATTTCTTAGTTATATGTTTCAGACTTTAAAAGCACCCACTACACGCCCGCCCACACTAAATCGTATTCTATGTATAATTTCTATTTTTAGGAAAGTAGTACTTTCGAACATGTTCCGAACAAGTTTAGGAAAACGATGTCAGAAATTATAGCATCAAAGGTAACAGACAACAAGGATTTGATTGGACGATTTAAAATACATGAGCAACCTATTTTCTTAAGTGACTAAATGCCTTAGTTGCTAAGGAGACTTAAAACTAGATACGTCAAACGCATTCATGCGATGTCTTCTGTGTATTCTATATTTTTTTTTTTATTTTTTGTGTGCAGCACCAAGAAAAAGTCTACAAAATATCTAGCTCGTATATCTCGTGGCAACCCTGGGTTCATCGCATCCGGGTGCCCACTTCCAACTACACTTAACGCCTGTAATCACGACTTTGCTAATGCTAACGCTTGATTAATTATTGCTTTTATTTGCTAGGTTTTTGTTTTGTTTAGTTTTGATTTTTTTTTGTGTATTTTTTTTTGTGTATTTTTTTGTTTGTTTTTTTCTCTTCAGATACAGTTATTTTAGTCACTAATAATTAATTAAATTAATTACCAAACGAAACACACTGGGGAGACGCACGCTCGCGTATCCTGCCATGTTGCACAAATAGTCCTGCCGTCCTGTCGTCGTCGTCCCAACGCACAGAGCGAAACAACGAAACAGTTGCAGCTGTGCGTCTGTCTGTTTAGATGAAGCCACGCGCCGCACAGCCTCACGTCATGGAGCCGCCGCTCAGTCGTCGCAGAATTATGAAAATGCTCGTGTACCAGAAAGTCGTAGCAAATGTACGACTGAAGCCCTGCGCCCTGCTCAGGCCCAACGACGATTCGGTCGCCGAGCTGCGACTGCTGCGTGCGGCGCCCTCAATGATGTTGTTGTTGTCGAGTTCGTGCAGCACCGGCAGCTCCAGCTCGGGCACCGCCTCCTCCGTCACAAAGAGCCGCTTCGGCTTGCAGCGGCGCTGAGCTCTGTAGGTTTTTGTGACGTTTATGCTGTATCCTTCGAGATATTCGGAGCCCTGCAAAAGATGACGCAAGAGCAAAAGTAGAATAAAAAAAATGTTAGAATGGAAGAATGAATGAAAGAAACAAACGCGAATGCGAACGCAAAAATGTAATAAATAACGACATTAATTAAACGACTTTTACACAAAATGAGGGAAAATTGAAAAGCAACGTTTTTGCACTCGTTGAAATAAGCACACAACTCGGAACAGCCGAAGAAGTAGAATTGTTACCCAACAATCAAAAGAAACAAAACAGAAAAGTTTAAAAAAAAAATATGAACAAAAAAAATGATGAAAAATATGCTGCAACCAAAGTTTTTGCTTTAATTGGGCTGAATAAATTTTGTAAATAAATAGAAGCGGCAGGACCCGCCGACCCAACGACGTGCTGGACAAAAGAATTCATTAATAAATTGTTGTCAATGCACTGACAGAAAACAAAGGACAAGGGACAACTTTCGAGAGATGATATGTTTTTTCAAAACTGGAAAATTATATTTTCCTATTGAAAACAATATCAAAGTTGAGCACTTTTAAGTTTAAATTTCTTTGCAGGTTTAATCACACTGAAAAAAATAATCGACGTAAATATAGCAAACGATATTAATTGCATGCATTAATCGGGTCAGCAATGAAATTGAGTAATTTAATTAAAACATTTGCTATTCATTGTTAATTTAGCAATTGTGTTTGCTAATATGCATATTTGTACATCAATGCAGCAAATTAATTAGTCGTCGCAAGTTTAGCAAAGATAATTGCTGAAACTGCGGCGACTAAATAATTTGATGCATTGACGTACAAATATTCATATTAGCAAACGCAATTGCTGTTTTAACAACGAACAGCAAATGTTTTGATCATATTACTGAATTTCATCGCTGGACTGATTAATGCATTCAACTAATAGCGGTTGCTATATTTACGTTGATTATTTTTTTTCTGTAACCTTGGGAAATTGTATACAGGGTGGTCCGCTTTGGGGTGCAAATATTTTAGGGACTGATACCTTGGTTCATTTGATGAAAAAAATCGTTCTAGAGTTTGGGTCTATTTGGAACAACCAAGGAATCAGTTCCTAAAATATTTGAACCCCCAAGCGGACCACACTGTATATTCAATTGCCCCATATGCAAATTTTTGAGGATACAATTTAAAGGTTGTCACAAATTAGAATAGATATCAAATTTGATCTCTAATTTAGATGATGTTCTGATTATCCGTTTTATTAGTAGATACTAAATAATAAAAAATAATGAAAAACCCAACCAAATTTTTAATATTTAAATCTAAGTACATTAAATATTAATAGCAAAATTGGCATTTCTTTTCTATTAAAATTTTCTGGATAGAAATAAGAAAAATAAGTTTAATGTTATTTGAAAAAGTACATTTGTAAAGTTCTGTAATTTATTCTCTAAAGCCGCATTATAGAAGTTCTAAAATTTGCGTAAAAAAAAGACGAAAAATCTAGCATGTTGAAAAATCAGCAACCTCGAATTATATAAACCCTATTAAATATTTTGTTTATAAGGCTAGAGATAATCCGGCCCAGATATCTAATACATTTAAAACCCACTTCAAGGCATTCATTTTATTTTAAAATCTTTACTGTCGCCAACACTATGCTTAAAAATCAAATGAATGTCATGCTCACAACAATGAGGCACCAAGTACTGTCAAAACAAAACAAAATACAAACAAAACTGCAGTGAAGAGGTATAAAAAACACCGAACGGCAGTTTTGTTGTTGTGTGCATTGTTCGTCTTCTCACTCGTTGCACTCACTGTACACGTTGCATGTTCAGCAACAGTAGTGTCGTTTGGTTTTGTTTTTCAAAACATTGAATGTTTTGATTGATGTTTTAACATTACTTGACACTAATGAAACAAATACTGCAGTGAAGTGTAGTCGGCCGATAGACTTCACCATAATACTGTCGACTGTCATTGCAAAATGCATTCAAAACTGTAGAGTGCAGTTGTACATATTGAAATATAATATAAAATATAAAACTCTTGACCCGTCTCTCTGTTTGTTCTAGGATTATGTCTTAAGCACAAGGGTACTATGGAGTTCGTAGGGTGACATGCGGGATTGGACAAAGACACCTACGAAAACGAGGGCGAAACAAAAAACTCAAATACAAAAAAAGCATTACAAAAGTAAAAATAAAAGCAAAATAAAAGATAAAAACACAAAAGAAAAACAAAAGAAATAATGAAAAAAACACCACCAAGATCAAAATCACCAAGATAAAAAAAGCACAAAACAAAAGCAAAAACACAAAAACAAATGCAAAACATAAACACAATACACCAAAACAAAAATATAAAAACCAAACGCAAAAATAAGAGCAACAAAAGGAAAATCAAAAGTATAAACACAAACGCAAATTCACAAAATCAAAAACACAAAAGGAAAACTACAAAAACAAAAGCAAAAACATAAAAGAAAATACAAAAAAAAAACAAAAACCCAAAAACAACACCATGATCAAATACCCCCTCCAAAATACAAAACAAAAGCACAAAACAAAATCAAAAACACAAAAACAAGTGCAAAATGAAAAAACAAAATATACAAAAAAATAAACACTAAAACAAAAACTAAAAACACAAAGGCCAAAACACAAAATAAAATGCAAATAAAAAAACAAAAACGCAAAAATAAAAGCAAAAACAAATGCGAAACCACAAAAATAAAAGCTAAACAAATGCAAAAACATAAAAAAACACAAAACAAAAAAGAATCAAAAGTAAAAACACAAAACAGAAACATAGCAAATACAAAAATAACATCAAAGCTCAAATACAAAAGCAGAAAGACAAAATCTAAAACATAAACAAAAGCACAAAACAACAGCAAAAACATAATCAAAAACAAAAGCAAAAACAAAACCACAAGAGCAGAAACACAGAAACAAAAGCAAAAACACAAAAACAAAATAAAAACAGAAAACTAAATTAAAAATAAAAACATTAATAAATGCACAAAACAACAGCAAAAAACATAAGCAAAAACAAGACCACAAGAGCAGAAACACAGAAACAAAAGCAAAAACACAAAAACAAAATAAAAACACAGAAACAAAAACAGAAAACAAAATTAAAAATAAAAACATTAATAAATGCACAAAACAACAAAGCATCAACAACAAAACATTAGTAAAAACAAAACCACAAGAGCAAAAACACAAAAAAAACCAAATCCAAACCACAGAAACAAAAGCAAAATAAAAAAATCAAAAAAACAAAAAAAAGGAAAAGCAAAAACAGAAAAGCAACCTCATAAATATCAAAAATAAAAAACAAAATCAAAAGAAAACCACAAAAACACAAAAACACAAAAGCAAAAACACAATAAAAGACAAAAGCAAAAACACAAAATTAAAAACGTAAAAAGAAGAACATAAAAGCAAAATCACCTAATTGAATGCAAAAAAAAAAATCAAAAACAAAAATAAAACCAAAGGCACAAAATCAAAAGATAAGTCAAACACAAAAAAAAGGCAAAATAAAAATCAAAAATAAAGGAAAGAACACTGTACACGAAATACAAAACAAAAAGAGAAGATAAACATAAACAAATTTAAAAACCGAAAGCAAAAGGTAAAAAATGTGATGAAAAACGATGAATAACAAAAATTAATTTTGAAACCCGAAATCAATATTAAAAACAAAAGTATAAATCACAAGAAAAATACTATAGCAGATTTAAAATAAAAAAAAAATGTTCAAACATCAAAAAAACAAAAAACATTTTTTTCTATAATTCACATATTTTTTTAATTACACTTTTTTTTGTGTATATATAATGATTTTAGAAACATAACACAGAAAAGCACCGATGCGCAGCCAGGCTACAAAATACTATTTAATACATATTGCCTATTTTAAAATAATGATTGGTTGGTATGCAAAATATGCTACCAAACTTTAAACGTTCTTCTGTTAATTTTCTTTACAATACGTACAATTATTCATTACCTTCCTATGTTTATAGTACAAAGATTAATCTTGATTTGTACTATTAAACATTTTAATTATTTAAATGCCTAATAGCGATTTCAATACCATTTAAACCACTCAATTGAAGTACGCTAAGTATTTAACCTAAATAAATACTGCCTTTTGCTGTTATCGCGGCACATTTTTCCATTGTGTAAATATTTGACTTGGGGGTAAAATTTACTGGTGAATTCTTAATGAATGTTTTCAACTTATGCAAATGCATATTTTCACAAATAATTGTTTTTGATTTCAAATACAATGTGTAAGGTAAAAACGCATAATTCGCATTAGCATTTCAAATTGTTGATGAACAACATAAAAACGAAAAATAAATAAAACGGAAAATAAAAGAAGACTACAAAAAAACTGAAAGTTGTTTTGTAAAGATTTGGAAAAACCAAACTAAGAACTTGGAAAGTTTTTAGTCCTTGTAGATTACGGACATTAACACAGCAAAAGGAAATCTCACGAAAACAATCAACATTTTGCAACATTGTTTTGGATCGAGTAAAAATCGATGAAAATTGGCGTATTCGATGGATAGATGGATGGGTAGATAACTTGTGGCGAGAAATCGTAGTTAACCAATTTCCTATAATTTCCAAACAAGCGTTACTTTATTATGGCAACGGTTTACTGCTTCCTTGGATTTCAGACGTTTCAGACGAATTGCTTGACGGTTGGCTTGTCTATATAGTGCACGACCACATACAGACAGACAGACAGACATACATATCTATGCACATGTAGAGAGACATGTATGACTGTCTGTCCTTCTGTCTGCCTTGGTGTACGTGATGCCAGTTACGAACTGCATTGAGTTATTGCAGAAAGCATTGCGGCAAACGATTCCGACCACAATACAATTGATTGCACTTTATAACGTGCGGCTTCCGACCCAAATTCCCACATTTTCCGTTTTATTTTGCTCGAATGTTCCTTGTCCTTCTCCTCGAAGCATTAGACAACGAAAGTATGAAAAGGACAAAAGAAAAACACACCACGAACAATGAAATGCAATAAAAATACTAGTGAAATCAAAAGAAATCATAGAGTTGAAATATAAAATTTTTTACTGAATTCGGTCGAATTAAGCCACGTTAGCGAGCAACGTGGGATTGGCTCTGCTGTGTCATTACGTTGGAAACGCATTACAGGGATTTGAAACGTAATTAGACGAAAACATGGGATTATGGCAGCTATATAGTTTTCCCCAAGTGGTTCGTATTTAGTACAATGTGTATGTGTAAAAATGTTTTTAGGTTGAGTACTGGGTTATTACAGGTTACACGTTTGCAACAGGCTGACAACTTGGGGGGCGGTGATTGAACGAACGAAATGACACAGTAGTGTCTTAGAATGCTCAGAAGTTAAGATTTGTAAGTACAAATTTTAATAGGGACAAATTCAATTTCAGAAACGTCAACGTTGGTATTATTACGAAATTAAAAAAAAGACTTTTTAATAATGGTATCGTCGTAATAATACCGTCTGAACAGCTGAACCGATTTGACTGGAATTTTACCCGAAGAAACCATGTAGTCTGGAGGGTAATATAGGCTATTTATGAATGAAATTGCACAAATAAAAATAAACGGAAAAACAAAGCAAACCCGGAGCACAAAAGGCAAAAGCATACCGAAACCGAAAGAACGCTACAAAAGACAAAACACTAAATCAAAACCAAAAGTAAAAACAAATACAAAAAAAAAAGAAATAAAAAAAATAACAATATACAAAATCAAAAAAAGAATACAACAAACAAAACATTTAATAAAAATCAAAAGGAAAAGCAAAAACAGAGACAAAATAGCTAAAATCCAAAATGAAAATAAATAAAAAAACAGAAAGTCAACACACAAAAAAATGAAAAGCAAAAAAAAAACACAGAAAAAAAATCAAAAAAAAAACAAAAAATCAAAAGAAGACAAAAAAAAACAAAACACTAAATTAAAAGCAAAACCAAAAGGAAAATCAAAAACAGAGACAAAATAGCTAAAATCTAAAAGTAAAAACAAATATAAAAAAATTACGAAATAAAAAAAAATAACAAAATACAAAATCAAAAAAAGAATACAACACACAAAACATTAAATAAAAATCCAAAGGAAAAACAAAAACAAAGACAAAATAGCTAAAACCCAATATGAAACTAAATAAAAAAAACACAAAGTGAACACACAAAAAAATGGAATGCAAAGAAAAAACACACAAAAAAATCAAAAAAAAAATAAAAACAAAAGAAGACTAAAAAAAAACAGAACACTAAATTAAAAGCAAAACCAAAAGGAAAATCAAAAACAGAGACAAAATAGCTAAATTCCAAAAGTAAAAACAAATATAAAAATACGAAATAAAAAAAAATAACAAAATACAATATCAAAATAAGAATACAATAAACAAAACATTAAATAAAAATCAAAAGGAAAAGCAAAGACAAAATAGCTAAAATGCAAAATGAAAATAAATAAAAAAAACACAAAGTCAACACACAAAAAAATGGAAAGCAAAAAAAAAACACAAAAAAATCAAAAAAAAAAAACCAAAAGAAGACTAAAAAACAAAACTCTAAATTAAAAGCAAAACCAAAAGGAAAATCAAAAACAGAGACAAAGTAGCTAAATTCCAAAATCAAAATAAATGAAAAACAAAAAGTCAAACACAAAAAAAAAAATCGAAAGCAAATATAAAAACAAAAACTCAACAGAAAAACATAATTCAAAAAAGAAAAGTGAAAACAGGAGATCAAAAGCAAAAACACAAAAAAAAGAACTCAAATGTAAAACAAACGAGTTGGGAAAGTTAGGTCACATGGGTAAGTTCGGTCACATGGGGCGGATTTTTATAGTCGGTCGGGCCCGACTATGGAATACCCTACACCTTTGGTGGGGATATTAATGTGGGATATTTAATAGCAGACCTTTTAATTATGCTGAACCTCCCCACCCTCAGAATATTATTCATATATCAGAAATTAACGTCTTATATCCCCATAAATTTATATAAAGTATAAAAAACTAAAAAAAAAATTGAAAAATGTAATTGTGCGGACCACGCCTATATTTAAAATTTTGAAAGGCTAATATTTCATAGATTTGATTTTAATAATTTACGGATAAAATTTCCACTATGAAAACCCGGGAAATAATGAAAAAAAAGTGGGCGGATCACGCCCATTTTTGGACCACATATTTATAGGTGAATTTTAAAAATACTTTTTAAATTTTTTAACTATACCTTGAATACTTTTCGAGTTATTAGTTCCGAAAGAGTTATATAAAAGTGACTTGTATGGGAGGTGGGCGTGTCCGTTGACCGATTTGGCTCATTTTCAAACTCAGTTCCTACTTTTGGCTAAAATATATTGAGACGAAATTTCATCGCATTCTGATCAGTATTTCTCAAGTTATTCTGTATTCGGACAGCAAGACAGCAAGACGGACAGACAGACAGACGGACATGGCTAAACGGACTCGGGTAGTGATGCTCGGGACTCGGGTAGTGATCAAGAATATATATACTTTTCCATACCGGACACGCCTCCTAAGGGGCGTTACAATATATGCACAAAGTTAATATACCCTGTACCTCATAGGTGTAGGGTATAAAAACACATAAAAATAAATTAAAAATACAATAACACAAAATAAAAACAAAAACCTATAATTACAAAAAAAAAACAAAGCAAAACAATTGAAACACGCAAAATAAAAAACCACACACACTTAATGCATACAAAAAAAAAAAAAAAATGCAAACCAAAAATTATATTAATTACACCAAAACACAAAATAAAAAGCAAAGATTACACAAAATTTAAAACAAAAATGCGAAAACGAAAAAATATATAAAAAAAAAAACAGAAATAAACACACATTAAAACATAAATTAAACTGGGACTCAACAAAAAAATACGACATCAAAATTTAAGAAAACACAAAAGTAAAAAACGCAAAATATAAAAAAACCAACATTGATTTTTATTAAGAACACACTAAGTCAAAAATATGTGATTAAACAAAATCAATATTTAAATATTGCATTCAAATTGGTTTTATTTTTTTTTAAAGCAAGATTTTTAAGACGTCATTAAAACAGTAACACATATTATAAAATAATATTAATTATATTTATTTGAAGAAAATATATCCCTTAATAAATTTCGTATAACATTTTATATTATATTACCACGCTTCAACACAAAATAATTGTTTTATTCATAGCTAATTCAAAATAGAGATTAACAAAAAAAAAAAAATCTTATTTAAAATCGCTAACTTTGGAGTAAGAATATCACAATTTGGCTTCACTTAAAACAAAAAAATAATTATAGGCCTCATATCCGCTATCATTTAAGGTATCTCAAAATGTAAAATTTTTTGAGCTGAGATTAAGTTTACGAAATTGACTTTTGGCCAGGTTTTTTTATTCAAATATCCCAAGAACGAAATTATTTTATTTAATATGTAAAATTACTAGATGAATTCATATAACTCTATTGTAGGATCCTGACGTAAACCCATTGAAAGTAATACATTTATGCAAAGTTGAACTCGACACGTTTAAGAATTTGTTAGAATTTTTATGAAGAATTAAAGCACAAAAAAATTATATTGATTAAAAAGAGCATCATAAAAGAAGACTTAAAAAAATCGAAAAAGTGCATTTGTATTTAATCTGTAAACTTATAGAGTGATTTGCAAAATCATGGTAAGAGGAAACATAGAATTATGGATCTAGTTTTACATATAGTAAAATCATTTTATTGAATTATGAAAACTTAATATGTTTTTCAATAAATACACCTTAAAATCAATAGGTACACCTTAAAATCAATATTTTTTGTGTTTGACTGATTATAACTTCGGTCAGAATAATCCGAATTTCATATAGTTATTTCAAAATATTAGCAGAAGTATTCTCAACAGAATACAAAAAAAATTAGATAACTTGATAACTCAAATCTGTAAACAGTTAAAGTCCAAAATACGTAGAAAAACACGAAAATTACCATATATATGTATTACATAATAACTCAAAAACTTGAGTCAATCTGAAAAAACTGAGTATTAAGTCATGATTAGAATCTTGAAGTCCATCGAAAAATAATCATATCGCAGATAATTTTTTTGTTGTGCTGTGTTACGTTATATAGTATATGTTATAGTTTGAGTCACGTTAAATAAAATAAAGATTGTGGATAATTAAAAAAAGTGTTATTCAGAATTTTGATTATTAGAAAATGTAACAATTTTATTCAATAATATTTCAAAATTTTGTATATTTAAATAAATTGAACATTTATTTTATAAATGATTAAAATACAAGCGAAGTATTTATATTAGTTATATTTTTTAAAATATTTTGCGACGCCAATTTTTAATAATTAGAAATTCTGAATAATCAAAATGCTGATTAATCAAATAATTAATTAATAATAATTTTGATTTATTGATTAATCAAAAATCGTGAATAATACCACAACCCTAATTAAAATTGTAAGAAATACTATTAAATTTATAGTTTTTCATAAATTATTTTTATAATGTAATTTCTCATTAGTTTATTCCAATATTTATATTTACTATTGGCATAAATACTATGTGGAATATTCAAACTTGAACACGAATAGTTTTTGACCAATAGTTTTGACAAATTGTTTTAATTTTTGAAAAAACTTAAAACCCCGTAGAATAGATAAAGAATTATAGATATTGATAAAATCACAAAAGGATTCTTAATTTAAAATTTTAATTTTTCTTTTTTTTTTTTTTTTTTGGTTAAAATTGGAATATTCCTTAAGTTAGTATATTGTACACAAGAAACTGATATGTTGGCCCAAGTAGGTAGGTATTTTGTAATATCCTACATTTTCCCACCTCTTTGCTTCAAACATTAAGCCCATCATACCTCGTATATGCCTTTTATTTCGATTCCAGCTGTATTGATAATAATACCTTGAAATTTATATATACAGCCCAATTCTGAATAAATATTTCCACAAATATTTGGGAGAAAAGGGCTTTATATGTAATTTCAACACAATTTTTTTTTTCTTCAAAATATTGGTGGGAGTATTTTTTACATATTTTTTTTACATATTAACCAACGCTCAGGGGATGCCTCCTATTCGTGCAATGCACAGTGTTGATCGTAAGAAAGGATTATAGGTTAAAGGGAAGAGGAAAGATGGAGTAGTGTCGGTGGATGTTTGCTTTAAATTTCCCAATATTAAAAATGTCGGGAAAAACAGAAGCAGGGAGATTGTTCCACAAACGTATCGTGCGACTGAAGAACGAATTATCTCTGCGTGGTTCTGTTGAGAACCGAGTGAACTACGAAGGGGTGGGCTTGGTTCGATGCCCGAGTAGAACGAGAGAATACACGACCTGGTGGAATCAGGCCATGTATTTTCCTCGAACACTTTCCGTTGTAATACCTAAAAAACAGGCTTACACACCCAACGGTCCTTCGGTGCTCAAGAGAACCAATAGAGGATGAAATATTTTCATCCCCTATTCAATATATTGCACGTTGTTGGATTCGATATAGGAACTCCAAGGATGATTTTGAATCCCCTGCCCATATGTGCGAATTGTATTCCATCTTAGGCCGAATATAGGTGGTTGTCTACGCAAGTCAGCGGGAGTGAAGTATGTCTTACACCGTTTCAAAAAACCGAGGCACTTGGCCGCTTCTTTCGACACATCAAATATGTGATCATTCCAACGGAGGTCACATTGAATTGATATACCCAGAACGTCAAGAGCAGCTGACTGCGCAATATCCACAGAGTCCATATTGAGGAGAGGGAGGGGTGAATCCATTCTTTTGTGAGATAACAGACAACATTGAGTCTTGCTAGCATTAAAATCAACTCTATTTGCAAGACCCCACTCGGAGATTGTTTTAAGGTCATTATTGAGTGTATCATTCATTGTGAGCCTTTTACTCTCAATCTCCAAAGAGTTTGGGCGCTTGTTGAACGAATATGAGTGACAAATGTTACTGTCATCTGCAAAGGAATGGATTGGGTTGTGGGTCGATGACAGAAGGTCAGTGATAAAAACCATAAATAGGGACGGGAACCCATTTTCCAGCATTTGTCCGGAGAAATCACACAATGGATTCAATCAAATTATTTGCTTTCTACTTTTTCTGATAATTTATCACAACCATGAATTACTTATCCTAATTACTAAAATTATTCAAAATATGATTGAAAATCAAACTAATCAAACATTTATGTTTAAAAATAACATAGTACAATTTGAGTTGTTGAAAATTGTACTTCTACAACGCCGATATAAAGGGTTTTTCAATAAGAGCGCTACAAGAGTTTTTTTTAAGGGTTTTTCAACAGAGACGCTACAAAAGTAGAGCGACAGGGACAGCAAACGACTCCATATTTTTTGCCGCTCTTTTGACATTTCTCTTCAGTAAGGTTTGCCATTTCATGATGGAAAGATATATGAGCCAACAACGAGTCGAAATTATTAAAATTTACTACCGAAATTCGAATTCGTATATCTGAAGAGAGTTGTGAAAAGAGCGGCAAGAAATATGGCGTCGCTTGATGTACCTGTCGCTCTACTTTTGTAGCGTCCCTGTTAAAAAACCCTGTATAACACATTTAGAAAACTAAGTAATTTAAGGTAAATCAAAAAAATTTTAAACAAAACAAATATTTAGTTAAATAAATCTAAATACAAGGAATGTGTGCAAATTGAAAATTAAAAATGTTCCCTAAAAACAATTTATATCCACCCAGCATTGCCTTAAATGATTTAACAAAAAAAGATTTTCATTCTGTTACCACCAAATCCACACAACACTTACCGGCAATATATGATTTTTGGCTTCCCAGCAGAGCGGCTTAAACGAACCACGCCGCGTGGCTGCCTGGAACTGATCGAATTGATTTTCCCAATCGTAGGATATGAGACGCGCCTCCAGTGTCATGCCGGCCAGTTCAGGAGGTGATGAAATCAGCACCGGATTCGAGTTGCTGCAAAGTAAAGATAAACAAAAAAAAGGTTACAAATAAAAAAAGAGACAGACATACAATAAAATACGCGCTGATTTATGGCAAAGAACCCAATGTGAGTGAGACAAAGTCCTAACGTCTGTCACTATTTTATTTTTATTAATAATTAATGCAATGTGGCGCCCTTTTTACGTCTGCCTTAATTTCATACATTTTACGATGCGTTCGTTCCGTCGTCCTGCCCGCCTCATCAGTGCGATTTTCACAAAAGCCGCATACAAATCCCTTTTAATTAATTTATGATTCCTTTTAATTCGTCTGGAGTGGTGGTGAGTGGGAAGCAGCACAGGCAGCGGACAGAATGAGACAAACAGATATGATAAATAAGAAACATAAGGGGGGCTCCTTTGGCAGATACTCTTCGGCTTTTTTATTTGCAATGGAAATACCGCAAATGTTTGCGGTTGGAAGCACTAAAATATTACTGCCACAGATTGATTCAGGGGTGCTTTATTAACAAATATGGTCAGCGACACAGCAGGTTCGGTCTAGGCTTGCCATCTTTTTGAAACAATGATATTTGAAGAAAGGATATTTACAGCAATAAATAAAAATTTAAAAATAAATTTTATTGTGCACATATATTATGTTTAAAACAGTAATTTATACCGTAATATATACGGAAGCTGATATTCTCCGTACTTACTGGTAAAAAGTATTTGAATATTGATACCAATAACTCTAAAAACAGAAACTGAAATGGTAACCGATACTTAAATCAATATTTGTTTAAAATCGTTTCCGTTTTAATACCGAAACCGTAACCGAAATCCTTTTAAAAATCATAAATATCCAAAGCAACATAAAAGTCTTAGGCCTCCTTCGGTATCTCGAGACGAAAGACTATTAAACGAAAAAAAAAAAAAAAATTCCACTACCTAACACGATTTTTGCCATGATCATCCGATATAACATTTCTATATAATTTGAGGTAAAATCTGAATATGCAGTTAGAAGCATATTCAGATTTTTTGTATTATGTAAAGGCTCTGAGAAATTTCCAATAGAATTTTTAAGTACTTTTCAGGCACTTTTTAGAATACAAAAATTATATAACTTTACAAAACTTTAAACACAATTGTACATGCTAATTTTAATATATTATTTAATGCCAATATTGTAAGCAGTTTTTAAAATATTCATATTAAACTCAAAAATTTTGTTTTTTTTTAGACTATTCTTGGCTCATTTATTTAGTATTACTTAGTACGTATGATTGAAAAGAATGATCATAAAATGGCAAACCTTACTGAAGAGAAATGTCAAAAGAGCGGCAAGAAATATGGCATCGTTTGCTGTCCCTGTCGCTCTATTTTTGTAGCGTCCCTGTTAAAAAACCCTTTAAAAGTAACAATAAAAAAGAAATAAACAAAATATTTAAATAAAAAAATATTGTTTTTTTACTGAAAGTACCATTGATACAGGTCACATAACAGAATTTTCAGGACTAGTTCTGTGATAGGTCTAAAGGCACTGTTCACAAAACACGATTTTGAAGATCAGTATTGTGATATGTACAAAGGTTTGCAGGAGGAGTTAATTGACCCCTCCCTAGGACAACGCCATATTAAAGTTGCCGGTTGATTTCATATAAAAGAGCCAGAACTAGGACCGGTTAACTATCTCCGAGGAACCAGTCACGTGCTTAGTCTAGGACCGGTTCGTTTCCCCGTAGGAATAGAACAGAGATGCTAAAATTATTTATGGTTCACTAAAAGTTTAACTTTTTTTTTGACCAAATTTTCAAGAAAAATTGACTTTGATTTGGAATATCTTCTCAACTATTAAAGATAGCGGATTGGGGTTTAGTTTATTTGGTACATACATTTATGCAAGTTAATCCGTGGATAGACTATTTAATAGTATTTAAGGATATAATGCTCAAAAAAAGGACTATTATATAAAAAACCTTTATTTTCGCACTTGTTAGCACTAATTATCACCCATAACGGTGGACAAATTATGTGAAATTTTTATGGGTTATTTTAGTGGCTAAAGTTAATAGTTTAAGCAAAAAAGTTATTTTCAAACAAATATTTTCAAAAAAGCGGTCAAAACAAATTGAAACCGCGATATTTAAAAAAAAACCTTACGATTGCTTACGATTGCTTACGATTGCTTACGATTTTTTTGTATTTAAGTCTAAAAATACTCGGGGGAGATGTCCGAAACATATTCTTAAGACATTTAAGTTCTCCCACGACTTTTGGGTTGAAAGTGTTCAGGCTAGGCGTACCCATTTATGAAAATAAATTACGACTCTTTGTCAAAAAAATTCCAAATACTAGATTAAATACAGACAACACTTTTTTACTTGTTAAATTTGAATTTTCAAAATTTGCAAAATAAGAAAAAATAAATTTAACAAGTAAAAAATTACCTACACAGAAAAAAATAATAGACGTAAATATAGCAACCGATATTAATTTCATTCATTAATCAATCCAGCAATGAAATTCACTAATTTGACGAAAACATTTGCTATTGTTCCTTATATAAGCAATTGCGTTCGTTAATATGAATATTTGTACGTCAATGCAGCAAATAATTTAGTCAGCGCAGTTTTAGCAAATATAATTGCTGAAACTGCGTCGACTAAGTTTCTGTATTGACGTAGAAATATTCATATTAGCAAACGGAATTGCTGTTTTAACGAAGAATAACAAATGTTTTCATTAAATTAGTGAATTTTATTGCTGGATTGATTAATGAATGTAATTAAAATCGGTTGCTATATTTACGTCGATTATTTTTTTCTGTGTAGGTTATGCACTAACTGCCACTTTAACTTAGAGTTCCCATAGAATATATAGAATTAAAACACTTAACTGGATATTGTGAAAACGGCCCTTAGTATTTATAACTTTTTAACCAATAGTCCAAATTTATTTTCTTAAATGGGGCTTTAAAGTGGATACATGGTATAAAAAGCATTTTTAACATTTTTTTCATTAAGTAATAAATGTTTTTATTTATACATTTTTATATTTTTTGAACAATTTTGAATTTGGTTTGCTTGAATTTATGTTGATTTTGATAAAAGAAAATGTTTGTATTACCCAGACAAAATTTTTGGGAGGGTCGAGACAGTTTAGAAACATTTTTTCGTTATTTTTCAAACAGACAAAGATGGAATCAGTATCAAAAACCGTGAATCTCCCAATAAAATTCCACAAAATTTGACATCCTGCTATACACTTCCCAAAATATTTCATTTATATGTGTGTTTGATGGAAATATGCCCGAAATATTCATGTAAAATGCAAATAACATTGTCTCGGGTTGTAGCTCGATGTTTTCTGCGTATAATATCGGAAAGATGACGTCATTCTTTTCTTTTGTTGGAATTTTAAAAATAAAAGAAGACTAAAATAAGTGTAAATAGAAAAAACGGGATATATCTCAAAAACTACCCGTATGAAAATAATGTCACCAAAAACAGTATATGTTGCAAATATATGTTAAAATATATAAAATATATTTTACCATATATGTTTACCATATATATTTTTAGATCAATAAAATATATGTTGTAAACATGTATAATTAATATTGACCAATATATATGTTCAAAATTATATGTTTTAAATATATATGTTAAAATATATGCGAACATATATAATAACATATAAAATAAAATATATTTTTCTATCATATCGTCACTATCATGCCAAAGGGGCGAATGTGCAATTTTTGACATTTGCGTTTTTTTACACTTTTGAATGTAGTTTATCCTCAAGTATGCTGTGCCAAAATCGCGTGTCATTTTGTGGGATATTTCTAGCCACAAAAGACAAAACCAAAAGGGCGAATTTGAAAAATTGAAAATCTTGTAATGCCAAAAGGGCGAATCTTTTCGTTTTTTCGCCATAACTTTTTATTGGAATAAGATAAAATAGTGGTGTAAAGGAATTTATTGTTTGTATTCAAAGCACCTATCGTTCTGCATCATTAATTAAAAATATGTTGCCAAACATTAATATGCAATTTGTTATTTGCAGGAAAAATGTTAGGCAACATATTTTTAAATAATGATGCAGTTCGATAGGTGCTTTAAAAACAAACAATTAATACCTTTAAACCACTATTTTATCTTGCACCAATAAAAAATTAAAGCAAAAAAACGAAGAAATTGGAAAAATTGAAAATCTTGTCATGCCAAAAGGGCGAATCTTTTCAGTTTTTCGCCATAACTCCTTAATGGTGCAAGATAAAATAGTGGTGTAAAGGTATTAATTGTTTATTTTTAAAGTACCTATCGATCTGCATCATTAATTAAAAATATGTTGCCAAACATTTATTTGCAATTTGTTATTTGCAGGAAGAAATGTTTGGCAACATATTTTTAAATAATGATGCAGTTCGATAGGTACTTTAAAAACGCTGAAGTTAATTAATACTGATTAATCAATTAACCACAATTTTGAATAATAAGATTTATGATTAATTGATTGGGCAATATTTGGAATAATCGAAAATCCTGATTAATCAATTAGTCATACAGTTTTATTAATCGATAAATCGCATAGCACTAATGTATACATTATTTTCATATATTAGCTGGATGAGTAATTTTAGTAATATGTGGAACATTTGTGCGGTGAGGTAGTGTTCTTCCAAAAACTGAACTGGTTGGCAAGCCTGGCACAAACTGCTAAACAGTCGCATTAAGGGCGGCGAGGGTTGGACGGACGCTAATAAATATAAATGAATTAATTCTGTTGGGTGTCTGACATGTGGAGTGGCGGCTTGAAGGGTATGTGTTGGGTGGACGACATTGAAAAATGGCTGCCTGTCTGTGTCAGACCACGAACACTTGATGTCGCCGTCGAAGGATTTTTGCAAATTTATCAATTTTGGGCGGGGTGGGGCGTAACGAATGGCTACATTGCCACTCATTATAATTAAAATTATGATGCAATAATGCAGAAGCAGTTGTAGTAGCAGCAACAACAATAAAAACAACAACTGGCGCACCACCAACAGCAGCAACAGTTGCTGCTGCTGCTGCCGTTGTTGCTGCTGCAGACAAAAGTCAATGAATCAACGTGCTGCAATCAGCTGCAACAACGACTGCAGCACATTATGGGCGATTGTGGTTTTGCATTGGCTTTTTGCCGCAGCTTAAGTTGGTCAAATCGTACATGAAAAGTTGAAGCCAGAGCCAATTGTTGGATGCTGTAGTTGTATTGTATTGTGTTGCTGTTGTTTATGTTGTTGTTGTTGCTGTTGATTTTATTGTTGCTGTTACTTGGTTGCCGACGCAAAGTGCGAACCTGATGCGAGGATTAAAATTCCAAACTGTGCGCAGCTCAGCCACAGACACAGCTACACCTACAACGCAGACGGAAGGACAGACAGACACACACAGTCACATGCATCACGGCCACAACGGTCAATAAAAGCCGCTTCCGTCTAAAGTTTAATTAAACAACATGAATGCAACAACAACAACAAAAACAATGCAGCTTCTGTCGCAATTAACCTTTGCTGCATTCAACCCTTGGCCGCGTTGACAACACGCCCAAGCGCACCGAATCGAACCAAACCGATGCGATGCGAATCGAAACGATTCGAAGAGAACCGCATTGCAACGCAACGCAACGTACCGCCGTCCATGCAAACGCAGCAGCTCCCGCACCTTCGCGTCGGTGGGTCATTCATTCGTTTGGACCCCCCGCCCATCCAAAACCACTTTTGAATGACGACGCCAACAACACTGCACTTATTCGTTGATATTGCATTGTGCAGTCGTTAATTTCTGGCTGTCATTAAATTGACAATCAATTGTGTTCGGCAACGATGTCATTGAAAATGCTAACTGAGCTGCCAGAACGTCACAGGACGAGAGCGCTATCAGTTAACGCATGACAGCGTTTTTGAAGTGTATCCTGATGCATGCAACGAGCGTTGCCAGTGCTCATTCGCTGTTTGTCCAATGACATACAATTGCCTCGAACTGTTCGTTCGGACTTGGTGTTTGTGGCATTTTTGAATGTTAATTAATCCACTCGAAATCAGAGAACATTACTTAAAATACACGACTGTGAAAATGACGCGAAGGCTGTTTACCATATTAAAACCTTAGATAGGAACTTTGGGAAATCGAAAACTTTTCCATAAAAATGGATTCTTTAATAAGTTTAAACACACAAAATAATTTTTACTAAATATTTAAGCTTTACGAATAATCTATTTATAAAATTTGTTGATTAATCAAATTGTTTGATTAATCAAATTGTTTGATTAATCAAATTGTATGATTAATGTAATGGTTATTTGATCAAAAAATGATAAATAGAATATTGAATATTTTGAATTAATCAGTGGTCTGATAATCAAAATTGCGATTAATAGATTAATTTGTATTATGATCATAGTTTTTGATTAATCAACGTTTGCCTTGTGAAATAATCTTTGATTCTTATTGAGACTTATTGATTCTTGATCATTTTGAGTGCTTGTATTATTTAAAATCGGAAAATGTAACTGAAATAATCTTTGATTCTTATTGAAACTTATTGATTCTTGATAATTTTGAGTGCTTGTATTATTTAAAATCGGAAAATGTAACTAATCAATTAATCAAAATTTGGATTAATCAAACATTAGTATTTAATTTAGTTACTTTGAAATCAGTATATATTAAATAAATATTTGAGACAATTATTGTACATTACAATATGTGATGAATATTTTATTAAACAAATTGAAAGCAATATAACTACACTCAGAAAAATACTATATAAATAATAATTTTTACTATTAAAAATAGTCAATGGGATAAATTATTATTTTAATCGGAAAAATACCATTAAATACTAGAAAATACCATGACATTTATATTGAGTTGATATGAAAAGATTTATTTTTTGTATACTATTAAACCAATAACTTTCCTATTGATCAATTTGAAGGGGATTTGGGTGAATTTTTTTTCTGTGTGTATTCATTTTGAGTACATTCTTAATCTACATACATATTACGGAGGAAAAAACATTCAAACAGAACAGAAGGAATCAAGAAATATACGGAGTGATAAAATTATGGATTTTAAGAAACATATTCACTTATTTATCAAAAATCCGGCCTCAGCAGTCCAAAGATAGCGCGCTGGACTTGCATTCTGAAGGTCTCGGGTTCGAATCTCGGCTTGGGCATGGGCGCTCGTGATAGTATTAACCACAAAATCGTAGGGAATAGATTTTACAGTACAATGGATATAGTCTGTATGAGTGCTGAGGATCTTAGTAGATATTCCAAAAATAACTATATATATATATATATATATATATATATATATATATATATATATTTATAAAAAAAGTAACTAAGCGCAATTATTCTTAATAATGCAGCGGCTAATGTCTTACACCCAGAAAATATGTCCCTCAAATCCCATTCAAATTGGTCAATAGGACAATTATTGATTTAATAGTATACAAAATATAAATCTTCTCATATAAACTCAATGGCAATGTCATGGTATTTTCTAGTTTTTAATGGTATTTTCCGATTAAAATAATAATTTATCCTATTGACTATTTTTAATAGTAAAAAACTATTATTATTATTAGTATTATTTCTTGGTGTAGATATCAAATATGTAGTTGCTGTTTTCTTCACAAAATTTAAAGAACTATTAACTCTTAACTCTTGTTTTTTCGATCTTGATTTGTCTGTAATACATATTCGCTATTGTGCTTTGTTATGTGTTGTACGTCTGTCATCGTCATCTGTTTGCTAGTGTGCTTGTCTTTGAAATCTAAGAGAAATTATTCTTGATATGCAGAGAATATATTCTTAGGTATCAAAAATGAACCTAATATGATAACGTGTTCTTTTTTGCGAAGAATACAGTAACATGTTTGAGTGTTCTTTTTGGTTTTAATAGTCATTTAACTTCTCATATTCATAGTCATAATAACTTCTCAAAATCGAGGAAAACAAATTTTGTTTAATTTTACGTTATTTTTACGATATCGAAACGATATCGTTTATAGCCCAAAATTATCGTTTTCGATCGTCTAAAATGATACTAAGAATGATAGGGGTTTCGATAAAAAACGAACCTATCTATAACGATTTCGTTCTTTTTGTAACTATAGATATCGAGATGATATCTTAAATTTTATTTGTACAGAAATTTAATTTTTTGACAAAAATAGTAAAGAACGTATAATTCAATTATCATACTTTGAGTTTTATATCGAAAATTTATCATTATAATATTGAATTTGAAAATAGTAAAAATAGTCAAATAGTTTGCAGGGTATATAACTTTTAAGTAATTTTCTCTCAATATTTAGATGATAAATTGTAGAATTTTAGTTGTTTTTATTGATATTAGTTAAATTCTGCAATTTTTCATTTGAGCAGTATTCCTTTCCAGTTTTAGAATTAAATTTCCCTTAATGTAGATTAGAAAATATCAATTCGTTATTATTTGTTTTTTTTTCGAAAACAGCACAAATCTAACCTTACAAATTTTACACTGAAAATTCTTTTCTGATATATTTTTTTCCGAAATAATTTTCCCACATCATTCCCACAAGACAACATCATTCCAAGACAATTCTATCGAGAGATAATTTTGTGTTCTCAAGGCATAACAGCATAACTAATTTTTTCTTATTTTAGGAGACTTTTTTAAAGGCGTCTAGTTCTGTCGTTATTTCACTTTGGACTATTAAATAATGAACAAAAAAAAAATGTTTGGCACCAAAATTGGAGACAATCTTAAAGCAAATGCCAAGAACATATAATAACAGCATAAGTCGAATTAAGTTGTAATGCCTTGAGAATACATAATTCTTCTCCAGACTTATAATTTATATATTAAAAAAGTAAATAACACGTACCTATACACAGAAAATAAAATTTACATCATATTGATGAATTCCGTTCTTCAAACCATGATTCATTGTATTGAAGAGCCATTCATAATATTAATGACTAACGCCATCAATGTTATGAATGCTATCATAAATATGAAGAACGCTTCGTAACTGTCGAAAAAGTGTTCTTCAATATGATGAACTGTATGTGAGGAATACGTTTCATCATATTAATGAATCTACATATAAAATATTTACAACATATATGTTCATCATATTGAAGAACGTTGTTCATTAAACCAAATTTCTATCAACATATTTTTTTTCTTTTATGTTTTGCCCTACTTCTCAATTCTCAAGTAGTTCTTGTGTGTTATTTCTTATATAATGCTTGCTTGACATGCATAAATTAGTAAAATGTTTTATAATATATTTATTATACTTACTATTTTTATTAATAAAAAGTTATATTTATAAAAAATATATTTTTGAAAAAAAAAAAATTTTGCGAACAAATTTTTCTTTTCGAACAAATTTTTTTTTTCGAAAACATTTTTATTTTATATAATTTTTTTTTGTTTGAAAAATTTTTTCTTTCGAAAATTTTTTTTCCGAACATTTTTTTTTTCCGAAATATTTTTTTCGAATAATTTTTTTTCGAAACTTTTTTTTCGCATTATATTATATATAATTTTTTTTTTTGTATTATATTTTTTTTTTAATATTATGAACAAATTCATTAATATGACAATTCAAATTCATTGTATTGAATATTTTGTTCATATATATAATGAAATAAATAAATAAAAACTCATAACTAAACAAATTAAATTTAGTACAGTTATATTTTCAGAAATATAAAAATTTAATTTGTTTATTTTGAATTAAATTTATTATTTTCCAAATTCAAATTCAATTTCTGTAAATTCACTTTCTGTCAATTTTTCCCATTAAGAATCTAATCTGTTATCTCTTGAATTGAATATGTCTATTTCTAATTCAATTTGTACTTAAACAAAAATTATTGAGAATGCTTTTAGTCAATGCGATCATTGAAGAATTCACCGATTTTAATTTATTCCTATCTGAATATATTTGCGACCAAGTTATATTATACTTCGAAATAGTTCTTCTATGCTTTGTAATCTGTGTATTAATATTACGTAAAGCATTAAACTTTATACAAATTAATACTTTAAATACCTTTAAATGTTTCAAATTAATTGCATGTATACTGGGAGGATTGAAAGATTTGCGGATAATTATTTAATAGTACTATAGTTGTTACGGAGGCTTAAAAACTGCCCTTTAAGAGTGCCTAATGTAGATTTGACATGTTTCACAAATCACTGTTGGTAATTAACACAATCTGTCTGTTTAATCCTTCAAAAGGGCAGCACACTGTATGTGTTATTGTCCCGAGGACATTTTATTTAGTAGACCTATTACGGTTGTGTGACCCCCCTCCCCTTTATCGCCCCACAAGTAGCTATAAAGTTTTGGAAGAATTATTACTTACGTCGCCAGCTGCTCTATACCAAGGGAGTGAAGCACTGTCGGCAGGCTCGGTAGCGAATGACATGTTGTCAACTTTTTCTGTCGTGGATAATAAAGTGTCAGCACGGTACAGCTCTCCTCCTTCATGGTGTGGCCACCTGTAAATTGGGACGCAAACATAAGCAAAATTAAACTAAAGCAAATTGTGTGGCAAAGCCGAGCACAAAGTAGCAACACAATGACAACCGGCCAAAAATAAAAACAAAACAACAAAAAACGGCACAATTGCGGCAATAAATCAGACGAGGTGCAACAAGACCATCGCCGGAGCAGCAGGCCTGTCAAATGGGTTGCATGTTGTGTGTCGGCTTTTTAATGTGCAATAACGTTTTGTTCTAAGCGACATGTTTTTGTTTTTTTTTTTTTTGGGGGGTCCCGGACTCCACTTTGTGGCGCGCTATGTTTGTGTATGTGTGCTCCAAAAGGGGCTCAACCTACCCAGCGTAATTGCCTTCCGTGACGAACTGTCGTAAATGCACTCGGCAATAAGTCTATCGCCAGGCATGGACCGCACCGCGTTTGGCAGACGGCGGAACTCCTGGTAGTCGGCGTCGATATTGCTATCGTGCGCTATTGGCAGCAGCTCCTCGGTTTGTCGTATCTGGAAAAGATAGCAAAGCAAACTTATTAAAACTACGACGATATTGACAGAATATTGCGCTAATAATGGTAAAGAAGACAGAAGTGACTGCCATGCGAAAGTATCGTAATTGCAAAAGTATACGTCAAGATGTTGTTTATTTGCTTTCGAATGCAATCAGTAGTAGGTATTCTTTGATTAATGTAAGAACCTCAGGCTAGCTAAAGGGTAAATTCAGATATTATCGTGATACGGTAAATAAATGGGATTTACAGCGATCAAAATACTTTAAGAAGTCCAAAAAATATTCTTTCCCGATATTGACCCTTTACCGAATCTAACTTTCCATAATGAACATTTTCCTAAAGAAACATTTACATGAAAAGGACCATTTCCCGAATATAAATAATTTGATATGGGGTTTACAGCGTTAGCATTAAAATACTTTCAAAATAAATATTTCCCAAAAAGATCTATCCGCGATATTGACCATTTCCCAAATTTAACTTTCCACAATGAACATTTTCCCAAAATCAATACTTTTGCACGAATATAAATAATATCGAATATAAATAATATGATATAGGATTTACAGCGTTAACATAAAAATACTTTCAAAATTAATATTTTCCCAAAAAGATCTATCCCCGATATTGTCCATTTCCCGAATTTAACTTTTCATAATGAACATTTTTCCGAAATCAATACTTCTCTAAAGAAACATTTACATGAAAAGGACCATTTCTCGAATATAAATAATTTGATATGGGTTTTACAGCGTTAGCATAAAAATACTTTCAAAATAAATATTTTCCCAAAAAGATCTATCCGCGATATTGACCTTATCCCAAATTTAACTTTCCACAATGAACATTTTCCCGGTTTCAATACTTCTAAGACACATTTGTACGAAAAGGACCATTTCCCAAATATAAATAATTTGATATTGGATCTACAGCGTTAGCCTCAAAATACTTTCAAAATAAATATTTTCCCAAAAAGATCTATCCCCGATATTGACCCTTTCTCGAATTTAACTTTCCATAATGAACATTTTCCCGAAGTCAATACCTCTCTAAAGAAACATTTACATGAAAAGAACCAATTCCCGAATATAAATAATTTGATATGGGGTTTACAGCGTTAGCATTAAAATACTTTCAAAATAAATATTTTCCTAAAAAGATCTATCCGCGATATTGACCTTTTCCCAAATTTAACTTTCCACAATGAACATTTTCCCGGTTTCAATACTTCTACGACACATTTGCACGAAAAGGATCATTTCCCGAATATAAATAATTTGATATTGGATCTACAGCGTTAGCCTCAAAATACTTCCAAAATAAATATTTTCCCAAAAAGATCTATCCCCGATATTGACCCTTTCTCGAATTTAACTTTCCATAATGATCATTTTCCCGAAATCGATACTTCTCTAAAGAAACATTTAGAGGAAAAAGACCATTTCCCGACTGTATATTTCCCTGAATAGTCACATAACAAATAGTAATAAACTCTTTTCCAGGGAAATGTCCTTTTGGAGAAGTGTCGATTTTGCAAAAATGTCCATTCACATGTCTATTCGTGAACCTAACTATTAAGGGAAGTATACAATAGGGTAAATATACATAGACTAAATCAGGAAATAAACATTTGGGGAACGGTCCATTAGGCTAAGTTTCAGGGAAGTATACAATTCGAAAAGTATATTTTTCTGCGAAGGGCCTACTGGAAAAAAATGTCTATTAGGAGAAGTAATTATTTGAGAAAACGTAAGTACAGTTATTGAACTCGCGATTATGGACAACATTTGTTCTACGACTTTGCTCATAGGTGTTACTTACTTTAACCAGATCAAAAATACCTCGTTTGTTCCTTGCGGAACCACTGGGCACCCGGACTTCCAAATTGAAAAGTGCATTTTGTACTTAAGAATTTTTAAAGCAAAAGTCAAGAAATTTTATTATGAAAAATAGTGGAAAATGTAAAAAAAAGCATAAAATTATGAATATTTGTGGTTTGTTTTGATGAAACAGTTCTTTTTTTATGGATTCACTCCGGCCATTGCTATGTCATATTCACACCATTAATTTCCAAGCACTTATTCTGTTCGAAAATCAGAAATTCTGTTGTTTGTAAACAACATACTTAAAAAAAACGTTTCTATAGACTTTCAATTTTGAACTCCCGGTGCCTGATGGTTCCGCAAAGAACCAACCAAAAATTCGAAAAAATCCACTAAAATAAAAAATTACATTTATTTCAAACACTCACAATAGCATCTAGATACTACAGCGATCACAACATTATTTTTTTTTCGGCTTCGATTTCGACAAATTCACCACTATAATATTTTTTTGAAAGAACGCAATTTTACAAAAGTTAATTTTCTTCAGGTTGGTTGCCCTTTGGTGACATACAGCTGGCAATTGAAGTTTTTTTCAAACGGGAATAGCCGCAAATGGTGGCGCTTGGATCAATAAACATTTTAAAAGTCGAAGCGGGAAGATTCAATAAAATTCGTTGAAGAACGTTTTGATTATCATCCGTTGGACCCCGGCGGAACCAGTGGGCATTTAAGGGTTAACACGTGATGGAAAATATTTCTTTACAGAGTTTACTTTGATTCTGATTTTTTTTTTTGAAAAAAAGTTTATTTGGGGAAGTGTACTTTGAAGCATACATTAGCGAAATCGTCCATTCAGAAAACTGTACAATTCGAAAATATGCCTAGTCTGAAGAAATTTCATCGAAGTTTACACTTTCGGGAAAGTGTACATGAACCCATTAAATCTATTATTCTATGCTCTTATTTCCTATTATTGTTTGTTAGATTTTGGTATATTTAAAAAAAAAAATCATTTCGGGGATGCGTTCATTCAGGAAAGTGTTTTTATTTCTGGGAAATGTCTTTTAGGAAAAAACATTCTTTCGGAAAAGTGTGTATTAGAGGAAGTGTATATTTTGGGGAATCATATATTCGGAAAGTGTATTTTTTAATATATTCATTTGAGACAGGGTTCTTTTCGGGAATACATCCATTGAAAAAAATGAAAATTTAGGAATATATCTATTTCGGTGAAATGGCATCGGGGAAAACTTTTTCGAGGAAGTGTGCATGACTACAAGCATTATCTGTAATATAATTTAGGGAAGTGAACAATTTGGAGAAGTTTATATTTCTGAGAAGGAACTATTGGGAAAAGCGTTCATTCGGATAAGTGTTTATTTGAGAAAGTGTCAGTTTCGGGGGAAAGTGTTTTATTTCATTTGGATTCAATTTGGAAAGCGTGCAGGATGTGTTTATTTCGGGGAAACGTCAATTCAAAAAAGTGTACAACTCGGGTATGTCCATTTTCGGAGAAATTACATCGATGAAAAGTATTTCGGGAAAGTGTATACCTATTACATCCATTATCCTATGATCCTATTAAATATAAATTTTTTTAGTAAATGAATATACGAGCCAGTAAACGAACACGCTATTTTTTTAATGTACATCTAATGCGCATATCTTGAACACTCAAAAAAATTTATTATAGTTTCTCAATAATAATCATATCACGCTAATCTCTGGCATAACCTTCTAGATTTCGCGCTGTAATTAAAGTTTAATTCACACTATACAAACCTGTCGAAGTTTAATTTCTTTGCCGATTTGATGCGTTCGCATCATTACCGCAAAGATATGTATGCCCTGCGGTGGAAAAGCATAACCAGTGCAGTCCTCAATGCATTGTCCTTCGGAGACTACATGCTTCTGGCCGGGTGGTATTATGTGACGCCAATTGGGATCCATGCCTGAAATGAGAATTAAATGCTTTTAAATGAAAACAAAGACATATTTTATAAATAATCTACATTTTTATATGAAGAAAAAACTCATAATAAATACTATAAAATCCATAGTTTTTTGCTATTAAAATTAGTCAATAGGATAAAATATTATTTTAATAGGTAAATCCCATTAAATACTATAAAATACTATTAAATAATATTAAGTTGTTTTTGTGTTTGGATGAAAATATATAATATATAAAATATATACTGACCTATTGACCAATTTTATTAGGATTTTTTACCGCGTATAGGAAATAAGATATTCTTTAAAATTTGTAATGATCAGAAAAGGCAAGACTCTTGTTCATGCAGTTAAAAAACTTTATAAATGTCTAATTTGGATAAACAAATTTTACATATATTAACACACAAAAATCTATAAATTTATTTTTTATTTTTTTTGTTTTCTTCGTTTTGTAGACTTGCTTTCATTAAAGGGTATATTTAAATCGCAACAAGTAAACTCTGAGATAAAAAGACGAAAAAAATATTATTGTTTAAAAAGTGCTACTTAAAGGGAGCTACTTAATAAACATGAGGGATGTCTTAATTTAAGTATTTTTAAGTATATTTTGAAGTATATTAAGCATATTAAAATTGGCAGGAAAAATAACATAACTGACTCTGCAAGAACAAGTACGACCTATCGATGCAAGAACAAGAACGACCCGGCAATAACAAAAATCAGACTGCCATGCCTTATTCTTACACGTAGGAAAAATAAACTTCTAAAATTCAGAAAAAAATAAGAAGTATACGAAGTGATATCACAGCTAAACGAAAACATTCTGTATTTTAAGAGACAGATTCACTTAGTTGTCAAAAAAGTAACTAAGAGCAATTATTCTTGATAATGCAGTGGTTAATATCTTAGATATGGAAATTTCTGAATTTTAAATGGAAATTTCTGAATTTCAAATGAAAATTTCTGAATTTCAAATGAAAATTTATGAATTTCAAATGGAATTTTCTGAATTTCAAATAGTAATATCTGAATTACAAATGGGAAATTTCGAATTTCAAATAAAAATTTCTGAATTTCAAATGCAAATTTTCTGAATTTCAAATGCAAATTTTCTGAATTTCAAATGCAAATTTTCTAAATTTGAATTGAGGTGTTTTGAATTTCGAATGGAATTTATGAAATTCAATTGATGTCTTTTGAATTTCAAATAGAATGTCTGAATTTCAATTGGTGTCTGAATTTCATTTGGTGTCTGAATTTCAATTGAAGTCTTTTGATATTCAAATGGAATTTCTGAATTTCAATTGGTGTCTTTTGAATTTCAAATGGATTTTCTGAATTTCAATTCATGACTTTTGAATTTCAAACGGAATTTATGAATTTCAACTGATGTCTTTTGAATTTCAAATGGAATTTCTGAATTTCAGTTGATGTCCTTTGAATTTCATATGGAATTTCTGAATTTCAATTGATGTCTTTTAAATTTAAAATGGAATTCATGAATTTCAATTGATGTCTTTTGAATTTCAAATGGAGTTTATAAATTCCAATTGGTGTCTTTTGAATTTCAAATGGATTTTCTGAATTTCAATTTATGACTTTTGAATTTCAAACGGAATTTATGAATTCCAATTGGTGTCTTTTGAATTTCAAATGGATTTTCTGAATTTCAAATGGAATTTATGAATTTCAATTGATGTCTAAATTTCATTTGGTGTCTGAATTTCAATTGATGTCTTTTGATATTCAAATGGAATTTCTGAATTTCAATTGAAGTCTTTTAATATTCAAATGGAATTTCTGAATTTCAAATGGAAATTTTCTAAATTTGAATTGAGGTGTTTTAAATTTCAAGTGGAATTTATGAATTTTAATTGTTGTCTTTTAAATTTCAAATAGAATTTCTGAATTTCAATTGGTGTCTAAATTTCATTTGGTGTCTGAATTTCAATTGATGTCTTTTCATAATCAAATGGAATTTATAAATTTAAATTGATGTCTTTTGAATTTCAAATGGAATTTCTGAATTTCAATTAATTTCTTTTGAATTTCAAACGGAATTTCTGAATTCCAATTGATGTCCGTTGAATTTCAAATGGAATTTATGAATTTCAATTGAAGTCTTTTGAAGTTCAATTGAACTTTTCTGAATTACTTTTGTAAATGGTGTAGACGTTTGAGAAATTCTGCAATTTTTCATTTATGACGAATTTTTCTTTTTTTTCCTCCATGTATTCCTGCATTTACTTATTACAATTTATATAAATTAATTATTATATAATTTAGTTAATACACGGATTAATATTTAGATTAGCTCATATATCAAATTGTGCAATTCATCGAATATCTAAATTTTCACATTTAATTTAACAATTTAAATTTAAGCCAGAGTGAAACTAAACATTTTTTTTTGTTGTTTTACAATTTATTTCATTTCGATTGTTTTTATTTGGTACAAATTTTAGATATGCAGCTAATCATATGCATTATTTTACTACTATTTCATTTGCAATATATATTTATGAATTTATAGTTAAACAGAAAAAAAACCTCTATCAAATATAATATGTCTTTTACAGCAATAATACGACTCGTTACACTTCATTTAAATATCTAAAATAAATTATTTTATAATTGCGGTATTTTTTTTTTTTGTTATTTTTTGTGTGAACACGCAAAAGTTGGCAATTTTAATTCATAATTTTAAATTGCTATCATTTTGTGAATATATCATCCATTTTAATATTAATCCGCTTAGACACAACGTGTCAGTGGAAACAGTGTGTAACTGAAATGCCGTGGCCTATGTCAATATTATATATGATTTCTTCTAAAAATTATTCAAACTGTAAATAAGATTTAAATTATTTGAAAAGGAAAAAGAAATACTGATGTTTTGATGGGGGGTACTGGAAAAATTAACTATGAAAATAGCATATTTAGTGAAATTTTGAATCGAAATCAAGATAATTTCGCGGTAAATTAAATTTTATTGAATTGGTATTGAATTCTGCATCTTTAAAATATAAAATTTATTATCATATTAAACTATCACATGTTTTTTAAATAGTTGAATCCTCTGTTCCTAAATCTGAATTTCCTCGATATTTTGAAAACTATAAACATCGTTTTCCTAGTAATTCTATAAAATTTTTGACAGCTAATTGAAATTTGTACCGTCAGGAACTTTGAGTACCAAAAGTGTACGTATAAAAAATATCAAAAAAAAAAAAAAAAATTTTTTTTTCAAAAAAGGTAAAAATGAAATTAAAAAACTTAAAAAAAAATCTGTAAATTTGAAGAGTACATCAGTTTTCATTTCGTAATAATTATTATTAATATTGTCATATACAAAATTATTTTTAGCTAAAAATCGTAGTGCAAATTTCTATACAGAACGTCCGGAATTATTCTACGATTTATTACGAAATAACTATAAGCTTAAGGAAGAAAGTGAATATATACAAAAATAAAGTAAATTATCTCAGCTATGTTTTGAGATATTTCAAAAAAATATATTGTACGCCAAAAGTAGTTTTAGAATGAAAATAGTACTGATATATTCTATACAGACATTTTCTGTGATTTATTATTAAAAAAACTATAAACTTTAAGAACAAAGTGTAAATATACAAAGAAAACACATGATTTCAGCTATTTTTTAAAATAATTCAAAAAAATAATTTGTACGCAAAATTTTCTGAATTTTTGGCATTTCCATGTGAACCTCGACATGCACTTCCCTTTTTGTCGCGCTCGAAACGACCATTTTTTAATTTATATCTTTTGATCTACCATATGGAGATCTCTAATATTTTGTAATTCTTTAGTCCTATTTAAATACTACGCGAGTAAAAAAAATCAAGTAAATTCATTAATTTTCCTTCGAGATATTAATGTTTTAAACATACGAATGTCCCGTCCGGTAATGTCTGAATTTCATATGGTCATTTCTGAATTTCATATGGTTATATCTGAATTTCCGAATTTCAAATGAAAATTTCTGAATTTCAAATGGAAATTTCTGAATTTCAAATGGTAATATCTAAATTTCAAATGGTATTATCGGAATTACAAATGGAAATTACCGAATTTCAAATAAAAATTTCTGAATTTCAAATGCAAATTTTCTGAATTTCGAATGGAATTTTTTGAATTTTAAATGGACATTTTCTGAATTTCAAATGCAAATTTCTGAATTTAAATTGATGTCTTTTGAATTTCAAATGGATTTTTAAATTTCAATTGATTTCTTTTGAATTTCGAATGTAACTTCTGAATCTTAATTGGTGTCTTTTGAATTTCCGTTTTTGTCCCGTCCGGATCGACCACTATTTAATGTATATCTTTTGATCTAACGGATAGAATTCTCTTAATTTTGCAATTTTTAAAGTCCTATTTAAATACTTTTCAAGCAAATAAAAATCAAGTAAATTCATTAATTTTCTTTCGAGATATTAAAGTTTTAAACATACGAATGTCCCGTCCGGAACCCCAAGAAATGTCCATATGTGTTAAGAAAATGATGTAAGAGCATCTTTAGTTTACTTCTACCTTATAGTTGTATCCTGACAATATAAGTGTATTTAATCTACTTCCAAAAATTTAAAATAATTTTAAATAGATTTGAAAACATCGCCGAAAAACAGTACCAAACAGAATAGCTTATATAGTATAGCTAAAATTAAGAATGTTTTTTCTTAATAAGTGTCTATTTCTATCTATATTTCGAAACGAATATCTTTTAAATGAAAGTGACGTAATTTTAAACAAATTACAATGTTTTAAAATTCAAATAACATGAAATCCAAATTCGCGTGACAAAATTTTGAATACCCACATTCTATATTTCGAAACGAACGTTGAAATGAAAAATTGAAGTCAACATTTGGTCAGACTAATTTGGATCTCAAAACATGGAAATTTCTTTAAAATTACGTCAATTTCGTCTAATAATCATTCGAATCGAAGTACAGAAAGAGGTACATAGAAAAAATAATCGACGTAAATATAGCAACCGATATTAATTGCATTCATTAATCAATCCAGCAATGAAATTTACTAATTTAACGAAAACATTTGCTATGCTGTACAAATAATTGACGTACAAATATTCATATTAGCAAAGAGAATTGCTGAATTAACAAAGAATAGCAAATGTTTTCTTTAACTTAGTGTATTTCACTGCTGAATTGACTAATGAATGCAATTAATATCGGTTGCTATATTTACGACGATTATTTTTTTTCTGTGCAATAAGTCAAATTTTAATTTCGTCGTTCGGTTTGATATTTAAATGAATTCTATAATTTTCATACCATTTTGATATCATTTTGATACCATTTTGATACCATTTTGATACCATTTTGAAACCATTTTGATACTAATAGTAAATCCTATGTATTATATATGCGTTTTCAATTTGAAATAATTAAAATTCCATTTAGTGACATTAATCCTATTACCTTTCTTTGATGCTTTAATTAATTTTGTGTCTTGTATTTAAATCCCTTATGTCCATGCAAGTCTTATATAAGATTTTGGAGATTATTAAAAACAAATCGCTTCCACATATGCAAAAAAAGTTTCATCAAAGAAATATTTGTTAGGGTTTCTAGTTGATCACATTTGAGTCACATAATTTGGAAGTATACGAGAGATTTCTGCATTTGTAAATTACGTGAGCCATGGTTTTTGTGAGACTAAAGTAAATTATCAAAGCAGCATTTTGCTTTTGCTCCAGTCGCAAGCAACGAAGCCACACATATTAAGTGGGTCCTTTTGTTGTCCATGGGGAATTTGCACAGAGTTGCACAGTGTATTATTTGACATCCATACGGGAATTAAGTTCGCTTCATTGAAAATGCACAGAGCGTTTTAATTCGTACCTTTTTCAAATCGACTATTCCCACAGACATTTTTATTTTAATATTTTTTAGTTTTTTTTATTATTCTTTTCTATTTTTTGTTCATTCATTTCGTTTCATATATGTTGACTGAGTGAATGACTGACTGGTAGGTTGGTTGGCTGGTTGGTTGGCCGCCTTTTCAATTATCCCTTTCCTCAATGTGGGCCAAATTTAATAATGCCACAAAGAATGGTTTTTATATGCAATGTATGGACTGACGTGCTGAAAACTCAAATATGTCTAACGTTTGTTAACTATACGAATATTGCCACAAACATATGCATATCATAAAATAAAAATAAAAACCTATTCACAAAAACATATTCAATTTCATTTTGGAAATAGGTATCAAATGGATCAATCTAGTATCTATCTGGTCGTTACCATTTCATAGACGTTTCCATTTAATGCCGAATGGGGCTTGCGTGACACGCGAACGAAAGTGTATCATTAAAAAGTGGAAAATCTAAAGTGAAATTATTATTATTTTAGTTTTACGAGTCAGCATGGCATTAAAGTCGTTTGTTTTTTTTTTGTGTCCTTGTGTCTACACTGATAAAAACAAAATAATAAAAGGAATATAAAACATATAAAAAGTCTAGAATCAAAAATTAAACATTTTATTGAGGGAACTGCCATAATCGTATTAACGAATGTTATTCATATATTTTTTAATATTTTGGAATTTCTTTAGCTTATAACTCGCAAACAATTTTTTCATGCAAGAAAGCAAATTTGTATATTATAGCGCAAGATTTTCTCTCTAATATCGAAAATATAATTTCATTATTTTTCTTTGTTGAAATTTTAAAAATAAAAGTAGAGCAATAATGAAATTAAAAAATAGGCTATATCTCAAAAACTTAAGGAAATTTGAAAAAAAACTGTTGACATTTTCGGAATCAGCGTCACAAATCTTTTCAATATTTGCTGCAACTTTTACTGTTGGTATATTCCATTTTAAATCAACGAGAAAATAATAAATTTAAGCATCATCCTCTTTGAAATTGATAAAATTTTGTATGAGTGTTATCTCATACTAAACTAAGAAATATGCAAAATTTTAAACGTCTACCATCAATAGTTCCCGAAATATGGTGGCTTAAAAAGTGAAAAAATATGTAAAAACTCACAAAAGTCGGTTAATTTAATTGCATTTATCTGAAAAACGGGTTTACATACAAAGTCAATTGAGGTATCATTTAAAAGATATAAATATGGTCCTTAATATGGCATTTAATTTTATTATTGTATCCAAAGGTTAAAGGTCACTATCACATGATTTACATTTTGGAATGATTTTTCTCAAAAACCCATATTATTAAAATTTTCAAAAAAATATATGTTAATACTATTTTCTTTTTAAAATTTGTGTTAAATTTCATAGGTGTATTCGTTGAGGTTTCTGAGTTAAAAATAAAAATGTGAAATCAAGTCAAAGTTTTCAATGTTATTTGAATTCTGTTTTTGAAAATAACATATAATTTATTGAAACTTTTAAAAATATGGGCTTTTGAGAAAATGACATTTAGTTTTTGGAAACATAATACATTATGCCATCTTTATACCTTTCAAGTGACCTTGTACGTATACTAGTTTTTAAGATAAATACAATTAAGTTAATCCACCTTTTTGAGTTTTCACCTATTTATTCTCTTATTAACCCATATTTCGGGAACCATATTAATAAATTTATAAATTGTCTTAGTTTAATATGATACAGCATTTCTACCAAATTTGAATTATTACTGAGGAGGTAGGGGAAATCCATTCGTTGATTTAAAATAGAATAGCACAATGTCCGGTAGTATTATCAAAAAATCATATCATACCTTTGTATTGGCTATAGAACTATTTTACTTGTGGGTACTTTTTTTAAAAAAGATTCGAAAATCTTCTTCAATTACGGTTTACGAAATACTTGTTTGTAATATTTTTTGATAATATTCATGAATAAGTAGTATTATACACAAAATAAAACGATTACATTTGTTTACGAAAGATTGATATATATAACGAAGTAATATTCATAAAATTAAAATAACTACAAAATACGAATATATAATTTTAATTACGAAATTACCAAATTATGTACAAATAAATTCTTAAAAAAACAAATGTGTTCGTATATTAATAGGATATATTAAGAGTATTTCTTAATATCCACAAAATATATTAAGGCAATTCATATCAACGGCGTAAAACTGGTAAATGTTGGAAATTTCGTAAATAGTAGACATTTTCATAAACATTTTCCTCTATCTTTTCGTTTGTTGTCAATAAAACTATTTTTTATAGCAAATGTTTGTTTATTTGAGTGTTGTGGACCGATTTGAATTGATTGAGCTAACTATAAATAAAAGTGCATAAAAAGTTTTGAAAAAATATTATACGAAAATAGTGCTTAGTGCGTACTATTACGCGGACATATAATTTTTTTTTACGAAATTAACAACTTATGCCATTGATATGAATTTCCTTGTTTGTATTTTTGAAAAATACGAATATATCGAAAAAAAAGCTAACATATTCTTAGAAAATACGAATGCTTAATGTTTAGAAATTATTCGTAAAAGATCAAATATATTTATTTTTGCATTGTAATATATTCGTAAATAAGGAAAAAAGCAAAAAATAATCAAAATAAGTAGGAATAAAATTGACAATATTTCGTATTATTTACGAATGACTAACGTGGATAAAATAGACATATTTTTTGTAAAAAATATAATATTAATACATATTTTGTATATTTGTATATTTTAGGTAATAGTACTTAGATAAGTTATACGATTTTTTTCGTAAAATATACGAATAAGTATTTTTGTGTATTATAATATAAGCAGATTTTATTTTTAATTTAAAATTACGATTGACTATTTTTATTCAATTTAATAAAAAATATCTTTGGTATTGAATACAATAAGGGAATTTATATCAACCGCATGAAACTCATAAATTGTGCAAATTTCGTAAATAGTGTTCTACAAGTTCGTATCTCTGGATTGTGTACAAAATAAAAACACTCTTATGTTTGGTTTAAATTATTTACTAATAACAAATTCTAACAACTGCTGCATGTCCACACACGAGATGCACTCGACCACTTTACAATCACTACTGAAGTGCTGTGCCTCAGATGTGGCGCCCTTATATACTGCATCCATCTGATCGACACGTTTCGACAAGCTTCGACATGTTTCGAGAACCTTCAACTCGTTTCGTGAATGACGCATTCTATTGGCATATCATTCGCAGTCATGTGCTTCAATGTGCTGATCTTCCATCTCTTTCTCGCACATTGCTTAGTGCGCTGAATTGTCTTGCGTCTCATTTATTATTGTTGATTGCTTACACAGTGGAGCAAATTACCTCTTTTCGTAACAATATATATATTTTTTTGTCAAAAACATTTTGTTCTACCTTTTCGTTAGTTGTCTATAAAATTATTTTTATAGGAAATGTTTGTTTATTAAATTGTGTTGTGAATCAATTTTAATTTATTTAACTCAAAATTTGAAAAAAATACCAAAGGTAATGGTTAAGTGCTTTCAAGACAAATTACGCGTAAATTTATTTTTTTACGGGATTAGAAATTTATGCTATTGTTATGATTCCCCTAATATATTACAAGTGAATTGTGTGTTCTTTAGAATATTTTAATAAGTTGATCGAAAATATAAAGAAAAACAAAAGTTCGTTAAGTAGTATTGGAAATAAATAGTTTAAGTCTTTGAATATAAAATAAAAAAAAATATAATTTCATTGTTTTTCGAAATTCGAAATTATTACAAAATTATGAATTTAATAATGAAACACACATTTTTTAGAGATGACTTCGAAAGCCGTTATCTTGTTCAATAATATTGCAAAATGGATATTTTTGGTGTCTATTATGCTAAGAATTGAATGTAGTTTTTGATTCTTGTTATTTTATTATAATTCGCTTTATAATTATAAAATTATTGTTAAATTTTTGAACTCAAATTTAGGCAAAAACAGCTTTTCTGATTTGGCTAAAATTTCGAAACATTCCTTAAAATCAACATTTTTAAGCTGTACAATTAACTGCTATAATGATCTACTTATTTGGCATAAAGTCCTTTTATTTTTTTGTTGGAAACAACCAGTGATCAGAAAGTTTCAGATTCGGAGAATCAGGTGCTTGCTGATTTTTGTTTATACCGGAGAGTGCAAAAAAGCAGTTCGATTTTACGAAATGTGCATTATTATGATGTACTCAGTATCGACGAAGTCTTTGGAATTACTTTGATATTGTCACAAGGATTGGTGTATTTATTTCAAATTCAGTTTGACATATTTTCAGATTTAGCGCTGATTTATGTTATCGTCGAAATCCAAACAATATACAAGACCAAGTTTCTTCGCCCGTTGGCAGACGTATTTCTCCTGGCTTTATATCACTAATTTTATTTTTTTCTTGCCTTCTCAGCTCTTTGTGTGATTTAAAATTAAATATTGTTTCAAGATAATGAATCAAAAAACAATTTTTATTTTTTTTTGAATATTTTATATTCTTAGATCCCTCGTAGATAATGACTAAAAAAAGCGATAGCATTTTTGGTCCGTACAGATGTACAAAATCGAAATTTTGGGTATGAATCGGTTCGAAATCGTTTAGGTTTGCTGGCCATTGACAGAGAATATACAAAATTTATAGATTTTTCGAAAACTTTTTAAATTTTCCGAATTCTTAAAATGTTAAAATTAAATAAAATTGAAAAAATCTACATTGTTTTATAAAAAAATGGCTATGTTCTTTCCTGTGTACGCGTCCATTCAACGTACAAAGAAGACCGAGCGTCTGTCATTCACTACAACAATGTGACACCCAATGTACTCACCTATCGACAGGACACCCGCATCGTGCGGCCGCAAGATGTGGGTAAAATAAATTCTTAATCCCGAGTTATCCGCCATTTGTCGGGTGTGCAATTGCGTAAAGTCGGGCTGCAAATTGTTGTAATGCGTCTCCATTAGATAGTATTTCGCCTGTCTGGACTCGATCGGGTAGCCGGCCTCCTCGGGAAACGTGAATCCCTGCAAAGACAGACAGATAGAAAGACAGTCAGCCAGCGACAGATATAGATTCCGGTAGAACGGAGACAAATACAGCAAAAAAAAGAGTTAAGAAAAAAATATATATAATTGGTTCAGCGGCTACAATGGCGGTGACGCGGCATGTGCGGTGGCCGTGCCACCAGAGAATAAGTACTACGGAAGCAATTCCATGCAATTTTAATTCACATTACATGAAATGCCATTCAATTCACAATTGCATTGCATTTCGCCTGCTGATATTGCACAATGGCGGCAATGAAGGCAATGGCCGCTGACGCCGTCGCCGCGTTCAAATTACCGAGAACGAGGTGAGGATGTTTTTGTTGAAAGCCGAAACGACTTGAAACGGAATAAAGTGAATTGGCATCGACGGGCATGGACGGCCACAGGGTAACGAAGGGCACAGGAACAAAGAGTTATGCGCGAAATTCAATTGCATTACATAAAGTGAAGGAGGCAGGGAGGTCGGGAGTAGAAAGTGGATTTGTTTGCACCTACCTCAGATCCGCGCGACCACGATGCAACAATGGCATTGCATGCTAATGGTAAATCGCGGGCGCCCGTGCACTGACGACCTTGTTCACGCGCCATCTCCTCCAGCTCCGGCTGCACGCCCTGGCACTCGTGCAGCGTGATGTGCTGCAAGTAGTGTATGCTGGACGATGAATCGTAAATCGGTTCGTACTGCAAATACAAGAACAATATGAATGAACACACACACAAAAAAAAAAAAACAAGAAAATGAAAATCATAAAAAATAAAAACGATTATGCATGAGAAAAAACTATGAAAAATGAATTTTTAATATTTCAATTTGGTTCTTTTTGTCTTTTTCAACCAGTCATGCATTTTGCACAGACCCACACAAACACAGATATTCATCAAGCTGCCCAGTTGGAAAATATTTGTTTGTTAAATTTGGGAATATTCCCTAATTTTCTGGAATTAATTTTCCTTCAAAGGCAGCATAACAAATTTCATATTAGTTCGTTAAATTTGGAAATGTTCTGGAATTTATTTCCATTCAAAGGCAGCACTACAAAATTCATATTTGTTCGTTTAATTCGGGAATGTTCTGGAATTTATTTTCCTTCGAAGGCAGCAATACTAAATTCATATTTGTTCGTTAAATTCGGGAATGTTCTGAAATTTATTTTCCTTCGAAGGCAGCACCACAAAATTCATAATTGTTCGTTAAATTCGGGAATGTTTTGGAATATTTTTTCCTTTAAAGGAATTCATATTTGTTCGTTTAATTCGGGAATATTGTGGAATATATTTTCCTTCAAAGGCAACATAACGAAATTCATATTTGTTCGTTGAATTCGGGAATGTTCTGGAATTCATTTTCCTTCAAAGGCAACATAACAAATTTCATATTTGTTCGTTAAATTCGGAAATGTTCTGGAATTCATTTTCCTTCAAAGGCAGCACAACAAAATTCATAATTGTTCATTAAATTCGGGAATGTTCTGGAATTTATTTTCCTTCGAAGGCAGCAATACAAAATTCATATTTGTTCGTTAATTTCGGGAATTTATTTTCCTTCAAAGGCAGCACTACAAAATTCATAATTGTTCGTCAAATTTGGGAATGTTCTGGAATTCATTATCCTTCAAAGGCAGCACTACAAAATTCATAATTTTTCATTAAATTCGGGAATGTTCTGGAATTCATTTTCCTTTAAAGGCAGCACTACAAAATTCATAATTGTTCGTTAAATTCGGGAATGTTCTGGAATTCATGTTCCTTCAAAGGCAGCACACAAAATTCATAATTTTTCGTTTAATTCGGGAATGTTCTGGAATTTATTTTCCATCAAAGGCAGCACTACGAAATTCATATTTGTTCGTTAAATTCGGGAATGTTTTGGAATTTATTTTCCTTTAAAGCGGTACTACAAAATTCATATTAGTTCGTTTAATTCGGGAATGTTTTGGAATTTATTTTCCTTTAAACGCAGCTCTACAAAATTCATATTTGTTCGTTAAATTCGGGAATGTTCTGAAATTTATTTTCCTTCAAAGGCAAAAATTCATACAAAATTCATATTTGTTCGTTAAATTCTGAAATGTTCTGGAATGTTCTGGAATTAATTTTCCTTCAAAGGCAGCAGTACAAAATTCATATTTGTTCATTGAATTCGGAAATGTTCTGGAATTTATTTTCCTTCAAATGCAGCACTTCAAAATTCATAATTGTTCGTTGAATTCGGGAATGTTCTGGAATTTATTTTCCTTCAAAGGAATTCATATTTGTTCGTTTAATTCGGGAATGTTGTGGAATATATTTTCCTTCAAAGGCAACATAACGAAATTCATATTTGTTTGTTGAATTCGGGAATGTTCTGGAATTCATTTTCCTTCAAAGGCAACATAACAAATTTCATATTTGTTCGTTAAATTCGGAAATGTTCTGGAATTCATTTTCCTTCAAAGGCAGCACTACAAAATTCATAATTGTTCATTAAATTCGGGAATGTTCTGGAATTTATTTTCCTTCGAAGGCAGCAATACAAAATTCATATTTGTTAGTTAATTTCGGGAATTTATTTTCCTTCAAAGGCAGCACTACAAAATTCATAATTGTTCGTTAAATTCGGGAATGTTCTGGAATTCATTTTGCTTCAAAGGCAGCACTACAAAATTCATAATTTTTCGTTGAATTTGGGAATGTTCTGAAATTCATTTTCCTTCGAAGGCAGCAACACAAAATTCATAATTGTTTGTTAAATTCGAGAATGTTCAGGATTGCATTTTCCTTCAAAGGCAGCACTTCAAAATTCACAATTGTTCGTTAAATTCGAAAATGTTCTGGAATTCATTATTCTTCAAGGGGAGTATACAAAATTTAATCGTCCAATATCCATTTAAAACAAAGTTCAGCTCTTGTCAAAATTCGGAATACTCTAAAATCCATATGCAGTAGTGATGAGTAAATCATGCAAGACTCTTGTTTTCGTACTTGTTCTTGCAGTTTTTGCAACATCGACATTCCGATGCAAGAACAAGACGATCCTACAAGACTACCAAGTCTAGTTCTTGCATATGCTCATTACTAAGATGCACAAAATCCATCTGAATAAATTTAATTTATTTTTTTATAATATTTTCCTGTATAAAATTCAAATTAGGTTTCTTTTTAGAGTTCTAAATTCCCATTCCAGTCTCTAAATAGAAATATTTGTTTGATCTACTCATTTCAATTTATATATAATTAGTAAAATGATTTTTTTTTCTACACGGAGAAAATTGTTTACTGACGAATGATGAATAGGATGTCCATAATATATATATTTTTTGAAATTTTATTATTTATGAATTATATTCATGAATTATGATTAATTCTAAAAAAAAATGCAGTCTCTAAATAGAAATATATGTTTGATAGATTCTACTAATTTCAATTCATTTCTATTTAATTAGTAAAATGATTTTTTGGAGTCTACACGAAGAAAATTGTTTACTGACGATTTATGAATAATACGTTTCTTTTATATTTTATGAGTTATATTCATGAATTATGTATAATATTAAAAAAATTCAGTCTCTAAATAGAAATATTTGTTTGATAGATTCTACTCATTTCCATTTATTTTCTATTTAATTACTAAAGTGAATTATTAGATTCTACACGCAGAAAATTATTTACTGACGATTTATGAATAAGATGTTCATAAAACATATTTTATCTCATTTTATTATTTATGAGTTATATTCATAAATAATGTATAATAAAAAAGTTGCAGATTAGGTTTCATTTTAGAATATTTAATTCCGATCCCAGTCTCTAAATAGAAATATTTGTTTGATAGATTCTACTCACTACAATTAATTTTCTATTTAATTAGTAAAAAGAATTTTTGGATTCTACACGGATTATTTACTGACGATTTATGAATAACATGTTCATAAAACATATTTTATCTCATTTTATTATTTATGAGTTATATTCATAAATTATGAATAATAAAAAAAGTTGCAGATAAGGTTTCTTTTCATAATTCTGAATTCCGATGCCAGTCCCTAAATTGAAATATTTGTTTGATAGATTCTACTCATTTCAATGTATTATCTATTTAATTAGTAAAATGAAATTTTGTATTTGATTTGATTTATGAATATGATATTTATAAAACATATTATTATTTATGAGTTATATTCATGAATTATGAATTATAAATAATACTAAACAAAAAATAAAATTTCATGCATAAAAAACTAAAAATCACTATGTATTTATTATTAATATGTTTCATAAATTTTACAAATTTTATTAATGTTATGTGTTAAGCCCGACCAAATTCCAATTTGGTGAAGTAAAAGTTGCAGTTAATATTAGATACATTTGTGGTGCTGGCAAAAACTAGAGCCAATTAGACAAAGCTGATGTCATTTTCGGACATTTTAATCATGAATTATGAATAATAAATCATAAAATGTATTGCAGAACATGTTCTAATTAGTCACGACTTATGAATATATTATACATAAAATATGAGTAAACATACGCATTATTTTATTCAAACACCCAAAGAACAATTTACATATTTCAAGTAAATATGGAAATGATTTGAATAAATTTGAATATATTGAATATATTTCTTTAAATCAAACCCATTATTCTTGTAATCAAAGAAAAATTTCTTTAAATCAACGATTTTTTTCTTCAAATAAAAGAAATTTGTGTTTTTCGTGAAAGAATAATATTCAATGGAGCCATTTTACTTCAATTAGATAAATATTATTTGCAGTGATTAATCATTAAATTTGATTATAACTATAATCATATTTTATGAATAAAAACCAAATCATTAGATTACTTATTCTTGGCTGGATATCATGATAATTTATGAGAACATTTCTCTCCGTGTAAATTTGGAAACTTTAAAGAAACTTTGATATTTGTTATGGACATAAATCGATGCATTTCCTACAGAGCACTTCTGCCATTAGTTCCACTGGGTAGTTCGAGTTATACAAATGCACGAATATATATCTCTCGTTCTAGAATGAGTTTGTTTTTGCTCTGTTTCAGAATTGCATAATTATAACTTTTGTTCGGGAAATGGTCGTGGTGGTGGTGTTGGTGATGGCCTGATTGTGGTACCTACCCGCACGAGATGATGCTTCCGACCGATATCTTCCAGTTTGAACATTTTGCACCAGTAGAGTGTTGCGTCTCCGCTGGGCAGTTCCACATCCTCGTTGCGTAGCTCGAGCACGCGTAGGTGCTCGTCGTGCTGCATGTGGGTCTGTGCTTTCTGGGTCAGCACCAGCGGTCGATAGGGACGAAATGATTCCGATGGCTCTGGCAGCATGCCCGGACGCACAGATCCTTGTGGCGGATCGCGATCGTGGTACATGTAAATCAGTCGCATGGTGTCATTCTGAAAGTAAATAACGAGACGACGACATCATTGCGAGGGCTTAAAATTTAATTGTTTTATATGCAAATATTGTTTAAATTAAGACTCGATTGTCATGAAGGCGACATGACAATAGAGCCAATATTGACAGTCGACTGTCGGCGGCGGAAAACAGCACATTGAAAATGGTTTTGATTGGCGAAAACTACTCAAAATCGAAATTGAAATCGCATTATGTGTAAGCGGATATTTGATTGAGTACCATATGCAAATATAAAATCTGCAAAATGTACTAAAATGAAAATGGTCAAAATATTGATAAGCACTTGAAAATTTGTTGAAATAGAATTTGAAAATTGTCAAAAATGGATTTTTAAATGTTTTATAAAATGAAGAACCTAATATTTAAAATTGAAATTTTAGTAAATGTACGACCATTTTTTTCGCGAATAAAACAACGCAGTGTTCGAAAACAACATATTTCATTAAAAAATGTTATTTGACGAAAACAACAATGTTCAAAAATTTTTGAAAACAAAAATTATTAAAAAAATTTTGGACGACAAAAACAACACAATGGTCGAAAACACAATTTTCCACAAAAAAAAAAAAAAAATATTTGTAAAAAAAAAAGTTTGAAAATTTTCGAAACAAGAATTTTGGCTAGAAGACAACAAAAATCGACAATTTCCGAAAAAAAAATGTAAAAAAATAATTTGGAAGACTAAAACAACGAAACGTTCGAAATCACCATTATAAAAAAGCAATGTTCGAAAAATTTCGAAATTAAAAATTTGTTGAAAAAAATTTAGAAGACAAAAACAACGCACTTTCGAAATCTCCATTTTAAAAAAATCGACAATTTTCGAAAAAAAAATTTAAAAAATAAATTTGAAAGACAAAAACAACGCATGTTTGAAATCACCATTTAAAATATATATTCGACAAAAACAAGCACTTTCGAAATCACCATTAAAAAAATATAATAAAATAATATAGGTTAAAAAAATAAATTTGGAAGACAAAAACAACGCACTTTCGAAATCACCATTTAAAATAATATATTCGACAATAACAACAATGTTCGAAAATTTTCGAAACAAGTAATTTGGTTGAAAAATAAATTTGGAAGACTAAACAACGAAACGTTTGAAATCACTATTATAAAAATCAACAATGTTCGAAAAATTTCGAAATTAAAAATTGGTTGAAAAATGTTAAACGAGAAAAACAACACACTTTCGAAAACACCATTTTAAAAAAATATATTCGACAAAAACAATAATGTTCGAAGATTTTCTAAACAAAAAATTTGGAAGACAAAAACAACGCATTTTCGAAATCTCAATTTAAAAAAATCGACAATTTTACAAAAAAAAATAATTTGGAAGACAAAAACAACGCACGTTCGAAGTCACCATTTAAAAAAAAATATATTCGAGAAAAACAACAATGTTCGAAAATTTCGAGACAAGAAACTTGATTAAAAAAATAAATTCAGAAGACAAAAACAACGCACGTTTAAAATCACCATTTAAAAAATATATTCGACAAAAACAACAATGTTCGAAAATTTACGAATCAAGTCATTTGGTTAAAAAATAAATTTAAAAGACTAAAACAACGAAACGTTCGAAATCACCATTATAAAAAAGCAACAATTTTCGAAAATTTTCGAAATTAAAAATTAGTTGAAAAATGTTAAACAAGAAAAAACAATACACTTTCGAAAACATTATTTAAAAGAAATATTCGACATAAACAAGAACGTTCGAAAAATTTCGAAACAAAAAATTTGGAAGACAAAAACAGCACACTTTCGAAATCTCCATTTAAAAAAAACTACAATTTTCGAAAAAATGTAAAAAAAATAAATTGGAAGACAAAAACAGCGCAACGTTCGAAATCACCATTTAAAAAAAATATAGGTTAAAAAAAAAAATTTGGAAGACAAAAACAATGCACGTTCGAAATTACCATTTAAATAAATATATTCGACAAAAACAACAATGTTCGAACATTTTCGAAACAAGTAATTTGGTTAAAAAATAAATTTGGAAGACCAAAACAACGAAACGTTCGAAAACACCATTATAAAAAAGCAACAATGTTCGAAAATTTTCGAAATTCTAAATTTATTGAATAATTTTAGACGAGAAAAAACAACGCACTTTCGAAAACACCATTTAAAAAAAATCGACAAAAACAACAATGTTCGAAAGTGTTCGAAATTAAAAATTTGTTGAAATATTTAGACGAGAAAAAACAACGCATTTTCAAAAAAAACACAATTTTAAAAAAAATTGTAAAAATCAACAATGTTCGAAAATTTTCAAAAAAAAAAATTGTTAAAAAAATAATTTGGAAGACAAAAAAAAAAACGTTACATTATTTTCACCATTATAAAAAAGCAACAATGTTCGAAAATTTTCGAAAATAATTTTTTTTTGAAAAATGTTAGACGAGAAAAACAACACTATGGTCGAAATCAACATTTTCCAAAAACAAATTTTTATGTTTCTCCAATTAATTTCTGCAACAATAAAAAATTCGCAATAAATGAGAACAATTGAATTTTCTGTCTAATAGTTATATCTGCTTTTTGGTAAATATAATTTCACGTTTACCTCGCTTTATGTAAATTTACTAAATATAAATTTAAAATGCTACAGTAATAATAAAGAATGCCCTGCTCATTTTCAAAACAAAAACAACAATTAAATATTTGCCTGTTAAAAAATATGACAAAAATCATTAAACCGGCATTAAACCGACCTTTAGCATTTAATTGAGTCAAAAATACGTTTAAAAAAATAATTAAATTTTGTATTGTGTATATATTTTGGTCAATACGTTTATACAGGTTGGCCTGAGGCCACTCTGTCAGCTGGCTATTGATTCAATTGCAGCACAGAGTCTACGTTGAATATTCCCAAACCCAAGCCAACTCGATTCGACGAACGAACGAACTGCATGTGTACCAACGTAACCCGACAATAAAGGACGCATTTGAATCCATTATGTTTAAGTGCTTCATGCGGCTGTTAAGTGTGACTATGGAGTGCATGCTGGACAATTGACTACTGGCCGAGTCCTTGACTACTTGTCCATTTGCAGTGGACACAATACTTTAATTAACAATTCGCTGCGGAGCGCGACATGGTGTTGAGGTGTATGTGGACATGGACGTGGACCTGATGATGGTGATGAGCAGGCCGAGGAGTAGAGCAGGAACAGCAGGAGCAGCCGAACAGCAGCGGCAGTAACGAACACAACTACGAACATGGACACGACGCGGTACGTGGACATGAACGTGCAACATGCCACGTACTGATGCGCTGTCCGCCCGCCCGCTGTGCTGCCGCGTGTGAACAGAAAGACAAAAGTCATTACCTTGTAGTGGCCATTGTTATATGGTTAAAATACAAACAAATGGAAGCCACAGCAACAACAACAACACCAAGTACAAGAACAAGTACCAAAAAAAAGCAAAGAAAAAAAAATGTAGAAGTTATAAAACACAAAACATTGCAAAAGGCATCAAGGATAACAACCAAAAAATTAATGAAAGCAAACTCGTCGCGGTCAGTTGCAGTGGTCAACGGTCGGCGAAGGCTTAATTGCCGAAGACGACGCGACGGTCACCTCACCACACCACACTTCTTCCATCTGGTCACCTCAATGTTAACGATGATTTTGGTTTGCTGCTAATTGCGGATAGTTTGTGTTGTGTTGCATTCATTAGTGTCCGAGTGTCTGCCTCCTCCACTTCGCATGGTGGTTGGTGTCGAATTGCCGATTGTTCGCAGTAGGTGCTGCGTAGGGTGCAAGAAGCGCAACATTGAACACTTGCGGTTCGCATATCATTACGCCACACATGTCGGTTGGTTGGTCGGTTGTCCGGTTGGTTGCTTGGTTGGTTTGGTGCGCGGGACAGGACATCTTCGGGGGGACAGCACATCTTCAATTCGTTTGGATTCAATTTATATCTCAATGTTGTGTGTCACCCACTAAGGGATGCAAACTTACGCTTAAAGCGTTTCCACTTCAATTGTTTTTATGCACTACAACTACCCACAGGTCGTAGAGTCACAATGAAGTAACAAGCAACATTATTTGTGTGCTTTGACACTGATTAAATCGGAAAGACGTGCTGCAAAATATATACACGCGAAATAATACGGAGTTTTTTACAAGATATCGTAGAGAATTTTCATAATTTTCAATTTAAATCAAGGATTGAAACCGAAACCGAGACCGATATCCGTTTAAAACTGTTTCATTTTTAAAACTGAAACCGAAATCAGAAATAAACCGATATCCAAAACCGAAATAAACGATTTCGGTTTTATACCGGTTCAAAGCGGCTTTATAAAAAGTATAAATAAGAAACAGAAAAACATATTTTATTTTATATAGAAGATCTTAAGTACAGAGCATGTTTAAATGTCATTTAATAACATTTGGAGTTGCCAAATAAAATTTGTTTGTTGTACAAAAATTCACATGTTGTTTTTTTAGAAACAATAGCTGCGTTCCCGTGGTTTTTGATCCTGATCCGTAGATCATTTTCATATACAAAACAAAAACAAACAATTAGAACCAGGTTCGTTTTTGGATCAATTACTGATCTGGTACTGTACGTATCAAAAGTAAATTTGTTTGTGGTGCGGCTAGGCTATTGTGAATAGCACTTAATAAGATGAAGAATTTGTGTTGACAAAGAAAGGGCAGAAGAAAACAGTGCTGCCAAATTTACTGAAATAGAACCGATGCCGTTCCCGTGAAATAGATCTGGTTCAAGTACCACGGGAACGCAGCTATTGTTTCCAAATAACAGTCTTTGGTCTAAAATTTGTATTTATTTTCATTAATTTGTGTAGCGGTAAATCGAATTAACATCAAAACACCAGGAACTCCAAGCACATTTTTTTTTTGTTAAAAAATGATTCAAATTTTAATGATATATGTTTTTTATTTATTGTATTAGTAAAATATATAGGGGAGCCTGGGGTTGAGTGGGATAATTTTTATAATCCTTTAAAGGATCTATTCACTAGAATACTTTTTATAAACCTTTTAACTGATTTTTTAGTGATTTTTCAAAACAGCACAATTTCGGACATATCGTCCTCGTTCAGTGAAAAGTCGTTAAGTCCATTTTTCGAAAATATCGAGATAAGTCTGCCACTATAATAAAAAAAACTCATCTTTACGTTGGATAAGGTCTCGGATAAATGAAAAATCACTAACTTCAAATATTTAAAAATTCAGTTCAGTGAAAAGTACTCAAGTCCACAATTAGCCCTTAAAAAGGGGCCGATCTAATCTATTTTGTATTTAAACTATAGAAGAATATTACCATAATCGCGGCGTAAAAATAAGTCAAATTTATAGGGGTCTTAGTGATTTTTCAATGAACGGCAATCGTCGAAATCTCATTGAGTCGAAATTTTTGGACTCAATGACTTTTCACTGAACGACGACAATATATATTAAGGATAAAAAATTATAATAAGGTAATAAAAAAAGCAATGGAATGCAAGAAAAAATTAGAAAAAAGTTTAAAATTATTAAAATATCCGTAACTTTTTAAGAAAATACGAAAAATAAAGTGCAAGTTCGAACATTTCAAGTATACAGTCAGATATTTGTTTGCAGATATTGCAGTTCACTGAATTGTTGAAATTTAATTTCTTTGGCTTTTATAAATGCAAATTGTACATAATTCTTCTTTTCATGAAGTTTAAGAACATTTACCGATGTATTCTTCTTGCTTTTGTTTAAGGTACGCTTCTCGGCTCTCTTCTGCAAATCAGATCATATCTTAGGTGCAGTCAAAATGTTGCTTTACTTTAGTTTGTGGTCACGATTGAAATGTTTTCTTGGCGAAATCAATTAAATAATTCATATAACACAATATTTTCTCTGAAATAACAGCAAACATTGTTTAAATTACGTTTCCCATTTTACCCCAATATCAAACTTAGCACAATATAAACAATGTTAAATTATTTGAAAAATATGAACAAAAAAAAGAAATTTTATACAAAAACCGAAACCATAACATGGAACCGGTATACCGTAACCGTTTCGCTATAAAAACTTAAAACCGAAACCGTAACCGAAACGCGGAAACAACCGAAATCGAAACCGTTATTCGTTGGTTTAATTCATTGAAAATCTACGACAATACAATTGAATTGTCACTACAATTATTACACCCAAACAATAATTTGTTTCCAGTAAATAATAATAGTGTTTTAACTAAAAAATGAATACATGAGATTTCTTTGGGCAAAAACTAAGTTTTGCACACAACGTATTAATGGAGTTTTAAGCATTTTATATTTGAGACTCGTAAACCCTTCAACCAATTATAATGATTTGTATTGGAATTCAAAGTAGATTTGCACTTTAAAATGTGCCATATTTTAAATCTCTATTTTGTACGAATTTATGAGCATTTCATGTTTGAGACGTGATTTTTCTAGAAACCTTGGACCGATTATAAAGATTTATATTGGAATTAAAAATAAATTCATAAAATGTGCCAAATTCGATTTACAGATTTATGATAATTTTAAGTTTGAGACGTGATTTCTCAAGTTCGCTTGGATCTATTATAATGGTATTTAAAGGGCAAAAATGGATTATAAAATGTGCCTACTTTGAAACCTCTATGACGCCTATTTACGGATATAGTAGCATTTTAAATTTGTGATGAGATATCTCAAGAACCTATTGTTTATTTTTATTTGAATCTATATATATAAAAATGAAATGTCCTGTGTGTGCAAGAGCATCACGGGAGAACGAACCAACGGATTTTCCTGATTCTTTTATATTTTGTTCGTGTCAATGCAAGAGATGAAAAGTCGGAAAAACCACAAGGAAAAGCCGGAAAAAATTTGACTCTAGGAACTTGGATTTTGGACAGGGTGTTCATTTTCCGACGTAAGCTCTCATTTCGATGGGATTTTTTGAAATTCGCCTCCTAATGTACAAAAATGGGCGTGGAAAAACTGAACTTTTAATTCAAAATATTTGTGTAATTAAGACACCCACAGTCATGAAATTGGCCTAGTAATGTATATTGTTTAGCCGCGGTAGCTCAGTGGTTAGTGCGTTGAACTGCGAGCCGAAAGGTTCCCGGTTCAAGCCTCGACTGGGGCTAACAACATCTTTTCATAGAAACATTTTTCTATACCACGCTACCTCTCGTCAGTAAATGGCAAACCTACGGCAATAAACTTTAGGTCCCACCACTTTGAGTACAAATATAACACGCACACCTCAAAATGGTGAGAGAGCTCGGCCTAAGTTCTTATAGGACTAAACAAAAGATTAAATTAAACATTGTAATCATCACGTAGAATAAGTGATTAAAAATCCGGATTTTTTTAATCAACTCCACCGGATTTTTTTGGATTATTTATAAATAACACAATTTCAATAGGATTTAATGGTTTTTAAAGTTATTCTCAACATTTCCACAAAGTACACACAAAAAAAATTTCACCAAAAATTTCACCAACTACCGGGATTCATCATATTGATGAATTCATTCATTGAATTAATTCGTATGTTTTAAATGTTTTTCATTTTCAGTATTTTTTTTAACATCATATTTTAAACAAAAATTAGTCTCCATTTACATTTTTATGTATGTAGAATACTTAAAGGATTTATAATATTAAATTGCTAATTATTGGAAGACTCCATTTCATCATATTAATGAAAAAGTGAACATCATATTGATGAATTTCGTTCATAAAACCATAATAGTTTAAATATCATAAATCTTATAAGAATTTTAAATACATAAATGTGTAAATAGAGACAAATTTTAATTTGAAATTTGATGTTATAAAAAGTATTGAAAATAAAAAACATTGAAAAAATACGATTTTAGTTCAATGAATGAAATCATCAACATGATGAATACTGGTTGCTGGTAATTTTTCTTTTGTGTGTATGTTTAAAACGTAGTTCACCGTCTCGGATCTGGAAGCCGTTTTCTTCTATACACTGAATTAGTCATATGGCGAGAAAATGAATCGACCTAAGAGCCTGAACAAATATGTTTTGAATGTCTTCTTTATAACAGGAGAACTCTTCAGAACCTAATAGATTCAATCACCGCTTTAAAAATTGGCTTCAATTAAAAAAACCAAAAATCTTGGACTTTTTAAAGTGGATTTTTAAAAATTTTAATAGTCACGTGGAATGTGAGTGGGTTTGAAAAAAAAGGGGCATGGCACTACGTTAAATTTGGGCGGTAAAAACGCCGACGTAGGCATACACAAAAAAGGGAAAAAGTGGCGTAAATGTATCCATACTTTATAAACGATATAGTTTTGCAATTACAAAAAAGCACGGGCGAAGAAGAATCGCTTTTGTATAGAGCGTGAGACGGTCCAATGTATGAAAAACGAACCTTAATCAATATGGTCACCATCGAATTGATATATAGAATTGATATATTAAATGACCGGTTTAAAACGCATTTCTTTGTATAAATATTGAATTAAATATCAATTAATTTCTGGTTTGTTGAGAAATATAAAATGAGAAGGAAAATGAGACAAAAACAATTTTTTATATTATTAACTGAATATGAAAATAGTTTTTATCTCATTTTCATTCTCATTTGATATTTTTCATCAAACCAGAATAGGGCCCCTGTAACGCTTAATTATTAATTTTGAATAAAATCGAATAAAATCTCATTCCTAGTAGACATTTGCCCTATTGGGGTAGACATTATATCGTCACTATCATGTCAAAGATTGCAAATATGTAAATTTTGATATTTGCGTTTTTTTACATTTTTGAATTTAGTTTTTCCGAATTCGAATTCGAAAAATGAAAATCTTGTCGTGTCAAAAGGACGTTTTTTTGCCATAACTTTTTATTTGTATAAGATAAAATAAAAGTGTAAAGGCATTCATTAATTGGTTTCAAAGCACCTATCGATTGGCATTATTATGTTAACGTTTTTTTTTTTTAATATTTATCATTTGCAATAACAATGTTTGGCAATTTTTTTTAAATAATGATTAAAATCAAAGAATTAATGCCTTTCCACCACTATTTTATCTTGTACCAATAAAGAGTTATAGCAAAAAAACGAAATGATTCGCCCTTTTGGCAAGCCAAAATTTTCACTTTTTCAAATTTTGTCGTTTTATTTGCTATAACTCATTATTGGTTCAAGATAAAATAGTCATGTAACGACATTAATTGTTTGATTTTAAAGCACCTATCGATTGGCATCATTATTTAAAAATATTTTACAAAACATTTTTCTTGCCAATAACAAATTGAAAATTAATGTTTGGTAAATTTTTAAATAATGATGCCAATCGATAGGTGCTTTGAAACCAAACAATGAATACCTTTACACTTTTATTTTGAAATCAAACAAAGAATTCCTTTACATTACTATTTTATTTTGCAAAAATAAAGTGTTATAGCAAAATATACAAAAATATTTGCGTTTTGGTCAGGCAACACAAAATCCGTATTTATAATTCAGTAAATTGTCCAAATCCAAAAATATTTTATATACATTATGATAATTTATGAATAAACCAAAATAATAAAAAAAAAATTAAAAACAAATCATTTTTACTAATTTTTAAAGCACTTCAAACTTTAAAATTTGATTTTCCAATATTTTTAAAAATGCTCATTCGTCACTTTGGCATGACAGTGACGATATGTCCAGAATATGATCATCATGTAACTGATCGGTTTATGAAAAGAACAACATTCAATGATCAGTTTCCTATTATGACTCTATTTCAATTTTTACTAAGGATTGTCAAAGATCTATTTGATGGTATACGCAAAGGGAAATCTTTTTACCATTTTATAAAAGGGTTATATGTATATTATACAGACACAATTTCAATTTAAATTAGATATTATTTCACTAAAAACAACTTAAACCATTTTAACTGACTTCTGATTGTCTTTCTTTCTGTTAAATTTTAAATTAGTCGTAGCTTTTAGTTCGTAAGTACAACAAAAGTATCATTGTTTCAACAAAGTTAAAACTTACACTAAAAACTGGTTCTTCAAAATGTCTAATATTAAATTTGGTGAGTGATGGTTTCCATATTAAATTTCAGAAAATTTTATGCCATTATAACTTTGGTCGTTGCTACTTACTCATCATACGAATTGTAAAATTTTAGTATTTTTATGATCTTGTCAGCTGAAAACTAAAAACTTTATAGCGAAAATTGTTGCAACAACAATGTTGCATCATCATACCTTCATTATTTTTAGGTGTAACAAGATTGTATGAGTTTTCTGATTGTCTTCTTATTGTGTTCTACTCTATGGCAGACAAGCAGTAGTAGTACCGACGTAAAACCCAATAATGAAAGAACTTTTTATCGTTAGAAAACTAACTTTCATACTACATACTACTACTACTACTTTCTCCGTGAAACTTTCATAATTTCTTCTGTTGTGACAAGTTTCTTATATGTACTCTATATATAAAACTTAGGCAACAGGATTCGCATTCTTACGAATAATTGCAGTTGATTACAAAAGTGTTGCAACTTTTTGTGCCACCACCATTTTGTTGGCTATACAAAACATGCCGTCTAGTCAATATAACTTATTAAGGTAACTACTTTATTATTTAGTTGTTATGCAAACTAATGTTTATGAAAAAAAAAAACAACTCAAACTGTGGTCATTGTTTTCTTATGAGTCAACTGAATAGAAATATTTTTAATTTTTAAAGTAAAGATACATTTTTTTCTTTAGTTAGAATGTTTTTTAAAATTTTCAAAGAAGATACTTCTTTTTTCTCATACCTTCATTATACGTATTGTCACGTTTTTTTAAAAAACACATAGATTCTGTAGCTCCATGGTTGGTGGTCTGGATTGCAATCCCAAAAGCCCCGTGATCAAATCACACAGACTACACAGAAAAAAAGTACATCATATTGATGAATTCCGTTCTTCAAACCATAATTCATAGTATTGAAGAAACATTCATAATATTTATAACTAACGACATCAATGTTATGAATGCGATTATAAATATGATGAATGCTTGGTAACTGTGGGAAAAGTCTTCTTCAATATGATGAAGAATACGTTTCATCAAATTAATGAACATCATTCATCAAACCAAATTTCAATCAAAATATTTATTTTTCGTTTATTTTTGCCATACTTCTCAGTTCTTAAGTACTTCTTGTATGTTATTTCTTATATAATGCTTGCTTGACATGCATACATTAGTAAAATGTTTTGTAAAACATTTATTTATAATTACAACTTTATATTTATAAAAAAATATAATTTGAAAAAAAAAATTTTTTTTTCGGAATTTTTTTTTGCGAAAAACCTTTTTTTTTTAAACATTTTGTTCTTAATATTTGTTTATCGGACAATTTTTATTTTGCGAAAAACATTTATGTTTTAATAATATTTTTTTCGAAAAAAAAAAATGATTGGAATATTTTATTTTTAATATTTTTTTAGGACAATTTTTCCATTTATTTTCTAAAAAAAAATTTTTTTTGAAAAATTTTAAAATTATTCATAGTTATTATGATTATATTCATCAATATGACAATTCAAATTTGTTGTATTGAATATTTTGTTCATATATATAATGAATAGATTCATCAATATGTCAGTTACTGAACGGTGGTATTAAAATGATGAATCTGGTGGTTGGTGAAAAAATCATATTGATGAATATTTTTTTTCTGTGTTTATTGATGCATAAACTTCTAAAATCCAGAAAGAATCATGAGATTTCATTGGGCAATAGCTATGTGTTACCCACAACTTATTAATAGAGTTTTGAGCATATAATATTTGAGACTCGTAAACCATTGGATCGATTATAATGATTTGTATTGGAATTCAAAGTGCAAATATGGATTATATAATGTGTAACATGTAAAATTTGTAACATGATTTCTCAAGAAACCTTGGAAGGGCAAAAATGGATTATAAAATATGCCAATTTATAGACCTCTATGACGCATATTTACGGAGTTATGAGCATTTTAAATTTGAGACGTGATTTCTCAAAAACCCTTGAATCGATTATAATGATTTATATTGGAATTAAAAGTTAAAAAATGGAGCATGAAATGTGGAAAATTCGAGACCTCTACGATTTACAGATTTATGAGCATTTTAAATTTGAGACGTGATTTCACAAGAAAGCTTGGACCGATTATATTAGTATTTAAAGGCAAAAAAATGGATTATAATATGTGCCAACTTTAAAGCCTCTACGACGCCTATTTACATTTGGACCTTTTGATTATTTTATTTATGAATAAATTCATCATATTGATGATTTTTTTTCTGTGTTCATGGATGCAAAACTGATCTAAACAAATTCTCGATTTTAAGAAACAGAGCTATTTGGCAAAAAGAGTAAATAAGAGCAATTATTATTGATATGCAGAGATTAATGTAATATGTATCAAAAAAAGTTGTTTGCTGTTTTCTTCTATCTGTTGCTTTCTTCGACCTTGCTTTGTCTGTCATATTTGCTATGTCATTCGGTATTTTGATAGCGAAAAAAACCTCTGCATATCAAGAATAATTGTTCTTAATTACTTTTTTGATACCTAAGAAATGAACCTCTACATATCAAGAATAATAATTATTTTTGGTATGCAGAAGTTAAAAGTGTTTGCTGCTTTCTTCGCATAATTTTAAATTTTCACTTTTTTCCGATATTGCTGTGTCTGTAGTATTCGCTATTGTCATGCCGTCTTTTGATAGCAGAACGAACACCCTCTGCATATCAAGTATAATTGTTCTTAGTTACTTTCATGATTTCAACATATCGATATTTAGGCACACTAGAAAACAGATGGCGAGACAGGCGGACATTGCAAAACAAAGCAAAATAGCGAATAATTCAGATAATGCAATATCGAAGAAATCAACAACAGTCTTTAAATAATGCGAAGAATACAGAAACATTTTTTGTTTTTTGGTTTTTAATTGTCCATAAATTATAATTCATTAAATCTAGTTGAATACATCTTGTTTACTTTTTTGATAACTAAGTTCCAGTTTTTCCAGTGCAAGTTTAAACTTAGTTTAAACTTTTTACATTTTTAAAACGACGAAAGTTTCTAAAAAAAATCATTAAAATGTTGTCAAATTTTACAAACAGAAAAACGATTAGTAATCAGTTAATATATTTATTTTAAATATCTGTGATATATTGACTATAGACGGAATGACACCTATTTTAAACTAAGTTTAATTTGAAAACGTGACTGAAAAATTAAACCAAAGTAATTTGCTTTCTTAATATTCAGATGAGAATTTCGAGAATTTTAGTAGCATTTTATTAATATTGCTTTATTTTCGAGCAGAATGCCTCTTAAGGGTGTGTGCGAATTCGACTAAATTGCTGACTAAACTAAATTGTAGAAGTTTTTATTTGACCGCCATTCGGTAACCGGTTATTCTTAAAGTGTCTAATAAATCGATTATCATATGTCTGTTTGATGTCTTTCAATTTAGTTCCATTTAGTCTTCTCGAAAATTTGCTAAATTGAAAAGTCGAACACTGCATTATCGACCTAATTTAGTTGGTCGAATTCGCACACATCCTTAGTTTTCGAAGTTTATTTCCCCTCTCTGGATTTTTATGGTAGTGCCCTCTCGGCAGAGAATAGAAAAACCTCTAAATGTGAAAATTTGCTTAGAAAAAGCTGTCTACCTTTCGTGGCATTAAACTACCATTTCTACCATTTACAATACAGCTCGCCCTGTGTAAAATAATCTATAAAATATGTTTTTTTAATATATATATTTTTTTCAATTCTTCGAAATAAACTAAAAAGAATGGGTAGAATGTTATACCTAAAGAATCCATTCCAGAACATTTGTAATTAAAAACCATTTCTTTAAAATTTGGGTATTATAATGCACAAGGCACCTAGTAAAGTTTTTAATATAATTTAATTATTTTTAATTTTTTGACGTCTTTATACAGAAAATAAATATTTCACTTTAAAAGTCTTAATTTAATGATTATATCATATAATTTGATATTTTCATAAAAAATGAATAGCATAACGAATAGTATCAATAAAACGATTATATACAAAATATTATATTGAATTTCTAGAACTTCAAGCAAACCCTCTTAAGAGAAAATAAACAATTTCCCATCACACTGAAAACGATATTTTTGTGTTAAACCATAACCACCGCAGCGTTATTTAGTATCGATTGTCGCCTGGAAATATAATATCGCATAACGTGTTGTCGAATTCCTCGAAGCATTAGAGCATCATCGAACATCTTGTCGAGAAACAAGTTGGCGAAAGTGTTTGTGGATGAATGTGAAAATTGAAACTTTGTTTGAGAATACGTAGAAGAAGATATAGAAAAAAATACGAAAAAAAAAAAAATATGTTCAGGGGAAAATATGTAATTTAATTGCAATTTAATCCGCTTTAAGGTATGCCTCAAATAGGTAGGTAAGTGGTTTATAGTATAATATTACAATAATTCAACGTAATTGACAAACGCAATCGAAAACAATTTATTTAAACAGAGTTTGAGTTGGGTTTGAGTTGAGTTTGAGTTGAGTTTGAGTTATGTTTTTAAAAATACAAATTCACGGGTATTTTTTCAGTACATGTTAAAATTTAGTTCGAATTTCAGTAGTCTTTTTATTTGAATATTGTTCTGAATTGAATGTATGGACAGAAGAAAAACAATAATTTTTTAATATTATATTTGATGGTTTCATTAAAATGTTATTCCGACAATTATATCCTTCTAAAGGACAATAATTCTTCGAGAATATTCTTTTTCTATCATATCTCTCACCGGGCATCATTAAACTAAACTAGAGACCTTTTCCGATTTAGACCCATACATGTAATCAATAATTACTAATATATTTACTAATATATTTACTGTACCATATTTAAACTCCAGATTTATCAATCTATATCTATATATATATAAAACTCTTGGTCCGTCTGTATGTCTGTTTCAGCATCACGTCTAAACCGCTGAACCGATTTGACTGACGATACTATTTTGCACGACGATACTATGGTGTTCGGAGGGTGACATGGGCTATATATGAGCGGGATTGGACAACGGGGCGTGGCACCTCCCATACAACATAAACATTTAACGCGTTATAACACGTTACAACTTGGGACTTACAGCAGCTAAGTCGATGTAACAAAAAACTCTAGTACAAAAAAAAAACATTATAAAATCAAAAATAAAAACAAAAGCAATTACACAAAATCAAAAGCACAAAAATAAAACAATAACACAAAATAACAGCAAAATAAAAAAAAAAAAACAAACAAAAAACAGATGGAAAAACAAAAGCAAATACAAAGAACAAAAGCAAAAACATAAAAACAAAAGAAAAAAACACAAAATCAAAAATACAAACACAAAAAGTAAAAGAAAAGAAAAACAAAAGCAAAAGAAAAAAAGCAATAACACAATAAAAAAAGCATAAATACAAAAGAAAAACACAAAAGCAAAACACAAATCAAAAACAAAAAAGCAAAACACAAAAACAAAACCGGACACAAAACCCAAAGTAAAAACACAAACATGAGCAATAACACAAAGGAATAAATACAAAATAATAATAATAATAATAGTTTGGCGCTACAGTCCTGTATAGAACTTTGGCCGAGTTCTCTCACAACTTTGAGCTGTGCGTGTTATATTTGTACTCAAAGTGGTGGGACCTACAGTTTATTGCCGAATCCAAACGACGGGTGAGAGCTTTTCATAGGCAATGTTTTACTCTCGTAGGTTTGCCGTTTACTGCCGAGAGGTAGCGCGGTATAGAAAAATGTTACTATGAAAAGATGCTGTTAGCCCCAGTCCGGGCTTGAACTGGGGACCTTTCGGCTCGCAGTCCAACGCACTAACCACTGAGTTACCGAGGCTACTAATACAAAAGCAATAACACAAAAAACAAAAACATAAATACAAAATCAAAATCAAAAACACAAAAGAAAACACACAACATAAAAAACAAAAAACCAAAAACAAAAGAAAAACACGCAAAAACTGAATAGCAAAAACACAAAACAAAACAAAAAAAAGATAAAAGTAAAAACAGAATCGAAATCGAAAACAAAAGAAAAAAACCAAAGCGAAAGAAAAATCAAAAACTCAAAAACTCAAAAACAAAAACAAAAGAAAAAGAAAAAATGAACAAACAAAAACACAAAAACAAAAGCAAAAAATACAAAAAACAAAAACTTTAAATAAAAAAAAACTTACATAAAAATGCAAAAAAAAGCTAATATATAAAAAAATAGAAATAAAATCAAAAGCAAAAATAAAGAAAAACAATACATGAAAATTAAAAACAAATACACAAAATCAATCTTAAAAATAAAAGCATAAATAGAAAAACGACACCGAATTATGCTAAATCCGTTAAGAAATCGGAAGTTGGATGAATTAATATTTATAGTAGTCTGTTCTAGACAATATTTCTTCCAATTTAAACTAAAATTATGACTGAAAAAGTGTCTCCCAAGTCCGTTTAAAAATTCAACTAAATGTTGGCAAAACACAGTAGCTACTTTAACACACTTCCTTATTAAACATGTTGTGTTTTATTAAATTTTACCAAGAGTTCTTTGTGTCGACATGTAAATCGAGCAGTTATTCGTACTGCTTGTAGGTCGAGTGCAACGATAAATCCTAGTTACCGCATTCCACAGGCTACACCCTCCTCCGCTGCGCCGCTGCATTATGTGTGCATCCACTTGGAAAAGCCGTCCCTCCCAGCATAAACAAGAACTCTTTTAATTCTGCTGCATTTGACAGAAATATTTAACTCGTTCGTTGGTTCGTTCGCTCTTTGTTTATTTTCATGTTCCCGTAAGTGTTGCAAAAACGTTGTCCCTACATCGCACCCACAACGAAGAAGAAGACTACTGCAACGACTACAACGACTAGAAGGACGTCGATGACGACAACGACTACTCCAACGACGATGACGACGACTACTACGACGACATCGTCGAGGCTTCAAGTTGTTTCAAGGGTCTGTGTGCTGTTCCCAGTGTTTGCACCGCTGCTGCATCTCCACTTCTTCTTCTACAGAAATTCCCAACATCGTTGTATTTATTTATTTAATTGCATGTTAGTGGGGTGAAACACATTTCAAGGGTGGCTTTGGGTGGCTTTGGGTGTGTTCGGGTGTGGGGCCTATTGCCCCATGTATTTGCTTTATTGCCGTCGTGAAATTACACTCTCCATTGACCCGCACAACCTACCCGAATCATACCATGCACCACCGCCCACCACAACAACACCGATCGTGCCTTCCCCAGCACAGGGTTATATGTCCTGCGTCCTGTTTGCCGTCCCGTGTGCATGAAAATAAACAGTAGGTTCTACTACTACTGGTCGTCGACCAAGTGTTAGCCTTATAGTTAGCAGAAATTTCCATTTGCATCCGACGCGTCAGCGCAACGGTGCACTACGTTGACGGCGTCTACGACGACAATCAACACGCAGAAAACTGATGAAAGTTATTATGGGCCATTAATAGGGAAAATTATTGCTTGCAGGAGCAGGTTTCGTGTTTTGCCATTAACGTCACCACTGCTGGCTGCATTTTTATAATTTTCCAAATACAACTTGCTTTCAAAAGATATTACATTGGCGTCAAAGTCTATTAAATGTGGGCAACGGCAACGTTTTTCTTTTTTAAATATAAAAAAAGCAGTCCTTGAATTACACTGTTTTACAAATAGTTTAGAATTTAGTTTTATTATATCGTCGTTGTAGAACTAAAAGTCACCAAATACATTTTTATGAAAATCTTAAATTCAACTTTGTTGATTATTATTTCAAAAAGTAATTGATACATTTTTAAAATTCAAATACCAAATTATAGATTCACATTTTCTTATCATTTGGTATATATATTGAGATCATCGATCAAAAAATGAAAGATATATAAAGGTTTTTGGAAAGGAACAATTGGCATTTTGAAAATGCAGTTGGTGACTTTTAGTTCTACAACGACGATATTTAAAAGAACACAATTTTGTAATAGATAGGACAGAACTTTAAATAATACTAAATTTGAAATAGTTTTTCATGAAACTAATAACACTTTGGATCATTTTACATTCATCAATTCTATATAATTCGTAGATGCTGATTTCGATAGTAAATAAAGCGTATATTTTACAAAGTGGAAAAAATATCGGAAAGTTGATATTTTGCATGGTTTGGCAACACCATTTATAAATCTAGTTCAGAAAAGATCAACTGAAATTCTGAAATTTCATTTGAAATTCAAAAGACATCAATTTTAATTCAGGAATTTGTTTTAAAACAATTGACATCAATTGTAATTCAAAAATACTATTTGAAATTTAAAATACACCAATCGTAATTCAGAAATTTAATTTGAAATTCAAAAGACGTCAATTTTAATTCAAAATTTCATTAGAAATTCGGAACACGTCAATTGTAATACAGAAATTCCTTTTGTAATTCAAAAGACATCAATTGCAATTCAAAAGACGTAATTTCCAGTTTAGCAAAATTTTTATTTTTATGTCAGTTTTAGAACAAAAATTTCAAAAAATCAACAAAATATCGTCAATTTTTGTCGACGACTCAATCATCAACAATATCCATCAATTTTTGTATTGGTGCAAACTGAAATTGATATAATTTAGGGATCTCGATCTGAAAAAAACATCGATGTTTTGGACGATATATGCTTTAACTATTTATTAGTGCAAGATAAATTAGTGATGTAAAAGCAATTATTGTTGGTTTTCAAAGCACCTATCGATTTGCATCATAATTTTGTGAAACATTAATTTGCCATTTGTTATTTACAGAAAAAAATGTTTGGCAACATATTTTAAATAATGATTCCAATCGATAGGTGGTTTAAAAACAAACAATAAATGCTTTACACTACTATTTTATCTTATACCAATAAAAAGTTATGGCGAAAAAACGAAAAGATTCGCCCTTTTGGCATGACAAGATTTTCAATTTTTAAAATTCGTCCTTTTAGTTTTGTCTTTTGTGGCTACACAACAAAATTAATGTAAAAAACGCAAATGTAAAAATTGCAAAAATTCACCCTTTTGGCATGATAGTGACGATATGTAACATCACAAAAATAAGTTATATCAAATTAAAATAAATAAGTGTTTGACTTAAAACTTTATCTTATTATACAAAATAATTAAGGCGTTGTGAATCAAAAATGTCTAAGTCCATTTTATGTCATTTTGAGAAAAACACATAAACCATTTATGAAGCAAATGGTAATTTCAAGTGTTTAATTTCAAATAGAATTCTATAAATAATTTAATTTAATTAAATTTAGCTAGTTTCGTTTCGCAAATATGAATTTTATAGTAATTCGATATATCGAAAAAATACATCGATGTATCGAATAGATTCTGAGGCTTATATAGCATCGGAAAACATCGATGTATCGAAGCTATATATCGAGTGTTTTTAAAACATCGATGTATTTTGGACATCCCTAATATAATTTAGTCAATCGTGTGTTTAAAGTTTTCGTCTGTAAAAATTATATATATTTTTAAATAAACCTAAAATACTAAAAAATACTTGAAAATTCAATATGTTCAAAATACAGTTCAAAATTAAATTTAATTTACAAAATTTTGACATAATTATAATAGAAAAATGCGCAGATTTATAAATATTTAGCTTGAAATAATGTCAATAATTTGAAATATATGATTTTTAAGTAATTTTTAGTTGCCGGTTTTCACTAAAAACAAAACGTATATTAAAAAAAAAAAAATACAAAGATCATTTCCAGATATGATCGCAGTTGAATTTCTACTCACCCTACTGATCAGGATCCGGAACGGATCATTCTATTTTAATTTTACCATAATCCAGCCAGATACAGGACAAATGTGAAAATATGATCCAGCAGGATTCCCCAATAGTGTAAATTTTTACTAGAGGAACGTATTATGTTTTGCACAACCTTTTTATATGGTTGTGCAAAACACACAAGAGTCTATTTTATGGTCTAAAAAAAATTAATTCTTTTCTATTTTAAATTCAATTCAATTTATAATATATTCATTAGACTAAAGATGGATTTTCATGATTTCAAATCGAGAAAAGGCCTACCGTAAATATGCTCTTTTGGATGAGAAAATCGTTGTAAAGAATTTGCAGCAAAATTCTCATATAGAAAATGGATCCGTCGGGACCTCAAAGTTTACGTTTTAAATCTCATAACGACAATTTCAATATTGTCATCAAATAACGTCACCCAATCGCCATAAATTAAAAAGTCATCTTCTAAAAAATTTATTTTGAATAGTCTTAACAAAATTTATCAGTATTTAAATAATCAAAAATAGAGACATATTAGATATATAAAGTATATAATAATATTAAAGATCACACTTGGTGACGATTAATAATAATAATAGTTTGGCACTACAGTCCTATAAGGACTTAGGCCGAGCTCTCTCACCATTTTGAGCTGTGCGTGTTATATTTGTACTCAAAGTGGTGGGACCTACAGTTTATTGCCGAATCCGAACGGCGGGCGAGAGCTTTTCATAGGCAATGTTTTACTCTCGTAGGTTTGCCATTTACTGCCGAGAGGTAGCGCATATTTCTATGAAAAGATGTTGTTAGCCCCAGTCCAGGCTTGAACCGGGGACCTTTCGGCTCGCAGTCCAACGCACTAACCACTGAACTACCGCTACCGCGGCTACGCGGTGACGATTAAATCATTTAATTCTTGGTTAAAATTGAAGTTATTGAAAAAATATATATATTTCATAGGTGTTAAAAAGGTAACTAAGTGGATTTATTCTTGACATGCAGACATTAGTTTTTAGGTTTCAAAAATGTTGTATTTTATCGATCTTTCTTTGTCTGTAATTTACTATAATATATAGAATACAGCAATAATTTTAATAATCATTAAATTAACTTCTCAAAATTTAGTAGAAAAAAGCTTGTTTACTTTTTTGATAACTAAGTAATTTGCTTGCTGAATGTTCAGATAATAAATTCTAGAATTTTAGTAGTTGGTATTTTAATGATATTAGTCGAATTCTTCTATTTTTTATGCGAGCCAAATTTATCCTTGATTTTAAGAATTTAATTCACTTCCATGTACCTTAACTTTTAAAGAAAAATGTTCACAAACATTCTTTATTCATATATTTAGACTTAACTACTGTTTAAGTAGATTTTAGATGAATTATACTATCTCGTTTAGAATTTTAGAATATTGTTGAGTAGTGTAATTGTTTTGTGATGAAGTCCTTCAGACTTGGAGAAAATTTACAGGTATAGTCACCATTGTTTGACAAATACAAAAAGCCGAAGGGTGGATACAAAATTAGACTATATACCATGTACCATTTACGGTATACATAGGTACAATCTTAGAGAGTTCAATGACAGACGTGTAATTACATTGTGTTTTCGTTTATTATGGACATATTAATTTAATGAGTAATACTTCGACCGATTATATTTTTTAAAACTAAGACTAAAATAATTTAAGGATATAAACACCTTATCAATACCTATAAATATTTAGAAAATTGAGTTATATAATTTACAACAAGGCAATGTTATACACTCAGAAGATAATGTCCCATTAAGTACGAATTTCTTTTCGAATTTCTTTTTGAATCAAAAGTTTTCTAATTAAATTGATAGTATTCGAAAAATTCAGTACCATAAATATAAATATTTCAACATTGTTATTTTTAATAGAACAAATACTATTGTTTTAAAATTTACGTCGACGTATCATTAAATATATATAGGTTTTGCTTATTGTAATTATTGTAATTAAACATTATAAAATTTATGGTACAACAAAATATTATATTAACAGTTCCAATATTATTGAATTAATGGGACGCATCCTATTGACCAGTTTTAATGGATAAATTATTGTTTTTCTATTGAAATACTATTAATTATACTATTAGTTATAATCACGTTTATTCGCAGTAAGCATACTATTGCTTACTTTTAATGTATAATTAATATAATTATAATAAATTAATTCTAAAATACAATAAGTTTTGTCTGATTAAAATATAGCAAGCGTATGACAAATTATAAAATTTTATGAATTTTTAAAGACATATTCCCGGCATATTTTGGGAACCGTAAAAAAACAAACAGTTTTGCTTAAAAAAACCTTTCCGAGAAAGGATGTCACTTTTGGAATATTTGGGTTATATTTCCGGTAAATACACAGATAAATGAAAAATTTGAGATAGTGTATAGTAAGTTTTTCAATTTTGTAGAATAGGATAGGTGGATTCACGGATATTTTAGGTATGATTAGAAAATAGGCAACTTTTAATACAAAGTCTGCCTTTTTCTGCTTGAAATCTTTCGAAAAATGTTTTAAACTGCCCAAAAATTCTTTAGGCCCGAGATCTCTATAATTTTTCAGAAATATTTAGGGCATACAAACAGTTAAATCGACGATTTTGTGAAGTGTAGAGCAGGTTGTTAAATTGTGCTAATTTTATAATAAATATTCCTCCCAGTCTGTCATTCGATTAAATATCTCTTCGAGATGTCGAGGAATTTATTTGATCTCGATTACGTTTTATATCTATATTATACCATAATTCGTTCTAAGATAACGTAATGTAACGATAATAAAGTTTATACGAAAGGATAAAAAAAATTCTGGATCGATAACGAGATTGAGTCGCCAAACATTGCGATATCGGTGTGATAAATACTTAAACATCGTATTTTCTCCCTCAATTTTTAGAAATAATAGTTGTGATAAAGCAACGAGAAAGAACTTTTTAATCGCAGTTAGTTCGAACAATTTTCGATCATCGAAGAGCTCCGATATATGGCAAGATGGGCTGGTCAATTTTTGGTAAGAGGAGAAATATGGCTATTTTGTCGGAAACGTGTAGTAGGATATAAACATTTGTGGACATTTGAAGGAATATTCCTAGCATATTTTGTATATAGGCAAACAATAGACAGCTTTTGATAAAAATTCTCCGACACAAAATTTCAAGCATTCTTCAGGAATATTTCAGTCATATGTCAGGAAAGCAGACAGATAAATGGAAGTTTGTGAAAACATATCGCAAATTATCAAAATTTGTAGATTTTAAAGGCCTTTTTGTCTGCTTAAAATCATGCTATAAATGGTTTATAAACCGCTTTAAACCTGTGAAAATTGTTGTCTATAAAGGATTTAATTGACAATTACTACAAACAAAATCATAGACCGCGGAATGATAAAGAGCCAAAAATATACAAATCAATGACATATATAAATGGACTATCGGAGAGGATTATAAAATCAGACATATACGACAAAGATAAATATCATTAAATAGCATTAAAGACAAGTAACACATTACAACAACTATACAGTAATACAAAAACAAAGACAGACTATTTTGATAAAGCTAACTTGATATATAGAATTCGATGCAAAGGTGATGGGCCCAATATATGTAATAAAACATATGTTGGGACGACGAAGAATAAACTTAGGACAAGAATTTCTTCGCATAAATCTGATCACAAAATACAAGGCAAACTGTGGAAAACTCGGACACTCTCCAGACTTCGAAAACGTTAACGTTTTTCAACAGGAGTTGAACTACTTCCGAAGGTACACTCTGGAAATGCTCCACATAATTAACACACCGAACGAAGAAAGGCTAAACTACAAAACGGACACGGAAAAATGCGCGCATTTATACAGACACTTAGTTAGGAAACAAAGAATCAAAAATAATCAGTGAAGACTCAGACGGTGCAATGACAAGTTGATAATTGTCGTATTCGTCAATAACTGTGGAATATTTTATTTAAAGTATATGTTATATGTAATAATATATGTTTGTTTAAAATTTCTGTAAGTTTATCAATCTGTTGTGTAAAATATAGAATAAGTTGATTCATATGTTAATATCTTTAACAGAGTCCCTGAAGATGGCTTTCGGCGTAGGCCGAAATATTGGACAAAATAAAAATTAAAATACAAATAAAGAGTATTTTTAATTGAACCTTGAGCCCGTAAAACAAATAACTTTATAAAAAATATATTAAGAAACAGAAATTTTGTTTAAACAATTTTTTATTTTCGAAATTTTTTTTTTTATTTTTTTTTTTTCGATTTTTTTTTTTTTTATTTTTTTTTTTTATTTTTTTTTTCGGATAATTTTTTTGTTGGTTTTTTTTAAATAACATTTATCAACAAAACCTTCTTTTTTCAATTATTTTCTAAAAAAATAGTATATTCATAAATATTATGAATAAATTCATCAATATGACGATTCAAATTTATTGTATTGAATATTTCATTCTTCAGTATGATGTTCGATAGTACGAATAATTTCATGTATATAATGAATGTAATCATCAATATGTCATTTAATGAACGGTGGTATCAATATGATGAATCTGGTAGTTGGTGAAAAAATTCATTAATATTTATGAATAAATTCATCATGAATTTTTTTCTGTGTATAATAAAATATTTGTTAAGGTTTCAACAACTTATGTTTATTTTTAAAAATTACCTTAAAAATTAAATTAATTGAAAACCTATGAACTCCACAACTATCTATAAGTAGCACTACACGTGCCAACATTTTGTCTATTTCTGTACAGATCCATTTGAATTAGTTATATTTCCGACATGGAACAACTTTCACAATTTACGTGTTTCAAGTTAAAAAGACATTTTTGTCAATTAGCGTCATTCCATTTAATATTTAAATTATGTTCATTATTTGTTTCATACTTTGTTTTAATGCAATTTCCGAACGCGTTTCTAGATTAATACAATATTTATTAATACGGCATAATTAAGTTGACACGTTTGAAAAGTTTCAAATTGAAATGAATCAATACCAGAAATTGATTTGAATTTTCAATTGTTTTCACCCGACATCTACTATTTGTACGGATGCGCTGTGGGGCTGTGCCGCCACGACTGCCCACCAAAGCACGCACAAGTTCCAGCGAAACTTTCAACAAATAATAATGAAAGCCGGACAAAGTTTTACCCTCCCTGGGGCCAACTAATATACATAAATATCCACTTCAGTCCATTATCCTATTATACCAATGAGCAGAACAGAGCAGTGAGTATTGCGGACTCGTGGACTCGCATTAGAGTTTGTAATGCGACATGCTCGTTTTCCCTTTTCTTGTACAACTTTGTCTTATTTGCCATTACCGTTTGTGGATTTGTAAATTTAGTTGGGGAGGTTGAGCTGCTTGAATGGTACGGATGGTTCAAATGGTACGAATTGGTTGGTTGCAACCCCCTTCATACTGGCGGCTCGTATTTGGCACAATGTGCGTGGTTTGTCTAAGTGTTGTTTCTCGCAACTTACATCAATTGATGACGTTGATTGATCCTGGCATATTTTTGTCAATTATGTTGTTGTTATTGTCGTAGTCATCGTCGTTGTTTTAAAGTGCGCCCTCAAAGTCACAACCACGAAGTCACAGCCACTGCGGAATTCGTCTTGCAAAACGGATTAACTCTGATTGTATTTGAATATTTTGTGGCCTTTGAGTTGATTAAATATTTGGAAAACAAACTCAATTCCGAACATGTAAATGTGCAGAGACTAACTGCGGCAGTGCTAGCCCAGCATAGTGTGGAGCTCTCTGGGCGCGCAATTAATTTAGTTAAGTACTTAGTTTGGATTTAAGCCAAAGAGCCCAATGAGCTTTCTGTCAGGCGACGGAATCAGTCGACGCAGTCAGTCCACGGATGAAAGCTGACAAGGATTAGTTTGTCATATGCGCAAATTTAATATTTGCCGCATGAGACAAAATACAAAAGAGCCGCCTCATGCCGACCCACCGACCCACCGACCAAAGCGCTCATTAGAACTGTCGCCGGCGCAATGTTCGTCCGATCGTTGGTTGCAGACGTTTAGCTCCATGTATCCGCAGCATTGTTGATTTTGGTTTTCGGATAAGGATGTCGCGACTAATTCAAATTAATTCGGCAGACAAATATACATACACCGGGAAAAATTAATGTGGTAAAATTGAATATATTTTTGTGATTGTTTTGAAAAATTATGGTTCTACTACATTTGTATTTAATTCACTTGATTTTACTACACTAAGTATTATGAACTCTTTTTTATATATTCAAGAAACTACAGTATGTTTTTGAAGTCTGTCTGCACAGAGAAGGGATGTACAACGAATCCAACTGGCACAAACGGAACTCAAGCAATTTGAAAGCAACGTACTGATGACTAACCCTGATGGGAAACGTAGCAGGACACTTCTCCAAAAGCCATTTCTACGAAAGACATTTCTCCAAAGTAGACATTTTCCCAAAGTAGGCAATTTCACAAAGTAGACATTTCCCCAACGAACATTTCCCCGAATATAAATTTCCCCGAACGGTCATTTCCCAAAACGTGCACATCCCCGAGTAAACCTTTTCTTAGAGAAAATTCGCCAAATGGACATTTTCCGAAATGGTAATAAATCTTAATGTACGTTTCCCCGAACGGAGACTTTTCAGAACGTACAAATATCCCGAACGGACTCTTACCCATAGGACATTTCACCAAAGTGAACATTTTGCCAATAGATATTTCCTCGAATGGACATTTCATCGAACGGTAATTTCTCCGAGCAGAGATATTCGGAGTGAATATTTCTCCAAACGGATACTTCCCCGAATGTACTTTTTCTGAGTGAACATTTCCCGAATGGACATTTCCCGAAATGGTACTTACTCTTAATGCGCATTTCCCGAACGAAGTCTTTCCCGAATAGACAAATGTCCCGAACGGACACTTCCCCAACGGTCATTTCACCAAAGGGACACTTTGCCAATAGATATTTCCCCGACACATCCCCAGTGAAAATTTCTCCAAACGAAGTGAACATTCCCGAATGGACATTTCACCAAAACTTCACAGAATGGACAAATGTCTCGAACGGACTCTTACCCAAAGGACATTTTGCCAATAGATATTTCCCCGAATGGAAATTTCACCGAACGGTCATTTCTCCGCGTGGCGACATCCCTTAGTGAACATTTCCCCTAACGGAAATTGTCCTGAATGAACTTTACCTCAATGAACATACCCGAATGGACATTTTCCCGAAATGGTAATTTATCTGAATGCACATTTCCCCGAACGGAGACTTCACAGAATGGACAAATGTCTCGAACGGACTCTTACCCAAAGGACATTTTGCCAATAGATATTTTCCCGAATGGAAATATCAACGAACGATCATTTCTCCGAGCATAGACATATCTCAGTGAACATTTCCCCAAACGGACACTTCTCCGAATGGACTTTCCTGAGTGAACATTCCCCGAATGGACACTTTCCGAAATGGTAATTTTTCCGAAAAGGAAACTTTCCCGATATTAACATTTCCCCGAAATGGACCTGAACATGAATCAAATACAAATTTTCCCCAATCGGACACTTCCCAGAATGGACAAATGTCCAGAACGGACTCTTACCCAAAGCACATTTTGCCAATGGATATTTTCCCGAATGATAATATCACCGAACGGTCATTTCTCCGAGCACAGACATCCCCAAGTGAACATTTCCCCATACCCAAACTCTTCCGAATGAACTTTTCCTGAATGAACATTCCCCGAATGGACATTTTCCCGAAATTGCAATTTCTCTGAATGCACATTTCCCCGAACGGAGACAGAGACATCACTAGTGAACATTTTCCCAAACGGAAACTTTCCCGAATGAACTTTTCCTGAATGAACATTCCCCGAACGGATATTTGTCCTAATGGACATTTCTCCGAAAAGGAAACTTTCCCGAAATTAACATTTCCCCGAAATGGACCTGAACGTGAATCAAATACAAATGTATTTATTTTGAAATGTCTCCTTAGTTTTATACAGTATTTTTTCGGTGTAGACAAACAGTTAGACAGCTAGATTGAGAAATAGTGCGACAGACAGATTCACGCAGTATGTGCGTGCAGGAAGATAGACAGACAGACGTAGAGACAGACAGACGTAGAGACAGACAGACGTAACAGACAAACAAATAGTTACTTGCAGCAATAAAATTTCATCGGTCCGCTGAAATCTTGACGACGACGTGTGTGTGCGCTAGCTCGTGTAACCAAGAAAGTTTTGTTAAAGATTTGGCACATAAAACTTTTTATCACTTTGACTTTTGTATTTATAGGACTTGTGTTTTTGCGAAGTTTATAAACAACAAATGCCGATGCCGTTGTCGTTGTCATTGCCGCATATGTACCATGTAGTATCCATCTGCGAGAATCCGCTTACGCAACAAGAAGACATCACAGTGAAATCCTATTAGAGATACGGTCAGCAGACCAATTACTTACTCAATTACAATAAATTACGAGATAGACTTAAGCGCCCCAATAATCCCCAACCCAACCCGACTAGAAACTTCATTTCTATTTTATGGTTCATTTGTCGCGCACTGAAGTCCATCAAAAATACTCAGATAACCAATGTTATGTGCGGCTTAGACGTTTAAAAAGGATTTGGAGAAACATGCATCTGGTTGGTTAGGGCCATGTTGAGTTATTAAGAAAAGTAGCTATTAACTTTGGTCTTAGCAGTATTTCCTAGGAAATTTCAGAGGGAGAGAGAGACAAAGTGTAAAAAGTTGCAAACGTAGTTGATTTTTCTAAACGTTGATTTACGATAATTACTAAATTTATTGGCATTGTATTTTTAAGCAACTTTGTTGATTTTAAACTGTTGAATTTTATGTTCTCGAGATAGTAAAAATATAACTACCGTAGAAAGTGACTACATTATTTAATAGAAAGGCATAGGCCCATGCGGTGTTTTTGTGCGCTACAGAATAAATTCGTTACTGAGCTGGAACGATACGATTTTTTAAGGTTTTAGGCATTCTAAATATGTCGACATTTTACTGGATTTGTTTCGACATCATTAGCACATTGAGCTTTTGAGTTCATTATAATAGTTTGGTAAAATTCTCTGATGAACCTAGGTATTTTATCCCTGCGGGAAAAAGGTGTCAATTGCTCTAAATCATGTGACTGTTGAAGAGAGGAATTGCCACAATTCTAATCCAAACGTAGGCAGGATAGAGTCAGTTCGTATTCATTATACATGTTCTGTGACTGATACCGCCTAATAATACGAACTTGAAGACCAGTTATGTGATAGGTCTACATGTTCTGTGACTGATACCGCCTAATAATACGATCTTAAGACCAATTCTGTGATAGGTCTAAAGGTCGGCATGTGGTGGTAATTCACTAATTCCTAGGACAACGTCGTGTTGAAGTTGCCGGTTGGTTTTATATAAAAGTAAATTAGCTCAGACTATTTGTCTCCTGTTAATTATCTCCGAGAAACCAGTAACGTAGCCAACCTAGTACCAGTTCGTTTCCCCGTAGAGCAGTGTAAATTACTCATAAACAACTGGTCACGTGACTGGTGAAAAGATATTTGGAACTGAACAGGTTGAAAGGTGTATAGTCAGTGTCATAAAGTGCGAATTTTAAAAGTGCATTTGTTACATTTCATGTTTACGTATTCTATTTGACAAAAAAAAGAAATAAAGATTTATATCGAGTCTAACGTGATTGGCTAATACCATGCAGATGATATCTGTGTTAGGTTTATGTTCACCTATCCTTTTACTGGTCCACTTTGTACTAGTTCTATGACTATTACCTTTCAGACGATATCTGCGACAGGTTTATTTTCTCCTTTCTCTTTTCTAGTCCCCTAAGGACAGAACGGTGACTGGTCCTCTATGCGCAGTTTTGTGACTGTTTCCCTAAGGAAAGTACGAAGACCGGTCCTATGAGGTGTCAATTTGTCACCTCCTATTAGAAAGCCATGTAAAAGTTACCGGTACGTTGCATATGATTGGGTTAGAACTAGTGCCAGTTACTATCAGCATTTCGCCAGTCACGTACCGGTTTATTTTCCCGTAGAGATATTGAAACGCGAATTGTCGAATTTGCCATGAAATGGACATTTCTCGAACTGGACATTTCCCCGAAATGTGGGTGGTCAAAAGTGGCCGGTAGGGCAAAATTGTTTATTGCAGATTTCGATAGCAGACATCGTTGGAAATCGAATGGTACCATTTGGTGCGGTCCATGACCCCCGCATTTATGATTCACAAATTGTTATTTCTGAAATCTATAGGGGGATATCATTTGAAACCTAATGGTACCCCTTCGTGTGGTCGATGACCCCCAGAAGGGGATCAAAACCGCACATATGATACACAAATTCGATAGCGGACATTAATAGGAGGCTTATGGTACCTTTGGAGTGGTCCAGGCACTTCAAAGTGGATTAAAAACCCCAATTTCGTAAAAAAGTTTGAATTGCATAAAAAATGGGGTTTTTCCCGTTTTGTAGGTCAGGGACTACTCTAGATAATATCATTCTATTTCCAACGATGCCTGCTATCGATTTCTGCAATATACATATTTTTGGTATTTTTTTCACTTTCCGGCCACATTGGACCACTCACATTTCAGGGAAATGTCTATTTCGAAAAATATCCATTTCATGGAAATGTCCATTTCGGGGAAATGTCCATTTCGGGGAAATGTCCATTCGGGGAAGATTCCATTTGGGGAAAATTCCATTCGTGGAAGTGTCCGTTAGGGGAAATGTCTATTCGGGAAACATATTTCAAAGTCCACCTGTATTTCGTCGGTGGCTCAGTTATGTAGTGCTTTGGAATACGAGACGAAAGTTTTCGTCGCCCAGATTTAAATTTTGACTGAGGATAGTTAAGATATTAGAGCACAAAAGTTGGCAATATCTCTCGATAGCCTATGACAAACCTCCTGGAGTAAACTTTGCCAGGAAATCGTCTCCTTTCCACTTTTCGAATTCGTCATTAAACTGTAAGTCCCACCATTCTGAGCACAAATATAACATGTACAGCTCAAATTGTGAGAAAGATAGACAACGACATTTGTATTCTAAATACAATTTAGATAGTAAATGGAATAGTAATACACATATTCCCTTTGGCAGCCGTTATTTCACTAAAGCTCGTCACACTAGAAGAGTGAACAACTTCGTTAGAGTATGCGAAAACATTTGAACACATCCTAGCTCAAATTGTCGACGTGTCTTAAGGTGTAAAGCACAAACAAAATAAGAACATTTTGTGGAATATGTATTTTTTACCGCATATTAAAAAATATATAGTTTCTTTTTAAGTATAACAAAAGAATAGTTAAAAAATTTTGAAGAAGTTAGTGCAATGAAAAACAATTTTTAAACTAAACCTCCAAACCATTTCACTAAGTTTTAAAAGCTCTTTAATACTAATGCTTAAAACCAATTTTAAAATAAAGGAAAAGTAAATTTAAAGAAGAATATTAAAAGAATACGTAACTATAAGTAAGCAATATTTGGTCAACTCTTTCAAATGGTAGATACTACTGTTTCGATGCTGCATTAAATACATTTTTAAAATTCTCGCAAGTCACTCAGTCCTAAGAGATGTGTCTGCTGCACAGGTGCAGCACTCAGCGTAAAGGATTGAAAATGACATTAACAGGTGCAATTGGGACAGAGCAGCAACCCAAAACGCCTGCATCTTTCTTTGTCAGCCTGCAAGTTTGGCACTTTATTTTCTTTATCTTACCGGCTGCCATGCAGACATTAATTCCACTTTGTTTAAGTGTGCTTGGGCGGAATTTATTTATGTATTTGCCTATGTGTTTGTGTTAGTGTGAAGAGTGTATTTTTGTGTGTTAGTAGTATGAGTAGAGGGGTGGGGTGTATAACTTACCGTTATGGGTATATCGTGCGCCGAATCGCAAGTATCGAGTTTCCTACGAAATCGCAACACCGTGTGCGTCGCATTCTCATAGCCCAGCATGAGTGCGTAATCCTGCGAAGGATCCACGACAGGTTCCGCCTCACCGTTACGCTTCACGTGACGATCCTGCAACGAAATAAAAACAACAACATATTAAATTAGCAAATTTTTCAAGCATTAATTTTCCAAAAGTACTCATAGATAGCATTTTGCATGTCATTAAAGTGTTGCCAGGAACAGCAACAGCAGATACAGCATCACAGATACGTAGACTCGGCTCGCGTATCTGTGACTAGTTGTGCCTAGTAGAAATTATCCCGATGTACCATTGGGAAATTATCGGGATTTCTACGGGTAAATCCTATTAGGATAAACGTGAACATGCACCTATCATGCTCATCAGGGTAAGATTTACATTATCTAAAGAAGTATTGGTCTCGACCAGAGTTACTTTAGTTGATGATCTTAAAGAATATGCTATCCGGAGTAGTAGGAATCAAGGATAATGTTAAGGTAAACCAGGCTATGAAAAAACTTCCCGACCACAACCTAAAAGCGTTTAAAAGCACCGGGTAAAATAATTTCGTTACTAGGATACCGTGCACACGATTTTCCCTGTCGTGCTCACCACAGTAAGATTTACTTTATCTAAACAAGTTTTGGTCTCGACCAGAGTTATGTTATTTGGTACTCTTAAAGATGCTATCCGGAATAATAGGAATCAAGGGTCCAATGTTAGCGTAAACAAGGCGATGGAAAAACTGACCGAACGGGACCTAATCATGGCCTTTGTAATGCTCCAATGAAAGTAATTTCGTAATTTAGTAAGATTTACCTTATCTAAACTAGTTTTGGTCTCCAGCAGAGTTACTTTATTTGAAGCTCTTTATTCTTTAAGATTTCCGTGATAATAGAAATCAAAGGTCCTAAGAAGGCAATGTTAAGGTAAACCAGGCGATGAAAAAACTTGCCGACCGGGACCGAATTAAAGCTCTTTAAAAGCTTCGAGTGAAGTAACTTCGTTACTAGGATACCGTGCACACGATTCGCCCTGTTGTGCTCACCACAGTAAGATTATCATTATCTAAACTAGTTCCCACTACACCTGGTCCAGCACTGAATGCAATCTTAAACCTACCACCACTTGACATCTTCATCAGAGGCGAAGCCATGAAAGGCTGCTGGAGACTAAAACGAGGTGGTTTCTGGTTTAATGTTCCCTGGAATATCTCTGACATTGCCCTTGACACTCCATTAGACACCTGTCTACTGGAGATGCCCTCTGATGCAATGATAACAGAAATATTACCAAGACGAAATTTTGAGGTCTGCCAACCTGACATTCAAGACTGGCTAACGCCTGACTGTGAGCCAGGTAGAGGGTCACACCGCATTTTCACAGACGGCTCCAGAACCGATCAGGGATCTGGTGCTGGAGTGTTTGTGGAACCGGATGACCGCAGACTTCACATCGCCTTAGGCTACAATGCCTCGGTATTTCAAGCCGAAGTCTATGCTATACTTATGGCTATGGACTACATTGCGGATAATAGATGGCAGAACAGGGCTATATCAGTTTGCAGCGATAGTCAGGCTACTCTTATGGCTTTGAACAACCAGGTCATCACATCCAAAATTGTACGTCAATGCAGATCACGTCTCAATTGTGTTGGTAAATACAATACACTGAAACTGATTTGGGTGCCGGGCCATAAAGGAGTTTCGGGCAATGAAACATCTGACGAACTAGCACGTGCTTGATCTGAGGATAATCCATTTGGACCAGAACCTGTGCTTGGACTACCTGCATCTACGGGAAAATTCGTCATCAGCTCTTAGGTCGCCTCCGCACACAAGAGCAGATGGCTGAATGAGACGAAATGCAGATTCTCCAAGCTCATGACACCGACGATAACCAAAAGATCGGCCTCGTTTCTACTTTCCTTAAGTAGAAAGGAGTGCAGAAAACTGACGGGACTTCTAACGGGACACAACGCATGTCAAAAACACATGAACGCAATCGGACTGGCCGAAAGCGCCTTATGTTCTGCCTGCTACGAAGAAACTGGCACCACAGAGCACTATCTCTGTGACTGTCCAGCATTTTCTAGAATTAGAAGGCAGATCTTTGGCACAGACGTGATGAGAGAGGATCAGCTTCACTCTCTATCACACAATAGCCTTCTTAGATTCAATAATGAATATGTATTTTATTTGATGCTCTTAAAAAATATGCTATCCGGAATAATAGTACTTACAAGGAAATGTTAGGGTAACGAAGGCGATGAAAAAACTGCCCGACCGGGACTTAATCATGACACTTGAAAGCTCCGGAGTAAGATTTACATTATCTAAACTAGTTTTGGTTTCGACCAGAATATGCTATTCTCTTAAAAAATATGCTATCCGGAAAAATATGAATCAAAGGTCCTAACAAGGCCCTCGAAAACCTCCGAATAAATTAACTGTGGAATCAAGGGTCCTAACAAGGAAATGTAAGAGTAAAAAAGGCGTAGAAAAAACTGCCCGACCTGGACCTACTTATTGCCCTCGAAAAGCTCCGAATAAATTAACTGTGTTATAGGAATACCGTGCACCAGATTTGTTACCTTGTTTGGGCCTCTTCAGAGCTCGAATATCTGAAATAATGAGTTCATGAGCATTAACATTCCGAAATTTCTACTAGGGTAATGCTGTGAGCCTGTTTGAGACGATGTATCTTTGTATCTACCATGTGTTCGCAGCGCACACAGCGTTACAAGTGCACTTCAGCGTATGAACGCACTCACTTTCGCACCTCAACCGAAGGCAGTTACAGTCTACTGAGGCATGTGAGCTTATTTTTAATTTAAATTTCAAAGTTGAAATTTCGTCGCTATAATGCAGAGCTCTTCGAAAGGAAAGAGAAGGCAACGCAACGGAACTGCAGAAAATGTAACGCGCGAATGTTGCTGGCATTGAGTGAGTTCTTCTGTGTAAATGTTAGACAATTGCACACAAGGACATAGATATTCAACACCATCAGCCATCTAACTACCCACCCACTTATCATCCACTCGCAGACCACCATTTTGGGTGACATATTAAAATATGTGGCAAATAGACCGAGACCATAGCAGTGGTGTCTAGAACAAAGAGGAAATTAAAAGCATATCTAGTCGCATCCTGGCATCCGGCTGTCATATGCGCAGATACATCCGATCGTAATTATGCACGAGACGTCGAAGCCACAGAGTAAGTGGCATAAGTGTTGTATAAGTGGAGGAAGGGTAGAGTGAGGGGGAGGTACACGAGGAACGAAGAACCGCATACGCAACATAATTCAGCGACGTAGTGCTCAACGCGTCGTGCTGCAAATGTAGCCGTTCATTTTACACTTCTATATGTGTGAACCCCCCAATCGAAGTCTTTACGTCCAGGCCTAGGCGCATCTTTCAGTTATACTACTCCTCCAAATTTCATCGCACCTTTACTGCAAAGCCGTCAATTGTAATCTTCTGACATTTCTTAGCGTTTTTATTGCTGTTGTTGTTAAGTATTTAATTGGTATGCAAAAACTTTAATGTGTTCTGTCTGCACACATCCGCATTCGCGGAGCACACGCATTGCTCGTATTAGACGCGTGAGTATTTCCCATGTAGCCAACGGGAAATAGTTACTATTTAAACTACGCTAATTAGTTCATGTACCACCAAATTTATTTCCCGGGAATCACTCGAAATGAAACACAGCACCGAATAGTCATTTTTGAAAAGGATATTTCATTTAAATTAACATTTCATGATACGGAGATTTTCACGCATTGAACATTCCCAAAAATGGTTTCATCGAACCGATTTCCGAAAATAGATTTCCTCGAAATGGACATTTTCCTGAAATGGTATCTCGAATTGAATATTTTCTCGAAATGGTCATTTCTTCATACCTTTCATTTCCGCAATAGGACACTTCCCCGAAATAAACACTTTCAGATATGGACATTTTCAATGATCATTGATTTTGCGGAAACACAATTTCTGGCATATTTCTGGCAAAGTTTTTGTTAAACATATGAATTAATCATTCCCAAAATGAACGTTTTATCAAAACGATTTCCCAAAATAGATTTCCGTGAAATGGACATTTTCCTGCAATGGTATGTTTCACGATTTGGATATTTCTTCGAAATGGACATTTTTTAAAACGGTTATAGACACTTCCCCGATATGAACACTTTCGCGTAATAAACACTTTCAGAAATGGACATTTTAAAAGTAAATTCATTTTGCAGAGACACAATTTCTGGCAAACACCCTTATAAATTCTTGGGATGAATTGAACATTCCTAAAATCGACGTTTTATCAAACCGATTTCCTAAAATAGATTTCCTCGAATTGGTCCTTTTCCTAAAATGATATGTTTCTCGAATTGGATATTTTCTCGAAATGGTCATTTCTTCATACCTTTCATTTCCCCGATAGGATACTTCTTCAAAATGGACACTTTCAGATATGGACATTTTCAATGAAAGTTCATTTTTCGGAGAAACAATTTCTGGAATATTTCACACAAATAAGTTTTTGGGAAACTAATTGTCATGTTTTTGAAATTTTATAGTCATATGTTCGGTAGTCAGATTTTGGAATCGGCCAGATAATAGACAGCTCTAGATACCTTGACTCCTTCTTTCTCTACTTAAAATATTTTGAAGAATTGTTGTTATGAATATCTGAGTTTTAGTGTTATAGTGACCTTTTTCCCGTTGGGTGCCTTCGCACTTCACAAACACACATTACGCCTAGAGTGCGTCTGCTTGACACAGCGGCCTCGTAAACTGCTGACGCTGACGCTGCGAAGAAGCGACCTCGTCCCCAGTGAAATCAATAGGAGTGGAAATGAAGCGCTTTTGCGACTGTCTGATTAAAACGATGTGAATTTAATAGGATTATGCGGCATGAAAACCGCCACGGTGAAAAATCAATTCGAGGCAACAGGAGGAGCGTGCGTGCAATTTTCAAGGATTTAAAAGCAACCAAAGGTCTCTGTTATAGCAATATAAAATTTTTAAGAATATGTGAAATGCATGCAGACAACATATGACATTTTAAATAAGTTGGGTATTATGGTTAAAAAAAAATATTTTGGTTTTCATAGAAGTTTTGACTGAAACAACACTGATTTTTTTTTATTTTGAGATTTTTTGACTACTACTGATTTTCATTGCGATATCGATATAGGTTTAGAGTACTAATTAAATGGTATATTTAGGATAAGATGGACGAAACCATACTAGATATTCAAGTTTTCCGCACTTTTTAATGGAATAAATAAGAAAATCTGGATTTTTGTGACAATTATTTCCCGGATATTCTTCATACCCAGTATGCCATTCATTACCATATCGTTACGAGATCAATGGGAGATACAAGAGAATTTACATATCGGACACTATCTCGTTCCGATATCAGTCGTATAATTGGATTACATGGTAGGTAGATGTCGATGCGTTTAGAGTTTTCTCGGTACGAGGCATTTAATGAAATCGAATCAAAATCGAAGAGAAAGATAATGATTGTTTCGAATAATATAGCGATAATGATTTGATAAACGTTTATTCTATCCCAGTGTGCCATTCGTTTCAATATATTTACGAGATCAATGCGAGTAGACGGAGAATTCACACGATATTCTACACATTATCGTAGCGATATCGAGCGTTTAATTGTGCCTACCTGTTAAATAGATATCGATGCGTTCTGTAGGAGTTTTAACGATTCCAGAAAGTCGATACGATATAGAAAAGGAACGAAATCGTTCACAACGACATCGATCGGAACGATATCGAAGAAAAAAATTATCAAAGTTCGAGATTGCTCCGAAAAATATTGCGATGTAGGTGTGATAAATGTTTAAATATTGTATCTTGTCAAAGAATTTGAATATACGAGAAATTATAAAAATTAGAATCGATAAAGCAACGACGAAGTCATTAGAGAAAACTTCGAGACATCGAACATCTACAAACTAGGAGATCTGGCAGTCTGGGAACTTATCATAATGTATGAAATCGAACCTTAAGCTACGAAATCGAACTTTTTTTTATCAAAGTTTGTTCGAGAGATCTTCGAGACATTGCAGTTCTTCGTGACATTCCTCGAAGTTAGACCTTTTCTCGTACGACGTTAGATAAAATTTTACAAAGTGTCTTCAATTTAAGATATTAAAGATAATAGAGGAGTAGAGGGCTAAGATTGCATGCCTCGCATAAGAAATATTCAATGGATCTGAACGGTATACATGAAACGTAGCGGTTAAAATAGCGGTTTTGACCGGCTCCAACCAAAATTAATGATATAAATTCCGTTTCCACACATTTTTTTAATAACGGTTCCAATTTCGATTCCGATTCCAAAAATCGAAACGGTTCCGATTCCGATTCTCTGCAGTCTCTGTCAGAGACTAAAACCCTTTGGAATATCGGTTCCGGTTATGGTTCCAAAATTTTTAAAATAGCGGTTCCGATTCTAGTTTCTACCAAAAATGTATATTGGTTCGAACGGTTTCGCTTCTGATTCCAGTTCTATGCAGTCTTTGACAAGAAATATGCTACTGTACAAAAAGCGTTCATTTAGGTTATGTTATATTATGTTTCAATTGAAAAAGGACGATTCAATTAAAATATTTAGTTTAGTAAAACATGAGTATTTATATAAGATTTATCGGAATTCTGAGGAATAAAGGAGGTCAGCTAGCTAATGGAGCCGCGAAAAAACTCATTGGTACAGAACCTTTCTTTGGGATCGGCGAATGTGTGATCAGAAAATACTGCAATGAGAACAATCGAACACTGAAGAAGAACTGTCGTTGGAACTTCCAAATCATTGACAACCAAAGAAACATATTGAGATTTATAATAACAGTTTGGCACTACAGTTCTATAAGAACTTAGGCCGAGCTCTCTCACCATTTTGAGCTGTGTGGTTTATATTTGTACTCAAAGTGGTGGGACCTACAGTTTATTGCCGAATCCGAACGGCGGGTGAGAGCTTTTCATAGGCAATGTTTTTACTCTCGGAGGTTTGCCATTTACTGCCGAGAGGTAGAAAAATGTTTCTATGAAAAGATGTTGTTAGCCCCAGTCCAGGCTTGAACCGGAGACCTTACGGCTCGCAGTCCAACGCACTAACCACTGAGCTACCGCGGCTATATAACCTTAAAAGATTCAAGGGATTAATTAAGTTATCAAGAAACAATTTAATAATCTTGAAATATTTTCTCACAGAACACTGCAGATTTGGAGAACACCTAAGAAGAAGAGATTCACATAAGAATTCCTAAGAAGAATATATGGCTGACTACAATTTGAGAGCTCGACCTAAGTTCTGTACAGAACGGTAGCGCCAAAATATTATTATTATTAATTCTATTCGACAGAACATGTAAGTTCTGTTTGAAGAAGAACGAAAACCCAGAACATATTCTGGAAACTTGTCCAGCTTTAATTCGCAGAAGGAAGAGCATTCTTGAATTCACTCAACCAAGTCAAACCGAAATTAGGAAAATAAAACCAAACGAAATAATCATGTTTCTTACGACGAGTTTACACGATAGAGAAAATAGCTAGAGATAGAGCAAAAAATCTCATTGAGTTGTGTAAACACTACATAGATCTCCAAGGTAGGCAGCTCTACGGTAGATTATTTCTCTATCTCTTGCTAATTTCTCTAACGTGTATTCGAGCCTTTACTGACATTGACTTGACAGAGGTCCTATAGATGAGAATAGCAGAATTGACACAATCAGGGGCCACAGTTGATTGCTTTATTAGGTATTGTACCAAGCGGGGTACAATAGATCTTATTGCGTCGCAGTGGAATAACTCATTACAAAAAAGAGGTTTTAATTTCCAGCCGAAGAAAGGTATATGAAGGTCCGTTGGAAGAACGATAACTAACTAAAAAATGATATTCAATAGAAATTGTCTAAATCGAATTACATTTCTTATGCCGATTAAAAACGCCATTTATAATACATTATTTTAAGGGCCATTTTCACCATCTTCGTTACTACACTAACTGCCACTTTAACTGATAGTTTTCCACTGCAAATTTTGAAAACGTCCCTAAGTATTAAATTTTTTGAGTCTATAATCACGAATACACGATAGAGAAATGAGCGAGAAATCTAACGTAGAGCTCTATGTATTATTTACACAACTCTCAATGACATTTTTATATCCTATACTAAAAGTGTAAGGGTATATTCAGTTTGGTACGCCGTTTGTAACACCCAGAAGGAAGCATTTAGCCTGTCTGTTGAAATCTCGATTACAGAAAAAATAGAATATCTAGATCAATGCATCTTTAAATTTAGATTACATATAAAACTAAGCTCTTTGAACAAGAAGATTGGCATGTTCGCTCCATTGTGACCTGAGAAACGACCACTTCTGTTCATATACCTCATATAAAATTTACATTTAGAAATGAATTTTACTTTATACTGTCTCAAGTGAACTTTCTTGAACAAATATGAAAATAAAACTTTTCCGCGAACCGACCTGTAAAATCGAAATTCGGTGTACCCGTATGTACCCATATGATACCCATATGTACAAATAGGTAGGCATATGGGTATTAAATGAAAGGTAATTCGTCAGCGATTGCAAATTTTGGGTTATTTTCAGGATACGTATACCCTCGTGACTTATGTACCACTTTTAATGGTGCACGTGCACATTATCGCATATATGTAGGGTATTTATAGTCGACTTAGACCGACTATAACATTCACAATTCTTACTAACTTCATCACACCAACTATCATAATTTTCATACTTTAAAATTTCCCATGTGACCTAACTTTCCTTACTGATTTTGTCTATCTCTAGCTATTTTCTGTATCGTGTAAGCAAGCCTTAACTCTACAGATGGAATATGGTGAAATTGTTTCTGGATAACAGTGCATGATTTAGTAATCTAATGTAACTATTCAACTATTGGTACTCATTTATATATAAATATTCTAAATAAAACAATTCCATACCGGGGAATGGTATCTGAACTTCCTATTTTAAATGCATAAATTGCAGACATTATTACGGAAATGTTTAAATAATAAGCGAGATATGTATTAACACATATTATAGTGGGGAAGAGAGTATTCCCTCCTATTCAAAGTTTCCCCCTTTCTGCAATATATACGTAGTACTAAGTGACAAATGTAAATTATGTTGCATCTATAAAATGATTTACAAATTATTAATATGCAAATAATTATTATTTGAGGTTCCGTTTCCGCTGATTCCCCCAACTATTTAGCTACTTTATTAAATTAACTTTCTACCTGCGACAACAATTGCACTATATTCGGGTATTCGAAAAGTTTTGAATTGCACGCTAGTTGCATTTTCGAGTATCTATAAGCGGCACTTTATGCTCGAGGTTGTGTATGTCTCGGAAGGGGTTGCGCTGGGTGATACAATGATGCCTGATGCTGAGCAAAGTAAGAAGTTTTGCTGCTTCTAAACAAACTTTTGCAATTTATGATAATTCAACGTCAGCTGTGACAGTTCCGCTCAGCTCTATTCGGTGCAGTACTAACGTACGGTATGAGGATACACGGTGTGGTACGGCAAGGCAGACTACTTTGGGGCACGGTTCAGTTTGGTTTGGCCCTACTCAACCCGGAAACACCCATTGAAAATATGTTCGCAACAGATTTAACTTATTACATCGAAAGGGTTGAACGTGAAATATGTTGCTGTGCGAAATTTTCATTTTGTATCTGAATATTACGAACTCATCTTGTGGATGGATAGATGAATGGATGGTTGGTTGGTTGTTCAGATGTTACGTCGGTTGGTCGCACCATTCCACTGACTGACTCACTGTCCGTCTGTCTGTTGTGGGTCTGTTGCTTGTGACAGTGTGCTGGTACTGTCTTTCGAATGTTTCTGTGTTTGTGTTGTCGGTTTGACGAAGTTCGTGGCTCTTTCATTTGATTACGTACACGCCTTGTTGTAGTCTGTGCCTTGTACAAGCCAACATTCAACATCCTTCTATAGATCTCTCTCTCTCCCACTCTCTGTGTATGTGTGTGGGCTCATTTCCAGAACCTAGATGAATTGTTACACTTTTTGGCGAAAACATGGCAGCAGCTCTCTGTGGTGTTTGCCGACGAGTAGGACCCAACTGAATTCGACTCATTTGACTGCCTTCAGCTCAAGTAATCCTTTGAGATATTGCATTGCAGTGATTTATATTGTTATTGTGAGCATCATACACCGCATACACATACAATAGATACTTGTAGTAGGACTACAGCTACATATTGCCGCCTACACTGTACCATCTAGCTCTAAGCCAAACGCACTACGAAGTAGCCGTTCGCTTCGACGTATAATGCACGCACTAATATCAAAATTAAAAGCGCCTCAGGTTCTCAACTAGATTAAATGTCAATCAAGCTGTCAGTTTGCCCAAAACATAGATCCTCTGTGCACACAACACAACGGCAAAAAGTGAATTTAGAAGATGTAGATGTTTAGCTGGCCAATGCACAGCTACACATAGAAAAAAATCTTCTTTTGGTATGAGGTTGGAAGATCGAAAAAAATAGTTGCAACAACCAACTTCATTCGGTTAAAACGAATTGTCTACGAATTTGTTGGCGGATCTGCAATATTCGGTTGGTGCTTGGAATATTTGCCTATACACACTTTCCACTATTCTAAAACTGTTCGAAATTGGTTGTAGTCCAAACTACAACTCTTTTGGTACAATAACAACCGACTAAGAGGTTAAGAGAACCGAATCAGTTGGTTGAGCTATCTATTCTGTATGTATAGCTTGCACTTGCACTAGATTTAATATTTTTATGCACACCACGAAAACGAAATATGTTTGTGGTAAACAAGTTGTGATTGTTACAGTTGTAGTATTGCTGCTGGGATTATAATTGTTTGTCACAATCATATTAAGATTTCTGCCATGAAGTGTGTCGTAAAAATATGATTGGAGTAATCATTTGATGACTTCTACAAAACCACCTATTAGAGAAACATGTTTACTGCAAACATATAATATTTTTAATGCAAAGTCTTTTATACAAAACGATTTGAATAAGAAATATGTTTGTTAAAAAAAAAATATAATATAATAGTTTGTCACAATCATATCGAGATTTCTGCTATCAAGTGTGTTGTAAAAACATGATTGGAGTAATCATTTGATGACTTCTACAAAACCACCTATTAGAGAAACATGTTTACTGCAAACATTAAATATTTTTAATGCAAAGTCTTTTATACAAAACGATTTGAATAAGAAATATGTTTGTTTATAGCAGTTATAATGTGATTTCTAAGATAATTACTATTTTTCACAATCATTTAATGCGTTCTGCAACAATGTCTTTTTTATGATTTCGTTTTTGGTTTTTGTGGTAGTTTTAATAGTAAATGTATTCGAAATAAACTATGATTGTAGCAAATACATTATGAGATAATAAGTTTATAGCAGTTATAATGTGATTTCTGAGATAATTATTATTTTTAACAATTATTTAATGATTTCTGAAACAATGTCTCACATAAAAAACTTGAGTAATCATTTTATGATTTCTTTTTTGGTTTCTGTGGTAGTTTTAATAGTAAATGTATTCGAAATAAACAATGATTGTAGCAATTACATTATGAGATAATAAGTTTATAGCATTTATAACATGATTTCTGTTATAATTCTTATTTTTCACAATCATTTAATGATGCCTGCAGCAATGTCTCACATAATAAACATTAGTAATCATTTTATGATTTCGTTTTTGGTTTTTGCGGTAGTTTTTATAGTAAGTGGATTCGACACATAATAAACTATGATTGTAGCAATTACATTATGACTTCTAAAAACATTATTGTTTGTCTCAATCATATAATAGTTTCTGTAACAACGTCTCACATTAAACCATTGCTGATTTATGATTTATGACATAACATGTTATAGAAAAACCTATTTGCTGCGATAATACAATGATTTTCAAAGCAAAGTCTTTTATAAAAAAACATTTTAAATAAGCAATATGTTTGTCTCAAAAAGCTATGATTATAGCAGCAATATGATTTCAGAAATAATAATATTTTTATTTACAATCATTTAATGATTTTTGCATCAATGTCTCATATTAAAACATGAGTAATCTTATGATGATTGTTATAAAAAACGCCATAATAACGAGATCGAGCGAGATCTCGAATTGTCTCAACTCGTGCGCATCACTACGTCACATTGAAAAATATGATTGCTGCAATCGTACATTGATTTATTCCTCTACACTTAAAAAAGTCGAATAATGAAATGATTCAGTAATTTCTGCAACAAACGACCAAGCTTGCAGTAATCATACAATGATTTCTGCTAATGAGTCGTATATTTGTAAAGATTATTTAGTAATTTTTGTATCAATCTCATATAGAACCACGTGATTACAGCAATAAGGCAGTGATGTATATAACTTAGACTTATATTTGAATAGCCATACATTGAACTCTACTACATTGTTATATAAATTAACATGATTGCAGCAATCATACCTAGAATAATGATTAGAATTATCAAGCACTGATTTCTGTCACAAAGAAATCATAAAATGATTACTGCAACAAACGAACAGCAATTATACAATGTTTTCTGCGATAAATAGGTCTTTGCTGATTCCTGCAGCAAAGTGTGATATATGAAAAGATTGCATTAACGATTTAATCATGTTTGCAACAAAATCATTTAAGAAAACATGATTGCAGAAAATCAGACCATGATCTCAGCAACAAAGAAATAATCGCAAAAATCAATTAATCATTTTTGCAACAAAGTAACAAAACACATGATTGTAGATATCATACAATTAATTACAAAGTATTTCAAACATAATAATAGTAAAACCTTCATTCAATGATAGATGCGGCAAAATGGCTATGATTTCTGCAACAAAGTCACATAATTCCTATAAGGTTTATGTTATTTAATTATTAAATACTTTTCGCTTGATTTATAAAATATTATTTTGAATTGAATTGTAAAAAAATTGCAAAAAAAGTTTATGAAAAAATAAAGTAACAAAACATTTGTTCGACCAAAATTTTTTTTTTTAAATAAAAAAAAAGTCTTAAGAAAAAAATATTCTTTTAAAATAATTTTTTATTAGTAAAAAATTGTAATATATCGATATCTTATAGGCAAAAGATCGTAACTAACAAAAAGCTAATTTCACAGGAGGCGAAAAAAACGTCTCAAAGTCGAATTGTTCAATATTTTATAGATTTTCTTTCGTAAAGTATCCAAAGTAACCAACATTTTTCAAAAATGTAGTTACGATAAAAGTATTATTTGGTTTTGTTTCATATTTGGACCGCGAAATTCAAAAATATGACTTTGAAGAGATATGCTACTCATAAAGAGGTTCCCTAAAATGCAAAAAAAAAAATCCGAAAATGTGTGTACGATGTTCTGTCTGAAAGGTATCGATATATTACAAATATATATATAATGAACAAGAATTACTTGAGAACTGAGAAGTATGGCAAGAAATGAACCTAAAATGTTAATTGAAATTTTGTTTTATGAACAGCATTCTTCAATATGATGTACATCAATATATGTTATATTTTATGTATTTGTTCACTAATATGATGAAACGTATTGTTCATCGTATTAAAGAACACTTTTTCGATCATTCATCAAATTGATAATGAATTCATAACATTGATGTTTTGTAGTTATCCATATTATGAATCGTTCTTCAATTTAATGAATTCATCAATATAAAGATGATTATTTTTCTTTTCTTGATTGCAATGAACTCTGTTAAAAGTTTTCTTATATTAATATTATATCCAAAATGATATTTACACCAATTATTAACAATGATCTCTTTAAATATATTCATTAGAATAACATGATGGCCGCAATCATGTCGTCACTATCATGCTAAAGGAGTGAATGTGTAATATTTGACATTTGCGTTTTTTTACATTTTTTAATGTAGTTTTTCCTCAAGTATACTGTGCCAAAATCGTGTCTTGTTTTGTTAGATATTTCTACCCACAAAAGACAAAACCAAAATGGCGAATTCGAAAAATTGAAAATGTTGTCATTCCAAAAGGGCGAATCTTTTCGTTTTTTTGCCATAACTTTTGATTGGTATAAAATAAAATAGTGTTGCAAAGGCATTCATTGTTTGTTTTTAAAGCACCTATGTGCAAGAAAAATGTTTGGCAAATTATTTTAAAATAATGATGCCAATCGATGGGTGCTTTGAAAAAAAACAATAAATGCCTTTACATTACTATTTTATTTTGCATCTATAAAGAGTTAGAGTAAAAAAACGAAAAGATACGCCCTTTTGGCATAACAAGATTTTCAATTTCTTTATTGGTACATGATAAATTAATGATGTAAAGGCATTCATTATTTGGTTTTAAAGCACATATCGATTGGCATCATTACTTAAAAATATTTTGTCAAACATTTTTCTTGCAAATAACAAATGGCAAATTAATATTTGGAAAATTATTTTTAAATAATGATGCCAATTGATAGGTGCTTTGAAATCAATCAATAAATGCCTCTACATTGTTATTTTATCTTGCGCATATAAAGAGTTATAGCATAGAAACAAAAAAAAGCTGCGTTTTGGTCAGGATATAGCCTCACAAATCCATATTTATAATTCAGTAAGTGGTCTAAATCCAAATATATTTTGTACATGTTATAATAATTGATGTATAAATCAAAATAACAAAATAAATTGAAGAAAAAATAAATTTTAATAACTTTTAAAGCACTTCAAACTTTAAAATTTGATTTCATAACATTTTTAAAAATGCACATTCGCCTCTTTGGTATGACATTGTCGATGTGATGTTTGTAGCAATCATTGTTTAAAAAATTATAATAATTAAATGATTATAATAATTAAAAAAAAAATTATTTTCAAATATGATTCAGGCTATCATGTTTTTCCTCTGCATGTACTTGAAGTGGCTGTCTTTATGCAATTTTTGTAGCTCTGTTCAATCTTTTGGTTTTTCAAGTTTTTTTGTTTGCTGTTCCTCTGTTCGACATTAATTCGCAATGCAGGTGCTGGCTGTTCTTGCTGTACAACCTCATCCCTGTTTGCGCCGAGAGCAAATTTTTGCGCCACATGTCAATGAGCTGTCAAACTGAAAAACTGATTGGCAGCTAGCACGAAATATTTTTCATTTTCACTTTGTAGCCATCGCATCGCATCCATTAGACACAAAAAAGTGATAATCCGACACTTGAGACAAATACAACAACAACAACAACAACACCAATAACAACAATAAATGACGCGGTGACACTCGGTCGTTTTGCTCTGTCAAATATTCCTCTTCAATATGTCGTTGATAAAGAGCTGTGAGTGCCTCTAAAAGCAAATTCAAATAAATTTTAAATCCCCTGTGCATCTTTAGCCGTGTGCAACCCTTGAGGTTTGCATTATGACACCCCATTTGTCATATGGGCGCAAGGAGCAGGAGCAAGAGCATGCAAAAGCACGGACAGGAGCAGCGACAAATTCGAAATCAGTAGATGGCGGCTGACAGGAGGACGCAGTGCAAACAAAATATGAGGCTGTGGATACAAGAAAACTAAAGTGGAAAATCACACAATTCAATTTTAGTGTCATCGTTGATGAAAATATTTGTCTCGCTGTTTGGTGCTCGAGGGATATTTGGTGAAGTGCTGCTTGTGACAGGACTCTGAAGAGCAATGGCTACTATGTTCATATCCATCATAGTCTAACGACTATACAATAAACTGCAAAGCAGCAGATACTTCAGCGCCAGCGATAAGTGATTGAAAACGACACATTCTCAAGTTCGTTCCGGTTTATTAATTATTGTGTGGCCGACAAAAAAAAAAATCGTAAATAACTTGAGAGCAAAATAAGCGAAAGTGTATGAAAAGCGTGTTATAAGTTTGGATTTATTAAGATTTATTTGCGTTATTGGATAATTAAGTAATCGTCTTATGTTGCTCTAAAAGAAATGTTTTCTATTTTTAAATAAATCTTTTCACATTTGTATTTTTTGATAAATTATGTTTCATACTCGATTAGGTACGTTTTAAAATTTGCTTAATTACTCTAGTCAACATGATTTCCCTAGGACATTGCATACAACTATTCTATATAATTTTTGTTTGCTGATTTTGACAGTTTTTTTTGGACTACGTTTTTAAGAAAACGTTTTTAAGAAAATTTCATTCAAAATGATTGGACGTTTTCAGCCACTTTTTAAAATAAATATAATACGGTAAAAGTACAGTTTAGTTCCTCTAAATGATTTTATTATTTACTAAAATTAAAAAAAACAATTTTATCCTTAGATTTGAGACTTTACAATAAATAACCCAAGAAACATTTATACGGAGCATACGATACACACGGAATCACAATACCGTCATTGACGGTTTACGGAGCATTGAGAAAGTATCCGTCGTAGCATATACGATTACCCACCGTTAAAGTACCGTCAAATCGGAAGACTCCGCTGAAATTCCGTTTTGCTCCGTATTTCTAAATAACTCCGTATGATTGCCGTTTTGTTGTACTCGTTTACGGTGCCGTTGAGACGAAGTACTCCGTAATGTTTCCGTTGAAACGGATTACTCCGTAAATTATCCGTTTATATTCCAACTCAACGGCACCGATTTTCTTCCGTTGTACATTTCAATTCATTTGACTGTGTGAACATGAATAACAAGTTTGGAGGATCACAGTCGCTTAATGCATCTCCTGAAGACCAAACAAGATAACTGAATATAAAATTAATGAGATCTACGGTACATTAACGGACCGTCGAAACGCACTCACTCCGTATTTTGTCCAGAATGGCAATATCAACGGATTCACTCCGTATTTCATCCATTATGACGGTCCGCAAACGTACAAACGTACCGTCGAAACGTACTCTCAACGGATTTGAAATCCGTTTCGATGTTCCTCTTTATCCGTTTACTGGACCGTTTTCGTATCCAGAAGACGGAATCGTATCCGTATTGCTGTTCCGTATACGGCACCGTTAACGGACCGTTTTGTTTCTTGGGAATATTTATTTTGAATAGTGCATTTTACGATAAAAACAATTTAGATATTGAACAAAATTGAACTGAATCAAGCAGTATATACAATTGTTTACATAGTCTACGCAATTGTATACATAGTCTACACTATCTACGTAATTGTCTACATAGTCTACATAGTATACACATTGTCTACACAAAAATGTAGACAATCCCGAAATAGACGAATTTACCCAACCCTGTTCATACATCAAATACATTCAATTTTATTCAAATGTAATACATTTTTTTATATTATGGAAATTTGGTATGCACTGCATTTCAAATGTTAATATAACCGAAAACGAATTGATTTAAAAAAAAACGTTGCAAAAATTCTCAGAATGATCCATAGTTTCACGTACATTTAGATTTATACATGTGTGTAAAAAACTATCACAGGGTGTAAAATTTATTATTTTAGTCGTTCTTTATATTACTCTTAAATCAATTTTTAATTTCTTGATTTACCATTTTTTTTATAAAATTATTAACTGTACAAAATCAGAAAAATAATCGATATTCTTTTGACATTTGCCAGTGAAGCCATATTTAACTGAATTCAACTTAGTCAATATTAAACGTAAACTTTAAAACTGCATTGTTTAACTTTCAATCGTTTAATTTTAAGAACTTTAAAGTACACTAAGATTAAACTTGGTTAAAACTGCCGTTACTGCCACTTTCACTAAGAGTTATGCCCGATTTACATTGTATCTTCTGTGTGTCTCACTGTATCTCCTAGTGTTGCATTTTTTCAAAAAAATACTATTTTTGAAAATTTAAAAAATTGCAACCCTAGGAGATGCAGTGAGACTCACAGAAGATACAATGTAAATCGGGCATTACCTATAGAATATATGGAGTAATAGGAAACTCGCACCATTAGGATATTGTTAAAGGAACGGTCCTAAGACTGTTATCAGTTAGGTTGTAAAAAAAATATCACATTCCGTTAATTAAATCATTATTATGTATGAGAATTTTTATCGATAAAGTCCAAATTTCAATGAAATGGTGAGAAAATATTTAGTTTTTAAATAGCATTTAAACTTTTGAAATATATGAAATAATGTCTACGATATATTACAGTAAACTTAACAAAAATTATGATTTTGATAAAATTTAAAATTGTACATTAACAATAACAAACTATTAATTCTGTATTTTCCCTCTTCATATTTTTTTCACTATATATTTGTTATCATTTTTTCCAAAGTTACTCTATTCAAAAATCATTTTGCAACTTCATATTTTATGCTTTTCAATACTTTTATAATAATCAAATTTTGCGCTTCATAAATTTAAGGCCCTTATACGCAGTGCATGTTGTATTTTTTTATAACCCTTAGGGCGACAGAAGTTAATAACATTTTTATATATATATATACTTTATACCAATTTTTGTATGCGGCTTTTTATTGGATTGTTGATATTCAATGTTGTGGAAAATTTTATAGAATGTGAGTGTGTGTGTGTCATGGTGGTGAAGTTAACAATCTTCATATTGCTGACAAAAGTCAATTAGACCGTTAAAATGCAATAAATGGAATATTTGAATATAATAGAAGTATTAAAAGAGATTTTTTTAGAAATTCGAGTATATTTTATATTAATATATTATATAACTTTTAAGACTACATGAATTCATAGACTTATATTGGAAAAACTGTAAATTTTTGTTTATTTAATTTGAACAAAACTATTGTCTTTATAATTGTGTTCAAAAAATCATGGTTTTTATGGTTATGGCAATCATAGCGTTTGATTGAAGCAATAATAACAAGAAAGTGACATGATAAACTCCAATATATCCATCTCTTAAAGCTCAGTCTTTCGAATGTTCTAATCATTGACATAATTCACAGTTGCTAATAAACATGCACACATAGATTTTGCCAGATATCAGGATTACTTTACACAATCAATATATATTCTAATAAATAAGCATAATATGATTTAAGAAATTTCTTCGGAAAGTAATAATAATTTTAAAATATAAAGACAATCTTTATACAAGGTGTTTTGTTCATCGATGTCAATAATTCAATGGATCATTCTAAAGGGTTTTTCATCAGGGACGCTACAAAAGTAGAGCGACAGGGACAGCAAACGACGCCATATTTCTTGCTGTTCTTTTGACATTTCTCTTCAGTAAGGTTTGCCATTTCATGATATACCATTTCATGAAAGATATACGAATTCGAATTTTGGTAGTAAATTTTAATAATTTCGACTCGTTGTTGCCTCGTATGTCCTTCCATCATCAAATAGCAAACCTTACTGAAGAGAAATGTCAAAAGAGCGGCAAGAAATATGGCGTCGTTTGCTGTCCCTGTCGCTCTACTTTTGTAGCGTCCCTGTTGAAAAACCCTTGAAAAAACTTTTGTAGCGCTCTTATTGAAAAACCCTTTAGATTCAAAAAAATAAGAAAATTTAAAATAAAAATATGTCTTATTTGTACACAGTTTAAGATACAGGGTGTTTAATAAATGCATATTACTTACATAACCTAGTCAAGAAAACTGGTTAGAAAGTATAATCTGTGAATAAAGGATTATCAATTTTTGACTCGTGCTTTCGACAATTAAATTACCTTTTCAATGGTGTATCACATTTTTGAACTGTATGATTACTTCCTTTTTTAAAATGTACGTAAAGTTGAAATTTACAGAAATAAAAAATTAAATTTTGACTTTTTCATTGATTTGCCAAAATTTCGTTATCGATCATCCCATTTTTTCTAATTTATAATAAAAGACCTGTTCATTTTCAGTATTTTGCTACCAATTATAGTGATTTGAACTTGATAAGAAATGCTGCAGAAATAATTAAACACGGGCGGGTCTTGTGATTTGTTGATTGAAATAAAAAAAAAAGATGTTTGGAAATATGTTTAAAAAATATGTTTTGTAAGGTAATCTGATATTGATTATAATTTTTAATAAATTTTAAAAATTATTTCTTAATTATAACGATTTTTTAAAATTTCAACCACCAAATTATAAGATCCGCCACAGTATAATTATTTCTGTAGCATAACTTACCACTTTGAAATGACTGTAATTGGTTAGAAAGTATTGGGAATGAACAGGTCTTTCATTATAAATTAGAAAAAATGGCATGATCGATAACAAAATTTTAAGAAATTCAATGGTAAAGTAAAAATTTTAATTTTTATTTTTGTAAGTTTTAACTTTATGTACGTTTTAAAAAAGGAAGAAATCATGTTTTCGAAGATGTGATATACCATTGGAAAGGTACTTTCATTTTCCAAAACAAGAGTTTTTGTTATTGTTATTCATTTATCAACATATTCTACCTTATAATTAATTTTCATGACCAGGTTATATCAGTAATATGCACCCAGTATCGAAAACAGGCTGAAAAATAGGACATAATTTTATTTTACATTTTCTTATTTTTTGAATCATAGAATAATCCTCTCAATTACAGACATCGATTAAACAAATACACTGTATAATCAAAGCAATAATATAATGATTTAGGCAATTATAATATATTTGCCACAATCACATTATTACAATACGTTTGATAAAATATGTTTGGATATGATTGAGTGTTGTATAATTTGTTGGCAAAAGAATCTTTTTCTTTTTGTTTGTGTCAATTATATTCGAGTGATATATGAAAGAGTAATGTCCATCCATCCAATATAGTAATGTCAATCATCCCAGTGGGAAATATTTCGACCTAGTTCGAACGATAACCAATGTTTTCTTCAATACATATTCTAAAAAATTCTAATCAGTTCATTTGTAAAGTAGCAGCAATTTATATAAAGGACTAATTCCAGTTTCCACTTACGTACACCCACAAAAAATACTATATAAATAATAGTTTTTTACTATTAAAAATAGTCAATAAGATAAATTATTATTTTAATCGGAAAATACCATTAAATACTAGAAAATACTATGACATTGTCCATTGAGTTTATGTGAAAAGGTTTATTTTGTGTATACTATTCAATCAATATTTGTCCTATTGACCAATTTTAATGGGATTTGAGGGATTTTTTTCTGGGTGCAGTAATACGGAAATAGAACTACCATCCTTTACCCTCAGATTACTAAGTAATGTGGAAATGGAAGAGGTACTTGTTGAATATTTGTTTGTATCTAATGTGAATTGAATTTGATTTTTAAATTATAAAAATATATGACTTTAAAAAAATTAAATAAATTCAGAATTTTTGAACTCCAGTCGCATTTAATTATCATTGTTGGTGTGTAACATGTTGGTTATAATTAAAATTTCGTATTGATCGTATTTTCCATTTAGGTGCTGTGGAAATTAAGGATTAATGCATCATAAAAAATATACAGATTTACTGATTTTTGATTAAATGAATTACATGTTACAACATACAACCAATTGGCACACAATTTTAATAATTACCACTATTTCTATTTATTTTTGTTAAATAAGGACATTAGTACAACTACTGCGCACGAAGTAATATATATATGAAACCACCCCCCATTACTACTTCGTACAAAGTAATGTACAAATAGAACCACCTCCCATTACTACTGCGCACAAAGTAATGCACAAATGGAACCACTCCTCATTACTACTGCGTTCAAAGTAATCTACAATTGGAACTACCCCTCATTACCAATGCGTACATAGTAATGTACAAATCGAACAACTCCTCATTACCACTGCGTACATAGTAAGCTACAAATTGAACCACCCCTCATTTCTACTGCACACAAAGTAATGTAAAAATGGAACTTCCCCTCATTACCACTGCGTACAAAGTAATGTACAAATGGATCCACCCCTCATTACTACTGCGTAAAAAGTAATGCACATGTGGAACCACCCCTCATTACCGTTGTGTAAAGTAATGTACAAATGGAACCACACCTCATTACTACTGCGTTCAAAGTAATCTACATTGGAACTACCCCATTACCAATGCGTACATAGTAATGTACAAATCGAACCACCTCTCATTACCACTGCGCACAAAGTAATGTACAAATGGAACCACACCTCATTACTACTGCGTTCAAAGTAATCTACATTGGAACTACCCCATTACCAATGCGCACATAGTAAGGTACAAATTGAACCACCCCTCATTTCTACTGCGCACAAAGTAATGTAAAAATGGAACTTCCACTCATTACCACTTCGTACAAAGTAATGTACAAATGGAACCACCCCTCATTACTACTGAGTACAAAGTAATGCACATGTGGAACCACCCCTCATTACTACTGCGTACAAAGTAATGCACAAAATGGAACCACCCTCATTACTACTGCGTACAAAGTAATGTACAAATGGACCATCCCTCATTACTACTGTCTACAAAGTAATGTGTAAAGCGACCAATCTTCATTACGATTGCGTGAAGAGTAATGCTGAAATGGAAGTACCCCTTGAAATTGTTTGGTTACGAAGTAATGATGTGTGGTTCACCCCTTATTACGATACTTCAAAATAGTAATCTATATGTACATGAGGTAACATTCGGTTCCTTTTTACTTTGGACGCAGTGTGTAATGGGTGGTGGCACTTACTTCGTAATCTACAGTTCATGCATACTTGCCCTAGGCCATGTCTGTGTAAAAGTAAACAGAAGTCAGTATTGAGATTCCGACGCATAACGATTCGATAATAATTAGGCAGTAATCGACTACGTAATGATGCTATTTTCTATTGGGATGTTACTGTCTCGACATTTAAACACTTTCTCGCATATCAATCGAATATGATTGACATATGTTGACAGTCATGATTTTAGGTATTGTTACGAAAAGAGGTAATTTGCTCCACTGTGCAAGCAATCAACAATAATAAATGAGACGTAAGACAATTCAGCGCACTAAACAATGTGTTACAAAGAGACGGAAGACCATTCAGCGCACTGTGGCAGTGTGCGAGAAAGAGATGGAAGATCAGCGCATTAAAACACATGAGTGCGAATGAGATGCCAATAGCATGCGTCATTCACGAAACGAGTAGAAGGTTCTCGATACAAGTCGAAGCTTGTCGAAACGTGTCGAACTGATGCATGCAGTATATAAGGCCGCGCATCTGAGGCACTGTACTTCAGTTGTGATTTAATTGTGAACTAGTGCGTCTCGTGAGTGAACATTGTAAAGATAAATTGTAGTAATTCAGCAGTTGATATAAGTTATTATTCTTTAAGTTGTTATTTAAATTAATAAAGTTAATTAATACTAGTTGAAATAATACTAGTTAAAACCAAATATAAGTGCGTTTTTATTTTGTACACAATCCAGCGATACGAACTCGTAGAACAGTTTTCCGTAGACTGAATTTTCGTAACAGTATATATTCTAGCAATATTTATATTTTTTGATACAATCATTAACAGTTTTAATCATTAAATATAATTATAACATTATTTCAGAATTTATATTTGTCTTTGACGGTACCACCATTTAGAAAAGTGGGGAATTGTTATAATAATCAAGTTTAATATTTGCAATCGCACTATACTATGTTTACCACAATCATATAATAGTATTTAATTAGATAATGCGTTTATATGAGATATTATTTATTTTTGAAACCATTTTAACCTAATTTTTACCAGCCAGAATCTATTGAATCTAATATAAAACACCAAACCCAAGTCTTCTAAATCTCCGAATATTTTGACTTGATTTTAAAACTTTAAATCTTTCGCACATGTAACATACTCAGCATAAAAATGTATATATTCCAGAAATCCATGACCATATGTTCAGTCTAATCAGCTCAGTGCAAATCATGACATGACACTGGACGACACTCCCTAAAATGTCAGCATTAAAACAACACCCCCCTCCCCCCATAATACCTACACATCAGATTGTGGCAGTGCTTGGTGTACGTACAGGTTGCACAGACACACTAAAAGGTGACACTTTCAACAGCTGACCCAAAGATGTCACAGTGTCATTAACATATCATGGCAGAGCCATTGTAGCCATTGCTTGGTCGACCCGTGGTACTCGTTTCTTGGTCTCCGGTCCCGGTCGTTTTGTTGCCGATAACAACGTCATAAGTGCCAAGTGTACCATGTATATTTTGTCGTCATCGTCATCATCGTGAGGCAACATGAAAAATGCAAATGTCATGGCTCGCCTGAGTGTGATTGACACCATTGCGTGTGGCATACGAAGGAGTCCCCCCCCCCCAAGAAAGTGGCGGCTGCTCTCCTCCTTCACTAAACCCAGTCGTCGTCAGATTAACCGACATTTCTTTCTTTCTGGTTCTGTGTAGCGTGTTTTCTTTTTATTTTTAGCTACGTTTGTGAATTTTTCTATTGCTTTCAATATTGTTTTTGGCTCAAGGGCATCGGGAGGTAGGGGGTGTGGGTCAAAAGTGGGTTCTTTTGGGTAACATGTATGAGGCGCTCTAAGCTATAAACGCTTATCTATTCTACATGTTAGATTCGCTTTATTACTGTCAACTGAGACAATGCCTTTGGGTTCGAAGCGATGTAATTAGAGTTCAAAGAATGTCAAACGGGTACATTTGCAAATTTCATTGGGGAGACCAAAGATTTTTGGTAGTTCCATCAGATAATAAAGCCGGATATGCATACTGAAAGGTACATAAAATAGAAATAAAATGCTATTGAGAATAAGTCTGCCTTCAAACAGACAGAGCGAAAGACGTAGAAATGAAATGCGAAAGTATAACTGCGCAAATAAATAGAGATGTCTATGGTAAAAACGTATTTTTGAACAGACAAAGTGGTACTTCAGACGTTGAAATTTTAGTTTACCCATAGTTTTTGTGAAAAATAATGCGTAAAATTTACATATATTTGAATTTCCGATGGAATACAATACGTAGAGATGTATTTTATATGTAATATGCTTTTCAAAAATATTTTAACCCTTTAAGTTTCAAGTATGTATACAAATTTTAACATTTACATTCAGGGCGGACTTTTTAATCAATGATTAAATTATGCATTTATTATAAGATAACCTTGTTTAAGAACTTATTACCCAATTTATTTGAAAATACATTAATAAAAATATGTATTTCAAAACTATTTGAAAAATATATATAATATATCACGTTAAAATTCCAATTTTGAATATTTAAAATTTAATAAATTCGGTACTTTAAAGAAAAACTTATAATATTATTTAGTTTCTTTTGGATCTGTGATATACAGGGTGTTTAGTTCATCGATATCACTAATTCAGAATATCTTACTATTACTCAAAAAAGTAAGAAAATGTTAAATAAAATTATGTCTCATATTGCACCCTGTGTAAGATACAGGGTGTTTAGTAAATGCATATTACTGGCATAACCTAGTCAAGAAAATTGGTTTGAAAGTAAAATATGGTGATAAATGAATTTTTAACTCATGTTTAAGAAAATTAAATTACCTTTCCAATGGTATATCACATCTTCGAACCCCATGATCTCTTCCTTTTTTCAAACGTAGGTAAAGTTGAAATTTTCAAAAATTAAAATTCAAATTTTTAAATATTAAAATTCAAATTTTTACATTGCCATTAAATTTCTCAAAATTTTGTTTTCGATCAAAATGGTTGAAAATAAAAAAACTATTACCGAAAACCATTACCCCGAATGACATTTCCTGAATGACATTTCATCGAATGGATATTTCCCCCAAACGGCCACTTCGCCGAATGGAAAGATATCGAATGGTACCATTTGAAGTGGTCCAATACCTCCAAAAGGCGGTCAAAAACCACATTTTGTACAAAAAAAAAATATTACTTGCGAAAATCGATAGCGGACAACATTTGGAGTGGTCCATGACCCCCAGTAGATGTTCAAAACCGCATTTATGACGCATATTTTTTTGTTATTTTTTACATCGATAGGGGAAATCATTAGAAGCCTAATGGTACCCGTCAGGTGGTCCGTTACCCCCATAGCGGACACTATTTGGGATGGTCTATGACCTCCACAAGGGAGTCAAAACCCCCATTTGAAGCCCTTTTTTTATTTAGAAAATCAATTGAGGACATCATTAGATGCTTAATGGAACCTTCATTTCGGGAAAATGCCCTATTCGGGGAAATGTCCATTTCGGAGAAGTGTCCATTCCTAAAAGTGACCGTTTGGGAAATTAGGAATAAAGAAAAATTCAAGGTCCAAGATGCAGATTTAAAACTATCGTGAACAATTATTGTAGAATCGATAATGACTCGGAGACCTTCGTTGCCTCAAAGCTTTCTCGAATAACTTCGATAAAAAATTCGATCTCGTTGCATTATCGAATCTAATTTCGAAAAATTCTCGAGCATTAAAATTTCTCGTATCGAGAAAACTCCGACAGAATGCATCGATATCGACCTGCCATGTTGGTCCAATTTGACGCGATTTTGGTGCGAATTATTATTTTCGATAAGATCGATTTTATTTCATACTATCGGAATTAATGACGGTTTGTTCAAAATTTTCATAAGTTTTTGCTATTAAAATAGTCATAGAATTAATTATTTATTTAATAGGTAAATACTGAACAGCATTAAATAACAACAAAAAAATAAATACGTAAAATAAACGGTAGACATTTTTCTGATCCATCATCGAAATATATCGGGCCTTCTTCAGGTTAATGATTATAGTCCTTAAGGAATTTTCAAATATTTTTTAGAAGTGGAATGGGGAATGATTGAAATCTAATCTGATAAACCCTAAATGCTAAATGCTAATTCGATATCGCTTCGAGACAGTTTCGAAATGTCGCGGAATTCATACGATCTCGAATACGATTTCGTATCTAATTGTAATATATACGAATCGTTCGTAAAAAATAATTTAAAAACAAATATAGAAATTACAAATGTTTCGTGTATTCTACGAATTATTCGTGTAATTTACGAAATTAAAAATTAAGAAAATATATTTCTTTAGAACGGGTCGTGTACCTTCTAAGCATATCGCTAGTGCAGCGAAAATGCAATAGATAGCGCCACAGTCACGAGACATTTTTGCACGCTATAATTTGTAGACTGTTTTTTGAAAAAAAAATAATTTAAAACCAATATTTCTTCCAATAGTGAGTGCAATAGTGAGTGTAATGTGAATGCACAAAGAAGAAGAGTAAAATAAATATATTTAAACTAGCTGGACCCGTGCACGACTCGTGCAAAGATTTTGTGAATGCAAGGATATGGAGCAATTTTATTAATATAAAAAATATTTTTATTATTTACATCAGGGACCCGTGCTTTCCTGTGGACGTTTTTTTATTGGTTGAATTGTCATTCTTTCTCAGACTGTGCTTCCCCGTAGTATTCTTCCCAGTAGAATTCTTTCCCGTATAGTTTTTTCCGGTAGTGTGGTGAATTTTAGTGTGGTAAACTTTGGTGTGGTGAATTTTAGTGTGGTGAGTTTTAGTGTGGTGAGTTTTAGTGTGGTGAATTTTGGTGTGGTAAGTTTTAGTGTGGTGAGTTTGAGTGTGGTGAATTTTAGTGTGGTGAGTTTTAGTGTGGTGAGTTTTGAGTGTGATGAATTTTAGTGTGGTGAATTTTAGTGTAGTGAGTTTTAGTGTGGTGAGTTTTAGTGTCGTGAGTTTTAGTGTGGTCAATTTTGGTGTTTTGGTGTTTATTGTTTTGTTTTTTGTTGTATATTTGCTTTTGTGTTTTGCTTTTATTATTGTGTTTCTGCTTTTATTATTTGTATTTGCTTTTAATTTTGTTTTTTTTTTTTTTTTTTTTTTGTTTTTTTTTCTGTTCTTTTTGAGTTATTGCTTAAGTTTTGTGCTTTTACTTTTGTTTTTGTGTTTGATTTTTGCTTTCGTATTTTTTTTTGTATTTGAGTTTTTTGTTTCATCTTCTTAGCTTGTGTATGTGCCGAGTTATGTCGTTTGGATAGTTTATGTTGTATGGGAGGTGCCACGACCCTTTGTCCAATTCCACCCATATATAGCCCATGACACCCTCAGGACTCCATAGTATCCTGGTGAAAAATTTCAGTTAAATCGGTTCAGCGGTTTAGACGTGATGCTGGAACAAACAGACAGACAGACCGACCGACAGACTGACAGTCGGACAAAGAGTTTTATATATATAGATTATATAAAAATAAAAATTTAAAAACATAAAAAAAATTATTTAAATAAAAAAAAAGGTTTTTGATTTTATTTTAACAGCAAAATTTAGTAAAAAAAAATGTTTACTCTAAAAGTTAGTCAAAACAACAAACTTTCTTTTGCTGTTTCAGCAATATGCGACCTTTCTTGGTACAGAATTTTTATTTTGATGCTAGGGTAAACTAGGCAATGCCAAACTTCTCGACTGGAACATTACAAGCGCTATTGAAAAGTATCCGTGAAGTAAACTGAATTTCAAGAAGACCCTGCCCCGATTTGTAACATCCTTTCGTCCAGAGCCAAATTAACTGAAATATTGACATGATATATTGATTGCCCTATCGAAATTTCTAGTAAGGTACCCGAGTAGGGTAGACATGGTAATGAACTGATAATGTTGAAAAAGGAATATTCGATAATAAGGTCGCGATCATGGCTTTGTAATAATTTCTATTATAGTAACAGATATGACTTTTTTCTGTGATGATCGAATTGAATTTTGTTACAGCAAATACAATCGAATTAAAATTTCATTTAATTATCAACATTTCATATAGGACATAAACCACTAATGCATGTTTTTTAAAAGGTAACGCATAACTTCGTGCGATTTAAGAAGTTTATTACTTTTTGTGTGTGTGTGAGTGTGTGTCACCAAAAGCAAAACCTAATCTATTGACTTGCACGAAATTAATGGCCAAAGTAATTAAAATAAGTGTTAGCTGAACGCAAGGACAATGCTCAACAGGATATTAAAAGGTTCTTTGACTGTTTCTTTGCCTGCTGCAAGTGATTTATAAGTGTAACACTTTTTGCGCTTTTATGCTTTCGGGAAAAAGACTTTGAAAACCTTTTACGCGCAAATAAAATTAATGCCAAAGCCACACATTGCAGCGAACACATGTTGGGAGTCGTTTTTGTTGTTTTTGGAGGACGGGCGGGCGGGCGTTTGGCACAAGGAGCCGCTTTTATTTGGATATGAACTGAAAGTCAGTGCGCGTGAGGCTCTTGAACAAAAACACATACAATGTGTTATCGGTAAACAAATAAAAAAACTTTTATTATGTGCTTTAGGGAAAATTTTCGTATTTTATTTTGTTGTATTTTTTTCTTTGTTATTTTTATGCTCGTCTAATCTTAATTCACTTAAATTCGATTACTGCCTTTCCCGTTCAATTCAAATCAAAATATACTGCGAGTCAAGAGCATTCAGCGGCTTTGTGCCCGCCAGGCAGCAGGACACGAAGGACATGAAGGAGGCGAACAAGGAGCCGCAAGCGCACAACACCCTCTGACCGCCCCCTTGCAACTCCCACACAATCGAAACACAACAAAATACAACAATAAAATAAAATAAAATTTGAAAATACAAAGGATTTATGGGTTCAAAGTTTCAAGGATGCCAGGCACAAGAGCGGGGGCACCATACACAAACACAGACACTGACACAGTCACAGAGAGTTCGCTCTCTGAGTGTGCTGTTAATAATGACAGAGGGTCTGCGTGGGTTCAGTGTGTGTGTGTGTGTAGCACAGAGTAGGGTAGAGTAGGGTAGAGTCGAGTCGAGTAGAGCACGGAGTGTTTATAATGTAAAAAGCCACAGAACGAATGTTATTTTTGCTATTGTTGTTATTGCTCTCATCGATGTTGTTGTTTTTGTTCGTTATTTTGACTCGAGTTTAAAAAATCGTTCAAATTTGTTTTCTTTAATTTTTTTTTAGTTTTCTTTTCTTCTTTTTTTTTTGTTTTTGTTGTTGCGCTTGTTGTACACTTTAGCAGCACAAACAAGCAGCGCACTTTGACTTTGCTCCAAAACAACAGAGCAACAAATACACAATAATAACAACAACAATAACTCACAAAATTGTAGATTACTTTGTCACACTTCACACATAGACCCCATGCCTCACAAAACAATACAAAGACGGCTCCAAGCACAATTTTGACGGCTTCACTCAACATATGCTGTCAGACAGACAGACAGACGAATGGATGGATGGACAGACATGCCACACATAGACACACAAACATAGCAGCATATCACATGCACACACCCAGTCTTTATGACAAGTGTGCTTGAGTGTATAGTGTACGAAAAATACAAAAAATTGTTAAAGAAATAAAAAAACATTTAAGTGAAATTCCTTTAACATTGCCAAACCTTTCAATTGTATAATCAAAACGGCGCGGCATTAACTTAAGCGACTTAAGTGACGCAAGAAACACACACAGTCACGCCACCACAAAATAGCACCCAATGAAAAACAGTTAATTGAAATAACACCCCATGAAAAATAAAAAAAAATCGAAAAATTAAAAAAAATACGTATAAAAAATTTAATGAAAAATTAATTAGTACCGAAATTTCTACAATAAAACAACACCCAGTCGAAAAAAAAAATATTTTGAATTAAATGATATTCAATACTAAATAAAATATTCCAAACAATCACAAAATAATTCCAAATGAAGGATTTTACAAAACGAAGCTAACACCTACGATGAAATAACACCTAATTAAATAAACCTCAAAAACCATTCCATAATTCGAACTTCCTATTCCATAAAAAAAACTAGGTCTAACATGTTAGTTTTACAGACGAAGCCTTCTAAGTTTTTTTGTAACTATTTAAGGAGCCATAATAGATAAAACAAAATGATTTATTATAAATACTAAAATTTTTACGTCTACTTAGGTTTAGTTTTTCATTTACATTTTTAAATTAAACTCAGTTTAAACTAGATGTAATTTCGTTTATAGTCAATATATCGCAAATATTTAAAACTAGTATTTTGTACCCGGGCTGCGTAACGAGTTCTACTATATATTGAAGAAATGAAAAGTGTAGTAACAAAATTATTATGTGAATTATTAAAAAATTAAAATGTATGCTGTATCCATATGAGGCTTAAATTTGGTTTTTGTCTTCGTATTTTTTTACTTTTGTTACATATTTTTTTGTTAGTTTTTTCGTGGTTAGTGTGTTTGTTTTTATACCCTACACTAAGAGTGAAAGGGTATATTCAGTTTGGTACGCCGTTTGTAACACCCAGAAGGAAGCATCTCCGGTATGGAAAAGTATATATATATTCTTGATCAGCATGACCTCCTGAGACGATTTAACGATGTCCGTCCGTCTGTCTGTCTGTCCCTCTGTCTGTCTGTCCCTCTGACTCTCTGTTTAAATCACGATTACAGAAAAAGTAGGAGAGATAGAACAATGAAACTTTATATTTAGATTAATTATATATCTAAGCTGTCTGAACAAGAAAATTGGCATGATCGGTCTATCTGACCTGAGAACCGACCACTTATGTTCAAATACCTCATATAAAATGAATATCTACAGATCAATATTACTGTATACGTGCTTAGGTAAACTTTTTTTTGTCAAATATATGTTGACTCATTCAATTACATGAAAATAATGTTTTCCAGCGAAACGACTTGTGGTTACAAAAAAAAAAAATCGAAATTCGGTACACCTACCCATTTTTAAATATGGGTATCAAATAAATGGAAATTCTTCAGCGATTGAAAGTTTGTAGTTATTTTCAGGATTCGTTTACCCTTGTGACCTATATACCACTTTGACTAGTAACCACACACATGTGTAGGGTATTTATAGTCGGATTAGAACGACTATAATTTTGATATTCTTAACTATCATAATAACACCTACTTTAAAATTTGCCATATGATCTAACCTTCCCAACTGGTTTATTTTTGTGTTTATCTTTTGTTTTTGTTTGATTTGTTTTCTGCTCTTATTTATGTGTTAGCCTTTTGAGTTTTTGTTTTACTTTGGTTTTCACTATTTTTAAATTTGTGTTTTTTGCGTTTTTCTGTTTTTGCTTTTGATTTTAATTTTAATGTTTTTTTTTTAATTTTTATTTTTTTTTCCTTTTTGCTTTGATTTTGTTTTTGAGTTTTTACTTTTGCTTTTATGTTTGAATTTTTAAATAAATTTTTATATTTTTCTTTTTGTATATGTGTGATTTTGAGTTTTTGCTTTGTTTTTGTGTTTTAGCTTTTGTTTTTGTTTTTGCTTTTGTTTTTATATTTTTTTTCTTTTATTTTGTGCTTTTCCTTTAGCTTTTATTTTTATATTTTGTTTTTGTTTTTGATTTTGTGTTTTCGCTCTTATGTTTTTACTTTAAATGTGTTTTGCTTTTGATTTTTTTTATGTGTTCTGTTTGTTCTGTTTATTTTTTTATGTTTCTATTTTTTTTTTAATTTTTTTTTAATTCTTAATTTTGTGTGTTTTCTTTTGTTTTTGCTAATATTTTTTGGTTTTTGTAGTTGTTTTATATGTTGTGTTTTTCTGTTTTGCTGTGTTTTTTTTTAATTCTTACATTTGTTATTGTGTTTTTGTTGTTGTGATTTTCCGATTGTTTTTTTAAGTTGTGTTTTTATTGGTGCTTTTGTTTGTGTTTTTGATTTTGTATTTAAATTTTTGTGTTATTGCTTTTATAGTTATGCTTTTGATTTTGTGTGTTTGCTTTTTTTGTGTTTTGCTTTTATATTTTTTCATTTAAGTTTTTATTTCTGCTTTAGATTTCCTTTTGTTTTTTTTTTTGGTTTATTGCTTTTGTATGTATGCTTTGTGTCATTGCACGTTGGAGCGCTATGGCTAGGTAAAATGGCCGATTTCTCATAATTAAATTGGCTACCACAACTAAACAAATTGATTGAGTCAATTGTATTTATTAAATGTGTGAACTGATACGCGATGTTGCAACAACTGAATCAGTCGAATGTTGACAGAACTAATTAAATCGGTTGGCAAAAAAAGACGGTTGCCTTAACTGATTCGTTTTTTGGGTGTACTGAGCCCAATTTTATGACTGTGGCTATCTTATACAGATATTTTGAATTAAAAGTTCAGTTTTTCCACGCCCCTTTTTGTACCAAAAAATCCCTTCGTAGTGCGCTCTCACGTCGGGAAATAAACACCCTGTCGATATTTCAAGTTCCTAGTGTCCAATTTATTTATATTTTTTCGATTTTCCGGCTTTTCCTTCGAGTTTTTCCGACTTTTCTTTTTTCTTCTTTGCATTGACACGAACAAAATACAAAAAGAATCAGGCAAATCCGTCGGTTCGTTCGCCCGTGATTCTCTGGCACACACAGGACATTTCATTTTTATATATATAGATTTGCATATTTCAATAACAACAAAATTTTATTTAAATTTTCTCCAGAGCACAGTGACCTACAATTGTATGAAAATTTTTTTTTATTTAATTTTTCAATTGGGGATTTAATTTTTCAATTGAAGTTGTTGTGCCATTAAAAACTATGATTATGAAATTAGATGTAATCTCAGATCGAAAAAATAACGCTTAAATGAGTCGTATGCGTGGTGCACCGCAGGAGCAGCGCCAAGTAAGTTCATTAGTTGCCCGGATCAGCGTCAAAAAGCAATGCCTTCGATCAAGCGGTGGGTGGTGCGGCCACTTCAGGCAGTTGATTTTGATTTTAATATATTTACACGCAAAGAAATTCTTATTTAAACAAAAACGTCATATAATAATCGGTCATGTTTCGGCTTTCGATTGAATTCCAATCGAATTTCATATAAAAAAGGGTTTTTCAATAAGAGCGCTACAAAAGTTTATTTCAAGGGCCAACAACGAGTCAAAATTATTAAATTTACTACCGAAATTCGAATTCGTATATCTTTCCATCCTGAAATGGCAAACCTTACTGAAGAGAAATGTCAAAAGAGCGGCAAGAAATATGGCGTCGTTTGCTGTCCCTGTCGCTCTACTCTTGTAGCGTCCCTGTTAAAAAAACCCTTTAATGCAAACAAACGGTTTGGAATTCGATAGCTCAGTACAAAAAATGGGTTTTTCAATGAATTCAATCCGTTTGCTTCGACTTCAACGATTTAAATTTGTGTGAAAACACATTTTTTGTATTGTGACATTGAATTCAAAACCGTTTTTTTTTACAAATTTTATATGAAATTCGATCGGAATTTGATCGAAAGCCGGACTATGGCCGTATATAACAATAGTAAGGTACAATAGGTCTGAAGAAGTCGAGCTTTTTAGCACCATTTATGGCAAAATTTAAACTACTCGATTTTAGGGTTTCACAAGGCAATGTTTACACTCCAATTTATGCCATTATCTAGCACCATAAAGTAAGCATTAGCAAATTTTGATGTTGACAGTCGTGGGGTTCGAACCCGGAACTTATTGTTTCGCTGTAGTCAATGATGCTACAAATGAGCCAACGATGCTACAAATGCTTCATGTGCAGTAACAAAAGTTCACAAATATTTTATAGAAATCTTAGTTATTTCGCGCAGTGCACAAATGAAGTTATAAACTAAAGTGTTAATCGCACTATTGAACGCCCCAAGTGCGCAATATAATAGAATTCTGTTATATCAAATAACAAAACAAAAATAAAAAAAATGATGTTCTCTGGTCCAGCGACCTACGATCTAAGGAGAGCCGCCACCGCCGCCGCCATATGTGTCTGTTAGCACCGCATTTTAATTAATAACTCCTGTGGTGTAAGCGAAAGCTTCATTCAATCAAACAAACACACACAGCGAGTGGATATGAAGCACATCAATGTTGTGCTCAGCGTGTGAGACCCCCATCCACTTCCCCTAGATATTGTGGTAAATGTGATCCATTAGAGACGAGTTATAGTGAAGCAGACAATGATAGTAGCGCACCACATTTAGTACAATTGTGGAACTGCGAATATTTGGAATGAAAGTTATTGCAGTGCTATTATTTTTGCACTCGAATCATCGCAGTATGTGTCCAAAGGTTAGTGTGGGTCAAAAACGCATAATACATTCACAACATGTGACTTAAATGGTTCTATATGAGTGTTTGAGGATAACATTGATTAAATTTTTCAATAAAACTCATAAATTGTAAAAATTCAATATTAACACAGTCATAGATAGCACTAAAAATAGTCAACTCATTGTAGGTTCATGTAATTGACCCCTTTTGTTGTATTCATAATTTGTACATTCTCACAAAATTAATTAAAATTTAAATGATTTGAATTTTAATAGAAATCCAACAGTGTGTGAGCCACAAAAACGAACAAAAAAAACCAAGAAAATACCAACAATGTAATTTATAGGAGAATGCGAAGATTCCCCATGCTGGAAAAACATGCTTTGATGTTGCACAGTGGGAACAATTGATTTTTAAATAAATATATTTCATAAATATAAGAATTACTCATTTGAACTTTCTATATACGATAATTCTATAACTTTTAGTAAATACAGCTTAAAGTGAAAAACATGGCGTTGTAAAGAGATTCATATTGTATATTGTTTGATAGTTTTGGCTATTTGAAAGATTCAAAAGACAGTTATAATATTGACTAGGGTCAAGATTTTCAGTCACATTTTCAAATTAGACTTGGTTAAATCTACATCTTATTTCATCTATAGTAAACATATAACAAATATTTATAATGTCATATTAACAGATTATTAATTATCTTGCTGTCTGTAAAATTTAACGACATTCTGACGTTTAATTGGAATTTATGAACGTTTTGAAATTGTGGAAAAGCACGTCAAGACAATATCTTGAAGTTAGTTTAAACTTTCACTAAAAACTGTATCTAACTCAGGGCCAGTTTTTCAGTGCTCGTTTAAACGTAGTTTAAACTCCGTTTAATTAATCTTCTCTTTAAATTAAACGTCGTTTAATTTTGTTAGTGGTTTTAAACTACGTTTAAACTCCGTTTTATTAATCTTCTCTTTAAATTAAACGTCGTTTAATTTTGTTAGCGGTTTTTCAGTGATAGTTTGAAATGAACACAGACCAAGACAAGACATATGGTTTAAACGTAGTTCAAACCATCAGCATCGGTCGTTTAAACTAAGTTTAAACGATGGTTGAAGTTCACTGAAAAAATCGATTTTGATTTTAAACGAAGTTTAAACCACAAACAAAGTTCAACTAGCACTGAAAAACTGGCCCTCAGTCAGTTAAATTGAAAGTTGAATTTTTAAAATGTATCTTGAATTATTCGAAATCGGGCACTCAGGTAGGGATATTGAATGTCAAATTCGTGGTTTTGCTCTGTTCGAGATTGCTTCAAAAATATTTCGATAATAGGAACAGCTTATTGAGTAGGGATGGAAAAGGCTACGCACACAACATACGGATTTGTTATATAATTAAAAAGAATGTCTCTAAAATACTTCGAACTTGTCAAAAAAGTTGTCTTGAGGAATCTGTACCCAATAAAAAATGTATGCCGTATTTAATGCAAATTCCGTATGTAATGCAAATTTCCTAACTACACAAAAAGATATGAAGCAGACTAGTATTTTGTACCCGGGCTGCGCTACGGTGTTTTTCGGTAATTGTTTTGGTCTTAAACCATTTTTTAAGTACAGGTGTTCATTTTCTACTTCACATTGTTTTTCAATATGTAGCATAAATATGTAATATTCAAATTAGTAACCAAGTTTCTAGATCGATAACTAGTAAAAATGGATGCATAGAAAACCAGTTAAGAAATTTTTCGTAGAGGAACGTGTCAAAATTGTCAAAAACAAAATAAATTTTGAAATACAAATTACTTTTTAATTATTTTCTTTGGAACAAACATCTTTCTTTTTAATTTACAATTGTGTCTCGTCTGCTGATTAAAATCAGCGCCAGTCGTTCTCTCCTACGTTATATACCATCGAGTCTCATTTTAAGAACCTTCGTGATATAAGAAATTTCTCCATTCGTTCCACATGACCTAAACAGCGAAACCGCTGGAATCTGATGCGCTTGACTATGTCAACTGGTAAATAGTAACCAGTTTAATGTTGGATTAAAGGAACTAGTTTATAGACTGAATGTTATAAATTACTCTATAGACTGGTTTCAAGAAACTAGTTAAGAAACTACTTAAATGTAATGCAAGAGGGGACAATTGACACATCGTAGGACATGTATATTGAAATAATTACAGTTTATTGTATGAAAATGGGGTCGAATTCGGGCTAGTTGTGTGTCTACGGAGAACTAGACCAATACTAGTATACAACTAGTCCTTTACACTGCAGGGGTAGTAACGAAATTATTATGTGAATTATAAAACAATTAAAATACATGCTATTCTTAATCGAAATGAGATTTAATTTAGGTTTTTTGTTTTCGTGTTTTTACTTTTGTTACAATTTTTTGTTAGTGTTTTTGCTCATTATGTGTTTGTTTTTATTTTTGTGCTTTTTCTTTGATTTGGATTCTGTTCTTATTTATGTGTTAGCCTTTGTGTTTTTCCCGTTTTTGTTGTCACTTTTCTTTATTTTGTTTTTTTTTTGAGTTTTTCTGTTTTTGCTTTTAATTTTGTTGTAAAATGTAAAAACAAAATCAACATTAAAAATAAAAACAAGTCAATCATGACTTGTTTTTGTTTTTAATTTTGATTTCGTTTACATTTTGTTTTTTTTTTCTTTCAATTTCATTTGTTATATTCTGTTAATTTCAGTTTTTGTGTGTTTTGCTTTTGAATTTGGTTTTTACTTTTGTTTTTGTGTTTTTATATTTTTTTTGGTTTTGTTTTTATGTTTTTATTTATTAGTATTTTTGTTTTTACTTTTGTTTTTGATTTTGTTTTTGCCTATGTCATTTTTCTTTTGTGTTTCCGTTGTTGTTTTATTTTTTCGTTTGTGTTTTTTATGTTGTGTTTTTGTTTTTGCTTTTGTGTTTCGCTTTTGTATATTCCTTTTGTGTTTTGTATATTATTTTTGTATTGTGTTTTTACCATTGTTTCGATTTGTTTTTGCTTCTGCTTATGTCGTTTATCTTTTGTTTGTGTCTTTGCTTATTTGTTTTTGATTTCATGTTTTTTTTGTTTTTGCATTTGTGTTTGCTTTTGAATTTTTTTGTTGTTGTTTCAATTTTATGTTTGTGTTTTATATATTGTGTTTTTGTTTTTGCATTTGTGTTTCGCTTTTGAATTTTGCTTTCGTGTTTTTGCTTTTGATTTTGTATTTATGCTTTTGTTTTTGTGATATTGCTTTTGTATTTATGCTTTTATGTTTTTGATTTTAATTTTGTTTTTGTTTTTGTGTTAGTTTTTATTTTTACTTTTGTTTTATTTTGTGTTTTTTTTTTTGCTTACAATACTGGTACAAATACAATTTTACAAGATAAAAATACAATAATCTTCAGCACAACTTTGTTGATTGTATTTAGAGTAGACACCGGGTAAAGCAGCTTAAAATACAAAAATGCTTCTAAATTATGTCATTGAACTGCAAATAACCTATGAAAAAGGCTGTCTAAGTAGATTTGGGCGCCGGCCTCAGCAGTCCAGAGGTAGCGCGCTGGACTTGCATTCTGAAGGTATCGGGTTCGAATCCCGGCTTGGGCATGGGCGCTCGTGGTGATATTAACCACAAAATTGTAGGGAATAGATTTCACAGTACAATGGATATAGTCTGTCTGAGTGCTGTGGATCTTAGTAGATATTCCAAAAAAAAAAAAAAAATTTGGGTGGAATTGTTTCTGATACTTTGAAATAAACATAGACATTCAGAAAAGGTATCAAACTTTACAAATCTTTGTATTTCGATTTAAAGATTGATAAATGTTATAATTGGAAAAGGAATACCAATAATATTTCTTAAAAGGGCATTTTTAATTAGTTTGTACCAAACTATTGGATTGCATATCCACTTTTAAAATTGAGCAGATGATATTGATAGTGAGAAAAATTTTGAATGTTTCCATATTTTTGTAAATAATTTTTATTTAAGCTAGATAAATGTTCTGAACATTAAGATCAGTCAGTTAAAAAACTTTTTCGACAACAATTTATGTAGCCTTATAAGGAGTTTGCATCAAATTATGCATTTTTTTAGGGCGTCTTCACAATATTGGTTGAGTATAAATAAAGCATTCTCGAAAAAATATACTAGGGTAACCACCACGATAGAAATATACCTTATTAGGTTTGGCATGCTCCTGTCCAGGTTATGTAGGTCTTGTAACAGGTCGGATTACGACAAAAGCAAAAATAGAAAGATCTGTACCCGATCAAGAACATTGCACAATTTCTATCGAGACAGTGCATGATATTTGTCAGTCTCAATGCTGTTTAAAAACTTGTTCGATAGATTAAAAACAGACTAAGACAAAAATTAAATTAAATACGGCCGACCTCAGCAGTTCAGAGGTAGCGCACAGGATTTGCATTCTAAAGGTCTCGGGTTCGAATCACGGCTTGAGCATGGGCGCTCGTGGTGAAATTAAGCACAAATACGTAGGGAATAGATAGTAGAATGGATATAGTATGTCTGAGTGCTGTGAAGCTTAGTATATATTCAAAAAAAAAAAAAAAAACGGCCTATCCCGAGACAAAATTTTTGCCATTTTTCTGGAATATTTCAAGCCTATTTCCGACAAACAGATAAATAGAATATATTGGGAAGTTGTAAATTTTTGTGAAATTTTTATGACAAATTCATGCCATCTTTGGGGAACGGGCAGAAAACAGACATATATACATAAAACCAAATTTCTGGCATTTTTCAGGAATATATCGGGCATATTTTCGGTAAATGCTTAGCTAAATGGAATATCTTGGGAAGTGTATAGCAGGTTGTACAATTTGATGGCATTTTAACGGCAGATTCACGCCATATTTGCGGAATGGACAGAAAACACACAGCTTTTGAAACAAACTCCGCCTTTGTCTGGTTGAAATATGTCGAGGAAGTTTTTCTGAACTGCCTCGACCCTGCCAAAAATGTTGTCTGGGGTAAGTAATATCCCTTGACAATTTTTTTTTGGCATTTTTCTGGAATATTTCGAGCATAATTCTGGTAAGCGCACAGATAAATAGAATATATTGGGAAGTGTATAGCAGGTTGTAAATTTTTGTGGAATTTTTATGGCAGATTCATGCCATATTTGGGAAACGGGTAGAAAACAGACAAGTATACATGAGACCAAATTTCTGGCACTTTTCAGGAATATTTCGGGCATATTTTCGGCAAATGCTTAGCAAAATGGAATATCTTGGGAAGTGTATAGCAGGTTATACAATTTGATGGCATTTTAACGGCAGATTCGCGCCATATTTGGGGAATGGAAAGAAAATATGGAATATCTTGGGAAGTGTATAGCAGGTTGTAAAATGTGATGGCATTTTAATGGCAGATTCATGCCATATTTGGGGAACGGGCAGAAAACAAAAAGCTTTTGATACAAACTCCGCCTTTGTCTGTTAGAAATATGTCGAGGAAATGTTTCTGAACTGCCTCGCCCCTGCCAAAAATTTTGTCTGGGGTGTCGAGGAAATGTTTCTGAACTGCCTCGACCCTGCCATTGTATGGGGTAAGTAATATTACTGCCTCCAAAATATGTCTGAAGTATATCCGAAAAATTACAGAAATGAAATTTAGAATTTATTTCAATAGTACCCAACTTGTGCCACAGTATCCGAACTGCTGGTGCTAAACATCAATGTGTGGACAACAGCTGGACCAACCGACGCCGCCACCGCCATCGTTGCTGCTGCTATTGCTGTCGAACAACTATGCGAAGCCATCAACGGCTTGTTATGGAACGCAGCGGGACAAGTCATCGTGACCGGAGTCATTTTCATTTACCGCATGCCTCAAGTGCAGGTCGTCGTGCTGTGCATGTTCAACGTACAACGTACAACATACAATGTTGAAGAACTGGTCGTTGTCCATGTAGATGTCGTCGTCGTCGAAGTCGTTGTCGATGTCGATGAAGGCCTTGCCACGTAAATTATTGGCGCGCGAAAATAATTTTTAAACGCAATGCTGTAAAATAGTGAACAAAAAATTGCAGTGCCCAACGGTACATTGACATGTTTTTCAGTGTTGCTGCAATTGTTGTAGTTGCTGTTGTTGTTTTGGTCGAAGTAGTTGTCGTTGTCAGCAACATCTTGGCCATGTGATGACGATGTTTTTGCCGTTTGCTGCAACGAAGAGTCACCGTGACTTTGAAAGATGTGGCCATTAGATGCGTTTTTCGCATTTGCTGTTGGTGTTGATGTTGTTGCCTGCATATGTTGTTGCATATGTTGTTGCCTATGTTGTTGATTATTTTTTTTTTTTTTTTGCGCACATTCACTCGCTTGCATCATGCAGCATGTCTGCCACATGCGGCCACGCATGAAGATGCTGCCTGCCATCCAACATCCAACCATCCAGCCTGCCAATGCTGCCACCTAAGTGTGTCGTGCTGTGCCGTGGACCCCGTTGATACATTCCTGAGCCGCACTCGCACGCGGCTCTCTTGCGATTACAATCGATGCTGGGACTGGCACCAACGACAGGCAGCTGTTGACTTTCTAATCTAACGTTTTGGACGCGCAGATTTAATGCCATTTAATGCCATAAAATTAAATGATAAACGACGCGCATAAAATTGCTAATAACTGTAAACTTGCCCAATAATGTTAATTACACTTTAAGACTCAAAGTATTTGTAGCGTCGCATTAAAAACACATTTAAGTGTTTTTTTCTTTTTGCTGTTAGTTTTTGTTTGTTTTTGGTAAGACGCACCAAAAAATTAAGCCGTCATTTGTGTTGAAAATTACGTCGACGTGTTTGGGTAAAAACTACGCTCATTTGGACGCAGCCCAGTGCGCAACGCGTATGTGCAAGTTTTACTCTAGAAAAGGGTGCCAATCCCATACACAAGAAATCCCAGCAAAATTCAGCACTGAAAATTTCAGCAAATTTCAAAATGTTGTTTTCGTAATCACTTCGAAATATAGTTTCAATATTGGTTAATACATATATAATATAACACCGCTCTATAAATATAATAAATTAAAACGTAAAAACGTAAACTTAAGAAAAATGAATGATTTTGAAATTAACAACAAAAATGTACACAAAAGAAAACAAAAACATTTCAGTGCATGTGTTTGCTTCACAAATGACGAACAATACTAACGTAGCGTGTGTTTTTGTAGTTGTGATCGAAAAAAAAAATCCTGCATATTCGGACGACAAAAGACACTAGCGTAACAAAGAAAGAAGAAACACAGTGTCCGAACTGCTGGTGCTAAACATCAATGTGTGGCCAACAGCTGAACCAACCGATGCCGCAGCCGCCACCGCCATCGCTGTTTATTTTGTTATTGGAGTTGCATGCGTTTTCTGTTGAATTCGATTTATAGCTATACTAGTGATCGAAGAAAACAATAACAAAACAAATTTCATACCAAAGTTCGTCGTTCTGGGAAATAATGTATACAACAAGAAGATTTCATTTGAATTAAAAGCTATATAACATAAAATACTTGTTTTTGTTTGTTTCTCATACTTTTTTTTAAACAGGTATAAAACCGAATCTATTTATATTGGTTTTGGAAATCGGTTAATTTCGCATTTTACGGTAACTGTTTCGGTTTTAAACGGATATCGTTTCGGTTACGGTTTCAAACCTTGCTATTAATCAACGAACATTTTCTGCAACGCAACATGTTTTTTTTTCTTAAAATAAGAAAGCATAATTCGATGGAGTCATTTTAGTTCTATTATGTAAATTTATCTTCTGTGTATTTTTTTTTTTGAGTAAATCAAAATTTCGAAATTCATTCAGTTGATTCAAATTGGGGAGCTTATTTCCAAAACGTGCTATGTGAAACGAAGATTGGTTTAGTAAAACCTGCATTTCTTTTACACAATGGTAAAATTGGCAAATTGGAACAAAAGTGTTTTCCAATCCTATTATTTTCGTTATCTCGTTCTGTATATTCATATTTTTTAAATAATCATTTTTGGGCCGAATATTTTTAAATAAAAGCATTTTATATTTAAGTTGATAGCACGGTTTAGAAATGTGCTCCTCAATTGACTTCAATAACTTTCAGAAAAGTCATATTTAGCTATATCATAATTTAGTTTAGTTCATATCAAATTTTGAAATCTCTATTTAAATTCAAAACTGGTCAAAAACGGGTGAATTGAATTCAGAATTGGTTAATTTAAAACATAAAGGCTCAAATTAAATATTGAACAACAAAAATTATATACGCGAATAACAATTTGAATTCAAAATTGTTAAATAGATACTCTAATTGAAATTTGAACTCAGTTGAAATATTCATTTCTAATTGAAATTTTCCATATTAGGATAGGCATGAACATGGTCGGATTATGCTGTGTATGTAATTGGTCGACTATGACAAACACAATATTCAATGATCAAATTCCGATGACGGTCCTTAAACAATTTTAACATGACCATACCAAGATGATGTTGGACGTGTACTTAACTGGAATAATAGAATCCTCTATAGATTCTCTTGAGCACCGCAAAAACCTAGTGTGTGTTTTATAGATATTTAAATGGTAAGTGTTCGAGGAAAGAACTTGGCCGAATTTCCCACTGATCGTCAGTTCAATTGTTCTACTCGTGCAACGAACTAAGTCCACCCCTTCGTAGTTTACTCGTCTTTCAAATTCGTTCTTTAGTAACACGACCCATTTGTGGAATATTCTGTCTCTCCACCTAGAAAAACTTGCCTCAAATCCCATTAAAATTGGTCAATTATTGATTTAATAGTATACAAAAAAAAATAAATCTAAACTCAATGGCAATGTTATGGTATTTTCTAGTATTTAATGGTATTTTCCGATAAAACTAATAATTTATCCTATTGACTATTTTTTTTATAGTAAAAAACTATTATTTATATAGTATTTTTTTCTGGGTGTCTGCATATTTTTTTCTCGACTTTTTTGATATTGGCAAATTCAGTATAAATATCCACCGATAATACTTCATTTTTGTCCTTCCTCCTTTGAAACATCTATCCTAATCCTACGATCAACATTGTGCATAATAGGAGGGGCTTCCTTCAATTGGTTTAAATTCACAAATTGAATTGTGAATTTTATTTTGTCATTCGTAAAATCAATTTGACTTCTGTCAACTACATTAAATCTCACTATTTTAAATTTGAAATCAACCGTGTCGTATCTGAATTTAGTTTTAACAATCGGTATGCAATCTGAACCTATCGGGGCTTATTTTATTAATTTCAGTGTAAACTATGTCTGATTATGTACACCCAGAAAAAAATTCGCTCAAATACCATTAAAATTGGTCAATAGGACAATTATTGATTTAATAGTATAAAAAAAACAAATCTTTTCATATAAAATGAATGGCAATGTCATAGTGTTTTCTAGTATTTAATGGTATTTTCCGATTAAAATAATAATTTATTCTATTGACTATTTTTAGTAAAAAACTATTATTAATATAGTATTTTTTTCTGGGTGTAGCCGCGGTAGCTCAGTGGTTAGTGCGTTGGACTGCGAGCCGAAAGGTCCCCGGTTCAAGCCTGGACTGGGGCCAACAACATCTTTTCATAGAAACATTTTTCTATACCGCGGTACCTCTCGGCAGTAAATGGCAAACCTACGATTGTAGAACATTGCCTATGAAAAGCTCTTACCCGCCGTTCGGATTCGGGAATAAACTGTAGGTCCCACCACTTTGAGTACAAATATAACACGCACAGCTCAAAATGGTGAGAGAGCTCGGCCTAAGTTCTTATAGGACTGTAGTGCCAAACTTTTATTATTTATGTCTTATTATTCTGAAAAAATGCTATTCTTTTCTGAAAGCACTTAAAATATTCACTATACATTTTGGTATTGTCGGATTCGAACTTAACTACCACAAATTAATGATTGAAAACCAAACACTTAACGGTTTCAATTTCTTTACGATTTTTGTTAAGGTTTGAAGTTTTTAGGTTTAAGTTTTACTGGTTTCAAGTTATTTTCTATATTTTAAACCAATAGTGGTTTTAGTTTTACCGGTTCCAAGTTATTTTCTGTATTTTTTACTCAAACAAGAACAAAAAAAACACTAACAGAAAAATGTAAATTTATTTTTTTCGAAAATAAGTTGCCAATAAACATTATTTTTTGAACAATATAATTTTTTTTTCGTTTTTTTTATACTTTTTAAAACCCATGTAAAAATCTTTTTTTATCGAATTTGGACATCTGTTTATTACTGATATTTTCAGTGTTAGTTTCGGTTTTAAAAAGAAAACGGTATTAAACGGATCGGGATTTTGGTTACGGTTTCAATCACTGACTCAGTTTGACCATTTTTGAATGTAATTTAGGTATGCTGAATCCTATATAATCGTTGTAGAGGTCAAAATCATAAGCTACAATTTCAATTATTACGGTGTGACAATCGTTATATACCAAGACAAAATTTTTGGCATTTTTCTGGAATATTTCGGGCATATTTCCGGCAAACGCACAGATAAATAGAATATTTTGGGAAGTGTATAGCAGGTTGTAAATTTTTGTGGAATTTTAATGGCAGATTCACGCCATATTTGGGGAACTGCCTCGACCATGCCAAAAAATTTGTCTGGGGATATTTTACAACTACCTGCAACAAAATTTCTGGCATTTTTTAGGAATATTTCTGGCATATTTTCGGCAAACACACAGATAAATGAAACTTTGTGGGCATCGTATGGGTGATTATCAAATTTTATGGAATTTTAAAGGCATATTCCTGACATATTTTAGGAACGGGTAGAAAACAGGCAGCTTGTGATATAAGATCCGCCTTTGTCTGATTGAAATATGCTGAAAATTGTTAGCAAACTACCTCGACCCTGCCAAACATTTTTTTGTCTGAGGTCCAGAGACAAGATTTCTGGCATTTATCAGGAATATTTCCAGCATATTTTCGGCAAACACACAGATAAATCGAAATTCAAGGGGATCTTATGGCATATTATCAAATTTTTTAGAATTTTAGAGGAAGATTCGCGGAATATTTTGGGTATATTTTGTGAAACATACTCTGACTTTGTTTGTTTGACTATATTGAAAAAATGTTTCTAAATTGCATCCACCCTCCCAAAAATGTTGTCTGGGTACTGATCGCTGATATCATTTGATGTCAAAATTTTGCTATTTGGAATGGTATCAATATATTTAAAATTAATTCACTACAGATTATTAGATAAATTTTAAAATAATAACGACGTCATTTTTTTCTACCTTTTAACATTTTAAATTCATCTTGACTATGCTATAATTAATTTGCTTCCGTTTTAAATCAATCTGCATTTTTAAAAAATTCCCAGATTAATATAATTTTTGTCCCAAAAAATCACGGCAAAATACTTCATAACCCCCTGTTATTAAAGACAATCCAACCAACTCTTGACATTAATTAGTGCGACCGCAAACGATGAGTATCTTAAGAGCTTTTAAAAGGTCGTTACTCCAGTGCAAAGGCCACCAAGCATCAACCGCCAACCGACTAATTATTTAATTTCAACTTTTAAAGTATCTCTTGTGGTCCTCCGGTCTTAAGCACTGCCAGTCAGCCAGCCTGCCTGCCTGCAGCAATTAATGTTTCGCCGGCAAGCGACACGGTGCGGTATATGGGGCTCTGGCGAGTTTACTTGAATGTTTTTCGAATAGACGAACACGGTCTCTTGGCCTGTCTGTCTGTCCGTCTGTTTTTGTCTCACTACATTGTTGGCTGATCCATCACAGCGATGTTCTTTAGCCGCAGATACAAGATACACACACAGATACAAGTACAAAGTACAAGTGCCCTGCCAGCAACGATCAATTAGCGCTCTTCTATTTTGGCCACATTTGGCCGCACAAGTACCTCCTAATGATGCACGATAATTTAACCATTAATGTGCGCGTTGAAACTGCGTTTGACCCACTTGAACCCCCATTCAGTGTATCTGATGAGTAGTATCTGCGTATAGTATCCACGTATCTGCTAAAGATCACGCCACAATATTTTGAGTTCTACACTTCACTTCGTTTGCTCGTTCGACCGTTTGCTCGTTCGCATGTGATTGATTAATGAGGCAGCATACGTGAATTTGATTGGCATGTGATTAATTAATTTTTCCAATCGTCTTCTTCCGGCCAGTTTCAGTCTTACAAGATTTTCGTTCAGCTAGGGCACATGAGACGCACAAGTGGAAAATGGTACTTTTTGCTAAACACTTGATTGTTTTTCGCAGCGACATGCAACAGAAGAACAGCGGACAAAATTGTTCTTTTGTTGAACAAAATTATATAAAAGTTTTAAACGAATAACAATAATTTATTGTTTTTTTTTTATTTAATACAGAAAATTTCAATTGATAGTTCCCAATTATTTTATTTTTTACATTATATAAATTTGTTACGAAATTGTAAATTTTTGACATATGATTTTGCAATATCCAGAGCCGATATCAAGTTATATATTTTTTTAAATTTTGATCAAATTAATGAACATTATATAAAATATTGTGAAAATGTCGTACATCGTTTGGAATCTTTGAAATAAATATACAAAGAATTGAAAAATTATATGAAATTAATTTGATAAAGGGCATATTAGACATGTGTTTTCTGAAAAGAGCCGGAGCCGATATCGGCAAAATTATATTTTTGTGTTTTGACCACAATAATGGTTATCTGAAATAAAATAATAAAAATGTCAAATATCTCTTTGGAACTTTGTCAAAAATATACAACGAAGTGTAAAATAATATAAAATTTGTATGAAAATGTAAAATTTTGACAGATTATTTCTCTAAATTCAGAATCGATATCGAAAAAAGTATTTTTTAGTATTTTAACCATATTAATGATTATTAGAAATAATATAGTGAGAATATCGTATATAGCTTATAAACTTTGGCATAAATATACGAAGAAGTAGAAAATAATACACATGAAATTAGAATGAAAATGCGAATTTTAGACATGTGATTCTTTAAAATCTAGAGCCGATATTGGCATAATAATTGAATTCAATTTTAAACACATTAATGATCATTAGATATATGATAGCGAAATTGTCAAAAACCTCTTGTAATTTTTGGCATAATTATTCAAAGAAATGATATATTATTTGAAATTAGTATGCAAATCGTAATTTTTGGTATGTGATTTCTTAAAATCCGGAGTCGATATTGTGAAAATAAGTTTTTAAAGTATTGGTCACATTAATGACCATCAGAAATAATAATGTATGCATGTCATATATAGCTTGGAATTATTGTCATAAATAAACAAAGAAATGCAAAATTATAGTATGAAAATGAAATATTTTGACATGTGATTCTCAAAATCAGATATAGAAATCGGGATAAATATATTTTGAAGCTTTGATCACATTAATAGTCAGCAGAAAAAAATATATATACTGAGAATGTCGAATATCGATTTGGATCTTTGTCATATATATACAAAGAAGTGTAAAATTATGTGATATAAATATGAAAATGGCAAATTTTGACAAGTGATTTTGCTGAATTTAGCGCCGATAACGAGAATTTATTTTTTAAAGTTTTTACCATATTACATGATCATTAGAATTAAGAAAGTAAAAATTACAAACAAAAAAAAAATATTAAAAAACAAAGTGGGTCATTTTGACCCAACTTGAATAGAAGGAGTATGTTTACAATTTGTGCACAAGGGTTAAAATCCGAAGATATTTAGTTAATATTTTTTTTGTAATGTAGACCCTATTAATCTTCATCAAGCATAAGTTACAAATAATGTTGTATATCGCTTGCGAGCCGAAAGGTTTCTGGTTCAAGCCTGGATACAGCTCAAATTGGTGAGAGAGTTCGGCCTAAGTTCTTATAGGACTGTAGTGCCACACTATTATTACTATCGCCTGGATTAAATGATATAAAATTATTAAAAAGACATATTTAAAAAGATATATTTAAAATCAAGGATTTAAACCTAAACGAATAGCGGATTTGATTTCGGTTTCGGTTGTAAGTTTTTATAACGAAACGGTTTTGATACACCGATTCCAAGTTACGGTTTCGGTTTTGATTTTGATCTCGATTTATGTTATAAAGTCACGCTTTGTCCATATTGTTCAATGTCTTGAACTAAAAAATAAATTTTGCTAACACCAGAATCAATAACATAACTATTTAGGTCACATGGGAAATTTTAAATAAGGGATATTGTGATAGTTGTGATGAAGTTAGTAAGAATTATGAAAGTTATACTCGGTCTAAGCCGAATATAAATACCCTACACATATGTGATAATGTGGGTCACCAGTGTCCTGAAAATAACTACAAACTTGCAATCGCTGAAGAATTTTCTTTCGTTTGATACCCATATTTACAAATGGGTAGGTGTACCGAATTTCATTTATTTACAAGCGAAAAACATTATTTTTTTATATTTGAGCATAAAGTCAATATTTATTTCACCAAAAAAAGTCCACTTTAGCCCGCTTAAAGTAGAATTCTACTGTAGATTTAAATTTTATATGAGGTATTGGAACAAAAGTGGTCGGTTCACAGGTCACAATAGACCTATCATGCCAATTTTTTGCTGAGACAACATAAATACATAAGTAATCTAAATTAAGGGGTTTTACTGATCTATCGCTTTTAGTTCTTCTGTAATCGTGATTTCAACAGACAGACGGACATTTCGAAATCGACTCAGGTCATGCTAATCATGAATACATATACTTTTTCATACCGGATATGCTTCGTTCTGGAAATATTTGTTCGCAAAAAACAATGTGTTTTGTAGAACAAGACTTTTTAATTTTGGGAACCCCAGATCTTATTAAATAATATTCAAACATGTCTTGTACTTTAGAGCTTCTAAATAAAATCATTGGTCTGTTTTTATCATTTTTTAGAACCGTTTAAAACCGGTATAAAACCGAAACCGTTTAAATCGATTTTGTATTTCGGTTTATTTCTGATTTTTGTACAACGGTTTTGGTTTCGGTTTTAAAAATGAATCGGTTTTAAACGGTTTAAACGGTTAAATGGCAAACCTTACTGAAGAGAAATGTCAAAAGAGCATCAGGAAATATGGCGTCTTTTGCTGTCCCTGTCGCTCTACTTTTGTAGCGTCCCTGTTAAAAAACCCTTTAGAATATCTATTTCTAAAATGTTTTGCCGATTTTCCTGAATTTCTCTTTTATTTATTTAATAGAAGAATAGCGAATATTCAAGATTTAGTTTTTGTTAATTTCATAATTTTGTACACCGTGCAATGCAGATCGACATTTTGACAATAGGCCTTAAATACCCAGCACTCAGTGCAGCCGCCTCACAATAGATGGCGTGCCAGCAATCTATGGAATAAATTGTTTTCAGTGTAGGCGGCATGCGTGCGTGTGTCTGTGCGAGAATTCAATTAATTATAATTGTGTTCCAGCGAATATAGACGATGACGACGATGATGATGGTGATGGTGGATATGGTGGAGATGAAGCCGACGAGGTACCTTATGAAATTTGTTTTAATAATGTGTGGAATTTTGTGTGAGTTCATCCAATGAATTGGGCACACAAAGAAGCATAAAGTTCCCATTGTTGCGTTGGCGGTGCCAGTTGCTGTTATTGTTGCTGTATTGTATTATAGTATGGCATTGTTTGGTCTGCCCTGGCCTAATTGATTTCTTTTATGCTATTGTGCAATATTTTGAGTGGCTCACATATCATTAGTAGATCAAAATAGTACGCCTTATTGTTCACTTAAAACCAACAACAACAACAAAAACTATTACAACAACAACGACATATGCAAACGAGTACCAAATTAGAAAACATGGTAATTTTTGGAGTTGCAATTGTAGGTTTTCAAAATGTTTGCTCAAATAAGTCAACACAACACACACAATAGACAGACGTATTACATGCCAAGCCCCATTGATTTGTGGCTGGACTTGAGATTTCTCATTAATGGTTGAAGTGCGTAGATATGGCGGATGTATACAATAGAGATATATAAACATTTTAAGGTTTGACTCAAAACCGGAAAGTGCCAAAAACTGGAAACAATTTCAGGAACAAATTTATTGTGGGCAGAGAAAAAATTTGTTTGTAGCAAATAAGTTTTAATTGCAATCATAATATTTGAACATAATTTCCGTTCAAAAAATTATATTGCTTATCATTTTTGTATCACTGATTCCGAAGATGACAACAGTTTTATCAAATTGGAACACTTTTAATTTTTTTTATAATTAAGCTTCCTTGGTATTTTTAAAATTCCATAAAAAGATGAAATTAAATTAAAGATAAAATTAAATCTTGTCGACATTACATACAGCTAACCCTGTGCTTTAATATAAAAATCGAACAAAATTTCGTTGACGAGATATAGAAGAAAGTTATTCAAGACTCCGAAAACTAAACAAATATTATATATTTGGGGATTTACAGGAATTTTGTAATAAAGTCTATGTCACATAGATTTTGTTCATGTGGAATGCCAGTATTTGTATTAATTTCATAGATATTTGGATCTATATTAATTTTTGTTTTAGATTATTTGGTAGATCTTTTATTTTGTATTTCACATCTACTAAAATATTAAAAATGGTGCACAGACAAAATAATTTGTGTAAATATAGCAAAATAATGTATCAATACAATTAATTTTTAATTGTTTCATTGCCAATACGATATTTAATTATATTGATTAAATGTTTAATTGTATTAACTAGTAAATTAATTGAACAAATATTAAAGGAAATTAACGCACCCGATGATAAATATGTTTTTAAATTTATCATGTTAACTTAATTATTTTATTTTAATTTAAAAATATTGTTTATTTAAAATGTATATTTCATTTTTATTTTACAACTTTTTTGTTCGAAGTTTGAACCACGTTCACGTCACAAGTAGAGCTATATATAATGAAAGGGAAATGATAAAAGCAAATAAGACAGGAGAATATCAGTCGAGATATACGCACGATGTACGAAAAACGACCGAACCGAATGGGCAAGCTCAGTGGTTAGTGCGTTGGACCCGGTTCAAGCCTGGAATATGTCTAACAACATCTTCTCATAGAAACATTTTTCTATACCGCGTTACCTCTCGGCAGTAAATGGAAAACCTACGAGAGTAAAATATTGCCTATGAAAAGCTCTCACCCGCCGTTCGGATTCGGCAATAAACTGAAGGTCCCACCACTATGAGTACAAATATAACATGCACAGCTCAAAACTGGATAGAGAGCTCGGCATAAGTTTTTACAGGACTGTAGTGCCAAACTATTATTAACAGTTTTAAATTCACTACACAGTATTACGTATAGTGAATTTAAAACTGTGTGTGGCTGTAAAACTGTGTAGTACCTCTAAAACTGTCAGTAGGTTTATATGCTATATATATTTTAGCATATACACCAAACCAGAATGGATTTAATTTATGCTATTAAATAATTCGTATATCCAATTAATTGTATAAATAAAATTAATTATTTTGTATCTATTAATCTCAGTTGCTGTATTTACGTTAAATATACTAAGGACAAAAATTACTAACTTCCCGGTATCTGCTCTACTTATGATTGTTCTACAGTACAGTGTAATGCAGAACAACCATAATACTGGAAATAGAAACAGGAGGTTACATCAATAATTTAGAACATAGACCAGTAATGCTCCACCAGTTTGGTTTGAAAATTAGTTGATTTTTATACATGATTTATGTTCAAAATGATATTATAATATTTACACGGATTTTGAATGTCTATTGATGTGCTATATCTCATTAAATATAACATTAACTGTTTTGCATTTACGAAAAGCCTGCAAAATCATTCTAAAACTATACAATAGAAATTCAGTTCATTGCCTTATGTATTTTAATACCTCATACGCAGGGCAACCTTTAACGTGGTACCATGTTATCAATTTAGTGTGGCTGGTAAACTGTGGCTGTTAAACTGTGTGGCTGTTAAACTGTGGCTGTTAAACTGTGTGGCTGTTAAACTGTGTAATACTGACAGTCTTAGAGGTATTACACAGTTTAACAGCCACACACAGTTTAAAATTCACTACACAGTATTGCAAGTACTGTTGTACCGATCTTATTTTACATTAGTTGGTGTATATGCTATATATATTTTAGCATATACACCAACCCAGACAGCTTTTAATGTACACTTTTAAATAATTCGTATATCTTAATTGGATATACGAAATTAAAATTAATAATTTTCTATCAATTAATCTCAGTTGTTATGTTTACGTTGAAAGTACTAAGGACCATAATTACTAACTTCTCGGCATCTGCTCTACTTATGATTGTTCTACATCACAGTGTAATGTAAAACAATCATTATTTACATTACTGGAAAAAGAAACAGGTGCATACACCAGTAATGTTCCACCAGTTCCTATTACAAAAAATCTAAAACTATAAATTTTGTTTGAAAATTAGTTGATTTTATAATATTTACACGGATTTTGAATGTCTATTGATGTACCATATCTCATTAAATATAACATTAACTATTTTGCATTTTCGAAAAGCCTACAAAATCATTCTAAAACTATAGAAAGCCATCAATTTATAGAAATTCAGTTCATTGCCTTTTTGTATTTTAATACCTCATACGCAGTGAGACCTTTAATGTGGTATCATGGTATCATGTTATCAATTTAGTTTTTATCCGTTGAACTCAATAATAAACCTTCAATAATATGATGAAAAATGATACAACACATTTGTCATCCATTCTGACATTTAAACTCATTGTTGATTTTCTGCAACAGATTGAAAATTTGTTTGTTTGGTTTCTGTTTTTTTTTTTTTTTTTTGTATATTTTGTAATGCATTTAATAATTATTTATTAATTATAATTAATAATTGTTTTGTTTGCACAGTCGCAGATTATGTTGTGTACAAATTGAATAGTACAAAAACATAAAATAAACCCTGCAGCATTTTGAAATAAAGCCAACCATATAGTGATGAATAATAATGGAATAAAATTCTATTTTTTTTTATTTTTTATTATCAGACCAAAACACGACAAAATTGTAGCATAATTTCTGTATACGAAAAATGTGATTTTGCTGTAGAAATAATATTAATGCACTCCCATCTATGTGACTTTAATATAAAGTCAAATAGGGTTTTGTGCTTTAATATTGTACAATATTGAAAAAGTATTTATTAGGTATTTATACCAATAATGGCATATAAATGGCAAAAAGAACTGTTAAAATATTTCACAAATCCTAAAAATATTTTCTAATTCAAATTTAAAATTATTTCAAAATGACTCAAGTAATTTTGTTTTAAATTAATTAATATACCAAAAATGAACAATTCTTTATAATGAAATCGAAAACATTTTTATATATAGATTCGATTGAAATATTTATATCTTATAGAAAATCCCATTGAGTTAGTTTCAATATACAATTTACAAAACAAACTATTTGACAAATTAGCGAATGGTTTAATGATTTTAAAGAATCGGAAGTGGTACCAAACCAGCAACATTAATTGTGAGAAATTTGATACATGCTAATGGCAATAAATAAGTAATTGAAGCTATGAATTTTGTAATTGTGGCAACCATTTCCAATATAAATCCCATTGACACCAACTATTTATGTTGGTATTTAATGTTTTTGTTACTGCTTTTGCAATTAATTGTAAAAAATCTGAAATAGAATTTGATATTTGCAAATGGCAATACAAAAGTAATTGAAACTATAAATTTTATAATTGCGTCAACCATTTCCAATACAAATTCGGAAAGAGTGACTCCAACTATTTATTTAGAAATTTAATGTTTTTGTTACTGCTTTTGGAATTACTTGTGAGAAATCTGAAATTTAATTTGATTTATGCTTATGGCAAAATAAAAGTAATTGAAACTCTAAATTTTATAATTGCGGCAACCATTTCCAATACAAATTCCATTGACTCCAATTATTTATTTAGAAATGTAATGTTTGGTTACTGATTTTGCAATTAATTGTAAAAAATCTGAAATTTAATTTGATATATGCTTATGGCAAAAAAAAAGTAATTGAAACTATAAATTTTATAATTGCAGCAACCATTTTCAATAAAAATTCCATTGACTCCAACTATTTATGTTGGTATTTTATGTTTTTGGTACTGCTTTTGCAATTAATTGTAAAAAATCTGAAATAGAATTTGATATTTGCAAATGGCAATACAAAAGTAATTGAAACTATAAATTTTATAATTGCGGCAACCATTTTCAATAAAAATTCCATTGACTCCAACTATTTATATAGAAATGTAATGTTTGGTTACTTGTTTTTGAATTAATTGTGAGAAATCTGAAATTTAATTTGATATATGCTTATGGCAAAATAAAAGTAATTGAAACTATAAATTTTATAATTGCGGCAACCATTTCCAATACAAATTCCATTGCACTCCAACTATTTATTTAGAAATTTAATGTTTGGTTACTGCTTTTGGAATTAATTGTGAGAAATCTGAAATTTAATTTGATATATGCTTATGGCAAAATAGAGTAATTGAAACTATAAATTTTATAATTGCGGCAACCATTTCCAATACAAATTCCATTGACTCCAACTATTTATGTAGGAATTTTTTTGTTACTGCCATTGCCATTTTTTTTTTGAAAACTATAATTTTGAAAAAGCAAACTATTTAATTAATAAATTTATCATTAAAAAATATATAAATCAAGAAGATATTCAGTTTTGTTGTAATGCTAATAAATTTTGATTTTAAAATTCAAGTAACCAAAAACTATGATTTGGGATACATTTGATAATTTTTCAATTATAAATGGGTTACTTGTATTCAAGCAAGCGAAAAACGCGGTTCTTGAATTTTTATTTTTTAATTTGAGTTTTCTTTTGACATCTGCAATTTCAGTTATCATTTTTGTGAATTTTAGGCGACCTATTTTTCATTTTAACCTCTTTCCGAATGATAAGGTTAGCCTTTCTTAAAGATTAGCTTTTCTTTACATCCGTCTACGATATGAAGGTATCTCCATCAAATGCCACTCGACATAATACTGAACAAGGTTGACTAAACATAATTTAAAATCTTACGAAGAAACTTGATCTAAAACCTACTTAAGGTAACCTAATATAAAACTTGTGAAAAAATTCTGATTTTAATTGTGTTCCATCATTTTTAGTGGATTAACGAATACAACTTATTTTATTTTTAAATGTTTTAAATTCCTAGATTTGTGATCTTATTTGTAATTAATTTTTATTTATTTCATTGTAAACACTTCCAGTTTCGAAATTTATTAAAGTTAGCCTTTTTCATATCTATCACTGATCAGTATGCGATAAAGCGTATTATCAAAAACCACCTGACATAATCGTGATTGAGGTCGACTTTAATAAGCTTAATTTTAAATGTATATATCCCTAACAAAGAAACCTGATCTAAAGCCTATGAAAGGCAACCTGATCTTTAACTTGTGAAAAATCTTGATTGCAAATCTTTTTATTGTCATCTTTATTCCTGTAGAAATTTGCCCGATACGCCATCAGGAAATGATCGGGTTTTCGTTGGGTAAGCCCTATAAGAGAAACTATGATCATTGCCTCTGCATGCCCTTATCATGCTTATCGTACCAGGGTTTACATTATCTAAATAGTCCATGTTTCCGATCATTGTTACATTATTTGTTCCTCATATCGAAATTGGCATCAGGCAATGATCGAGATTAGTGAGAGAAACCATATTATGCTCGGGCTCAGACAATGCAATTGACGGGTAAATATTAAAATGGTGAATTGCCCGATCAGTACATGATCATGGCCTGAGGTCAATACATGATCAGGACACTGCGTTACAAGAACATTATGGGCCTCGTCATATCCCGATCATCCAAATAATGACATCATCACTTCATGACCATGACCCTATCAAAATTTCTACTAGTGTTGTCATTCAGAAAAGCATCACATAGATCAGGTTTGCCTAACTCCAAGTGTTGTAATGATCAGTTTCCACGTCAGTGTCTGATTCAAAATGTGACATTAATTTACCATTATCCCAAACTTTTTGCATATTGAAATTCTTCTGAAATTCGCCGAGTAGAAATTGGTTAAGATCCCTGATCAGAATATGAGCAGGCAACTCTACCAAATCCTGATCTAAAAGAACCTGGCCTGACCTGATATTATTATAATATGATCGAGATGTTATTAAAAACTTTTAATAATAAAAATGGATTACAAAATTATTCTAAAAAAATAAAATATTTCAATAAATGTTAAATGAAAATGCAAAAGGAATTCAAATTCATTGACCTAAAATGTTGATCGTTTGTCATTGCAAAAGTTATTGAGAAAACTTTATGGTTCACAATTATTTTTTTTTAAAGTGATCGAATTTGATAAAAAAAACATATTAATCGAATGATATTAGGTTAGGATAAGTGTAAGGTCAGGGAGCTTGAACAGGCATCCTATTCAGGTTAGCAACTTCGAATAGATTCACGTTTGTGGAATCGGTGATGTGGACCCCTGATTATTACCTTTTTTGAAATCAGACAAGCCTGATCAGACAATGATCACATTCTGAACTCAATTTCCACTCGGGTACAGTTGCTCAGTGATAATTTGATGGAAAGTAGACTTTGGTAAAGTACACTCAGAAAAAATTCTATTCAAATTGGCCAATAGAAAATAAATATTTTCACATAAACACAAACAATGTTGTATCATTTAATAGTATTTTGTAGTGTTTAATGGTATTTACTCATTAAAATAATACTTTATCCCATTGACTAATTTTAATAGAAAAAACTATTTATTTTATAGTAAAGGGTTTTTTTAACAGGGACGCTACAAAAATAGAGCGACAGGGACAGCAAACGACGCCATATTTTTTGCCGCTCTTTTGACATTTCTCTTCAGTAAAGTTTGCCATTTCATACCATTCAAAGATATACGAATTCGAATTTCGGTAGTAAATTTTAATAATTTCGACTCGTTGTTGGCTCGTATACATCATGAAATGGCAAATCTTACTGAAGAGAAATGTCAAAATAGCGGCAATAAATATGGAGTCGTTTGCTGTCCCTGTCGCTCTACTTTTGTAGCGTCCCTGTTGAAAAACCCTTGAAAAAAATTTTTGTAGCGCTCTTATTGAAAAACCCTTTTTTTTCTGAATGTATGGATCAGGTTCCTATAAGTGAATTTTGAATACGGATTACCCAGTCGACCAGGATGTCTTATTGTATTCTGATCAGGAACGGATCAGAAATAAGTCTAACCTTCACCAATTCCCACTCGGGAAAGTGAAAGTCCGTAAATATGGCACAACAGGATAATGAAGAATAATTTCCCTCAATTTCTAATGTCTGATAAATGTCATTTGAAAATAAAAGAAAGTCTGAAATTAAAAAAATACCCAGCAATAATTTATGAGGTAGTTAAATATTGGTAAGTTTCTCGAAGGATTTTAAAAAGAATATACTCCCCAGTGAAAAAACCTTGTCGGAGGGTTTTGAAGCATATATCACTGCCAGTAACTGGTAGGGATTTGAAGAGTACATCCCTGCGTATTTAGGATCAGATACACACACAGAAAACTAATTTGTTGCGGCAACTAACTAAATTGCCCTACCGAATAATTCGGTTACGGCAACAACTGATCAAATATTTGCAACAACCTCTTAATTCGGTTGTTTTAAACTCGAAGCCAGCAAGCATGAGTTTGTGACAACCTTCAAATTGGTGAGCATGAAGTTACCTAAACAATTGAAATTATATTTGGGGAAAGTACATACAAAATTATCTTTGAAAAGTTTTTAAAAAATGGTACGTTCATTTTGATGATATACACTAATTTGTTGCGGCAACTAACTAAATTGCCCTACCGAATAATTCGGTTACGGCAACAACTGATCAAATATTTGCAACAAACTCTTAATTCGGTTGTTTTAATCTCGAAGCCAGCAAGCATGAGTTTGTGACAACCTTCATATTGTTGAGCATTAAGTTACCTAAACAATTGAAATTATATTTAGGGAAAGTACATATAAAATTATCTTTGTAAAGTTTTTAAAAAAAGGTACGTTCATTTTGCTGACATAGGGTTTGAACTAGAGATGGGCACGTGCATTTTTCGTATCACGCCCGAAAATCTGAGTTCGTGCGTGCAAATCTCCATGCGTGCTAGTTATTGTCGTGCCCGTGCGCGTCCGTGCCTCCAAAATCTGGCAAGCAGCCATTAAAGATTTTTTTTATAGTTTCTACTCCCAATTAAAATTTTGTGGTATTTTAAACTTTTCTTAAAAATCTGTTATTTTAGTTTTACTTATGGGTTTAAGAGAATAAAAAGGTATCCAACTAAATTTTTGAATAATTTATTACAGGGACTAAAACCCTTTGGAATATGTTGGAAAATTGTGCTTCCGGTTCCAATCAAAAAAATGAAATGGGTTTCGATTTCTGTTCCATACATTTTTATACCCTACACCTATGAGGTACAGGGTATATTAACTTTGTGCATATATTGTAACGCCCCTTAGGAGACGTGTCCGGTATGGAAAAGTATATATATTCTTGATCATCATCACTACCCAAGTCCGTTTAGCCATGTCCGTCTGTATGTCTGTCTGTCTGTCCGTCTTGCTGTCTTGCTGTCTTGCTGTCCGAATACAGAATAACTTGAGAAATACTGATTAGAATGCGATGAAATTTCGTCTCAATATATTTTAGCCAAAAGTAGGAACTGAGTTTGAAAATGAGATAAATCGGTCAACGGACACGCCCACCTCCCATACAAGTCACTTTTATATAACTCTTTCGGAACTAAGAACTCGAAAAGTATTCAAGGTATAGTTATGAAATTTAAAAGGTATTGTTAGAATTCACCTAAAAATATGTGGTCCAAAAATGGGCGTGATCCGCCCACTTTTTTTTTTCATTATTTCCCGGGTTTTCATAGTGGAAATTTGATCCGTAAATTATTAAAATCAAATCTATGAAATATTTGCCTTTCAAAATTTTAAATATAGGCGTGGTCCGCCCAATTACATTTTTCAAATTTTTGTTTTAGTTTTTTATACTTTATATAATTTATTAATTTATGGGGATATAAGACGTAAATTTCTGATATATGAATAATATTCTGAGGGTTAATATCCACACCAAAGGTGTAGGGTATTCCATAGTCGGGCCCGACCGACTATAAAAATCCGCCCCATGTGACCGAACTTACCCATGTGACCTAACTTTCCCAACTCGTTTAATAACGGTTTCGTTTCCGGTTCTTTGTGTTCCCTGACAGGGACTGTAATATCTGTTCCCGTTGTGGTTTCGAGTTTTTTTAAAATAGCGGTTCCGATTCCACCCAGAAAAAATATATAGGTTTCGATTCCAGTTCCGGTTTCACATATTTTGAAAACTAATTCGGTTCCAAAAATCTAAATGGTTCCGGTATTATTTTTTACATTTCGCATGATTTTTCATGTTTTTTCGTGTTTCCCGTGTTTTATCATGCTTCTCGTGCGTGCCTGTAAATTTAGTCGTCGGGATCGTGCTCGATCGGCGTGACCGTGCGTGTCCGTGCCATCAAAAACAGGCACGCGCCCATCTTTAGTTAGAACAAATGTTTTTCGGTTAAAATCGAAGATTTTTCTGTGTGTAGGGACTGAATTAAGATCTATATGGCACAATTTATAGTTTAATGGTTAAATTGCAATTGGTTGATCTGTTCTGTTGAGAAATACAACAAATTTTGATCACTATTTTAATTATTCTATACACAAAAAAATTTACATCATATTGATGAATTATGTTCTTCAAACCATGATTCATTGTATTGAAGAAACATTCCTAATATTAATGAATAACGACATCAATGTTATGAATGCGATCATAAATATGAGAACGCTTGGTAACTGTCGAAAAAGTGTTTTTCAATATGATGAATTGTATGTGAAGAATACGTTTCATCATATTAATGAACAAGAACTTAAAATACAACATATATGCACATCATATTGAAGAATGCTGTTCATCAAACCAAATTTCGTTCATTTTTTGCCTTACTTCTCAGTTTTCAAGTCGTTCTTGTATGTTATTTCTTGCTCAAAATGCATGCTTACTCGACATGCATAAATTAGTAAAATGTTTTACAATATATTTGTTTATAATTACAACTTTTTATTAATAAAAAGTTATATTTATAAAAAAATATATATTAAAAAAAAAAGTTGTCGAAAAAATTTTTTTTTCGAACAATTTTTTTTCTCTTATTATTTAAATACATTTTTTACAACAACATTTTTTTCGAATTATTTTCTAAAACAATTTTTTTTTGAAAAATTCGTAAAAAAATATTATATTCATAAATATTATGAACAAATTCATCAATATGAATATTCAAATTCATTGTATCGAATATTTCGTTCTTCACTATGATGTTCGATGGTATGAATAAGTTCATATATATAATAAATCAATATATCATTAAATGAACGTTGGTATCAATATGATGAATCTGGTAGTTGATGAAAAATTCATAATATTTATGAATAAATTCATCATATTGATGATTTTTATTTTCTGTGAGTAGAATTGAATGAATTATTAGGTATATGATGTTATCACTCAAGACCTATGAAACGCAATTCCACTGCGCATACCTCGTTTTACTGAGGCTTAAGTTAATGACATTTCTTGAACAATTTCCTTTAAAAAAGCAACGAACTCCAAGCTTATTTTATATTAAACAATTTAATGTTTATTATGTCTTCCAACTAATGCATAAAATCTTCTGCGAGCTTCAACCAAATTTACCATTTCTGCGCGCAAAAAGACACTCTCAGGGGGAAGTCACTCCCAGCCAGCACCCAACGTGTACTGAACTCTGGCACTCAATGTTAATTATTATTAATTATAGTGCATTGGCGTAAAAAATTTCTCAGCTGCCTGCAGGTAAATGACGAAGTGCTCATCTTGTCTTGTGGCGCTCCTCGGTGCTGCCACTGGAACCAGTTCAATAATTGCACTGCAAAAACATCATATGTACGGGAAACATAATGCAGTCTACACAAAGATAAGTGTAGACTGTCGACTACTTCTTCTTCTTCTTCTTCTTTAAAAAGCAGGAAAAAAATATATATTAAAAATTGTCTTGTTTGTATGTTGGGCATGTGTTTGTTATAGGCCAATAAATTCAAATTATAACTCGTTGAAGCAATTATAATGAAGGCACTGACTTTGAGAACATAAGAAGCCTGTTTTGCACTGTGCACTGTGACGAGAGTCTGAGTCTACGCTGCCAAGTGTCGTCGCAACACATGTCAGCCGAGGAGTGAGCAACCGAATCACATCCTTGCATCCCATGTATCCCATTACCAACCAGCCAAGAGGCAGCCCATGTTGGCTTGGCAGCAACCCAGCGATACGCAACACAACCCATATAATTGATGATGTTTGCTGCAAAAGACCCTTTTGCCCGTAAATGCAACTGGTTCAAGTTCAAGTCGGTATCGAGTCGACTCGACTCGGCCCGTGAGCCTCTGCGACTGTAACCCAAGAAGCACTTCATTACCCTAAGTATTGATCACATTGATGAGCGCCAGCCAACTCACAACACACAGAGGCGATGTCAATCGATGCTGTGTCTTCGACGTCAACACTTGACGTGATTCATTCATTGTGGCCGCCTTTAAATATGGCAACCGTACCAAGAAATCCATATAAAATCTGATGGGGCCTATAAACTGAAACCCAATACATTTAATTTAAAATTTATTAAAATTACTTATGCGAGTTTTTATGGGCAATTAAAATGTTTGTCCCATGAATGATACTGCGTTACTTTATGGCGAACTGCATGAAATTAATAACGACTGAGTCATTCTGTCAACAACGCATTTCACACGAGTGCCTGTGGTTTCGAGTTCGGCAAATAATTTACGCATAAATTCAGCGACATTAAAACCCAGTCAAAGATCTCGAATATCTCATGGATTGTGTGGCGCGCATATTTCTTTGTATCAACAGCTTAATGACATAATATTAATAAAAATGAAATTAAATATTTTTGCCATACAATCACAACACTTGAGGGCAATCGAAAGGGGCAGACTGGCATGGAAAATATCATCGATCGATTCAAAAAATTAATTCATAAAATGTTATTCAATTTTTAACACATCCCTTAAGAACTTTATTAAATATATTTTAATTACTATCAATGATGATTAAAATACAAGCAGATTCATATAATCGACAATCTTAACCAAAATAGGGCCTTGAAATTGAAGCCACGGCCTTTATTTCAGTTATATCGATTTTACAGATCCAGAAAATAATCATTTTCTTCATAAATATTATGAATTTTTTCACCAACTAGCAGATTCATCATATTTATACCACCGTTCATTAAATGACATATTAATGAATGCATTAATTATATATATGAAAAAATATTTAATATGAATTTGAAATGACATATTTATAAATTTGTTCATAATATTGTTTCAAAAAAAAAAATTTATAAAATAATTCGAAAGAAATTCTTGTAAAAATTTTATATAAAAAACGAGTTGGGAAAGTTAGGTCACATGGGTAAGTTCGGTCACATGGGGCGGATTTTTATAGTCGGTCGGGCCCGACTATGGAATACCCTACACCTTTGGTGGAGATATTAATGAGGAATATTTAATTGTATACCTTAATTTTAAATTTTTAATTATGCTGAACCTCAGAATATTATTCATATATCAGAAATTTACGTCTTATATCCCCATAAATTAAAAAAATTATATAAAGAAAAAAAACTAAAAAAAAAAATTGAAAAATATAATTGGGCGGACCACGCCTATATTTAAAATTTTGAAAGGCTAATATTTCATAGATTTGATTTTAATAATTTACGGATGAAATTTTTACTATGAAAACCCGGGATATAATGAAAAAAAAAAGTGGGCGGATCACGCCCATTTTTGAACCACATATTTTTAGGTAAATTCTAACAATACGTTTTAAATTTTATAACTATACCTTGAATACTTTTCGAAATATTAGTTTTGAAAGAGTTATATAAAAGTGACTTGTATGGGAGGTGGGCGTGTCCGTTGACCGATTTTGCTCATTTTCAAACTCAGTTCCTACTTTTGGCTAAAATATATTGAGACGAAATTTCATCGCATTCTGATCAGTATTTCTCAAGTTATTCTGTATTCGGACAGCAAGACAGCAAGACAGCAAGACAGCAAGACGGACAGACAGACAGACAGACAGACGGACATGGCTAAACGGACTCGGGTAGTGATGCTGATCAAGAATATATATACTTTTCCATACCGGACACGCCTCCTAAGGGGCGTTACAATATATGCACAAAGTTAATATACCCTGTACCTCATAGGTGTAGGGTATAATAACAGATCAAAAATTAAAAAAAAAATTTTCGGAAAAAAAATTGTTCCAACATTTTTTTTTAAATAAAATTTAAAAAAAAAAAAAATTGCCCGAAAACATTTTTTATTATAAAAAAATATTTGTTTGAAAAAAAAAATTTTTTTGGAAAAAAAATGTGTTCATAATATTTAAAAAAAAAAATATATAAAATAATTCGAAAGAAATTCTTGAAAAAATTTTATTTAAAAATAACAGATCAAAAATTAAAAAAAAAAATTGTTCCAAAATTTTTTTTTTTAAATAAAATTAAAAAAAAAAATATTTGTCCGAAATTTGTTCGAAAAAAAAATTATTTTTTGGAAAAAAAATGTTTTCGAGAATATTTTTTTTTTCGAAAAAAATATATTTTTTATAAATATAACTTTTTATAAATAAAAGGTTGTAATTATAATAAATATATTATAAAACATTTTACTAATTAATGCATGTCGAGCAAGCATTATATAAGAAATAACACAATAGAACTACTTGAGAACTGAGAAGTGCGGCAAAATATGAACAAACAAAAAATATTTTGATAAACATTTGGTTTAATGAACAGCGTTCTTCAATATAATAAACATATATGTTGTATTTTATAATTTGGTTCATTTTTTCGACAGTTACCATATTTATGATAGCATTTATAACAATAATGGCATTAGTAATTAATATTATGAATGGTTCTTCATACATTGAATCCAAAATAGTTTAAAAAATAACCACTCAGAAAAAAATAATCGAAGTAGATATAGCAACCGATATTAATTGCATGCATTAATCAAGCCAGCAATGAAATTCAGTAATTTAATGAAAACATTTGCTATTCGTAGTTAAATCAGCAATTATGTTTGCCAATATGAATTAACGACGAATAGCAAATGTTTTCATTAAATTACTGAGTTTCGTTGTTGGACTGGCCAATGCATGCAATTAATGTCTGTTGCTATATTTACGTTGATTATTTTTTCTGTGCTATATTTTTTACTGTGTAACAGTGCTTAAAATACTATCAGATATCGGCCAGTTTAACCAAAATCGTCCTTTTACATATAATCAGGGGATTCTTTGTTATTTATGTCGACCTTTAAGATCCATAAAATTAACATTTCTCATTGGGTGCAGAACATCGAACTTTTTAATTTATAGATGGCCATTATCTACATGGTCCAATTCTAACCATCTTAAAATTTAAGGAACTGTTTTTAAATCCTTTTTTTGTTAATATAAACAGTGCTTAAAATACAATCAGATCCATGTATCGGTCAGTTTTTAGCATAAATCGTCCCTTCACATATAACCAGTTGATTTTATTTATATTTATGTCGATGTTTAAGATCCAAAAATTAACATTTCTCATTAGGAACAGTACTCCGAAGTTTTTCAGTCATTTATATACATGTAGAATTCCAACCTTCTTAAAAATTAAGAAGATCTATTAAAGATCTGTTTGTAAAAATCGTCCCTTCACATATAACCAATGGATTTTTTTAAATATTTATGTCGAGGTTTAAGGTCCAAATCTCTGGTGTACTGTTCTCATTGGGAACAGTACACCAGAGTTTTTCAGTCATAGGCCTTTTTCTATATGTCCAATTAAAACCTACTTAAAATGTAAGGAGATCAATTTAATGTTTGTTTTTAAATCTTTTTTTTGTTACTATTAATACTATCAGTTCTATTTATCTACCAGATTTAACCAAAAACGCACCCTCCACATATGGGCATTTCCTGGGGTTCCGGACGGGACATTCGTACGCTTAAAACTTTAATATCTCGAAAGAAAATTAATGAATTTACTTGATTTTTTTTGTGCTAGTAGTATTTAAATAGCACTGAACATAAAACTAAACTAGGTATAGAATTTAGAGAATTCTATTAGGTAGATCAAGAGATAAAAAATAAATAGTTGTCTTTCTGGACGGTACAAAAACGAAAGTACATTTTGAGGTTCATATGGATATTCCAAAAAGTCAGCTAATTTTGCGTACAAATTTTTTTTTTTTAATAATTATAAAAAATAGCTGAAATCATCTGCTTTATCCGTATATATAAAGATTGTTTTCAACGTTTATAGTTTTTTATACGGACGGGACAAAAATTTCTTTCTTTTTCTAAAAATACTTTTTTTCGTACAAATTATTTTTTTTTTTGAATAATTTACAGAAATGGCTGAGCTAATTTACTTTATTTTTGTCTATGTACACTTTGTTATTAAAGTTTATAGTTTTTTTTCGTAATAATTCACATAACAATTCTGGATGTTCTGTATAAAAATTTGCTCTACGATTTTTTGGTAACAATAATTTTATATCTGACAATATTAAAATCATTATTAGGTCTTTCGTTGAGAAATAAATTTTATTTTAAAAAATTAAGGTCTTAAGTTAAAAGATACTTTTTATTTTAAAAAATAAAGGTCTTGGGTTGAGAGTTACATGGAAAAATAACCAATTGTCTTTCGGAACAGTACAGAGACTTTTATTCCCATTTGGTGTTTCACTGAAAGATATTATTTTTTAAAAATTATAAAGGTCTTTGGTTGAGAGATTCTTTATTTAAAAAAATGAAGATCTTAAGTTAAAAGATACTTTTTATTTTACAAAAAATAAAGGTCTTTGGTTGAGTGTTATATGAAAACCTGCATTTTAAAGGTCTTTCGTTAATTGTTCTTAGTAGACTAAAAATTCCATTGGTCTTATTTAAAGGGAATTCATAGAAAATGATAAGAGAACAGAAAAATATGTATTTTAGGCATCCAGGCGAGAATATTGGACATATAGAGAAAAGATGGGCAGAATTCAATTTATTTCACAACTTAAAAATAAAAATTAAAATTACTACATTATTTGCAACTAACAAATAACATATTGTTACGAAAAGAGGTAATTTGCCCCACTGTGCAAGCAATCAACAATAATAAATGAGACGCAAGGCAATTCAGCGCACTAAGCAATGTGTTAGAAAGGGAGGGAAGATCATTCAGCGTACTAAGCAATGTGCGGGAAAGAGAGGGAAGATCTACACATTAAAACACACGAATGCGAATGAGATGCAAATAGCATGCGTCATTCACGAAACGAGTAGAAGGTTATCGTAACAAGTGAGGTACAGCACTTTAGTAGTGATTGTAAAGTGGTCGAGGGCATCTCGTGTGATAATTGTCAAGTTAAATTGTGGACATGCAGCAGTTGTTAGAATTTGTTATTAGTAAAGTTGTTTATTAAAGTGAATTAATAAAGTTAATTGTTATAATTTAAACCAAACATAAGAGTGTTTTTATTTTGTACACAATCCAGCGATACGAAAAATGGTGATTTCGACCATTGTGTTGTTTTGTCGTCCAAAAATTTGTTTAACTAATTTGTTTCGAAAATTTTCGAACATTAATGTATTTGTCGATTTTTTTTTTGGAAAATGGTGATTTTGTCCATTGAGTTGTTTTTGTCGTCTACATTTTTTTTTTAATTTTTCGATCATTCTTGTTTGAGGCGAATATTTTTATTGAGAATGGTAATTTCGACCATTGTGTTGCTTTTGTCGTCTAAAAATTATTTATAACAATTTGTTTGTTCGAAAATTTTCGAACATTGCTGTTTTTGTCCAATATTTTTTTTTGGAAATGTCGTCCATAATTTATTTTTAACAATTTTGTTTTTCGAAATTTTTCGATCATTGTTGTTTGTGTCGTATACTTTTTTTTTGTAAAATGGTGATTTCGACCATTCTGTTGCTTTTGTCGTCTAAAAATTTTTTATAACAATTTTTTGTTCGAACTTTTTCGAACATTGGTGTTTTGTTCAATATTTTTTGGTTTAGAACGACAGTCCATAATTTATTGTTACCAATTTTTTTTCGAAAATTTGCGATCATTGTTGTTTATGTTTTTCTTTGTAAAATGGTGATTTTGACCATTCTCTTTTGTCGTCTAAAAATTTATTATAACAATTTTTTTTCGAAAATTTTCGAACTTTGCTGTTTTGCTCAATATCTTTTGGTTTGGAACGACAGTCCATAATTTATTGTTAACAATTTTTTTTTTCGAAAATTTTCGATCATTGTTGTTATGGCGAATTCTATTTTTTTTAAATTGTGATTTCGACGGTTATGTTGCTTTTGTCATCTAAAAATTTTTTATAACAATTTTTTTTCGAACATTTTCGAACATTGCTGTTTTGTTCAATATTTTTTGGTTTGGAACGACAGTCCGTAATTTATTGTTGGAAATGTCGTCTACAAATTTTTTATAACAATTTTTTGTTCGAACTTTTTCGAACATTGCTGTTTTGTTCAATATTTTTTGGTTTGGAACGACAGTCCGTAATTTATTGTTAACAATTTTTTTTTTCGAAAATTTCGATCATTGTTGGTTATGGCGAATTTTTTTTTTTTTTTAAATGGTGATTTCGATCGTTGTATTGCTTTTGTCGTCTAAAAAATTTTTATAACAATTTTTTCATCGAAATTTTTTCGAACATTGTTGTTTAATATTTTTTTTCAAATTTTTTTTTCGAACATTGTTGCTTCTGGAGAATATTTTTTTTTTTGATTTTTTTTTTTGAAAATTTTCGAACATAATTGTTTTTGTCAAATATTTTTTTTTGAAAATTTTCGAATATTATTGTTTTTGCCGAATATTTTTTTTTTTTGAAAATGGAAATTCGACCATTGCGTTGTTTTTGTCGTAAAATTTGTTTTTCGAAATTTTTGAGACATTGCTGTTCTTGTAGATTTTTTTTTTTGGAGTATAGTGATTGTTTCTGTTTCCCAATTTTTTTTAAATTTTTTTTTTCGAAATTTTTTGTGAATACATTATTTTTTTTGTTAAACATGTTTTTTATCAATGCTTTTTTTCGAAAATTCTGGAAAGTTAAATTTGTTTTTCTATAAAAAAAATTAATTTTGGGTTTAGGGATTTATTTTCATGTATGTGTACCCAAATTTATAATCAAAAGTTACCATCAGTATGTGCTCCAGAAATATTGGAAATCATCTAAAAAGAGAATTGAGCATCAACACTTCTCAGCTTCCCAAAAATGACTAATGAGAGATATATTTTGTAAACATTTATATCTCTGGCTGTTCAACCACAACCGACATTTCTCAAAAATAAACGTTTTTCTCAGAACTAAACGGAATTATTTTAAAAATAAGTATTTCTCTCAGACTAAAACTTTTTTTTAATTTTTTGTTTCTCACTGATTTATTTAATAAATGTTATTAAGTGAGCGTTATTCAGGAACCTCCGAAAAGATTAACCTTTATCTCTGGACTCTGGAACTGTATATCGGAGTTTTTCTATCAAAAATGGGATTTATCTATAAACCCCTTTGCTTCAAATACTATCAGATATCGGCCAGTTTAAACCAAAAGCAATCCTTCAGTTATAACAAAGGGCTTTTATATACGACCTACTTATAATGATGAAGTCTTTTTAAAATGTATAGAATTTTTTATACTGGAGTTGCAGACCATAACTTGACTCTTTATATGTAATCAGGATATTTTCTGGTTATATCGTATTTTCAGATCCAGAAAATAATGGTTCCGTGTACAGAACAGTCCACGGAAACTGGTACAATATTTTTTTTTTCAGTCAGAGCAGACCAATGTCTTGATTCTTTTAGATATTGAAAAGAATAGTACTTCTCTGAATTTTTAGAAATATTACTATTAAGGGTGATTTAAATACTAACAGTATAAAAATTTTTCTGAGATTGATTCCATTAAATATATTAATAATTTTTTTCTGCTCTACATCTAAATTAGTAATTTTCATATATTTCACGACTTCTGATAAATTTCGTTGTATTGTTATTAATTCTTTGAGTAATTCTATATTTATTAATCGTCCCACCGAGAGAAGCTCTCAATTGTCTCATATGTTCTGTGCGGCCCCTGAACACATTCAATACAATTCCATCGAAAACAATGCGTGACCGCCGTGAAACACCCACAAAACAAACAATCAAACAAACGAAACGATACGATACGATAGTCATATTTACACGATACGTAAATATTGGATACTAATTAATTTAAATAACAATGAAATATTAGATGTGCCAACAGTGATTTCCACTGACGTCGTGTATCGTGTTTACGTTCTTCGGTAACAAAAGCAACATGATAGTGATTATATTAGTTGTATCGGTCGGAATCTGATATGAACTCATCGGTGTTCTATTACACACTACGTGTTATGCGAACGTATTGAGGAATGTGTATAAAAAATAAAACAACAAAAAAAAAAACTTACTCAAGAATGTGCAAGATTGCCTACAAGTATTTTTGCGAAATCCAACAAGTTAGGAATTTAATTAGTTTGAAACAGTATAAATTAATAAAATATTGGCATTTTGTGCAATACACTTTGGTGCATTTATTGAGTCTTGGGCAATTTTTTGTTATTAGTTTAATATCTTTTAAAGTTATTTCTTTAAGTCTTGTTTATTGTATAATGGAATATTAAAACATCAAGTTTTATTAAACAATAGTTCCGCGTTATGATGAATTTAAACAATTTATAAGAAAACAGAATTTGATTATTTCGATCATAAATGAAATTATGATAACTCTCTGTAGTTATGTAAAATAAAAAATATTTGGGGAACCTGGAGTAAATTGGGAAATGGGGTAATGTGGAAAATTGCATTTTTTTAAAGTTATTGCATAACTAAAAACATAAAAAAACTACTCTCATGTTTACTTAATGTGGGATCCCCTTTTTCATCCACTATTTTAATCAAATTTGTGTCTTTCTTATTGCTTTTCGAGTACAGGTGAAAAAATGTAATGAAAAAGTTTTCTAGAGTGGTATGTTTGCTTTTAAAAAGTGTACAATTTGGACGTTGTCAATTTAATAAGTATATTTAAAATTAACTTATGTTGCATTTCTTTAAAAATACGTAAGGGGAAATAATTTCGGAAATAATTTTATGTAGATTAGTAGATTTTTACATTGAGTAGTAGATTTTTACATTTCCCATTTTACCCCAGGATTTTTCAAGAGGTCCAAAAATGAGCGATTTAAAAAAAATCCAAAAATCAATTAAAAGACATATCAATTTTATTCTATTAATACAAAAAGTTAGATCACGAACCACTCTATGAAATAGGCCCATCAAAACCATTTTTGAAACTATATAAATGTTTTTTATGGAAGGCAGATCAAAACGTTTCTTACTTTATCCCAGTCTACCCAACAAAAGAAAAAACACAAAAAACAAAAGCACCAAATCAAAAGAAAACCAATAAAAGAAATGCAAAATCACAAAAATAAGAGCAAAATGAAAAACACAAAAAAAAACAAAAATAGGATAAGGAAAAACCTCAAATCAAAAAAAAAAAACAAAATTAAAAAGACAATATCAAAAACACAAAAACTTATGAAAAAAATGCAAAACAAATTGAAAACCACAATATCAAAATTTCAAAAACAAAATCAAAATGCTAAATAAAAAATGCAAAAACAAAAGCAACAATAAAAGCACAACAACGAAAGAACAAAAGTAAAAACAGAAGTAAAATCAAAAACACAAAAACAAAAAATACTAAAAAGAAAAGAAAAAAATAATAACAAAAGCAAAAATAAAAACAAAAAACACAAGGTCAATTTCAAAAATATCATCAAAAGCAAATACAAATACACAAAAAAAAAATTAAAAGTATAGTAAAACAACATAAAAACGGGGAAAGATATAAAGCTAAAACATAAATAAAAAAAGAAACGCAATAAACAAAAGATAATTGCAAAAATAGAAACAAAATGAGCAGAAACACTAACAAAAATAAGACACAGAAAAGAAAACACGTGAGCAATAAAAAAAAAAAAAAATAAAAAATTGAAAATATAAATAAAAATAAAGAAAATAAAAATTTTAGAAAATTCAAAAAAAGACTATAATCTCAATATCAATCCAATCACGGAGAATATCATTAACATATCATACATGTACATACGTCTTATATCCCCATAGTTAAAAAAAGTATATAAAATATTTTAAAAAGGCATCAACAAATTTCAAAAAATAAAAGTGGGCAGACCATGCCTATTTTTAAAACTTAAACGCTGATTTGTAAGGCAATTTTTGATAGAATTGATTTCAATAATTCACAACACAAATTTACTCTATGAAAAATCGGGATATAATGTAAAAAAATGTGGGCGGATAACGCCCATTTTTGAAAAACATATTTTTATGTAAATTTAAACAATACGATTTAAATTTAATAACTATATCTTGAATATTTCCGAGTTATTGGTTCCTAAAGAGTTACATAAAAGTCACTTATATGGGAGGTAGCCTTGTTCGTTGACCGATTTGGCTCATTTCCGTACGCAGGTCATAACTTTTGCTAACACGTATTGAAAGCTAATTTCACTAGTATTTCTCAAGTTTTTGGGTATATGGACAGCAAGACAGATAGACGGACATGGCTAAACGGACTCGAATAGTGATACACATGCCTCCTTAGGTGCGTTACAATATCGTAACTTATTATACCCTGTACCTCATAGGTGTAGGGTATAAAAATAGATCTACAAGTTGGGTCACTATATGGTAACTTATTTTAATAATATCTCTAAAATATTTTAATTGTATTCAGAATATTTTCAATACCATTTTTATACCCTACACTAAGAGTGAAAGGGTATATTCAGTTTGGTACGCCATTTGTAACACCCAGAAAGAAGCATCTCCGGTATGGAATAGTATATATATTCTTGATCAGCATGACCTGCTGAGTCGATTTAGCGATGTTTGTCTGTTGAAATCACGATTACAGAAAACTAGAAGAGCTAAATAAATGAAACTCCTAATTTAGATTACTAATATATCAACGCTGTCTGTCAGATGGGTATGTTCAGTCCATTATGACCTGTGAACCGACCACATATGTTAAAATTTATCATATAAAACACATCTACTAGTGAATTTTACTGTATACGTGTTCAGGTAAACTTTTTTTTTGTCAAATATATATTGACTTCATGCTCAAATACATGAAAATAATGTTTTCCCGCGAAACAACTTGTGGTTTCCAAAAAAAAAAAAAAATCGAAATTCGGTACACCTACCTATTTGTAAATATGGGTATCAAATGAATGGAAATAGTTCAGCGATTAATAGTTTGTAGTTATTTTCAGGATTCGTATACCCTGGAGACCTATGTACAACTTTGAATGGTAACCACACATATCTGTAGGGTATTTATAGTCAGCTAAGACCGACTATAATTTTGATAATCCTAACTATTATAATAACACCTACTATAAAATGTTCCTACTTTAAAAGTCCCCATGTGATATAGCCTTCCCAACTGGTTAGTATTCAGTAGCACTAAACGATGGAATGGATTTTTTTATTCTATTGGTCAATTTGAATCTCAAAAACTTGATACATTAATAACAAAAAAAAAAAACTATTAATTTTCTGCACACTCTTGCAGAGTATGGACTTGATTAGGAATAATATTAAACAAATTCTTGATAACAAAAGAATAAGAGATTTCGAAAAAGGTTTAACATGTACACTTTTTATAGTTTTGGCCAATAATAAGAAATTCTAGGCCCTTTCGCAACAAATTTAAATAAAAAGGTCACTTCTGAAAATGGAAATATTTGAAAACTTGAACAGTTTTATGCATGCTCCACGTGCGCAAACTTAAATGTAGAAATTTTATAAGTTTCTCCATACACATGGCGGCAATATTTTCTGATTATTGTCAGTTTTTCAACTTTGCCAAACATACGCACACCATGGGCGCATACGTAGTAAAATAGTAGAGTAGTAGATTTGTAGTAGGTATCGAAGCCATTTCATTATTGATATTGACCATAACTCAAAAACTTATTCACTTAAACGGACAACATTGAAAAGAGTGCCGCATAATAAATTAAGAAAGGGGTTTCTTTGGTGCTACGTATCGCCTAACAATGCGAGACGATAAATACAAATATGTGGGGCATAAATAAGCAGTAAAAAGAAAAATGAGTAGAAAAAAAAACTCACCTGAAAATATGTTTGACCCTTGTCCACCCAGCCGACGGCCATATCCGACCCGGCTGGATTGCCATCGGGCGAGAAACCAAATCCAACATAGCCCAAGGTACGTGCCTGTATTTCGAACGTTATATCCTGATTAATGATTGTCCATAAAATGCGAAAATCCTCATTCAAATCGACGGCATGATCCCAGCTAACGGCCGACGTACGGGCAGCATCACCCACCACAGTGCTGGATCCGGTGCCGGTGCTGGTTACGACGGTGCTAGTGCCAGTGCCTGTGCCGGCAGCATCGATGCTGTCACATTGCAACAACAATAACAAACTTACAGCTAAACAGGATATAAAACATGTGATTAACGATGACAGCGATGAACTTGAATGTTTCACTTCGCACAGCAACGACATGGCAGTCGTTGTGCTACTCGTTGTGCTACTCGTAAACGGCGCCATTTTGGGTGCGTAACAAAGTAAAACGTAACGTAACCTCGTTGCGTTGCGTATAACGTACAATGCTGCTGCGTAATGTTCTGTGAAAAGATGCCACGTAGTACGATATGTGTGTGCGTCAAATCTAATTTTGTCGGCCACAGTTTTTGGGCGCTCTGACTCTATGTGCTGCCAAGTTGTTGCTGCGTCATTTAGGCTCCGGCGTTCACACTGTGTTGTGCGCCGCCAATTAACTGCTGGACGTCGTAGTTTTGTGCTGCTGCCAAAAACAGCAAATTTTCTCTTTCGTTGGCCTTGTTTTCCGTTTGGCGCTGCGTTCAGTTGCTCCTTTTTTTCTACACCTTCTTTTTGCACTGTCACTCTTACTCTTACTCTCACTCACACTCTGCGCTCTCTGCCCACCACTCGTGGCGCACTCAATACAAATGTGTTTATTTTAATAGTATCACAGCTCAGTCTGACGTTAAAAATAAATTATCCACGCGCTCAATGCTTTGGTAGGTTTTGCGTTTATCTTTCTCTTGTTAATAGTTGTTGCTGTTTGAGTTTCTGTTTGTGCGCTGTTGGCAACACTGCGTCTGGCGTTGCCACTGTTTATTGTATTCTTTGTGTGTGTTTCTGTGGATGTGTTGTTGTTGTTGTTGTTTTTAAGGAACAAAATTGTTATTTTTATTATTGTTGTAGTTGTTGTTTGTGTTGTTATTTATAGACGTGTCGGAAGTTGTCGCACGACGTACGATGTTGTCATAAATGGCGCAAATGACAAATCTTGCCGCCTGTCGTGATTGCCGCCGACGCTGTTACCGCTTCCACTGCCGCCTCCGTCACCGTTACAGTCAGCTTCAAGTGTTTAGGCTTTATTTCTATTTCTCACTTTTATTTGAATTTGATTTTTTGGAGTTGTTTTTGCGTTCGTGTTTTTTGCCGTTTCTGCCTAATGATGATGATGTTGATTATGTTGTTGTTTATGTTGTTGTTATTGTAATTATTTATGTTGTTGTATTAATTTTTTTTTGATGACGTTGATGAATGCCATACAACCTGCGAGTTTGTTTTGTCTGAAATGTTCGTACGCCTCAGTTGACCCTTGTCGTTGACATGTTTCTCAGCAACATTTGCGCCATATTTGTGCAAATAAAAACTACTGAAACGAAAAGAAGCAGAACGAAATTTCTGTAATTAGTTCAATTTGCTGGAAACGCTTGATGGTTTTCAGTTTTTGAGTCGTGCTGTTAAATCGGTTATAATTACTATGTATTGTTGTTTCTTTTATAAGAGGGTATGGAACTGTAGCCGTCCAATCAATAATCAGAAATGAGAAATAAACCGAGATTTAAGAAAATGTTCAATACAAAAATATAAAATTTCTCCGCCAAAACAACTTTTCTCAAAGACAATTTTTTCTCAGACTGTACAATTCTCCCGTACAATTCTTCCCAGTAGAAATCTTCCCCGTAAAATTCTTCCCCATAGAACGTTTTCATGTAGAATTCTTCCCCGTAGAGTTTTTTCAAGTGGAAGTTTTAGTGTAGTGAGTTCAGATGTGGTGAATTTTGGTGTGATGGGTTTTAGTGGGGTGAGTTTTAGTTTGGTGAACTTTATTGTGGTGAATTTTATTGTGGTGAGTTTTAGTGTGGTGAATTTTATTGTGGTGAGTTTTAGTGTGGTGAATTTTAGTGTGGTGAATTTTATTGTGGTGAGTTTTAGTGTGGTGAATTTTATGCACCAATAAAATCCACCCAACAAATAGGGATGGAGATATTGCTTAATTTTCCGACAGCAGACGACTCCTAGTAAAGAAAAATGGGATGCTAAACCGTCAATAAGCGAAAGCCAAATTCAAGCCCTACTGACGGTTCTAAGATAGAAATAGCAACATTTTCTGCGAAGCACTGCAAATCCACGAGTCACATAATATTCCCGATAATTGCAATGTCCTTCAAGCAGAAATATTCGCTATAGATAAAGCGGTCCAGACCAACCAAACTAAGAACATTGATCCATCAGAAATCACTATTTTTGTAGATAGTCATGTAGCGATTTTAGCACTAGGCAAAGAGGTAATTCATTCAAATACAGTACTCAACTGTCGCCGATCTCTTAACCAACTTATCCAAACCCGTGCGATTATCATATGCTGTGTTCCCGGACATAGTAATATAGAAGGAAACGAAAAAGCCGATGAGCTAGCGCAACAGGGTTCCGTATAAAGCACATAGAATGTATGTTCTATTATAAAGATTCCACTAGGTGTCCTAAGAGGACATATTTACCTTAAAACGACAGAAAAAATAAACGCAAATTAGTGTAGAAGCTGTCAAGTAATTGCGAAGAACCTGTTTGGTCTTCGGAGAACTGGAAAAAATAGTAGAAGTTCCAATTGAAAAATCTGCTGGGGTTCTTAAGAAGATCAGGTTGGTTTCAAAGAAACCAATCGACGGTTGTTAATACATGTAGGTCACCACACAGACAAAAGGGAACCCAATGGACCACCAGGCCGCCGTGAGTGTTGCTGATAAAATATCAGTATAAGTCTGAACTATATCAAAAATTCCTATTTAAGAAAAAGTAACCCATATATATTGCGATATCCTCAAACCACGACGTAAACGGTTCGCATGCACAATAACTTTGTCCATTTCCAAGTCATCAACTTCAAATATGTTTAATGTAATTTTTAATATAATAATAATTATAGTGTTCTGACCTTCTCACGAAAAGTAAAAACTTGTCAAAATGTTATGTTCTACAATAGAAGCATTAAATCGGCACATTATATTTATGCTATTATACTTCCTGCTTGGCATACGACGATACATTATGCCACTGACATTTCTAACATTTATTGTCCGATGTCTGGTCTGCATGTCGTGACCGTGAAAACATGTGTCAGCGAGGGCTGTAAACATATCGAAGACAATCGGACGCAGTGTGCTGCGTCAGTGCTGCGTCTACGCGATGTTGATTCGTTGGCTGGCTGGTTGGTTGGTTGTGGTCTTTCTCGTAATTATTGCACTAATTATCTTCGGGCTCTTGTCTCTACTATGTTGGTTTAATTGCGCGCGCTCAAATGTTGCCGACAATTGACAGACAAACAGTCAGTCAGTCAGTCAGTTGGTCGGTAAACAGACACAAAGAACACATAGTCTGTTGTCGGACTATATTATACCACACAACAACCCCACTCCGCATTTTACGCATGCAATGGTCTGCCATGCGTGATTATATTCATTTAAAATTGCTGCTAAATTGTGGGATTTTTTATTTAATTTTTATTTCTTTTCTCGGAGTTTTTTGATACAAAGCTTTTAACAAAATCGAATATAAATATTAGGAACACTGAACACAATATTGCATTTTATTTATTTCATCTACTCGGATCCTTCTCCGACAGATTAATAGCATGGAATTTAAAAAAAAAATGACATTGTCGCCCCAAATAAAACATTTAAAATAGAGACTTACAAGCATTTTCGTAAAACTGAAAAACAGTGAATTTTTTGATAGCCCAATTGAGATTACGAAACTGGAAATGTTTGATAATAACCGCGAAATGACATCAGACGATCCATGAACGAGTAAAGGTTCTCGAACTTGAAGCTTCTCCGGTATCATATGTATCAGTGATTTCAGTTTTGCAGATATATTTGGAGATGAAAAGCTATCCGTAAGATGGGGGCCGCCTTAACAAAGGAGTGTTTGGTGATGTTTAATCACAATCCGAACCTGGATTCATCACAACACACCATAGACCAAAGAAAAACCAAAATAGACGATTTCTTCAGGCGAATCGCAGCCGAAGTAGTGTTTGGCGATATTAAATTACAGTCCCAACGAGTTTTTGCACCGTAAACGAATCCTGGATACATCACAACACAACATAGACCAAGTAAAAGTCAAAACAGTCGACCTATCCAGGCGCATCGAAGCCGAAGTAGTGTTTGGCGATGTTTAATCACAATTCGAATGTATGTTTTCATGGTGAACGTAATACGGATTCATCATAACATACCAGATACCAAGGATCAAACAAAACCGTGGTCTTCTCTAGGCAAATCGAAGTCGAAGAAGAATTTTGCGATGTTCAATCACAATCCGAACGAGTTTTTGCACCATGGGGAAACCTGGATTTATCACAAACCACCAGATACCAAAGATAAGACGAAACAGTGGACTTCTCCAGATGAATTAAAGCAGAAGAAGGCCGAGGTGGACTTCTCCAGATGAATTAAAGCAGAAGAAGGCCAAGATGGATCTGTCGCTCAACAGGGTACTGGACAGTTTTTTGGGATGCGCGTGGTGTCTTTCACATCGATTACCTTGAAAATAGTAAAAAGATTGCCGGCGCTATAATGCAGAGCAGTTGGATCGATTCGACGCCAATTTGAACCAAACATTTTTATGTATTTTTTTCAAATTAACCAATTCTAAGACGGTTCTACTCGGGCATCGAACTAAGCCCACCTTTTCGTAGTTTACTTGATTCTCAACCGAGTCGCGCATGAGTATTCGTTCTTCAGTCGCATGATAAGTCGCACGATACATGCAATGCACAGTGTTGATCGTAAGAATGGATGATAGGTTCAAGGAAAGATGGAGTAGTATCGGTGGATGTTTGTTTTGAATTTGCCAATATCAAAATTGTCGGGAAAAAAAGAAGCAGGGAGATTTTTCCACAATCGTATCGTGCAAATAAAGAACGAATTCTCTCTATAATGCGTGGTTCTGTTTAGAGCCGAATGGACTACTACTAATTGGTGGGCTTAGTTTGATGCCCAAGTAGAACGGGAGAACACACGACCTGATGTAATTAGGCCTGTATTTCTCTCGATATCTCTAATAATAATGTAATACCTCTAAAACAGGCTTACACACCCAACAGTGCTTCGGTGCTCAAGATAACCAAAAGACGATGAAATATATCCTCTAGTACGTTGTTCCAAAGCGGTCCTGGAACTTCAATGAGAATATGCGAATTGTATTCCATCTTAAGCCTAAGTCAGAAGAAGTTAGGTATTTTTTAAACCCTTTTAAAACCGAGGCACTTTGTCCCTTCTTTCGACACATCAAATATGTGATAATTTCATCAGGGGTCGCATTAAATTTATAAGCACAGAACGACAAGAGCAGCTGACTCCTCAATCTTCACAGAGCTCCTAATTAGGGAAGGTATGTTTTTGAATCTATTCTTTTGTAAGATAACAGACAACTTTGGGTTTTGCTTGCTTGGTGGTGAATCCATTCTTTTGTGAGATAACAGACCACATTGCATTTTGTTTGCATTGAAATCAATTCCATTTGCAAGACACCACTTGGAAGTTGATTTAATTGACTTTCCTGATTTAGCCCCCCTTGAACAATTTTCTATTTCCATACATGAAGAAATGGCTCTGCGGTAAAATATGTGGGTCGAATAAAGAGGTTATTGCGGAAACATTGCTATTTTCAGAACCCCGAGAAATCGTAATATTTGGATAATTAGAGAAACGTTGGACGAAGTGTGTCGAGCTAAAAGGAGACTATTGAATAAAGTTGAATAAAATTCCGAAAAGCGTCTTCATTGTTTCAGTTTTCTGGAACTCAATTCGTATTTTTAATTCATTGCAATAAACTTATTTACTAATGTCGACCAATTCCGAACCTCGGAATTGCAAGACGTTCACGGAAATTCATCTCATAAAGTGGAGCACAGCTCAGAACTGCTTGCTTCGGAGATGTAGATCACAGGATCACGTTGACTCTAACAACCATGTGGGAAAAAAGGGTCCATTGCTCTAAACTTATCTATATGTGACTGGTGACAAGAGGACTTGTCATTGTTCTAGTCCAAAGGTATGTAGGAAGGAGACAGTTCGTAATCATTATACATATTTTGTCATCGGTACCATTTGTGCCGACTAATAACCAGATCTTTAACTCGAGTTCTGTGATAGATTTAAAGGTCTGCACGAGGACAAAGTCTCTAGGACAAAGTCATGTAAAAGTTGCCGTTTGGTTTTATATAAAAATGCAGAGCTAGGACCGTTTCACTATCTCCAAGAAAGCACACGCATCTATTCTTGTACCAGTTCGTTTCCCCGTACAGTGTAAAGAGAATCTGAAATATCCAAGAGGGAGTTGCGTACTACGACGCGAGTTCTCGTTGAAATTCATCTCGAAGAGCGGGTTTTTTCGCAGCTTTTCAGGCTATTATGATATTCGACTTGATGTCGAATAATAGACTTTCAGAATTCAAGATCGATTCGGCGCGAATGCAAAATCGTCGAACCGTTTTATTGAAAGTAGTGCGAGAAGGTATCCAAGACATGTCAGACTGTGTTATAGGTTTCAATTAACTTTCATTCAAATGCCATAACTATCAAATAACACATCAAAGCTAAATATTAGAAATGCGGAAAGATCATCTTTCTGAAAAATTACCCAAAAAGTCAACCGATGATATATTCAAAAGATATACATAGGATTTCGTCATTTATCGATTTGTGTGCTCAGGAGACAGGTAATTTGTAATAAAGTCTATGCCACAGTTTTTTTTTTTTTTCAATATTACAGATAATATTCAAGACATGGACCGTAATGAAGCAGAATCGGAACTGGTACCGGAACCGTTTCGATTTTTGAAATCAGAACCGTTACTAAAAAAATGAGTGGAACCGGAACTAGAATCAGAACCCATATAATGTATTTGGTTGGAGCCGGAACAGGAACCGGAAACGCTATTTTAAAATCATGGAACCAGATCTGGAACCGATATTCCAAAGAGTTTTAGTACCTGTCAGGGACCGCAAAATCGTAACCGTTTAGATTTTTGGAACCGGAACTGGAATCGGAACCGTTTCCATATTTAGAACTGGTATCGGAACCCAAATATTTTTTTTTGTTTGGAACCGGAATACTTTTTTGTTAAATCTTGAAACCAGAATCGGGACTGCATCAATATTTGGAACCGGAATCGGAACTCATATTAAGTTGATTGGAATCGGAATGCTATTTTAAAAATCTTGGAAACAGAACCGTAGTCAATATTCTAAAGAGTTTTAGTCTTTGATTCAAGAACATATTTTCTTCGCCCTAAAAATTTGTGAAGTGTTTACCTAATTTTTTTCTTATAACAATATACCGAAAATGGTACTATACCAAAATTAGAGTATGTTAATGAATTTATTCAGTACATGCTATAATTACGATTTAAAACTCAATTTATTATCGGATTATTGAAATATTCCATAACCATTAATGTTTTTGCTTATAAACGAGCCAGCATTTTTCACCTGCCAAAATTTCTAAAGCTGCATAATCCGATTTTGTGAGTGCATCATTTGGCATGAAAGCTCCAGCTAAAAGATTCATTTGCTGCGTCGCGAATTAGCGACAAATGCAGGAATCAACATGGCGTCATACTTAGTAATACAAGCAACACACTTTAGTGGAAGGGTCTGATTGAGGTAGGTTGGGTCGGCGGGTCGATGGGGCGATGGGTGGGTCGGTCGTTCGCTCGGTAATGGGGAGGTTTAGTTATTTTGCTCTGACAACGGCTTGATGTAAAGTAAAATAAATGTTGTTGCTGCTGGTAAATGACGTTGATTATAATTATGCGGAGCTCTGTGCGAGATGATGATGGCTCGTTGAGCAGTGTCGTTGCGGCGGTCGCTGTTGCTACTGTTGCTGCTGTTACTGCTGCTGCCTTTTAAGTGGCGTGCAGGAAGCCAACCAATACACACAAAGAGTGTCGCTGCTTCATCCGTCTTCAACGAGTTTTATGTTATTACTTTGCGAATTAACTACACTCAGTGTGACTGCCTGCCCCGTCTGCCAACATTGCAACAACATTGCAGCAAGATTGCAGCAGCAGCAACAACAACATCAGCACTAAATGCAAACAGCTTCAAGCTACACATTAGCCGATAACACGAGCTGCTGCCGTCGTCGTCAACGCCGTCCCTGTTGCTTCCGCGGAGGGCTTCCTATTCCGAGGTATTTTGACAGTCCCGGATTTTTCGGGATTAGTTAACAAATTCATGGTATTAATCGAGAATTATTCAAACATATATAAAGCATATTACTCCTGATTTGGAATTAATTTGGAACCTATTTGGAACCTATTTGAAACGTATTTGAAACCTATTTGAAACCTATTTGAAACCTATTTGGAACCTATTTGGAACCTAAAACTTTTTGGAATCAAACTCGGTCCCTCATATGTCAGAAAAATGAGAAATGAAGCCAAAGATAAAACTTGAACTTTAAAAAAAGTATGAAGGGTCAAATGGGTCGCTATTTGGAATCAATTCTTTTGAACTTCCTACAACTCGGTACCTCATAAGTCAGAAAACTGAGAAATGAAACCAAAGATAAAACTTAAACTTTAAAAAACGTATGAAGGGTCAAATGGGTCGCTTGGGAAATTTTGTAGTCGAGATATTTTGATTCGTTATTGTTGGTCTAATCCTTATTATAATAATGTACGAAGATTAAGATCCCCAGTGTTTCCGAATCCTGAGAATAACTGCAAACATTAAAAGATGAAAGAATTTCCTTTCGGAATTTTTGTACCGAATGAAATATGAGAACTTAAATATTCATGTTATAGACAATCCCGGAATATCTTAATTAATTTTGGGACTGTATCATTTTGTAACAATCGGTACTTTTCCATTCCGGGATCCCGGGATTGGTAGCTCTACTTGCAACACTGCGAATAGCCAGCCAAAGAGACTTCGAGAAAATTGTAATGCAAAAATAGTTGCTAAAGACTGAAAGAAGAAAAATAGTAGACCTCCACTCCGCAGCCAGCAACATTGTCCATACAATGAAACATTTTCCTCTTCCATTCGCAGATTACAGCGAGTCAACAAAATTGACTAATTAAAGCCATTGGAGATTCTATTTTCTTGCTCGCGTCTTCGGCGCCTCCTGCTGCTCCTCCGTCAAGCCGTCATTGCCGCAGCAGAAGCCTCCTATTTTACAACGCGACAGACAGACAGACAGACACAACGTACAAGAGAAGACGACGTTAAGTAGCAAAAAAAGCGCAGTTATTTGTACTGGACAGACTTTGAAACGGTTGGTGGTCGATTCGGTGGTACCGGTAAAACGTTCGGTGCGGGACGTACGGAACTCTTGGACTTGCTACATTCTTCACAATACATTTTCGCAATCTCTGCTTTATTCTATCGCTCTTTTTTTTGGTTTTTATTTTGTTTTTGCCAACTTGCAGCATATGTTCTTTATTTAATTTCTGGTACTCAAGCATGAAAAATGCTACAAATCATGGCTTCCAATTGGTCTCCGGGGGGATTTTGCGCGCGGCCCGCTTATGCAGTATCTACGTAGTAATCACTATGTAACTTTTGCAAACACTACGCGCATCTAATGGATATAATTTAAGTTTTTAATGCATTTAAAAAATCTGTATTTAATTAGTTGAGAAAAATTCGCTTATTAGAATGTGGCAAAACAACATTTTCTAATGATACACCAGATGTTTTTATCTATGCGAGATCTAAAAAGTCTAGATAAGAAGTGATGTCGAATTAATAGATATGAAATACAACATATTCCCATCAAGACTTTGATAATTACCCGTTGTTAATTTCAAAAGACCGCAGCTCTAGCTAAGATTTCAATTTGAATTTTTATGAAAAATTTAATTTTTAGTGAAAAATCGAATTTATAGAGAAAAATTAGATTTATAGGGAAAAATTGAATTTTTAGTGAAAAGTTGAATTTTTAGTGAAAAATTGAATTTTTAGTGAAAAATTGAATTTTTAGTGAAAAATTGAATTTTTAGTGAAAAATTGAATTTTTAGTGAAAAATTGAATTTTTAGTGAAAAATTGAATTTTTAGTGAAAAATTGAATTTTTAGTGAAAAATTGAATTTTTAGTGAAAATTGAATTTTTAGTGAAAAATGAATTTTTAGTGAAAAATTGAATTTTTAGTGAAAATTTGAATTTTTAGTGAAAAATTGAATTTTTAGTGAAAAATTGAATTTTTAGTGAAAAATTGAATTTTTAGTGAAAAATTGAATTTTTAGTGGAAAATTGAATTTTTAGTGAAAAATTGAATTTTTAGTGAAAAATTTAATTTTTAGTGAAAAATTGAATTTTTAGTGAAAAATTTAATTTTTAGTGAAAAATTGAATTTTTAGTGAAAAATTGAATTTTTAGTGAAAAATTGAATTTTTAGTGAAAAATTGAATTTTTAGTGAAAAATTGAATTTTTAGTGAAAAATTGAATTTTTAGTGAAAAATTGAATTTTTAGTGAAAAATTGAATTTTTTAGTGAAAAATTGAATTTTTAGTGAAAAATTGAATTTTTAGTGAAAAATTGAATTTTTAGTGAAAAATTGAATTTTTAGTGAAAAATTGAATTTTTAGTAAAAAATTTAATATTTAGTAAAAAATTGCATTTTTAGTGAAAAATTTAATTTTTAGTGAAAAATTTAATTTTTAGTGAAAAATTTAGTTTATAGTGAAAAATTTAATTTTTAGTGAAAAATTGAATTTTTAGTGAAAAATTTAATTTTTAGTGAAAAATTTAATTTTTTGTGAAAAATTGAATTTTTAATGAAAAATTGAATTTTTAGTGAAATATTGAATTTTTAGTGATATATTGAATTTTTAGTGAAATATTGAATTTTTAGTGAAAAATTGAATTTTTAGTGAAAAATTGAATTTTTAGTGAAAAATTGAATTTTTAGTGAAAAATTGAATTTTTAGTGAAATATTGAATTTTTAGTGAAATATTGAATTTTTAGTGAAATATTGAATTTTTAGTGAAAAATTGAATTTTTAGTGAAAAATTGAATTTTTAGTGAAAAATTGAATTTTTAGTGAAAAATTGAATTTTTAGTGAAAAATTGAATTTTTAGTGAAAAATTGAATTTTTAGTGAAAAATTGAATTTTTAGTGAAAAATTGAATTTTTGTGAAAAATTGAATTTTTAGTGAAAAATTGATTTTTAAGTGAAAAATTGATTTTTTAGTGAAAAATTGAATTTTTAGTGAAAAATTGAATTTTTGTGAAAAATTTAATTTTTAGTGAAAAATTGAATTTTTTGTGAAAAATTGAATTTTTAGTAAAAAATTGAAAAATTTAATTTTTAGTGAAAAATTTAATTTTCAGTGAAAGTTTTAATTTGAATGAAAAATTTAATTTTTAGTCAGAAATTGAATTTTTAGCGAAAATTGAATTTTTAGTGAAAAATTGAATTTTTAGTGAAAATTTGAATTTTTAGTGAAAATTTGAATTTTATTGAAAAATTTATTGTTCAGTGAATAATTGAATTTTAGTGAAAAATTTAATGTTCAGTGAATAATTGAATTTTTATAAATTAATTAAAATTAATAAAATAAATAAAAACTTTTTAATTAAAATTATTTTAAAAATCATTTAGTTTCCACTATTTAACCTGGTGAATCGGAAATAATAAAATAACCATATTTATAAATTTAAATTAACTTTTTTTATAAATAAACCAAAAAATGTAATTTGCATTTTCATATTTTTTAATACTATTTCATTTCTGTCTGACCCCCAGCTGCGATTTATAATTTATTTATTATTTTTTTTAATAAACGATGATGAGTAGCGAACAAAATTATAATATTTGTTTAAAATAGCATTAAATAATATAAATAAATTATGATAATTAGTTGCCATAATCGAAATAAAATAAACATTTCAATTTCACGCAGCGAAAAATGTGTTTGGATATATTTGAATTTAATTATAAACTAATTCGAAATAAGATAACATCGTCGTTGTAGAACGAAAAGTCACCAAATACATTTTCAAAATGTCAAATATTCATTTACAAAATTCTATATATAGCTGCCAGTTTTTAATCGATGATCTCAATATTTTAACCACATGATAAGAAAATGTAAATCTATCAATTGATATTTCAACTTTAAAAATGCATCTATTACTTTTTATAATATTAATCAACAAACTCGAAATTTCAGTTATTCATAAAAATGTATTTAGTGACTTTTCGTTCTACAACGACGATATATACATATTAAGGTATATAAAGTATGATATCTAATTAATTTTCAACTAATTAATTAATTGATATAAATAATAACTGCACTCATAGAAATAATTGCTTGGCGTGCAGTTGTGTCAACGAATATTCATTTGCATCTACCAAATGTAGTTTGCCTTAACGGAAATTCATTTGTGGCAACCAATTGTATGAAGCGTAATCAACTATTAGTGGAAGCAACTGTAACATTGAATGGGGAAATTAAATTTTAATCAATTTAAATGTTTTTAATTACATTGCTATGACAACTAAATTTAAAATGAGACTTAAACAAATTTAGTAAGCTCCACAGATAGTTGGTTATATTGACTAAATGATATAAAATTATATTGTAGCAACCATTATTTATTTGACTTAATGAACGAAATCAGTGTCTCTACGAGTTATCGGCAATTCCCATTGAAGTATGTTTAGATCGGAAATGCAGCTGACTTCGTTTCAATTGGATGTCGAGTATTTAAATTGGCAACCAGAATTAAAGAATACCCGATTATTTAGGTGTGTCAATTGTACTCATTAGTTGTGTGAACTGATATGTGTTGTTGTAACAACAAAATTAGTTAAATGCTGATATAACCGAATAAATCAGTTGTCAAAAAATGGTTGCCTCAACTGATTCGTTGCACGGGTATTCAGATGTAAGCGGTAATTGAAGTCATTGTCGACAAGGCGCTTTATGTTGAAGCAAGGACATCTTAATTCATTATAGATAACTATATCTACAACGATTTCAAGAGGTTTCAAGAGAAAAGCCTTTATTGATAAGTATAACCGAAATAAACACCGCCTTTGCCTGTTTAAAATTTTTCGAAAATATATTTCTAAACTGCCTTGAGCATGTCACAAATTTAGTCTAAGGAAGGGTTGAGATGGAAAGAGAGGCCTATTTTCTGTCCATTGCTAAATTATGCCAGAAATCTACCTACCAAATTAATTGAAAACCTGATGTAAGCTTCTCAAAAATGTTCATTTATCTCTTATCAACAGTCAAGGCATCATATTAAATTTAACTATTTATTGTTAGTCTCTATAATAGAGTAGATATAATAATCAAGTAAAGAAAATCAAGTTAATAAAAAAAAAAAAATGTTGTAGGGTCGAGGCATATTAAAAACTTTTTTTCGAATTATTTCAAACAAACAATGACGGAATGTGTATCACAAACTGTCTGTTTTCTGCCCGTATCCAAAATATGCCGTGAATCTTCCAATAAATCCCACAAAATTTGACATCCTGCTATACAATTCCCAAAATATTGCTTTTATCTTTGTGTTTGCCGGAAATATGCCCCAAATATTCCTTAAAAAACCCAGACATTTTGTCTCGTGGTGTGTTTGTATTAAATATGCACGAAATATTCTGGAAAATTGCGAACATTATTCTCTGCACGGAGGGACATAAAATTCTAAAAGTCGAGAAGAATTCGGTTAGAAAGAAAAATAGTAGAATTTGACAAATATCGATAAAATACTACTAAAATTTAAGAATTAGTTGTCAAAAAAGTAAACAATCTTTATTCCACTGGATTTTCCGAAGTTAATTTATTGATTATTAAAAACCAAAAAGAACACGCAAAATTGTTGCCGTATTCTTCGCAAAATGAATACGTGTTCATGTATCTGCTGTTGTTTTCATCGGTCCTTCTCGGTCTATTTCGCTCGTATGCTTTGTGTTGCAACAACTATTCGAACACGTGTTCATTAAATTTTGAGATGAAAACAACAACATTTTTGATACATAAGATATTAATAACTGAATTCAAGAATAATTCTACTTAGTTACTTTTTTGATACCTAGGAAATTAATAACTGAATTCAAGAATATTTCTACTTAGTTACTTTTTTTTTGACAAGTAAGTAAATCCTTTTCTTGAATTTAAGGATTTTTCGTTTTAGCTGTATATCACTCCGTATACTTCTTGATTCCTTCTGGATTTTAGAACTTTTTTCCCTCCGTTTGGGGAATTATCAAATTTTGCAGAATTTTAAATGCAAAATCCCGGATTAGAAAATTGGAAACTTTTGTTACAAATACTGCCATCCGGAAAATTGTTTCTGAAATGCTTCGTCCGCGCAAAAAATGTTGTTATTTTGTAACTGCCTTATTCTGCAATTTTTTTGTAAACTTTTTAGTTAAATTTTAATGAAATATTGAGGAAAAGCCAATGAATACAATTTCTTGGACAAGTTTCTATGATAATTCAACGATGCAGGGCCTATGAATGTTGTGTCCCGTAAATGGTATCACGTCAAGGATATATTTGCATAATCAGCAAAGTTATCTTTTGACATTGAAAAAAAAAACCTTAGTTGTAACAACCAAATTTATTTGGTTCAAAGAATTTTCTTCCAAAATTCGGTTGACACCGCAAATAGTATCAAATACACACACCAAACTGTTCTAATAAAATGTTCCAACTATTTTACTTTTGAATATAAGAAACGACTTAACATTTAGAGTAAGTTGAATTGGAAATGTTTTGGTTGTCGCAACAAATTTATATTCTGTGTATTTGAAAATGTCAGCAGCACTTTGGAGGCCATAATGTTATCGATAACCCTGACCTGACTTAGGCTATTCAATGGGAGATGACTGATGACAATTCCTACCGAAATATTCTTTTCTCAATAACAACAGAAACAATATTTCTCTTTTGATATGCGATTTGAAGACAGACAAATTACACAAGACAACAAATGGAGGCCTATTTTAATTATTCACGATCTAAGTATGAATGTGTTTAATCTGAAAACATAAAGACTGATTTGTAAAAACAAAGTAAGAAGAATCATTAAATTATGCATCTAGTTTCACATATAATATATATTTTTTTTTAATTATGAAAACTGAAAATGTTATGCAATAAATAATAGGTACACCTTAAAATCAATATTTTTTGTGTTTGACTGTGTTACAACTTCGGTCTAATTAAGCCGAATTTCATATGGTTTAATTTAAAATATTAGCTGATCTTAATGGAATATAAAGAAATAAGATCGATAACTCAAATCTGTAAAATATTAAAGTCCAAAATATGTAGACAAATACAAAAATTGCCATATATTTGTATTAGGTAATATCTGAAAAACTTGAGGCAATCTGTAAAAACTGAGTATGAAGTAGTGATTAAAATTTTGAAGTCCATCGGAAAATAATACTAAGATCGTGAATAATTAAAAAAAGGTCTCCATTTGTTTCACATGAAATTGCTAAAAATTGATTGATGAAACTGTCAAATTCGGTTGTTGCAGCAAATAATTCTATAATTCTTATAGCCAATACTACAACCTATTCGTTTTTAGTTATAATGAACGTGTTTAAACTTTGCGATAAAGGGAAATAACTTGGATGGACAATGGGATTGGATAGCTCTTTATTTTCGAATAAAAAGAAAGAAAAGAAGACAATAAAAAAAAACTTCTAAACGTTTCTGAAATTTTTAATATTAAAAATAATCAAAACCGTTTCCTATAAAATGGTTTATACCATTTAGAAGCGCAACCGGAATAGGATAAAAAGCAATTCAATATTTTTTTTTCGAAAAGTTTTCACTCAAAGGCACTGATTAAATCACAAAGAATAAATACATAATTTGAAAGTCCAAGATGACAATTGACTGAAACAAAAATAAAAATTAATGAAACAATATTTGAATTCTTCTCGTTTGAAGAATAAGGCTGTCATAGAAGGGGAATGCAAAAAAAGGAAGACACTTTCAAAGACTTTCCGGCTACTGAAACTGCTACAATATCTGACGTATCTGACGATGCATATCTGCTGCGATAAAGTCAAACAAAGAGCAGCATGTAACGGCGCTGCTGAATCTGTTTCCTTTTTCCTGCTGGCTGGCAGTGCTGCCTGCCACTGCGCTGTGTTCGGTACATGTCAGAGATAAAAATGTCACAAGTTCGTTTAATTAAAAGAAGAGTCATCAAAACAAGATGAACTGTTGCAGCCCTTCTTTGCCATCACAACTGACAGACAGACATTTTACTACTACTTCTACTACTATCTTTGTCTATAAATTGAACATAACGCAGTAGTAGAAGCGGAGGCAGCGCCATCTTCAGAAACTTCTGTCGGGCTGCTTCGGTTTCGGGTGCGGCTGCGAATCCTGCAGGCGACAAGTTTCGTACCTTTGGCAGCAGGGCAGCAGTGTAGGGCAGGGTGCGACAGTGTTTCGTTTTAATTGCAGGCGGAAATTAAATGTCTGCGACGAAAGTCAAACAAGAGGTATTTTAATTAATTTTCGTATTTAAATTAATGCAGCACAATACATAAGACATTTTATGAATACAATAAAAAATATAAAAAAATAAAATAAAATTACAAGAAAAAAAGGCAAAATGTGCGAAAAGTCGTTAATTAAACATTTTAATGCTGCAGAAACCGTTGCAACATTTTAAAATAACAAAAAAAAATAGAATAAAAAAACTCAAAAAGTAAAAATAGAGACATTAAAACAAACAAAAAAAAAACAAAAAATAAAAACAAAACTCAAAAATATCAAAAAAATATTCAAGCTAAAATTCCAACAAAAAAAACTACAAAAAAAAAAACAAACAGATTAAAACAAGTAAAACTACAATAAATAGAAAAAAACACTCAAAAGGAAAAATAAAAACTTAAATACAAACACAAAAATTACAAAAAAAAGCACAAAAAAAAACAAATACAAAAATATCAAAATAAAAAAAACAGGAGAAATAAAAAACCCCACCAAAATCAAATAAATTTAAAACAACATAAAAATCTAGAAAACAAAAAAAAAAAAAACTTTACAACAGAGAAAATTTAAAATACACTAAAATGTCAAAGACACAAAAAAATGACAAAAAAAACATAAAAAAATCCACAACAGTGACAAAAAAAGTCACACACTTAAATCTTTAACAACTTGGACAATAAAGGGTTTTTCAATAAAAGCGCTACAAAATTTTTTATAAGGGTTTTTCAACAGGGACGCTACAAAAGTAGCGCGATAGGGACAGCAATCGACGCCGTATTTCTTGCAGCTCTTTTGATACTTCTCTTCAGTAAGGTTTGCCATTTCATGATGGAAAGATATACGAGCCAACAACGAGTCGAAATTATTAAAATTTACTACCGAAATTCGAATTCGTATATCTTTCCATCATGAAATGGCAAACCTTACTGAAGAGAAAAGTTAAAAAAGCGGCAAGAAATATGGCGTCGTTTGCTGTCCCTGTCGCTCTACTTTTGTAGCGTCCCTGTTGAAAAACCCTTTAGTAGACAATAAAAAAAAGACAACAAAAAATTCAATAACAAAGACAAAAAATTAAAACACAAATAGGTCATCAAAGTAAAAAAAAACAACAAATTCAAAAACATAAACAAAAAATTAAAACACAAAAAGATCATCAAACTAAAAAAAAATTACAACCAAAATAAAATACACAAAAAGTTAAAAATACAACTAAATTATATGCCAAAAAGAAAAAAATTAAAACACAACAAAGCAACAAATTAAAAAAATTAACAACTTAGAAAAACAAAAACACAAAAAAGTAAACATATCAAAATAACTCTAACTGAAACAAAAAAAAAAAACAAAACTCAGAAATTCAACAATACAAACAAAAAATTCAAGAACAAAAACCAGTAGCTTAAATAAAAAAAATTAAATTTAAAAAAAACAAAAAACACAAAAAGTCAACAATGCAAAAAAATCCGAAAAAAATCATAAATAGTTACGCAAAATATTAAAACACACACAAGTAAATAAAACAAAATCAAAGACAGTATTAAAATATACCAAACAGTCAACAACACAAAAAAATTCAACAACAGAAACAAAAACACCAAAAGGTAAAGAAGAAAGAAAAGTCAACAACACACGAAAAGTCAAACACTCCAAAAAAATTCAACAGCAAAAAATACATAAAAAACAGCAACGCAAAAAAATCAACAAACACAAAAAAAATCAACTATACAAAAAGTAACAACAAAAATGCAATCAATGAAGTCAAATTTATCAAAGTGGACAACGCAAAAAAAAATACAATACAACACACACATACAAAAAAAAAAGAACAAAATAAACAAAAAAATAAAAAACAAAAGCAGTATGGAAGGTTTTGACACATGGGAAATTTTGAAGTTCAATCTGTCGTCATATTACATATTATTTCTGGAAATAATTATAAAAAAAAGTCCATTTTAGTTATTATGAATAAACCTTAAGGTTTATTCATAATAAGTAAAATGAACTTAACGCTATTTCAAGTAAATTTTCTTTAATAAGAAGTTCTCCGAACCGGGTTTTGAAAAACATTAATGACAATCAGAAAACATTAATCGAATGATGGGATCTGGCGGAAAATGTGGCTCAGATGACCTACATAGAGATCACCGCGTCTAAAGACAGGAAGAAACTTTAAAGCAGTAGTTCCCAACCGTTTTGTTGTCGCGACCTCCTTTTTAACTCAATATGTCTCCTGCGACCTCTCTGAAATCATAAAATAGAGAACTTTTGATTACACTGTTCTACAAATTAAGGGTTGTTGGATTCCACCGAAATTAAACTTATTATTTCTAGTAGATTTTGGTCTCCTGATTCTTGATGCGTACTCAGTATTTAAACACCATGTCGAAATTTTGCAAAAAAATTGAGTCAAAATTGCAAAAAGCCCATTTTTGGTACAATAATCGCAATCTGTTATATGTCTTAAACTTTATCGTACTGAGTTTTTTTTTAATATTTTTTAAAGTTTGTTTATGAAATATTTTATTAAAATGCAGGGAAATACACGAAGCGTTAAAAAATTTTATACTGAAATATTGTAGTGGGTCTAGAAGCAAAAACATTCCAAATGAAATTGAGATTTTTTAATTCAAAATTGAGAAAATTCCAAATAGAATCGAGATTTTTAAATTTAAAATTGAAAATTTCCAAATTCAATTCAAATTAAAAAGTTATCAAAAGATATTGATATTTTCCTTATGAATTTTGTAACTAATAAAATGGAAATAACAAAGAATTTTAATATTTAAATATTTTTTCGGACGCCGATGGTACATACATAAATCATTTAAAAACGAGGAACATAAATTTGAACCGGTTCCGATTTTATATTCTGAATCGGAACACTTTTAAAATGTATATGTGGGAACGTAAGAATAATCCTAATAATTTGTTTATGCTGGAACCGAAATCGCTATTATAAAAGGTCTTGAAACCAGAATAAGAACCGTTACCCCAAAGGGTTTTTGTCCTTAAATCATTTGTAATTTTCTTACTTTTAATTGTAATAAATTTTTCACTCGACACACTTTTTAGGTAACACAAAATTTCGTAGTGGGCAAATTATGAGTACGTAGCAAGAATCAGGCGAACGAAATCCACCAGAAATCAGAGGTTTCATTCCATATTAAAATCCTTGTAGAACAGTGGAATCATTTGAATTTGAATACGAATTTTACCACTTTTGTAGAATTTTGGAATAATAATAATAATAAATAATAGTATGGCGCTACAGTCCTGTATAGAACTTCGGCCGAGCTCTCTTACCATTTTGAGCTGTACGTGTTAATTTGTACTCAAAGTGGTGGGACCTACAGTTTATTGCCGAATCCGAACGGCGGGTGAGAGCTTTTCATAGGCACCCTCGTAGTTTTGCCATTTACTGACGAGATGTAGCGCGGTATAGAAAAATGTTTCTATGAAAAGATGTTGTTAGCCCCAGTCCAGGCTTGAACCGGGGACCATTCGGCTCGCAGTCCAACGCACTAACCACTGAGCTACCGCGGCTACGTTTTGGAATATTGCAATATAAAGTTTTGGAATATTGCAATATATCTAATATGAAATATTTTTAAGTTCGTTTTAATTTTACGACAACGAAAATTTCAGATTATAAGTGTTCTTACTATTTTAATACCTTTACAATTTAATGCTTCATATCAGTGATGCCAACTCATATTTTCATTTCCCCCGATATTCTTTGCAAAATTCCCCACTAAGACTATAAAATTCCCCGCACAAATGTAATTTAAATGCACTTAGAATAAATAGTGTTTTCACTACATTTTTAATAAAAATTGAAATAATCCATAGAACAAATATTACGCAATATGTTATTCATTTAATATGTCCGACTTTCTTTAAACTTTTCCGACAGATAGATAGACAATTAGTTCTCAGTTAATATGATATTCTAAATATACATATGTGAAATATTGACTACTAGCTGGACCCGTGCACGACTCGTGCCAAGATTTTCTGAATTCAAAGATATGGTGCGATTTTATTAATATAAAAAACATTTTTTTATTATTGATATGAGGGGCCCGTGCTCAGCTGTTGAAATTTTTTTATTCGTTTTATAAATGTGGTAACCAAATAATTCTCCGCCAAAACAACTTTTCTCAAAGACAATTTTTTCTCAGACTGCGCTTCTCCGCAGAATTATTCTCAGTAGAAATCTTCCCGTAAAATCCACATAGAACGCTTTCCCGTAGAATTCTCAACGTAGAATTCATCCCGGTAGAATTGTTCCCGGTAGAATTCTTTCCCGTAGAATTCTTCCCCGTAGAGTTTTTCCCAGTAGAAGTTTTAGTGTGGTGGGTTTTAATGTAGTAAGTTTCGGTGTAGTGAGTTTAGATGTGGTGAATTTTGGAGTAGTGAGTTTAATTGTAGTTAGTTTTGGTGTGGTGAGTTTTAGTGTGGTGAGTTTTAGTGTGGTGAATTTGAGTGTGGTGAGTTTATGTGTGGTGTTTTTAAGTGTGGTGAGTTTTAGTGTGGTCAATTATAGTGTGGTGGGTTTTAGTGTGGTGAATTTTAATGTGGCGTGTTTTAGTGTGGCGTGTTTTAGTGTAGCGAGTTTTAGTGTGGTGAATTTTATTGTGGTGAGTTTTAGTGTGATGAATTTTAATGTGATGAATTTTATTGTGGTGAGTTTTAGTGTGGTTAATTATAGTGCGGTGGGTTTTAGTGTGGTGAATTTTAGTGCGGTGAGTTTTAGTGTGGTAAGTTTTAGTGTATCGAAATTTGAGTGTAGTGAGTTTTAATGTGGTGAGTTTAAAAGTGGTGAATTTTAATGTGGTGAAATTTTAGTGTAGTGAGTTTTAGTGTGGTGAGTTTTAGTGTGGTGAAATTTTAGTGTGGTGAGTTTTAGTGTGTTCAATTTTAGTGTGTTGAATTTTTGTGTGGTGAGTTTTAGTGTGGTGAGTTTAAGTGTGGTGAGTTTTAGTGTGGTAAGTTTTAGTGTGATGAGTTTTGGTATGGTGAGTTTAAATGTGGTGAGTTTTAGTGTTGTGAATTTTAGTGCGGTGAGTTTGAGTGTGGCGACTTTTGGGTATAGTGAGTTTTAGTGTGGTGAGTTTTAGTGTGATGAGTTTTAATGTGGAGAAATTTTAGTGCGGTGAGTTTTAGTGTGGTGAATTTTTGTGTGGTGAGTTTTAGTGTGGTGAAATTTTAGTGTGGTGGGTTTTAGTGTGGTGAGTTTAAGTGTGGTGAGTTTTAGTGTGGTGAGTTTTAGTGTGGTGAGTTTTAGTGTGGTGAGTTTTAGTGTGGTGAGTTTTAGTGTGGTGAGTTTTAGTGTGGTGAGTTTTAGTGTGGTGAGTTTTAGTGTGGTGAGTTTTAGTGTGGTGAATTTTAGTGTGGTGAGTTTTAGTGTGGTGAATTATAGTGTGGTGGGTTTTAGTGTGGTTAATTTAAGGGTGAATTTTAGTGTGGTGAGTTTTAGTTTGGTTAGTTTTAGTGTGGTGAGTTTGTTTTTCTTTTTCTTTCCTTTTTTTGTTTTTCATTTAGTTTGGATTGTGGTTTTATGTGATTGGTTTTGTTTTTGTATTTTTGCTTTTGTTTTGTGTTGTGCTTTTGCTTTTTTGTTTTTATTTTTTTTTTTTGTATTTGAGTTTTTTGTTTCATGTTCGTTGCTGGTGAAAGTGCCGAGTTATATCGTGTTTAGGTTGCATGGGAGGTGCTACGCCTCTTTGCCCAATCCCGCCCATATATAGCCTATCATTCCTTCCAGACCATACCGCATCTGTGGTAAAAATTTCAAGACAATCGGATCAGCCGTTTAGACGGAGAAGCGGAACAAACGTGATTGCTTTTGTTTTTGTATTTTTGCTTTTGTTTTGTTTTGTGCTTTTGGTTTTTTGTTTTTAATTTTTTTTGTGTATTTGAGTTTTTTGTTTCATGTTCGTAGCTGGTGAAAGTGCCGAGTTATATCGTATTGAAAGTTTAGGTTGTATGGGAGGTGCCACGCCGCTTTGTCCAATCCCGCCCATATATAGCCTATCATTCCTTCCAGACCATACCGCATCTGTGGTAAAAATTTCAAGAAAATCGGATCAGCCGTTTAGACGGAGAAGCGGAACAAACGTGATTGCTTTTGCTTTTGTATTTTTGCTTTTGTTTTGTTTTGTGCTTTTGTTTTTTTGTTTTTAAATTTTTTTGTGTATTTGAGTTTTTTGTTTCATGTTCGTAGCTGGTGAAAGTGCCGAGTTATATCGTATTGAAAGTTTAGGTTGTATGGGAGGTGCCACGCCGCTTTGTCCAATCCCGCCCATATATAGCCTATCATTCCTTCCAGACCATACCGCATCTGTGGTAAAAATTTCAAGAAAATCGGATCAGCCGTTTAGACGGAGAAGCGGAACAAACGTGATTGCTTTTGCTTTTGTATTTTTGCTTTTGTTTTGTTTTGTGCTTTTGTTTTTTTGTTTTTAAATTTTTTTGTGTATTTGAGTTTTTTGTTTCATGTTCGTAGCTGGTGAAAGTGCCGAGTTATATCGTATTGAAAGTTTAGGTTGTATGGGAGGTGCCACGCCTCTTTGTCCAATCCCGCCCATATATAGCCTATCATTCCTTCCAGACCATACCGCATCTGTGGTAAAAATTTCAAGGAAATCGGATCAGCCGTTTAGACGGAGAAGCGGAACAAACGTACAAACGTACAAACGTACAAACGAACAAACAGATTTATTATATTAATAGGATAATGCGACTGAAAAAATTGATCATATTAAACAAATTAAGTATATTAAACTTGGTTTTAAATAGTATTGAAAATGGGCAAGATCAAAATATTTTTGTATAATTTTTTATACCCTACACTAAGAGTAAAAGGGTAGCGATGTCCGTCTGTCTGTCCGTCTGTCTGTCTGTTGAAATCCCTACTACTTTTAAAATTGAAGAGCTAGATAAATGAAACTTATAACTTAGATTACTAATATACCTACGCTGTATGTGCGAATTGGCAAGATCGGTCCATTGTGACCTATGATCCGACCACTTATGTTCAAATACCTCATATAAAATGTACATATAAAGATCAATTTTTATGTATACGTGCTTAGGTAAACTTTTTTGGTCAAATATATATTGATATCATGCTCAAATACATGATAATAATGTTTTCCGGCGAAAAGACTTGTGGTTCACAAAAAAAAAAAAATCGAAATTCGGTACACCTACCCATTTCTAAATATGGGTATCAAATGAATGGAAATTCTTCAGCGATTGAATGTTTGTAGTTATTTTCAGGATTCGTATACCCTGGTGACCTATATATATATTGAATGGTAACCACACATATGTGTAGGGTATTTATAGTCGGCTTAGACCGACTATAATTTTGATAATCCTAACTATCATAATTACACCTACTTTAAAATTTCCCATGTGATCTAACCTTCCCAACTGGTTTTTTTATTAATTTTGATCAATTTTTTTACAACATTTGTGTCATTGATATTTTTAGTTTCGAAATTTTAAATTCCCAATAATCGCAATCTTCAAAATTCTGAACATTTTTTTAACTATTAAGGGGCATGTCAAATTTGCAGGTCTTAGATAAAGTAAAAATGTATGCTATATTTAAAAACATAACATCAGATACATTCAAAAAAATGTTAAAGGAATTTATCTAGATCTAGAAATCGTATTTAATAGATTGTGTTTATTAGAAGCCAAATTATGATCTTCCCTAGTAGAAATTTTGGTAGGGCCATGGTCATGAAGTGATCATGTCATTATTTGAGATGATCGGGATCTGACGAGGCCCATAATGCCCTTGTAACGCAGTGTCCTGATCATGTACTGACCTCAGGCCATGATCATGTACTGATCGGGCAATTCACCTTTTTATTATTTACCCGACTATTGCCTTGTCAGAGCCCGAGTATAATAGGGTTTCTCTCATTAAATCTCGATCATTGTCTGATGTCATTTCGTTATGAGGAACAAATAATGTAGCTATGATCGGGAAAATTGACTATTTAGATAATGCAAACCCTGGTATGGTAAGCATGATCCCTAGTAGAAATTTTGGTAGGGCCATGGTCATGAAGTGATCATGTCATTATTTGAGATGATCGGGATCTGACGAGGCCCATAATGCCCTTGTAACGCAGTGTCCTGATCATGTACTGACCTCAGGCCATGATCATGTACTGTTCGGGCAATTCCCCATTTTATTATTTACCCGACTATTGCCCGACTAGAGCCCGAGCATAATATGGTTTCTCTCATTAAATCTCGATCATTGTCTGATGTCATTTCGTTATGAGGAATAAATAATGTAGCTATGATCGGGAACATTGACTATTTAGATAATGCAAACCCTTGTATGGTAAGCATGATAAGGGCATGCAGAGGCAATGATCTTATTTTCTCTAATAGGACTTACCCAACGAAAACCCGATCATTTCCCGATGGGTTTCACATAATTGGAATATAGAGGTATATTCCAGTTTTCGTCGATCGAGTCCGATTTTACTTGCAAAATTCTAAACAAACGATTTTGAATTTATTATTTTCATAGCGAAGTTTTCTGTTTAAATTCATTTAAAAAAATATTTTTCTTTTACTAAGATATCAAATCTAAAAGCAAAAACGTTTGTTTTAAAATTTTCATAAGAAATTTGATCAAAAGTTGGGATATGCCCTTATATTTCAATCATTAAAAATGTAAAAGATCCTAATTTGAAATTCTCAGCCAAAAGTGGACCATTCCCCGATAACGATAACTAAGACTAAAATACCCCACAAATTGCGGAATCCCCCTGCAGTTGGCATCACTGCTTCATAATGATAAATTTAAAATTTTATTTAATTAAATTTTTTAATTAAGTTATTTAGAAATCTAATTTGAATATCCCAGCAGATTTTAGAATCACTTTGCAACCACTTTGGCAATTTATAATGTATTAAGGGAGTCGCTCCAAAAATGGTTCCAGAAGTCGTTATTTTCGCAGGCGATGTCTACACGAGCAAGTACTTTTCCGTCAGCTTCTAAGAGAAGCGAACGGAGAAGTACATCTCCATTCGCTTCTATTGCAATGTGTTGTGAAACCACTTTAAGTACTCTTTTGAAATTTCTCTCTTTACTAGTTGAACAACTTCTATCTCGGTTCCAAAAGACGTAGTTATGGAATAACGTCCGATGGAATGACTTTTAGAACTACTTCTTAAAATAGTTCCCATGGTATGACTTTTGGAACTACTTCTTAAAATGGTTCCCATGGAATGACTTTTGGAACTACTTCTTAAAATGGTTCCCATGGAATGACTTTTGGAACCTCATTCTTAAAATGGTTCCCATGGAATGACTTTTGGAACTTCTTCTTAAAATGGTTCCCATGGAATGACTTTTGGAACTACTTCTAAAAATGGTTCACATGGAATGTCTTTTGGAACTACTTCTTAAAATGGTTCCCATGGAATGACTTTTGGCTTTGACTTTTAAATAAAAAAGTACTTACTAAATATGTTTTATATCCTATGACACACATGTTTTTAATTGAATTGTTGATTTAGAATACGCAGCTAACTTTATTTTTTTTAAATAAAATATTTCAAAGAGGTTTGATACGTTTTTGAATATTCTCAATTACATTCTAAAAGAAGCGAACGTGGAACGACTTTTTATCGGAACCCAATGTGAAGTTGTTCTCGTTAGTTTACCGTCAGTACCAAGAGGGAAGTTATTCTAGAATCAGTTGTTGTAGAATTTGATAAAGAAAAATATCTCCGTTTACTTCTACCCTCTCATTAGATGCTCAATGCAAAACTGTATTCGCTTCTTGTATACGTTCCGCTAGAAGTGAATGTGGAACGACTTTTCATCGGAACCAAATGTGAAGTTTTTCTCCTTGCTGTGCCGTCAGTACCAATAGAGAAGTTATTCTAGAATAGCTTGCTATAGAATTGGATGGATATGCAGAACTTGGTTAAATTCTCTCTCATATTTCCATATTCAACCGATAAATTTAAATTTGTGTACTCTTTATAACTCTCGAATATAAAGTGATTCCTAAAATGATTTCACTAGAAGCGAACGTGGAACGACTTTTTATCTTTGCATTCCAAATAAATGTAGTTCTAGAAGTTGTTCTTTTCGGAACAACTTGCGCTAAAATCTGCTGGGATCCCTCGGCGACCTCCTGAAAATGGACTCGCGACCCACCGTTTGGGAACCACTGCTTTAAAGAGTACAATTTGTTAGTGTTCCTAAAGCACTCACAAATTGTGATTTTTTTTGAGCCATTGTTTCTTAAGAGACGTTTTTTATTACTCCAATTTTGAGCGTTCATAAATTGTAAATTAAGATATTTTCAATTTGATAATTTTAGGAGAGTTATTTTTTTAGAGTATTTAAGAGCTCGTAAGACTAATATTAGAGCGCCTCTAAATTGATACATGGAAATTTTTAAACGTGCTATACTTTTCTATAACGACTACGCCTTCTTCTGCATAGGAAAAAAAATCATCAATATGATAAAAATATTTATAAATATATAAATTTTCCGCGAGAATTCAGCACAACATAGAAATATACATGGGCAGAGAAGTCTCAACAAAATTATATATATGTTTTTTTTAATACAATTTTCTGGTTTTTTCCACAGAGAAACCGATTACACGACAAGATTCAGCAACCTTTAAGGGTTAAGATGTGAAAATATGGACAAGTTGGCAACTCTGGAAGTTCCTTTTTTGATCCGTTTTTCAAGGTGATATGTAATAATTTTGATAAATGAGTCACGTTTATGCGGTTTTCACGATAATTCACGAACGAAAAGATTACACGACAAGATTCAGCAACCTTTTAGGGTTAAGAGGTGAAAATATGAATAAGTTGGCAACTCTGGAAGTTCCTTTTTTGATCCGTTTTTCAAGTTGATATGTCATAATTTTGATAAATGAATCACGATTATGCGGTTTTCACGATAATTCACGAACGTGATTTTTCACAGAGAAACCGATTACACTACAAGATTCAGCAACCTATAAGGGTTAAGAGGTGAAAATATGAACAAGTTAGCAACTCTGGAAGTTCCTTTTTTGATCGGTTTTTCAAGGTGATATGTCATAATTTTGATAAATGAGTCACGTTTATGCGGTTTTCACGATAATTCACGAACGTGATTTTTCACAGAGAAACAGATTACACGACAAGATTCAGCAACCTTTAAGGGTTAAGATGTGAAAATATATATTCAATATTATGAATATTGTTGAACTAATATTTGTTTACAAAAATTATTTTCTAATTTTTAAAAATAAAATTTAAAGAAAAATAGAAAAAATTAAAAAATAATTATCGACAAAAAAAAAAATTCGAAAATAAAAATGATAAAAAAAAAGGAAAAAAATTTTTTTCAAGAAAAAAAATTCGAAAGAAAAACCGAAAAAAAAAATAATTTTTTTTTAATATATTTTTTATAAATATAACTTTTTATATAAATAGTATTTTTTCGAACTTAAATTTTTATAAAATATTTCTTATTGATGTCGTTTTAAAAAAAAATATACGGACATACCAAAAGAGTTAAGTATTATTCGACATTTTAATCATTTGCATAAGAGAAAATCAGTATTTCAAATTTAATGATAAAATATAAGAACAGTTAAAAGGCATGGTTTGATGAACGGAATTCATCAATATGATGTACATATTTTTCATGTGTGTGTATTACTCTTTTAATGTAGAGTACAAAAAGTCAAAAAATACGATAAAGTTTGCAACAGAAAAAAAATCAACAACAGATAATAGTCAACAACACAAAAAAAAAGTCAACAACATAAAAATATGAAAAACTCAATAAATATGCAAAACAAACAATAAACAAATTAAAAAAAAAAATAGTCAACACAACAATCAGCGCCAGTCGCCAGTTCGATAACTGCTTTTGCTGCTGCTGCTGCAACTTTATCGCAAGCTCTTGACAGTCAACAACAACAACAATATTGGCGCAATGTTGCTGCAATATAGCTGCAACGAACTCATCAATTGTTTTGCGTTCGTTTTTAATTATGCTGCGCTCTTTGGACGCCTAACCGCAGCGCCAAAGGGCTGCAAAAAAAAAAAAAAAACTAAATGAAAAAAAAGCAATTAAAACGCTTTGTTTTGACGACAGCGCATAGTTGAAAAGTTTTTAATTAAAAGTAAATATATGCAGCTTCTAAGAAGCGCTCGAAAGAATTTGATGATGTTGCTGGCGATGGTTTTCACTCAATTACACGCCACTTGATGCGCCAACAACACTAAGAAGCGCTTGTTTTATGCCCCCCCCCCCATTCTTCTCCCCTCACAACTGTACACAGTCCTCAAACTACAAAGGCACTATGTAGCACTACACGCACTATACACGCACTATACACGCACTATACACACTTCGCGCACTCCGCATACTCTACGCCGATCGATGCTTCGCGCCGTTGCGATCACCTGTTGTTAACATAATTTAGACGGTTTCCCGAGAAACACTAAAACGCATTGGGGAAAACAAGAACAGCAACAAACACGAAAAACTGTTGAAAGGCATTAAAAGTGCGGCCATTATCAGTGACAGGAATCTCGACCGTTCGAAATTAACACACGGAGCGGCGCGCTGCAATGTGTTGATTTCAATAAAACTTTTGTAAATGAAAAATAGAAAAATAAACTATAAAAAAAATGAAAAAAAGAAATACTCAAAAACAAATAAAAAGCAGATACACATCATTAGATGCTGCAACGGGCCTAACAAATGGGAAATTAAGTAGACATGGACCGTGAGATGGAGATGGAGATGGCGCGCGGAAAATCTATGAGTTTTTAAATAAACGCTGACAGTTCTATAAATTATGATAGTGATGCAGACCATTTGGAGACGCAACGCATCGCATTGAATAATCTGAATAGGCCGTGAGATTATGCAAAAGATAGATAGTTTTATGTGTATCGTCCGTCGCCTGCGGCATAGAAAAATATTTTTTCCTATAGTTAACTTTTAGCCTGTGGCGTTCGTTGCTATGCTCAATCAGCAATAGATCGTTTATCGTCTACTTCTGTTACAAATTAGTTTTAAAATCATTTGCAAGTTGAATTTTTAAAAAGAAGAAAACAAAAAACGCACATAACCAATTTTAATAGTTATCACACTTAATTTATTCTATGCAAACACCATCATTTTATAATTCAAAAAAAAAAAAATAAAATCAATCAGCGTGTATATCAAATTGTTTTCTAGTTATTAAAATGCTTTAAAAAGTCAATAAAAAATGTAGTCATTAAAATTTTCGATATCATAAAATAGGTAACAAGATCATGGTTAATGGCTATGTCGAATGTGTAAAAGCCATTAGTGTGTTAACTAGTAGGCATATTTTAGAAAGTATTTCGTAGGCCCACTGTTATTAGAAAGAGCGAGTCAAAAATTAGTAGATCATTAAATTTTTATATACAATTTCATGCTTTGATTGGTTATTGTTTTAAAATTAATAACCTCTAAAGTAATATGTCTAAACAACGTCGTTAAGAAGTAAAACTAAAAACTACTAAAAAATAGTTGAAAAATTGACAAATTTGGAATGCTATAAGATAGATTAAGATGTTACTATAATTTTATATTAATATTTGTACACGCTGCAAAAAAAAGGGCTCTCCCAAACATAATTTTGCAGGCATTAACATGTATGTTTGAAATTTTATGTAAACATAATATATAATTGACTGTTAAATCATTTGTAAACAGGGTTGTATTGAGACTTGAACAGTGTTGTAATGAGCTCCGACTTACATTATAATATCCCGGAAACAGTTTAATGTTGCCCCTTTGAAATGGAGTATGTTCTAATGGAAACATAATAATTGCTACATCGAAACAAAATAAATATTTGAACCGAAACATAAATATGTTCAAAATTAAACATGATTTTGAACGACCTGAATATAAATATGTTTCCAGTGAAACATATCAGTTGTTTCAGTTCAAAAAGTAGTATGTTTGCATAGAAACATATTTAAATATTTTTGGAAAAAAATGCTGAAAATAAAATAAAAATAAAATGTAGTTTTTTTCAGTGTTGCCACCCCAAAATTTGAATTTTCCACAACATTTTTTAAAAAATAGACAATTTGACTAAAAATTACACAATTTTTTTCATGATATTAAAAAGTATAATAAAATGTGACGTTGAGAATAATAAACGGCTTTGTACATTTTTGGACAGTTACTTACTGCAGGCGCCATTCTACCGTATGAGGAGGTGTCTCATGACGTGACTGTGGCAGGGACAAAAAGTGCAGCTAAAATAATTTCAAATGAATTTAAATTTAAAACATAGCTTTTGGTTTTTCAGTATTACTGTCTATTTGATATGTAATAGTTTGTCATTTGGTTATTTTAATCAAATTTTGGAAAAGTAAATAATTGAATGACAACCTAATACATTGATAATAATTTGTTGTCATATTTCACATGTGTATTGGTAGTTAAAAGGGTTAACTAAAAACTGCATTTAAATCTTATCGGCTGTCTAGAGGACAACTTTCTGATGATGCCTTATAATAGTTGACTGAAACATAACTTTTTAGTTATCTTTTCGAGAGCTAAAAGTCAACAAAGATGCGGACGTTCGTAAGTTTTTCAGATACCTTTTTGATCATTTTTACGAGAACATTTGGATATCATTAACTTTTTAAAGTTAGCATAAAGTTAGGTTTTGGGCATCGTTTGTCTGGTTGGGAGACATATAGTTTTTAAATAAATTATTTATGAAGTATCCAATCCCAATTTTTATTATTGTTTAAACGTCTTATGAATTTAATAAGTGATAGTTTTTTTATTGGAACGTAGTTGTTTATAATGTTTTTTGAATTAACTACGTAAAATAGTCGATAGTTAACTACGTTTTTCTCTCGGTGTAATTTTCTGCTTAAGTTTCTGCATTAGTTTTTAGTGGGGCCTCTGTGATTGAAATAATATAAAAAAAATTAGTAGTCAAGGAATTCACGGAGTCTTTTGTAAAAAAACATGCCAAATTCTGTTTGAAAATCGAAACACAGATTTTTATTTGTGGTTTTTTTCATATTAGTTTCAGAAATTATATACTGCACTATATTATACTCTGTTACTATTAGTATTTTTTTAACACAATTTATATATTTATTTAATTTACAAATAACAAAATTATTACCGACGCGAAAACGTTTACTCAACAAACAACAAAAGACACGTACGCAGAAAATGCCGATCAACGAGTGTCAACTTTATATACAAGAATTCATTTTTTGTTCGTTTTCAAACATCAGTATGTTTAAAATGATCCTATACATACTTCAAATGACGACAAAAGAGACGTAGGTAGAAAATTCTGCTCAACGAGTGCCAACTTCGTATACAAGAAGAATGTTGCAAGAATACACTTATTTAAGGGTGTGTGCGAATTCGACTAAATTGCTTACTAAACTAAATTTTGTCGGTAATGCAGTGTTTACTTTTCAATTTAGCAAATTTTCGAGTAAACTAAATTGAACTAAATGAGAAGACAGCAAACAGACATATGATAATCGATTTATTAGAGACTTTAACAATTACCGGTTACCGACTGGCGGTCGAATAAAAACTCGTACAATTTAGTTTAGTCAGCAATTTAGTCGAACTCGCACACATCCTTAATGCAATTTCTTTGTTTGTCTGTTTTTAAACATCAATATGTTCAAACGATGGCAAAAGATGGCGTAGGTAGAAAATGCTGCACAACGTTGCCAACTTCGTCAGTCGATAAATTATCGAATTAAGACGACCGTGGCGAACATACGTTGTATTTAGATTTGAGTAGCATTTTCTGTGTTTCGAAACATAGTTTTAACCAAGTAAATTGCCAAGAAACAGTTTATTCAAATGCTATTAAAATTTTATGTTTGTATTGTAACATATTTATGGTAAATATGACAGATTCTGCTGGACATTATAATAATGTTTACACGTGAGCAAAAATAAATTCAATTTCGATTATAATTTAATTACACTTCATTCCTAATACATGTATGGTAATTTCGTATTACTTTTTAATTAAATCGTTTCTATCCGTGTATGAATGTTTAAAACATGAACAGAAATAATATTTGTTTAAACCAATAAGTGAAATTTATTAAATTTAGTGAATTAGTTGTCTTATCTATTAGGAATATATAGCAATATAAAATAAACAAATAGTACATATCATCACTGTCATGTCAAAGGAGCGAATGTGCATTTTTAAAAATGTTGGGAAATCTAATTTTAAAGTTTGAAGTGCTATAAAAATTAGTAAATTTTTTTTTGTAATTTTGGTTTATTTTTCAATTATTATAAAGTATATAAAATAGCAATGGATTTGAACAACTTACTGAATTATAAATACAGATTTTGTGAGGCTATATCCTGACCAAAACGCAAATATTTTTGTTTTTTTGTGATATAACTCTTTATTTGCGCAAGATAAAATAGTAATGCAGAGGCAATAATTGTTTGTTTTTAAAGCACCTATCGATTGGCATCTTTATTAAAAAATATTTTGCCAAACATTAATTAGGCAGTTGTTATTTGCATGAAAAATGTTTGGCAAAATATTTTTAAGTAAAGATGCCAATCGATAGGTGCTTTAAAAACAAACAATTACTGCCTTAAAACCAATATTTTATCTTGCACTAATAAAGAATTATAGCAATATTTGCCAAACATTTTTCTTGTAAATGATAAAAAAAAAATAAATATTGATGATGATGGATAGGTGCTTTTAAATCACACAATTAATGACTTCACATCAATATTTTATCTTATACCAATAAAAAGTTATGACAAAAAAACGAAAAGATTCGCCCTTTTGTCATGACAACATTTTCAATTCGAATTCGCCCTTTTGGTTTTGATTTTTGTGGCTAGAAATATTCAACAAAACCACACACAATTTTGGCACAGTATACTTGAGGAAAAACTACATTTAAAAATGTCAAAAATTACACATACGCCCCTTTAGCATGATAGTGACGATATATTTTTGTAAACATTTGCTGAACACACTACTTAACGTGATGTTTCCTATGGACATCCCATACACCAATTCTTTATAATTCGCTGGTGCTAATTTTGACTGCATACGAAGTTTTAAACAATTACAAATCGTTTAGAAATAAAATTGCAATCGTAATTTTAATTTTTTCACCCACTATTTAAAATTAAAAAATATAGTACTGTTGAAAAATATTTTACCAAAAAAAACTTATAACGCATTTTTCTATTAATGGTCAAGTCCAATTTTAATATATTCAAGTATTCTAATATACAGATATTTGTATCTAAACTCGGATATTTTTATTTCTTTTTTTTAATTTTAAATTCTCATATGTTCTCATAAATAATATATTAAACGCATAAATTTTGCCAAAGTTAATCATGATGTCCTGCCAAGAATAAGTAATCATAATGATTTAGTTTTTATTCATAAAAAATGATTATAGTAAAAATCAATTATTATGATTTGTTTGTTTGTCCTGCGTTTGTTTACTAATGTTTTATGTACTATAGCAATGAGTAATTTGAATAGTTTTTGGAACACATTTTATGATTTATTATTCATAGTTCATGAATAAAATCTCATAATTGTGCCAAACATCCGTAGCCTCCAGATGAAATAACAATTTCAAATTATGCAGAACAAAGTGAAAAATATCACATCTATATATATAAAACTCTTGGTACGTCTGTCTGTTTGTTTCAGCATCACGTCTAAATCACTGAACCGATTTGACTGATACTATGGAGCCGCGGTAGCTCAGTGGTTAGTGCGTTGGACTGTGAGTCGAAAGGTTCCCGGTTCAAGCCTGGACTGGTGCTAACAACATCTTTTCATAGAAACATTTTTCTATACCGCGCTACCTCTCGGCAGTAAATGGCAAACCTACGAGAGTAAAAATTGCCTCTGAAAAGTTCTCACCCGCCGTTCGGATTCTGCAATAAACTGTAGGTCCCACCACTTTGAGTCCAAATATAACTCGCACAGCTCAAAATGGTGAGAGAGCTCGGCCTAAGTTCTTATAGGACTGTAGTGCCAAACTATTATTATGGAGTCCGAAGGGTAACATAGGATATATAGGGGCGCGATTGGACAACGGGGCGTGGCACATCCCACACAACCAAAACTTTAGACGCGTTATAATATGGGACTTACACCAGCAAAGAAGATAAAACGAAAAACTCAAATACAATAAAAAATTACAAAACACAAAAACAAAAGCAAAAATCAAACACAAAAGCAAAAACAAAAGCAAAAGCTGGAACAAAAGTAATCACATAAAAAAAAAGCAAAATAAAAACAAAACAAAAGATGGTAATACAAAAACAAAAACAAAAGCAAATACAAATAACAAAAGCAGAACCACAAAAACAAAAGCAAAAACACAATATCAAAAACACTAAAGCAAAAACAAACAAAAGCAAAACAATATAAAACATAACAGAATAAAAACACATAATCAAAACCAAACAAAAAACAACAAAACCCTAAATACAAAAGAATACACAGAAACAAAAGAAAAACACAAATGCAAAGTGACAAAAGCAAAACGCAAAAACTAAAGCAAAGACACAAACAAAACCAAAAACACAAAATCAAAATCAAAAAACAAAATCAAAAGCAAAAATAAAAAAACACAAAAACAAAAAACAAAAGCAAAAGCACAAATTAAAACACAAAATAAAGAAAAAACACAAAATTAAAAGCAAAACACAAAAACAAAAGAAAAAACACAAAAACAAAGGCAAAAAACAGAAGATAAAATACAAATGCAAATACACAAAAGCAAAAAGACAAATTTAAAAATAAAAGAAAAACATAAAGCAAAAACACAAAAGCAAAAAAAAAAAAACAAAAAACACAAAAATAAAAAACAAAAGCAAAAACACAAAAGCAAAAACACAAATCAAAACACAAAACCGAAAACACAAAATAATAGAAAAAACACAAAAATAAAAGCAAAACACAAAAACAAAAGAAAAAACGCAAAAACAAATGCAAAAAAACAGAAGCAAAATACAAAAGCAAATACACAAAAACAAAAGCAAAAAGACAAATTTAAAAATAAAAGAAAAACATAAAGCAAAAACACAAAAACACAAAAGCAAAACTACAAAAGTAAAAACACAAAGACAAAAACATCCGCACGAAAATTTGGAATAAATAGTAAAACCCACCAAATAAACTCAATTAGACGATCGAAAATAAATAATAAAAATGTACTTTATATTTATAAAATCACTCCATATCCTTGCATTCACAAAATAATTTCACGAGTCGTGCACAGGTCCAGGTAGTTGAAAATAAAATAAGTCAGTAGACAAAGGAACGAGAATTAATAATAAATTATTAAAAAATGCTTCACTTAAACTTATGTGTCTGTTAAATTTTTCATTTTTTTTCAAATGACATATTTTTCACTTTGTTCACTCACTTAAATGGTTTACTTATGCCCGTAACTTCAACGAATAGATATCTACTGGTGCTTAGTTATCTATCGTGTAAGCAAAATTTCGTAACTTCAACGCATAGTTAAGGAGTAAAAACACCGGATAGGTAAGAGATATCTGTTCGGTACGAACACCAATAGATATCTACTCGTTGAAGTTACGGGCATTACAGGAGCTACACTGTGTTTTTTTTTTCAATTGAGGTGAATTGCGCATTTAAAAATATAAATTGCGCATAGTATAAATATTCATAATTTCGATTTGTATGATTAATAATAAAATTTGTGAAATTTATGAATCCTATTCATAATAAATATACTTAGAATTATTTATCCATGAATTTTATATTTGTTTTAGTATTATACATAATTTATGATTATAATTTATAAATAAAATAATTCGAAAAAATATGTTCCATGAACAACTTATTCATAAATCATCAGTAAACACTTTTCTCCGTGTAAATAAAAAAATGATTTAAGATTATCGAGAGCGTAGTTCAAACTCATTTTTTTGATTAATCAAATTTTTTGATTAATCAAATTTTTTGATTAATCAAATTTTTTGATTAATCAAATTCTTTGATTAATCAAATTTCCGATTAATTGACTAATCAAGATTTTCGAATAATCATAACATTGATTAATCAATTAATCAGGATTTATCAGAACTGTTATTAATTGATTAATCAGAATTTCCGATTGATTGATTGATTGATTAATTAATTAATTAATTCATCCGTCGATTTTGTTTTCTGATGAATGTCAATCAAAATTAAATAAATAAAAAAAAAAAAATGTTTTAAAAAAGTAAAATGAATATAATTAGAAATTTTAGCAACAGATTCCAGTAGCTAAAGTGCACGTGAGAATTTAATTTTAATGAATAAGAATAATTTGTGAAACGATGCAGCAACAGAAAATAACGAATAGTGTTGTAGGAAAATTTCCTATCACAAAAAATGAAAGTTTAAATGAGGTTTAATCCTTCAGCAATCCATCAATTGACATTCACTGAAAAAATCGATTCTGATTTTAAACCACAAACTAAGTTTAAAAAGTACTGAAATACAGGCCCTTAAAGTGTTATAAAATTGAATGTAAATATTTGAATTGATTTAAATTTTAATTTTTAACTTATTAGTTATCAGTTTGTTTCTAATCAATTTTTTATCATATGCAAATTAATAGAAAACATCAAAACATAGCCTCACAAATAGATAACACTTATTGCCACTCTCAGACAGACATAAATTCCGAAAATAATTTATGTTGTTCAATGCAAAAGTCGCATCAGTCGATGGACAACGTAGCACCAAACTCAAAGACACAGAGATCTGTAGCTATTTAATTAAAATTTATAGAGTGATTAATAATTATCCCGCTGTTTTACAAAATTTATACAATATAAATGCATAGGTCTCGGGTGTCATGTTGGTGGGAAATTAATTGAAACATGTTTACAGATAACGAGCCATACATATAAAAGAGAAAAAAATAAAATAAAATAAAATACGAAAAAAACAAAATAATTAACATAAACAGAACGTCATTGTATAAAGAATGTCAACATTTATATGGTAACACGCGTTACTTCTACCATGGTGCATCGGCATTCCTAAAAAACATCAATCTGTCTGATTATTTATTTATTAATATATCATGTTGCAGTAAAACCAACAAAAGAAATGAACAAATTTAATTGAAATTAAGTCAACACACTTTTAGAGAAGCAAATAAAGACTGTAACGCATCGATTTAAAATAATATTAATGCGTTCAGTGGTTGAATATAACAAAGCATTTGTCAAGATCAAAAATAGTTCTAGAAAATATTAATAAATTGATTTACCACAGTATATATATATATATATATATATATATATATATATATATATATATATATATATATATATATATCGTTCACACGGGGTTTAATATTAGTTTGCAGACAATATAATACCGATACCTTACAGGCAAAAGATCGTTATCAACAACGAACTAATTTCACAGGAGGTGAAAAAAAACGCCTCAAAATCGATTAGCTAAAAAGTTTATTGATATTTCCACTTAAAAATGGACAAATTATCTACAAATACGCATATTTTTAGTTGTTCTATCACCCTAGTAGAAATTTGCCCGATGCGCCATCGGGAAATGACCGGGTTTTCGTTGGGTAAGCCCTATTTCAGAAAATATGATCATTGCCTTTGCATGCCCTTATCATGCTTACCATAGCAGGGTTTAAATTATCTAAACAGTCAATGTTCCCGATTATAGCTACATTATTTGCTCCTCATAACGAATTTAGCATCAGGCAATGATCGAGATTAATGAGAGAAACCCTATTATGCTCGGGCTCAGACAAGGAAATTATAGGGTAAATATTAAAATGGGGAATTGCCGATCAGTACATGATCATGGCCTGAGGTCAATACATGATCAGGACACTGCGTTACAAGGACATTATGGGCCTCGTCATATCCCGATCATCTCAAATAATGACATGATCTCTTCATGACCAAAATATCTACTAGGGCAATACCACAAAAGGAGTTAAAAATCAATGTAATATGAAATTTTAAAATATGAGGTATGAAACTTTTCAAAGATATGATACTCATAAAATGGTTTTTAAAACTGCAATAAAAAATCTTTGTTACGATTTTTTGCCCGGAAGGTATCGATTAAAATTTAAATTACTTTTAAAAATTCTTAAAATGTAAAATAAGTTTTGTAATCATAAAAAAATACCATAAAACATCAATATATTAAAAATTAACTTCAAAAATCTACATTTTATTGTTATTATTACAATATAATAAGTTAAAATAAAACTCTTATATCTGACATGATCTGACCTGGCCTAATAGATACATTTTCTAGTACACAGTAGAAAAAAAATTCGTAAATATACCCAAAAAGGTACATCAGCACAATCAAATTATTGCTAAAACTGCGCCGACTAAATTATTAATTGTATTAGCGTACACATTCATCATATTAGCAATCGCATTTGCTGGCAACAGCTATGTGTATTCGCATACCGCGTTGATGTTATAGCAGTGTGTGGTGTGTGTTCGTGTACTCGCTTACAGCGCTGGTGAATTTAGTGCAATTCGTGAAATTGATGGAATTCGCTTCGAATTGGAATTTTTAGTTCAGTTCACATTTGGTTCATGCCAAAAGAAACGCTTATAGAGTTTGATCATACTCTATTGGTGTCGTTGGAAATGATGATGATGATGGAAATAGTTGCATATTTAATTATGCTTCATCATCAGAAAAGCATAATTGTTATATATTTTCACAAGAATTTATAATATTATTTTTTAATAAACTAAAAAAGAATTATAAGTATACTGTGAAAATGCAAATATACTTTTAAAACGCCGACCATACCAATTAAATAATTTGCTACTTAAGCAAACTCGTTTATTGGTATATTTTTGGACGCAAATAGCATTTTAAGCGAATGTGTTTGCTCAATACATGAAAATGGCAAAAATGTCATTGCTAGACCAATGAAATTTTGATTGTCGTATTTACGTAGATTATTTTTTTGTGTGTAGATTGCTTGTCAAATATCTGTTTTTTTATGGAAAATGAATTACTGTACATCTTCGAATACGGAACAACACGATTTATTCAATGGACATCAACTCTATATAATTCGTATGTGCTAATTTTGAAGTCAAGCTCAGTTTTTTTAGTATTGTTATTTGTTTTTTGATCTAAAATAGAGTTAATGCAAAAATAATGTTCTTACGGACTCAAGGTCTTGCCAGTTACAAAGTACTATGTACTGGGGATTTGTTTTTGTCAATTGTTGTTTGTTTCAATCCCCAGTATATAGAACTTTGTATCTGCCAAGACCTAGAGCCCGCAAAAACAACATTTTTGCATTAATTCATAACGTTTCTAATAAATAACAAATTTTATAAAAAAATGTAATACACTTTTTTATAATTGTTAAAATTAATTTGAATATACTAATTAATTCATGTACTTTTTTGAGATATTAGGATCTAAATTCAGTCATTTTGTTTTTCTTGGAAAATTTTATAAATATCTTTTTATATTTTTGGGATCTTCCACACTAACTACCAAAATTACTTTTTTTTAAATACTTTTTAAAATATGCGCTGTGAATATAGTTTTGATACATAATCTTTTATATAACCAATTGCAATAAAAAAATACTTTGTACGCATTCCTTTATATTTAAATATTATTCCTTCACGCTACAAAACAAGCGCTTTCCCAAACATATTTTTGCAGGCATTGGAGCTTTATGCCAACAAAAGTATTATTGTATGCAAAACATTATAATAATGACAACCAAACATATTTTTATTTTCGTTCAAACATATTGAAGTACTGAATTAATAATGTTTTTCGAAAACATTGTTTGAATAAAATTGAATAAAATTTTGACACAATATATATGTTGGGTCTGGACAGAGTATATGCTATATCTCACTGAGATTGGTGGACTGGGTGTGGCACTTCCCATATAACCCAAAAATTAATAACACGTTATAAGGACTGCGTCGAATAAAATTGTCCGTTACATATCTTCCCATAATGTGCTATTGCAAGATTCAAATTAAAAAAAATTGATCATAATAGCTCTGAATTAAATGGCAGAAAATAATTTGTGTCAGTTATAGAAAATACAAAATTTATTTAACGCGAAAATGGCAAACGAAGTGGAAGTGCGAGAAAAATATAATTAAAATTTTTCAAAAACAACCTAGTTGGTCTTTTAAAAAAATTGCCAAGGAGGTAGGGGCTAACCCTAAGACCATTTCTCGCATTATCAACCGCTTTAAGGAAGACCTGAGTATTGATCGGAAGAAAGGTTCTGGTAAAAAAAAGCCCACATGATCGTGAAAAGTCGAAGAAGGTTGTGAATATTTTAAAGAGAGATCCAAGCATATCCGGAAGGAAATTGGCGAGAAAGGCGGATTGCTCTGAATCTTTCGTGCGCAGGACTAAGAAAGAAGCTGGGCTGAAGACGTACAAGGTCCAAAAAGTTCTGAATAGAAATGCCGTCAAAAATGAAACTGCAAAACAACGAGCTAAAAAGCTGAACCAAGATTTTTTTTAAAAATTCGATTACTGCATAATGGACGACGAAACTTATGTTTTAGCGGACTTTTCTCAGCTACCTGTGCAGGAATTTTATACAGCCGATTCTCGAGGAAATGTCGCTGAAAAATTTAAATAAAAAAAAATGACAAAATTCCCAAAGAAATTCCTTGTTTGGCAGGCAATTTGCAGTTGTGGAAAAAGGAGCAGCTCATTCGTGACATCGGGTACAATTAATAGCGAAATATATGTGAAGGAAAGCTTTCAAAAGAGATTGCTTCCATTTTTACGCCAACATGAAGTGTCCACATTTTTTTGGCCTGACCTCGCTTCATGTCACTACAGCAAAACGGCCTTAGAGTGGATCCAACAAAATGCAGTGATTTTGGTGCCTAGAGAAGCCAATCCACCAAACTGTCCAGAACTCAGGCCGATTGAGAGATACTGGGCTTTAGTAAAAAGGGAGATGAAGACAACAAAAAAAGTGGCCAAAGACCTTCAAGACTTTAAAAGAAAATGGTCTTCAGCAGCTGTGAGGGTGTCGGGCACTACCATTACAACATTAATGGAAGGGGTTCCGGAAAAATTAAAACTTTTTATTGAAAAATATTAATTTCTGGTTTTTTATATTTTTTTTTTAATCTAAAAATAATTTGCAAAATAAAATATTTTAATCTATAAAAATTCGATTACTAGATTTCTAGATTTTTTCATTTTTGTAGCGGACAATTTTATTCGACGCAGTCGGCAATTGGGATAGCAAATTTAATGCTTGGCGTTATATTTAACCTTTCTAAACGGTCTCGCCGAATGTGGTAACCCCCCCCCCCCTAAGAAGGTACATTTTCAAGATGGTGTATGTCAACAGGTTTTATAGTGATATCAAGATATTTCACATCAGGGTAACAACCACCCCATATCATTTAAACTCATTACACCAAAATTCACCACATCGAAATTTAAACTCACCACACTAAAACTTATCAACTAAAATTTATCACACTAAAACTCACCACACCAAAATTCAGCACACTGAAACTCACCACACTAAAACTCACCACACTAAAACTTCTACTGGGAAGATTTCTACCGGAAAAAATTCTTTCGAGTAGAATTCTACCGGGAAGAATTCTACGGGAAAGCGTTCAATGGGAAATAATTTAACGGGAAATTTCTACTGGGTAGAATTCTACGGCGAAGCACTGTCTGAGAAAGTATTGTCTTTGAGAAAAGTTGTTTTGGCGGAGATTTTTTTTTGTTTTTGTTACTACATTTATAAAACAATTAAAAATGTCCACATTAAAGCACGGGTCCCTCATATAAATAATAAAACTGTTTTTTTTTTATATTAATAAAATTGCTCTATATCCTTGCATTCAAAAAATCTTTGCACGAGTCGTGCACGGGTCCAGCTTAGATAATAAAGAAAGACTATATTCGTTACATAGACACCTCAATTCTAAGTCTCGTCGTAGCGAAAATCCATATATTCGCAACATTTTTAAATTTTTAGCTACTCTAGGATCCGTATGAAGTTTTTTTATACCCTACACTAAGAGTGAAAGGGTATATTCAGTCTGATTGTCTGTCCGTCTATCTGTCTGTTGAAATCTCGATTACGGAAAAAGTAGAAGAGCTAACCTTTATGTTTAGATTACTTATATATCTAAGTTGTTTGAACAAGAAAATTGGCATGATCGGTCTATTGTGACCTGAGAACCGACTACTTATGTTCAAATACCTCATATAAAATATATATCTACAGATCAATTTTACTGTATACGTGCTTAGGTAAACTTTTTTGGTCTAATATATATTGACATTATGCTCAAATACATGAAAATAATGTTTTCCTGCGAAACGAGTTGTGGTTACCAAAAAAAAATTCGAAATTCGGTACACCTACCCATTTGTAAATATGGGTATCAAATGAATGGAAATTCTTCAGCGATGGAAATTTTGTAGTTATTTTCAGGATTCGTATACCCTGGTGACCTATATACCAATTTGAATGGTAACCACACACATGTGTAGGGTATTTATAGTCGGCTTAGACCGACTATAATTTTGATAATCCTAACTATCATAATAACACCTACTTTAAAATTTTCCATGTGATCTAACCTTCCCAACTGGTTAAATATGATGTCTTCAAAATACTATCTTGCAATTTGGCTATAATATTTATAATATATCAACCAACATTTTTTTTTTTTTTTAAACATGAAATTTTATGTTTAAGAATAAAAATCATTGGTCACATGTTCACTTTAAGAAGACAAAAACGTTTTTAAAATGATTGTTTCATTAATTTTAAAACGAGATCTTAACGGAGTTCCTAGCACCTTGAGATATTTCAATATGAACCACCATTCAAAAGTGATCTTTGACAAATTTTTTAAACTTTGGAGTGCAACTCTGGAAATAGTAGTATCTCTGGAAAAAGTGGTCTTTAAATAGTGCATATCTCGATGCCCTTTATCAGTTTCCAAAATTCCATTGAAATCGCAGACGGTGAGTTGAAACTTCTGGCCGATTTTGTGTAGAATGGCTTAAATATGAAATTTGTTTTTCAACATTGTGATATTTAGGCATTTGAATTTGCTACATTTTTTGATTCTATAATGTTTGAGTATTTATAGTTCAAAAGTTTTTCTCGACAATTTCTAGTTTTCAAATATTTTTCGACATTTATTGTTTCGTGCAAATACGGTTTCGGCGTTCTAAGGCTTTTAAAATTTCGAAATTTTTGTTATCGATATATCGTACGTATCTCAATTATTTTTTATTATATAATTAGAAATAATTCTATTTCTAGTGCCATTATTTGACCATATATATTATTTTTATATTTTTATTAAATAAAAATGTCACATTTTAGTTCAAAAAACCAAAAGTCGCAAATTTCTATAAAATGATAATGCTTTAGTGCTTATTTCATATTGATACGAACTTAATTAAGCATTTATTTTTTTACATTTCTCGAAATTACTTCAAGTAATAATAACAATTTAATTATTACAATAAATAAATGAAATTATTTAATTTCGATAAAAATACAGACGCGCAGTATTTTCCCAACTGCAGTTTAAAATTCATGTAAAATACATTTTTTTTTTTTTGATAGATTTTTTGTCTCACCATATTTTGATGGCATTGTGCGTAATCCAGTGTGCTGCGCTTGTGTAAACATTATCATCATTTATCATTTATTCAGCAATTAATATGAAAAATCATTAATTTAATTAGTGATGCGAAGGAATTATTTTTTGTCCCCGATGCCGTGTGTGTTGTATTTGTTTGCGAATTTTTGTACGGCGCTTTAATGGTTTCACCTTTTATTTCAGCAATTTAATAACGTTGAATAATTGCGTCGGTGTCTGTCTATTGTGCGAACGAGAACCTGCAGCGGTTGGTGTTGTCGTCATCGCTGCTGTTGTCGCTGTCGCTGCAGGTGCTGTTGTCCTGGTCGGTTGGTCGTCGTCGTCGTCATTTGTTCGGTCGGTTGTTGTCGATGTCATTGGTGGAAATGATGGAATTGATTGACATGTTTGACTGCATGCCGCCGTCGTGTGGCGTGTTCCGGTCGGGTAATAAAAGTCCGTTGGCATATGCCGGCCCGACTGTAGCGTGTGGTGGGTATAGCTGTAGGGTGTATCTGTAGGGTGCAGTGGGCGCTGTTGGCCATTTTACTGCGTGCCGTTTGTATGCAGAATTTAATAAATTCACATGGAATTTCATTTTTAAGTGGCTTCGGTTGACGTGCAAAAGGTGCAACATTAAAAACAACCGCCGTGACCGGGTTCAGGCGTTGATGATAATGATGACGATGATGATGGTGGTGCTGATGATGGCGCTGTTGCTGGTGCTGTTGATGGCGCTGTTGCTACTGCTGTTATTGCTGTCGCTGTTGGTGATGATAATGTTGACCGCACGAGTGCGCTGCTGACATTTTGTCCCGGCACAACACGTTGTGCTTATTTGTCAAAAGCATAACTAGAATAAAGCTCTTTGTTTTTAATGAAATTTTAATTTTAACTCCAACATGGCTTGAACAACAACAACAACAACACAGCAACCAAAACAACAACAACAACGACCACAACTACAACACCAACAATGAAATTTAGCAAGTACCTCGGACATGACAGCACATGCTCGGCGACAGCTGCTGTCAGCGGCGTCCAACATATGATGGACATCAAAACAATTAACAGAAAAAAAAATAATACACAAAACCGTCTAAAAGGCGTCATAATTTAGCAACATGTTAAATGCAAATAAAGCTATGTTTTGCGCCACAGTCGGACGCATAATCAGTGCTAATAGAAATGTAGTAGATACAACAATAGCAACAACATCCGGTGTTGCTGCTATAGCGATGTCAACTATTTGAGTTGTGCGTGAAACCGGTATGCATAGGGGTTAATTCCTTTTGATAAGTCCATTTTTATTTCCTATAGTACCCTAGTAGAAATTTTGGTAGGGCCATGGTCATGAAGTGATCATGTCATTATTTGAGGTGATCGGGATATGACGAGGCCCATAATGTCCTTGTAACGCAGTGTCCTGATCATGTATTGACCTCAGGCCATGATCATGTACTGATCGGGCAATTCCCCATTTTAATATTTACCCGACAATTACCTTGTCTGACCCCGAGCATAATAGGGTTTCTCTCATTAATCTCGATCCTTGCCTGATACTAATTTCGTTATGAGGAACAAATAATGTAGCTATGATCGGGAACATTGACTGTTTAGATAATGTAAACCCTGCTATGGTAAGCATGATAAGGGCATGCAAAGGCAATGATCATATTTTCTCTAATAGGGCTTACCCAACGAAAACCCGATCATTTGGCGCATCGGGCAAATTTCTACTAGGGTAAAGGGGTATAACATTCAGACCTCTTGAAACTAGTATAAATTAACACTATTAAGGTTATTAGAAGATCATGTCCAAATCATGTTCGTTATGTAACTGATAATGGGGTTGTGATAAGGAAAAAATCCATGATCAGTTCCTTATCATGATCTTATTACAATTTCTACTATGGCAGTCGATTTAGCGATGTCCGTCTGTAAGTGTATTTGTTTGTTAAAATCAAGATTACAGAAAAACTATTGGAGCTAGGTCAATAAATCCCTAAAGTTAGAGTCTGTCTGGTATTGAAAATGGGCATGATCGCTCACCTGTAACCTTTGATTACTATTCTACTAATCTAGTGGCCGAAGAGATTTTTTTTTATAAAACTCTTGATCTATTGAACAATATAGGTAATTACTGTTTTTTATCCTAGATATGGGTACTGAAATAAAAGCAAAGTCTTAAGCGATTACAAGCTTGCAATTATATCTATGGATTTTTAAACTCTGGGGAGTTCTGGGCCATTTTAAACGGTAATCGTACATATGTAGGGTATTTATAGTCACCATAGATCGACTAAAACATTCATAATTCTTACAAACTGCTTTACATATAAAAATGTTCATACTTCCATACTAATAAAATTAAATAAAATTTATTTAAATTTATTTTAAATACTTTTGTAATAATTAATGTAATACTCCATACAAAGAATATTACGTACTCGCTGCAAAAAAAAGGGCTCTACCAAACAGGCATTACATGTTTCTTTTAAGCTTTATGCAAACAAAAGAATTCTTTCATTGCCAAACATTATTATATTAACAGCCAAACATATTTTTGTTTTCGTTCAAATATATTTATGTTCAGAATGAAAAACTTTCAGCGTTCTTGCATACATATATATGTTTGTATGTGAAAAACATTTTATTTACATGTAAACATTTTTATGTTTAAATTTAATTTTAATGTAAAAAAAGTAAATTTAGTGCTAATAATATCTTTTTTTACACAATATTCATTTTTTCGTTTTATTAAATTGGATTTTTTTTAATTTATATTTATATATATTAGAAAACTTTTATTTTTTTTTTACACATCTTTTATGTATACTTTATCTGTCTTTATCTGTCCCTAATCTTCTTTACATAAAATAAATACGTTGGGATTAAAATAAATCTTACCGTAATAAAAAGGGATGTGCGATTAATCGTTTTACTGGAAAGTCTGATTAATCGTAATCACGATAAATCAATTATTCGATTAATCGTATTTTTTGATTAACCGAAAATACGATTAATCGGTTAATCAACATTTGTGATTAATCAAAATAACGATTAATCGGTTAATTAAATATATGATTAATTGAAATACGATTAATTGTTTTTGGAATAAGTACAAATAACGACATTCTACTTGCTAAGCATCTAATTTGGCTTTTTTATATCAAATTAAATATTTTTTTTAAAGAAAAACAAAAATTTTGTGTGTATATATTTTTGTAGACAGCAATTTCTATGTTCTCAAATAAAAATAATTTGAATTCTGATTAATTGAAAGTTATAATTAACCGATTAATCGTATTTTCGGTTAATTGAAAAATACGATTTATCGAATTATTGATTAATCGTGATTGCGATTAATCAGAATATCAGGTCAAACGATTAATCGCACAGCCCTAGTAATTAATTGTAATAAAAAGTATTTAATTCAAAATTTATTACCTACGTAATAAATATAAATAAAAAGTATTTACTTCAAGTTTAAATAAAAAGTATTTAATTTAAATAAAAAAGACTACGGCTGAAAATCGTGTCGAAAAGTATTTATTACTTTTGTTATTTAATTTTATTATTTGTTCCCTCAGTATATGTGATCTAAGTTTCATTACTTGTTAAGAAGCAATAGAATCCCAAATCTGCCATGTCTCGGATATCTCCGATACCTTGAAGCTTTCTCGAATAACTAAGATAAAAAAAAGTTTGATATCGTTGCTTTATCGATTCTATTTTTTTTAATTTCTATATTTCTATAATTAATTTCTATAATCGCAATATTTTTCAAAGCAATCTGAACTTTCATTACCCTATTCTTTCCATTATCCTTTCAGTGTCCGATATCGTGTGAATTCTCCTACTTCTCGCATTGAATTCGTTATAATATTGAAACGAATGGCATACTGGGATTTATTTCACAAAGGTTTGACTTCACTAATTTTAAACTGTAGAATACTTACAAATTTCTATATTATGGGTGTGTGCGAGTTCGACTAAATTGCTGACTAAACTAAATTGTACAGGTTTTCATTCGATCGCCATTCGGTAACTGGTAATTATACAAGTCCATAATCAATCGATTATCATATATCTGTTTGCTGTCTTCCAATTTATTTCAATTTAGTTTGCTCGAAAATTTTCTAAATTGAAAAGCCGAACACTGCATTACCGACAAAATTTAGTTTAGTCAGCAATTTAGTCGAACTCGCACACACCCTATATATATATACTTCGAACTAAGTTTAATGATTAAATTACGTAAAAAAAAATAAAAATTAAAATAGTTTTCAGGTTTTCCTGACTAAAGTACACGACTACATTTTTATATCCCATTTTATCAACTAAACTAGTTAAGTGTTGATATGCCATACAATTTTGTATGTGTACAAAGAAATGTGCTTTCGTATTTGAAATAAACATCTTTCAAACATACGATTAGTTACAGCAAACATTAATTAAACATCTTAAAAATATGTAGTGGATTGCATTGCGACCTGAATTGATATATTGTGCCCTCTATATATTTGAATATAGTTGAGAAATGCTTGGAGAAGGTATTTCGCAGAGTAGTTTAGTTGACTTAAGAAATTATTTAGTTTAAAACTAAACTAAAGTAGTATCCATAGTAGAAATACCCCAGTATACCCTAGTAGAAATGGTAATAGGGTCATTACAGGGAACTGATCATTGCATTTATTCCTACTCATAACCCGATCAGTTACGTAACGATCATGATCTGGACATTATCATTTATACCCTCATATGGTAAATTTATATTTGTCCTTTTTCCTTATAAAGGTTTTGACGGTTAAATCTTATAACGACTTGAGACTTCTTTGCGGGTGAACAAAGACCAGCCGAAAATCAAGGCGAACTCTGTTATTCATAATAACAGAGTTTGATGAATGACCGAAAAATTGTTCTTCAATATGATGAAATGTATGTGAAGAACACGTTTCATAATATTAATGTACAAATATAACATATAATATATATAATACAAATATATAATATAACATATATGTACATCATATTGATGAATGTTGTTCATCAAAACAAATTTCAATCAAAATATTTATTTTTCGTTCATATTCTCAGTTCTCAAGTAGGCCTTGTATGTTATATTTACTAAATATTTGTGAAAAGGTGTCAAAACATCTTAACCAAATCGAATGCATGTTGAATCTAAGCAGAGTATAGACTATATCTTGGTGAGCTTGGTGAACTGGGCGTAGCACCTCCCATATAACCCAAAAATTAGAAAAACACATTATTTTGGCAATTGGAATAGCAAATTTAATTAAATTTTGGTCATCTTTATATTTATACATTCTAAACAGTTTCGCAGAAAGTGGGCTGTATTCGACCAATGGGCGGGGTACCCCCTATAAAAGGTACATTTTCAAGTAGTGTAGGTCGACAGTTATTGCAGCGATATCAAGATATATCACACTAGTGTATACCAAAAACCTCAATTTCTTTAAACTCACTGCACCGAAATTCACCACACCGAAACTCACCACACCGAAATTTAACACCGAAACTCACCACACTTAAACTCACCACACTAAAACTCACCACACTAAAACCTACCACTCTAAAACTCACCACACTATAACTCACCACACTAAAACCCACCACTCTAAAACTCACCACACTAAAACTCAACACACTAAAACCCACCATTCTAATACTCACCACAGTAAAATTCACCACACAAATATCTACAGGGAAAAATACGTGAAAGAATTCTACGCGGAAGATCCGTCCGACGAAGTATTGTCTTTGAGACAAGTTGTTCTGGTGGAGAATTTTTTTTTTGATTAATACATTTATAACACAAATAAAACACGTCCACAGCGTTCCTGTTTTCTATATAATGCTTACTCGCCAAACATTTTTTTTCTGACAATTTTTTTTATTTGGAAAAAAAATATATTGTTTTTTACCATTTTTTTTTACTAAAATATATACAATTTTTTTTGTCAATTTTTATTTTTAAGGAATTTTTTTTGAATTTTATTTATTAGGATATTTTTTTTCGAACTTTATTTAAAAAAAAAAAAAATTTAAGTATTAATTTTTTTCAAAATAATATATAATATTTAATACATCAAGGCGGTGATTTTTACTGGCGCAGTTTACTCAGTTTTTTCTATTTCTATTTTAAAAATCTGTTTTATTTTATTTTTTTTTGTAAAAAATCAGTTCAAAAAATTTTTTAAGTATTAATTTGTAATAAAAAAAAAACAAAATGAATCCGATAATATGCTAACACTGAGCACGAGAAGGATGATATTGAAAAATGATAATTTTAATAAATCTTCGTCGAATTCTTAAACAAAATACAATAAAAATATTTGCAATTGACACATTATTTTATGTTAAATACAGAATTTTAAATCGTAATCAAAACCGATTTTAAAAGTAATTAGAAACCTAAAGAAAAATCCCTGTTTTATAAAAGTTCTAAAATAAACCAATATATAAAATTGATAAGGACAATATATAAAAAAATTCCTCTACACAGAAAAAAAAATCTTCAATATGATGAATTTATTCATAAATATTATGAATTTTTTCACCAACAACCAGATTCATCATATTGATTTTTTTTTTTTTTGGAATATCTACTAAGATCCACAGCACTCAGACAGACTATATCCAGTGTACTGTGAAATCTATTCCCTACAATTTTGTGATTAATATCACCACGAGCGCCCATGCCCACGCCGGGATTCGAACCCGAGACCTTCAGAATGCAAGTCCAGCGCGCTACCTCTGGACTGCTGAGGCCGATACCACCGTTCATTAAATGACATATTAATGAATGCATTCATTATATATATGAACAAAATATTCAATACAATGAATTTGAATTGTGTATTGATGAATTTGTTCATAATATTTTTTCAAAATTTTTTTTTTTTATAAAATAATCCAAAAAAAAAGTGTACAAATTTTATTTAAAAAATAACAGTAAAAAAATTTACATAAAAATTATCCCAAAAAAATTTTTTGGACAAAAAAAAAATTTCCAAAAAAAAATGTTCGAAAACAAAAAAATTTGTTAAAAATAAAATTTTTTCAAAATAAGAAATTTGTTCAAAAAAAAAATTTTTTCGAAAAAAAATTTATTCGAAAAAAAATTATTTCAAAAAAAAAATTTCTTTGAAAAAAAATTTTTTTTGAATAAACAGTTTTTTTTTCAAAAATATATTTTTTATAAATATAACTTTTTATTAACAAAATGTTGTAATTATAATAAATATATTATACAACATTTTACTAATTTATGCATGTCGAGCAAACATTATATAAGAAATAACACACAAGAACTACTTGAGAATTGAGAAGTACGGCAAAACATGAACGAAAAAAAAGTATGTTGATGGAAATTTGGTTTAATGAACAGCATTCTTCAATATGAAGAACATATATGTTGTATTTTATATTTTGGTTCATTAATATGATGAAACGTATTCTTCGCATACAGTTCATAATATTGAAGAACACTTTTTCGAAAGTTACCAAGCGTTCTTCATAGTTATGATAGCATTCATAACATTGATGGCGTTAGTCATTAATATTATGAATGGCTTTTCAATACAATGAATCCTGGTTTGAAGAACGGAATTCATCAATATGATGTACATTATTTTTTCTGTGTAGATACAAATTACCAAAACCCACAAATACCCGAACTAATTTTTCGACATCTCCAAGCACTGCATATGCTTATAATTCCCAGTGAGTAGACTAATTACATCTGCATTAAATTCAATTACTATACAAACGGATTCAATTGAATTTGCGCAGCATTTGAAATATTTTCAATGATTGCCGATAATTCAGTTAACAGCCAAATCGAATTTCAATTTCAATCAATGAGTTGACTCTGATTCAAATATTGCGCCAAACACACACAGATACAAGACACACAAACACACATATACAGAGAGAGAGAGAGAGACAAACACATACACAGAGACAATTATGCCCCAGTGTTGCAGCAAGGATTCGGGCCTGTTGTGCGGCATTCTTGCGGGTACCGTGTGTATTTCCTCGTCGGTTATGAGTGGCATTCATCGCATCGCTTCTCATGGCATCGCATCACATCGTACCGTACCGTACAGCACCGCACCGCATCGCATCGTATGGCATCCGCCGCATCCGTATCCGACCTGTGCATGGCACGTACTTGCGATTAGAATAACAAAAGACCAAGAATGAATGCTTGCTGCGAATGTTAATGAATGTGTAGCACAAGCACATGCTACACACTACTGGCAGGCAGCACACATGGTAACAGATGTGGCTGCTCCAGCGCTAGCACCAGCCACTGTCACTTTCACTGTGCGCCACGTTTATGCAAAACTTCAGTACGACAAACGCAGCGCAATGCACGTCAATTCGTTACTCTGTCTGTCTGTCTGTCTGTCCATTCGTTCGTTCGTCTGTCCGCCACTCAGTTATCGAGTCAAGCAGTGTAGCGGATGTTGGGTTCTGGACATCGATGCACTGCGTTGTTAGTTAATTTCGACTCAATTGAGGGGCATTAATGGGCGTCTCACGCCCCTAAATGCCGTTGTGTTTTTGGCCGCATTGACACGCCGCAACTTTTTGCTACTTACTACTCTTTTTGCATATTGATCCATCAGCAATCATACAAATTGCATAATAACTCTGGATGCCAGAGAACAAAAAACATGTATCAAGCTTTTTTGCACGTGCAGCTATTTGCTGCAAAAATGTTGATGTTTGTCGTAGTTTTTTTACTATCATTGAATTTATAAATAAATAAATTAATAAATAAAGAATTAAATAATGCAAGATATAATGAAAGAAATTGTTAGTTGAAACTCAAAAGAAATGTGTGATTTTGATTATAGTGAACATTTTAATTAAAAAATTTTATACACATAGTCAAAAAATATGTTTAGCTGCAAACATATTACGATATATTTAATTTTCAAAATTGGGACGTACCACGTCTCTTTTTCATTCAATAGCATATTTTACGAGGCGATTAAAATGTTAAATATGCTAAAATTAATAGCACCTATTACCTATCCCAAGCAACCACGTCTCGACAATTGCCACAAAATATTGCGGCATATGTGTACCTTTTAAGTTACCTCTGACACCAGTGTTGCAAACTAATAATATGTAGTCCCAAAGAGGTGGCAATAATATGTCGCAATGCTGTGATATATAAGTCATTCATTCTGATAATGGAACATATACAGGATTTTTCAAATGGGACGCTACAAAAGTAGAGCGACAGGCACAGCAAACGACGCCATATTTCTTTCCGCTTTTTTGACATTTCTCTTCAGTAAGGTTTGGCATTTCATGATGGAAAGATATACGAGCCAACAACGCGTCGAAATTATTAAAATTTACTACCGAAATTCGTAATCAGTGGCCTCAACGTTAAGAGCGCTTCGTCCAATTTATAGTCGTCATAATCGTCCTAGCAGATCAACAATTGAGCGTCTAGTGGAAAAATTTGAATCCACACAGGCACAGTACAAAATGTTCCCGTGCCAGTGAGACAAAGAAGTGCCCGTAGTGTCGAGAATATTGCTACCGCTGAGGCTTCAGTTGAAGAAAGCCTAAATGTGTCTCTCACACGTAGTTCTCAAGCGTTGGGCATCTCTGTGACGCCCTTGTGGCGAATTTTGCGAAAAGATCTTGGCCTACATCCTTACAAAATCAAATTGACGCAAGAACTGAAGCCGCTTGACCACCAGAAGCATCGTATGTTCGTGAATTGGGCTGAGCAACAACTTGAAAATGATTCGGATTTTCATCGAAAAATCATCTTCAGCGATGAGGCTCATTTCTGGCTGAATGGCTTCGTCAATAAACAAAATATGCGTTATTGGTCAGACAGCAATCCACACGTACTCCATGAGTCATCATTGCATCCCGAAAAAATTACGGTGTGGTGCGGTTTATGGGCCGGCGGCGTCATTGGGCCGTACTTCTTCCGTGATGATCAAGCCCGGCACGTTACTGTGAATGGGAATCGCTACCGTTCAATGATAACCGAATATTTTTGGCCCCAATGGGATGATATGGACTTGGAGGACATTTGGTTCCAACAGGACGGCGCCACAAGCCACACAGCGAATGCCACAATCAATTTATTGGAAACCAAGTTTGGAGAACGTGTTATCTCACGAAATGGTCCAGTCGATTGGCCGCCTCGGTCGTGCGATTTGACGCCGTTAGACTATTTCCTGTGGGGCTACGTCAAGTCTATGGTCTATGCCAACAAGCCAGCGACGATTGATGAACTTCGCACGAATATCGAACGTGAAATTGCAGCAGTATCGGCCGATTTATGCTTGAAAACCGTCGAAAATTGGGTTTAGCGTCTGGACTTCTGCAAGCGTGCCCGTGGTGGCCATGCAAAAGAAATCGAGTTCCATACATACTTTTTGTAGCGCTCTTATGAAAACCCCTTTACAATAAAGGTCGGTTTGACTGGCAATTAGGTGGCAAATACGTATATTTCGCATGATTTAGTACACACACTTTAATGGCAACTGTGTGGCTACCACTTAAGTTGCCACAAAGTGGTTCCTTGGGAGGGGTGACTTTTTGTCAAATATGAAAATTCGACTTTCAAGGCGATCTCGCCAATTACTATGATATTTTGGTTGAGCTTAGTACTTAAGCAGGGAAACAAAAATACAAAATTTGTGTACTCTACTTTCGGTATTTTCCGACTTATATGACCATAACTCTTTCTTTAGGACGCTGATAAATATAAGTCGATCTCAAACCGATAGATTTACAAAAAGTAAATCTTTTCTGAAAGTCTAAATATATATCTTTGATGACGTGTTTTGGTTTTTTGAAAATATAAGCGTGAAAAATTTTGGCAAGAATTCAAAATAAAGCATTAAATGAAATATCCTAAAACGTGTATTGGAATAAGTCGGTAATGAACCGGTGAATTTTAAAAATTCCAGTCTTTTCTAAGATGCTACTTTTCTAAGAGGTTTTGATGACTTTTTTGGATTTTTGAAAAAAAATTCTTGACAAAATTTAGGAGAATTCAAAATAACGCAAGTCATTAGGGAGATTGATTTAGCCTTTCAAAGGAGCCTGAAGTTTTTGAAATTTACCCATCCATTACCGACTTTTTTAAATCCCTGATTTAGGAAATTTCATAATGCGTTATTTTGAATTACCTTCAAATATTTTCAGGGACATCTTTTGGAAAACTAAAAAAAAAAACACTTCAAGGAGAGTGGTGTAGTCTCTTGGAAGAGCCTGGAAATTTTGAAATCCACCAGTCTATTATTAAATCCTCGTTTTAGTAAATTTCATTAGAGAAATTTAATTGAGAACACATTCCCGGGATCCCAATCATTTTCTAGTCCTGAAAACGCCAGGATTAAAAAGTACTAATCCCGCGATTTTCGCGATTGGCAAAAAATCATTATTTTGTAATTGTACTGCAAACGACACAATATAAAATTCATTCCAGAGCTCTCAATACAATTCTATTTACAAAACATGATATAAAATTTAGTATAAAATCAATGAATTTAATTTATCCCAATTTAGAAAAGCTAAAACCAAAGTCTTAAATACGAGATAAATCAATGAGATTAAAAAATAGGTACTAGATACCAATAATTACTTAGAAAAATTCTAATAAGTTTTTGCATACATATTTGGAAATATATTCGAAAAATGTTAGACTATTTTATTTAGGATATCATAATATAAATAGTTTATGGTTCTTTGAACATAGTCAAACTCATAACTGAAATTACAAAACTTTTTATCGGCATTTCAGTGGGGTTTCAGCTATCTTAAATGCTTTAAAAATAAATAAAAAACGTCAAATTATGGTTTGAGTATGGAGTAAAACAAATATTTTTCAAAATTACTTGTATTTTGAACTAATCTTCGAATTGAAAAGTGTTCAATTCCGAAATCCCGGGATTACGAAAACAGGGCCAAATTGTATTCCCTAGACGTGGCACATCCCATATAACGAATACTTTAAAAATGCTATAACTTCTGACCTACGAATAGCAGAGTTGTAAAAATCGAAACATCATCACGAAGAACGCGTGAGCGATTAGACAAAGGGGCGTGAGACCTCCCATATAACTAAAATTTGAAAAATGCACACGGAGGGAAATAAAATTCTAAAACTCGAGAAGAATTCGGTTAGAAAGAAAAATAGTAGAATTTGACTAATATCAATAAAATACTACTAAAATTCAAGAATTTGTCATCTGGATATCAAGAAAGCAAATTACTTAGTTGTCAAAAAAGTAAACAAACTTTATTCAACTGGATTTTAAGAAGTTAATTTATTGATTATTAAAAACCAAAAAGAACACGCAAAATTGTTGCTGTATTCATCGTAAAAAGAACACGTGTTCATGTATTGTTGTTGTTTTCATCGATATTGCTCTGTCTGTATGCTTTGTTTTGCGAGGTCGCCATCTGTTTGTTAGTCTGCCAGTCTGTCTGTTGAAAGTAACTAAGCCAAATTTTTCTAGATATTCAGACATTAAGTTCTTAGGTATCAAAAAAGTAACTAAGTACAATTTGTCTGGATTGCAAATATTTTTCTTCTTAGGTATCAAAAAACGGCATGATATACAATGTTTGCATGTGTGTGTTTTCACGAATAGAACAACAAAGCACAGTAATTGCTTTTAGTTACTTTCAACATATCGACAGACAAACACACGAACAAACAGATGGGGCTGACAGACGGACAAAGTAAAACAAAACATAATTGCGACAAAGCAAGATCGAACAACAACTATACGAACACGTATTCATTACATTTTGGGACGAAAACAACAACAACATTTTTGATACCTAAGAAATTAATAACTGAATTCAAGACTTATTCTACTTAGTTACGTTTTTGATACCTAAGAAATTAATAACTGAATCTAAGAATAATTCTACTTAGTTACGGTTTTGATAACCAAGAAATTTATTAACTGAATCTAAGAATAATTCTACTTAGTTACTTTTTTGACAACTAAGAAAATCCATTTCTTGAAATTAAGAATTATTCGGTTTAGCTGTATATCACTCCGTATTCTTCTTGATTTCTTCTGGATTTTAGAACTTTTTTCCCTCCGTGCATAATCCCCGGAGATAAATAAGAAATTTGTAAATAAAAATAGGTTCAAAGGGTTTAAGCAGGGTGATAACACAGCACAACAAATAAAATTATCCGCGACCTAAGTATGATCTTCCGATGGACATCAAAATTATAATCACTACCTAATACTCCGAATTTCATGTGGTTTATTTCAAAATATTAGCTGAGTATTTGCAATGGAATACAGAAGAAATGTTATCGAAAAATCAAATCTGTAAAAACTTAAAGTCCAAAATATGTAGAAAAACACGAGAATTTACTTAGTAATAATTTAAAAACGTGAAAAGAATCTTAAAGTCCATCGGAAAATCACACTAGGATGGATATATACAAAAGGCCTCCAATGTTTTGTAGTGTAATTAAACAGGCAATTTCCAGTATGCCATGTCTAGGAGCTTTTCGATGATCGAAGTATTCTCTAATCAACTTCGATAAAAAAGTTCGATCTCATTACTTTATCGCTACCATATTTTTAAATTATAAATTATGAAAAGATATACGAGCTAACAACGAGTCATGAAATGGTAAACCTTACTGAAGAGAAATGTCAAAAGAGCGGCAAGAAATATGGCGTCGTTTGTTGTCCCTGTCGCTCTACTTTTGTAGCGTCCCTGTTGAAAAACCCTTTATAAATTATGAAATCGTTGAATTTGTATAAATTATTCTTTTCGAATTTTCCAAATAAGTTAAATTAATCAGTACTTAATTTGTGCTGCACTTTGTAATTAATACTGCAAACGCGTTATTAAGTGGTAAAAGTATTAATTTACAGAAAATCAATTAAAATTTAATTGTATTTATTAAATTTGAGTGTGCTGTGTTATTATTTAATAAACATTATTATTAATATTATTCAGTGCAAGAATCTGGAATTATTGCCATGTTTGCAATGTTAAGTTGCAAAAAATGTTTGTTTTCTTAGTCTATCGACAGCAAACACAGTAGCAATAGCAATAGCAGCAGGTGCAGGAACAGTAGCGACACCAACAATGTGCAGTAGTTATTGTTGATCTAGTTGAACTACTTCGGTCAGCCAGGTAAACATTTATGATGTCGTAATGAATTTACTCAACTCCTGTCAGTCTGCATGTCCGTCCGTCCTCCCGTACGTCCATCCGTTGGTCCGGCGCTGGAGCAGTCACAACACGAGCGACCACCAACCGGCACTCGCACAGATTCAGAGTGATTATGAACGACAGGGAATCAACTAGATAGTCAACAGCAACAACAACAACAACAACAACAAAAACGGCAACAACATCAACAACAACAATGGCAACATCAGCAAATAGAAAGAATGCAAAAATAGCAACAAAAATGGCAGCCTCTAAAAAAATCGACCCTTTACCGAACACAAATAAAAAAAAAAAAAATTGCAAAATGTTGCCAAACAAAAGCAACATGGACACTACCCATGGTGCTGATGAAAAAAACTAAAAATTTTACGTCCAGCGAGAATTGCACTCTTTTAGACAAAGAACAATGCAAAAAATCAGCAACACAAAAAACTAAAAATTAAAAAATACTCGACGAGTTTGAGTAGAAAATGAATTTTTTACATGGCCCACAGTTAACATGTTTTTTTTTCTATTTTACAAAGAGCCAAGGGTGGCACAACAATAACGCATACAAAAAAAAAAAAAAAACAACAACTAAAAAACTCTAAATATTGTTAGCAGTTTTATTGATTTTGTCAAACTGCAGCCATAGTTGCTATACTGCCCCCTGCTAAACGGAGAGAAATAAACTTCTTGAACTGAAAAATATTTCTGATCGATTATAAAATTTTAGAGTTTTGTTAATATCTAAAAAAAAACTACTCAAATTCCAGCATTCATCTTTTTTTAAGAAAGCAAAATGCTTTAGCATCAAAAAAAAAAAAGATTTCTCAAATTAATCGCAAATATTCTTCTTGAATTATCGAAGTTATGTTCTTAAAAGGTATTATAAAAGCAAAATGCTTTAAGATCAACAAAATATTTCTATAATTAATCGTGAATATTCTTCTTGAATTACAGAAAAAAAAGTATTTCTTCTTATTCTTCTTGATTGGCAGAAGATAAGTTCTTGACTTTTAAAAAGTAAAGTAACATATTTTCTGGAATTGCAGCAATTCAGTTCTATGCAGTTCTTTGTTCATCGATAATATTAAATCTATACAATATGATTCTTGAATTACAGAAGTTAATTTCGTGACTTTCAATAAAATAATCAGTAATATGCTTCAGTAACTTGCAAAAGTTAAGTTCGTCACTGATAAATATAGTTCTTGAGCTGCAGAAATAAAATTCGTGGATTTCCTTAAAATATTCTTAAACTTAGTTCTTGAAAGTTAAGAAAAAAAATTCTGGAGAATATTCTTCTTGATTCGCAGTTGTTAAATCTGTATTATTCTTGAATTGTAGAAGTTGATATCGCCAAAGAAGAAATATTCTTCTTGTTGTAGAGTTGTAGAAACTAAGTTCGTGAAAATAAAGAAAAAAATACTGAAGAATATTCTTCATTGATTTGCAGTTGTTAAATCTATATTATTCTTGAATTGCAGAAGTTAATATCGACAAAGAAGAAATGTTCTTGCGCGTAAAAAAGTAATCTAGAATATTCGTCTTAAGTTGCAGAAGTTCAATTCACAACTATCAAAAAGTAATGGCAAATGAGCTTCAATAAGTTCGTGAAAATAAAGAAACAAATACTGCAGAATATTCTTTATTGATTCGCAGATGTTAAATCTATATTATTCTTGAATTGCAGAAGTTGATATCGACAAAGAAAAAATGTTCTTCTTGGTTGTTCGCAAAAAAGTAATCTAGAATATTCGTCTTGAGTTGCAGAAGTTCAATTCACAACTATCAAAAAGTAATGGCAAATAATCTTCTTGAGTTGCTAAAGATACGATCGTGACTATGAGAAAAGTAAACGCAAATATTCTTTCTGAATTTGAAGAAGTTTAATTCTTGGGTTTCCTCAAATATTCTTCATGATTTGCAGAAACTAAGTTCTTAACAAAAAAAAAAAAATACTCCAGAATATTCTTCTTGATTCGCAGATGTTAAATGTATGTCTATTAATATGTAGTAGATATATTATTCTTGAATTGCAGAAGTTTATATCGCTCAAAAAGTATTACCGAATATTCGTCTTGAATTGCAGAAATTCAATTCGAATGTAATGGCAAATAATCTTCTTGTGTTGGTAAAGATAAGTTCGTGACTATGAGAAAAGAAATTGAAAATATTTTTCTACAGTTTGTATAAGATAAATTCGTGTCTTTCAAAAGAGTAATCGCACATATTCTTCTTGATCGACAGAATATAAGTTCGCGACTATCAAATAGTAAGAGGTCATAGTTTCTGGAATTGTAGAAGTTAAGTTCTACACATCAATATTCGCAGAAGTTAAGTAGTTGGCTTCTTAAAAAGGTATCAGTTATATTATTCTTAAATTGCAAAGAAGAAATCGCAAATGTTCTATTGGAGATGCAGACTTTCAATTCATTATTACAAAATAAATCGAAAACATTTTTCAAAAGTTGCAGAAGTTAATTTCGATACTATACAAATATTAATCTCAAATAATCTTCTCGTTTTACTGAAGTAATATTTGAAAAAATCAAATAAAAAAAGGAATGGCAAATATTCTTCTAAGCTTACAGTTCCTGACTATAAAAAAAGAAATGGTAAATATTCTTCTTTGGTTGTAGATTTCGCCGTTATCAGAAACGTATCACTTATAAAGGGTTTTTCAACAGGGACGCTATAAAAATAGAGCGACAGTGACAGCAAACGACGTCATATTTCTTGCCGCTCTTTTTATATTTCTCTTCAGTAAGGTTTGCCATTTCATGATGAACAGATATACGAATTCGAATTTCGGTAGTGAATTTTAATAATTTCGACTCGTTGTTGGCTCTTTCCATCATGAAATGGCAAACCTTACTGAAGAGAAATGTCAAAAGAGCGGCAAGAAATATGTTGTCGTTTGCTGTCCCTGTCGCTCTACTTTTGTAGCGTCCCTTAAAAAAATGTTGTAGCGCTCTTATTGACAAACCCTTTATTCTTCTTGATTCGCAGAATGTAAGTTTGTGACAAATAAAAGTACAAGAATTTATTATTCTTGAATTGCAGAAGTTGATTTCATTAAAAAAGATATCGTATCTTGAGTTGCAGAAGTTAATTTCATGAATATCACAAACAAATTTGCCAATATTCCTCATGAATTTCAGCAGTTAATTTCTTGGCTATAAATCATAGCAGTAGCTAATATTTTTCTTAAGTTGAAGAAGAATAATTCTTGGCAATCAAAAGAAGTTATTCTGAATATTTTTCTTGGATTGCAAACGTTTATTTTATAATACCAAATAAAGTAATTGCGAATATTCTTATTGAGTTTAAGAAGTTAGTTTCTTGACTATCAACAAGTAAACACGAACAATAATCTTGATTCTAAGAAATTCAAATTCTTAATATCAAAATTTTTGTTTAATATACCACATTAAACATTTCCATATATTTTCCCTCAGTGTGCTGTCACCAACGAACGCTACTACATCAACAAAAGCGCACTAAAAATTATTAACCAAAATAAATGGCTCTCTGATGCAACCAAAAACAAGAAGAAAACTGCACAACTACAGCAAAAAAAAATTCTATCAAAGTTATTTTTAACGTGGTTTAAATAAAATTTAAACCATTCAAAGCATTTTTGAAATATTGCCAACGGTGGAAGCGCCGAACCGAATTGTATTCCGGGTGGTCGGGGTATTTTGTTGGTCACTTTGGTTAGTGATTGGCTGATGCGTCGGTCGGTCTGTCTGTCTGTCGGTCTGTCTGCCTTTCCGTCTGTTGGGGTTTGTAATTATAAAACCGCGTGTGGGCCATCATAATTCCCATTAAAATCAGAAAATGATTTTAATTGGAATTTTCGGCCAGGCGAATTTTATGCTCATAAATAATGATTTTCGAAAATGTACGACAAGCGGCGCGTGTGGCGCCGCCACGAAGCGCATCGACATGTGTGATCAAATTTTGCTAAACTTTTTGCAAATATATATATTGCAGATTAATGTTTATCAAGGTGATATGTTTTGGAAGCTTATGTAGTTTTTTTACTTTTGTTTGGATTATGGAAATCAAACTTTGTAAATTTACATTGTTGGATATAGAAGAACCTAAAATTATGGCAATTCATTATTATTAATTAAATTTTAACCAATAATTAAAATCGATTAGGTATCATATAAAAAACTTATACAGTATACAATGGGTAGCATAAGCTTTAACTGGTTGCCTAACTATGGGGTCTAATTGGGCCCGGGTATAGAGTAAAATAATTCTTATTGCAAATTGTTCCAAATCTGGCCGCCAAATGCTTTAAAGCTGATTTATGTCGAAGTTTTAGCAAAAAAATTTGTGAGATTTAAAGTTTAAAATGTACACTTCGTTTCGCTATAACGCCTCTAGCGGCCAGATTTAGAAACACTTGGATTTCAAATTCGGTATCGTCTGAAAGGGTATACATTCAGTTATAAGTTCAAATAAATTTCATCTTCAAAAACTTTTAAAGGTTTTCAGTTATGAACGTTCAAAGTCAAAAGTTTAGACTTAATTCAGCTATAACGCCTCTATCGGTCAGAGTCCGCACTTTTAGGTGATAAAGGTTGGTATAATATGAAAGGGTATTTATTTTGCTATAAGCTAAAATCAATTTAAAACGTATAACGTTGAAATTCAAAAATTTCGACTAAATTCAGCTGTAACGCCTCTATTGGCCACAGTCGGAAGGTTTCGGCAGTAAGCTTTGATATGGGGTGAAAGGCTTCATTTAGCTTTAACTTAAAGTAAATTTTGGTTTTTATGTGGCAGAAGTTATGAACGTTCAAAATCGAAATTTTGAAATAAATAGACTTTTCTTATATCTTTTATAGCACCCAATATATAAAAGTATGACAATCGTTTCTTTTTGAAAAATATAGCTAATATATCCTGCTTTAAAAAAAAAGTAAGCTGGGCGAAATATCTTTAAGACTCACGGAGATATTAGAACTGAAAGTGAAAAAATCATTTCTCAAAATATCACTTTTTAAAAATTTTCAGACGTTCAAAATTTTCGAACCAAACAAAAAATGCATACTTGATAACCATTTTTGTAACCAATTTATTGAAATTTTTAAAATATTATTGATAATTTTACTTCTTTATCGGCAATACCTATAAAAGAAACCCCATTTTAAAAAAATAGAAATGTAATTTTTAAATTTTATTTAAAATTTTGAATTCATTGACTAAATTTTTTTCAACATAAAGTAAATCTCAAATAATAAGTTTATCACCCATAAGATGATAACTCAAAACTTGGGTAAACAGAAAGGTCCACGGTTCAAGCCTGGACTGGGGCTAAGAACATCTTTTCATAGAAACATTTTTCTATACCGCGCTACCTCTCGTCGGTAAATGGCAAACCTACGAGAGTAAAACCATTGCCTATTGCACAGCTCTCACCCGCCGTTCGGATTCGGCAATAAACTGTAGGTCCCACCACTTTGAGTACAAATATAACACGCACAGCTCAAAATGGTGAGAGGGCTCGGCCGAAGTTCTATACAGGACTATAGCGCCAAACTATTATATTATTATTAGTTTATATATTTTTTAGTATAGTAAATCAAAAACTTATAAGAAGTCGATTGCTCCATTTAATGATGAATTAAATAAAGTAACTAAATATGGAATGGAATTTATATGACTTATATATCGTCACTATCATGCCAAAGGGGCGAATGTGTAATTTTTGATATTTGCGTTTTTTTCACATTTTTGAATGTAGTTTTTCCTCAAGTATACTATGCCAAAATGGTGAGTGATTTTCTTGAATATTTCTAGACACAAAAGACAAAACAAAAATGTCGAATTCGAAATATTGAAAATCTTGTCATGCCAAAAGGGCGAATATTTTCGTTTTTATACCATAACTTTTTATTGGTGTAAGACAAAATAGCAGTGTGAAGACATTAATTGTTTGTTTATAAAGCACCTATCAATTGGCATTATTATCTTATATTTATACCCAACACTAAGAGTGAAAGGGTATATTCAGTTTGGTACGCCGTTTGTAACACCCAGAAGAAAGCATCTCCGGTATGGAAAAGTATATATATTCTTGATCAGCATGACCTCCTGAGTCGATTTAGCGATGTCCGTCTGTCCGTCTGTCTGTCCGTCTGTCTGTCTGTCTGTCCGTCTGTCTGTCCGTCTGTCTGTCTGTTGAAATCCCTAAGACTTTTAAAATTGAAGAGCTAGATAAATGAAACTTATAACTTAGATTACTAATATACCTACGCTGTATGTGCGAAAAAATTGGCGAGATCGGTCCATGGTGACCTATGATCCGACCACTTATGTTCAAATACCACATATAAAATGTACATATAAAGATCAATTTTTATGTATACGTGCTTAGGTAAACTTTGTTGGTCAAATATATATTGACATCATGCTCAAATACATGATAATAATGTTTTCCGGCGAAAAGACTTGTGGTTCACAAAAAAAAAAAAACGAAATTCGGTACACCTACCCATTTGTAAATATGGGTATCAAATGAATGGAAATTCTTCAGCGATTGAATGTTTGTAGTTATTTTCAGGATTCGTATACCCTGGTGACCTATATATCACTTTGAATGGTAACCACACATATGTGTAGGGTATTTATAGTCGGCTTAGACCGACTATAATTTTGATAATCCTAACTATCATAATTACACCTACTTTAAAATTTCCCATGTGATCTAACCTTCCCAACTGGTTTTTTTTTGAATTTTTATTACTTGCAAGAAAAATGTTTGGCAAATTATTTTTAAATAATGCTTCCAGTCGATAGGTGCTTTAAAATCAAACAATTAATGCCTTTACATTACTATTTTATCTGGCGCCAATAAAGAGTTATAGCAGAAAAACGAAAAGATTCGCCTTTTTGGCATGGAAACATTTTTGATTTTTCAAAATTTTTCATATTTTAACTATAACTTATTATTGTTGCAAGATATAAAAGTTATTGAAAGGCACTAATTACACTGTTCTACAAATTGAGGGTTGTTGGCGTTCACAGAAATGAAACTTATCATTTCTTGTAGATTTCGGTCTCCTGATTCTTGCTGCGTACTCAGAATTTTCCCTATACGTCAAGATGTTGCAAAAAATCGAGTCAAAGTTGCAAAAAAGTCAATTTTTTGTACTTTATATCGCAAGTTATCGCACGATTTCGCAATGTAACAGATGCAAACTTTATCACAAAATAAAATATGAACCTTGCCCTACAGATAATTGGCAAAAAAAATCTGGGTCCAGATATTAGTTTTTGCAAAAAATCAAAAAAAAATTTGCGTTACCAAAAAAAGTGTGTCCGGAGAGCAATTTATCACAATTCTCTAAGCTCTCTTGAAAAACATTTAAATATTAGTTCGCAATGTGTTTGATGTCAAAATTTCGAATAAATGTTTTAAACTTTATTTTGATGAAATTTGTCGGAATATTTTTTAAACATTTTGTATGAAATATTTGATAAAAATTGAGGGAATTGCACGCAGAGTTATACAATTTCATACATATTTAATGTAGTGGTGCTAGATACAAAATCGAACAAAACTCTTAGCATCTGATGTACGCATTATAGGAAAACATGATGGGGAAAATTGCACTGCGTAATCGCCTGGTGTTTATCTGATGCGGAAGGCTTTAATGGGTTAAAAAAATCAAATAAACATCCGTCGTCAACGAATGCTTCTGAGCGACTGAACTGAAGTTTTTGAAAATTTGACATGAAAAAATAATAAAATGCGACACCCTACAGCTACTCATTATTAAATTTAAATTTATTATATTGTTTTGTCGCGACTGTTGTAGTAATATATATTGAACATTTTATTTTAATGAATGTCCAAATGAAGTCCCAAATCTGCCAAAGCATTTGTTGACGACGGATGTATATTTGATTTTTTTAACCCATTAAAGCCTTCCGAATCAGATAAACACCAGGCGATTACGCAGTGCAATTTTCAACATCATGTTTTTCCATAATGCGTACATCAGATGCGATAACTTACGATATAAAGTACCAAAAATGGCCTTTTTTGCAATTTTGACTCGATTTTTTGCAAAATCTCGACGTATAGGGAAAATTCTGAGTACGCAGCAAGAATCAGGAGACCGAAATCTACAAGAAATGATAATTTTAATTTCTGTGGAAAATTCTTGTAGAACAATGTTATTTGTTTTTAAAGCACATATCGGCATCATTATTTAAAACTATTTTGTCAAACATTTTTCTGGCAAATAACACATGGCTATTTAATATTTGGCAAATTATTTTTAAATAATGATGCCAATTGATAGGTGTTTTAAAAACAAACAATTAATGCCTTTACATTACTATTTTCTTTCTTTTTTTTTTTTTTTGGAATATTTACTAAGATCAACAGCATTCAGACAGTCTATATCCATTGTACTGTGAAATCTATTCCCTACGAGCGCCCATGACCAAGCGGGGAATCGAACCCGAGACCTTTAGAATGCAAGTCCAGCGCACTACCTCTGGACTCTGGACTCTTACGCAAATAAATAGTTATAGCAAAAATACAAAAATATTTGCACTTTGGCCAGGACATAACCACACAAAAACCGTATTAAAAATTCAGTAGGTTGTCCAAATTCAAAGATATTTAATATGCGTTATAATAATTGATGAATAAACCAAATTAACAGAAAAAATTAAAAAAAAACTAAATTTTACTCATTTTTAAAGAACTTTAAACTTTAAAATTTGATTTCCCAACATTTTTAAAAATGAACATTTGCCCCTTTATGCCCGATTTACATTGTATCTTCTGTGAGTCCCACTGTATCTCCTAGGGTTGCATTTTTTAAATTTTCATATAAAAATAGTTTTTTTTTGAAAAAATGCACCCCTAGGAGATACAGTGAGACTCACAGAAGATACAATGTAAATCGGGCATTAGCATGACAGTGACGATATATTAAAAATCTATTTGACATTGTAAAATTACAAATAAAGTTGTGATATTCAATATGAAAATGTGATTTTTCTATTTGAAAATAAGTTCTTTCCATTTGAAAGTGAAATTTTCGTTCGAAAATGATATTTTCCATTAGATAGTTAGATTTTGTCATTTGAAATTGAGAAATTTACAAATTAAACTGTGGATTTTTATTTTAAAATAAGAAATTTCTAACTATAATTCAATAGATATATAAAAATTTACAAATTAAATTGAAATAAAATGGAAAATGAAATTTTACTCATTTATCTCAATTTAATTTTTGCGACTGAATTGTATTGAATGGTGTTTACAGGTTATAACCTTTTATATACAACCTCTGCAATAACTTCCAATAATTTCTACTATCCCCTAGAATTTGCCACACTTATTAATTATTTGCTACTATTCTCTATTTACTAGTCACCTCTTTAAGCAATTTGTTTTACTTGAATATGCATTAAATTTGTGTTCATCGCATGGACTAGGTAACTGAACTAATCGATCACACTTATTATGGTTTACAACGTTAGTTACTTCGCGCGTAAGACCAATGCACAAAATCAGTGGAGAAACCTGTTTCAAATCGCTTCCGAGTCGCTCGAAAGCTCTGCTAATCCATTCTTTATGCCACATTGCGGTGCTCCTGCCAGTGCGACTCCCGCAACACAAACAGACAGACAGACGACAGCCAACCAGCCATCGCTGGTCGTTGTGACCAAAGGCAAGTGTTCAGTTTTACATGATAAGAATATTGATGTATCTGAAAACCAACAGCTAACAGTCAGTAAAACGGAACAGAAAAAACACTGGAAAAAATTTGTATTTTTATTTGATTTTTAATCGAAATTCTTATTTCCCAAAGATATTTTTCGAAAATATATCTGAGTAGTATGAAATATCAATTACTATTTATATTTTTAACATGATGAATCAAACTGGAACTGGTAAAATATGATAAAAAATCCAAAAACCGATGTTTGGTACTGTAAAATGTTTTATGGAACCGATACTAGTATTGTATTTACAAAACTCTGTAACTAACAAAAATCATATTTCTACTAAAATAATTTTTTTTATTAACAAAAATATATTTTATATAAAATATAGATTTCAATTATTCGACGATTTCTTATTTGATTTTATGTCACGGCAATTCATGGTTATTTAGAACATGATCCAAGGTAACGATCAAAACTAGTAACATTCTGTTCGCTGTTTTACACTTTGAAATATGATCTCTTTTAATATCGTCGTTGTAGAACTAAAAGCCACCAACTACATTTTCAAAATGCCAATTGTTCATTTACAAAAATCTTAATAGAACTTTCAATTTTTAATTGTACCAAAGAAAACGTGATCTATCACTTGGTATTTCAACTTTAAAAATGTCTCAATTACTTTTTGTAATAATTACCAACAAAGTTGAAATTTAAAATGTTCATAAAAATGTATTTGGTGACTTTTAGTTCTACAACGACGATATAATCTTTTTTAATATTTCTTGTACATTTATTTGGGCAAACAAATGTATATAATAATTAGTGTAGACAATTTAAAGATTACGTTTAATATTTATTGTAAAAATAATTTTTGAAAGAAGGTACTAGACATCTGCACAAATGTATAATAAACTCAATTCAAGACATTCATTTTATTTCAAGACATGTACTGTCGCCTACTATGATGGAAAATGAAAATCAACTTAACAACCAAGCACAAGTAGTGTCAAAACAAATCTCAAGCAAGACATATGTGCAGCGTACGTTCTACAATGCTGTACACGAAAAATGGAGTACACTAAAATGCACTGCATTTGACACTGTGTACTCAGTGCATTTTAATTTTTGTATCATTCTTAAACTCGAATCACACAATTGACTAAATTGTATAAATTTCAGTTTGCATCAATTCAAAAATATGCCGAGTATGTTGTTGATGCTCGTGTCGTCAACAAAAATTGACGCAATTTGGTTGATGCTTTTGCAATTTTTGTATTGAAACTGACACAAAAATATAAATTTTAAATTGGTACAGAATTGCGTGAACAAGAAATTTCACCTCATTTATTGGTATTCGACAAAATTGTGTTGATTGTTTGCATCAATCGTGTGATTCTGGATTTACTCTAATTTTCATAGATATTAAAACATATTGAGAAAAGTAATAAGTATTAGAAAATACTATACTATTTTAAATATTTTTTTCATTATTTAATTATTTTTTTGTGAACAATTATTTTTGTGAACAAAAATTTGGTTTAATTTTTAAAACACATCAATAACAATAACAACATAATTAAAATCGAACGCTGAGCGGCAGATTTGTTGTTGTTTTTATTTTAGTTCCAAAGCCACATAACTATGAAAGTTACTAGTTGCGCTCAATCACTGTACTCGTTGCATTTTCAGCGATAGTAGTGTCATTTGGTTTTGTTTTTCAAACCATTGGTTGCATTCAGGGAGCTTAACAGTTGTGCATCTATTAAGAAATTTGTGCCTGAGTTTTTTTCCATCGAAAAATGTTTACGCTATATATGCGCGACCTTTGTTATCGCTAATTTTCGATGACATTCAAAGACATTCATAGACATTTTAAATCAAAAATTTATAATTAAAGATTAAATTTTCGAACTGTCGCTGAATGCGCTGAATGCAGCAATTGATTGTCTTGACAAATATATCTTGACACTAAAAATGTATTGACACTACTTGAAACTAATACGCAGTGTACTGTTGAGAAAGTTCACTATAATACGCCATTGACTGCCATTGCAAAATGCACTAAATAGTATACGATGCAGTATTAAATACTGTACTCGTTGCTTTTTCAGCGAGAGTAGTGTCATTTAGTTTTGTTTTTCAAGACATTGGCTGCAGTCAGGGGCACGCAATAGTTGTGCAACTGTTAAGGACTTTGTGCCTGAATTTCGTGTTACCCGCGGTTGCCATTTTTTTCCATGGAGAAAAATGTTTACGCTTCCTGTATTATCGATAATATTCGATGACATTCAAAGACATTTTAACTCAGATATTTATAATTAAAGATACCAGTTTCGCAACTGTCGAGTGCGCTAAATGCAGCAATTGATTGCCTTGACAAAAATGTCTTGACACTAAAAATGTATTGACACTATATGAAACTAATACGCAGTGTTGATTGACATTGCAAAATGCACTAAATAGTGTACGATGCATTATTAAACGTTTTGCTAAGGGAACTTCAAATACTTTTGTGCAGTAGGTGGTTTCTGAAATACGATTGTAATTTGTTCTCTGACATTCAAAGACACTTGAATTCAAATATTTACAGTTAAAAAAAAAACAGTTTCGCAACCGTTGAGTGAGTTGAATGCAGCAATTGAATGTCTTGACACTAAAAATGTCTTGGCATTGGAGAGATTTCACTATAATACTGTAGATTACCATTGAAAATGGACTGAATAGTGTACGATGTAGTTGTGAACATTATGAAATGGGAACTTCAAATACATTTGTGAAAGTTTCTAGAAGGAACTGTAATGACTGAAAAGGGTCTAAAAATACGATTGCAATTTTCTCTATCCCACGAATTTTATAGAAATGTCAGAACGGCTATCTAATTTTTTAAATATTGTGAATTTGGTTCAAACTTTGTTTTTAACTAATATCCATGAGACTTATAATAAAATATTAGACCTCTTGAAAAGCAGGTTACCGAATACCAAGATTGAAAAAACTATTCCAAGGTAGTCGCATATTCATCGATTTTTTATAAATTAACTGTTAACAGTAGAACTTAGATGTTAGATAATTCTATGTGAACGTAGAAAATATTTTCTTATAATTTTCTGAAATACTTTCAATCCCAAAGTTGATGCCCTTCCTAATTTTTTAAAGAATATGTTTAGAGATCCCTCCAGAGTATTTTAAGACCAAAATATAAAAAAAAGTAAAATAAATTGTCTGTAATTTGAACATTTTTCAGAATTTCTTTTAGTGTATTGGAAACCTTTCGTCAGCACGTACAGAAAGAACCCCCAGTTACACTGACATGGCCCACTTTTCAAATTTATGCAGACCTACGACAACCGACGAGAGACGTTCAACTGCTGAAGACGACACACAAGTGGCTGCAACTGCTGCTGTTGCTGCATCGAAAGGAACGGCCTTCACCAATACACACACAAACACTATGTCACACACACACACGCACACTGTCACACGCACACATTGACACACACATGGTGCGCAGCTGGACATGCTGCAACTTTAATCATCGAGATGATCGAACGATAACGCTTCGGTGCAAATTAAGAATGGGATCTGATGCTGCTGATGTTGTTGCTGTTATTGCTGCTGTTATTGTTTTTGCTGCCATTTTTGTTGTTGTTGCTATTGCTGCTGATGCATCAGGCTGCTCCTGTGGCTGCCGGTGACGCAAGCAGGCAATGTTATCAGTGATGATGATTTTGTTGCTGCTGCTGTTGGAGATGTGTTGCTGGGAAAACTGTTGTTGTTGATGATGCTGATGATGATGCTGCTGGTGTTGCTTATGTTTTTGTTATATTTGTTTTTGTTGTTGTTGATAATGTTGTTGCTGCTGTCGATGTTTTTCTTATGGTTGTTTTTTTGCTTATGGCTGTTCTCGTTGCTGTCGATACTGTTTTTGTTGCTGCTGCCAATGATGATGATGTTGTTGTCGTTATTCTTCCCTTGACGCAACTGCTGCCGTTGTTGTTGTTATTGCTGCCAATAGTGTTGTTGCTGTTACTGCTGATGATGTTGATGACGATTCTGGACGATGCTGTTGACGTTGATATCGTTGTCGTTGTGGTTCATGTCTATTGTGCAACGTCTGTCCGATATGGCACAAATTTGCTTCGTAGCTGTTGTTGCTGCTGGGGCTGCTGTTGTTGCTGCTGTTGATGGTTTTGTGAGAGCAACTGCGGCTTGTTTTGTTTGCTTATTTGCTGCTGCTGCTGTTGTAATTGTTGTTGTTTGTGCTGCATCAGCTGTTACTGTTACTGCTGCTTCTTGTTGCTGTTGCACTCGTCGCCCGACACGAGTTGCTGCAATTTATAATGCAAGTTCGGGCGACGTGCTCTCGACGCCCGGTGCACAGCCGTTGGTCCGGATGCACGTACGAGGAAGCTGACAGTTGCCACATTTTATCATCGACGGCAGCGCCACAGCAACAGCAACAACAGTAGCTAGCAATAGCAGCAACGGATGCAAAATCGAACACAAAACTTCAAACTGCGTGCAAAACGAACAGAATGAAACGGAACGTAACGGAAAGGAACGGATGCATGTGTGGCTATGACTATGGCCATGTCTATGTGTTTTGTGTCTGTCTGTCTGTGTGTGTGTTTGCAACATGCACGTGGGCAAATGAGTGTTATGAAGCATCTATTCCAGGGACGGACTTATCGAGATTTTTGTTTTTAACCGGCGCGACGTACAAAAATTGAATTTGACCACGTACCATGATCATTCATTTGAGAGGAAGATGTGGACGGTAGTATAAATAATATCCATAACTGTCTGTCCAGTCCAACTCCAGTCCAACTGTCTATTGAAATGACAATTAAAACAAAACAAGAAGACCTAAATCAATGAAACAGCTGTCTGTCCAACTACCTATTGAAATGACGATTAAAGTAAACCAAGAAGATCTAAAACAATGAAACTAGTCTAAGCAAATGCAAGAACAAGAACATAATGTTCTTGCTCTTCTTGATCTTGTTCTTGCATTGTCAGTCTTGTTCTTGACTGAAGCCACTAATTAACTTACATAGTATTAAAATTGTGATACGCGATTCAAGGAATTCGTACCATCAGTACAAATGCATTTGCACCCCACTTCAAGACATTTATTTTATTTCAAAATATTTATTGTCGTCGACTCTATGCTTGAAAATCAAATAAATGTGTTGCTCACAACAACAAAGAACAAGTAGTGTCACAACAAAATACAAACAGGACGTAGTTGTAGTGAAGAGGTCAATAATGATGTGCAATACTAATTCAAAGACTGAAATGAACTGTTTACTGAGTACTCCAAGCATTCTACATTTTTTATATCATTCTTAGAGTAATTATTTACATTACTATTAAAATATAGAAATAGAAACAATATTGAATATCGAAAAGGTATAACACCGCGTCTTCAATATCCAAATCTCATATTAATGTTTATGACAGACACATTTTATGTTTACACTGCAGCTCCACTAGACATATCTTAAATGCAAAATGCATCGAGTACTCATGTTTATGGCAGACAAATTTTATGTTTATGTCATCAAAAATGATATGGTCTAATTATGTCTCAACATTTTATAATAATAATAATAGTTTGGCACTACAGTTCTATAAGAACTTAGGCCGAGCTCTCTCACCATTTTGAGCTGTGCGTGTTATATTTGTACTCAAAGTGGTGGGACCTACAGTTTATTGCCGAATCCGAACGGCGAGTGAAAGCTTTTTCATAGGCAATGTTTTACTCTCGTAGGTTTGCCGTTTACTGCCGAGAGGTAGCGCGGAATAGAAAAATGTTTCTATGAAAAGATGTTGTTAGCCCCAGTCCAGGCTTGAACCGGGGACCTTTCGGCTCGCAGTCCAACGCACTAACCACTAACCTACCGCGGCTACATTTTATAGAAAACATTTTATAGAAAAACTTATATTTTGCACTCGCGCCACGATGTATCACTGATATTTGCTCTGTAAATTTATTAAATAAAGCAGTTCAACGTTATTCGAAATTAAAAATTGATGAAATAAAAATTTGTTAGTAATTATTTTGATTAGAATTTATTTCGAAACGTCAAAGTCATGGCAGACTTTATGGGGACATTTCAGTCATACTTTAATGTTTGACATTTATGGCAAGACATGTAGTGTCTCAACAATACATGTTGATAGTAAAACACAAACATTTCCATAAATTATAGCTAGTGGAGACGCCAGGAAAACTTTTTATGTTCAATCTTTTATATATCGAATAAATTTTTTTGCATTATTTAATTTTTTTAAATATTTTTTTTTTTGTTGGATTGCTTTTCGACGAATGTGTTATTTGTCGTACATATTTTTTTTGTACAAATATATATTTTTTTAAATATTGTTTGTTGTATTTTTTTATAAACACACAAATACGACAACTACATTACTGACGTCGCACAGTGGGGCAGGGAGTACCGAAAGTTGGCTAAAACTTTAAATTGAGTTATTTTTAGGAAAATAAGTATAAGGATTAACTATTATTGTATGAACATTTAATAATCCACATTTAGATGTTGATTTTTAAGAGTGGGCGTGGTACCTCCCATACAACTGAAATGATTGAAAAAATATATGTTGGGAATTACGTTAGCTACAGTGATGCAACTTTATAGTAGAATGTTTTTCGTTAATATAATACAGTTCTCAAAATTTCATCTTGATTGGACAAGTGGGCGTGGTACTTTCCATACAACTAAAAACTGTAGAAAATGTTAATATTAGTATAAATGGTCGCTCGCTAAAATGTGAATAACTCCGAAAAGGCAACATTTTCATAAGTGTTTTGAATATGTTTTGAATATGTGTACTAAGTTACTACAATGTAATCAGTTTTACCGGTGAGTGCCCGGAACGTTTTTGTTTTCATCTTTGTAAATGAAAAATAATTTAAAAAAAAATAAAAAAAAGTGAATTTACTCTAGCATTTTTTCTTTCTAACGTATGACAATTTTGTAAAACAATTACATTGCAAAAACATCATAAATACCAGATGTTTTTTTTATGGTTTTTAAACTAAACAATTGTTGCGAAAAATTGTCTGTGTTGGAGAGAGTGCCCATGTAGGAAATGCCAGGCCTGACGACGGACTGAAGACTCACCCAGCACTGGCAGACCAAGGTTTGGTTAATAAACCTTCGCCCAAGACTCAGCCAGAACTGACAAATGAATGCCTTATAAAGTAGTACTCGCCCAAGGCTCAGCCAGAACTTACAAATGAAGGTATGGAAAAGTAGTTCTCGCCCAAGACTCAGCCAGAACTGCCAAACAAAGGACTGGTTAATTAGATTTCGCCCACGACTGGCCCAACCTTGATCTGCCATGACTTGGTTGACCGTTGTTTGCCCAAGACATAGCCAATATAGGGTTTAAGTCTCGGTATACAAGTCTTCGCCCAAGACTGGGTCAATCCTGGACGGCCAAGGCTTGGTTTAGTGTTGGTCTCCCAAGAAAAAGCCAACTCTATACGTATGTCATACAAAACATCAAAACAAAATAAATAGAAAATGTGGAGAAAATTTGGGTAATATGATAAAAATTGAGTGATTCCACATTGTATGCAATTTAATTTACTATACAATGAACAAAAAAAAATTAGTGTCTGAGATCAATTTGACTTTTGAGGTTTTCGCCAACTTTAGGTACTAGCTGCCCCACTGTGCGGCAATTGACGAACGGCAGATTTGTTGTTGTTTTCAATGTTCGTTTTATCACTCGTTACTAGTTGCGCTCACTCGCTGCACTCACTGAATTCGTTACAGTAATATTATTTGGTTTTATTTTTTTAAAACATTGAATATTTTTGAAAAAAAAATTTAATAAAAAATATTTTTTTTTTATAAAACGTGAGCTTTAAGGATCCAATAGATTATGTAATATACCGCCCCACGTTTAATTTTAAATCATACTAAAAATTCACCTTTAAAAACTTTTTATATTAAAAAAGATTTTTTATTTCATATTTTTTATTTTATTATTTTTTTCTGTTAGTTAGATTTACGTATGATAGAAATTCAAAGGCATAAAATTATTAAGGCTCAAAATATTTATGTTTCAAAGTGTCTTTAATATGAAACTATTGTGATAGAACCATGATGAATCGGATTGCAAGAAAATGATAATATTATATTGTCATCCAGTTCGAGGCAATATTTAAAATATCAAGTTAGTAGCACATCGCGAAGCTTGTTTAAAATAAATTACAAAATTTGTATCGAACAGACAGACAAGAAAGCAAGCTAATAAAAAAGTTTTAAAATGTCTTGACACTACTTGACACCAATGAAACAAATACTGCAGTGAAGTGTAGTCATTGGAGAGACTTTACAATAATACTGTTAACTGTCATCTCAAAATGCACTTAATACTGTATAGTGCAATAATACATATATTGCAGAGGGAACTTTAAATACATTTATGAGACAATGAAACAAATACTGCAGTGAAGTTTAGTCGCTAGAGATATTTCACTATTATACTGTCGACTATCATTGAAAAATGCACTTAATACTCTAGAGTGCAGTAATACATATATTGGAGGGGGAACTTCAAATACATTTGTGAGACAATGAAACAAATACTGCAGTGAAGTGTAGTCGCTGGAGAAATATATGTGTAAAAAAATACATTTTTATCGAATTATTGCTAAACGACCAGCAAACGAACAGTTACCGATATAGTCGAAATATTTTGGTATACCAAAAAATAATTTACATATTTCAAGTAAATATGGGAATGATTCAATTCCATATATATTTCTTTAAATTACACTCTGCGCACCCATTTTACCGCACCCATTTTGGGCGATTTTTTGAATAAAAAAGGTTTAAAATTGATAAGATATGCTAATTGATAATGTAAAGTACATCAATGGTGCACATCTGGGAGTTGAGGAAAAAAATGCCCAAAAATTACAATTTTTTCATACCAAAAATGAGTCCTTTTTGCTTCATATCTTAGGTCCAGTTAATGGAATTTTGCAAATTGATGTGAACATATAATTTGTCTTCTGTTATGAATGTTTTGGATAAAATAAAAATAAGTCTGACTTTATATCCAATACTTACCCACGAATAGAATTCTCAAAAACGTGGTTTTTCGTTTTTGTCGAATATCCTTGAAACTGAACGTGCAGGGACGGGCATAAAAATATGTTACTTTCATTTTTGGTGTCGAAAATTATAGACATTTTCTTTTACTCAACGAAGAATTTCTTCAAATCAACGATTTTTTCTTAAAAAAAAAAGATATTTTTGTTTATGTGCATATCAAGAATAATTTCTCTTAGTTACTTTATTGATAGCTAAGAACATAAACTCTGTATATCAAGAACAATTGTTCTTAGTTACTTTCCGCATATCGACAGACAACTACAGTAACAAACAGATGGCGATGACAGACGGAAATAGCAAAACAAAGCATACGATCGAATTGTCTGTAACAGACAAATCAAGACTAATGAAAACAACAACAGATACATGAATATGATGTGTTCTTTCTGCGAAGAATACAGCAACAATTTTGCGTATTCTTTGTGGTTGTCAATAAATTAACTTCTTAAAATCCAATAAAATAAATCTTGTTTTCTTCTTGATAACAAAGTAATTTTATTTCTTAATATTAAGATGATAAATTCTAAAATTTTAGTAGCATACTCTCTAGTTTTAGATGTTTACCGTGCAGAAAAAATTATTTTCAATATCATGTATATATGGATCTGGATATTAATAGGCCTTCCCTACGTTTAGATGAAACTGCGGCATTAGTAATTTTAGTATACTTCAAGAATTCGGGATATATTTTTTTATGGTTTTTAATTCTTTGAGAAATTTTATATATATATTGACTGGGAAATTTTGTATAGTCAGTCCATCCCTGATCTATACATATATGTATATATGTATTAGTATCGATGCCTATGTTTGTGTGTGCGTGTGTGTCTGTGTTTGCATGTGTGACGTTGTCTGTTTGTCGCAGCGAGTTTTAGCAAAATAAAGTTTTATGCTCGTCACGAGAGAAATTTATTGCACTCCCGAGTGCCAGGCGGTGGCGCTAGCAGGCTGCGTTTTTGGTCCTTTTGGCCAGACCCCACCATGCAGTTTTATTTTCGGTTTAACTGATGGAAACTGATGTGATTTATTTTGCTGTGTTTCTGCTGCTGCTGGTGCTGTTGTTGTCGTCCTTGCTATTGTTGGTCGTGTGTGTTCAACTGGCTCATTATTATGTATCTAAAGGTAGTTTTTAGTGATTTTTATTTTGAGTTTTTATTTATTTTTAGTTGGGATTTATTTCTATCTTTTTTTTTAGCTTTGTTCCTTTTTTATTTTATTTTATTTTTTTTTTAGATTTCTTTTCTTTTTTAGTACATCTTCTTTTTTGGAAATTTTCGCTTTTTAGTCAGCCAGTATTTAAAAAGTTTTCATTTCGCACACTTTTACGTATCGTTGATTTTAACCCAGTATCAGCAGAAAAAAAAACAGAAAAAAAATTCAAAATCAACCGAAAACGTGAACAGATAAAGATACACTAAAAGAGAGACAAGTCGTACCAAAGAAAAAAAAATAACGAAAAATCGTGCTGCATAACAAAGGGAAACACGCGCGTATCCTTGTGAAAGTATCAAGAAGCGTACGCGTATCCTAAATACATAACCAGCAGCTTCACTATAGTCGGTGTTTTGCGAGTACAGGCTATAGCGGTGTCCAATCAAATTTAAAATTTTAAAAACTAAAAGTTTTAGTCAATTCTAGTATCGTCGTTGTAGAACTAAAAGTCACCAACTAGAATTTATTAAAAAATCTAGAATTTATAATATGAATATTAAGAAATAATTTACTTAGTTATAAAAAAGTAAACAATATGTATTGTACTATAATTTGTGAAGTAATTACTTAATCTCTCCATAGTAAGAATAATTCCACTTAGTTACATTTTTGACATCTATGTAGATTTGTTTCTCAAAATTCTGAATTTTTCCGTATACTTCTTGATTCCTTCTGGATTTTAGAGGTTTTTTCCCTTCGTGTATTCATGGATTGCATAATGTTGTTCGTTGGAAAGGATTATAGGTCAGTATGCTGGAAGAAAGATGGAGTCGTGTCGATGAGTGTTTGCTTTTTAATTTGCCACTATCAAAAATGTTGGGTAAAACAGTCGCAGGGAGATAGTTCCACAAACGTATCGTGCGAACGAATTCTCTCTGCAATGCGTGCTTCTGTTGAGAACCGAGTGCACTACGAAGGGCGAAAGGATAGGACGGGACCCTACGCGACTTCAGAATTGATGATATGCTTTGCCACTATCAAAAATGTTGGGTAAAACAGTCGCAGAGAGATAGTTCCACAAACGTATCGTGCGACCGAATTCTCTCTGCAATGCGTGGTTCTGTTGAGAAAGGAGTACACTACGAAGGGCGAAAGGATAGGACGGGACCTTACGCGACTTCAGAATTGATGGTATGCTGGTATCGCACTTCGTATTGAACGACCCTAAAGAAAACTCGATATCCAACGAATAAAAGAATCTCCGACACCATATGCAATTAGTTTTGATACGAGAGTTTCATGCCACACTCGACCAAAGGCCTTCGAAATAACCAGGACAAGCGAACAATTATTCCACTTTTCAGAGAAGACCGCCATCAAGTATCCAGTGGATCTATTCCTACGAAAACCATATTGTCGGTCAATAAATAATTCGTTGTGCTCCAGATGGACAAGGTGGACATTTGTTACGCTTTCCATTATCTTAGAGACCGCATAGCATATCAGATAAAAATACCATAAAATTAGAAGTTGTTACTATTGAAATTAGTAAATACGATAAACTATTAATACAATCGGCAGATACCATTAATTACTACAGAATACTATAAAATTAGTTTTCGGTTTGTATGAAAATATTTATATTTGGTATATACTATTTAGTCAATAACTGTCCTATTGATAAATTTTGGAGGGATTTTGTGAGATTTTTTCTGAGTGTATGGTCGGAAATTGGAATTGACCTCGCCATTATTCAGGACTGACATTGGCCACCTTCCGAACTAGAATTGACGCGCACTTCTTCAACACATGAGCCGCCTGGCCCGAATGCCTTCTTAATATTGAGGTTTTTCAGGACCTTTTTAAAACTAGTTCGAAAATAATAATAATAGTTTGGCACTAGAATTCTATAAGAACTTAGGCCGAGCTCTCTCACCATTTTGAGCTGTGCGTGTTATATTTGTACTCAAAGTGGTGGGACCTACAGTTTATTGCCGAATCCGAACGGCGGGTGGGAGCTTTTCATAGGCAATGTTTTTACTCTCGGAGGTTTTCCATTTACTGCCGAGAGGTAGCGCGGTATAGAAAAATGTGTCTATGAAAAGATGTTGTTAGCCCCAGTCCAAGCTTGAACCGGGGACCTTTCGGCTCGCAGTCCAACGCACTAACCACTGAGCTAACGCGGCTACGAAAATGTATGAGACAAATGTATAAGACAAAGTCGATGATGGGCAGTGGATGATTGCTATCTGGGAGAGCAGAATTAATTGCAAATAGTTCTGCCAAGAGGTTAGTTTTGTCAACCGTGACAAGGAAGGTCTAACCATTCATAAGTGTTGTAGTAAACGATGTCGTTGGATTAGACTATATCTGGCCCCAGCAGTTAAGAGGTATGCACGCTGAACTTGCATTCTAAAGATCTCGGGTTCGAATCCCGGCTTGGGCTCGTAGTGATATTAACCACAGAAGGTAGGGCATAGATTTCACATTAAAATAGATAAAGTCTTTCTGAGTGCTGCGGATCTTAGCAGATATTAAAAAAAAAAATAAATTTATAAAAACGATTTCGGCTGATTCTTCACCCTTTTTACAAATGACCATAAATTTTAGAGCACGAATTTAAACCCAAACGAATATGGTTTGAAACCCATAGGCAGGGTTACAATCCGTATAGAAATCCAAAAGAGTTTCGTTATTCCGGTTTCAATATGTCTAAAAATTTTAGTTTTGGTTTTAAGGTTACTTTTTGTAAATAATTTTAATATGTTGAAGGAAACGCTGAAGTTAAAGATTGTCCGAATTCAGTCGACTACTTCTGTAAACAATTTCACTGTTTTAAAATCCATTTCTTTCGTTTTGGAATGTAATTTGGCATACGTAAGTCTATTTTTTCTAAACTAACATTTTGAAGAGTCTATCGATCGTGTTCTAAAATTCAAAATCGAAACTAAATGGTTTTGGAATTAGTTAAACCAGAGATTAAAACCGGTTTAGGTATTCTCTCTCGTTTCGGTTTTAAGTTGTATTTAGGAATAGTTTCGTTATTTCGCTTCCATGAAACGGTCTCGGTTTCGATTCCATTTTTAAGGTTATTTTTTATCAAAATTTTTAAATCGTAAAGAAAATTGCGAAATATTTGTATCTTGTGTCTTAAATTTTGAATTATAATGTTAATAAAAAGAAAAATTATCTGATAAAAAATTTCTAGAATTTTTCGGGAATATTTCCGAAAGTTTGTGGGTATGACAGATATTTAAATTTTATGGAATTTATAAGTCAGATTCTCGATATGTTTTGGAAGAAAATAGAAAGGTTTCCATAAAATAGCCGCCTTTCTCTGTTTAAAATCATTCGAAAATAAGCTGCTTTCAGACTTTTCTCGATAATTCGATCAGTCGGTTAGGGTTTGAATTTCGAATGATTTAAATGGCTGTAAATCCTAAACTAGGCGTATTTTATAGGCATTGAAATCTAAAATTTTTGAAATTACTTCCTAAACGGTCGACAAAAAGCGGATTTTATAAACATTGGTGGCCAAAATATTCATTGCAAATTTCCCATAACCAGTTTCCGACCAGTAGATTCTGGATTAATCAGGTTTTTTCGATTTCGATTTTTTTTTTAAATGACTGTAAATCCCAAACGTCGGTTAGGCAGGCTGCCAAATATATATATATTTCTGGCATCACACTGATAAATGGAAGTTTTTCGGAAGCGTATGAGAGATTTTCAAATTTTATAGAATTTTAAAGGCAGATTCCCGGCATATTTTGGGACTGGTAAGACAAAAGATTATAATAATAGTTTGGCGCTACAGTCCTGTAGAGGACTTCGGCCGAGCTCTCTCACCATTTTGAGCTGTGCGTGTTATATTGTACTCAAAGTGGTGGGACCTACAGTTTATTGCCGAATCCGAACGGCGGGTGAGAGCTTTTTCATAGGCAATGTTTTACTCTCGTAGGTTTGCCATTTACTGCCGAGAGGTTGCGCGGTATAGAAAAATGTTTCTATGGAAAGATGTTGTTAGCCCCAGTCCAGGCTTGAACCGGGGACCTTTCGGCTCGCAGTCCAACGCACTAACCACTGAGCTACCGCGGCTACAGATTGCTTTCAATAAAAACTCTGACTTTTTTCGATTGAAATATTTTCAAATTTTTTTTATTTAACTGATAAGAAATCTTGTCTCGGGTAATATGAATTATTCTGTTTGATTTTTATAGAACCGGCACATAACCGAAACCGTTTAAATATTTTATTGGATATTTATTAATTTCCAATTTTTGATTAAGGCTATAAATGTAGATCTGGAACATCAAAAAACATTTTTTCGTTATTGAAATTTCAATTCCGGCTTTGCAGTATTTCGATATTTTTAAATATTCCCTCCTATTTTTGGCATATACAAAATTGTCTAAAAACATCTAACAACACTAACCTTTATATATTTTAAAATAGATACGTTACAATGCTATGCAAATACCTAATATTCCCTGTCTTTCAGTTGGTAGGGCATTAAAACGTTTACAATCGAGTGCGACCGAGCGAGCGCATGAAAAAGGGTAGCAGCCACTGAGAGACTGGCCGGCGGCAAATTTGCAAGAATAAAAACCCAATATAAAACTTCATTTAAATAACATAATCGGATCCTAGAATAAATCCGTTTTTATTGCTTTCGTTTGTTTTCGCATTTTTTTTTACGATTTTCGGGACGGATTTTCGAAATACATTTTTTATAACTTTCGTTCGACCGAACGTTTGTTCGTTCGTGTATTCCGTCCCGGCACATTTTAGCAGCGATATTTTAAGCATTTTTTCATGACGCTTCGCCGGAACTTGGGTTCATTTGTGTCCTTAAATATTAACTAAATGCAAAACGTCAACTGACGGACGACGTGGTGTGGCGTGGCGCTTACGTTGCTTAAGACATTGCGCCTTGGCAACGCATGAGTGGCTCGGCTCGAAACGGGTCGCGTCGTTTGTGGGCCGCATGGAACCTTTTTTGTTTTTCGGTTTTTTGTGCAAAACTTGAGGCTTAAAACGGGTCGTCGGAGTCATGTCGGACTAAAGTCATGCTTGCTCAAGTGTAACAAACGACAATTAATTGGGTAAATAATTCGCACACATTGAGTAGAAACTACATATAGGAGTAATATGTATAGCTATCTATAAATAATTATTGGCGTCCCGTCCCGTCCCGTTCCGTGTTGAGGTCGCCACCGTTCCGAACGCCGGCTATGTTCGATGTGCTACCGATTCTGGGAAAGCAATTTGTGTTCATTTTGCTGTTAAATTAGATAATTCAACGGCCGATCGACCGACTGAAGTGATTTTTATGGGTCATTTAATGGATGCGCCATTGGGTTCATAACCAGGCAGCAAACGAAGCAACGCATGGACGGACGGACCTCCGTGAAATAATTTTCAACAAATTGTGATGCGCGTATCTGTGCGATACATAAATCCATACAATTTAAGAGCGTCCAGAAACGCGCCTACCTGCCATAGATACACAGATACTCGTTTGTATCTGCGCGATACTCTGCGCTTCGTTGTAAAGATGTTTATCAGCTGGTAGGCAACCTTGCTCCAAACGTCTCGACTCGTCTCGACTCGGCTTGTTGTCTTAGGCATTTTATCGGCGCATCATCCTTGTTGGTAATTTGGTCTGTTGTTGTTTTGTCCCATGTAGTGGTTGTCAAACCTCAAAGTCACACGCAGCCATATCTGAGATACATTCGTAGATACTTTTTTTTGTAGTTGATGCGTCGCTGGACGGCGAGCAACACGAAGCTACGTCGTTATTCATCACAATCGCCGATGAGACATTAGATACATTTTGACAAGCAGTTGAGAGCCGGTCACATAAGACTTCTTCGTCTTCTTCATCTTCTTCTTGTTATTCTGCTGTCCCTCTCTCGTTATTCCTATTATTATTCGACATTTTATTATTCCTCAACATCGCAGGCTTCTTTTGTTTGCCCTGGCTAAGTGAGTGAGATGCAGCCAGCCGATAATATAGTCTTGACTGTCAGTCAGTCTATTTGACGGTCGGTGCTATTTTTAAGCAGAGGCCAACGAACAAATGGGAACGCTAAGAGCTTTAATAGAATTAGAGATTAGAAATCCTAGATATGACAAACTCGAGAGGGCCACAGCCGCCGCATCACGATTCTGAAGATGACGCGCACCGCGGCGTACTACAAATTCTTTTACAATTCTCAAGTATCTGCCGGCATTTACGTGTTTGTTTTGCTGTCCATAACAATGGAGAATTTTTGTTATTCGCCGATAAGCATTTTGTGCGAATTGCGTTGAGAAAGCCAAAGATTTGCTTTTAATTTTTATGCGATTTTAATTTTCTGTTTGTAGTTATGGCGCGCTCGTTTATTTTGTAACACAGTTTGGGGTTTTTTTTAACTATACAGATTTTGTGCTTTATTACGCGTGCTATTATTGTTGTTAAATAAATTTTTATTGCGAAATATAAAAGACAATGAAAATGACAATTTCGGTAATTGTTTTCGTATATTTAAACCATGCAAAGAAAAAAAATAAATCTTCAATATGATGAATTTATTCATAAATATTATGAAGGAAAAAAATTATCCGAAAAAAAAAATCAGACAAAAAAAAAATCGAAAAAAAAAAATTTGTTCAAAATAAAAAATTTCTTCCAAAAAAAAAGTGTTCGAAAAAAAAAATTTCGAAACAAAAAATTACTAACAAAAAAAAAATGTTCCAAAAAATTTTTTTTTTCAAAAATATATTTTTTATAAATATAACTTTTTATTAATAAAAAGTTGTAATTATAATATATATATTATAAAATATTTAACTAATTTATGCATGTCGAGCAAGCATTATAAGGGGTTTTTCAACAGGGACGCTACAAAAGTAGAGCGACAGGGACAGCAAACGATGCCATTTTTCTTGCCGCTCTTTTGACATTTCTCTTCAGTAAGGTTTGCCATTTCAGGACGGAAATATATACGAATTCGAATTTTTGTAGTAAATGTTAATAATTTCTACTCATTGTTGGCGCGTATATCTTTCCATTATGAAATGGCAAACCTTACTGAAGAGAAATGTCGAAAGAGCGGCAAGAAATATAGCGTCGTTTGCTGTCTCTGTCGCTCTACTTTTGTAGCACTCTTATTGAAAAACCCTTAAAAGAAATAACACACAAGAACTACTTGAGAATTGAGAAGTACGGCAAAAAATGAACGAAAAAAAAATATGTTGATTGAAATTTCGTTTAATGAACAGCGTTCTTCATGAAGAACATATACTTATGTTGTATTTTATATTTTGGTTCATTAATATGATGAAACGTATTCTTCACATAAAGTTGATCATAATGAAGAACACTTTTTCGACAGTTACCAAGCGTTCTTCAAATTTATGATAGCATTCATAACATTGATGGCTTTAATCATTAATATTATGAATGGTTCTTCAATACAATGAATTATGGCTTGACGAACGGAATTCTTCAATATGATGTACATTTTTTTCTGTGTGGACTTAAACTCAAATGAATAAAGGTTTCGATGTTGGCTACGTTTTAAGTTTATTTGGAAATGGTTTTGGTATACAGTTTCGAATCTCGATTCTGAGATACTAATAATACTAGTTTGGCGATACAGTCCTAAAGAACTTAGGCCGAGCTCACTCACCATTTTGAACTGTGCGTATTATATTTGTACTCAAAGCGGCGTGACCTACAGTTTAATGCCAAATGGATATAGAAAAATGTTTTCTATGAAGAGATGTCGTTAGTCCCCAGTCCAGACTTGAACATGGAACCTTGCGACTCACAGTCCAACGCACTGATCTCTGAACTACATCCCGAGATACAGTTTTTATAAATTGCTAAATCTGGTTTGAATACATCTCATACCAAGAGATGTCATACCAGTATATCTCACAACAAAATACCACATACCAAGGAACACCTCATACCAAGAACCTTCATACCAAGACACATTATACCAATGGATTTCGATCCCCGCGATATAATTTTAATATATTTCTAAATCTGGGTCTGGTACATCTTATACCAAGAGATGTCATACCAAGACACTTCATACCGAGACACATTATAACAATGGATATGTCATACCCACGGACATAATAATAATAATAGTTTGGCGCTACAGTCCGGTATAGAACTTCGGCCGAGCTCTCTCACCATTTTGAGCTGTGCGTGTTATATTTGTACTCAAAGTGGTGGGACCTACAGTTTATTGCCGAATCCGAACGGCGGGTGAGAGCTTTTAATAGGCAATGGTTGTACTCTCGTAGGTTTGCCATTTACTGACGAGAGGTAGCGCGGTATAGAAAAATGTGTCTATGAAAATATGTTGTTAGCCCCAGTCCAGGCTTGAACCGGGGACCTTTCGGCTCGCAGTCCAACGCACTAACCACTGAGCCAACCACGGACATCCCATATTAAAAAATCTCATACCAATGGACAACTCATACCAAGACATCTCATACCTAGAAAAAAACATTCATCCCATAGATTCTGGAGTAACATTTTGTCTCTTTTCAAAATGCTTACAAAATTCAATAATGAGATTCACGTAAACATTCTCATAATTGTGGTACTCGAGTATCTAAACCCTATTCACATTTTACGTATAACAAATTCAATTTAGACTTAGTATTTTTATGCATTTGTTTTTTTGGAATATAAAGGGTATTAAGAAAATGATTAAAATGAACTCAGAAGAAATGTCTCGGGAAAATGTTGGCCGAAGAAGTATTTTCCGAATGAAGACTTATCGAAGACTTAGAATGATTTTATGGGGACGAATTGTCTCAGGGAAGAATTGAAGGAAGTCTAGACTAATTGTGTCTATAGTAATTGTGGTACTCGAAAACTAAATCCTGTTTACCATATTCTGTATAGCAAATATAATCTAGACTAATCACGCATTTGTTTATTTCGGAACATGAAGGGTATTAAAAACACGATAAAAATTGACGAAGAAAGAAATATTTCGGGTAATGATGGGAAAGAATTGTCTCAGGGAAGAATTGTTTGGGGAAGTCTAGACTAATTGTGTCTACAGTAATTATGGTACTCGATTATCTAAATCCTGTTCCCCATATTCTGAATAGCAATGTAGACGAATCATGCAGAACATGAAGAGTATTAAAAAAACGATAAAATTTGACTCAGAAAGAAATATCTCGGGTAAGATTTGCCTGAAGAAGTATTATCCAGGTGAGAGTTGTCCGAAGAAGTAATGTTTAGAATAAGACTAGTCAAGTAGAGTGATTGAATGGGGAAGAGTTGTCTCAGGGAAGAATTGTCCGGCGAAGAATTGTCCGAGGATGTATTGTCTAGGGTAATTGTGGTACTCGAGTGTCTAAATCCTGTTTCCCATTTCCGTTTATCATATTCAATCTTGGCGAAGTTTTATATTTTATAGCATCATGCTTTTTTTTCGGAACAGGAAGGGTCATAAAAATAACTATGAAAATAGACTAAGGAAAAACGAACTCGACAAAACTCTTTCGGACCAATATCTCGGTCCGAAAATGTATTATCCGGGTGAGAGTTGTCCTAAGAAGTAATGTTTAGAATAAGACTTGTCAAGTAGAGTGATTGAATGGGAAAGAGTTGTCTCAGGGAAGAATTGTCCCGCGAAGAATTGTCCGAGGATGTATTGTCTAGGGTAATTGTACTCGAGTGTCTAAATCCTGTTTCCCATTTCCGTTTAGCAAATTCAATATTTAAGAAGTTTTATTTTTTTTATAGAATCAGACATTTGTTTTTTTTTTTTGTCAGGACACGAAGGTATATGAAAATAATAAAAATTGTCTCAGGAAAAAATATCTCGGGAAAGATCTGTCCGTAAAAGTATTGTCCGGGTGAGAGTTGTCCGGATAAGTATTGTCTATGAAAGACTTGCCTAGTAAAATGATTGTATGGGAAAGAATTGTTTTAGGGAAGAATTGTTTTAGGGAAGAATTGTCCGGGGAAGAAATATCCGTAGAAATATTTTCATTGGTAATTGTGGTACTCGAGTGTCTGTATCCCATTATCCGTATAGCAAATTTCATTTAGACCAAGTTTTCTTTTATATATAATGAGGCATTTGTTTTCTTTTTGGTACACGAAGATTATTAAAAAACTATCAAAATTGACTAAGAAAGAAATATCTCGAGCAAGATTTGTCCGAAGAGGTACCTACTGTCCGGGTGAGAGTTATCCGGAGAAGTAATGTCAAGAAAAAATGGAGTGATTATATGGGGAAGAATTTTCTAATGGAAGAACTGTCTGGTTAAATCTTGACTAGGGTAATTGTGGTACTCGAGTATCTAAATCCTGTTTCCCATTTTCAGTATAACAAATTCAATCTAGACGAAATTTTATTTTTTTAGAACCAGGCATTAGTTTTTTTTTTTGGAACACGAAGGTATTAAGAAAATAATAAAAATTGTCTCAGAAAGAAATATCTCGGGAAGATTTGTCCAAAGAAGTATTGTCCGGGTTTGACTTGTCCGGTATCGTGTCATCTAGGAAAAGACTTGTCAGGTAGAATGATTGTATGGAAGAATTGTCCGGAAAGTATTGTCAAGGAAAAGACTTGTCACGTAGAATAACTGTATGTGGAAGAATTATCTCAGGGAATAATTGAAGGGTTTGGTGCAAAAAAGGGTTAAGTCCATTATTTCACTTAGCTGGAAAATCAATACAAATTATTTAAAATTGCGATTTTGTGTATCGTATAAATTACGAATGTATTATTAGGGTTGCAAAGAAAAACCAAAATTTTCCATGTAACTTGGCTTAAAAATGTAATTTAAACTTGAACCATTTCTGCCGCAAAAATGTTAGTTTATAGTTTACACAAATTTTGTTTCATGCAAAAATAGCAATTTATCAAATTCAACATTAATATAATAATTTTGTATAAGGCATAGTGATACGTTTAGTTTTTAATTCGGTTATATTACGAAATATACCTTTTTAATCGTGGTAGCTCAGTGAATATACTCGGATATCGATGATTTTGGTACCAAACGACGCGAAATATAAAAAGCTATCATATGTCATCAAAAACTTTCGAAAAATGTGGACTTGACCCTTTTCTTGCACCAAACTCTTCAATTGTTCGGAAAAGAATTGTCTCACGGTAATACTATCTGCAAAGGGAATAATACAAGAGGAAACTATGTACAGAATAGAGATTTTTTTGCGCCAACCCACTCTATGCTCAACCCACTTATCAGTTCTCTCAACCGCTTAGTCGGTTTTTATAATCAAAACTCTTTGCCAAATCAACTTATCGGTTGTCTCAACCGCTTAGTCGATTCTCTCAACCGCTTGGTCGGTTCTTATAAACAAAACTAAAAGAGTTGTATATGATAACAACCCATTTCAAAGAAACAATTCGAACAGTTTTAGAACAGTTTGGTGTGTGTATGGGCTATAATTTCAAGCGATAACCGAATAGGCGGTTTCTCCCACAAATTGGTAGAAAATTCGTTTTAACTGAATAAAATTCGTTGAAACAACAAACTTTTTTTGTTTTTTCAACCACATGCCTTGTCACGGCGAATAATTAATAAACTAGACAGAATTAGTTTCGCCAGCAAATTTGTAGAAAATTATTTTTAACCTAATGAAATTGGTTGTTTCAACTAACTTTTTCGTTCTTCAAAAAATAATTTTTCTGTATGAAAAGACTTATCACGGCGAATAATGAATAATGTAGACAGAATTATCTGTAACTCGATATAATAAGGAAAATAATGAAAAGGTTCCGAGTACTTATTAACTAAGATTATAAAACAGAATGAATTCAATAATGGTTTTAATAGTTAAAAGATATTTAATATAAACTCTATTGTTTTCTTAATACTGATTATTATGTATTAAAAGAACGTCTTTAATTTGATATTCTATTGTTGAATAATAAAGAGCACGCGATAACCGCCCTCCATTTCATTTAGTACATTTGCAATACGATGCAAATGGTTGTAGAAAACTAATACATTGTTTAATTTAAAGACATTTCTTTAAAATTTTACGAGCTCGGAATCCTTTTAGCATTCAACCAATTATGATTCCATTCGAATGCGTAAATGTAAGAAAGATTCTGCGAAAGCTTCTTTTACAATTGCATCTGCCACATTTATGCTACCCTCGGGTGCAGTGTAAAGGAATGCCATCGACTCAATATTCATCCATTAGAAAAATTGTTGTCTTCTCTAATTTGCATTTCCATTTCCATTGCAATGCATTGCGTGGCGGACGGACGGACGGGTGGAAACAGAGGCAGGAATAAAAGCAGCAGCAGCAGAAGAAGACGTAAAAGATATAAAAGAAAATTCCTTCGCAGCTGCCATGACGGAATGCCTCGTTGGAGCGGCGGCAGCAAGTGCGCGGAGTACTGCACAAATGAATGCGAATTGAAGCAATGGATACACGCTAAAAATGCATTAATGGATGCGAACCTAAATGAGTTTCATGAGTTCATTACTATTCCTTGCCGGGTGCAGGTTTTTGTTTTCTCTTCAATGCGTCGTTTCGAAGAATAGCGCAAGAAGCCTGCAAAAGCTCCTGCCGACGACCATTGCAAGGATGCGCACTTGCAATTATTATTTAAAGATGCCTCACACACAGACAGATGGATAGATAGAAAGATAGATAGATATATAGAAAGATGAACGGACAGACAAAGAAAAAACCCAAACAGACGGACGGACGGACATACATGCATTCATGTGCGCAAAAATATCTGTCAGATGAATTTAGCAGAATTGCTTAGAGCATCTTTTTTACGTACTCTTTCACTTGCAGTTACAAATATTTCAGTTGTTCTTTGACAGCGCAAAATTTCGCATTATTTCGTTGACATTTACAGCGCTGCCAGTTTTTATTGGTAGTCGCAGATACTTTGCGTAGAGTGCTGGCAGCTCTCAGATACAGATACGGATACAGCGGCATGCAGCCGATATGCGTTGCTGTTGTCTCTAAGGGTTTGTGTTCAAAGGATCCCCAAGAAAATTACTTCGGAAGGATTTTTTTGGCTGAACTGAATTTATAACGCGTACTATTTAATAAATATGTCACTGGTCCGGAAACCTGAAGTTTTGAAAAATTATAAATATCTACTATTTCGATAATAACTTCAATAATATGAAATATTGCAAAAAATAAACATAACGTCAAATATACATCCAAACTCACCCACTTACCAGGTTCATAATATTGATGAACACATTCATAATTATTATGAATACTACGGCAATATCATGTATTTTATTAGTATTAAAAATGTTACGAAAATTCAGTCTACGGAAACTGTTCTACGAGTTCGTATCGCTGGATTGTGTACAAAATAAAAACACTCTTATGTTTGGTTTAAATTATAACAATTAACTTTATTAATTCACTTTAATAAACAACTTTACTAATAACAAATTCTAACAACTGCTTCATGTCCACAATTTAACTTGACATTTATCACACGGGCTGCACTCGACCACTTTACAATCACTACTGAAGTGCTGTACCTCAGCTGCGGCTCCCTTATATACTGCATGCATCAGTTCGACACGTTTCGACCAGCTTCGACTTAAAGAGAACCTTCTACTCGTTTCGTGAATGACGCATGCTATTGGCATCTCATTCGCACTCTTGTGTTTTAATGTGTAGATCTTCCCTCTCTTTCTCGCACATTGCTTAGTACGCTGAATGATCTTCCCTCTCTTTCTAACACATTGCTTAGTGCGCTGAATTGTCTTGTGTCTCATTTATTATTGTTGATTGCTTGCACTGTGGGGCAAATTACCTCTTTTCGTAACAATAACTATTTACAATTCCGATGATTTTTTAGTTCGATAACTTCTGACTAAAACCCTTTTGGAAGATCGGTTCCGATTCTAGATTCAACCAAAAAATTATATGAGTTCCGATTCAAACATAACGATTCCGATGCCGGTTCTTTATAGTCCCTTCCAGGAATTAAAACTCTTTGAAATTTCGGTTACGTTTCTGGTGCCAAGATTTTGCTTCCGATTCCTCTTAAAATAAAAAAAATATATATGTGTTCCGATGTCGGTTTCGGTGCCACATATTTTTAATAACGGGTCCAATTCCGATTCCGGTTCCAAAACAAGAACGCTACACTGTTCTAAGGGGATTGGTTTCTGTGTCTTTTTGCCCCAGTCAAAAACATTGTATTCGATCTCCCATATATTTCAGATATTAATAATACTTGTTCCATTTCTCTCGTCTTATTTTCCAATTAATTGAAGTATCTCAGATATTTCGTAATTTAAGCACACATTGTAGAAGGATATTGAGCGATTTTAAAATGAATAAAGTCTTTGAAAATATTTATTTCACTCAAAGATTTCAAATTGAGTGTTTTAATCGCGACTAACGTTTATTATGAAAACCTATTCCGAACATAATTTTATATCGGTTTATCGTTTAACCAATTAGGAATCGACAAGAATAATGTTTAGGGATTATTAAAATATTCAAAAGCATCAATTGAGAAAAATTAAAAAGATATACGAATTTAATCAATCTCTTATTTCCTGATTGGAATGTTCACAAGTTTACTATTATTATTTGGAATTATGGACAATTTCGTTCATAGTAAAATATGTAGTTTTAATTCAACTATAACGCTTCTAGCGTCCTGGATCGAAACGTTCTGGTAGTAAGAATTGGTATGAGGTTAAATGGTATTCATTCAGCTATAACTTAAAATAAATTTTGGCTTAACTGCTTTTAAGTGGCAGAAGAAATGAACGTTTTAAATCGAAATTTTGAAAAAATATACTTTTCTTATATATTCCATACCAAAACTAAAAAAAGTATCCGAACTAAAAAAGTATGACAATCGTTTCTCTTTGAAAAATATAGCTAAAATATTGTGACGAAAATTCAGTCAACGGAAAACTGTTCTACGAGTTCGTATCGCATTTGTCAATCAAACAAAAAAAACCGCGTTCAAAAATATTCGCTATATCAAAAGATACAAAGTTTTGGTCGATGAAAAACTGCTGGTCTTTTTAGAAAAACGAATTTTTCTGAAAATTTTCCACATCAACTTCCTCAGTCAATAGAGCAATCCTAGGGATTGAAAATTTAGGGAATGAAAATCTATAGTGAGTCAAATTATGACAATTTAAATCAAAGAAAATTTTTAAAAATGCAAAAGTTTTTTTGATTTATGTATATGAAAAATGTCAATATTAACTAGACATCTGCACAAATTTAAAATTGAGTGTTTCAATCGTGACTAACGTTTATTATGAAAACCTATTTCGAACATAATTTTATATCGGTTTATCGTCTAACCAATTACTAATTGAATATTTACTAAATATGCACTACTGCACTCCACAGTTGTCTACATCATTCTAGAGTTTTTGAGTGAAGGCTCTCCAACGACTTCACTTCACTCCAGTATTTGTAATAGTGTTAAGACATTTTTTTACAAGACAATCAATGTTTTGAAAAACAAAACAAAAACCAAATGACACTACTGTCGCTGAAAATTCAACAAGTACAGTGAGTGTAGTAAATGAACACAACGAGTAACGAGTAACGAGTGAGTGATTGAAAACAACAAAAAAAGTCTGCCACTCGGCGTTCGACGGCAGTAATGTTGTTGTCGGTATTTCTGTATATAAAAAATATTTTTTCAAAATATAAAAAAAAATGTTAAAAAAAGTTTTAGTATTACAAAAACAATGCATTGATAAAGAAGAAATATGTACAATAAAAAAAAAATAATAAAAAAAGTGTTTTTCGAATTATAAAAGATTATATGATTGTCATATACAATTTGAATTTCTTCTATATACCCAAATTAATGAAAATTCCACAGCGTAAGATTGATTAGAACAAAAATATAAAATGCACTGAGTACTCAGTGTCATAAGCAGTCCATTTAAGTATTTGAATTTTTATTGCACAATTATTGTACAACTTTACTGCAACTGCACATCTTCACTACAACTACGTCTTGTTTGTGTTTTGTTTTGACACTACTTGTACTTTGTTGTTTTTAGCATTTTCAAGCTAGAATCGGCAGTAAATGTTTTGAAATAAATTGAATGTCTTGAAGTGGGTTTCAAAAGCATATGTGAAGATGTCTAATGTTAAACAATATCTGCAAATTTCCATGCATTACCTAAAAACTACAATCGATTCATCTCATTTATTGCAATATTAGATTTTCCCATCCGAAAAATTTCAATAACTCCAAAATACTGTGGACTGGCACCATACAAGTAACAACTGTTATTCTCATTTTATTCTAATTATGATTGCTGATTTTGTATATTCTTAGTCTGCCATGTTTTGCAGAACTACGATACCACGAAACTTTTTCGAAGAGGGAGCACAATAAAATCCACCTTTTCACAAAATTCTTATTTTTAACAATGCACCTGTAAAAAATCTTCTAGAACTAAATCATATTTTATATATATATATATATATATATATATATATATATATATATATATATATATATATATATATATATATATATATATATATATAAATATATATATATATATATATTTTATATATATTTCACCCGTACATAATCCACCATTACAAAATTCACCAATTTGAAACCTTTTCTTCGAGAAGAGTTGGATATGGAATCCATCATATAAAATCCAACATACAAAATCCACGGGTACAAAATGCACCATTAGAAAATCCAGCCACTTGGTGCTTAATATAAAAGAAACCATGACTCGAAAGGCCTTGACTTCAATGCCAATTTTTACTGTTTTGATGTGCTTAATATTTTTCCCAAAGACATAATGATACATTTATTAATTCTTCGTAAAAATTGGCCAATTATCTGCCGATTTTTTTTTTTTAAATCCTTAATATTGATGGTTTAAGGACGACATATAAAATTAAAATGTACTACAGAAAATATCCTTAGGTGAATGCGAACATTTGGTTTTCAGTCAAGAAATCCATATCTAATACCGTTTTCCAGAAATGTTTCTATTGTTTCTAAGGATTTACCAGATATTTGTGGGTCAATACCTCGAAATCGTGACGTGATAGAACATTATTTAATAGCATGATAACATTTTTCACACATTCAGGATATTAAAAGTAAAGCCAAATCCTGGGCACCGCTAAAGAATCATTCGATTTTAAGCTACGAAAAACTTTAGTATTTTGCAGTTTTATATAGAACAATTTTTTGCAGTATTAGAGAAACTATAGATCGTACGGCTTTGACGTATTTGGCAACTTTTTATGTTTTTTTATGCTGAATGTTTTTTTCATGGACAATATGATACATTTGTCACTCATGAATATGAAATTAGTCGATTATGTAGATTGATCCTTTGAAAATCATTAAAATTGATATTAAAAGGACGAGATAGGAATTTAATATGTACTACAGATATGAAGCATTGGATAGTGTCGACATTTGCTTCTCAGACAACAAATACATAACTACTATAGTTTTCTCAATAAATCAATGGTAATATTGCGGTCAGTTTAGGACCTTTATGGTGATGTATCTCGTAAACCTGACGTGATAGTTTCATAGGTGAAATTTCATCAGTTTTCTCAAGGTCTCTAAAAAAATTATCAAATCTCTGGCACTGTATTATTAAAGGTCGATAAAACTTCGAGGATTTGAAGGTCTCCAAGCCATAGTCGACTGGGTGGGTTGCTTTCAAATTAGTAAAACGATTTCAAGTATAATTCAAGGAGTTAATTCTAAATCAACTAATATTTGACACAATTTTAGGAAGAAAAGGAATACTATTCCAACTTCAACAGATGGTTTAAAAATACTGATATCTCTACCTCAACTGTTGCATCGTGAAGATGTTTATTTTATCGACACAGAGTAAACATCATAATAAATAGTTTTCGATAACCTTTAAAGAAGAATTTTCCGATATTTGATTTGCATATCCCAAATATGTCAATTGCGGGACTGACACCCTCGCAATGTTCGCACACACGCCTGGAAAATGCTACGAATTACAAGCAACTTCCTTTTGAAATTCCATACGTCATTTACATTCGCCGCTTTTGACATTTCTATTATTTCTTTTATGGCAAAAAGATACGAAATATTGTATCTGAATGCTGGGCAAAATATGCATGAAAGTTGGTGGCGGCGGCGGCAAAAAAAAAATATTTTCACATATGTGCGCTGCTTGAAGTGTCGGAGCGGAGCATCAACTGAAATTTATAAGAAATTGAATTTGTTGATTTGGAAAAAGTCGATGCCGGGATTCGTCGATAACTCACACAAACACACACAGACGGGCGGGCGGGCACTTCGAAGGAAGAACGAACGAAGGAATGACTCACATTGACACCGACTGCCAGGAACAAAAGTACAAAAAAGTATCTACGAATTTTAAAGAACAAAAAAAAACCATAGAACCAGTCGAACAAATCGAAGAGTAGTATAAAGTAAAGTAAGTAAAAAGAAGAAGAGGAAGAAAAGAAATTCAGCAAACAAATATGAAATATTTGCTCGGCGCACAAATAAACGAGCAGCAGCAAAAAGTAAAATTGCAAGAACGGATATTTATTTTCTGAAAGTCGGAAGCTGAACTCGAGATTTAGACGCAGTGTGTTTTTTGTACTTTTCTGTTCATTTTTTTATATTATATTTTATTCTTCTGCCAACAACGACTGCTAAAATATATCTGCGCGTAAGTGTATCTGGCCACGGGCAAAGATATCGCTCGAACGAACGTTCCGAACGTTTCGAGCATATTTTATAAGCCAGCTGCTCCGATTTTGTCACATTCAGCATTAAAAAAGTAAAAGAAAATTGATTTTCTTCTTTCATTGTTACCATGTACTCCTTCTGCTTCTCCTCCTCCTCCTCCTACTCCATCTAACTCTTGCACACTTTCAGCGCTACTTCGACTTCATCTTCTTCTTCTATCGATAATGTATTTACCCCGCTTTCGACGTCGTTATCGACTGTTTGCCTCGTTTTTGTTATTTTTTTATTTAATTTTGTTTTTTGGTTTTTTTTCCTATTCTGATATTTTTTTTTTTTTTTCAACTCGCAGCACTTTCCTTGCGGTTCCGTTTAATATCCATGCTGCATAAATACAGAATTTCAGTTATTTTATTTATCAAGCTGTTTGCAAAAATTGTTTATTTGTTTTTATCTATGCGCATAATTTTTTAATGCTATGCGAGCAGCAGCTTGAGTCTGCAATTTATTGCACAGTGTGTCTTTTTCGATAAAAAATACGAAAATTAAAAAAAAAATACCATCGCACTTGTGCCGTAAAAACTGTACAGTGGCAACGCCAAGCTTTTATTTATGTGAATTTGTATAGATTCAAACGTAGTTAAAAGTGAAATTTGTGTTCTAAAAACAAAAACATATCAGAAATGTCAACCACGAAAACATATAAACCTTTTAAAGTTTAAAAAATTAAATATTAAAATAAATCTAAAATAGAGCACTTCAGATCCATGAATCATGATCCATAATTCTTCAACAAAAAATGTCCCTACACACAGAAAAATGATTTCTTGCGGAATCCAAATAAATATCCTTTACCGAATTATTCGGTTGAGGAAATAACTAATGAAATATTTCAACAACTTCTTAATTCAGTTGGCAACTTTCTTCTCAAAGTCGGCAATAAAGTGTTTGTGACAACGTGTAATTGGGTGAACATGAGGTTGTGGCAACTTCCAAGTTGGTATCCATGAGGTTGTGGCAACCTTCAAAACGTTGCGCATGAAGTTGTCGCAACCTCCAAGTCGGTTGTCGATACCTCACATTTTAGCAAAGGTATTTATATAGCGGAGTCTGTGGTAGTAGAGTGGAACACGGTTTGATTTTTTTCCAATAAAAAATACATACGAATATTTCTTTAAATTATTTTGAAGGGTCTAATCCATAGACTGGTTCATGATCTAACTTTTTGCATTAACATTTTAGATGCCTTTAATTGATTTTTGAGCGAATTTTCAAAACAGCTCAATTTCGGAATTGTTGAAAAAAGTCAGGGTAATGTGGGAAACTACAAAAGTGTTATCAAAATCTTGTTTTAGTCTTTCATTTCAGTTTTTAGCTATAAATTAAATAGATCCATGAATCATGATCCATAATTCTTCTACAAAAAATGTCCTTACACACAGAAAAATGATTTCTTGCGGACGCCAAATAAATTTCCTTTACCGAATTATTCGGTTGCGGCAATAACTAATGAAATATTTCAACAACTTCTTAATTCAGTTGGAAACTTTCTTGTCTGTGAGCATGAGGTTTTGGCGACCTCAAAGTCGGCAATAAAGAGGTTGTGACAACGTGTAATTGGGTGAACATGAGGTTGTGGCACTTTTCAAGTTGGAATCCGTGAGGTTGTGGCAACCTTCAAAACGTTGAGCATGAAGTTGTCGCAACCTACAAGTCGGTTGTAGATTTCGGAATTGTTGAAAAAAGTCAGGGTAATGTGGGAAACTTCAAAAGTGTTATCAAAATCCTGTTTTGGTCTTTCATTTCCATGTTTTTTTTCCATCACAAAATAGGGTGTAGTTGCTAGTCGTTTGCAGATATTGCAGTTCACTGAATTGTTGAAATTTTAATTATTCGGCATTTTATTCATGAAAATGGTACAAAATTCCTCTTCTCCTAATGAAGTTTACGAAAATTATACAATGGTAGCTGGTAGCGTTCCTAGCTAAATGTTAGTGCGTTGGACTGCGAGCCGAAAGGTCCGCGGTTCAAGCCTTGACTTGGGGCTAGCAACATCTTTTCATAGAAACATTTTTCTATACCGCGCTACCTGTCGGCAGTAAATGGCAAACCTACGAGAGTAAAAACATTGCCTATGAAAAGCTCTCACCCGCCGTTCGGATTCGGCAATAAACTGTAGGTCCCACCACTTTGAGTACAAATATTACACGCACAGCTCAAAATGGTGAGAGAGCTCGGCCGAAGTTCTATACAGGACTGTAGCGCCAAACTATTATTATTATAAGTCTAAATGTCAGGTGAAGTCAAAATGTTGATTTTTATTGGTTTGTGGCCACAATTGAAGTTTTTTTCTTGATTAAACCAATTAAATAATACATATAACACAATATTTACACTAAAATTACAACAAACAATGCTTAAATTACGTTTCCCACTTTACCCCAGAATTTGAAAATAACTTTGCATTATTTAAATCATTTTAAATTATTTGCAAAAATATTGGTATTTCAAAAGATATACAATATGCGATAATTTTAAACATATCGTCTATTTAAAAACATTAAAATTTTCATTCTTTGATAGCACTCAAAAAAATTTGAAAAACTTTTTTTTCACTGATCTCGAAATGCAATAAAAAGTATTTAATTTAATCATAAACATGGATAAAAAGGTTAATGCCATATGAAGAAGCATTTGATAATTATTTTTTATTTCTCTAATTGCAAAAATATGTCTATAAATTGTAATTTCCCACATTACCCCATGTCTCACTTTACCCCAGGTTTCACTATATATAAAACGTAAATATGTAAAGTTTTCTATATGTATTATGAATGCGTAAATATGTCGCGCACATTTCAAAAAGTATATCTAATAATATTTTTTTTTGTATATATATTCTTCGCAAAATTACTTAATTAATGAATTTCCTATTGTTTTCGACTTGTGAAAATTTTTCTATGTATTCATAATTGACAAGAATTACTGATGAGGTTACCCTTCGTCATTTATTTTGTTGGTATAACAACGTACTCAATTGCCATAACAAATGGCCGAATGTCAATTTACGCAGAACGATAAATACAGTCATGAAGTTACGGCAACCGAATGTGCAGTTGCGCGGACTAACATTTCGGTTATAGTAAAATAATGTACGTTCATTTTAATGGAATAAGGTTGCAAACAATGTATTTCGGTTCCAACAATGAGACGTTTGTTTGATTAACCTAATGCCAAAAAAAAGGATTTCTCTGTGTGTAGTGCTGAACAAATCCTATAACCCAATCCCGTATTATTTGTATACACAAAAAAAAATATACATCATATTGATGAATTCCGTTCTTCAAACCATGATTCATTGTATTGAAGAACCATTCATAATATTAATCACTAACGCCAATATTGTTATGAATGGAATCATAAATATGAAGTACGCTTGGTTACTGTCGAAAATTAGTTCTTCAATATGATGAACTGTATGTGATGAATACGTTTCATCATATTAATGAACCAAAATATAACATAATAATATAATAATAGTTTGGCGCTACAATCCTGTATAGAACTTCGGCCAAGCTCTCTCACCATTTGAGCTGTGCGTGTTATATTTCTACTCAAATAAGTTCTTCATATTGAAGAACGCTATTCATTAAACGAAATTTCCATCAACATATTTTTTTTTTCGTTCATTTTTTGCCATACTTCTCAGTTCTCAAGTAGTTCTTGTATGTTTTTTCTTATATGATCCTTGTTCGACATGCATTAATTAGTAAAATGTTTTGTAATATATTTATTTATAATTACAACTTTTTATTAATAAAATAATAATAAAAAATATATAAAAAAAAATCATCGAAAAAAAAATTTTTTTTGAAAAATTTTTTTTTTCGAAAAAAGTTTTTTTGGAATTTTTTTTGTTTAATTTTTTTTTGTCCGAATTTTTTTTGGAACATTTTTTTTTGTCCGAAATTTTTTTTTCCTATATATTTTTTTTAAATTTGTTATTTTTTAAATAAAATGTTTACAACATTTTTTTTTTTTAATTATTTTATAAACAAACATTTTTTTTTTAAATATTAGGAACAAATTCATCAATATGACAATTCAAATTCATTGTATTGAATATTTTGTTCATATACATAATGAATGCATTCATTAATATATCATTTAATGAAATGTAGTAGGTGAAAAAATTCATAATATTTATGAATAAATTCATCATATTGAAGAATTGTTTGCTGTGTAGAAATAAGGAACCACAATCGATTTTTTTATTGATAATAATGTATTGAATACATTAAAACTGAATTTTGAATCAGATTTTTGTCGAAAATTGGTCATTTCAGATTTATCAAAAATAAATATTGAATTAAATTTAAGAATATGATTTAAATGTTTTTAGAAATATTCAGTTCGAATGATTTTTCATTAAAAAAGTTTAATATATTCTCTGTACTTTAATAAAACATTCATAAAAAAGTTTTTATTACATTTCGTACTTCAAAAGTTAATCTATTCCACTGGATAGACAGACGATAAAACCAAGCACAACAAAAACAATCAATTACAAAGATTGCAGCATTTATAGCTTAAATTGTTAATATATATTAGAAGTATAAGGACACGTGTATAATTTATGTATGCTGATTTATTAAAAACTCTCGAACAGAATTCCACATAAATAGCACACAATCGTTGAGTTTCTACGAAAATCTACTTTAAATGTCAAATTTATTTAAATTTATTTTTGAATAACGACACCGCAAATTTGAAACCAACGCACTTTGGGGTTTCGTTTTGCAAATTTTGCCAACACATTTTCCAAGGCCTCCTATCTATTCTTCTTTCTTTCTATCTATCTATAAGTTGTTGCTGTCATTGATAGGCATCTTTAAATGCAGCAACATTTTAAAGGAGGTGCCAAAAAAGAAATCATAATACATATGACTATGGCATTTTGTATGCAAATGTATGTGTGAAATAAATTATTAAAAAAATATGATAAAATAAACAATATGTGATAAAAAATATGTGTTAAAAAAATATGTGTTAAAAAAAATATATAATAAAAATTGTAGTATGTAATACAAAAATATGTGACAAAAAGAAGAATGATATACAAAAAAATGCTATGAAAAATTATGAAAAACCTATTTCCAAAAATGAGTGCAATAAAACACAGAAATGCTGGTAGAATATTCGTGTAATTTATCACAAACAAAACAGCAGTCGAAATTAGATAGAACAAGGAGTGCGTGCCCTACATAAGGCATATGCAGTATTGAGGTGATGTTGTTTAATTTTTGTTTGTTGCATTTTTTGTTTTAGTATTTAAACTCGACTAATTTTTTCAAATATACAGGTTAAAATTAAATAAATTGAATGAAACATTCAAGACGACGTTTAATAATTTGACATATAAATATTTAATTTACCTACCATTACTATAAAACAATTTCTTTCAGTAATTTACTTATCTTTATTCACCTAAAATCTTTTATAAACATGTAGGATGTAGCACTAATTTTAGGTTTGTCAAAAAATTAATCAACAAAAAGTGTCTATTACTCGATAATTGAGATCGGACAAATTCAATAGTTGGTGTATTATTCGTCTCTTAGAAAAACCATTAACAAATGAAAAATTTATCATTCTCGAGTTCTTTTTAAAATATTTTCAAGACATTTTCGAATCGATAAGATCATGGTTTTGTAAATTGAATAATATTTCAAACTCTCGAAATCTTGTCATGCCAAAAGGGCGAATATTTTCGTTTTTTCGTCATAACTTTCAATTGGTATAATATAAAATAGTGGTGTAAAGGCATTTATTGTTTATTTTCAAAGCACCTATTGATTTGCATCATTTATTAAAATATTTAACAAAACACTTGCAGTGAAAAAAATGTTGGCAAAATAGGTAGGTCGATAGGTGCTTTGAAAACAATCAATAAATACCTTTTCATCACTATTTTATCTTGTACTATTAAAGAGTTATAGCAAAAAAACGAAAAGATTCACCTTTTTGGCATGAAAAGATTTTTCTATTTCCAATTTCTTCGTTTTTTTAATATAATTTTTAATTGGTACAAGATAAAATAGTAATGTAATGGCATTAATTGTTTGCTTTTAAAGCACCTATCGATTGGCATCATTATTTAAAAATATTTTGCCAAACATTTTTTCCTGCAAATAACAAATTGAAAATTAATGTTTGACAAAATATTTTTAAATAATGATGCAAATATCTAGGTGCTTTAAAAGCAAACAATTAATGCCTGTACATTAGTATTTTATCTTGATCTAATAAAAAGTTATAGCAGAAAAAACAAAAATATTTGCGTTTTGATCAGGATATGGCCTCAAAAAATCCGTATTTATAATTCAGTAGGTTGTCCAAATCTAAAAATATTTTACATACGTTATAAAAATTGACGAAGAAACTAATATAATAGAAAACTTTGAAAAAATATAAATTTTGCTAATTTTTAAAGCAGTTCAAACTTTAAAATTCGATTTTCCAACATTTTTAAAAAGCACATTCGCCCCTTTGGCATGACAGTGACGATATCACATTGGATAATATATTGTTACGAAAATTCAGTCTACGGAAAACTGTTCTACGAGTTCGTATCGCTGCATTGTGTACAAAATAAAAACACTCTTATGTTTGGTTTAAATTATAACAATTAACTTTATTAATTCACTTTAATAAACAACTTTACTAATAACAAATTCTAACGACTGCTGCATGTCCACAATTTAACTTGACATTTATCACACGAGATGCACTCGACCACTTTACAATCACTACTGAAGTGCTGTACCTCAGATGCAGCTCCCTTATATACTGCATGCATCAGTTCGACAAGCTTCGACTTGTTTCGAGAACCTTCTACTCGTTTTGTGAATGACGCATGCTCATGTGTTTTTATGTGCAGATCTTCCATCTCTTTCTCGCACATTGCTCAGTACGCTGAATGATCTTCCGTCTCTTTCTAACACATTGCTTAGTGCGCTGAATTGTCTTGCGTCTCATTTATTATTGTTGAATGCTTGCACAGTTAAGCAAATTACCTCTTTTCGTAACAATGTGCACATTTTTCTTGCTAATTTTTTAATTTTGTAATATTCTAACATTTTAGTATTTAAATAAAAATAGTTTTATAATTTTGTAATAAGCTCAAAAAACATATTTATTTGATAACACTAGAATTTTCCGACTGACTTGAAGATTCTAATCACGACCTCATATTAAATTTTTTCAAATTGCCTAAATTTAATTCTCGCATTTGTTAACATAATTTGGACTTTTTACAAGTTTTTGTCTTAAATCTGATTTGTATTCAATTGATAATACTTCTGCTAATATTTTGAAATAAAGCAAATGAAATTCGGCTTGATCTGACCAAAGTTATGAACAGTCAAATGCAAAAATTAAAAATTTAAAGGTGTACTTATTATTTATTGTATAACATATATGGTTTTTTAAAATTCAATAAAAGTATGTATTGTATGTGAAACTAAATGCATAATTCTATGAATCGTCTTACTTAGTTTTTGCAAATCGCTCTGTAAGTCTTCAGGTTAAAAACAAATTCACATAGACGATTTTTGATTTAAATTTTCTTTTGTGATGCTATTTTAATTAATATCGATTTTTTGTCCTTCAATTAATTTAAAAAAAATTTAACAAAACCCTTATTCAGCTTTGCATAAATGTAATGCTTTCGATGTGTTTGCCTCGGTATCCAACAATAGAATCAAATGAAGATCACCTACTAAATTCTGATAAAACTGAGTATGAGGTCCTGATTAGTATCTTCCATCCACATCTATCCATCGGGAAATCTTACTAAGTTATCGGATCATTTTTTTGATTGTTCTGTGTAATTACAGATAGGATTTTCCTGCGAAACTAACTTCTCAGATTCAAATGTAATATGCCCCAATATTAAAAATTTAGATTTCAAATCTAAGAGCGAACGATTAACGAATTTTAAATGATTTTATATAAAAATTATAATCAAAAAAATTGTCATTTTATTTTTCATTACAAAAAATGGTTTTCCTGTTTCAAAACGAATGGTTTTTATTGAGAAATTGAATTCAAATCCGTCTGTTTTGATATTTTTTAGACAAAATCAATGAAATTCGAGAGAAGCGTGAAATATGACCGAATATAAAAAAAACAAATATTTTCTAGTATTCAATAGAATATTTAATATAAGAAGTTAAAAATACAAAATTTTGAATTTAATTATTTCAATATAAATTTTGTTGTTTGTATTGAGAAATTGAATTCAAAATCAAATCTCAGAGCATTAGAACGAATTTAAAACGTTGGTAAATGCAAAATTTTAATCATAAAACTTTGAATTTCATTTTTCATTACAAAAAACTGTTTTCAAGTTTCAAAAGTAATTGTTTATATTGAGAAATTTAATTTAAATTCTACTGAATTGTTTCCCTTATACAAAATCAATGAAATTCGAACGAAACGTGGAATAAGCTCTATTTTAAAAATGAGATCTTAGATTTTCTAGCATTCGATCGAATACTTAAGAAGAAAATTTATAAATAAAAGGTTTTGAATTTAGTAAATTCAATATAAAATTTTGTTGTTTGTATTGAGAAATTGAACTTAAAATAGTCAAAATTTATATTTTTATACAAAATCAATGAAACGTGGAATAAACCACAATATGAAAAATAGATCACATCCTTTTTTGCATATAATAAAATGTTAAACGATTGAAAATTTAAAATTCAGAAATTTTGAATTCATTTTTTCAATACAAAATATAGTTTTTCAATTTCAAAAATTGCTTGTATTGAATAAAATAAATAAAACTCAAAGGAAAATTGGAATATTCACCAATATAAAAAAGAGATCTGAGATTTTCTAACATTCGAAAAATTCTAATCAACAAATTTTGAATTTCATTTTTCAATAAAGAAAAAAAAATCAAATTGAATTTAAAATAGTCTGAACTAATACAAAATCAATGAAATTCGAATAAAACTTAAAATATGCCCTATCATCAACAAAAAAAAAAAGAATATTATAAAAGTGTTATTTTTAAATATAACAGCTCCTCTGGGGGCGTGTCTCCTCTATAAGACAGCATAAAATCAACAGTCCTTCAGAGCCTTCGGTTGATATTTGCTTCAAACAAAGTGTCCAAACTAAATATGCCAATTTGTGTTCTGCTCACTCTGGAGTGTCTGGCATAAATACAAAGCAACCAAAATTTGGCAATATATTTTAACGTGCTATTGTTTTGTTGTATATATCTGAAATAATTTATCAGACAGTACTGCGAAATGCCGCCATGCTGGCTGCCAACCCAGGTAGTACGTAGTACAGAGTGCGTGCGTCTGTTGTATGGCTGGCTGACTGGCTGACTGGCGGTCTGAGCATCTAAAATGAAATTTATTGTAGCCCTGAAATCAGATGAATAATGGAAACGTAAACAAATGTCTGTTTATCGAATTTGCTGGTGCTGCAAACACATGCAAACACAAGTACCGAAAGAACGAACAAACGAACGAACACATGCAACAACACAAACGCAAAAACAAAAACAAACACAAATCACACACATTGTCACAAGGCGCTCCGCGGCGGGCATAACGTACACAACTGACATTTTTGTGGCAAAACATTTTGATGTACAACCCAACGATACACATTGTTCGCAATTGTATCCGCCAAATATATTTAATTCATCGAAATCGAATAATGTCAAATGTGTACTTTATGCTCTGCTGCTCGTTGTGATTGCTGTGTATTTGAACAATTTTCTACATTGTTATGTGTCGCACTCCAATTTCTCGCATAGCATATACAAAATTATCTTTTGAATAAATTTTTGATAAATTTCGCGTATGAAATTGCATTGTGTTGAGATCTAAATTGGCTGTGTGCTGTGATCATATGCGGAAAACATTACGCAATGTCCCAACAGAAAAATGAAGTCAATGAGAAAATGGTTATGGTTGCTATTCACGAATTACATTGTCAACATAAAAAGTCATTGTATTTTTATGTTAACATTAGTTACTCATTATTATTCTTTTTTTTTCCATTTTTTCATAGATCTTTCATTCGAAGCTCTTTGATTCCTTGAGGCTTTCCTCAAACTAACTTCGATCTTGTAGCCTTATCGCTTATAATTTTGAAAATTGTATGGCATGATACTATATTTAAATATTTATCACGTAGATAATGCAATGTTTTCCAGTATTTCGTTATCAATACGAATTTCATAAGATGTCTCGTACCAAGAAAACTTCGACAGAACTGTACGGAATACAATTTGACGCTCATCGCTACAAGAAAGTGACCGATATCATGTAAAGTCTCCAACATTGATTTCGTAAGGATATGTAAACGAATAGCATACTGGTAAGTAACAAATTCTATATTTTATGCAAATAATTAAAAAAAAAATCAGAACATTCCTGTACTAAAAACAGCCTTAGTAAGATATGCTATGTGCTATTTTATTTTTTTCAGGATTTCCCCATTCGTTTTTCATAGAACAACACATAGTTGATCATCTCATATATATAATCACAGAACTTCCCATGGTTTAATACACATAGAATAGTTCACAGTAGACATTTTTATATTGAATAGGCCTTCTAATATCAACTATCAAAGTTTGGCCTTAATATTGGTATCGCAAAACACAACTTTCCACTAATTTCTTACATTGTACGGGTCACCGCACTAAAAATAAAAATAAGTTGCAACACCCCTTTCAATAACATAAATACAAATTCAAAACTTTTCCCCGCTCGCCCTGCCCTGAAAGTGTTTTCGAAAAGTCTAAGTGAAAAAAATAAAATACAATTCTTAAGTCCAGCAGGGTAGAGAGCTATATATGTCGTCCATAAAAAAGGATTCACCAAAACCATCCCCAATATCCCTATAAAAATAAACTTTTGTATGCAATAAATAATAGGTACATCTTAAAATCAATATTTTTTGTGTTTGACTTGTCATAACTTCGATCAGATTAATCCAAATTCATTAAGTTTATTTAAAAATTTTAGCTGAAGTATTCTCAGAGGAGGTAGCCGCGGTAGCTCAGTGGTTAGTGCGTTAGACTGCGAGCCGAAAGGTCCCCGGTTCAAGCCAGGACTGGGGCTAACAACATCTTTTCATAGAAACATTTTTCTATACCGCGCTACCTCTCGTCAGTAAATGGCAAACCTACGAGAGTAAAACCATTGCCTATGAAAAAGCTCTCACCCGCCGTTCGGATTCGGCAATAAACTGTAGGTCCCACCACTTTGAGTACAAATATAACACGCACAGCTCAAAATGGTGAGAGAGCTCGGCCGAAGTTCTACACAGGACTGTAGCGCCAAACTATTATTATTATTATTATTCTCAGAGGAATATCAAAGAAATTGAAACGATAACTCAAATCTGTAAAATTTTAAAGTTCAAAATATGTAGAAAAACACGAAAATTGCCACACCCAGAAAAAAATACTATATAAATAATAGTTTTTTACTATTAAAAATATTCAATAGGATAAATTATTATTTTAATAGGAAAATACCATTAAATACTAGAAAATACCATGACATTGCCATTGAGTTTATATGAGAACATTTTTTTTTTTGTATACTATTAAATCAATAATTGACCTATTGACCAATTTTAATGGGATTTGAGGGAATTTTTTTCTGGGTGCATATATTTGAATTACGTAATATCTCAAAAACTTGAGGGAATCATAAAAACTAAGTATGAGGTCGTAATTAAAATCTTGAAATCCCTCGGAAAATCATACTAAGATCGTCGATAATTAAAAAAGGTCTCCATTTCTTGTCTAGTCTTATTAAATATTTTTATTTCCCAATGTTATGACATCTTTTTTATTCAATCAAATCCCAAAAATGATTTTAAGCTAATTTTGTAGTTATGATACACAACAATACAAGAGTTTAAATGTTCATTTTGGTATTCAAAAAAATAGGTTTCTTACACGATTCGTCTACTGGAGGCTTCATTTATTCACGGACCGATTTAACCGGTGCACAGTATCAATGTTAAATTGCGAACATATTTTATATAAAATAGACATTGACCAATTTATATCTAATTTAGATCATTGTCATACCGTTCCAATTGCGGTCGTAAGAGCTTCCAACGTAATAATGGTATTAAAAACGTATGACAGAACATAATTTCCGGATGCTGTTATTTACAAACAGCGGGGTGTCCCACAATGCGGTAAATGTCAATACCGTGATAACAGATGTGACAACAAGACTCACCCATTTAACTTTGCAATGATATTTAACATTCCCAAATTAATTTATAATTTGAAAATACAGAAATCAGAATAAGTAAAACTGAAAAATAATATATTCTATACGCGAATGTATTTTTAGGAACTTTCCTAAAAGTTATTATATTTTTTACAATAACACCCCTTGAACGATAATCTTGGTTACGGACATGGTAGGTGATGTTTAGAAAAGAGTGTTTCTGTATTTATTGTTTCTCTACTCTTTTGTAACCTACTGCAACTTTTCATATATTAAGTACTAAATACTAATTCTTAAATTTCGTTGCATATTTAAACTTAGATTTAGCTATAAAGTCTTTAATAGGTACAAATAAGAAGTGCATATAATTAATGACTATGCTGTAATAATTTTTTTTATAATTAAATCAGCAATTTTAATTTATTAATATAACAAAATAATTTTATTATTCCACCACAAAATGTTGTTGAAATAATTAAATTATTTGTTAAATTAAAAAAAAGGTAGTTGTTTTAATCATTTCCATTGTTAATGTTATTAAAAAAATTAATTGAAACTATTACGTAATACAATTCATTTAATTAATGTATTAATAGATTTAATTAAAAATTTTCTAAATGACAACGTTTATTCAACAATCTCCTTTGTTAATTTAGCAAATATTATTGTTGAAACTATCAAGTCACATCGTTAGTTTAATTATTGCATTATGAATTAATTTAAATGATAATGTAGCCGCGGTAGTTCAGTGGTTAGTGCGTAGGACTGCGAGCCGAAAGGTCCCCGGTTCAAGCCTGGACTGGGGCTAACAACATCTTTTCATAGAAATATTTTTCTATACCGCGCCACCTCTCGGCAAACCTACGAGACTAAAACATTGCCTATGAAAAGCTCTCACCCGCCGTTCGGATTCGGCAATAAACTGTAGGTCCCACCACTTTGAGTACAAATATAACACGCACAGCTCAAAATGGTGAGAGAGCTCGGCCTAAGTTCTTATAGGACTGTAGTGCCAAACTATTATTATTATAATGTTCAATCAACATTATAATAATAACAAATGTTATTTCAATTAATTCGTATTATTGATTTAATTAAATATTTAATTAACACAATTAATAGTTGTATCGCCGATGAATCAGTAAAAAATTAATTGAATTAACAATTTGTTTTTGCCATATTTACATCGTATGTATCGTAAGATTTTTGTATGAATATTAAAATACTCAACTCTATTCGTAGGTCTCCTATCCATTTGCGTATATTTTTATTTGACATTTTATTTTCTCAACGAATATCGCGTATACTTTCACTAATGAACATTTGTGATGTAGAGTTATTCATAATTATGTCATTATTAATTCGTACTCTTTAAGATTTGTGGTTTTACGTCGTTTTAAGAATGTAAGATGGATGTTTCCATGTACTTTCAAAAAATTTCATTTAGACCAAGCAAATACTATGCCAAAGAACGAACATTTTAACCTATATGCCCATGTAAACTCCTTTAAATCTACCAAACTCATAATTTTATTTTTGTAGTCAAATGTAGTATCATTTTTGATTTTCAAAACTGCACTTTGTTGCTGTTTTTGACATTTCTCAACTATACAAAATTCAAACACACAGATTTTTTAAGAGGTCATTCATGTCAATAACTTTACGAGATACGAGAGATATTCTGATACGAGGTGAAATTTGTACATTTAATTTAATTACATAAAACGAGAGTATACAATTCATATCTCTATATCAACTGATTGCACAGAAAAAAAATGTCTTCAATATGATGAATTTATTCATAAATATTGTGAATTTTTTCACCAACTATCAGATTCATCATATTGATAATTAAATGAACAAAATATTCAATACAATTAATTTGAATTGTTATATTGATAAATTTGTTCATAATATTTTTTCAAAAAAAAAAATATATATATATATAAAATAATTTCAAAAAAGTGTTGTAAAAATTTTATTTAAAAAATAGAGTAAAAAAAAATTATCGGAATAAAAATTTTTCGGACAAAAAAAAATTATTCGAATTCGTATATCTTTCCGTCATGAAATGGCAAACCTTACTAAAGAGAAATGTCAAAAGAGCGGCAAGAAATATGACGTCTTTTCCTGTCCTTGTTGCTCTGCTTTTGTAGCGTCCCTGTTGAAAAACCCTTTAATTATAATAAATATAGTATGAAACAGTTTACTAATTTATAAGAAATGACACACAAGAACTACTTGAGAACTGAGAGTACGGCAAAAAATGAACGAAAAATAAATATTTTGATTGAAATTTGGTTTGATGAACAGCGTTCTTCAATATGATGAACATATAAGTTTTGTTTTATATTTAGGTTCATTTATATGATGAAACGTATTCTTCACATACAGTTCATCATATTGAAGAACACTTTTTCGACAGTTACCAAGCATTCTTAATATTTATGATAGCATTCATAACAATAATGGTGTTAGTCATTAATATTATGAATGGTTTTTCAATACAATGAATCATGGTTTGAAGAACGGAATTCATCAAAATGATGTACGTTTTTTTCTGTGATATGCACTATAACAGATTTTAAGTCAACAAAATCTGTTATAGTGTCGTTACAATGTCGTAATATATGTAAATAATTTGACATTTTTTTAATTTTTGTATATTTAAGTAAAAAAATGACCCCCTGAGTTAATGACATATTTAATTTATAAATTTATTATCTAAAGAAATTACGTTAATTTGACTTCCTATCTCAAACGGGTTTTTCAATAAGAGCGGTACAAAAGTTTTTTTTTCAAGGGTTTTTCAACAGGGACGCTACAAAAGTAGAGCAACAAGGACAGCAAACGACGCCATATTTTTTGCCGCTCTTTTGACATTTCTCTTCAGTAAGGTTTGCCATTTCATAATGGAAAGATATACGAGCCAACAACGAGTTGAAATTATTAAAATTTACTACCGAAATTCGAATTCGTATATATTTCCATCATGAAATGGCAAACCTTACTGAAGAGAAATTTCAAAAGAGCGGCAAGAAATATGGCGTCGTTTGCTGTCCCTGTCGCTCTACTTTTGTAGCGTTCCTGTTGAAAAACCCTTTATTTCCGAAATCTAAAAGTTATTGTCCATTGGTTGATAAAATGTTATTACTAAAATAAATTTAATTACTCTCATTCTCAATAAATTATTAAACATGTTACTAAATTTAAGCTTATTATGTTTTATATATAGATTTCTATAGAATCCAATCGAATTATCTAATATATTAGAAAATATTGATTGGAATCGAATTATTACTTACAAAAATGCTCCCTATTTTATTATGTATTACCTGAAATAAAAAATAAAATAATATATATTAGAATTATTATTTATAAAATATAGTAAAGTATTTACATTTAATTCTGTTATTTAATAGACATATGCCATGTTAAACAAATTGTGCACCAGAAAAGTCAACAGTCGCACTATACTAAGTAAATCGTTAAAATACGTGACTCTGCTAAATATATCTATAGTGTTTTCTCAGTGATTGTGGCGTTAACTAATACGTCCACACAATTAGTATTAAATAACTGACAAATTACGTTCATTTAGTTAAGTAGGTCTTTATTTCTGTGCTGATTCAATTTATTTATATTGACTATATAAATACAATTTGCGCAGACACACGTAACGTTTTCATGATAATTGCAACGCATTAAGCGATAGTTAGTAAAATTACACAACTCATCGGAAATTCAGCAAACGGAAATTCAATAAAATGTTAAAAACTACACACATGAAATACCATACAGAGTTTTGCATGTATTGTTCTTTAATTTAAAGCATTTCATGTAAAACTAAAGAGCCCAACTGAATTGGTGCAAATTTAAAATCGATTCACACTGGAAAAACCTTTTAATATTTAAAACAATTTTTATTATAAACGAAACGAAAAAAGTACAGAATAACAGTAAGAAAGGTAAGTAGTATTTTGCATACATTTGCTATTACTCATTAATTCAGCAATTCCGTTTGCTAATAGGCAGATTTGTGCGTCAATGCAGCAATTATATTTGCTAAAACTGCGCCGACTAATTAATTTGCTGCATTGACGTACAAATATTCAATTTAGCAAATGGAATTGTTGATTTAACGAAGAATAGCGAATATTTTCATTAAATGAGTGAATTTTATTGCTGGATTGATTAATGAATGAATGCAATTAATGTCACAATTTAAAGCATTTCATATAAAACTAAAGAGCCCAACTGAATTGGTGCAAATTTAAAATCGATTCACACTGGAAAAACCTTTTAATATTTAAAACAATTTTTATTATAAACGAAACGAAAAAAGAACAGAATAACAGTAAGAAAGGTAAGTGGCATTTTGCATAAATTTGCTATTAATCATTAATTCAGCAATTCCATTTGCTAATAGGCAGATTTGTGCGTCAATGCAGCAAATAATTTAGCAATTATATTTGGTAAAACTGCGCCGATTAATTAATTTGCTGCATTGACGTACAAATATTCAATTTAGCAAATGGAATTGTTGATTTAACGAAGAATAGCGAATATTTTCATTAAATGAGTGAATTTTATTGCTGGATTGATTAATGAATGAATGCAATTAATGTCACAATTTAAAGCATTTCATATAAAACTAAAGAGCCCAACTGAATTGGTGCAAATTTAAAATCGATTCACACTGGAAAAACCTTTTAATATTTAAAACAATTTTTATTATAAATGAAACGAAAAAAGTACAGAATAACAGTAAGAAAGGTAAGTAGCATTTTGCATAAATGTGGGGTATAACGTGTGTACATTGGAAAATGTCAGTAGTTCATTTGCATAAGCACACAAAAACACAAATGTGTCCCCATTAAGCCCCGTCGTATACAAACAATAATTTGATATTCAAATCGGATCACGTAAATTGGAATGAAATCATTTCGCTCATTATTTGTTTGTTTGTTTTTTTACGCTTCTGGGAATTTTAAAATAGAGTAATGTGTTGCAGTATAAAAAAAAGAATACCTAAAATAAAACAACACATATTTTAAAATCATAATTTATTATAAATAGCGTACTATAAAATTTGTTGGTTTCTCCAAAAACTAGACCTGTCTCTATTTTAAAGTTATAGAGCCAATATATTTGTGATGTCTTTCATTTGTTTCGATAACTTTCTAATAATAATGTGCAATAAATCTATATTTTTATACTTTTGTATATAATTCGTTGTCAGCATTTGTCGGTTCGTGTATTTATAAATTGTTTACAAATTTGTGATAATAAACAAAAGAAGGGCAATAAAAGAAAATAAAATATAAACAAAAGTATCGAAATAACTAAAATAACTGATTGTAGGGAAATAACTAACAATTTACAAAAAATAAAGTACTAAAGGAACTAAAGAACCAGCGAAGATCTTTGATTGGGGCAGGAAAAAATGCGTCAATCAATGAAATTCATTGGGTCCAATGGATCTTAGTATATTCAATGAATGTATCAAGCTATCAAATAAAAACCGGAGAATTTTAACATGACTTCTTACAAAGGTGAAAATAATCAACGTAAATATAGCAACCGACATGAATTGCATTCATTAATCAATATAGCTATTAAATTCACTAATTTAATAAAAACATTTGCTATTAATCATTAATTCAGTAATTCCGTTTGCTAATAGGCAGATTTGTGCGTCAATGCAGCAAATAATTTAGCAATTATATTTGCTAAAACTGCGCCGACTAATTAATTTGCTGCATTGACGTAAAAATATTCAATTTAGCAAACAGAATTGGTGATTTAACGAAGAATAGCGTATATTTTCATTAAATGAGTGTATTTTATTGCTGGATTGATTAATGAATGAATGCAATTAATGTCATAATTTAAAGCATTCATATAAAACTAAAGAATCCAACTGAATTGGTGCAAATTTAAAATCGATTCACACTGGAAAAACCTTTTAATATTTAAAACAATTTTTATTATAAACGAAACGAAAAAAGAACAGAATAACAGTAAGAAAGGTAAGTAGCATTTTGCATAAATTTGCTTTTAATCATTAATTCAGCAATTCCGTTTGCTAATAGGCAGATTAGTAATTTAGCAATTATATTTGCTAAAACTGCGCCGACTAATTAATTTGCTGCATTGACGTACAAATATTCAATTTAGCAAACGGAATTGGTGATTTAACGAAGAATAGCGAATATTTTCATTAAATGAGTGAATTTAATTGCTGGATTGATTATTAAATGCAATTAATGTCAGTTGAGTATTTACGTCGATTATTTTTTCAGTGTACAGAACACTGTCGGCTTGGTAAACATCTGACAAGGATGGCTATACAATCGGACAGTACATGTTGATTTTCTCTAGAAGATGATTCAGATTCAGAATATATTTTAGAAAGCGCTTGTGCGTACAATAATAAAAATACCAAAATCAATAAAATCCACCGACTTGATCCGAAGAAATGCTCTGTTAAAGGAATTTTTTTCTTAAAACTTTCATAAGTTTTACATGGATCGTCATAGATGGGTTAGATTAGATTGTTGAAAATCAACGGTTGATGGAACTGTATCTTAAAACCTTCATAACTTTTAAACGAAATATCCCGCATTTATTTTAAAATTTTCGGGAAGTCAAAGGTTGAAGAACATTTTCTAAAAACCTTCATAACTTCTAAACGGAGCGTCCTAGAGAGGTCAAAGTCTCATAGTGTTTCTGGATTACTTGTGCTGTTGTTTGGCACCGACTGGTTCCGAAGATATCCTCGGTTGAAGGAAGTTTTTTTTCTTAAAAACTTTAAAATGAAGCGTCATAGATGGGTTAAAGTCTGCTAATTTTTTAATTTTTGGAAATTAATGGTTGTACAAACTTTTTCTTAAAACCGTCATAACTTTTAATCGGAACTGTTGTTTGGATCCGAAGATATCGTACTATATGGAGCATAGTATGCAAACTTATTTGAGTTTTTCTTAAAACCTTTATAATTTTAGAGAGGGCCATGGTCTATATATTGTTTCTGCATTATTTAAGCTTTGGTTTGATACAAAAATCGATAAAATCGACCGAATGGATCCGAAGATATACTCGGTTGAAGGAATAAACCTTCATAACTTTTAAACTGAGTGTCATAGATGAGATAAAGTCTGCATTGTTTTTCTGCATTATTTGAGCTGTTTTAGGCTTGACGTCTTAGGCTTGATGAACATCCTATAAACATCCCCTCTAATATGAACAATATGACGCCACTAAAAGTGAGCAATTCAGGACAACAGAAAAATTCATCAATATGATGGATTTATTCATAAATATTATGAATTTTTTTCACCAAATACCAGGTTCATCATATTGATATCAACATTCATTAAATGACATATTGATAAATACATTCATTATATAAATAAATATATATGAAATTATTTGTACTACCGCACATCATAGTGAAAAACGAAATATTCAATACAATGAATTTGAATCTCCATATTGATGAATTTGTTCATAATATTTATGAACATAATATTTTTTTATGATTTTTTTTAGAAAATAATTGGAAAAAGTGTTGTCGTAAAAATTTTATTTAAAAAAGAACACAAAAAAAAATATCCGAAAAAAAAATTATTTCGAAAAAAAAAATCTCAAAAAAACAAAATTTTTCGAAAAAAAATGTTCATACAATTTTTTTAATATATTTTTAATAAATATAACTTTTTATTAAGTAAAAAATGAAATTATAAATAAATATATGGATCCGTACGAAATGTCGAAAACTTAAAATGTCGAAATTATAAAAGCCTTAGAACGCCGAAACAATATTTGGCCGAATCACAAAATGCCGAAAAATATTTTAAAGCTAAAAAATGTCGAAAAATCTTTGAAACTATAAATACAAAAACAGTTTTGTATAGGATCAAAAAATGTTGAAAATTTAATTGCCGAAATATCCAAATGTTGAAAAACAAATTTCAAATCATATATGAGCAAGTTCACACAAAATCTCGCAGGATTTGCACTCACTCTCTTCGATTTCAATTATATTTTGGAAACTGGTATCGGGATCTGCATTCAACATTTTTTTTCGGACCACTTTTTCCAAAGATATCACTTTTTCCAGAGATACAGTCCAAAGTTAAAAAATTGTCAATGATAACTTTTGTATGATGGTTCCTATTGAAATATCTCTTGATGCTAGAAACTTTGCTAAGGTTTCGTTTTAAAACTATTAAAACAATCTTTTGGAAAATTTCTTCTTAACATGAACATATAATCAAGGGTCGTTATCTTTGAACTTCAAATTGCATGTCATTAAAAAAAAATATTAAAAAAAAAAATCGAAATTTTTGTTGATTTATTATAAGTCTTGATGATATTTTGAAGGCAGCATATCTAAAAATCTCCGCATGAATCCTAGAGTGGCTAAAAATTTAGAATTCGTAACAGAGATTCTGATTTTCTCTACAACGGGACTCAGAATGATGGTGTCTACGTTGTTTTTTTTTAATATCTTTATCTTCGTGTTTTATTATATTTACTTGAAATGTATATTTTTTGTTACGTTGCAGTTTTTTCGACATTTTCAATCATTTGTTCGGCAAAAAATGATTTCGTCATATTAAATTTCGACATTTTAGTTTTCAACATTATAGTTTTCAACATTTTTTTCGACATTTTTGTTTTCGACATTTTTGTTTTCGACATTTTCAGGTTTCGGCGTTTTTATTTTCTACATTTTTGTCTTCGGTATTTTTAGTTTTGATATTAAATTTCGACTTATCGTACCAGACCTATAAATCTATCTATATATATAAAACTCTTGGTCCGTCTGTCAGTCTGTCTGTCTGTCTGTCTGTCTGTTTGTCTGTCTGTCTGTCTGTCTGTCTGTCTGTCTGTCTGTCTGTCTGTCTGTCTGTCTGTCTGTCTGTCTGTTTGTCTGTCTGTCTGTCTGTCTGTCTGTCTGTCTGTCTGTCTGTCTGTCTGTCTGTCTGTCTGTCTGTCTGTCTGTCTATCTGTCTATCTGTCTGTTTGTTCCAGCATCACGTCTAAGCCGCTGAACCGATTTAACTGACATTTTGCACCAGGATACTATGGAGTCCGGAGGGTGTCATAGGCTATATATGGGCGGGATTGGACTTTCAAAACGACATAACTCAGCACATACACAATCTAAAAAGATGAAACAAAAAACTAAAATTCACCACACTAAAACTCACCACAATAAAACTCACCACACTAAAAGTCACCACACTAAAACTCACCACAATTAAACTCACCACGCTAAAACTCACCACACTAAAAATTCACCATACTAAAACTCACCACACCAAAATTCAACACACTAACAACACACACTCACCACACTAAAACTCAACACAATAAATCTCACCACACTAAAACTCACCACACTAAAAATTCACCACACTAAAACTCACCACACTAAAACTCATCACAATAAAACTCACTATACTAAAACTCACTACACTAAAAATTCACCACACTAAAACTCACCACACTAAAACTCACCACACCAAAACTCACCACACTAAAACACACCACACTAAAACTCACCAAACTAAAAATTCAACACAATAAAACTCACCACATTAAAACTAACTACACTAAAACTTCTACTGGGAAAAACTTTACGGGAAGAATTCTACCGGGAAGAATTCTACGGTAATGCGTTCTATGGGGAAGAATTTTACGGCGAAGATTTCTACTGGGAGGAATTCTGCGGCGAAATTTTCTACTGTCTGAATTGTCTTTGAGAAAAGTCTTTTTGGCGGAGAATTATTATTTGGTTACTACATTTATAAAACCAATAAAAACTTCCACAGCGAATCACGGGCCCCTGATATAAAAAATAATATTAATGTTTTGTTATATTAATAAAATCGCTTTAAATCTATGAATTCACAAAATCTTGGCACGAGTCGTGCACGGGTCCAGCTAGTATATTATAAAACATTTTACTAATTTATGCATGTCAAGCAAACATTACATAAGAAATAACATACAAGAACTACTTGAGAACTGATAAGTACGGCAAACAAATAACGAAAAATAAATATTTTGTTTAGAATTTGATTAAATGAACAGCATTCTTAAATATGAAGTAAATATATGTTGTATTTTATGTATTTGTTCATTAATATGATGAAACGTATTTTTCACATACTTTTCATCATATTAAAGATTATTTTTTGGACAGATACCAAGCATTCAACATATTTATGAACGCATTCATAACATTGATGTCGTTAGTCATTAATGTTATGAATGTTTTGTTATGAATGTTTTGAATCATAGTTTGTAGAACGGTATTCATCAATATGATGTACATTTTTTCTGTGATAAGTATAGGAAGAAACCACGACTAAAAACGTCATCAGTTATAGAATCAAGCGGTGCTAAATAAGTAAATTCAGGTCTCAGTGCATTAACCCGAAATATTAATAAAAATATAACTTTAAAAACCCAAAAAATTACAAAATGAAGTATGCTAATTATGCTATTTATTAATTTATTAGGTTATATTTAGTAGATTATAGTTATAGTTTTACGTGTCACAAATGTGCTACAATATATTGTAAATTCTATAAAATTTTGACCCCTATTAAATGAGCACATTTAAAAAAAGTATTTTATGTGATTGTCACTTGATCCTGCCTGCCTGCTGCTGTGCTTAAGATCGATGTCTTTAATGCTTTATAAGTTTCCTAGTGGATAATAAATTGAAATAACAAATATTTTCCCACACATGCTGCTGCTGATGCTGTCACACTCAAATGAGGCGACAAATTATACTGCTGCCCCCAAGCAATGGGCAAAGTACATAGTACGACAAGTGCTGCCACCATGCCGCGTATATTGTGGGTGTTTGTTTAGCTTCCTGGATCGAAACAATTGAAAACACTATACACAACAAGTACTAAATTGCCTAAATAAACACTTAGACGCACTGTGGAGGAGCATTGAGTGCAAGCAACGACCTACGATCACAGTAAATATGGGCTAGAAATTGTGGTGCGTATACTGAGAAAAATTAAGTGTTTCAATATACTGAGGAAATTATTAAAAAAAATTTACAAAATTCATTGAATAACAACTAAAAATATAAAAAATAAACTCATCATCAATTTGATGAATTACTGGATAAAAATTCTTTAATTTGATGAATTGAATGAGAATAGCACTTACATTAATTTGAATTTTGTTTTATAAACTATTTTAATTATAATTCATGAATACGTTATTTATAATTTTATAAATTCGACAATTGTGCTATATTTTTAGAGAAATAATATGATATTTGTAAAAATATTTTATATTAAAATATATTCTTGAATAATTGTCATTCATATTAATTTGCATCATGTATTAAAAAGTTCATACTTCATTTTATAACTCATGAATCAGTAGGAATACCCCAGAAATTTGGCAAAAATGTAAAGAAGGATTTCAGCAACAGAATACATATTTTAATAATTTTAATAAATATAAAAATATGGGTTTTTGAGGTATTCTTTACCAAAAGCGTAATCCTCTTGAAATTAAAATGTATTGTATTAAAGGAGATTTCAATATTTAGGCATCTATGAAAACTACCTACCTTTTAAGATAAGCGCAATAAAGTTTTGCGCTTTTTCAACAGGGACGCTATAAAAGTTGAGCGACAGTGACAGCAAACGACGCCATATTTCTTGCCGCTCTTTTGACATTTCTATTCAGTAAGGTTTGCCATTTCACGATGGAAAGATATACGAATTCGAATTTCGGTAGTAAATTTTAATAATTTCCACTCGTTGTTGGCTCGTATATCTTTTCATCATGAAATGGCAAACCTTACTGAAGAGAAATGTCAAAAGAGCGGCAAGAAATATTGCGTCGTTTGCTGTCCCTGTCGCTCTACTTTTGTAGCGTCGCTGTTGAAAAACCCTTGAAAAAAACTTTTGTAGCGCTCTTGTTGAAACACCCTTTAGAATCGAAGAAATGAATTGAATATCCACGAGCGAGGGACTTTTGAAACCCATATAAAACCAGTTGATACAATTTGTTCAAAAGGATGTAACCCTCCAAACCATCCTTCATCTGGCTTTTATAAAATCAATTCTTCAAAAAATACTGAAATTTTGTAAAACTGAAATAAAATAAGCGCTAGTTGAATTAGTGTTATCAAAAAAGTTAAAAAAAAAAATGGTGTCCAGCGCTGATGGTAGACTGAAAGACTTAAATACGGGAATTCGTCCCATCTCATTGATTAAAGTGTTGAGTATTAATTAAAATATAATTATGATGAATTATAAATATTATTTGATTAAATTTCAAATTTTTATTTTGAAAATTTCACTCAAATCAAGACTTTATTCAAAATCCATTGGGAAATAAAATTCTAAAACTCGAGAAGAATTCGGTTAGAAAGAAAAATAGTAGAATTTGACTAATATCAATAAAATACTACTAAAATTCAAGAATTTGTCATCTGAATATTAAGAAAGCAAATTACTTAGTTGTCAAAAAAGTAAACAAACTTCGTAATCAAAAATTAAATAATTAAAAAAGTAATCGGATTACTTTTTTTTAATTATTTCTCAATAATCAAAAAAAGTAGTCGGATTACTAGTTTTTGAATATTTTAAAGTAGTCGTGAAAATAATCAAAAAATTTACTAAAAATCAAATTGCTTTTTGATTATTTCTTATCGTAATCAAAATTTTTGATTACGACTACTAAGAATCGTAATCAAAATTCGAAATCGTTAGGAGTTCAATGCGAAAAAAATGAGAAATCACACGATATCGGACACTTTCTCGTGCCGATATCGAACGTCAAATTGGACCTACATGGTAGGTAGATATCGTTGCGTTGTGTCGGAGTTTTCTCGGTACGAGAATGTTTTTGAAATCGGAACGATATCGATGAATAAAATTAGCAATGTTCGATATTGCTTCAAAAAATATTACGATATCGTTGCGATAAATGTTTATATATCGTATCTTGTCAATGAATTTGAATGTACGAGAAATTACAAAAATTTAAATCGATAAAGCAACGAGTTCAAACTTTTTCTCGAAGTTATTCGATAAAAATTCGATGCATCGAAGGTCTCCGAAACATGGCAGACTGGGCACTATCTACTATTTAAAGTATGTTTATTATTATTGCTTACTCAATTTTTTGCTATTACAGAACGTTTTTGAGAAAAATTCGGGTAAAAACGGCTATTTTAAAAGTTTTGTCGGAAACTGTGTTTTTAGAGCATATTTAAAAAAGATAACCGGTACAACAAAATGTTTGATTTTGACATGTTGACATTTTTTTTGGAAAACCTGTTGGGTTGGGCAGAAAAAGGCCTGAAAATCAGCGCATTATATAGAATTGATGTATGGGATGATCATGGCAAACATACTCAACAAATAGTGTTATTAATCATTGTATTTGTACCTTGTCACTACCAGTTAGAAGACCTTCACGAATAGGACACGATCATGTTCTCCCTAATCAAATTTCTACTAGGGTTTAACCCTTTAATCGGCGAGATCGAAATAGCATGTTTTTTATTATGATCATTTTGGTTTTAGGGTAATATTGGTACGAGAAAAACGATCCCAAGTCCATCCCTAGTAGAAACTTGCCCGATGTGCCATCGGGAAATGATCGGGTTTTCGTTGGGTAAGCCCTATTAGAGAAAATATGATCATTGCCTTTGCATGCCCTTATCATGCTTACCATAGCAGGGTTTACATTATCTAAACAGTCAATGTTCCCGATCATAGCTACATTATTTGTACCTCATAACGAAATTAGCCTCAGGCAATGATCGAGATTAATGAGAGAAACCCTATTATGCTCGGGCTCAGACAAGGCAATTGTCGGGTAAATATTAAAATGGGGAATTGCTCGATCAGTACATGATCATGGCCTGAGGTCAATACATGATCATGACACTGCGTTACAAGGAAATTATGGGCCTCTTCATATCCCGATCATCTCAAATAATGACATGATCACTTCATGACCATGGCCCTACCAAAATTTCTACTAGGGATTTATCGATTTTTAGTTTTGTTTAGCCGCCAAGTGCAAAAACGTCTACAAACCCTATATTTTTCACGCATTTTTATATCTCAAATAAAAATTATAATAAATTATTAAAGCATATATTACAACCATTTCAAAAATAAAAATGAATCCGATTGAGAAACTGAAAAGAAATTAAAAAAAAAAGTTTTAATTCTGATTAAAAATCAAAAATAATTTAATTTTCGCGTTTGTTTTCAAAAAAAATTTCACTTGACTGATCATAGCTGGCTGTTACTGTTACAAACCTTTCAACATTTGATGCGTACGTTCAATACGAACAGCGGGTTTTGGCGCTTTGAATGGGAACTAATTTGAATTTCAAAAATAATTGGGTTAGAGCGATGAATGAAGTTCTGGGAAAATCCCAATGGAACCAATTTACCCAACAATTTTAAGGAATTAATACTGAAATATTTCGCATTTGTCAGAAAGTTACAGTTTTTAATTGAAATTAATCACAACTGATTTTGTGTGTAAAGCCTCATCATTTTGAATAAGAAAGAAAATACTCAAACATATTGAACTTTTTTTGTGAAACAGAAATTCATAGTGGTACTGAATCTAGAACTTTTTTTATGGGACCGGAACAGGAACTAAAACTGAAATGAAATTAATTGCATGGAATCAGAATTTGAACCGTAGAGAATATAATTTGTTTTTGTGTGGAAAGCCCCATTATTTTGAATAATAATGAAAATACTTAAAAGTATTGGAACCGATATTGAAATTGGCACTGAAAACAATTTTTTTTTTGAACCGGAACTGGAATTTAAACTGAATATATAAGAATTTCATAGATTCAAAATTGGAACCGTAGAGAATAGAATTTGTTTTTGTGTGGAAAGCCTCATTATTTTGAATAATAATGAAAATACTTAAAAGTATTGGAACCGATATTGAAATTGGAACTGACAACAACTTGTTTTTTGAACCGGAACTGGAATTTAAACTGAAAATATAAGAATTTCATAGATTCAAAATTGGAACCATAGAGAATAGAATTTGTTTTTGTGCGGAAAGCCTCATTATTTTGAATAATAATGCAAATACTTAAAAGTATTGGAACCGATATTGAAATTGGCACTGAAAACATTTTTTTTTTTGAACCGGAACTGGAATTTAAATTGAAAATATAAGAATTTCATGGATTCAAAATTGGAACTGTAGAGAATAGAATTTATTTTTGTGTGGAAAGCCACATTATTTTTAATAATAATGAAAATACTTAAAAGTATTGGAGCCGATATTGAAATTGGAACTAAAAACAATTTTTTTTTTAACCGGAACTGGTATTTAAATTGAAAATATAAGAATTTCATAGATTCAAAATTGGAACCGTAGAGAATAGAATTTGTTTTTGTGTGGAAAGCCCAATTATTTTGAATAATAATGAAAATACTTAAAAGTATTGGAACCGATATTGAAATTGGCACTGAAAACAATTTTTTTTTTGAACCGGAACTGGAATTTAAACTGAAAATGTAGGAATTACATAGATTCAAAATTGGAACCGTAGAGAATAGAATTTGTTTTTGTGTGGAAAGCCCCATTATTTTGATTAATAATGAAAATACTTAAAAGTATTGGAACCGATATTGAAATTGGCACTGAAAACAATTTTTTTTTTAACCGGAACTAGAATTTAAACTGAAAATATAAGAATTTCATAGATTCAAAATTGGAACCGTAGAGAAGAGAATTTGTTTTTGTGTGAAAGCCCCATTATTTTGAATAATAATGAAAATACTTAAAAGTATTAGAACCGATATTGAAATTGGAACTGAAAACAAATTTTTTTTGAACCGGAACTGTAATTTAAACTGAAAATATAAGAATTTCATAGATTCAAAATTGGAACCGTAGAGAATAGAATTTGTTTTTGTGTGGAAAGCCCCATTATTTTGAATAATAATGAAAATACTTAAAAGTATTGGAACCGATATTGAAATTGGAACTGAAAACCATTTTTTTTTTTTGAACCGTAACTGGAATTTAAACTGAAAATATAAGAATTTCATGGATTCAAAATTGGAACCGTAGAGAATAGAATTTATTTTTATGTGGAAAACCCCATTATTTTGATTAATAATGAAAATACTTAAAAGTATTGGAACCGATATTGAAATTGGCACTGAAAACAATTTTTTTTTGAACCGGAACTGGAATTTAAACTGAAAATATAAGAATTTCATAGATTCAAAATTGGAACCGCAGAGAATATATTTTCGATTTGGACCTCTCATTATAAAAATTTTCCGTATGGGGTGAAAAAATTCATCACATTTCTTTCTGTGTACGGTACGACGTGAGTTGGCGACAATTGTAGGAAATTATATTAAAATAGAGTGTAATTGATACAAAATGCAATATATTTTTAGAAATATTAAATAGAATACTTTAGAGCATAAAGTAAATAATTGACTTTTATAGGAAATACTAGAAATTCAAGTTAAAAAAAATATATATTATTTATTAAAAATGTAAACTTTAGCATCCAATATTTGAATAACAAAAAAATAATAAAAACAACTCTGCACATAATTAATACCTGCACCTAAGTTATAGGTTATTTGCATGAACTACTCGACGTACTGTTAACCTCACTATTCCAAGAACCTAATGCCGCCATGCGTACCCCGCCCGCACCCACAGACCCCGGTTGATGGTGAGATGCCTTCGATGAAGTGATGGTTGAATAAATACTTCAATGCAGATGCAACTATTTAGATAGTAATAATAACAACAAAAGCACTAACAATCCAACAAATAAATAAACAAGCAAATAAATAAATAAATAAAGAATGAATGAGAGAAAGAAAGAAAATGTTATTGACTACATGAAGAATGAAGTGAACGAATGCCTGAGTGGATGGACGGATGGTTGGTTGGCTGGTTGACTGGTTGGTTGACTAGCTAGCTGTCTGTATCTTGGAAGCTGGATGATGATGATGCTGCTGCTACTGTTACTGACTGCTTGCAACTGTGATGTTTGTCATTTCAAATAAAAATAAATGTTTAAATAAATAGCAGAAAAAATCGTTTATAGTTTTTGCTCATTATGATGGAATCAGTGGAGATTGTGACTCGTCAATGAGTGCAAAAATACGTAACAACAGCATAGAAAAATCAAACTACAAAATGTCATACAAAATGAGGCGCACTGCGTTTGGCATTCTATGTATTAGCCCAGTAGGAATTTCTTTTACTTATGACTTTAAATAATACTACATTCATTTGGGTTTCAGTAACTTGCTGAAATTATCTAAAAAATGTAGTACGACCACAGGGAACCCGACAAAAATTTAAACCAACAGAGGTCACAACTTAGTTTTTAACTTAAATGAGGTGTACGAAGTCAATTAAAATTCATTGAAACTAAACGTAGATCAGGTCGAAAATCATGATTTATGAATCGTAAATTTGCGTTGAAAGTAAAGTGTGGCAAACAAAAGAAGTGGCAAACAAATTTAATATATTTCACATTTTTAGAAAGTAAATAAAGATTTAAATTTAGATCGTTTAAAGTTACACAAAAAGGGTTTTTCAACAGGGACGCTACAAAAGTAGAGCGACAGGGACAGCAAACAACGCCATATTTCTTTTCGCTATTTTGTCATTTCTCTTCAATAAGGTTTGCCATTTCATGATGTAAAGATATACGAACCAATAATGAGTCGATATTATTAAAATTTACTACCGAAATTCGAATTCGTATATCTTTCCATCATGAAATGGCAAACCTTACTGAAGAGAAATGTCAAAAGAGCGGCAGGAATTATAGCGTCGTTTGCTGTCCCTGTCGCTCTACTTTTGTAGCGTCCCTTTTAAAAAACCCTTTACATTAGATGATTATATTCATCAATTCAAATTCATTGCATTGAATATATCGTTCTTCATTATGATGTTCGATAATATGAATAAGTTCATGTATGTAATTTAATGAACTGTGGTATCAATATCGGATAGAAAAGTAAAAATATTTATGAATAAATTCATCACATTGATGAATTTTTTTGTTTTGTGTAAATTTAATTTTTATTAACGTTTCAGAACAAAAATAGAAACAGCATGAAATTAATATGTTTTTGTCGGCGAACCGAGCATCAAAAATATACTTAAAGAAATGTTTATACAATTTAGTCAAAGTTCCGACGAATTATGTACGGAATTGGAATAGGAAGAATTTAGTTTAATCAGACGTTGATGTAGGAGCCTTCAAGCATGAATCTATGTAAAATTTTTGCTCTGATACTAACAAACAAACAAATTTGTTTGTATCGATCGAAAATAACAATTGATATCGATTTGATGTTTTGCCAGTTGACCATATTGTTGTCGTTCTCGAGAGCTTGAATTGTATTATGAAAATCAATAATTTTTATTTAATATAATAATTATAGATTAATTACTTATCGATTTGTGTATCAATATCATTACGAAATCATTAAGGTATCATTTGATTTATTTATAAAGATCAACCAATGAACAAAACCACTGAATTTTTAAAAATAAAATGAAAAATAAAATACTGACACAACCGATCATAGTGAGGAATCAATTCCTACAGGGATTAATGCAGCCATCCATCTATTCATTCACATTTTGCTCATTACGAAAACGAATACAAATAAAAACATGATGAGATGAAGAAATAAGTACTTGGAAGCAGCGAAAACATTGAACGACAGACGACTACGTCAACTGGAAGCAAAAACATATGATGTGGTGACGACGGCGGAGATGCTAGCTGGAGCGACATCCGTGCTGCAGTAGCCGTCACAATTTCGCTGCACTGCACTGCAGGCGGTTCAGTGGTTGGGTGGCAGGATAAGAGAGGATGTCGGTCGGTCGGCGGGTGGGTGGATGGATGGTAGATTGGTTGGTTGGTTAGTTGGCGCATTAATTTTGCTATGTCGTGCCGTCGTGACGGTTTCGTTTCATTTGATTTGAAAAAGTTATGTAAGAATTATGTTTTGTTGCGACTGTTTCAGTTGATGTTCTTGTTCTTGTTGTTGTTGCTGTTGCTGTAATTGTTGTTGTCTCAAGAGCGACCACAACTACGTCAAACATTGTTGTAGTGGCTGCCGCAGTCGCTGCCACCGCTGTTGCTACTGTTTTTGTTGATTCTGCGGTTGCGGCGGCAGCTCCAACCTACAAAACGTCTCTGCGCTCGGCAGCAGACTGGGAGGGTTCTCTTCGCTTCGCTTCGGTTCGGTTCTGTGCTGTGCTGTTCTGAGCCGAATGCAACAGCAGAAGCAGCTACTTTTAGCGAAATGAACATCAAAGTCTTTTGCTTCAGCAGAGCAGAGTAGATCCGAGTAGAGCAGAGCAGTGCAAAACGTCGCAACCGCATCGTATCGTATCGCATTGCAAGAAAATAATGCATGATTTGTAATGCCTGCTGCTGCAGAGTTTTTGCAAAGCTCTGACGCCGCCGCTGCCGGTCATAAATAATTACGAGCTACTTCTGGATGTAAAATGTTTCCGTTAAGTTTTCCTTGCTTCCTGCTTTGTTAACAATTCCATGTTTTTCTGTGCGGTTTTTGTGTCTCTTCAAGTAAATATTTTATTGAAAATAACAAAGCCGGACACCGGACTGATTGCGCTGTGGGCCATCAACTGCTGCTGAGCAGTCTGACTGTGGCCACTTAAATTGCAATGTGTTCGAGACCCGTGACAAACCAGAATCGGTTCAAACAAACCGCATCGGTTTTTGTGATTATGACAAACATTTAAATTATTTTTTTTTTCTCTAAATAGTGTTGCAGATAAATTGCATTTAAATATTGAGTTGGGTAGAGGGGGGGTGCATTAGTCAATTTTTTTTTTCAAAGCGGTACTGGAAATTATCAATTTGCTATTTTAGTATTTTTTTAGTTCGAAGCTTAAATCTATTATTTTTTTAATTTAATTTAATTATTATAAACTTTTTATTAATTGGGAGTAAATACAGTTTTTTTTCATATTTTAATACCAAATTGACAATACGACCATGGGATAGCATCTCCCTGAATATAAATTACATTAAAAATATAAATTAACTAGCATTTTGTACCCGTGCTGAGTATCGGGGTTTTTCTGTGTTATTTTTCTTTCAATCATAAATGTTCATTATATATTTTCGTTAATTTGTGTTTTTGCTTTTGCATTTAATTTTGATTTTACTCTCTTAAGGTATTGTTTTTCTTTTTTTTTGTTTTGTAATTTTAGTTTTGTGCTTTTAATTTTGTGTTTTTGTTTTGTTTTAACTTTTGTTTTTCTGTTTTGTTGTTTTTTTTTTTTTTTTTTTTTTTTTTTTTGAGTTTTGTGTGTTTGATTTAATTTTTGTCTTTTTGCTTTTGTGTTTTCATTTTATTGTTGTTGTTGTTTTTGATTTTATGTTATGTGCTTTGTTTTTTTTTGTTTTTGATTTTTGTTTTGTGTTTGTGTTTTTGATTTTATGTTTGTTGTTGTTTTTTTTTTGATTTTTGTTTTGAGTTTTGTGTGTTTGATTTTATTTTTGTCTTTTTGCTTTTGTGTTTTTATTTTACTGTTGTTGTTGTTGTTGTTTTTAATTTTGTGTTCTGTGCTTTGTTTTTTTTTGTTTTTGATTTTTGTTTTGTGTTTGTGTTTTTGATTTTATGTTTGTCTTTTTGCTTTTGTGTTTTTATTTAATTGTTATTGTTGTTGTTGTTTTTGCTTTTCTTTTCTTTTGTTTTGTGCTTTTGTTTTTGTTTTGTATTTTTGATTTTGTGTTATAGCTTTAGTAATATTTTCTTTTTAATTTGAGTTTTTTTGTTTCGTCTGCTTAGCTGATTTATGTGTCGTTTTGAAAGTTTAGGTTGTATGGGAGGAGACACGCCCCCATTATCCAATCCTTCATATATGCATAGCCCATGTCACCTTCCGGACTCCTCATGTCAAATTTCAGTCAAATCGGTTAATCGGATGCTGAAACAAACAGACGAACCAAGAGTTTTTACTTGGACAAATTTTATAACAAACCCCGATTTTGACTACTAATAGCAACATAATAATAACCCCAAAAATTATAATTTTCCTTGTTCACATTTTTCAATTCGTTATATCATATATCATATCTAGAAAGAAAGTCAAATCCGCAGTCTGCCATATCTCGGAGACCTTCGATGTCTCGAATCTTTCTCGAACTTTAGTTTATTACTTCTATTTTTTTTTTATTTTTCGTACATTTAAATTTAAGTCCAAGGTACGATACTTAAACATTTATCACATTGATATAGCAATCTTTTTCAAAACAATGTCGAACTTTGCATATTTTTTCTTCGATATCTTTTCGATTTCGAAAAATGCCTCGTACCGAGAATGTCTCGTACCAATCTGACTTCGATATCTTAGTGAGAACGGGTCCGATATCGTGTGGTTTTTCCATCTTCTCGCATTGATCTCGTAATGATATCGAAACGATTGGCGCACTGGGTTGCAACACAATACACATAAAAACAGTGTAGTCGCGATAAAGCTCAGAATTAAAACTGACTTTAGTTTCGATTAAAAATGGTTCCCAATGCTATAAAAAGTTGAGGGCGGTATTTGCGCTCTAGCGATAAAAAGATTCCAAAAAGATTCAATAAATTTTTTATTGTATGTTTTTTGTGTTTTTTTTTTAATGTATAATTTCGACTAGAAAACCAATATTAAAGACTTAATCAATTTAAGGATTAAAATTTCCAATCATTCAATTCGAAATTCAGAGGGGATGACCGGAGCGAAGGCAATTTTTGATAAAAAAATATCGGTTGATGGACATATCCCCGAAGGCTATTACCCTGAAAGTCATTTTCCCGAATGGACATTTCCCCGAAATTGACATTTCTCCGAAATGAAAAATTTCCAGAATGGTACTATTTTGAGTGGTCCAGAACATCCAAAAGGAGTCAAAAACCACTTTTTGTCCAAATTATTTTTATTGCTGAAAGTGGTTTATTTCTCCCAGAAAGGGGGTCAAAACAGCATTTATGATCCAAAAATGTTTATTTCGGAAATCGATATGGGATATCATTATGGTACCCTTCGAGGGTCAAAACCACATTTATTACCCAATTTATTGTACTTAGGAAATCGATAAAGGACATATACCCAAAATGGACATTTAACCGAAATGAAAATTTTCCCGAAATTTGGGTGGGCAAAAGTCGGCGGAAAGTGCGAAAAAGAGTGAAAAAATGTTATTGCCGAAATCAATAGCAGACATTTTTATTTCGGAAATCGATAGGGGATATCATTAGGTATTAGGCTAAAGGTACATTTAGGAATGAGCAAGGCCCTCCAAATGGGAGCAAAAATCCCATTTTCGAAAAAAAATATTTTTTAATGTCAAAATGCATTTCACTACTACGACGTCAACTATCGATTTTTGCAAAACAAAAAAATCAGATAATGGGATTTTTGACACCTTTGGAGGAACCTGGACCATTCCAAAAGGTTCCATTAGACTTCTAATTACGGGAAAATTTTCATTTCGGGGAAATGTCCATTTTGGGTATATGTCCATTTTGGGGAAATATCCCTTTCGGGGAAATGTCCATTCGGGGAAATGTCAATTTGGGGAAGTGATCGTTCGGGGAAATGTCCAATCGATGAAATGTCTTTCGGGAAAATGGTTTTCGGGGAAGTGTCCTGCTTCGAAAATATAAATGTTAAGGAGATTGGTTGACAGTTCATGCCTATGAATCGTTCGACTTATATGAATCTCATACTCTCTGACCATCGTTCTGAGATTATCTTCATCCTACCTTTCTACTATTCCATCTATCACCAACCCAGTTTTCAAGTTAAGATACCCGTTCAGAGAAATCTGTGGTCAGTTGGGGATCGAATGTACAAAGGTTCCGTTAGATTAAAAAAATGAGTGCTATGGATTATGTAAATATCATTCATAGTGACTTGGCGCTGATATGCAAGCAGATATAGGGTTCTGTTGAGAGTCGAGTGATCTACGTAGGGGTGAGCTTGGTTTGTTGTCCGAGTAGAACGAAGGAGCACACGACCTATTGGAATCAGGCCACTTATTACACCGCTTAATACCTATATAATACCATTATAATACCTAACAGTGTTATCAATTCTAGCCCACTCGGAGATTGATTTAAGGTTAATATTGACTGTGTCATTCAGAGTGCGTCTTAACTCCAATCTCCAAAAGGTTTGGGCGCTTGTTGAACGAATATGAATGACAAATGTTACTGTCATCTGCAAAGGAATGGCTTGGGTTCTGGGTCAATGGCAGAATTGATAAATACCAGAAATAGAGATGGGGATAGGATGGAACACTGCGGAACTCAACAATTGATGGAAATACTGTTCAGAAAAATACCATCGATCGCAACTAGTATTGAACGACACTGTTTTGGAATTTTGTAATTTTAAATTTCATTTAATATTTTTTGCAATTAAAATGAAAATTGTTATTTCATCTAGAAGTTTATTCGATATCGTATAATTTAAATTGTTTAGGCATTTGATCTGAATATTTCACATAAGTTGAACTATATACTTCGAAAATATTGATAAAAAATCTATGTAATGAAATTTAAGTAACTTCTTCAAATTCTTAAGTAGTTTGTTAATTTTATATGTTATAAAAATATTTGATTGCCTCTTTTAATGTACTAGATAATATCGTTTATTAGCAGTCAAATACGTGACTAAAATACATTTAAATACCCATAAAATAGTATTTCATTCTATATTTTTGCTATAATTTAACACTTTCTTTAGAAAAATAAGAACATTTATTGGGGGGGGGTTGGGTCAAAGTAACTGGCTGGTGTGCATGTGCGTGTACGTGTGCATGTGTCATCACCACATCCAATTAAGTGTGTATTGTGTGAGTTTGCCCTTCAAAATTTGTACATTTTTGTCGTATTTCTGCTTCACAAATTCACAATGATTTTATTTTTGAGCGCGTTAAATCCACACCAAGTGCGATGCCATATCGAAATTTGTAGACATTTATGACTTTGTTGTTGTTCTTCTTCTTTTTGTTGTTGTTGTTGTTCACATGAAGTTCTTATTGTGCGACATCAAAATGTCAGTCAATGTCATTTAGATGTCTCTTATATTGCGCCTAATATGTGCTTGTAATATTCAAGAGATACTTTGATGCGATGGGACTTTATACGGCATACGGATTGTTTATTTTTTTTCTATTTTATTTTATTTTTATTTTATATATTTTCTGCCTTTTCTATGGCCTATTTGCTATTCCGGTGCCGGTGCCGCGACACGGTGCGATGCGATGTGATGTGCTGTTCGGGACTTTGGGGGCCCAACGACATGGAGCAAATGCGCGCAGACAGCCAGACGTTGAATGCGTCTGGTCGCAGCTGAAGTGGAATTGAAATGAATTGAATGAAATTGTCGAATTCCTGGTGTTTTCTTTATTTCTTTTTTATTTTTTTTTGTTATTTTTTGCTTCCTCCATCTTTTGTCCTGATTTCGCAGGTGGCGTGTGGGTGTTGAGTGTTGCTGTCGCACTTTAACGAGCGTCGTGCATGTCGCACGGGCTCATGAGCCAGCAGCTGACCATTTCCCATTCCAGAAGAATGACTTTGTCGTCATGACGAAATTATAAATTTTCTTATCTGATTTATTTGATTATTTGCGCGTTGATTTCAAGGGAGAATCGCCACGCAAGTTTTACTTTTCTTTGCTATTTGAATGATTTGCCGAAATCGCCGTTGGCTGTGATGATTGCATTGCTGATGTTAGAGGTGGTGGTAATAGTACTGATGATGATGATGATGATGACGATGGTGTTGATAGTAATGACTACGCTGAATTATATTTATTTGCCAAATTTCGAACATTCTTGTGGCAATTCAATTGAACGCCGTCCAACATGAACGGGCGGGCGGTCGGCATGATTAATTGAATGGCGCATAAGTCAACAACCACCGCAAATATTTCGCCAAAATACACAAAGACTTGATTTTGCTCTATGGCATTTTGTAAATGGTAGTAAATTTAATTTACGATTGCTTTGATTATGCCTACAATTTGTGCATGTTTGGCAATTTGTTATTTTATGCTGAATTTAATATCTATTGAAAATTTAATAGTTACATTTTCGCCTATTCCACTACACTAATCAAAGAATTTTATACATGTTTTAAATTAACTATTAAATTGATATTTGCACAATTTCCAAAATATTGGAAAAAATAAAAAGTTTTATTTGTTCGCAATTAATTGAAATAGTTGCCCTCATATGGTGCAGTAAAGTAAAGCCCTAAAGCTGCAATCGACAAAAAAGTTTATAATAAATTTAGGTTTATAACACATCAATGTTTGAGTAATACTATATTTTGAAAAATAAAAAAAAATATTGAAAATTTTTTAACATGTAAAATTTTAATCTAGTGTAATTGAAGTTAGTATTAATTATAAAATGAAAAGAAAATTAAACGCTAATATCATTTTAATTGGCACAGAAATCACTACCCAAGCAACAATTTACTAGGCAGCTCAAATACTGCTGACTTTCTCGTAGGAATTTGAAGAGTAGGTACTCGCCAGTGAAAACTATTCGAAAACTTGTCGGTTACTGGTCTGAATTTAAAGAGGAGATCACTGCCACTAAAAACTGATCAAACGCTGGTCTGTCCCCAGTAAGGTTAGGTTAGGGTGGCGGCAGTTGCCTCACATAGACCAACTTAGAGTATGTACTCGCCAGTGAAAACTATTCGAAAACTTGTCGGTTACTGGTCTGGATTTAAAGAGGAGATCCCTGCCAGTAAAAACTGGTCAAACACTGGTCTGTCCCCAGTAAGGCTAGGCTAGGGTGGCGGCAGTTGCCTCACATAGACCAACTTAGAGTATGTACTCGCCAGTGAAAACTATTCGAAAACTTGTCGGTTACTGGTCTGGATTTAAAGAGGAGATCGCTGCCAGTAAAAACTGGTCAAACGCTGGTCTGTCCCCAGTAAGGTTAGGTTCGGGTGGCGGCAGTTGCCTCACATAGACCAACTTAGAGTATGTACTCGCCAGTGAAAACTATTCGAAAACTTTTCGGTTACTGGTCTGGATTTAAAGAGGAGATCGCTGCCAGTAAAAACTGCTCAAACACTGGTCTGTCCCCAGTAAGGTTAGGTTAGGGTGGCGGCAGTTGCCTCACATAGACCAACTTAGAGTATGTACTCGCCAGTGAAAACTATTCGAAAACTTGTCGGTTACTGGTCTGAATTTAAAGAGGAGATCACTGCCACTAAAAACTGATCAAACGCTGGTCTGTCCCCAGTAAGGTTAGGTTAGGGTGGCGGCAGTTGCCTCACATAGACCAACTTAGAGTATGTACTCGCCAGTGAAAACTATTCGAAAACTTGTCGGTTACTGGTCTGGATTTAAAGAGGAGATCCCTGGCAGTAAAAACTGGTCAAACACTGGTCTGTCCCCAGTAAGGCTAGGTTAGGGTGGCGGCAGTTGCCTCACATAGACCAACTTAGAGTATGTAATCGCCAGTGAAAACTATTCAAAAACTTGTCGGTTACTGGTCTGGATTTAAAGAGGAGATCCCTGCCAGTAAAAACTGGTCAAACACTGGTCTGTCTCCAGTATGGTTAGGTAAGGGTGGCGGCGGTTGCCTCACATAGACCAACTTAGTTCATAGTGTAACTTTAACCATGTCTGTCCCCAGTAAAATGAGTTAAAAAGTAGTCGGTTATGATGTCGATTTAAAGAATAGATTTCTGCCAGTAAAACTAGTCAATAACTGGTCGATTACTGGTAGGGAAATACCCAATAACCGTAACAATAGCGACAACACTCAAAATATTGAATGCGTAAATTAACGAAATACTCTTTCGTAAATTTAAATTTCGTTTTATTTATAAATCGTATATTTTTAACTTCGTTCCAATTTTTTATTTTACGATACATTCGTATATTTTACAATTTGATATTCGTAAAACAAATAGCCGCGGTAGCTCTGTGGTTAGTGCGTTGGACTGTATGCCGAAAGGTCCCCGGTTCAAGCCTGGACTGGGGCTAACAACATCTTTTCATAGAAACATTTTTCTATACCGCGCTACCTCTCGTCAGTAAATGGCAAACCTACGACAGTAAAACCATTGCCTATGAAAATCTCTCACCCGCCGTTCGGATTCGGCAATAAACTGTAGGTCCCACCACTTTGAGTACAAATATAACACGCACAGCTCAAAATGGTGAGAGAGCTCGGCCGAAGTTCTATATAGGACTGTAGCGCCAAACTATTATATTATTATTATTAATGTATACGATTTATTGTAAATAAATCGTATATTTTTAACTTCATTCCAATTTTTTATTTTACGATACATTCGTATATTTTACAATTTGATATTCGTAAAACAAAAAGAAGCAAAAAACATGCTGAAAACAAGCAGAAAACAAGACAGAACAGACAAATATTTTTTTTTAGCGTCGGCATTTCTATAAATGTATTGAATATAATTCGCAAATCAATCGAGAGTGTAATAAAAAAAGTATCAAATTATTAAAAATTCTTATTAAAAAAAAATGGACTATTTTGGGTGTGTACCAAAGTTGGAATCGATCATCATGATGTCGAAACATTTCCATTTATTACAAGTGGACAATTATATATAGGCATATGAGAAAGAAATAGACAGAGTATGTGAACCAAGCCCACCCCTTCGTAGTTCACTCGGCTCTCAATAGAACCACGCATTACTGAGAGAATTCGTTCTTCAGTCGCACGATACGTTTGTGGAACAATCTCCCTACGTCTGTTTTTCCCGACGTTTTTGATATTGGCAAGTTCAAAACAAACATTCACCGACACTACTCCATCTTTCCCCCCTCCATTTAACCTATCATCCCTTCTTACGATCAACACTGTGCATTGCATGAATAGGGGGCATCCCCTGAGCGTTAGTTAAATTGTAAAAAAAAAAAAAAAAAAAAACATTTATATGTTTGCAAGAACGCCGAAAATTATTCATTCTGAACACAAATATGTTTGAATGAAAACAAAAACTATGTTTGGCTGTTATTATAATAATGTTTGGCAGTGCAATAATAATTTTAATTTTATAAAACTCCAAAGATATATGTTATGCCTGCAAAATTATGTTTGGGAGAGCACTTTTTTGCATCCAAACGTTCGGTCGAATTACTAGTCAATATTGTATTTTAGTATTGCGCTCTAGTTATCATCTCAAGGTTTGAGCTGACATGAGCAGACGAATTTTTGATTTGGTGTAGGAGTACTATGGATGTAGGTGTAGGATACTATTGGGCCGATCGTTTTTTCCTCCATGGGATGTTCTGAAATTAACCATCTTTTATTTATTATTGATTGAAAATCGTATTCTAGAAAAGCTATATTCCATCGATTTTAGAAAAATACTGGCCGCTTATCGTGAATCTGTCCGTTTTGCTCCATTACCTCTGGATCGCTTGCTATTTGCAAACAATTAAGAAAAATTAGGGTGTTTCAATACAGTACAAAAAAAATATTTTTATTTCAAATGATATCCCCAGACAAAATTTTTCGCTGAGTCGAGGCAGTTCAGAAACGTTTCCTCGACATATTTCAAATAGACAAAGGCGGAGTTTGTATCAAAAGCTGTCTGATTACTGCCCGTTCCCCAAATATGGCGTGAATCTGCCATTAAAATGCCATCAAATTGTACAACGTGCTATATACACTTCCCAAGTTATTCCATTTAGCTGTGCGTTTGCCAGAAATGTGCCCGAAATATTCCAGAAATATGCCAAAAATTTTGTCTCGGGATATCCCCAGACAAAATTTTTGGCAGGGCGGAGGCAGTTCAGAAACATTTCCACGACATATTTCAAACAGACAAAGGCGGAGTTTGTATCAAAAGTTGTCTGATTTCTGCCAATACCCCAAAAATGGCGTGAATATGCCATAAAAATTCCACAAAAATTTACAACCTGCTATATACAACTACCCGAGACAAAATTTCTGGCATTATTCAGGAATATTTCGGGCATTATTCCGGCGAACGCACAGCTAAATGGAATATCTTGGAAAGTGTATAGCAGGTTGTACAATTTGATGGCATTTTAATAGCAGATTCACGCCATATTTTGGGAATGGGCAAAAAACAGACAGCTTTTGATACAAACTCCGCCATTGTCTGTTTGAAATATGTCGAAAAAATGTTTCTGAACTGCTTCGACCCTGCCAAAAATTTTGTCTGGGGTTATATACACTTCCCAAAATATTCTATTTATCTGTGCGTTTTCCCAAAATATGACCAAAATATTCCAAAAGAATGCTCATTTTTGGGAATTTTTCTCATATTAATTTCCAATTTTGTTATACCGCGTAAATGTTAAAGAAAAATGTCATTTATTACCATACATTACGTACATTTGTTGCACTGTGTTATCGATACTATAAATGTTATCGATACTATAAGTATTCTAAGCAAAGGACGGTACAACATCCCATAAGTTTCAATAAAGTTGCAGCAAAACTCCTAGTCTTTTTAAATATGACATATATGCAGATAGTTACAAGATGTTTGCCATAACATTGAAAATTGTGACATTTACAAGAGACTCACTGCAAACCTCCTGAGTTCCGGGACATTTGTAGCAAAACTATTGGCTTATTTTGACATTTCGCTACTACACGGAGGGAAATAAAATTCTAGTAATAAAGTTCTAAATAAACAATACATTAACTCGACTATATATTTTTTTATTTTAGGTTAGCTTCGAAATAATTGCTTTTAGTTACTTTCAACATATCGACAGACAGACACACGAACAAACAGATGGGGCTGACAGACGGACAAAGTAAAACAAAACATAATAGCGACAAAGCAAGATCGAAAAAACAACAACTATACGAACACGTGTTCATTAAATTTTGGGACGAAAACAACAACATTTTTGATAGCTAAGAAATTAATAACTAAATTCAAGACTTATTCTACTTAGTTACTTTTTTGATACCTAAGAAATTTATAACTGAATTCAAGAATAATTCTACTTAGTTACTTTTTTGTTACCCAAGAAATTAATAATTGAATCCAAGACTAATTGTACTTAGTTACTTTTTTGACAACTAAGAAAATCCCTTTCTTTTCGGTTTTGCTGTATATTACTCCGTGTACTTCTTGATTCTTTCTGGATTTTAGAACTTTTTTCCCTCCGTGTATAGACGCTAAAGAATAACAATTATTAAATAAATTCAATGGTGTAAAAAGGTGACAAGTTAAATATTATATTTTAATGGTAAAAGTAAAATTAAAATTTTATGATATTGAATTTTTCAACACGTGATGGAAAATTGTGTCTTGAGTTTACTTTGATGGCAGTTTACTTTGATGGCAGCATCGCCGTTCAGACTTTGTTCATTCGCGAAGAAGTCTCAAGTCGTTGTACAATTTTACCTTCGAAGGGATTATAAAGAAGATAGCGATATTTTAATTAAACAATAAATAAAAATTCATTTGATTGCTATGATTTCAATTGCTATTATTTCAATTACTCTAAAATAAAAATTAATTCTAGATGTTTGCCAGCAATATTTATCGTATTTGTCGGGTCTTCGAAAGATGTTTGTCTCAAAGACAATCTAAATAATTTGTAAGTTACTTGATATTTAGGGCTGTGATATTAGGGCTGTGCATATCATTAATATTTTTTTCTTAATTGTTTGGAAAAATTATTTGTATTGTAAAATAACTTTTTTAAAAGGAGGTCTGCAAGTCAACCTACTTAAATCCGACATTTGGCATTTGTTTCTATAAAAAATTGTCTTTAAAATAATATCTATTTTTAAGTATGTTCAATTAATATTGTAATTTAATTCATTCTTTATAAATTATAATTTTTAATAACAGAAAAAACATTCTTCTTAATTCTGTCAACATTACAAAATTTTAAATGTCAATTCTCCGCGTGTGGTACCGCCTGATCAAATTTAGTGTGTTTTTTTTTCGAGGCAAAAACAAGAAAACACACTCAAAATATTATGAAAAACAGCAAATATTTTGACACAAAAAAGAAGAAATGCTGAGAAAAAAAAAACAAAAACAAATAAAAGTTTCAAACTTTTCTCATCTTAAAAATTTCATTTTGCCGCGAATAATTACTTTGTAAACACTATGAGTACCCGGACGCGGGAAAGAGACCGGCTGACAGAAGGACGGACGGACGGACAAACAGACAGACCAACATCAGCAGCTAGAACAACAGACAGAGGCAGTCAGACAGAGACAGTCAGAGAAAAAGGTTGAGAAATGTTGTGCGGGAGGATGGATGGAAAGTGCGATAGGCAAAGCACTCTATGCACATACAAACCGGGTACAGACCCAGATTGCATCTCCAGCACGAAGTTTCTTGCTGGTACACAAGCAAATTCAAAGACAAACTAGCAAAAACCAGCAAAAACATGGCCAAAATATTGAAATAAAAAAAAAATCATGGCAACGGTTGAAAAAAAAAAAAAAAAACTTTACAAGAATCAACCAACAAAAAAAAAGATGTGGCAACGCCATTTGAAGGCCAAGAAAGTTTTGCGGCACTTGTGAATGTGAATTGTGTGCGATTGCGTCTGCTTGCAGTTGTCGGTGCAATTTTGACAAAAAAATAATAAAAAAAAAAAAACTTTCTGAGGGGCGCGAGAGGTTCAAGAAACGTTCTACGTGCTTCTCTGTTTGCAGCTCTACTTTTGAACTTTAATTCATGCTATTCAGTCTTGTCTGACTGGTGGACAGACGGACAGACAGACGGACAGACGGACAGACAGGGAGACCAACAGACCGACCGTCGACCGCCAGAGGTTTGGCCCCGAAATTCAACTGCTGCGCGCTGTGCTGCTGTGGCGGCTGCCAAGTGAAGCGCGTCATAAATCAAAAATTCATCCCGCACCAAACATGAAATTTGCCGTGGCCAACTCGTCGCGTGGAGACGGCGGGCAATTGAGGTGCGTGCTTTCACTTGATTCGCAATTTATGCGCACATTTGCACTTCGCTTTGTGCCAGTTGGGATTTTATTCAGTTGCTCAAAAATGCACAGCGTAGTCTATGCAAAATGTAGATGAAGAACAAGCACGAGAAGATGGGAAATTAAAATTGGTTGTCATTACCATATTCCAGCTATAGAGCCAGCCTGGAGCGATGTCATTGCTAGGCAACTAACTATTTGGTCAGGTGAAGGCGCTGCACAACCGTGTGATTTTATACAAAATAACTTCTAGGAAATATTGTGCTCAATGAAGAAATTGTTAGAAATAACCAAATTGAATGTGCTGCATAGTTTTTCAATTAACTCGAACAAAGTTTGCAGAAATAACTTTAAAAATGCTACTAATTGTAATTTTTTCTAAAACTTTATTTTATGTTTATAGTAATTAAACGTCAGATCAACTGAAAATGTAAAAAATTTAACGAAATACGAAAAATGCTAAATTTCAGTTTTCCTACTACCTGGTTCCGGAGTTATGGGTACATGAAATATGAAAAACTTAACTAAAAAAGCAGAAAATTGTATTATAAGAAATAAAGGGTTTTTCAGCAGAGACGCTACAAAAGTAGAGCGACAGGGACAGCAAACGACGCCATATTTCTTGCAGCTCTTTTGACACATCTCTTCAGTAAGGTTTGCCATTTCATTATGGAAAGATATACGAGCCAACAACGAGTCGAAATTATTAAAATTTACTACCGAAATTCGAATTCGTATATCTCTCCATCATGAAATGGCAAACCTTACTGAAGAGAAATGTCAAAAGAGCGGCAAGAAAAATGGCGTCGTTTGCTGTCCCTGTCGCTCTACTTTTGTAGCGTCCCGTTTAAAAAACCCTGAACAAAACATTTGTAGCGCTCTTATTGAGAAACACTTTAGTTGAATCGCTAAAACCATAAATGTCGTAAAACTGTCCTACAGAATATCTTTAGTTTGCGCATTTCCAGAAAAACGCATTCAACGAACGAAAAATTTAAAATGCTTAAATCTTTGATTTCGAATCTTAAATATGTGAATCTAAAAATCTGCAAATAAAATTCTATTCTGTAAATGATAACGTTTAAAAAAATACTCATTTTACGTTACTACAACAGGTAAATATACCAATTTTTTCATGTAAAAGGTTTTTCAATAAGAGCGCTACAAACTTTTTTTCAAGGGTTTTTCAACAGGGACGCTACAAAAGTAGAGCGACAGGGACAGCAAACGACGCCATATTTCTTGCCGCTCTTTTGACAATTCTCTTCAGTAAGGTTTTCCATTTCATGATGGAAAGATATACGAGGCAACAACGAGTCGAAATTATTAAAATTTACTACCGAAATTCGAATTCGTATATCTTTCCATCATATTTCATGACCTTGCTGAAGAAAAATGTCAACCCTAGTAGAAATTTTGGTAGGGCCATGGTCATGAAGTGATCATTTCATTATTTGAGATGATCGGGATATGACGAGGCCCATAATGTCCTTGTAACGCAGTGTACTGATCTTGTGCTGACCTCAGGCCATGATCATGTACTGATCGGGCAATTCCCCATTTTATTATTTACCCGACAATTGCCTTGTCAGAGCCCGAGCACAATAGGGTTTCTCTCATTAAATCTCGACCATTCTGATGCTGATGCTAATTTCGTTATGAGGAACAAATAATGTAGCTATGATCGGGAACATTGACTGTTTAGATAATGTAAACCCTGCTATGGTAAGCATGATAAGGGCATGCAAAGGCCATGATCATATTTTCTCTAATAGGGCTTACCCAACGAAAACCCGATCATTTCCCGATGGCGCATCGGGCAAATTTCTACTAGGGAAATGAGCGACAAGAAATATGGCGTCGTTTGCTGTCCCTCTACTTTGGTAGCGTCCCTGTTGAAAAACCCCTTCTTATAAGTAACCAAGTTAAATAATTTAAAAGAAATACAGATACAAAATATTAGTTTCGATTTTTTTAGATAACCATAATTAAATATTTATAAAGCTTAAAAAAGCCTTAAAGTTAAAATAAAGGGGAACATCTTGATTTTTGTGTAAGGGTGTTTTATTGTCCCGTTCAAAAACAAAAATATATATTTATTATCATATTACACTAATAACATTTTTTAAAGAATTGGATCCTCTATACCTAAATCTTAATTTCCTCGGCATTTTCAAAAATGTAAACATCGATTTCCTAGTAATTTTAGAAAAAATTTGACAGCTAATTGAAATCTGTCCCGTTCGGAACTTTGAGCACAACAAGTGTAAAAAACACAGTATATCTAAAAATATTTTGCATTACTTAATAATGATTATTATTAATATTGTCAGATACAAAATTACACAAAATCGTAGTCCAAATTTCCATACGAAACGTCCGTCATTATTCTGCGATTTATTATGAAATAACTATAAAAATTAGGAACAAAGTTTTGATATACAAAAAAATATGAAATAAAAAATATTTTTTAATGCGAACTTTAAGGATCCAATACCGCCCTACGTTTCATTTCAAATCATTCTATAAAACTTAAAAACGTTTTATATTAAAAAAATATTTTATATATCATATTTTTATTTTTCTTATTTTTTTGTGTCAGTTAGATTTTCGTCTGACAAAATTCGTAAGGCCTAATATTATTAAAGAGAAAAACATTCATGTTTCAAATTGTTTTTAATATGGAGCCATGTCGAACCGAATGGCAAGAAAACTATAATATTGCATTGTCATCCAGTTCGAGGAAATATTTAAAATCTCAAGACTGTAGCTCATCGCGAAGGTAGTTAAAATCAATTACAAAATTTGTACCGAACAGACAGACAAGAAAGCAACCTAATAAAAACGTTTTAATAAAGTAAATTGTCTCAGCTATGTTTTTAGATAATTCAAAACATATTGTACACAAAAAGTATTTTTAGATCGACCTCTATCCTTCTATCATTTTTATCAATACTAACTTCTGAAATGTGTAGAATATTTTCGGATTATGGAAATTAAAATTCAAAATCGTCATATTGAATTTAGAAATGGTAAAATTGAATTCAGTAGAGTTCACAGAAAAAATAATCGACGTAAATATAACAACCGATATTAATTGCATTCATTAATCAATCCAGCAATGAAATTCACTAATTGATTGAAAACATTTGCTATTCTTCGTTAAATCAGCAATTCCGTTTGCAAATATGAATATTTATACGTCAATGCAGCAAATTAATTATATTTGCTAAAACTTCGCCGACTAAATTATTTGCTGCATTGACGTACAAATATTCATATTAGCAAAAACAATTGCTTATATAAAAAAGAATAGAAATGTTTTCATTAAATAAGTGAATTTAATTGCTAGATTGATTAATAGATGCAATTAATATCGGTTGCTATATTTACGTCAATTATTTTTTTCGGTGTTAAATCAATTTTAGAAATAGAAATCCGAATGGGATAGAAATAAATCCAAAGTCAAAACGAAACCGAAGTTACTATGTAAAAAAAATAAATTTGAATGTAATCTGATCTTTTCTAAATATAATTTTATGTGGTTTTTTTTTTAAACCACATGCTTTAAACCATAGGTAAGACAAATTTGTTTATTTATTAAATTGAAAAACAATGTAAACAAATTATTTGGACTTTTAAACCTTCAAAACTTTAATTCAAAAATTCCAATCTAAAGTAAGAAAAGACAAATCAATTTTAGAAATCAAAAATTACGCTCAAAAGGAATAACTTGAAATCGGATGTGAATTATTATTATTTTGCATTATATTCTATATTTTGCATTATATTTATATATTTACCAGTTTTTGAAATAAATTAGGAAATTCTTAATACATTTTTAGAAGATACCTGGTAAAAAACCTAGATTATAAAAATGTCTTTATTGCATAAAATGAGAAACGCTATAAACAAAATATTTAGTTCCTTTTCACATAAAAATAATAATTGACGTAAATATATCAACCGACATTAATTGCATTCATTTATCTATCCAGCAATAAAATTCACTAAATCAATGAAAATATTTGCTATTCTTCGTTAATTCAGCTATTCCGTTTGCTACTATGAATATTTGTACTTCAACGCAGCAAATTATTTAATCGGCGCAGTTTTACCAATTATTTTTGCTTAAGGACTGCGTCGAATAAAATTGTCCGTTACATATCTTCCCATAATGTGCTATTGCAAGATTCAAATTAAAAAAATTTGATCATAGTAGTTCTGAATTAAATGGCAGAAAATAATTTGTGTCAGTTATTGTCAATACAAAATTTATTTAACGCGAAAATGGCAAACGAAGTGGAAGTGCGAGAAAATATAATTAAAATTTTTCAAAAACAACCTAGTTGGTCTTTTAAAAAAATTGCCAAGGAGGTAGGGGCTAACCCTAAGACCATTTCTCGCGTTATCAACCGCTTTAAGGAAGACATGAGTATTGATCGGAAGAAAGGTTCTGGTAAAAAAAAGGCCCACATGATCGTGAAAAGTCGAAGAAGGTTGTGAATATTTTAAAGAAAGATCCAAGCATATCCGGAAGGAAATTGGCGAGAAAGGCGGATTGCTCAGAATCTTTCGTGCGCAGGACTAAGAAAGAAGCTGGGCTGAAGACGTACAAGGTCCAAAAAGTTCCGGATAGAAATGCCGTCAAGAATGAAACCGCAAAACAACGAGCTAAAAAGCTGAACCAAGATTTTTTTAAAAAATTCGATTGCTGCATAATGGACGATGAAACTTATGTTTTAGCGGACTTTTCTAAGCTACCTGGGCAGGAATTTTATACAGCCGATTCTCGAGGAAATGTCGCTGAAAAATTCAAATCAAAAAAAATGACAAAATTCCCAAAGAAATTTCCTTGTTTGGCAGGCAATTTGCAGTTGTGGAAAAAGGAGCAGCTCATTCGTGACATCGAGTGGATCCAACAAAATGCAGTGATTTTGTTGCCTAGAGAAGCCAATCCACCAAACTGTCCAGAACTCAGGCCGATTGAGAGATACTGGGCTTTAGTAAAAAGGGAGATGAAGACAACAAAAAAAGTGGCCAAAGATCTTCAAGACTTTAAAAAAAAATGGTCTTCAGCAGCTGTGAGGGTGTCGGACACTACCATTACAACATTAATGGAAGGGGTTCCGGAAAAATTAAAACTTTTTATTAAAAAATATTAATTTCTGGGTTTTTATATTTTTTTTTAAATCTAAAAATAATTTGCAAAATAAAATATTTTATTCTATAAAAATTCGATTACTAGATTTCTAGATTTTTTCATTTTTGTAGCGGACAATTTTATTCGACGAAATGTTTTCATTAAATTAGTGAATTTCATTGCTGGATTGATTAATGAATGCAATTAATGTCGGTTGCTATATTTACGTCGATTATTTTTTTCTGTGTGACATTTCCTTTAACCTCCAAAAAATATCAATCTAAATTCATTGGAATCAAATAGATTTTACCGCAGTAGAAATTTACCCTATTAGGGTAGTAATGATCATGACAAGATCATGTTGGTTATGTAACTTGTCGGTTTATGATAAAGTCAAAAATCAATGATCAGTTGCCTAACAAATGGAACAACTGAATTTCAATTGAACTTCATTGAAGATTAAATTCTTTTAAATTAAATCTAAAATGATGCTGCTATTTTCTGAATTTATTTGAACTACTTCGTATAATCTGAATTCAATTTACCTATTTTGAAATAAATTTTATCATTTTAAATAATTTGTAAATAACACAGATGAAATGGAAAACACTCGGTTTATTTTATCTGCTTAAAACTTTTCTAAAAAATATTTCTAAGCTTCTTAGTAGCTTAGAAATAGTTTTTCGAAAAGTTCAAAATAAAATGTCTGAAACTTTTGAGGAATTTTTTCCGGTAAACACACTGATAAATGTAAGTTTGTGGGAAGCGTATAGCAGTTTATCAAATTTTATGGAGTTGTAAAGGCAGAAATACCGGCCTAATTTGGGAACGAGCAGAAAACAGACAGCTTTTAATAAAATCTCCGCCTTTGTCTCTACCAAAAACGTTGTCTGGTTCAACAACCCGAGACAAAATATCTTTCAATATTCAGCAATATTCCAGCAATAGTCCGGCTAAAATACAGACAAATGGAAGTCTGTGGGAAACGTATGGCAGATTTTCAACATTTATGGAATTTTAAATGCAGTTTATGCCATTTTTTGAGAACGGGCAGAAAACTAATAGTTCCTCCTTTATCTGCTTTGACCCTGCCAACAATTTTGTCTGGGGTTCCTAAAACCAGTAAAATGTCTATTATCAAATTTAATGGAATTTTTAAGGCATATTTTGGGAACGGGCCGAAAACAGATAGATTTTGATATAAACTCTGCTATTTCTTATCTGTGTGTTTGACGAAAATATGCACTAAATAATTCAGAAAATGTCAGAAATTTCTCAAAAATTGTGGAATTTGAAAGACAAAATTCTACTTCACCTGCTTAAAATCTGCCTTAAGCCTGTCAAAAGTTGTATCGTGAGATAATATAACGTATAACTAGCAAATCTTAGACAATTTAAAAAGAGTCATTTTCAGCTTGATTAAATTTAAAACAAAATTTCAATAATCCCTATTTTGATGGAGCAGACTATATCTCAAAACTCATCTAGAATTTCGAGAAAAGTTGTGTAAAATGTTCACATAATGCGAAAATAGATAAAAAATATAATTTGACAAACAATTGAGCTGTTGTGTGAGCGTTTTCTAAACTTGCCAGATTTACTAGATTTATAAGTATTCCAAGGTAAACTCGCAACTGATTGAAGTTTTCCGGTCTACATGCGAGGACATTCGTTCGCTCAGTTACACAACATCCCAAACGAATCGCATTTCTAATCAGATTTGAAATCTAAACAGATGAGAAACACAATCGAATTTGCAGCGCATAATCCGGAGCACGTACATACCACGAACCACGTAAATCGAGAGCGAGAGGTACGTCTTCAAATCTTCGTAAGCCCGATAGCACCACAGTCGTACCACAGACACCTTGATGTCTGCACCTATATCGGGTACGTGGCGAATGCAACTCAATGCCTCAATGCAAAGGGAGATGTGAAACTGGAGAATGCGAATGTAAAGGATGAGACAGACGTTGGTGTGGAAGTTAAGTAGGTGGAGTAGGACAAACTCGAAATAAATCATTTAAATAAAACTTTTTGAGAAAATTTCACTCGACTGATTGTCTGTCTGTCTGTCTGTCTTGAACTCGTATTTGTTTTGTTGTGGTTTTGCCTGCTGTCGTCGTCGTCATCGGCATCGTCATGTGTGTTTTGCCAACTCAGTACTTTTTTCCCTATTGATTTCCACTTATGATGGATAATGGAAATTCTATGGTTGCCAAGCGCCAGGCGACATACACGGCAGCAGGATATGGCCGCGTCCTCTTGCTGCTTTTGCTTTTGCTTGTCTTGTCTTGGCAATCAGAGGCCTTTCAACCTATCTATCCATCGACTGTGGCTTAGATGGATGCGTGCGTGCGTTGCTGTCGTAAAAACTACCAGGCGTTGGTTTATTTGCAATTTGTGTTAAGTGAATTGCAAATCAGTGAATTGAGTAAATTGCTAAATTTCAGCAAAACCCAAAAAAAAAACGAGTTCATCACGAAAGTTTTTTGATTGTTTTGTCGGCTGTTTGTATTGATGTATTTAATTAAGTTACATTTTTATGTCAGCCCAGCAAAGACAAAGTTTTATTCAATACAAATGACTCTATGAGATAACAGACGAAGAACTAAAGGGTTAAGCACAGTTCGGAAAGTGATTTGCAGTTAACTTTTGTTGCTAAATTTATAAATACTACGTTTAAGTTAACTCTTTAAGCTACATTTAAATAAAAATCTCATATTTCTATGAGGTCGATGTATTTATGAGTTTTTAACTTCATTTTGTATTGTGTCCGTTTCTTTGCATAATTTAGATTATTTCTAATCTTGTAAATTTGAATAATATTTATGCAAATTTAGCTAATTCTTGGCTTAATTTATAAAAGGATATAATACGAAATAATACTGAAATTTGAGCAATATTTGATAAAATCTAGCTAGAGCCAGATGAGAGGTATCTCAAATTGGTAGAGGAAGGAAAAGACTATTCAACGATATCTTTGAAATCATATATTTTAATTCTCTTCTTCTTCAGTTTTTTGTATACCTAGCGCTTTTTTTAGAACTAGCTGGACCCGTGCACGACTCGTGCAAAGATTTTGTGAATGCAAGGATATGGAGCAATTTTATTAATATAAAAAACATTTATATTATTTAGGGACCCGTGTTTTGCTGTGGACATTTTTTTTATTGGTTTTTTAACTAATTCTCCGCTAAAACAACTTTTCTCATAGACAATTCATTCTCAGACTCTGCTTCCCCGTAGAATTCTTCTCAGTAGAATTCTTTCCGGTAGAATTCTTCTCCGTAGAGTTTTTCCCAGTAGAAGTTTTAGTGTGCTGAGTTTTAGTGTGGTGAGATTCGGTGTGGTGAATTTTGGTGTGGTGAGTTTTATTGTGGTGAATTTTAGTGAGGTGAATTTTAGTGTGGTGAGTTTTATTGTGGTGAATTTTAGTGTGGGTAATTTTGTTTTTGAGTTTTGCTTTCGAGTTTTTGCTTTTGCTTTTGTTTTTGTGGTTTTTCTTTTGTTTTTGTGTTTTTTGCATTTATGTTTTGCTCTTATTTTTTTTGTTTTTATGATTTTGTTTTTGTTTTGTTTCTGTGTTTTTGTTCTTATTTTTTTTTTGTTTTTATGATTTTGTTTTTGTTTTGTTTCTGTGTTTTTGCTTTTACTTTTTGTTTTTTTCTTGTGTTTTTTGTTAATTCGTTTTTTTGTTGTATTTTTGCTTTGTGTTTTGTTTTTGTGTTTTGCTTTTGATTTTTTGCTTTTGTTTTTGTGGTTTTGCTTTTGTATTTGTGTTTTTTGCATTTATGTTTTGCTTTTATTTTTTTTTTTTATGTTTTTATGATTTTGTTTCTGTTTTGTTTTTGTGTTTTTGCTCTTATTTTTTTTTGTTTTTATGATTTTGTTTTTGTTTTGTTTCTGTGTTTTTGCTTTTACTTTTTGTTTTTTTCTTGTGTTTTTTGTTAATTCGTTTTTTTGTTGTATTTTTGCTTTGTGTTTTGTTTTTGTGTTTTGCTTTTGATTTTTTGCTTTTGTTTTTGTGGTTTTGCTTTTGTATTTGTGTTTTTTGCATTTATGTTTTGCTTTTATTTTTTTTTTTTATGTTTTTATGATTTTGTTTCTGTTTTGTTTTTGTGTTTTTGCTCTTATTTTTTTTTGTTTTTATGATTTTGTTTTTGTTTTGTTTCTGTGTTTTTGCTTTTACTTTTTGTTTTTTTCTTGTGTTTTTTGTTAATTCGTTTTTTTGTTGTATTTTTGCTTTGTGTTTTTTTTTTTGCTTTTGATTTTTTGCTTTTGTTTTTGTGGTTTTGCTTTTGTATTTGTGTTTTTTGCATTTATGTTTTGCTTTTATTTTTTTTATGTTTTTATGATTTTGTTTTTGTGTTTTTGTGTTTTTGCTTTTATTTTTGGGTTTTTGTTGTTTCATTTTTTTGTTGTATTTTTGCTTTATGTTTTGTTTTTGTGTTTTGCTTTTGAGTTTTTGCTTTTGTTTTTGTGGTTTTGCTTTTGTTTTTGTGTTTTTTGCATTTATGTTTTGCTTTTATTTTTTTGTTGTTTTTGTTTTGTTTTTGTGTTTTTGCTTTTATTTTTGGGTTTTTGTTGTTGTGTTTTTTGTTGTTTCGTTTTTTTGTTGTATTTTTGCTTTATGTTTGGTGTTTTGCTTTTGTTTTTGTGTTTTTTGCATTTATGTTTTGCTTTTATTTTTTTTTTGTTTTTATGATTTTGGTTTTGTTTTGTTTTTGTGTTTTTGCTTTTATTTTTGGGTTTTTGTTGTTGTGTTTTTTGTTGTTTCGTTTTTTTGTTGTATTTTTGCTTTGTGTTTTGTTTTTGTGTTTTGATTTTGATTTTGAGTTTTTGCTTTTGTTTTTGTGGTTTTGCTTTTGTGTTTTTTGCATTTATGTTTTGCTTTTATTTTTTTTTTTGTTTTTATGATTTTGTTTTTTTGTTTTTATTTTTCTTTTGTATGTTTTTGCTTTTATTTTTGTGTTTCTGCTTTTGTTCATTTTAATTGCTTTTAATTTTGTTTTTCCATTCTTTTTTATTATTTTTGTGTGTTTCTTGAGTTATTGATTAAGTTTTGTGCTTTTGATTTTGTTCTTGTTTTTGTGTTTTTGATTTTGTATTATTTTTTTTGTATTTGAGTTTTTTATTTCATCTTCTTATCTTGTGTATATGCCGAGTTATGTCGTATTGAAAGTTTAGGTTGTATGTGAGGTGCCACGCCCTTTTGTCCAATCCCGCCCATATATAACCTATGACAGTCTCCGGTCTCCATGGTATCCTGGTGCAAAATTACAGTTAATTATTCCCTACACCTATGAGGTACAGGGTATATTAACTTTGTGCATATATTGTAACGCCCCTTAGGAGGCGTGTCCGGTATGGAAAAGTATATATATTCCTGATCAGCATCACTACCCGTGTCCGTTTAGCCATGTCCGTCTGTCTGTCCGTCTTGCTGTCCGAATACAGAATAACTTGAGAAATACTGATCAGAATGCGATGAAATTTCGACTCAATATATTTTAGCCAAAAGTAGGAACTGAGTTTGAAAATGAGCCAAATCGGTCAACGGACACGCCCACCTCCCATACAAGTCACTTTTATATAACTCTTTCGGAACTAATAACTCGAAAAGTATTCAAGGTATAGTTATAAAATTTAAAAGGTATTGTTATAATTCACCTATAAATATGTGGTCCAAAAATGGGCGTGATCCGCCCACTTTTTTTTTATTATTTCCCGGGTTTTCATAGTGGAAATTTGATCCGTAAATTATTAAAATCAAATCTATGAAATATTAGCCTTTCAAAATTTTAAATGTAGACGTGGTCCGCCCAATTATATTTTTCAATTTTTTTTTTAGTTGTTTATACTTTTACATAAATTTTTTAATTTATGGGGATATAAGACGTAAATGTCTGATATATGAATAATATTCTGAGGGTGGGGAGGTTCAGCATAATTAAAAACTTTAAAATTAAGGTATGCAATTAAATATCCCACATTAATATCCCCACCAAAGGTGTAGGGTATTCCATAGTCCGGCCCGACCGACTATAAAAATCCGCCCCATGTGACCGAACTTACCCATGTGACCTAACTTTCCCAACTTTTTTATTTTTTTTTGGTGGCAAATTTTCAAAAATTTCAGTTCAGTCGCTCTGAAGCATTCGATAAAGGCGGGTGTTTAATTTATTTTCTTAACCCTTTTAAGCCTGCCGAGATAAACACATAACAGATGATTATGCAATGCATATTTTCCTATCATGTTTCCCTATAATGCGGATCAGAAGCAAAGAATTTTGTTTATTTTGGCACCTAGTCCCACTTCATTATTTCAGTATGAAATAGCATATCTCTGCGAGCATTTACCATACTTTTAAATCAAATATTTCATATACAAATTTAAAAAAAAAAAATAAGTAATATAAAGTTTAAAACATTTTTTCAAAAATTTGACAGCAAAAACATTGCGAACTTAAATTAAAAAAAATAATTAAGAGAACTTAGAGAATTGTGATAAATTACTCTCTCGACACTCTTTTTAGGTAACACAAATATCTTTTTGATTTTTTGCTAAAACTAATATCTGGACACTGATTTATTTTGCAAATTATCCGTAGTGCAAGGTTCATATTTTATTTTGTGATAAAGTTTGCATCAGCAACATGCCGAAATCGTGCGATAACTTGCGATATAAAGTACCACAAACGGCCTTTTTTTGCCTCGATTGCAAAATCTCGACATATAGGTAACATTCTGATTACGCAGCAAGTATTAGGAGACTGTAATCTACCAGAAATGATAAGTATCATTCCTGTGAAAAATTCTTGTAGAACAGCTTTATAAAGCAATGATAAGAATGAAAACGGAGAGGAACAAAAGTGCTCAATTTGCCGAACAGTATCATCGAAAAATATTAAATTGTAGTGCCCATGATAGCTTTCGACCTCTATTATTTTAAATTTAACTCGGTTTTCAAAATTGTATTTGATATACATATATATTTTTTTAAGTGTATTTTTCGATTTTTACCACAATTAAACACCTCGTCCTGGCATATCCTTACTCCGAATAAAAATATAAAAGACATATTCGGGATACTTGCGTCCTAATTACTAAGTCAAAGAAGTTATATCTCGAAATTTGAAAAAAGAAAATCAGGAGGATTCGGGTTAATAAAATGTTGTGTATTAGGAAAATACTGGGGTGGAATCGCGTAACTCGATATCGAACAAAAACGATAGTTTTTCTATCGTTTTTGCTTCACGTATCTCTATACGCTATCGAACTGACGATAGTTGCTGCTCGACATCACTTGAGGTATCGTTTTCATAGAACTTTTGTTTTGCGTTAGTTGACAAACATTTTAATAATTAGCATAGATAAAAAATGTTTATTACAAAGTTATTTTAGAGTTCAAAACATACGATTTACATAATATGATAGTATCACCTAAAAGTTACGTGAAGCAAGAATCTGCAATCGAGCAGACGATATCGTTCACAGCTCTCGTTGAAACGATTGTCGAGTATCGACTTACGCGACTGAACTCCCGTGTTGAATATTGTAATTTTTAAAAAATTTATAAAAAATGTGACAGATTTTTTAAGTAATGACAACTTTCTGCTAAATAATATAGTTCAGGTAGAATGAGTTCTGGAATTCATTATTCATGAAATAGTGCATCGAGAAGTAAAATTTGTAAAGAATTATTTGAGTAAAATATTTTTTAGAAACACGAATTGATTTTTTCTCCTCTTAAATACTTTGATATTAAATGGGTATTTTCCTCAAAATATATATTTAGCTTTTCTGCACAAATTAAAAGCAGAACCCTTCGATTCAAATTGGGTAAAGTAGACCCATTAATTTACATAAATACAATATTGTATATAATTTCAGCTATTTTTTAAACATAATTTGAATTAAAAAAAAAACGGCCTATTTTTACAGTCAATACGATTATGTTAAAATACCTAAATTCATGAATTTCAAGAAAATTTGGATAATTATTGACCCAATTTGTGCAGAAGGGTTTAAAAATTATTATGTCTTAACCCTTAAATGCCCACTGGTTGCGCGAGGAACCAACGGATGAAAATGAAAACTTTGTTCAACGAATTTTATTTAAACTTCCCGCTTCAACTTTTAAAATGTTTATTGATCCAAGCGCCACCATTTGCGCTTATTCCCGTTTGAAACAAACTTCATTTGCCTGCTGTATGTCATGTTAGCTCCATCAACCTCAAGAAAATTACATATTTTGTAAAATTGCGTTTCCGCAAGGAACCAACTAGGTATTTTTGATCTGGTTAAGGTAAGTTACACCTATGAGCAAAGTCGTAGAACAAACGTTGTCCAGAATTGCAAGTTTTATAACATACACAAAATGAGTTGGAGAAGTTAGGTCACATGGGGCGGATTTTTATAGTCGGTCGGGCCCGACTATGGAATACCCTACACCTTTGGTGGGGATATTAATGTGGGATATTTAATTGCATACCTTAATTTTAAAGTTTTTAATTATGCAGAACCTCCCCACTCTCAGAATATTATTCATATATTAGAAATTTACGTCTTATATCCCCATAAATAAAAAAATTTATATAAAAGTATAAACAACTAAAAAAAAAATAAATGAAAAATATAATTGGGCGGACCACGCCTATATTTAAAATTTTGAAAAGCTAATATTTCACAGATTTGATTTTAATAATTTATGGATCAAATTTCCACTATGAAAACCCGGGAAATAATGAAAAAAAAAGTGGGCAGATCACGCCCATTTTTGGACCACATATTTATAGGTGAATTTTATAACAATACCTTGAATACTTTTCGAGTTATTAGTTCCGAAAGAGTTATATAAAAGTGACTTGTATGGGAGGTGGGCGTGTCCGTTGACCGATTTGGCTTATTTTCAAACTCAGTTCCTACTTTTGGCTAAAATATATTGAGTCGAAATTTCATCGCATTCTGGTCAGTATTTCTCAAGTTATTCTGTATTCGGACAGCAAGACGGACAGACAGACGGATATGGCTAAACGGACTCGGGTAGTGATGCTGATCAAGAATATATATACTTTTCCATACCGGACACGCCTCCTAAGGGGCGTTACAATATATGCACAAAGTTAATATACCCTGTACCTCATAGGTGTAGGGTATAAAAAGTCAGGCTTTTAAGGGTTAAATACACTATGCGCACCCATTTTACCATCAAAAATGAAAGTCACATATTCTCATGGCTTTGGACATTCTAAGAACAATGGCGTTTTCAGTTTTTTTTCTACACGTCCAGTTTCAAGGATATTTGACAAAAACGAAAAACCCCGTTTTTGAGGATTCTATTGGTTGGTAAGCGTTGATTACAATGGTAGACCTTTTTTTATTTTATTCAAAACATGCATAATATAACATAAATTATATGAACATATCAATTTTCGAAATTCCTCAAACAGGACCTGAGAAAGCGAAAAGGACTCGTTTTTGCGCTCAAAAAATGCACATTTTCGAGCATTTGTTTCTCAATTAGGTGTGCACCATTCTTTTGGTTTAAATTATAAATTAGCAAATCTCATAGATTCTGTTTGATTCAAAAAAATCGTAAACGTCAAAATTGGGCATATGAATCAAAAAAAAGTAAAAAGTTAAAAAAAAAAATAAAAATAAAAATTATTAAATAATTTTAACACGCATTTTTTACTCTTTTACAATATTGTGGTAGCGGAGATTGTTGTTCTAATGCATTTATTAATTCCTTGGACCTTTGAATTGTTTGATATATTATTTTCGACATTTATTTTAATTTGCCACTTGCATGAAGTGTTAATATTAAACAATGCTAATAAAACTTTAATGACTCAAATGCAGCAATGACTAAAAGGGTACGGGTACACACCACATATTATGAGTTCTCACCAAATTATCTCACATTTTATTATAATCTCATGCTGATTGAAGCTGCCAATTATTTTGGACAAAAAAGGGTTTGACCATTACCGTCAATATCAACATGCAGTAGAATCTGCTGTTCACACCCGAGCTCAGAAGTCATAAAAGCCACTTGCTGGAAGTTTACATATGCTACACGATGCGTCGTGATGTACGGCTCTGGGGTTTGGGTGTCTCAAAGTAGATGCGCATTTTAATAAAGCCGACCGACTCTGGCGCACAGCACCCAGAAGAGCAAAAGTACCCGCAGTAAGAGCACCAACATCAATATCATCACTAGCAGCAAATGGCAGCAGCAATAGCAATAGCAACAGCACCACCAGCAGTTTTACATTTTTTGTAGCACCATTACTTTGAGCGGCAATTGCATATTTTTATAGCACAAAAAATAAACATAAACATTGTTCCTTTTGCAGCAGATAAATGGATGCGCGTGCAAGTGATCGCTGCATAATTCATGAAGACGAATAATCATCGCATTAGCTGCGAGCAGCGAACACATATCCTAGCTAAGCTTTTAACACTTTTTTTGTTTTTTTTTTTTTTGATGCTCTTCTGCACTTCACTTTACTTTACTTCAGTTCAGTTCGCAACGCAATTGAATACCGACCGACGTTCGTCTTTATCTATGCAGTTGGCAGCCGTTTGTGGCCAAGATACCTGGGCCAGTCAACGAGCAACCTAGATTATGGTGTGATATTCACAGCTCGTTGTGAGCCATCGCATCGTTGCGACGTCTCCTCGTTATAGGTTCACCCGTCGTTGTGTGTCTTGCTCGTTTTGAGTCTGCCACTCCGTGTGAGACTGGTGTGAATGGTGCTGGATATCACAACGAGGATGCGTCGTTCGATACCATTCAAAATGCCAAAATGTGCAAAGTAGAAAATACAAAATACAAAATAAAAGAACAGCAAACGAGGTGCGATTATAGATCGCATCACTACTAGTCCCACAGACGTTCGCGGTAATGCCAATTGGTGTTGGCTCAAAACAATGGTCCTGACCTCAAATTATTCACAAGTCTTTATGCGATTTCTTTGGTAGCGAAGGGGTGCCGAAGCGCATGGAAAACGTGCCATATTTCAGCAGGAGGTGCCGAAGTTGACCAGCCTCCAAGAGTCTGTAAAGTTAAAGGCTGACGTTGGTGCTGACTGCCTTAATGTCAGCACTGTGAACAAAGACAACAAAAACAACAGTGCTCACAGGTATTTCAAGTGATGCTCCCTTCGGTGTCCTGCTTTTGAATGCCATTAAAACCATGCCAAACTGCAGAACAAAGCAAAAAGTTGAAAAAAAAAAAAAAAACGAATCAGCAAAAAAAGTACTACGAAAAGTAAGGCAACCATGTGAAGCGCTGCGAATGCCAAAGTTAAGTGCGCGAAAGAGCAGCTCGGTGTGCACGGCAACGATTTATAAATCATCTTTTAGCGCTCACGAACGTGTTGAAAAAACAATGGCTGCCCCACTGTTAAATGTGTAAATTGCAAAACGTGACACGTTCTTATCGCTTGTTTTGAATCTCAAAATAATAATAATAATAACGCCGCCAGACTGCGCTGTGATGTGATGTGCTTTGCTGTGGCCCTGTTCAGTGCCGCTCGAGTGCAGCAAGCACTCCGACTCATCTGCCACTTGAGAGTCGTTTTGCAGGCTGCTCATGTTCGCCGTCACCAACAGCAGCAACATAACCTTCCTCATTATCCTCATCCTCTTCCTCATCATCATCCTCTTCCTAATCTTCTCCTTGCCCTCTACTTCATCAACATGGCGCGAACTCGAGTTCAAGCCTTGTCTTTGGCTGCCCATTTATTTGCATGGAGGCAGCAACTCATATCGAACGGCGGCTGGGAGCGCTGTTGATTGAGTTGCTCCAAAATTGTGCCCGACGGTTGTGAATGCTTAATAACTGTATGTTGTCTGTCTGTCTGTACGTCTGTGTGTGCACTTTTTAGTCTTTTGCCCAAAAGAAAGCATCTTCGTTTTAGTGCAGAGGTCAACGTCGAGTTTCTTTCTTACATTCATTTTGAGGACAAAGTTCCTGGCATGACTTTGGATATCCAACATCCGCTCGAATTGCATGCGACACAAATTCGCCAGACCAAAAGCATTCATTCCCCTGCGATTACCAGCTCCAAATTGCGCTGCAACGTTTCAATGTCCTGTGCATCAGCTGCTGGCATCGTTCGCTTGTTCGTTCGGCTCACTGGCAATCGGTAGCGACAGCACGAATCGTAGACGATAAGCGCCAAAACGAAGTAAAACTTAACATTGCTATGCTACCCAAATGTTTTACGAGAATGCGACGACGAGTGCAAATGAAAGCAGCTGAAGGCTTACACAAAGTTTGCTACAAACTAGAGATGTATTCGATAAGATTAATCTAAAATGTGCACTATTTCTATGATAAAGACTTGGGTTTGATTTAATCTCGTTGACATTACTGAATTTGACACAATTAGAAACAAGAGTTAAAATTTTCTTTCTGTAGTCGATTCAAAAGTACGCCAATTAACTCTTTACCCAACCAACTTATTCGGTTGAATCAAACGCAATGTCGGTTGTTTTTGTCACAACTAAAAGAGGTGTAGTTTGAACTACAACCTATTTTGAACTATTTTAGAACAATTTAGAACCACTGGGAGTGTGTATAGGCTATTATTTCAAGCGCCAACCGAATATGGCAGTTCCGCGCACAAATTTGTAGATAATTCCAATTAACCGAATGAAGTTAGTTGGTACAACTAACTTTCGAGTATGCGAAATTTACCAAAGGTTATATTCGATCTTTTAAAGATGGTGTTTATCTTAAATCATTCCTGGACTTTTGTAGAGACCATGTAATTTAATAATTAGCGTTTCCGGAAATGCGAAATTTACCAAATGTAATTCAAGATGTTGTCTATCTTAAAGCGTTCTAGGATTTTTCTTAAGAACAATTAATGTATTAATTTGCATTACCGATTTAAATTTGAAGCATTTGAAATCAGCTTGATGTTTCAGAAGTCAGTTTGTGCTTTTTGAAACAACTGAATTCAATCGGGATACGCAAATCGGGTATGCTAAACTTGCCAAAGGCAATATTCGATCATTTGAAGATATTGTCTATCTTAAATCATTCCAGAATTTTTCTAAAGGCCATGTAATGTATAAATTTACATTACCGATTTACATTTGAAGCATTTGAAATCAGCTTGATGTTTCAAAAGTCATTTTGCACTTTTTGAAACCACCGAATTCAATCGGAAAATGCGAATCGGGTATGCTAAACTTGCCAAATGTAAAATTCGATAATTTAAAGATGTTGTTTATCTTAAGTCGTTCTAGGATTTTTCTAAGGGCCATGTAATGAATTAATTTGCATTACCGATTTACATTTAAAGTATTCGAATTCCGGTTGACGTTTAAAAAGTCAGTTTGCTTATTTAGAAGCCACCGCATTCAACCGGGAAATGCCAATCGGGTTTACTAAACATTCCAAAGGTAATATTCAATCATTTAAAGATGGTGTCTACCTTAAATCATTCTAGGATGTTACTAAAGGCCATGTAATGTATTAACTTGCATTACCGATTTACATTTGAAGCACTTGAAATCAGCTTGATGTTTCAACAGTCAGTTTGCACTTTTTGAAGACACCGAATTCAATCGGGATACGCGAATCGGGTATGCTAAACTTTCCAAAGGCAATATTCGATCATTTAAAGATGTTGTCTATCTTAAATCATTCCAGGATTTTCCTAAAGACCATTTTTATTTGAAGCACTTGAAATCAGCTGGATGTTTCAAAAGTCATTTTGCTCTTTTTGGAACCACCGAATTCAATCGGGAAATCAGAATCGGGTACGCGAAATTTATCAAAGGTCATTTAAAGATGTTCATTTAAAGATGTTGTCTCTCTTGAATCTTTCTTAGACTTTTCTAAAAAGTCGGCTATGCGAAATTTACCAAAGGTAATAATCGAAAATTTAAAGTTGTCGTCTATCTTAAATCAAAATACATTTGATTAAATCTCAACGAGTAAATTCATATCTCATTTTATGAAAAGTTTCCCACATCACTAGCCAAAAACAGTGAGCATCTTTACAGCACAGTTGGTATCCTGCACAAGGATACCAGCAGCCGGCAGAAAGCAGCAAGCAGCAAGGAGCTCAAATGCTCTGCGCTGCGCTGCCAGGTACACATCAGCCCAACAAGGTGCCAACGTTCGCAAGGCGAAGAACTTTCAGCTAGTTTAAGTGCCCATCATGAAGTTCCAAGTATCCCGTTTCCACAGGGGGTTGCCACTAGCATGCATGTGCCGTACGGGCGGTATATAACGGTAACAGTCGTCGTCTATACATGTGTGTGCCTGTGTATGGCTAGGTACAATATTAACTGCATGTTTATGTGGAGCAATTTTGTTTTATGAACAGTTTACTTTGTCTGCTCAGCTTAGTTCAACTGCAGATCTACGGAGGGGATGAGGGCCCGACGACGAGAAGCAACGAAATTAGAACGTTGTTGTTTGGGAAAGGTTCGGCAGGGTGTTTTTCATTCGTTTTCTTTTTGAAAAACCTGGTACCAGGTACATTGACTGGCTGATGAAATTTGCTCAAGTACTTAAGCGTAAGCAAACTCCAGCAAAAATTTAGTGTTCTTCAGATGTCAAAAAGAATTTAATTTACTATTTGCCTGCGCTCGTCGTGGAAATGACTTTAATTCGATCGGTGGGTTCTGAAATAATAAGGTTTTGAAAATTGATTTTCAAATGGCAAATCCGACAGAGTGGCGAAAAAGTACCAATGTGAATTTTACCATGAAAAATGCTCTTAAGCAGCGTACACTGACTTAATTAGACGTTGTTCTTGGAAATTTGAAGCTCTATGTAAACAGTGGGGGTATTTTACTTGTTGTTGCTGCCACTGCTGCTACTTTTTGCGGACTTAAAACTTACAGCTGCGTCTATAAATTGGCTTAAGTACCATGTTATTGATGCTGCAAAAGCACTAGGAAACCGAAAAACCTCATACCAATCAACACTCAAGTGTTAAAATAATATAAGTCTCGCGGACCAGTGATAATTAAAATGGCAAATTGAAATTTCCCATTGAAATTTCATGAATTTTCATGCGAACTACATACAAATTTATTAGAGTAGTGGACTACTATTCTGAGTATGAAACTTGAATAAAGTTAGCAATTTTATGAAATACAATCAGAATTATTTAATATACGAATTCACAGAAATCTCAACTAATTGGTACATCGAAATGCTTTCGACGTTAATAAGAATTCAAATTTATTGATTAATTTTTAAGGTAGTTTCTCAAATGAACATGCCAGTTATATAAGAAAGTTTCATTTACATTTCTCCGAACACCATTACTCCAAAAGATATTTCCCTACAATGGATACTTCCCGAATAGACTGTTAAAGAACGAAAATTCCCGAAATAAACAATTCCCGGTATGGAAATTTTATCTCTTCTCATTGTCCCCAAGAAATCCTCCCAATTTCACAAATTTACTTCGAAAGATTTTCCGCGAAATAGCCATTTTCGGAAATGAACACTCAGGGCAATGCATACGGAATGATGTCATACGATAAGAATCTATAAATTTATAGTCGCGAAGTCTTGAGAATCCCAGAAATCTTAAAAAAAAACTCAGTATTCCCAATAATTACCAATTTGCGAATGAAATTATGAATGATTTCAATAGATTTCAATTTATAAGTTCTCAGAAATTTATTTCCCAGAAACGAACCATTCCCCAAATGTAAATTTACCTCATTGGACATTCCTCCAAAGAAGTCTTTCCCGAATAAATATTTCACCGAGTTAACACTTCGCAAATTAGACAATCTAGTCAAAGCATTCGAGAAGGTGTCGTGATACAATAAAAATCTATAAAGTTATAGTCACGATGTCTAAGGTTATATCTCGTTGTTGACAATCAAAATTATTTAGAATCTTAGTATCCTTAAAAAATCCTCCGCATAATTTTCAATATGAGTTTAGGTAATGCGATTGAAATTATAAATGATTTTTCCCCGAATGGAAATATCTATAAATGGATATTCCCCCGAAACAATCCCAATATACATTTCAACGAAAAGACACTTCTCCAAATGGACAATTAGGGTAATGCCATTCGTGAAGGAGTCATGGTACGATATGAATATACTGTTTAAAGGTATAGTCACCAGGTCTAAAGTTATATCTCGTTATTCACAATCAATTATCAATAATTATCAATTATCAATAATCAATAATCAATAATCGTTATTGATAATCAAAAGAATCTAAGTAATCTTAAAATATACTCCGCATAATTTCCAATATCAATATAGGTCAAGCGAATGAAATTATGAATGATTTCAATGGATTGAGAACTATAACTTCTCAGAAAGATATCTACCCGATAAGGATAATTCCCTGAATGAAAAATTCTGTGAATGGATATTCCCTCGAAGAAACCTTTTTCAAATTGCAATTACTCCGATAGCCATTTCCCGAATAGACACTTCCCCAAATAGACAATCAAGATAATACATTCGGGAAGGTGATACGTTAAGAATCTATAAAGCTATAGCCGTGAGGTCTAAGGTTATGTTTCGTTATAGACAACCAAAATTCTGTAGAATCGCAGTAATCTTAAGAAATCCTTCACAAAACTTCCAATGTCAATGTATGACATGCGAACGAAATTGTAAATTATTTTAAGGGATTGCGATCTGTAAGTTCCCGGAAAGATATTTCCCCGCATGAAAACTTCTCTGAATGGACATTCCCCCGAAGAAACCGGAATCTACATTTCAAAGAATAGACACTTCCCCAAATGAACAATCAGGGTAATAGCATTTGGGAAGGAGTCGCGATAATACATTTTTAAAGGTATAGTCGCGAGGTCTAAGGTTATGTCTGGTTATTGATATCCAAAAATCTTTAGAATCTCAATAATCTTAAAATATCCTACGCTTAATTTCAAATATCAATTAAGGTCACGTGAATGAAATTATGAAGGATTTCAATGGATTGCGATCTATAAGTTCTCAAAAAGATATTTCTCGGAAATGGACAATTCGGGAAATGAATGCCATTTACTCTGAATGGACATTCTCCCGAAGATACTCTGCCCGAAGTGCAATAATCACGAATACACGTTTCAACGAATAGACACTTCCCCAAATGGGCAATCGGGTAAATGGCATTCTAGAAGGTGTCGTACTATACGAATTTATAAAGGTATAGTTACGAGTTCTAAGGTTATGTCTCGTTATAGACAACCTAAATTTTTCAGTATCTCAGTGAACTTTAAAAATCCTCCGCATAATTTCCAATATCAATTTAGGTTATGCGAATGAAATTATGAATGATTTCAATAAATTGCAATAACTTCACAGACAAATATTTTCCCGAATGCAAATTTCTCTGAGTGGACACTCCCATGAAGAAACTCTTCTCCAAGTGCAGTAATTTCAAAAGACATTTTCCCGAATTGAACATTTCCAGAATATACATATCCACGAATGTGTCCAAATGGACACTCGGAGTAATAGTATTCAGGAAGGTGTCTCGATATGATAAGAATATGTAAAGAATAGTCGCGAGGTTTTAGGTTATATCCCATTATTGACAAACAACATTCTTTAGAATCTCAGTGAACGTATATGTCCAAATGGAAACTCGGGGTAATGGTATTCGGGAAGGTGTCTCGATACGATAATAATAAGTAAAGTATATTCGCGAGGTCTAAGGTTATATCATTTTATTGACAAGCAACATTCTTTAGAAACTCAGTAATCTTAAAATATCATCCGCAAAATATTCACTACTGTCAGACGTACTAAACTATTTACGGTTTTAAATCTTTATGAATTTGAGATATCATTAATTCTACTAAACAGTATGAAATTTTCATCAAAAGGAATACCAATTTAGAAATGGAATTTACATCATCTACTATCAAATAGAACTACTGGCAATTACCTTGTTTTTCCAACGTTTTTAAGTCAGGTTTTTACAGAATTTACCTTCTTCTTTTATCAAGACCATAATTCTAATAATTACTGCTTTTTCGAATAGTTCATAAGTGCTTTTAGTAGTTATAATGTCTATTTATTCTATTCCCATAAATAAAGAACAGGCGATTGTTCTTATTTTTCTTAAACAGTAAGGTATAAACTTAAGTTATTTTGAATTCCTTTCAATAGTACTTAATACTGTTACGAAAAGAGGTAATTTGCTCCACTGTGCAAGCAATCAACAATAATAAATGAGACGCAAGACAATTCAGCGCACTAAGCAATGTGTTAGAAAGAGACGGAAGATCATTCAGCGCACTATGCAATGTGCGAGAAAGAGATGGAAGATCAGCACATTAAAACACATGAATGCGAATGAGATGCCAATAGCATGCGTCATTCACGAAACGAGTAGAAGGTTCTCGAAACAAGTCGAAGTTTCTCGAAACGTGTCGAACTGATGCATGCAGTATATAAGGGAGCCGCATCAGAGTTACAGCACTTCAGTTGTGATTTAATAGTAAACTAGTGCGTCTCGTGAGTGAACATTGTAAAGATAAATTGTAGTAATTCAGCAGTTTATATAAGGGATTATTCTTAAGTTGTTATTTAAATAAATAAAGTTAATTAATACTATTGGAAATAATACTAGTTAAAACCAAATATTAGTGCGTTTTTATTTTGTACACAATCCAGCGATACGAACTCGTAGAACAGTTTTCCGTAGACGGAATTTTCGTAACAATACTATTAAAAATTATGAACAGTTGTCTTATGGAATGTGACTTTCTACTTCTGGCACGATCGGAATACTTAAAATTACTACTTTTTACCAAAAGTTCTTAGGTTCTTTTGGTAGTTATAGATTTTGGTTTCTTGCTATGTCTCTTCCAATGCATAAAGAACATGCGTTCGAAATGTTTATGCAGAATTGAGTCATTTCCCCAAAAAAAAGTATGGTAAAAACTAAATATATCATTAATTCCTTTACACACATTAACCTATACTGTTCCAAAATAGTTACAATCTTCTTATAGAATGTGTACACACTACCATTTCTTGTATGTCTGGCTGTACAGTGCCAGCAACTACCGCTTTTCTCAAACTGTTTTTAAGTCCTTTTGGTAGTTTTTTTTGCAATGTTCTTATTTCTCTTATACAGTATAAAACGTAATCGGATTTTTGTTGCTCTTCTATCGTAGTAAAATTCATCACTTTTCTTATATATATTTTCTATATATTTTTTGTTTGTTTCATATTTCTGCAGAGTGTACTCGCTGCGATGATGAATTGCTTTCGCCATGAAAGTGCAGAACAAAGAAAATCTACAAAATTTTAATGGTCACAAGGGAATTTCCCTCGAGTCGCAACATTTTGTGTGTGTTTTTTCTGTGGTTCCAAAGCTGTCTGTTGGTTTATCTGCTCGACGGCTGCTGGATACTATTTTCCGTAGTTAGCGCAAAAACCAAATGAAAAAAAAAACACTTTTAATTAAAAAGTAATAGTGAAGCTTTTAAATTCTTGCAAAATTTATACGCAAACATGCTGCGTTCTCACCCAGCACACTTTTTATTGCAATTTTGTGCTGTTTTCCATCAAGAAAATCCCCAACTAAGTTGTATGCATTTTTATGAGCTCGACCAAGTTTTACGCCTCCATCATGGGAACGTCGTCGTTTGGCATGTTCATGCAAATTTCTAGCTAATGCTGCTGCTGTGAAGACTTTCTGTATCGGAAATCCTAATGTTTATTGTCACCGATTACTTAACCGTTTATGGCATTTGTCATCGACGCATTCGCATTTCCTTTCACACAGCACCAGCTCAAGCTCAAGCTCCAACTTTAACTGCAACTCGAACCATATTTTGATTTTTTGTCACGTCTCTGCATATGGAAATATTATTTGTAAATACTTTTATGTGTGGTACGTGACCAAACCCATCAGAGACCATTGTCACTCCACTGGCGAAGGGTCTGCCAGCTGTTTTTTTATTTTTTCGGATAGTGGGGTTTCGAACGGGGTCGCAGTAACAAGCGCCATCGTTTTATTGAGGCGACAAAATCAAACAAAACATTTCAAGTTTGCATAAAAATTTATTACCGCAGCACTTGCTGGCGCATGTGACTCTCAATAAAACGGTTTATGGTGTGTGTTATTTCGTCTGGTCGGGGTACTAGGGGGGGGGGGGCACCAACGGTTTATGGCTTCCGCAAATATACAATTTATTTTGGCATAAGACAACCAACCAAGTGCTTCTCAAAACGGGCAACAATTTGGCCCTTCGTTCAAACATAGCTTAGTCCAATTTCTACAAAACAATGGCATGGATTTATTCCTTATCGTAAATCAGTTCATATGGAAAGCTGGTCTGCTGCTGCCGCTGCTGCGTTGGACACACATGAAATTTATTACAATTACGTGTGTTTAAAATGCGTATGAAAAAGACTCGATGACGAATATTCATTTGGTCTCTGGGCATTTCATGGGCGTTCCCCGTGAGTGCGTAAGTTTGGTGATTGTTTTGTGAACATTTTGAAATCATCAACTAATAATCATATTTTTTAATTAGGTTTTGCTCTACTTACTTTGAAATAAAAACAATTCTAAAAGAAACTAACAAAAACTTTCCACTTAATGTTTCTAACAACTCCGGCTTTCAAATGGAATAACGGCCTAATATTCAACAATATTCTGTAATTTGTGTTGGCTTGAAATCAGTCTGAATATTTATTTAAAATGTCAGAGAGTAAATGTTTTATTTTATATTAACCTTTATTTTTTATTAAAAAATCAGTCTGTCTGTTTGTTAAAATCAGAATTACGGCCAAACAAAAAAGGTAGATTTCTTTGTTTTCTTGTACAAAGAAAAAAAAATCTTCAATATGATGAATTTATTCATAAATATTATGAATTTTTTCACCAACTACCAGATTCATCATATTGATACCACCGTTCATTAAATGACATATTAATGAATGTATTCATTATATATATATAAAAAAATATTCAATACAATGAATTTGAATTGTCATATTGATGAATTAGTTCATAATATTTTTTCAAAAAAAAAAAAAATATCCAATAATTCGAAAAAAAAGTGTTGTAAAAATTTGATTTAAAAAATAACATTAAAAAAATTCAAAAAAAAATATCTGAAAAAAAAATTCCGACAATAAAAAAAAAATTTCTTAAAAAAAAAATTCTCAAGAAAAAATTTTTTTTTCGAAAAAAATTTGTTCGAAAAAAAAATTTTTGTTCAAAACAAAAAAATGTTTTCAAAAAAAAAAAAATGTTTGTTCGAAAAAAAAAAATTTTTCAAAATGAAAAATTGTTCGAAAAAAATTTGTTAAAAAAAAAATGTTTTCAAAAAAAAAAAAATTTACATAATATATTTTTTATAAATATAACTTTTTATTAATAAAAAGTTTTAATTATAATAAATATATTATAAAACATTTAACTAATTTATGCATGTCGAGCAAGCATTATATATGAAATAACACACAAGAACTACTTGAGAACTGAGAAGTACGGCAAACAATGAACGGAAAAAAAACATTTTGATAGAAATTTGGTTTAATGAACAGCGTTCTTCAATATGATGAACTAATATGTTGTATTTTATATTTTGGTTCATTAATATGATGAAACGTATTCATCACATACAGTTCATCATATTGAAGAACACTTTTTCGACAGTTGCCAAGCGTTCTTCATATTTATGATAGCATTCATAACATTGATGGCGTTAGTCATTAATATTATGAATGGTTCTTCAATACAATGAATAATGGTTTGAAGAACGGAATTCATCAATATGATGTACATTTTTTTTCTGTGTATGGGTACTAGGACTTTCAATTCCGGTATTGTAAAAAGCCCAGGGTATCGGAAAAATAGTATCGAAAGCAGTTAAAATAAAAGCTCCCACTTCCAACTGTTTCTGGATTTGAACCCCCTGATTTCGGATTCAACCATGGGCTCCGATTGCTGGTCCAAACATTTTTTTAATAACGATTCCGAATTCAGTTTCAAAAATCGAGATTGTTCCGGTACCGGTTCTTATTCCGGTTCTGATTCCGGTTCTTTGCGACCCCTGGTTTTTACCAACTTTAACTGCCATAATTCTCACTGATTACCTTACACCAACTATTCAAATGTCCTTACTTAAATATTTCCCATGTAATCAATCTTAAGTTCATAACATGTTTTGAAATCTATTTATATTTAAATTGGTTATAATTATAAATCACGAAAATTTTCACAATTAGTTGGCATAACTGCATTGTCGAATTATGACTTCACAAATTCGAATAGGAATTTGTAACAAATACCATGTATTCTATATATAAACCTCGTATTCAAGGAATGCCTACAAAATTCCATTTAATATAACTATATTTTATATTTTGATGACTCCATCGATTTAGGTAAACTCAACCAAATGCTTCTAAATCGAAAATCAAACATTTAATTATTGCAAATATTTTGTGTGCTTAAATAGGCATTTTATGTGTCTCAATGTGTGTGTCGAGGCATTTAAGTTGACCGAACAAAATAGACCGCACAATCACATTCCTTTGGAATTACAATTGTTGGCCACAATGTTTGTTATGAAG